>OY283139.1:46784819-49184819 GCA_958299785.1 Medicago lupulina | reverse complement strand
TGTCGCCACAAGTGTTGTTGTCGTTGATATGAATCAAAGATGAATTTAAATTATAAAGTTGAGATGTTATTGATGATGTTGTTGCTGATAGTTGTTATGAATTGGTGTTGTTTTCAATTTACTTTGATGATTCATATACTTGTATATTACTTTTGATTTGTGAACTCACCCCTTCTGCTGGAATTGCCGCCTTGTGGGCAAGTGCAGGTAGCGAAGACTAGTGATGTTGGCTCTTGCGTCTAGGGCTCTGATACATAGTAGGGATGGGGAAACGTTATTTTTCTTGTATTCCTTTATGTATCATTTCTTTGAAGAAGATGTTGATGAGATTTGATTGTCAAACAATTTTATTATGTTAATGGCCTTTGTGCCAAGATTATGATGTAGTTGTTGAATATGATTTTTATATAAAGATTTTCCGCTGCAGAATTTTAATATGATGATATTATATGTTGATGATTTTAAATAGTTTTTATATTCTATTTAAATAATTTTGAAAAAGTAGTGTGATACTCCGTTGTTTTGTTGTATAACTCTGATTATGATTATTAGTAATATTATTATTACGATATTTCGGGAACGGGGTGTTACAATTGGTATCAGAGCAGGTCGGTCCGTCCGGCCAATTAGTAGAGTCGTGTCGAGCCTAGTAGTGTTGTGTGACAGCTTTAAACTGTCTTTTGTTGCCCTGTTTTGTTGTCTGTTGCGTAGAGAACTGGTTAGAGTATAACCATGTTCGTAGTAGTTGTTTTAGCAACACGGTGAGATTTTCTTCTGCTGAAGAAGAAAGTGGAGCAGAGTTTCTATCTACTAAGAGGTGAAGCGATTAGAACAAGATGGTGTGTTGATGTTTTCTTTGTTGGCATTCTTGTCGGTGGAGAACCAAGCTGTGATTGATGGGCTGCCTGTTGTGAAGGAATTTCCTGAAGTTTTCCCTGATGAGATTCCAGATGTGCCACCGGAGAGAGAAGTGGAATTTTCGATTGACCTTGTGCCGGGTACGAAGCCTGTGTCGATGGCTCCTTACCGTATGTCAGCTTCGGAGTTGGCTGAATTGAAGAAACAATTAGAGGATTTGCTTGACAAGAAGTTTGTGAGACCGAGTGTTTCACCGTGGGGAGCGCCGGTGTTATTGGTAAAGAAGAAGGATGGTAGCATGCGGTTGTGTATTGATTACCGTCAGTTGAATAAAGTGACGATTAAGAATAGGTATCCACTTCCGAGAATAGATGATTTGATGGATCAACTAGTGGGTGCCCGTGTGTTTAGTAAGATTGACTTGAGGTCGGGTTACCATCAGATAAAGGTGAAGGATGAGGATATGCAAAAGACAGCGTTTCGGACGCGGTATGGTCATTATGAATATAAGGTGATGCCTTTCGGTGTGACGAATGCACCTGGTGTGTTTATGGAATACATGAATAGAATTTTTCATGAGTATCTGGATCAGTTCATGGTGGTTTTTATTGATGACATTTTGATCTATTCTAAGACTGAGGCAGAGCATGCAGAGCACTTGAAGATTGTTTTGCAAGTACTGAAAGAGAAGAAACTGTATGCCAAGTTATCCAAGTGCGAGTTCTGGCTGAATGAAGTAAGTTTTCTTGGCCACATTATTTCTGGTAAAGGTATTGCTGTAGATCCTTCGAAGGTTGATGCTGTGTCGCAGTGGGAGACACCAAAGTCAGTTACTGAGGTAAGAAGTTTTCTTGGGTTGGCTGGTTATTACCGCAGGTTTATTGAAGGATTCTCGAAGTTAGCACTTCCTTTGACGCAGCTGACCTGTAAAGGTAAAGCATTTGTGTGGGATGCTCAATGTGAGAGTAGTTTCAATGAGTTGAAGCAAAGATTGACGACTGCTCCTATTTTGATTTTGCCAAAGCCAGAAGAGCCTTTTGTTGTTTATTGTGATGCATCTAAGCTGGGATTAGGTGGTGTTTTGATGCAAGATGGCAAGGTGGTCGCGTATGCTTCTAGACAGCTGAGAGTGCATGAGAAGAATTATCCTACGCATGATTTAGAGTTGGCAGCTGTGGTATTTGTGTTGAAGATTTGGAGGCACTATTTGTATGGTTCCAGATTCGAGGTGTTTAGTGATCATAAGAGTTTAAAGTACCTGTTTGATCAGAAGGAGTTAAACATGAGGCAGAGGAGGTGGCTTGAGTTACTTAAGGATTACGATTTTGGCTTGAATTACCATCCTGGTAAAGCTAATGTTGTGGCTGATGCGTTGAGTAGAAAGACATTGCATATGTCTGCTTTGATGGTGAAAGAGTTCGAGCTACTTGAACAGTTTAGGGACTTGAGTCTTGTTTGTGAAAGATCACCTCAGAGCGTGAAGTTGGGTATGTTGAAGATTAATAGTGACTTCTTGAATGATATCAAAGAGGCGCAGAAGCTGGATGTTAAGTTTGTGGATTTGATGGCCGCTAGTGATCAGAATGCGGTTAGTGATTTCAAGGTTGATGACCAAGGTGTGTTGAGGTTTAGAGGAAGAATTTGTATACCTGACGATGAGGGCTTGAAGAAGTTAATTTTGGAAGAAAGTCACAAGAGTAGTTTGAGTATTCATCCTGGAGCTACTAAAATGTATCATGACTTGAGGAAATTATTTTGGTGGTCCGGATTGAAGAAGGATGTTGCCCAATTTGTGTATGCGTGTTTGACTTGCCAGAAGTCCAAGGTTGAGCACCAGAAGCCTGCAGGGTTGTTGACCCCGTTAGATGTGCCTGAGTGGAAATGGGATAGCATTTCTATGGATTTTGTGACGAGTTTGCCGAATACTCCAAGAGGGCATGATGCCATTTGGGTCGTGGTCGACAGGTTGACTAAGTCGGCGCACTTTATTCCGATCAATATTACTTATCCGGTATCTCAGTTGGCGGAGATTTATATCCGTGACATTGTGAAGTTGCATGGTGTTCCATCTAGTATTGTGTCGGATAGAGATCCGAGGTTTACTTCGAGGTTTTGGAAGAGTTTGCAAGATGCCTTGGGTTCGAAGTTAAGATTGAGTTCGGCTTATCATCCGCAGACAGATGGTCAGTCGGAGAGGACTATCCAATCCTTGGAGGATTTGTTGAGAGTGTGTGTACTTGAGCAAGGTGGAGCTTGGGACAGCCACTTGTCTTTGATAGAGTTTACCTATAATAATAGTTACCATTCGAGTATTGGTATGGCACCGTTCGAAGCTTGTATGGTCGAAGGTGTAGAACTCCTCTATGTTGGTTTGAGTCGGGTGAAAGTTTTGTGTTAGGACCTGAGTTAGTGCAGCAGACTACAGAAAAGGTCAAGATGATAAGAGAAAAGATGAAAGCATCTCAAGATCGTCAGAAGAGTTATCATGACAAAAGGAGGAAAGCCCTTGAGTTTCAGGAGGGTGAGCATGTGTTTTTGAGGGTTACTCCGATGACGGGTGTAGGACGCGCATTGAAGTCGAAGAAGTTGACTCCAAAGTTCATTGGTCCTTACCAGATTTCCGAGAGAGTTGGAACCGTGGCATACAGGATTGGATTGCCACCACATCTATCGAACTTGCATGATGTGTTTCATGTCTCGCAGTTGAGGAAGTATGTAGCAGATCCTTCGCATGTTATTCCTAGGGATGATGTGCAGGTTAGAGATAATCTTACTGTTGAGACTTTGCCTTTGAGGATTGATGATCGTAAGGTGAAGCAGTTGAGAGGCAAGGAAATACCTCTGGTTAGAGTTGTTTGGGGCGGTGTAACCGGTGAGAGTTTGACTTGGGAGTTGGAGAGCAAGATGCAAGAGTCCTTTCCTGAGTTGTTTGTTGCTTAAGGTATTATTTCGAGGACGAAATTCTCTAAGTTGGGGAGAGTTGTAACGCCCTAGTTGTTATATCACTATTTTTGGTTGATTTAATATGTTTTATGTATTTTATATAATTTATGTGATTTATGTGAATAATTTGATGTGTTGTTATTTATCATATAATTATTTGTGTGATTTTTGTTATTTAAGTAATATAGGAGGAATTATTAATTATTTGGAATTAGTAGAGTTAGGAGGGGGTTAATGAAAATTAAAGAAAATTAAGTGAGGGAGTAAAGAAAGAAAAAGGAGTTATACTTTGTTAGAAAGAAAAGAGAAAAAGTCAGTAAAGGAAATAAGAAACAACTATACGTATCAGAGAAACAAAACATAAGCTTTTTGGGTAGAAGAGAGAAGAACCAAGAACAAGGGGATTAGCCTAGAAGATTGATTGCTGTAGCTTGTTTTTGTTCATCTAATCAGGTAAGGGTGGGTTTACTCTTCAATTGTCAATATATATGTATATGATTTCATGAATTTGGATTGAAAATTGGTAGTTTTGAAACTAGGTTTATGAAGATGTTGAATTGCTCATTTCTTGACGAACTGTGTTGCAATGATGTTGTTATGATATGTTCTGCTGTTTTGTTGTGCCCTTGACCCATAAACCTTGTTTCTAAACCATTTTGGGTGATTGGGGGATTAAAAAATGGGATTTTTGGATGAAAATGGAGTTAGAATCGTAGGTTAGAATTCTGTCCAGATGAATTCTCGCTTAAGCGAGATAGCTGTTCGCTCAAGCGAGAGGCACTTTTCCCTGTCCATAATCGTTTCGCGTCAGTTCGCTCAAGCGAGCTCTAAGCGAACAGCAAGCGAACCAAAACCAAACTTTCGTCATTTGTTTCGCTCGAGCGAAATGCCCGTCGCTCAAGCGAAGTCTGCCAAACCTGTAGTAAAGTGAGTGTCGCTCAAGCGAACGCCAAGCGAGCCTCAAGCGAGGAACAACCTGACCTTCGTCATTTGACTCGCTCAAGCGAGATTAGCTTCGCTTAAGCGAGATTGGTCCTGAACGACCATTTTGTGTGATTTTTCAAAGTGTTCCAAATGCAAACCTAAGCTTTCTAAGATGTTTATTGGAATTTTTAGGAATTGTTTAGATGATAAAAACTATATTGTGAAGATGATTAAGATGAAAGTATGTATGCTTATGTGCAATAATTATATTTTGCTAAACTTGAGTTGCCTTGTTGATGTTGAGTGGTCTTGTCCAGTTGGGGAGGGTATCCTAAGTTGTTGTTGTTGTTGGTTGCATGCTGATATGCTCCATTAAGATGTTGGGTTGTATGCTGATATACACCATAGAGTCATTTCATACTCATTTGCATTTGTTGGGGGCTTATTGCCCTGGAATGTTTATCATTCACCTGTTGAGGGCTTATTGCCCTGGAACGCTTTATCGTTCACCTGTTGGGGGCTTATTGCCCTGGGATGCTTTAACCATCCAAACTGTTGGGGGCTTATTGCCCTGGAATGCTTAGCATTCAACGCGCGTAGTTGGTACCACATGCATAATGCATTAGATGTTTATGGAGTCTTGCATTAGTTGTAGGTGTGAGTTGTCCTTTTGGGATTATTGTTGGTGTGATGTCGCCACAAGTGTTGTTGTCGTTGATATGAATCAAAGATGAATTTAAATTATAAAGTTGAGATGTTATTGATGATGTTGTTGCTGATAGTTGTTATGAATTGGTGTTGTTTTCAATTTACTTTGATGATTCATATACTTGTATATTACTTTTGATTTGTGAACTCACCCCTTCTGCTGGAATTGCCGCCTTGTGGGCAAGTGCAGGTAGCGAAGACTAGTGATGTTGGCTCTTGCGTCTAGGGCTCTGATACATAGTAGGGATGGGGAAACATTATTTTTCTTGTATTCCTTTATGTATCATTTCTTTGAAGAAGATGTTGATGAGATTTGATTGTCAAACAATTTTATTATGTTAATGGCCTTTGTGCCAAGATTATGATGTAGTTGTTGAATATGATTTTTATATAAAGATTTTCCGCTGCAGAATTTTAATATGATGATATTATATGTTGATGATTTTAAATAGTTTTTATATTCTATTTAAATAATTTTGAAAAAGTAGTGTGATACTCCGTTGTTTTGTTGTATAACTCTGATTATGATTATTAGTAATATTATTATTACGATATTTCGGGAACGGGGTGTTACACATTCGTTGCTTACTTTTTTAAAAGTAATCGGTAAGATTTTTATTTTCAACATATTCGTCGGTGACTATTTCAAAAGTAATCGGCAAGATATTTATTTTCAGCATATTTGTCGGTTACTGTTTTAAAAGTAATCGACAAGATTTTTATTTTCAACATATTCGTCGGTTACTATTTCAAAAGTAATCGGCAAGACTTTATTTTCAACATATTCGGTTGTTACTATTTAAAAAGTAATCGGTAAGATTTTTATTTTCAACATATTCGTCGGTTACTATTTCAAAAGTAATCGGCAAGACTTTATTTTCAGCACATTCATTGGTTACTTTTTTAAAAGTAATCGGTAAGATTTTTATTTCCAACATATTCGTCGCTTACTATTTCAACAGTAATCAGCATGATTTATTTTCAGCACATTCGTCGGTAACTATTTCAAAAGTAATCGACAAGATTTTTATTTTCAGCATATTCGTCGGTGACTATTTCAAAAGTAATCGGCAAGATTTTTATTTTCAGCATATTTGTCGGTTACTGTTTTAAAAGTAATCGGTAAGATTTTTATTTTCAACATATTCGTCGGTTACTATTTCAAAGGTAATCGGCATGATTTATTTTCAACACATTCGTCGGTTACTATTTCAAAAGTAATCGGCATGATCTATTTTCTGCACATTCGTTGGTTACTATTTCAAAAGTAATCTACAAGATTTTTATTTTCAACATATTCGTCGGTTACTATTTCAAAAGTAATCGGCAAGACTTTATTTTCAGCATATTCGGTTGTTACTATTTAAAAAGTAATCGGTAAGATTTTTATTTTCAACATATTCGTCGCTTACTATTTCAAAAGTAATCGGCATGATTTATTTTCAGCACATTCGTCGGTTACTATTTCAAAAGTAATGGGCAAGACTTTATTTTCAGCATATTCGTTGGTTACTATTTCAAAAGTAATCGGTAAGATTTTTATTTTCAACATATTCGTCGGTTACTATTTCAAAAGTAATCGGCATGATCTATTTTCTGCACATTCGTCGGTTACTATTTCAAAAGTAATCGGCAAGGTTTTTATTTTCAGCATATTTGTCGGTTACTATTTCAAAAGTAATCGGCAAGATTTTTATTTTCAACATATTCGTCGGTTACTATTTCAAAAGTAATCGGCAAGACTTTATTTTCAGCACATTCGTCCGTTACTATTTCAAAAGTAATTGGCAAGATTTTTATTTTCAACATATTCGTCGGTGACTATTTCAAAAGTAATCGGCAAGATTTTTATTTTCAGCATATTTGTCGGTTACTGTTTTAAAAGTAATCGACAAGATTTTTATTTTCAACATATTCGTCGGTTACTATTTCAAAAGTAATCGGCAAGACTTTATTTTCAGCATATTCGTTGGTTACTATTTCAAAAGTAATCGGCAAGACTTTATTTTCTGCACATTCGTCGGTTACTATTTCAAAAGTAATTGGCAAGATTTTTATTTTCAACATATTCGTCGGTGACTATTTCAAAAGTAATCGGCAAGATTTTTATTTTCAGCATATTTGTCGGTTACTGTTTTAAAAGTAATCGACAAGATTTTTATTTTCAACATATTCGTCGGTTACTATTTCAAAAGTAATCGGCAAGACTTTATTTTCAACATATTCGGTTGTTACTATTTAAAAAGTAATCGGTAAGATTTTTATTTTCAACATATTCGTCGGTTACTATTTCAAAAGTAATCGGCAAGACTTTATTTTCAGCACATTCATTGGTTACTTTTTTAAAAGTAATCGGTAAGATTTTTATTTCCAACATATTCGTCGCTTACTATTTCAAAAGTAATCAGCATGATTTACTTTCAGCACTTTCGTCGGTAATTATTTCAAAAGTAATCGACAAGATTTTTATTTTCAGCATATTCGTCGGTGACTATTTCAAAAGTAATCGGCAAGATTTTTATTTTCAGCATATTTGTCGGTTACTGTTTTAAAAGTAATCGACAAGATTTTTATTTTCAACATATTCGTCGGTTACTATTTCAAAAGTAATCGGCAAGACTTTATTTTCAACATATTCGGTTGTTACTATTTAAAAAGTAATCGGTAAGATTTTTATTTTCAACATATTCGTCGGTTACTATTTCAAAAGTAATCGGCAAGACTTTATTTTCAGCACATTCATTGGTTACTTTTTTAAAAGTAATCGGTAAGATTTTTATTTCCAACATATTCGTCGCTTACTATTTCAACAGTAATCAGCATGATTTATTTTCAGCACATTCGTCGGTAACTATTTCAAAAGTAATCGACAAGATTTTTATTTTCAGCATATTCGTCGGTGACTATTTCAAAAGTAATCGGCAAGATTTTTATTTTCAGCATATTTGTCGGTTACTGTTTTAAAAGTAATCGGTAAGATTTTTATTTTCAACATATTCGTCGGTTACTATTTCAAAGGTAATCGGCATGATTTATTTTCAACACATTCGTCGGTTACTATTTCAAAAGTAATCGGCATGATCTATTTTCTGCACATTCGTTGGTTACTATTTCAAAAGTAATCTACAAGATTTTTATTTTCAACATATTCGTCGGTTACTATTTCAAAAGTAATCGGCAAGACTTTATTTTCAGCATATTCGGTTGTTACTATTTAAAAAGTAATCGGTAAGATTTTTATTTTCAACATATTCGTCGCTTACTATTTCAAAAGTAATCGGCATGATTTATTTTCAGCACATTCGTCGGTGACTATTTCAAAAGTAATGGGCAAGACTTTATTTTCAGCATATTCGTTGGTTACTATTTCAAAAGTAATCGGTAAGATTTTTATTTTCAACATATTCGTCGGTTACTATTTCAAAAGTAATCGGCATGATCTATTTTCTGCACATTCGTCGGTTACTATTTCAAAAGTAATCGGCAAGGTTTTTATTTTCAGCATATTTGTCGGTAACTATTTTAAAAGTAATCGACAAGATTTTTATTTTCAACATATTCGTCGGTTACTATTTCAAAAGTAATCGGCAAGACTTTATTTTCAGCACATTCGTCCGTTACTATTTCAAAAGTAATTGGCAAGATTTTTATTTTCAACATATTCGTCGGTGACTATTTCAAAAGTAATCGGCAAGACTTTATTTTCAGTACATTCGTTGCTTACTTTTTTAAAAGTAATCGGTAAGATTTTTATTTTCAACATATTCGTCGGTGACTATTTCAAAAGTAATCGGCAAGATTTTTATTTTCAGCATATTTGTCGGTTACTGTTTTAAAAGTAATCGACAAGATTTTTATTTTCAACATATTCGTCGGTTACTATTTCAAAAGTAATCGGCAAGACTTTATTTTCAACATATTCGGTTGTTACTATTTAAAAAGTAATCGGTAAGATTTTTATTTTCAACATATTCGTCGGTTACTATTTCAAAAGTAATCGGCAAGACTTTATTTTCAGCACATTCATTGGTTACTTTTTTAAAAGTAATCGGTAAGATTTTTATTTCCAACATATTCGTCGCTTACTATTTCAACAGTAATCAGCATGATTTATTTTCAGCACATTCGTCGGTAACTATTTCAAAAGTAATCGACAAGATTTTTATTTTCAGCATATTCGTCGGTTACTATTTCAAAAGTAATCGGCAAGATTTTTATTTTCAGCATATTTGTCGGTTACTGTTTTAAAAGTAATCGGTAAGATTTTTATTTTCAACATATTCGTCGGTTACTATTTCAAAGGTAATCGGCATGATTTATTTTCAACACATTCGTCGGTTACTATTTCAAAAGTAATCGGCATGATCTATTTTCTGCACATTCGTTGGTTACTATTTCAAAAGTAATCTACAAGATTTTTATTTTCAACATATTCGTCGGTTACTATTTCAAAAGTAATCGGCAAGACTTTATTTTCAGCATATTCGGTTGTTACTATTTAAAAAGTAATCGGTAAGATTTTTATTTTCAACATATTCGTCGCTTACTATTTCAAAAGTAATCGGCATGATTTATTTTCAGCACATTCGTCGGTTACTATTTCAAAAGTAATGGGCAAGACTTTATTTTCAGCATATCCGTTGGTTACTATTTCAAAAGTAATCGGTAAGATTTTTATTTTCAACATATTCGTCGGTTACTATTTCAAAAGTAATCGGCATGATCTATTTTCTGCACATTCGTCGGTTACTATTTCAAAAGTAATCGGCAAGGTTTTTATTTTCAGCATATTTGTCGGTTACTATTTCAAAAGTAATCGGCAAGATTTTTATTTTCAACATATTCGTCGGTTACTATTTCAAAAGTAATCGGCAAGACTTTATTTTCAGCACATTCGTCCGTTACTATTTCAAAAGTAATTGGCAAGATTTTTATTTTCAACATATTCGTCGGTGACTATTTCAAAAGTAATCGGCAAGATTTTTATTTTCAGCATATTTGTCGGTTACTGTTTTAAAAGTAATCGACAAGATTTTTATTTTCAACATATTCGTCGGTTACTATTTCAAAAGTAATCGGCAAGACTTTATTTTCAGCATATTCGTTGGTTACTATTTCAAAAGTAATCGGCAAGACTTTATTTTCTGCACATTCGTCGGTTACTATTTCAAAAGTAATTGGCAAGATTTTTATTTTCAACATATTCGTCGGTGACTATTTCAAAAGTAATCGGCAAGATTTTTATTTTCAGCATATTTGTCGGTTACTGTTTTAAAAGTAATCGACAAGATTTTTATTTTCAACATATTCGTCGGTTACTATTTCAAAAGTAATCGGCAAGACTTTATTTTCAACATATTCGGTTGTTACTATTTAAAAAGTAATCGGTAAGATTTTTATTTTCAACATATTCGTCGGTTACTATTTCAAAAGTAATCGGCAAGACTTTATTTTCAGCACATTCATTGGTTACTTTTTTAAAAGTAATCGGTAAGATTTTTATTTCCAACATATTCGTCGCTTACTATTTCAAAAGTAATCAGCATGATTTACTTTCAGCACTTTCGTCGGTAATTATTTCAAAAGTAATCGACAAGATTTTTATTTTCAGCATATTCGTCGGTGACTATTTCAAAAGTAATCGGCAAGATTTTTATTTTCAGCATATTTGTCGGTTACTGTTTTAAAAGTAATCGACAAGATTTTTATTTTCAACATATTCGTCGGTTACTATTTCAAAAGTAATCGGCAAGACTTTATTTTCAGCATATTCGGTTGTTACTATTTAAAAAGTAATCGGTAAGATTTTTATTTTCAACATATTCGTCGGTTACTATTTCAAAAGTAATCGGCAAGACTTTATTTTCAGCACATTCATTGGTTACTTTTTTAAAAGTAATCGGTAAGATTTTTATTTCCAACATATTCGTCGCTTACTATTTCAACAGTAATCAGCATGATTTATTTTCAGCACATTCGTCGGTAACTATTTCAAAAGTAATCGACAAGATTTTTATTTTCAGCATATTCGTCGGTGACTATTTCAAAAGTAATCGGCAAGATTTTTATTTTCAGCATATTTGTCGGTTACTGTTTTAAAAGTAATCGGTAAGATTTTTATTTTCAACATATTCGTCGGTTACTATTTCAAAGGTAATCGGCATGATTTATTTTCAACACATTCGTCGGTTACTATTTCAAAAGTAATCGGCATGATCTATTTTCTGCACATTCTTTGGTTACTATTTCAAAAGTAATCTACAAGATTTTTATTTTCAACATATTCGTCGGTTACTATTTCAAAAGTAATCGGCATGACTTTATTTTCAGCATATTCGGTTGCTACTATTTAAAAAGTAATCGGTAAGATTTTTATTTTCAACATATTCGTCGCTTACTATTTCAAAAGTAATCGGCATGATTTATTTTCAGCACATTCGTCGGTTACTATTTCAAAAGTAATGGGCAAGACTTTATTTTCAGCATATTCGTTGGTTACTATTTCAAAAGTAATCGGTAAGATTTTTATTTTCAACATATTCGTCGGTTACTATTTCAAAAGTAATCGGCATGATCTATTTTCTGCACATTCGTCGGTTACTATTTCAAAAGTAATCGGCAAGGTTTTTATTTTCAGCATATTTGTCGGTAACTATTTTAAAAGTAATCGACAAGATTTTTATTTTCAACATATTCGTCGGTTACTATTTCAAAAGTAATCGGCAAGACTTTATTTTCAGCACATTCGTCCGTTACTATTTCAAAAGTAATTGGCAAGATTTTTATTTTCAACATATTCGTCGGTGACTATTTCAAAAGTAATCGGCAAGACTTTATTTTCAGTACATTCGTTGCTTACTTTTTTAAAAGTAATCGGTAAGATTTTTATTTTCAACATATTCGTCGGTGACTATTTCAAAAGTAATCGGCAAGATTTTTATTTTCAGCATATTTGTCGGTTACTGTTTTAAAAGTAATCGACAAGATTTTTATTTTCAACATATTCGTCGGTTACTATTTCAAAAGTAATCGGCAAGACTTTATTTTCAACATATTCGGTTGTTACTATTTAAAAAGTAATCGGTAAGATTTTTATTTTCAACATTTTCGTCGGTTACTATTTCAAAAGTAATCGGCAAGACTTTATTTTCAGCACATTCATTGGTTACTTTTTTAAAAGTAATCGGTAAGATTTTTATTTCCAACATATTCGTCGCTTACTATTTCAAAAGTAATCAGCATGATTTACTTTCAGCACTTTCGTCGGTAATTATTTCAAAAGTAATCGACAAGATTTTTATTTTCAGCATATTCGTCGGTGACTATTTCAAAAGTAATCGGCAAGATTTTTATTTTCAGCATATTTGTCGGTTACTGTTTTAAAAGTAATCGACAAGATTTTTATTTTCAACATATTCGTCGGTCACTATTTCAAAAGTAATCGGCAAGACTTTATTTTCAGCATATTCGGTTGTTACTATTTAAAAAGTAATCGGTAAGATTTTTATTTTCAACATATTCGTCGGTTACTATTTCAAAAGTAATCGGCAAGACTTTATTTTCAGCACATTCATTGGTTACTTTTTTAAAAGTAATCGGTAAGATTTTTATTTCCAACATATTCGTCGCTTACTATTTCAACAGTAATCAGCATGATTTATTTTCAGCACATTCGTCGGTAACTATTTCAAAAGTAATCGACAAGATTTTTATTTTCAGCATATTCGTCGGTGACTATTTCAAAAGTAATCGGCAAGATTTTTATTTTCAGCATATTTGTCGGTTACTGTTTTAAAAGTAATCGGTAAGATTTTTATTTTCAACATATTCGTCGGTTACTATTTCAAAGGTAATCGGCATGATTTATTTTCAACACATTCGTCGGTTACTATTTCAAAAGTAATCGGCATGATCTATTTTCTGCACATTCTTTGGTTACTATTTCAAAAGTAATCTACAAGATTTTTATTTTCAACATATTCGTCGGTTACTATTTCAAAAGTAATCGGCAAGACTTTATTTTCAGCATATTCGGTTGCTACTATTTAAAAAGTAATCGGTAAGATTTTTATTTTCAACATATTCGTCGCTTACTATTTCAAAAGTAATCGGCATGATTTATTTTCAGCACATTCGTCGGTTACTATTTCAAAAGTAATGGGCAAGACTTTATTTTCAGCATATTCGTTGGTTACTATTTCAAAAGTAATCGGTAAGATTTTTATTTTCAACATATTCGTCGGTTACTATTTCAAAAGTAATCGGCATGATCTATTTTCTGCACATTCGTCGGTTACTATTTCAAAAGTAATCGGCAAGGTTTTTATTTTCAGCATATTTGTCGGTAACTATTTTAAAAGTAATCGACAAGATTTTTATTTTCAACATATTCGTTGGTTACTATTTCAAAAGTAATCGGCAAGACTTTATTTTCAGCACATTCGTCCGTTACTATTTCAAAAGTAATTGGCAAGATTTTTATTTTCAACATATTCGTCGGTGACTATTTCAAAAGTAATCGGCAAGACTTTATTTTCAGTACATTCGTTGCTTACTTTTTTAAAAGTAATCGGTAAGATTTTTATTTTCAACATATTCGTCGGTTACTATTTCAAAAGTAATCGGCAAGACTTTATTTTCAGCACATTCATTGGTTACTTTTTTAAAAGTAATCGGTAAGATTTTTATTTCCAACATATTCGTCGCTTACTATTTCAAAATCAATCAGCATGATTTATTTTCAGCACATTCGTCGGTAATTATTTCAAAAGTAATCGACAAGATTTTTATTTTCAGCATATTTGTCGGTTACTATTTTAAAAGTAATCGACAAGATTTTTATTTTCAACATATTCGTCGGTTACTATTTCAAAAGTAATCGGCAAGACTTTATTTTCAGCATATTCGTTAGTTACTATTTCAAAAGTAATCGGTAAGATTTTTATTTTCAACATATTCGTCGCTTACTATTTCAAAAGTAATCGGCAAGATTTATTTTCAGCACATATTCGTCGGTTACTATTTCAAAAGCAATCGGCATGATCTATTTTCTGCACATTCGTCAGTTCCTATTTCAAAAGTAATCGGCAAGATTTTTATTTTCAGCATATTTGTCGGTTACTATTTTAAAAGTAATCGACAAGATTTTTATTTTCAACATATTCGTCGGTTCCTATTTCAAAAGTAATCGGCAAGACTTTATTTTCAGTACATTCGTTGCTTACTATTTTAAAAGTAATCGGTAAGATTTTTATTTTCAACATATTCGTCGGTTACTATTTCAAAAGTAATCGGCAAGACTTTATTTTCAGCACATTCATTGGTTACTTTTTTAAAAGTAATCGGTAAGATTTTTATTTCCAACATATTCGTCGCTTACTATTTCAAAATCAATCAGCATGATTTATTTTCAGCACATTCGTCGGTAATTATTTCAAAAGTAATCGACAAGATTTTTATTTTCAGCATATTCGTCGGTGACTGTTTCAAAAGTAATCGGCAAGATTTTTATTTTCAGCATATTTGTCGGTTACTGTTTTAAAAGTAATCGACAAGATTTTTATTTTCAACATATTCGTCGGTTACTATTTCAAAAGTAATCGGCAAGACTTTATTTTCAGCATATTCGTTGGTTACTATTTCAAAAGTAATCGGTAAGATTTTTATTTTCAACATATTCGTCGCTTACTATTTCAAAAGTAATCGGCAAGATTTATTTTCAGCACATATTCGTCGGTTACTATTTCAAAAGTAGTCGGCATGATCTATTTTCTGCACATTCGTCAGTTCCTATTTCAAAAGTAATCGGCAAGATTTTTATTTTCAGCATATTTGTCGGTTACTATTTTAAAAGTAATCGACAAGATTTTTATTTTCAACATATTCGTCGGTTCCTATTTCAAAAGTAATCGGCAAGACTTTATTTTCAGTACATTCGTTGCTTACTATTTTAAAAGTAATCGGTAAGATTTTTATTTTCAACATATTCGTCGGTTACTATTTCAAAAGTAATCGGCAAGACTTTATTTTCAGCACATTCATTGGTTACTTTTTTAAAAGTAATCGGTAAGATTTTTATTTCCAACATATTCGTCGCTTACTATTTCAAAAGTAATCAGCATGATTTATTTTCAGCACATTCGTCGGTAACTATTTCAAAAGTAATCGACAAGATTTTTATTTTCAACATATTCGTCGGTTACTGTTTCAAAAGTAATCGGCAAGACTTTATTTTCAGCACATTCATTGGTTACTTTTTTAAAAGTAATCGATAAGATTTTTATTTCCAACATATTCGTCGCTTACTATTTCAACAGTAATCAGCATGATTTATTTTCAGCACATTCGTCGGTAACTATTTCAAAAGTAATCGACAAGATTTTTATTTTCAGCATATTCGTCGGTGACTATTTCAAAAGTAATCGGCAAGTTTTTTATTTTCAGCATATTTGTCGGTTACTGTTTTAAAAGTAATCGGTAAGATTTTTATTTTCAACATATTCGTCGGTTACTATTTCAAAGGTAATCGGCATGATTTATTTTCAACACATTCGTCGGTTTCTATTTCAAAAGTAATCGGCATGATCTGTTTTCTGCACATTCGTTGGTTACTATTTCAAAAGTAATCTACAAGATTTTTATTTTCAACATATTCGTCGGTTACTATTTCAAAAGTAATCGGCAAGACTTTATTTTCAGCATATTCGGTTGTTACTATTTAAAAAGTAATCGGTAAGATTTTTATTTTCAACATATTCGTCGCTTACTATTTCAAAAGTAATCGGCATGATTTATTTTCAGCACATTCGTCGGTTACTATTTCAAAAGTAATGGGCAAGACTTTATTTTCAGCATATTCGTTGGTTACTATTTCAAAAGTAATCGGTAAGATTTTTATTTTCAACATATTCGTCGGTTACTATTTCAAAAGTAATCGGCATGATCTATTTTCTGCACATTCGTCGGTTACTATTTCAAAAGTAATCGGCAAGGTTTTTATTTTCAGCATATTTGTCGGTTACTATTTCAAAAGTAATCGGCAAGATTTTTATTTTCAACATATTCGTCGGTTACTATTTCAAAAGTAATCGGCAAGACTTTATTTTCAGCACATTCGTCCGTTACTATTTCAAAAGTAATTGGCAAGATTTTTATTTTCAACATATTCGTCGGTGACTATTTCAAAAGTAATCGGCAAGATTTTTATTTTCAGCATATTTGTCGGTTACTGTTTTAAAAGTAATCGACAAGATTTTTATTTTCAACATATTCGTCGGTTACTATTTCAAAAGTAATCGGCAAGACTTTATTTTCAGCATATTCGTTGGTTACTATTTCAAAAGTAATAGGCAAGACTTTATTTTCTGCACATTCGTCGGTTACTATTTCAAAAGTAATTGGCAAGATTTTTATTTTCAACATATTCGTCGGTGACTATTTCAAAAGTAATCGGCAAGATTTTTATTTTCAGCATATTTGTCGGTTACTGTTTTAAAAGTAATCGACAAGATTTTTATTTTCAACATATTCGTCGGTTACTATTTCAAAAGTAATCGGCAAGACTTTATTTTCAACATATTCGGTTGTTACTATTTAAAAAGTAATCGGTAAGATTTTTATTTTCAACATATTCGTCGGTTACTATTTCAAAAGTAATCGGCAAGACTTTATTTTCAGCACATTCATTGGTTACTTTTTTAAAAGTAATCGGTAAGATTTTTATTTCCAACATATTCGTCGCTTACTATTTCAAAAGTAATCAGCATGATTTACTTTCAGCACTTTCGTCGGTAATTATTTCAAAAGTAATCGACAAGATTTTTATTTTCAGCATATTCGTCGGTGACTATTTCAAAAGTAATCGGCAAGATTTTTATTTTCAGCATATTTGTCGGTTACTGTTTTAAAAGTAATCGACAAGATTTTTATTTTCAACATATTCGTCGGTTACTATTTCAAAAGTAATCGGCAAGACTTTATTTTCAGCATATTCGGTTGTTACTATTTAAAAAGTAATCGGTAAGATTTTTATTTTCAACATATTCGTCGGTTACTATTTCAAAAGTAATCGGCAAGACTTTATTTTCAGCACATTCATTGGTTACTTTTTTAAAAGTAATCGGTAAGATTTTTATTTCCAACATATTCGTCGCTTACTATTTCAACAATAATCAGCATGATTTATTTTCAGCACATTCGTCGGTAACTATTTCAAAAGTAATCGACAAGATTTTTATTTTCAGCATATTCGTCGGTGACTATTTCAAAAGTAATCGGCAAGATTTTTATTTTCAGCATATTTGTCGGTTACTGTTTTAAAAGTAATCGACAAGATTTTTATTTTCAACATATTCGTCGGTTACTATTTCAAAAGTAATCGGCAAGACTTTATTTTCAGCATATTCGGTTGTTACTATTTAAAAAGTAATCGGTAAGATTTTTATTTTCAACATATTCGTCGGTTACTATTTCAAAAGTAATCGGCAAGACTTTATTTTCAGCACATTCATTGGTTACTTTTTTAAAAGTAATCGGTAAGATTTTTATTTCCAACATATTCGTCGCTTACTATTTCAAAATCAATCAGCATGATTTATTTTCAGCACATTCGTCGGTAATTATTTCAAAAGTAATCGACAAGATTTTTATTTTCAGCATATTCGTCGGTGACTGTTTCAAAAGTAATCGGCAAGATTTTTATTTTCAGCATATTTGTCGGTTACTGTTTTAAAAGTAATCGACAAGATTTTTATTTTCAACATATTCGTCGGTTACTATTTCAAAAGTAATCGGCAAGACTTTATTTTCAGCATATTCGTTGGTTACTATTTCAAAAGTAATCGGCATGATTTATTTTCAACATATTCGTCGGTTACTATTTCAAACGTAATCGGCATGATCTATTTTCTGCACATTCGTCGGTTACTATTTCAAAAGTAATCGGCAAGACTTTATTTTCAGCATATTCGTTGGTTACTATTTCAAAAGTAATCGGTAAGATTTTTATTTTCAACATATTCGTCGCTTACTATTTCAAAAGTAATCGGCAAGATTTATTTTCAGCACATATTCGTCGGTTACTATTTCAAAAGTAATCGGCATGATCTATTTTCTGCACATTCGTCAGTTCCTATTTCAAAAGTAATCGGCAAGATTTTTATTTTCAGCATATTTGTCGGTTACTATTTTAAAAGTAATCGACAAGATTTTTATTTTCAACATATTCGTCGGTTCCTATTTCAAAAGTAATCGGCAAGACTTTATTTTCAGTACATTCGTTGCTTACTATTTTAAAAGTAATCGGTAAGATTTTTATTTTCAACATATTCGTCGGTTACTATTTCAAAAGTAATCGGCAAGACTTTATTTTCAGCACATATTCGTCGGTTACTATTTCAAAAGTAATCGGCATGATCTATTTTCTGCACATTCGTCAGTTCCTATTTCAAAAGTAATCGGCAAGATTTTTATTTTCAGCATATTTGTCGGTTACTATTTTAAAAGTAATCGACAAGATTTTTATTTTCAACATATTCGTCGGTTCCTATTTCAAAAGTAATGGGCAAGACTTTATTTTCAGCATATTCGTTGGTTACTATTTCAAAAGTAATCGGTAAGATTTTTATTTTCAACATATTCGTCGGTTACTATTTCAAAAGTAATCGGCATGATCTATTTTCTGCACATTCGTCGGTTACTATTTCAAAAGTAATCGGCAAGGTTTTTATTTTCAGCATATTTGTCGGTTACTATTTCAAAAGTAATCGGCAAGATTTTTATTTTCAACATATTCGTCGGTTACTATTTCAAAAGTAATCGGCAAGACTTTATTTTCAGCACATTCGTCCGTTACTATTTCAAAAGTAATTGGCAAGATTTTTATTTTCAACATATTCGTCGGTGACTATTTCAAAAGTAATCGGCAAGATTTTTATTTTCAGCATATTTGTCGGTTACTGTTTTAAAAGTAATCGACAAGATTTTTATTTTCAACATATTCGTCGGTTACTGTTTCAAAAGTAATCGGCAAGACTTTATTTTCAGCATATTCGTTGGTTACTATTTCAAAAGTAATAGGCAAGACTTTATTTTCTGCACATTCGTCGGTTACTATTTCAAAAGTAATTGGCAAGATTTTTATTTTCAACATATTCATCGGTGACTATTTCAAAAGTAATCGGCAAGATTTTTATTTTCAGCATATTTGTCGGTTACTGTTTTAAAAGTAATCGACAAGATTTTTATTTTCAACATATTCGTCGGTTACTATTTCAAAAGTAATCGGCAAGACTTTATTTTCAACATATTCGGTTGTTACTATTTAAAAAGTAATCGGTAAGATTTTTATTTTCAACATATTCGTCGGTTACTATTTCAAAAGTAATCGGCAAGACTTTATTTTCAGCACATTCATTGGTTACTTTTTTAAAAGTAATCGGTAAGATTTTTATTTCCAACATATTCGTCGCTTACTATTTCAAAAGTAATCAGCATGATTTACTTTCAGCACTTTCGTCGGTAATTATTTCAAAAGTAATCGACAAGATTTTTATTTTTAGCATATTCGTCGGTGACTATTTCAAAAGTAATCGGCAAGATTTTTATTTTCAGCATATTTGTCGGTTACTGTTTTAAAAGTAATCGACAAGATTTTTATTTTCAACATATTCGTCGGTTACTATTTCAAAAGTAATCGGCAAGACTTTATTTTCAGCACATTCATTGGTTACTTTTTTAAAAGTAATCGGTAAGATTTTTATTTCCAACATATTCGTCGCTTACTATTTCAAAATCAATCAGCATGATTTATTTTCAGCACATTCGTCGGTAATTATTTCAAAAGTAATCGACAAGATTTTTATTTTCAGCATATTCGTCGGTGACTGTTTCAAAAGTAATCGGCAAGATTTTTATTTTCAGCATATTTGTCGGTTACTGTTTTAAAAGTAATCGACAAGATTTTTATTTTCAACATATTCGTCGGTTACTATTTCAAAAGTAATCGGCAAGACTTTATTTTCAGCATATTCGTTGGTTACTATTTCAAAAGTAATCGGCATGATTTATTTTCAACATATTCGTCGGTTACTATTTCAAACGTAATCGGCATGATCTATTTTCTGCACATTCGTCGGTTACTATTTCAAAAGTAATCGGCAAGACTTTATTTTCAGCATATTCGTTGGTTACTATTTCAAAAGTAATCGGTAAGATTTTTATTTTCAACATATTCGTCGCTTACTATTTCAAAAGTAATCGGCAAGATTTATTTTCAGCACATATTCGTCGGTTACTATTTCAAAAGTAATCGGCATGATCTATTTTCTGCACATTCGTCAGTTCCTATTTCAAAAGTAATCGGCAAGATTTTTATTTTCAGCATATTTGTCGGTTACTATTTTAAAAGTAATCGACAAGATTTTTATTTTCAACATATTCGTCGGTTCCTATTTCAAAAGTAATCGGCAAGACTTTATTTTCAGTACATTCGTTGCTTACTATTTTAAAAGTAATCGGTAAGATTTTTATTTTCAACATATTCGTCGGTTACTATTTCAAAAGTAATCGGCAAGACTTTATTTTCAGCACATATTCGTCGGTTACTATTTCAAAAGTAATCGGCATGATCTATTTTCTGCACATTCGTCAGTTCCTATTTCAAAAGTAATCGGCAAGATTTTTATTTTCAGCATATTTGTCGGTTACTATTTTAAAAGTAATCGACAAGATTTTTATTTTCAACATATTCGTCGGTTCCTATTTCAAAAGTAATGGGCAAGACTTTATTTTCAGCATATTCGTTGGTTACTATTTCAAAAGTAATCGGTAAGATTTTTATTTTCAACATATTCGTCGGTTACTATTTCAAAAGTAATCGGCATGATCTATTTTCTGCACATTCGTCGGTTACTATTTCAAAAGTAATCGGCAAGGTTTTTATTTTCAGCATATTTGTCGGTTACTATTTCAAAAGTAATCGGCAAGATTTTTATTTTCAACATATTCGTCGGTTACTATTTCAAAAGTAATCGGCAAGACTTTATTTTCAGCACATTCGTCCGTTACTATTTCAAAAGTAATTGGCAAGATTTTTATTTTCAACATATTCGTCGGTGACTATTTCAAAAGTAATCGGCAAGATTTTTATTTTCAGCATATTTGTCGGTTACTGTTTTAAAAGTAATCGACAAGATTTTTATTTTCAACATATTCGTCGGTTACTGTTTCAAAAGTAATCGGCAAGACTTTATTTTCAGCATATTCGTTGGTTACTATTTCAAAAGTAATAGGCAAGACTTTATTTTCTGCACATTCGTCGGTTACTATTTCAAAAGTAATTGGCAAGATTTTTATTTTCAACATATTCATCGGTGACTATTTCAAAAGTAATCGGCAAGATTTTTATTTTCAGCATATTTGTCGGTTACTGTTTTAAAAGTAATCGACAAGATTTTTATTTTCAACATATTCGTCGGTTACTATTTCAAAAGTAATCGGCAAGACTTTATTTTCAACATATTCGGTTGTTACTATTTAAAAAGTAATCGGTAAGATTTTTATTTTCAACATATTCGTCGGTTACTATTTCAAAAGTAATCGGCAAGACTTTATTTTCAGCACATTCATTGGTTACTTTTTTAAAAGTAATCGGTAAGATTTTTATTTCCAACATATTCGTCGCTTACTATTTCAAAAGTAATCAGCATGATTTACTTTCAGCACTTTCGTCGGTAATTATTTCAAAAGTAATCGACAAGATTTTTATTTTCAGCATATTCGTCGGTGACTATTTCAAAAGTAATCGGCAAGATTTTTATTTTCAGCATATTTGTCGGTTACTGTTTTAAAAGTAATCGACAAGATTTTTATTTTCAACATATTCGTCGGTTACTATTTCAAAAGTAATCGGCAAGACTTTATTTTCAGCATATTCGGTTGTTACTATTTAAAAAGTAATCGGTAAGATTTTTATTTTCAACATATTCGTCGGTTACTATTTCAAAAGTAATCGGCAAGACTTTATTTTCAGCACATTCATTGGTTACTTTTTTAAAAGTAATCGGTAAGATTTTTATTTTCAACATATTCGTCGGTTACTGTTTCAAAAGTAATCGGCAAGACTTTATTTTCAGCATATTCGTTGGTTACTATTTCAAAAGTAATAGGCAAGACTTTATTTTCTGCACATTCGTCGGTTACTATTTCAAAAGTAATTGGCAAGATTTTTATTTTCAACATATTCATCGGTGACTATTTCAAAAGTAATCGGCAAGATTTTTATTTTCAGCATATTTGTCGGTTACTGTTTTAAAAGTAATCGACAAGATTTTTATTTTCAACATATTCGTCGGTTACTATTTCAAAAGTAATCGGCAAGACTTTATTTTCAACATATTCGGTTGTTACTATTTAAAAAGTAATCGGTAAGATTTTTATTTTCAACATATTCGTCGGTTACTATTTCAAAAGTAATCGGCAAGACTTTATTTTCAGCACATTCATTGGTTACTTTTTTAAAAGTAATCGGTAAGATTTTTATTTCCAACATATTCGTCGCTTACTATTTCAAAAGTAATCAGCATGATTTACTTTCAGCACTTTCGTCGGTAATTATTTCAAAAGTAATCGACAAGATTTTTATTTTCAGCATATTCGTCGGTGACTATTTCAAAAGTAATCGGCAAGATTTTTATTTTCAGCATATTTGTCGGTTACTGTTTTAAAAGTAATCGACAAGATTTTTATTTTCAACATATTCGTCGGTTACTATTTCAAAAGTAATCGGCAAGACTTTATTTTCAGCATATTCGGTTGTTACTATTTAAAAAGTAATCGGTAAGATTTTTATTTTCAACATATTCGTCGGTTACTATTTCAAAAGTAATCGGCAAGACTTTATTTTCAGCACATTCATTGGTTACTTTTTTAAAAGTAATCGGTAAGATTTTTATTTCCAACATATTCGTCGCTTACTATTTCAACAATAATCAGCATGATTTATTTTCAGCACATTCGTCGGTAACTATTTCAAAAGTAATCGACAAGATTTTTATTTTCAGCATATTCGTCGGTGACTATTTCAAAAGTAATCGGCAAGATTTATATTTTCAGCATATTTGTCGGTTACTGTTTTAAAAGTAATCGGTAAGATTTTTATTTTCAACATATTCGTCGGTTACTATTTCAAAGGTAATGGGCATGATTTATTTTCAACACATTCGTCGGTTACTATTTCAAAAGTAATCGGCATGATCTATTTTCTGCACATTCTTTGGTTACTATTTCAAAAGTAATCTACAAGATTTTTATTTTCAACATATTCGTCGGTTACTATTTCAAAAGTAATCGGCAAGACTTTATTTTCAGCATATTCGGTTGCTACTATTTAAAAAGTAATCGGTAAGATTTTTATTTTCAACATATTCGTCGCTTACTATTTCAAAAGTAATCGGCATGATTTATTTTCAGCACATTCGTCGGTTACTATTTGAAAAGTAATGGGCAAGACTTTATTTTCAGCATATTCGTTGGTTACTATTTCAAAAGTAATCGGTAAGATTTTTATTTTCAACATATTCGTCGGTTACTATTTCAAAAGTAATCGGCATGATCTATTTTCTGCACATTCGTCGGTTACTATTTCAAAAGTAATCGGCAAGGTTTTTATTTTCAGCATATTTGTCGGTAACTATTTTAAAAGTAATCGACAAGATTTTTATTTTCAACATATTCGTCGGTTACTATTTCAAAAGTAATCGGCAAGACTTTATTTTCAGCACATTCGTCCGTTACTATTTCAAAAGTAATTGGCAAGATTTTTATTTTCAACATATTCGTCGGTGACTATTTCAAAAGTAATCGGCAAGACTTTATTTTCAGTACATTCGTTGCTTACTTTTTTAAAAGTAATCGGTAAGATTTTTATTTTCAACATATTCGTCGGTTACTATTTCAAAAGTAATCGGCAAGACTTTATTTTCAGCACATTCATTGGTTACTTTTTTAAAAGTAATCGGTAAGATTTTTATTTCCAACATATTCGTCGCTTACTATTTCAAAATCAATCAGCATGATTTATTTTCAGCACATTCGTCGGTAATTATTTCAAAAGTAATCGACAAGATTTTTATTTTCAGCATATTCGTCGGTGACTGTTTCAAAAGTAATCGGCAAGATTTTTATTTTCAGCATATTTGTCGGTTACTGTTTTAAAAGTAATCGACAAGATTTTTATTTTCAACATATTCGTCGGTTACTATTTCAAAAGTAATCGGCAAGACTTTATTTTCAGCATATTCGTTGGTTACTATTTCAAAAGTAATCGGTAAGATTTTTATTTTCAACATATTCGTCGCTTACTATTTCAAAAGTAATCGGCATGATTTATTTTCAGCACATTCGTTGGTTACTATTTCAAAAGTAATCGGCAAGATTTATTTTCAGCACATATTCGTCGGTTACTATTTCAAAAGTAATGGGCAAGACTTTATTTTCAGCATATACGTTGGTTACTATTTCAAAATTAATCGGTAAGATTTTTATTGTCAACATATTCGTCGGTTCCTATTTCAAAGGTAATCGGCATGATTTATTTTCAACATATTCGTCGGTTACTATTTCAAACGTAATCGGCATGATCTATTTTCTGCACATTCGTCGGTTACTATTTCAAAAGTAATCGGCAAGACTTTATTTTCAGAATATTCGTTGGTTACTATTTCAAAAGTAATCGGTAAGATTTTTATTTTCAACATATTCGTCGCTTACTATTTCAAAAGTAATCGGCAAGATTTATTTTCAGCACATATTCGTCGGTTACTATTTCAAAAGTAATCGGCATGATCTATTTTCTGCACATTCGTCAGTTCCTATTTCAAAAGTAATCGGCAAGATTTTTATTTTCAGCATATTTGTCGGTTACTATTTTAAAAGTAATCGACAAGATTTTTATTTTCAACATATTCGTCGGTTCCTATTTCAAAAGTAATCGGCAAGGCTTTATTTTCAGTACATTCGTTGCTTACTATTTTAAAAGTAATCGGTAAGATTTTTATTTTCAACATATTCGTCGGTTACTATTTCAAAAGTAATCGGCAAGACTTTATTTTCAGCACATTCATTGGTTACTTTTTTAAAAGTAATCGGTAAGATTTTTATTTCCAACATATTCGTCGCTTACTATTTCAAAAGTAATCAGCATGATTTATTTTCAGCACATTCGTCGGTAATTATTTCAAAAGTAATCGACAAGATTTTTATTTTCAGCATATTCGTCGGTGACTATTTCAAAAGTAATCGGCAAGATTTTTATTTTCAGCATATTTGTCGGTTACTGTTTTAAAAGTAATCGACAAGATTTTTATTTTCAACATATTCGTCGGTACTATTTCAAAAGTAATCGGCATGATCTATTTTCTGCACATTCGTAGGTTACTATTTCAAAAGTAATCGGCAAGATTTTTATTTTCAGCATATTTGTCGGTTACTATTTTAAAAGTAATCGACAAGATTTTTATTTTCAACATATTCGTTGGTTACTATTTCAAAAGTAATCGGCAAGACTTTATTTTCAGCACATTCGTCCGTTACTATTTCAAAAGTAATTGGCAAGATTTTTATTTTCAACATATTCGTCGGTGACTATTTCAAAAGTAATCGGCAAGACTTTATTTTCAGCATATTCGTTGGTTACTATTTCAAAAGTAATCGGTAAGATTTTTATTTTCAACATATTCGTCGCTTACTATTTCAAAAGTAATCAGCATGATTTATTTTCAGCACATTCGTCGGTAATTATTTCAAAAGTAATCGACAAGATTTTTATTTTCAGCATATTCGTCGGTGATTATTTCAAAAGTAATCGGCAAGATTTTTATTTTCAGCATATTTGTCGGTTACTGTATTAAAAGTAATCGACAAGATTTTTATTTTCAACATATTCGTCGGTTACTATTTCAAAAGTAATCGGCAAGACTTTATTTTCAGCATATTCGTTGGTTACTATTTCAAAAGTAATCGGTAAGATTTTTATTTTCAACATATTCGTCGCTTACTATTTCAAAAGTAATCGGCATGATTTATTTTCAGCACATTCGTTGGTTACTATTTCAAAAGTAATCGGCAAGATTTATTTTCAGCACATATTCGTCGGTTACTATTTCAAAAGTAATGGGCAAGACTTTATTTTCAGCATATAAGTTGGTTACTATTTCAAAAGTAATCGGTAAGATTTTTATTGTCAACATATTCGTCGGTTCCTACTTCAAAGGTAATCGGCATGATTTATTTTCAACACATTCGTCGGTTACTATTTCAAACGTAATCGGCATGATCTATTTTCTGCACATTCGTCGGTTACTATTTCAAAAGTAATCGGCAAGACTTTATTTTCAGCACATTCGTCAGTTCCTATTTCAAAAGTAATCGGCAAGATTTTTATTTTCAGCATATTTGTCGTTCACTATTTTAAAAGTAATCGACAAGATTTTTATTTTCAACATATTCGTCGGTTCCTATTTCAAAAGTAATCGGCAAGACTTTATTTTCAGTACATTCGTTGCTTACTATTTTAAAAGTAATCGGTAAGATTTTTATTTTCAGCATATTTGTCGTTCACTATTTTAAAAGTAATCGACAAGATTTTTATTTTCAACATATTCGTCGGTTCCTATTTTAAAAGTAATCGGCAAGACTTTATTTTCAGTACATTCGTTGCTTACTATTTTAAAAGTAATCGGTAAGATTTTTATTTTCAACATATTCGTCGGTTACTATTTCAAAAGTAATCGGCAAGACTTTATTTTGAGCACATTCATTGGTTACTTTTTTAAAAGTAATCGGTAAGATTTTTATTTCCAACATATTCGTCGCTTACTATTTCAAAAGTAATCAGCATGATTTATTTTCAGCACATTCGTCGGTAATTATTTCAAAAGTAATCGACAAGATTTTTATTTTCAACATATTCGTTGGTTACTATTTCAAAAGTAATCGGCAAGACTTTATTTTCAGCACATTCGTCGGTTACTATTTCAAAAGTAATTGGCAAGATTTTTATTTTTGACATATTCGTCGGTGACTATTTCAAAAGTAATCGGCAAGATTTTTATTTTCAACATATTCGTCGGTTACTATTTCAAAAGTAATCGGCATGATCTATTTTCTGCACATTCGTCGGTTACTATTTCAAAACTAATCGGCAAGATTTTTATTTTCAGCATATTTGTCGGTTACTATTTTAAAAGTAATCGACAAGATTTTTATTTTCAACATATTCGTCGGTTACTATTTCAAAAGTAATCGGCAAGACTTTATTTTCAGCACATTCGTCCGTTACTATTTCAAAAGTAATTGGCAAGATTTTTATTTTCAACATATTTGTCGGTGACTATTTCAAAAGTAATCGGCAAGATTTTTATTTTCAGCATATTTGTCGGTTACTGTTTTAAAAGTAATCGACAAGATTTTTATTTTCAACATATTCGTCGGTTACTATTTCAAAAGTAATCGGCAAGACTTTATTTTCAGCAGATTCGTTGGTTACTATTTCAAAAGTAATCGGCAAGACTTTATTTTCAGCACATTCGTCGGTTACTATTTCAAAAGTAATTGGCAAGATTTTTATTTTCGACATATTCGTCGGTGACTATTTCAAAAGTAATCGGCAAGATTTTTATTTTCAGCATATTTGTCGGTTACTGTTTTAAAAGTAATGGACAAGATTTTTATTTTCAACATATTCGTCGGTTACTATTTCAAAAGTAATCGGCAAGAATTTATTTTCAGCATATTCGTTGGTTACTATTTCAAAAGTAATCGGTAAGATTTTTATTTTCAACATATTCGTCGCTTACTATTTCAAAAGTAATCGGCATGATTTATTTTCAGCACATTCGTCGTTTACTATTTCAAAAGTAATCGGCAAGATTTATTTTCAGCACATTCGTCGGTTACTATTTCAAAAGTAATCGGCATGATCTATTTTCTGCAAATTCGTCAGTTCCTATTTCAAAAGTAATCGGCAAGATTTTTATTTTCAGCATATTTGTCGGTTACTATTTTAAAAGTAATCGACAAGATTTTTATTTTCAACATATTCGTCGGTTCCTATTTCAAAAGTAATCGGCAAGACTTTATTTTCAGTACATTCGTTGCATACTATTTTAAAAGTAATCGGTAAGATTTTTATTTTCAACATATTCGTCGGTTACTATTTCAAAACTAATCGGCAAGACTTTATTTTCAGCACATTCATTGGTTACTTTTTTAAAAGTAATCGATAAGATTTTTATTTCCAACATATTCGTCGCTTACTATTCCAAATCAATCAGCATGATTTATTTTCAGCACATTCGTCTGTAATTATTTCAAAAGTAATCGACAAGATTTTTATTTTCAGCATATTCGTCGGTGACTATTTCAAAAGTAATCGGCAAGATTTTTATTTTCAGCATATTTGTCGGTTACTGTTTTAAAAGTAATCGACAAGATTTTTATTTTCAACATATTCGTCGGTTACTATTTCAAAAGTAATCGGCATGATTTATTTTCAGCACATTCGTCGTTTACTATTTCAAAAGTAATCGGCAAGATTTATTTTCAGCACATATTCGTCGGTTACTATTTCAAAAGTAATCGGCATGATCTATTTTCTGCACATTCGTCGGTTCCTATTTCAAAAGTAATCGGCAAGATTTTTATTTTCAGCATATTTGTCGGTTACTATTTTAAAAGTAATCGACAAGATTTTTATTTTCAACATATTCGTCGGTTCCTATTTTAAAAGTAATCGGCAAGACTTTATTTTCAGTACATTCGTTGCTTACTATTTTAAAAGTAATTGGTAAGATTTTTATTTTCAACATATTCGTCGGTTACTATTTCAAAAGTAATCGGCATGACTTTATTTTGAGCACATTCATTGGTTACTTTTTTAAAAGTAATCGGTAAGATTTTTATTTCCAACATATTCGTCGCT
The DNA here is from genome assembly GCA_958299785.1 of Medicago lupulina. Classification (NCBI taxonomy): domain Eukaryota; kingdom Viridiplantae; phylum Streptophyta; class Magnoliopsida; order Fabales; family Fabaceae; genus Medicago; species Medicago lupulina. Next base: position 49,155,409 of record OY283139.1, on the reverse strand, counting down.
TACTATTTCAAAAGTAATCAGCATGATTTATTTTCAGCACATTCGTCGGTAATTAATTCAAAAGTAATCGACAAGATTTTTATTTTCAACATATTCGTTGGTTACTATTTCAAAAGTAATCGGCAAGACTTTATTTTCAGCACATTCGTCGGTTACTATTTCAAAAGTAATTGGCAAGATTTTTATTTTCGACATATTCGTCGGTGACTATTTCAAAAGTAATCGGCAAGATTTTTATTTTCAGCATATTTGTCGGTTACTGTTTTAAAAGTAATCGACAAGATTTTTATTTTCAACATATTCGTCGGTTACTATTTTAAAAGTAATCGGCAAGACTTTATTTTCAGTGCATTCGTTGCATACTATTTTAAAAGTAATCGGTAAGATTTTTATTTTCAACATATTCGTCGGTTACTATTTCAAAACTAATCGGCAAGACTTTATTTTCAGCACATTCATTGGTTACTTTTTTAAAAGTAATCGGTAAGATTTTTATTTCCAACATATTCGTCGCTTACTATTCCAAATCAATCAGCATGATTTATTTTCAGCACATTCGTCTGTAATTATTTCAAAAGTAATCGACAAGATTTTTATTTTCAGCATATTCGTCGGTGACTATTTCAAAAGTAATCGGCAAGATTTTTATTTTCAGCATATTTGTCGGTTATTGTTTTAAAAGTAATCGACAAGATTTTTATTTTCAACATATTCGTCGGTTACTATTTCAAAAGTAATCGGCATGATTTATTTTCAGCACATTCGTCGTTTACTATTTCAAAAGTAATCGGCAAGATTTATTTTCAGCACATATTCGTCGGTTACTATTTCAAAAGTAATCGGCATGATCTATTTTCTGCACATTCGTCGGTTCCTATTTCAAAAGTAATCGGCAAGATTTTTATTTTCAGCATATTTGTCGGTTACTATTTTAAAAGTAATCGACAAGATTTTTATTTTCAACATATCCGTCGGTTCCTATTTTAAAAGTAATCGGCAAGACTTTATTTTCAGTACATTCGTTGCATACTATTTTAAAAGTAATCGGTAAGATTTTTATTTTCAACATATTCGTCGGTTACTATTTCAAAACTAATCGGCAAGACTTTATTTTCAGCACATTCATTGGTTACTTTTTTAAAAGTAATCGGTAAGATTTTTATTTCCAACATATTCGTCGCTTACTATTCCAAATCAATCAGCATGATTTATTTTCAGCACATTCGTCTGTAATTATTTCAAAAGTAATCGACAAGATTTTTATTTTCAGCATATTCGTCGGTGACTATTTCAAAAGTAATCGGCATGATTTTTATTTTCAGCATATTTGTCGGTTATTGTTTTAAAAGTAATCGACAAGATTTTTATTTTCAACATATTCGTCGGTTACTATTTCAAAAGTAATCGGCATGATTTATTTTCAGCACATTCGTCGTTTACTATTTCAAAAGTAATCGGCAAGATTTATTTTCAGCACATATTCGTCGGTTACTATTTCAAAAGTAATCGGCATGATCTATTTTCTGCACATTCGTCGGTTCCTATTTCAAAAGTAATCGGCAAGATTTTAATTTTCAGCATATTTGTCGGTTACTATTTTAAAAGTAATCGACAAGATTTTTATTTTCAACATATTCGTCGGTTCCTATTTTAAAAGTAATCGGCAAGACTTTATTTTCAGTACATTCGTTGCTTACTATTTTAAAAGTAATCGGTAAGATTTTTATTTTCAACATATTCGTCGGTTACTATTTCAAAAGTAATCGGCAAGACTTTATTTTGAGCACATTCATTGGTTACTTTTTTAAAAGTAATCGGTAAGATTTTTATTTCCAACATATTCGTCGCTTACTATTTCAAAAGTAATCAGCATGATTTATTTTCAGCACATTCGTCGGTAATTATTTCAAAAGTAATCGACAAGATTTTTATTTTCAACATATTCGTCGGTTACTATTTCAAAAGTAATCGGCAAAACTTTGTTTTCAGCATATTCGTCGGTGACTATTTCAAAAGTAATCGGTAAGATTTATTTTCAGCACATATTCGTCGGTTACTATTTCAAAAGTAATGGGCAAGACTTTATTTTCAGCATATTCGTTGGTTACTATTTCAAAAGTAATCGGTAAGATTTTTATTTTGAACATATTCGTCGATTACTATTTCAAAAGTAATCGGCATGATTTATTTTCAGCACATTCGTCGGTTACTATTTCAAAAGTAATCGGCAAGATTTATTTTCAGCACATATTCGTCGGTTACTATTTCAAAAGTAATGGGCAAGACTTTATTTTCAGCATATTCGTTGGTTACTATTTCAAAAGTAATCGGTAAGATTTTTATTTTCAACATATTCGACGGTTACTATTTCAAAGGTAATCGGCATGATTTATTTTCAACACATTCGTCGGTTACTATTTCAAAAGTAATCGGCATGATCTATTTTCTGCACATTCGTCGGTTACTATTTCAAAAGTAATCGGCAAGATTTTTATTTTCAGCATATTTGTCGGTTACTATTTTAAAAGTAATGGACAAGATTTTTATTTTCAACATATTCGTCGGTTACTATTTCAAAAGTAATCGGCAAGACTTTATTTTCAGCACATTCGTCCGTTACTATTTCAAAAGTAATTAGCAAGATTTTTATTTTCAACATATTCGTCGGTGACTATTTCAAAAGTAATCGGCAAGATTTTTATTTTCAGCATATTTGTCGGTTACTGTTTTAAAAGTAATCGACAAGATTTTTATTTTCAACATATTCGTCGGTTACTATTTCAAAAGTAATCGGCAAGACTTTATTTTCAGCATATTCGTAGGTTACTATTTCAAAAGTAATCGGCAAGACTTTATTTTCAGCACATTCGTCGGTTACACTTTCAAAAGTAATTGGCAAGATTTTTATTTTCAACATATTCGTCGGTGACTATTTCAAAAGTAATCGGCAAGATTTTTATTTTCAGCATATTTATCGGTTACTGTTTTAAAAGTAATCGACAAGATTTTTATTTTCAACATATTCGTCGATTACTATTTCAAAAGTAATCGGCAAGAATTTATTTTCAGCATATTCGTTGGTTACTATTTCAAAAGTAATCGGTAAGATTTTTATTTTCAACATATTCGTCGCTTACTATTTCAAAAGTAATCGGCATGATTTATTTTCAGCACATTCGTCGTTTACTATTTCAAAAGTAATCGGCAAGATTTATTTTCAACACATATTCGTCGGTTACTATTATAAAAGTAATGGGCAAGACTTTTATTTTCAGCACATTTGTCGGTTACTATTTCAATAGTAATCGGCATGATTTATTTTCAGCACATTCGTCGGTTACTATTTCAAAAGTAATTGGCATGATTTATTTTCAACACATTCGTCGGTTCCTATTTCAAAAGTAATCGGCAAGATTTTTATTTTCAGCATATTTGTCGGTTACTATTTTAAAAGTAATCGACAAGATTTTTATTTTCAACATATTCGTCGGTTACTATTTCAAAAGTAATCGGCAAGACTTCATTTTCAGCATATTCGTTGGTTACTATTTCAAAAGTAATCGGTAAGATTTTTATTTTCAACATATTCGTCGCTTACTATTTCAAAAGTAATCGGCATGATTTATTTTCAGCACATTCGTCGGTTACTATTTCAAAAGTAATCGGCAAGATTTATTTTCAGCACATATTCGTCGGTTACTATTTCAAAAGTAATGGGCAAGACTTTATTTTCAGCATATTCGTTGGTTACTATTTCAAAAGTAATCGGTAAGATTTTTATTTTCAACATATTCGTCGGTTACTATTTCAAAGGTAATCGGCATGATTTATTTTCAACACATTCGTCGGTTACTATTTCAAAAGTAATCGGCATGATCTATTTTCTGCACATTCGTCGGTTACTATTTCAAAAGTAATCGGCAAGATTTTTATTTTCAGCATATTTGTCGGTTACTATTTTAAAAGTAATCGACAAGATTTTTATTTTCAACATATTCGTCGGTTACTATTTCAAAAGTAATCGGCAAGACTTTATTTTCAGCACATTCGTCCGTTACTATGTCAAAAGTAATTGGCATGATTTTTATTTTCAACATATTCGTCGGTGACTATTTCAAAAGTAATCGGCAAGATTTTTATTTTCAGCATATTTCTCGGTTACTGTTTTAAAAGTAATCGACAAGATTTTTATTTTCAACATATTCGTCGATTACTATTTCAAAAGTAATCGGCAAGAATTTATTTTCAGCATATTTGTTGGTTACTATTTCAAAAGTAATCGGTAAGATTTTTATTTTCAACATATTCGTCGCTTACTATTTCAAAAGTAATCGGCAAGACTTTATTTTCAGCACATTCGTCGGTTACTCTTTCAAAAGTAATTGGCAAGATTTTTATTTTCAACATATTCGTCGGTGACTATTTCAAAAGTAATCGGCAAGATTTTTATTTTCAGCATATTTATCGGTTACTGTTTTAAAAGTAATCGACAAGATTTTAATTTTCAACATATTCGTCGATTACTATTTCAAAAGTAATCGGCAAGAATTTATTTTCAGCATATTCGTTGGTTACTATTTCAAAAGTAATCGGTAAGATTTTTATTTTCAACATATTCGTCGCTTACTATTTCAAAAGTAATCGGCATGATTTATTTTCAGCACATTCGTCGTTTACTATTTCAAAAGTAATCGGCAAGATTTATTTTCAACACATATTCGTCGGTTACTATTTCAAAAGTAATGGGCAAGACTTTTATTTTCAGCACATTTGTCGGTTACTATTTCAATAGTAATCGGCATGATTTATTTTCAGCACATTCGTCGGTTACTATTTCAAAAGTAATTGGCATGAGTTATTTTCAACACATTCGTCGGTTCCTATTTCAAAAGTAATCGGCAAGATTTTTATTTTCAGCATATTTGTCGGTTACTATTTTAAAAGTAATCGACAAGATTTTTATTTTCAACATATTCGTCGGTTACTATTTCAAAAGTAATCGGCAAGACTTCATTTTCAGCATATTCGTTGGTTACTATTTCAAAAGTAATCGGTAAGATTTTTATTTTCAACATATTCGTCGCTTACTATTTCAAAAGTAATCGGCATGATTTATTTTCAGCACATTCGTCGGTTACTATTTCAAAAGTAATCGGCAAGATTTATTTTCAGCACATATTCGTCGGTTACTATTTCAAAAGTAATGGGCAAGACTTTATTTTCAGCATATTCGTTGGTTACTATTTCAAAAGTAATCGGTAAGATTTTTATTTTCAACATATTCGTCGGTTACTATTTCAAAGGTAATCGGCATGATTTATTTTCAACACATTCGTCGGTTACTATTTCAAAAGTAATCGGCATGATCTATTTTCTGCACATTCGTCGGTTACTATTTCAAAAGTAATCGGCAAGATTTTTATTTTCAGCATATTTGTCGGTTACTATTTTAAAAGTAATCGACAAGATTTTTATTTTCAACATATTCGTCGGTTACTATTTCAAAAGTAATCGGCAAGACTTTATTTTCAGCACATTCGTCCGTTACTATGTCAAAAGTAATTGGCATGATTTTTATTTTCAACATATTCGTCGGTGACTATTTCAAAAGTAATCGGCAAGATTTTTATTTTCAGCATATTTGTCGGTTACTGTTTTAAAAGTAATCGACAAGATTTTTATTTTCAACATATTCGTCGGTTACTATTTCAAAAGTAATCGGCAAGACTTTATTTTCAGCATATTCGTTGGTTACTATTTCAAAAGTAATCGGTAAGATTTTTATTTTCAACATATTCGTCGGTTACTATTTCAAAAGTAATCGGCAAGACTTTATTTTCAGCACATTCGTCCGTTACTATTTCAAAAGTAATTGGCATGATTTTTATTTTCAACATATTCGTCGATGACTATTTCAAAAGTAATCGGCAAGATTTTTATTTTCAGCATATTTGTCGGTTACTGTTTTAAAAGTAATCGACAAGATTTTTATTTTCAACATATTCGTCGGTTACTATTTCAAAAGTAATCGGTAAGATTTTTATTTTCAACATATTCGTCGGTTACTATTTCAAAAGTAATCGGCAAGACTTTATTTTCAGCACATTCGTCGGTTACTATTTCAAAAGTAATTGGCAAGATTTTTATTTTCAACATATTCGTCGGTGACTATTTCAAAAGTTATCGGCAAGATTTTTATTTTCAGCATATTTGTCGGTTACTGTTTTCAAAGTAATCGACAAGATTTTTATTTTCAACATATTCGTCGGTGACTATTTCAAAAGTAATCGGCAAGACTTCAGTTTCAGCATATTCGTTGGTTACTATTTCAAAAGTAATCGGTAAGATTTTTATTTTCAACATATTCGTCGCTTACTATTTCAAAAGTAATCGGCATGATTTATTTTCAGCACATTCGTCGGTTACTATTTCAAAAGTAATCGGCATGATCTATTTTCTGCACATTCGTCGGTTACTATTTCAAAAGTAATCGGCAAGATTTTTATTTTCAGCATATTTGTCGGTTACTATTTTAAAAGTAATCGACAAGATTTTTATTTTCAACATATTCGTCGGTTACTATTTCAAAAGTAATCGGCAAGACTTTATTTTCAGCACATTCGTCCGTTACTATGTCAAAAGTAATTGGCAAGATTTTTATTTTCAACATATTCGTCGGTGACTATTTCAAAAGTAATCGGCAAGATTTTTATTTTCAGCATATTTGTCGGTTACTGTTTTAAAAGTAATCGACAAGATTTTTATTTTCAACATATTCGTCGGTTACTATTTCAAAAGTAATCGGCAAGACTTTATTTTCAGCATATTCGTTGGTTACTATTTCAAAAGTAATCGGTAAGATTTTTATTTTCAACATATTCGTCGGTTACTATTTCAAAAGTAATCGGCAAGACTTTATTTTCAGCACATTCGTCCGTTACTATTTCAAAAGTAATTGGCATGATTTTTATTTTCAACATATTCGTCGATGACTATTTCAAAAGTAATCGGCAAGATTTTTATTTTCAGCATATTTGTCGGTTACTGTTTTAAAAGTAATCGACAAGATTTTTATTTTCAACATATTCGTCGGTTACTATTTCAAAAGTAATCGGTAAGATTTTTATTTTCAACATATTCGTCGGTTACTATTTCAAAAGTAATCGGCAAGACTTTATTTTCAGCACATTCGTCGGTTACTATTTCAAAAGTAATTGGCAAGATTTTTATTTTCAACATATTCGTCGGTGACCTTTTCAAAAGTTATCGGCAAGATTTTTATTTTCAGCATATTTGTCGGTTACTGTTTTCAAAGTAATCGACAAGATTTTTATTTTCAACATATTCGTCGGTGACTATTTCAAAAGTAATCGGCAAGACTTCAGTTTCAGCATATTCGTTGGTTACTATTTCAAAAGTAATCGGTAAGATTTTTATTTTCAACATATTCGTCGCTTACTATTTCAAAAGTAATCGGCATGATTTATTTTCAGCACATTCGTCGGTTACTATTTCAAAAGTAATCGGCATGATCTATTTTCTGCACATTCGTCGGTTACTATTTCAAAAGTAATCGGCAAGATTTTTATTTTCAGCATATTTGTCGGTTACTATTTTAAAAGTAATCGACAAGATTTTTATTTTCAACATATTCGTCGGTTACTATTTCAAAAGTAATCGGCAAGACTTTATTTTCAGCACATTCGTCCGTTACTATTTCAAAAGTAATTGGCAAGATTTTTATTTTCAACATATTCGTCGGTGACTATTTCAAAAGTAATCGGCAAGATTTTTATTTTCAGCATATTTATCGGTTACTGTTTTAAAAGTAATCGACAAGATTTTTATTTTCAACATATTCGTCGATTACTATTTCAAAAGTAATCGGCAAGAATTTATTTTCAGCATATTCGTTGGTTACTATTTCAAAAGTAATCGGTAAGATTTTTATTTTCAACATATTCGTCGCTTACTATTTCAAAAGTAATCGGCATGATTTATTTTCAGCACATTCGTCGTTTACTATTTCAAAAGTAATCGGCAAGATTTTTATTTTCAGCATATTTGTCGGTTACTGTTTTAAAAGTAATCGACAAGATTTTTATTTTCAACATATTCGTCGGTTACTATTTCAAAAGTAATCGGCAAGACTTTATTTTCAGCATATTCGTTGGTTACTATTTCAAAAGTAATCGGCAAGACTTTATTTTCAGCACATTCGTCCGTTACTATTTCAAAAGTAATTGGCATGATTTTTATTTTCAACATATTCGTCGGTGACTATTTCAAAAGTAATCGGCAAGATTTTTATTTTCAGCATATTTGTCGGTTACTGTTTTAAAAGTAATCGACAAGATTTTTATTTTCAACATATTCGTCGGTTACTATTTCAAAAGTAATCGGCAAGACTTTATTTTCAGCATATTCGTTGGTTACTATTTCAAAAGTAATCGGCAAGACTTTATTTTCAGCACATTCGTCGGTTACTATTTCAAAAGTAATTGGCAAGATTTTTATTTTCAACATATTCGTCGGTGACTATTTCAAAAGTTATCGGCAAGATTTTTATTTTCAGCATATTTGTCAGTTACTGTTTTCAAAGTAATCGACAAGATTTTTATTTTCAACATATTCGTCGGTGACTATTTCAAAAGTAATCGGCAAGACTTCATTTTCAACATATTCGTTGGTTACTATTTCAAAAGTAATCGGTAAGATTTTTATTTTCAACATATTCGTCGCTTACTATTTCAAAAGTAATCGGCATGATTTATTTTCAGCACATTCGTCGGTTACTATTTCAAAAGTAATCGGCATGATCTATTTTCTGCACATTCGTCGGTTACTATTTCAAAAGTAATCGGCAAGATTTTTATTTTCAGCATATTTGTCGGTTACTATTTTAAAAGTAATCGACAAGATTTTTATTTTCAACATATTCGTCGGTTACTATTTCAAAAGTAATCGGCAAGACTTTATTTTCAGCACATTCGTCCGTTACTATTTCAAAAGTAATTGGCAAGATTTTTATTTTCAACATATTCGTCGGTGACTATTTCAAAAGTAATCGGCAAGATTTTTATTTTCAGCATATTTATCGGTTACTGTTTTAAAAGTAATCGACAAGAATTTATTTTCAGCATATTCGTTGGTTACTATTTCAAAAGTAATCGGTAAGATTTTTATTTTCAACATATTCGTCGCTTACTATTTCAAAAGTAATCGGCATGATTTATTTTCAGCACATTCGTCGTTTACTATTTCAAAAGTAATCGGCAAGATTTATTTTCAACACATATTCGTCGGTTACTATTTCAAAAGTAATGGGAAAGACTTTTATTTTCAGCACATTTGTCGGTTACTATTTCAATAGTAATCGGCATGATTTATTTTCAGCACATTCGTCGGTTACTATTTCAAAAGTAATTGGCATGATTTATTTTCAACACATTCGTCGGTTCCTATTTCAAAAGTAATCGGCAAGATTTTTATTTTCAGCATATTTGTCGGTTACTATTTTAAAAGTAATCGACAAGATTTTTATTTTCAGCATATTCGTCGGTTCCTATTTCAAAAGTAATCGGCAAGACTTTATTTTCAGTACATTCGTTGCTTACTATTTTAAAAGTAATCGGTAAGATTTTTATTTTCAACATATTCGTCGGTTACTATTTCAAAAGTAATCGGCAAGACTTTATTTTCAGCACATTCATTGGTTACTTTTTAAAAAGTAATCGGTAAGATTTTTATTTCCAACATATTCGTCGCTTACTATTTCAAAATCAATCAGCATGATTTATTTTCAGCACATTCGTCGGTAATTATTTCAAAAGTAATCGACAAGATTTTTATTTTCAGCATATTCGTCGGTGACTATTTCAAAAGTAATCGGCAAGATTTTTATTTTCAGCATATTTGTCGGTTACTGTTTTAAAAGTAATCGACAAGATTTTTATTTTCAACATATTCGTCGGTTACTATTTCAAAAGTAATCGGCAAGACTTCATTTTCAGCATATTCGTTGGTTACTATTTCAAAAGTAATCGGTAAGATTTTTATTTTCAACATATTCGTCGCTTACTATTTCAAAAGTAATCGGCATGATTTATTTTCAGCACATTCGTCGGTTACTATTTCAAAAGTAATCGGCAAGATTTATTTTCAGCACATATTCGTCGGTTACTATTTCAAAAGTAATGGGCAAGACTTTATTTTCAGCATATTCGTTGGTTACTATTTCAAAAGTAATCGGTAAGATTTTTATTTTCAACATATTCGTCGGTTACTATTTCAAAGGTAATCGGCATGATTTATTTTCAACACATTCGTCGGTTACTATTTCAAAAGTAATTGGCATGATCTATTTTCTGCACATTCGTCGGTTACTATTTCAAAAGTAATCGGCAAGATTTTTATTTTCAGCATATTTGTCGGTTACTATTTTAAAAGTAATCGACAAGATTTTTATTTTCAACATATTCGTCGGTTACTATTTCAAAAGTAATCGGCAAGACTTTATTTTCAGCACATTCGTCCGTTACTATTTCAAAAGTAATTGGCATGATTTTTATTTTCAACATATTCGTCGGTGACTATTTCAAAAGTAATCGGCAAGATTTTTATTTTCAGCATATTTGTCGGTTACTGTTTTAAAAGTAATCGACAAGATTTTTATTTTCAACATTTTCGTCGGTTACTATTTCAAAAGTAATCGGCAAGACTTTATTTTCAGCACATTCGTCCGTTACTATTTCAAAAGTAATTGGCAAGATTTTTATTTTCAACATATTCGTCGGTGACTATTTCAAAAGTAATCGGCAAGATTTTTATTTTCAGCATATTTATCGGTTACTGTTTTAAAAGTAATCGACAAGATTTTTATTTTCAACATATTCGTCGATTACTATTTCAAAAGTAATCGGCAAGAATTTATTTTCAGCATATTCGTTGGTTACTATTTCAAAAGTAATCGGTAAGATTTTTATTTTCAACATATTCGTCGCTTACTATTTCAAAAGTAATCGGCATGATTTATTTTCAGCACATTCGTCGGTTACTATTTCAAAAGTAATCGGCATGATCTATTTTCTGCACATTCGTCGGTTACTATTTCAAAAGTAATCGGCAAGATTTTTATTTTCAGCATATTTGTCGGTTACTATTTTAAAAGTAATCGACAAGATTTTTATTTTCAACATATTCGTCGGTTACTATTTCAAAAGTAATCGGCAAGACTTTATTTTCAGCACATTCGTCCGTTACTATTTCAAAAGTAATTGGCAAGATTTTTATTTTCAACATATTCGTCGGTGACTATTTCAAAAGTAATCGGCAAGATTTTTATTTTCAGCATATTTATCGGTTACTGTTTTAAAAGTAATCGACAAGAATTTATTTTCAGCATATTCGTTGGTTACTATTTCAAAAGTAATCGGTAAGATTTTTATTTTCAACATATTCGTCGCTTACTATTTCAAAAGTAATCGGCATGATTTATTTTCAGCACATTCGTCGTTTACTATTTCAAAAGTAATCGGCAAGATTTATTTTCAACACATATTCGTCGGTTACTATTTCAAAAGTAATGGGCAAGACTTTTATTTTCAGCACATTTGTCGGTTACTATTTCAATAGTAATCGGCATGATTTATTTTCAGCACATTCGTCGGTTACTATTTCAAAAGTAATTGGCATGATTTATTTTCAACACATTCGTCGGTTCCTATTTCAAAAGTAATCGGCAAGATTTTTATTTTCAGCATATTTGTCGGTTACTATTTTAAAAGTAATCGACAAGATTTTTATTTTCAGCATATTCGTCGGTTCCTATTTCAAAAGTAATCGGCAAGACTTTATTTTCAGTACATTCGTTGCTTACTATTTTAAAAGTAATCGGTAAGATTTTTATTTTCAACATATTCGTCGGTTACTATTTCAAAAGTAATCGGCAAGACTTTATTTTCAGCACATTCATTGGTTACTTTTTAAAAAGTAATCGGTAAGATTTTTATTTCCAACATATTCGTCGCTTACTATTTCAAAATCAATCAGCATGATTTATTTTCAGCACATTCGTCGGTAATTATTTCAAAAGTAATCGACAAGATTTTTATTTTCAGCATATTCGTCGGTGACTATTTCAAAAGTAATCGGCAAGATTTTTATTTTCAGCATATTTGTCGGTTACTGTTTTAAAAGTAATCGACAAGATTTTTATTTTCAACATATTCGTCGGTTACTATTTCAAAAGTAATCGGCAAGACTTCATTTTCAACATATTCGTTGGTTACTATTTCAAAAGTAATCGGTAAGATTTTTATTTTCAACATATTCGTCGCTTACTATTTCAAAAGTAATCGGCATGATTTATTTTCAGCACATTCGTCGGTTACTATTTCAAAAGTAATCGGCAAGATTTATTTTCAGCACATATTCGTCGGTTACTATTTCAAAAGTAATGGGCAAGACTTTATTTTCAGCATATTCGTTGGTTACTATTTCAAAAGTAATCGGTAAGATTTTTATTTTCAACATATTCGTCGGTTACTATTTCAAAGGTAATCGGCATGATTTATTTTCAACACATTCGTCGGTTACTATTTCAAAAGTAATCGGCATGATCTATTTTCTGCACATTCGTCGGTTACTATTTCAAAAGTAATCGGCAAGATTTTTATTTTCAGCATATTTGTCGGTTACTATTTTAAAAGTAATCGACAAGATTTTTATTTTCAACATATTCGTCGGTTACTATTTCAAAAGTAATCGGCAAGACTTTATTTTCAGCACATTCGTCCGTTACTATTTCAAAAGTAATTGGCATGATTTTTATTTTCAACATATTCGTCGGTGACTATTTCAAAAGTAATCGGCAAGATTTTTATTTTCAGCATATTTATCGGTTACTGTTTTAAAAGTAATCGACAAGATTTTTATTTTCAACATTTTCGTCGGTTACTATTTCAAAAGTAATCGGCAAGACTTTATTTTCAGCACATTCGTCCGTTACTATTTCAAAAGTAATTGGCAAGATTTTTATTTTCAACATATTCGTCGGTGACTATTTCAAAAGTAATCGGCAAGATTTTTATTTTCAGCATATTTATCGGTTACTGTTTTAAAAGTAATCGACAAGATTTTTATTTTCAACATATTCGTCGATTACTATTTCAAAAGTAATCGGCAAGAATTTATTTTCAGCATATTCGTTGGTTACTATTTCAAAAGTAATCGGTAAGATTTTTATTTTCAACATATTCGTCGCTTACTATTTCAAAAGTAATCGGCATGATTTATTTTCAGCACATTCGTCGTTTACTATTTCAAAAGTAATCGGCAAGATTTATTTTCAACACATATTCGTCGGTTACTATTTCAAAAGTAATGGGCAAGACTTTTATTTTCAGCACATTTGTCGGTTACTATTTCAATAGTAATCGGCATGATTTATTTTCAGCACATTCGTCGGTTACTATTTCAAAAGTAATTGGCATGATTTATTTTCAACACATTCGTCGGTTCCTATTTCAAAAGTAATCGGCAAGATTTTTATTTTCAGCATATTTGTCGGTTAGTATTTTAAAAGTAATCGACAAGATTTTTATTTTCAGCATATTCGTCGGTTCCTATTTCAAAAGTAATCGGCAAGACTTTATTTTCAGTACATTCGTTGCTTACTATTTTAAAAGTAATCGGTAAGATTTTTATTTTCAACATATTCGTCGGTTACTATTTCAAAAGTAATCGGCAAGACTTTATTTTCAGCACATTCATTGGTTACTTTTTAAAAAGTAATCGGTAAGATTTTTATTTCCAACATATTCGTCGCTTACTATTTCAAAATCAATCAGCATGATTTATTTTCAGCACATTCGTCGGTAATTATTTCAAAAGTAATCGACAAGATTTTTATTTTCAGCATATTCGTCGGTGACTATTTCAAAAGTAATCGGCAAGATTTTTATTTTCAGCATATTTGTCGGTTACTGTTTTAAACGTAATCGACAAGATTTTTATTTTCAACATATTCGTCGGTTACTATTTCAAAAGTAATCGGCAAGACTTCATTTTCAGCATATTCGTTGGTTACTATTTCAAAAGTAATCGGTAAGATTTTTAATTTCAACATATTCGTCGCTTACTATTTCATAAGTAATCGGCATGATTTATTTTCAGCACATTCGTCGGTTACTATTTCAAAAGTAATCGGCAAGATTTTTATTTTCAGCACATATTCGTCGGTTACTATTTCAAAAGTAATGGGCAAGACTTTATTTTCAGCATATTCGTTGGTTACTATTTCAAAAGTAATCGGTAAGATTTTTATTTTCAACATATTCGTCGGTTACTATTTCAAAGGTAATCGGCATGATTTATTTTCAACACATTCGTCGGTTACTATTTCAAAAGTAATCGGCATGATCTATTTTCAGCACATTCGTCATTTACTATTTCAAAAGTAATCGGCAAGATTTTTATTTTCAGCATATTTGTCGGTTACTATTTTAAAAGTAATCGACATGATTTTTATTTTCAACATATTCGTCGGTTCCTATTTCAAAAGTAATCGGCAAGATTTTTATTTTTAGCATATTTGTCGGTTACTATTTTAAAAGTAATCGGCAAGACTTTATTTTCAGCACATTCGTCGGTTACTATTTCAAAAGTAATCGGCAAGACTTTATTTTCAGCACATTCGTCGGTTACTATTTCAAAAGTAATCGGGAAGATTTTTATTTTCAGCATGTTCGTCGGTTACTATTTCAAAAGTAATCGGCAAGATTTTTATTTTCAGCATATTTGTCGGTTACTATTTTAAAAGTAATCGGCAAGACTTTATTTTCAGCACATTCGTCGGTTACTATTTTAAAAGTAATCGACATGATTTTTATTTTCAACATATTCGTCGGTTACTATTTCAAAAGTAATCGGCAAGACTTTATTTTCAGCACATTCATTGGTTACTTTTTTAAAAGTAATTGGTAAGATTTTTATTTCCAACATATTCATCGCTTACTATTTCAAAAGTAATCAGCATGATTTATTTTCAGCACATTCGTCGGTTACTATTTCAAAAGTAATCGGCAAGATTTTTATTTTCAGCATATTTGTCGGTTACTATTTTAAAAGTAATCGACAAGATTTTTATTTTCAACATATTCATCGGTTCCTATTTCAAAAGTAATCGGCAAGATTTTTATTTTTAGCATATTTGTCGGTTACTATTTTAAAAGTAATCGACAGGATTTTTATTTTCAGCGCATTTGTCGGTTACTATTTCAATAGTAATCGGCATGATTTAATTTCAGCACATTCGTCGGTTACAATTTCAAAAGTAATCGGCATGATCTATTTTCTGCACATTCGTCGGTTACTATTTCAAAAGTAATCGGCAAGATTTTTATTTTCAGCATATTCGTCAATGACTATTTCAAAAGTAATCGACATGATTTATTTTCAGCATATTCGTCGGTTACTATTTCAAAGGTAATCGACATGATTTATTTTCAACACATTCGTCGGTTACTATTTCAAAAGTAATCGGCATGATCTATTTTCTGCACATTCGTCGGTTACTATTTCAAAATTAAACGGCAAGATTTTTATTTTCAGCATGTTCGTCGGTTACTATTTCAAAAGTAATCGGCAAGATTTTTATTTTTAGCACATTCGTCGGTTACTATTTCAAAAGTAATCGGCAAGATTTTTATTTTCAGCATATTTGTCGGTTACTATTTCAAAAGTAATCGGCAAGATTTTTATTTTTAGCATATTTGTCTGTTACTATTTTAGAAGTAATTGGCAAGACTTTATTTTCAGCACATTCGTCGGTTACTATTTCAAAGCTAATCGGCAAGATTTATTTTTAGCACATTCGTCGGTTACTATTTCAAAAGTAATCGGCAAGATTTTTATTTTTAGCATATTTGTCTGTTACTATTTTAAAAGTAATCGGCAAGACTTTATTTTCAGCACATTCGTCGGTTACTATTTCAAAAGTAATCGGGAAGATTTTTATTTTCAGCATGTTCGTCGGTTACTATTTCAAAAGTAATCGGCAAGATTTTTATTTTCAGCATATTTGTCGATTACTATTTTAAAAGTAATCGACAAGACTTTATTTTCAGCACATTCGTCGGTTACTATTTCAAAAGTAATCGGCAAGACTTTATTTTCAGCACATTCGTCGGTTACTATTTCAAAAGTAATCGGGAAGATTTTTATTTTCAGCATGTTCGTCGGTTACTATTTCAAAAGTAATCGGCAAGATTTTTATTTTCAGCACATTCTTCGGTTACTATTTCAAAAGTAATCGGCAAGATTTTTATTTTCAGCATATTCGTCAATGACTATTTCAAAAGTAATCGGCATGATTTATTTTCTGCATATTTGTCGGTTACTATTTCAAAGGTAATCGACATGATTTATTTTCAACACATTCGTCGGTTACTATTTCAAAAGTAATCGGCATGATCTATTTTCTACACATTCGTCGGTTACTATTTCAACAGTAATCGGCAAGATTTTTATTTTCAGCATGTTCGTCGGTTACTATTTTAAAAGTAATCGACAAGATTTTTATTTTCAACATATTCGTCGGTTCCTATTTCAAAAGTAATCGGCAAGATTTTTATTTTTAGCATATTTGTCGGTTACTATTTTAAAAGTAATCGACAAGATTTTTATTTTCAGCACATTCGTCGGTTACTATTTCAAAAGTAGTCGGCAAGATTTTTATTTTCAGCATATTCGTCGGTGACTATATCAAAAGTAATCGGCAAGATTTTTATTTTCAGCATATTTGTCGGTTACTGTTTTATAAGTAATCGACAAGATTTTTATTTTCAGCATATTCGTAGGTTACTATTTCAAAAGTAATCGGTAAGATTTTTATTTTCAACATATTCGTCGCTTACTATTTCAAAAGTAATCGGCATGATTTATTTTAAGCACATTCGTCGGTTACTATTTCAAAAGTAATCGGCAAGATTTATTTTCAGCACATATTCGTCGGTTACTATTTCAAAAGTAATGGGCAAGACTTTATTTTCAGCATATTCGTTGGTTACTATTTCAAAAGTAATCGGTAAGATTTTTATTTTCAACATATTCGCCGGTTACTATTTCAAAGGTAATCGGCATGATTTATTTTCAACACATTCGTCGGTTACTATTTCAAAAGTAATCGGTATGATCTATTTTCAGCACATTCGTCGGTTACTATTTCAAAAGTAATCGGCATGATTTATTTTCAGCATATTCGTTGGTTACTATTTCAAAAGTAATCGGCAAGATTTATTTTCAGCACATATTCGTCGGTTACTATTTCAAAAGTAATGGGCAAGACTTTTATTTTCAGCACATTTGTCGGTTACTATTTCAATAGTAATCGGCATGATTTATTTTCAGCACATTCGTCGTTTACTATTTTAAAAGTAATCGGCATGATTTATTTTCAACACATTCGTCGGTTACTATTTCAAAAGTAATCGGCATGATCTATTTTCTGGACATTCGTCGGTTACTATTTTAAAAGTAATCGGCAAGATTTTTTTTCAGCATATTCGTCGGTGACTATTTCAAAAGTAATCGGCAAGATTTTTATTTTCAACATATTTGTCGGTTACTATTTTAAAAGTAATCGACAAGATTTTTATTTTCAACATATTCGTCGGTTACTATTTCAAAAGTAATCGGCAAGATTTATTTTCAGCACATATTCGTCGGTTACTATTTCAAAAGTAATGGGCAAGACTTTTATTTTCAGCACATTTGTCGGTTACTATTTCAATAGTAATCGGCATGATTTATTTTCAGCACATTCGTCGGTTACTATTTTAAAAGTAATCGACAAAATTTTTATTTTCAACATATTCGTCGGTTACTATTTCAACAGTAATCGGCAAGACTTTATTTTCAGCACATTCGTCCGTTACTATTTCAAAAGTAATTGGCATGATCTTTATTTTCAACATATTCGTCGGTGACTACTTCAAAAGTAATCGGCAAGATTTTTATTTTCAGCATATTTGTCGGTTACTGTTTTAAAAGTAATCGACAAGATTTTTATTTTCAACATATTCGTCGGTTACTATTTCAAAAGTAATCGGCAAGACTTTATTTTCAGCATATTCGTTGGTTACTATTTCAAAAGTAATCGGCAAGACTTTATTTTCAGCACATTCGTCGGTTACTATTTCAAAAGTAATTGGCAAGATTTTTATTTTCAACATATTCGTCGGTGACTATTTCAAAAGTAATCGGCAAGATTTTTATTTTCAGCATATTTGTCGGTTACTGTTTTAAAAGTAATCGACAAGATTTTTATTTTCAACATATTCGTCGATTACTATTTCAAAAGTAATCGGCAAGACTTTATTTTCAGCATATTCGTTGGTTACTATTTCAAAAGTAATCGGTAAGATTTTTATTTTCAACATATTCGTCGCTTACTATTTCAAAAGTAATCAGCATGATTTATTTTCAGCACATTCGTCGGTAATTATTTCAAAAGTAATCGACAAGATTTTTATTTTCAGCATATTCGTCGGTGATTATTTCAAAAGTAATCGGCAAGATTTTTATTTTCAGCATATTTGTCGGTTACTGTTTTAAAAGTAATCGGCAAGACTTTATTTTCAGCATATTCGTTGGTTACTATTTCAAAAATAATCGGCAAGACTTTATTTTCAGCACATTCGTCGGTTACTATTTCAAAAGTAATTGGCAAGATTTTTATTTTCAACATATTCGTCGGTGACTATTTGAAAAGTAATCGGCAAGATTTTTATTTTCAGCATATTTGTCGGTTACTGTTTTAAAAGTAATCGACAAGATTTTTATTTTCAACATATTCGTCGGTTACTATTTCAAAAGTAATCGGCAAGACTTTATTTTCAGCACATTCGTCGGTTACTATTTCAAAAGTAATTGGCAAGATTTTTATTTTCAACATATTCGTCGGTGACTATTTCAAAAGTTATCGGCAAGATTTTTATTTTCAGCATATTTGTCGGTTACTGTTTTCAAAGTAATCGACAAGATTTTTATTTTCAACATATTCGTCGGTTACTATTTCAAAAGTAATCGGCAAGACTTTATTTTCAGCATATTCGTTGGTTACTATTTCAAAAGTAATCGGTAAGATTTTTATTTTCAACATATTCGTCGCTTACTATTTCAAAAGTGATCAGCATGATTTATTTTCAGCACATTCGTCGGTAATTATTTCAAAAGTAATCGACAAGATTTTTATTTTCAGCATATTCGTCGGTGACTATTTCAAAAGTAATTGGCAAGATTTTTATTTTCAGCATATTTGTCGGTTACTGTTTTAAAAGTAATCGACAAGATTTTTATTTTCAACATATTCGTCGGTTACTATTTCAAAAGTAATCGGCAAGACTTTATTTTCAGCATATTCGTTGGTTATTATTTCAAAAGTAATCGGTAAGATTTTTATTTTCGACATATTCGTCGGTTACTATTTCAAAGGTAATCGGCATGATTTATTTTCAACACATTCGTCGGTTACTATTTCAAAAGTAATCGGCATGATCTATTTTCTGCACATTCGTCGGTTACTATTTCAAAAGTAATCGGCATGATTTTTATTTTCAGCATATTTGTCGGTGACTATTTGAAAAGTAATCGGCAAGATTTTTATTTTCAGCATATTTGTCGGTTACTGTTTTAAAAGTAATCGACAAGATTTTTATTTTCAACATATTCGTCGGTTACTATTTCAAAAGTAATCGGCAAGACTTTATTTTCAGCATATTCGTTGGTTACTATTTCAAAAGTAATCGGCAAGACTTTCTTTTCAGCACATTCGTCGGTTACTATTTCAAAAGTAATTGGCAAGATTTTTATTTTCAACATATTCGTCGGTGACTATTTCAAAAGTTATCGGCAAGATTTTTATTTTCAGCATATTTGTCGGTTACTGTTTTCAAAGTAATCGACAAGATTTTTATTTTCAACATATTCGTCGGTTACTATTTCAAAAGTAATCGGCAAGACTTTATTTTCAGCATATTCGTTGGTTACTATTTCAAAAGTAATCGGTAAGATTTTTATTTTCAACATATTCGTCGCTTACTATTTCAAAAGTGATCAGCATGATTTATTTTCAGCACATTCGTCGGTAATTATTTCAAAAGTAATCGACAAGATTTTTATTTTCAGCATATTCGTCGGTGACTATTTCAAAAGTAATTGGCAAGATTTTTATTTTCAGCATATTTGTCGGTTACTGTTTTAAAAGTAATCGACAAGATTTTTATTTTCAACATATTCGTCGGTTACTATTTCAAAAGTAATCGGCAAGACTTTATTTTCAGCATATTCGTTGGTTATTATTTCAAAAGTAATCGGTAAGATTTTTATTTTCGACATATTCGTCGGTTACTATTTCAAAGGTAATCGGCATGATTTATTTTCAACACATTCGTCGGTTACTATTTCAAAAGTAATCGGCATGATCTATTTTCTGCACATTCGTCGGTTACTATTTCAAAAGTAATCGGCATGATTTTTATTTTCAGCATATTTGTCGGTTACTATTTTAAAAGTAATCGGCAAGATTTTTATTTTCAGCATATTTGTCGGTTACTGTTTTAAAAGTAATCGACAAGATTTTTATTTTCAACATATTCGTCGGTTACTATTTCAAAAGTAATCGGCAAGACTTTATTTTCAGCACATTCGTCCGGTATTATTTCAAAAGTAATCGGCAAGATTTTTATTTTCAGCATATTCGTCGGTGACTATTTCAAAAGTAATCGGCAAGATTTTTATTTTCAACATATTTGTCGGTTACTATTTTAAAAGTAATCGACAAGATTTTTATTTTCAACATATTCGTCGGTTACTATTTCAAAAGTAATCGGCATGATTTATTTTCAGCATATTCGTTGGTTACTATTTCAAAAGTAATCGGCAAGATTTATTTTCAGCACATATTCGTCGGTTACTATTTCAAAAGTAATGGGCAAGACTTTTATTTTCAGCACATTTGTCGGTTACTATTTCAATAGTAATCGGCATGATTTATTTTCAGCACATTCGTCGGTTACTATTTTAAAAGTAATCGGCATGATTTATTTTCAACACATTCGTCGGTTACTATTTCAAAAGTAATCGGCATGATCTATTTTCTGCACATTCGTCGGTTACTATTTTAAAAGTAATCGGCAAGATTTTTTTTTCAGCATATTCGTCGGTGACTATTTCAAAAGTAATCGGCAAGATTTTTATTTTCAACATATTTGTCGGTTACTATTTTAAAAGTAATCGACAAGATTTTTATTTTCAACATATTCGTCGGTTACTATTTCAAAAGTAATCGGCATGATTTATTTTCAGCACATTCGTCGGTTACTATTTCAAAAGTAATCGGCAAGATTTATTTTCAGCACATATTCGTCGGTTACTATTTCAAAAGTAATGGGCAAGACTTTATTTTCAGCATATTCGTTGGTTACTATTTCAAAAGTAATCGGTAAGATTTTTATTTTCAACATATTCGCCGGTTACTATTTCAAAGGTAATCGGCATGATTTATTTTCAACACATTCGTCGGTTACTATTTCAAAAGTAATCGGCATGATCTATTTTCAGCACATTCGTCGGTTACTATTTCAAAAGTAATCGGCATGATTTATTTTCAGCATATTCGTTGGTTACTATTTCAAAAGTAATCGGCAAGATTTATTTTCAGCACATATTCGTCGGTTACTATTTCAAAAGTAATGGGCAAGACTTTTATTTTCAGCACATTTGTCGGTTACTATTTCAATAGTAATCGGCATGATTTATTTTCAGCACATTCGTCGGTTACTATTTTAAAAGTAATCGGCATGATTTATTTTCAACACATTCGTCGGTTACTATTTCAAAAGTAATCGGCATGATCTATTTTCTGCACATTCGTCGGTTACTATTTTAAAAGTAATCGGCAAGATTTTTTTTTCAGCATATTCGTCGGTGACTATTTCAAAAGTAATCGGCAAGATTTTTATTTTCAACATATTTGTCTGTTACTATTTTAAAAGTAATCGACAAGATTTTTATTTTCAACATATTCGTCGGTTACTATTTCAAAAGTAATCGGCATGATTTATTTTCAGCACATTCGTCGGTTACTATTTCAAAAGTAATCGGCAAGATTTATTTTCAGCACATATTCGTCGGTTACTATTTCAAAAGTAATGGGCAAGACTTTTATTTTCAGCACATTTGTCGGTTACTATTTCAATAGTAATCGGCATGATTTATTTTCAGCACATTCGTCGGTTACTATTTTAAAAGTAATCGACAAAATTTTTATTTTCAACATATTCGTCGGTTACTATTTCAACAGTAATCGGCAAGACTTTATTTTCAGCACATTCGTCCGTTACTATTTCAAAAGTAATTGGCATGATCTTTATTTTCAACATATTCGTCGGTGACTACTTCAAAAGTAATCGGCAAGATTTTTATTTTCAGCATATTTGTCGGTTACTGTTTTAAAAGTAATCGACAAGATTTTTATTTTCAACATATTCGTCGGTTACTATTTCAAAAGTAATCGGCATGATTTATTTTCAGCATATTCGTTGGTTACTATTTCAAAAGTAATCGGCAAGATTTATTTTCAGCACATATTCGTCGGTTACTATTTCAAAAGTAATGGGCAAGACTTTTATTTTCAGCACATTTGTCGGTTACTATTTCAATAGTAATCGGCATGATTTATTTTCAGCACATTCGTCGGTTACTATTTTAAAAGTAATCGGCATGATTTATTTTCAACACATTCGTCGGTTACTATTTCAAAAGTAATCGGCATGATCTATTTTCTGCACATTCGTCGGTTACTATTTTAAAAGTAATCGGCAAGATTTTTTTTTCAGCATATTCGTCGGTGACTATTTCAAAAGTAATCGGCAAGATTTTTATTTTCAACATATTTGTCGGTTACTATTTTAAAAGTAATCGACAAGATTTTTATTTTCAACATATTCGTCGGTTACTATTTCAAAAGTAATCGGCATGATTTATTTTCAGCACATTCGTCGGTTACTATTTCAAAAGTAATCGGCAAGATTTATTTTCAGCACATATTCGTCGGTTACTATTTCAAAAGTAATGGGCAAGACTTTATTTTCAGCATATTCGTTGGTTACTATTTCAAAAGTAATCGGTAAGATTTTTATTTTCAACATATTCGCCGGTTACTATTTCAAAGGTAATCGGCATGATTTATTTTCAACACATTCGTCGGTTACTATTTCAAAAGTAATCGGCATGATCTATTTTCAGCACATTCGTCGGTTACTATTTCAAAAGTAATCGGCATGATTTATTTTCAGCATATTCGTTGGTTACTATTTCAAAAGTAATCGGCAAGATTTATTTTCAGCACATATTCGTCGGTTACTATTTCAAAAGTAATGGGCAAGACTTTTATTTTCAGCACATTTGTCGGTTACTATTTCAATAGTAATCGGCATGATTTATTTTCAGCACATTCGTCGGTTACTATTTTAAAAGTAATCGGCATGATTTATTTTCAACACATTCGTCGGTTACTATTTCAAAAGTAATCGGCATGATCTATTTTCTGCACATTCGTCGGTTACTATTTTAAAAGTAATCGGCAAGATTTTTTTTTCAGCATATTCGTCGGTGACTATTTCAAAAGTAATCGGCAAGATTTTTATTTTCAACATATTTGTCTGTTACTATTTTAAAAGTAATCGACAAGATTTTTATTTTCAACATATTCGTCGGTTACTATTTCAAAAGTAATCGGCATGATTTATTTTCAGCACATTCGTCGGTTACTATTTCAAAAGTAATCGGCAAGATTTATTTTCAGCACATATTCGTCGGTTACTATTTCAAAAGTAATGGGCAAGACTTTTATTTTCAGCACATTTGTCGGTTACTATTTCAATAGTAATCGGCATGATTTATTTTCAGCACATTCGTCGGTTACTATTTTAAAAGTAATCGACAAAATTTTTATTTTCAACATATTCGTCGGTTACTATTTCAACAGTAATCGGCAAGACTTTATTTTCAGCACATTCGTCCGTTACTATTTCAAAAGTAATTGGCATGATCTTTATTTTCAACATATTCGTCGGTGACTACTTCAAAAGTAATCGGCAAGATTTTTATTTTCAGCATATTTGTCGGTTACTGTTTTAAAAGTAATCGACAAGATTTTTATTTTCAACATATTCGTCGGTTACTATTTCAAAAGTAATCGGCAAGACTTTATTTTCAGCATATTCGTTTGTTACTATTTCAAAAGTAATCGGCAAGACTTTATTTTCAGCACATTCGTCGGTTACTATTTCAAAAGTAATTGGCAAGATTTTTATTTTCAACATATTCGTCGGTGACTATTTCAAAAGTAATCGGCAAGATTTTTATTTTCAGCATATTTGTCGGTTACTGTTTTAAAAGTAATCGACAAGATTTTTATTTTCAACATATTCGTCGATTACTATTTCAAAAGTAATCGGCAAGACTTTATTTTCAGCATATTCGTTGGTTACTATTTCAAAAGTAATCGGTAAGATTTTTATTTTCAACATATTCGTCGCTTACTATTTCAAAAGTAATCAGCATGATTTATTTTCAGCACATTCGTCGGTAATTATTTCAAAAGTAATCGACAAGATTTTTATTTTCAGCATATTCGTCGGTGATTATTTCAAAAGTAATCGGCAAGATTTTTATTTTCAGCATATTTGTCGGTTACTGTTTTAAAAGTAATCGGCAAGACTTTATTTTCAGCATATTCGTTGGTTACTATTTCAAAAGTAATCGGCAAGACTTTATTTTCAGCACATTCGTCGGTTACTATTTCAAAAGTAATTGGCAAGATTTTTATTTTCAACATATTCGTCGGTGACTATTTGAAAAGTAATCGGCAAGATTTTTATTTTCAGCATATTTGTCGGTTACTGTTTTAAAAGTAATCGACAAGATTTTTATTTTCAACATATTCGTCGGTTACTATTTCAAAAGTAATCGGCAAGACTTTATTTTCAGCATATTCGTTGGTTACTATTTTAAAAGTAATCGGCAAGACTTTATTTTCAGCACATTCGTCGGTTACTATTTCAAAAGTAATTGGCAAGATTTTTATTTTCAACATATTCGTCGGTGACTATTTCAAAAGTTATCGGCAAGATTTTTATTTTCAGCATATTTGTCGGTTACTGTTTTCAAAGTAATCGACAAGATTTTTATTTTCAACATATTCGTCGGTTACTATTTCAAAAGTAATCGGCAAGACTTTATTTTCAGCATATTCGTTGGTTACTATTTCAAAAGTAATCGGTAAGATTTTTATTTTCAACATATTCGTCGCTTACTATTTCAAAAGTGATCAGCATGATTTATTTTCAGCACATTCGTCGGTAATTATTTCAAAAGTAATCGACAAGATTTTTATTTTCAGCATATTCGTCGGTGACTATTTCAAAAGTAATTGGCAAGATTTTTATTTTCAGCATATTTGTCGGTTACTGTTTTAAAAGTAATCGACAAGATTTTTATTTTCAACATATTCGTCGGTTACTATTTCAAAAGTAATCGGCAAGACTTTATTTTCAGCATATTCGTTGGTTATTATTTCAAAAGTAATCGGTAAGATTTTTATTTTCGACATATTCGTCGGTTACTATTTCAAAGGTAATCGGCATGATTTATTTTCAACACATTCGTCGGTTACTATTTCAAAAGTAATCGGCATGATCTATTTTCTGCACATTCGTCGGTTACTATTTCAAAAGTAATCGGCATGATTTTTATTTTCAGCATATTTGTCGGTTACTATTTTAAAAGTAATCGGCAAGATTTTTATTTTCAGCATATTTGTCGGTTACTGTTTTAAAAGTAATCGACAAGATTTTTATTTTCAACATATTCGTCGGTTACTATTTCAAAAGTAATCGGCAAGACTTTATTTTCAGCACATTCGTCCGTTATTATTTCAAAAGTAATCGGCAAGATTTTTATTTTCAGCATATTCGTCGGTGACTATTTCAAAAGTAATCGGCAAGATTTTTATTTTCAACATATTTGTCGGTTACTATTTTAAAAGTAATCGACAAGATTTTTATTTTCAACATATTCGTCGGTTACTATTTCAAAAGGAATCGGCATGATTTATTTTCAGCATATTCGTTGGTTACTATTTCAAAAGTAATCGGCAAGATTTATTTTCAGCACATATTCGTCGGTTACTATTTCAAAAGTAATGGGCAAGACTTTTATTTTCAGCACATTTGTCGGTTACTATTTCAATAGTAATCGGCATGATTTATTTTCAGCACATTCGTCGGTTACTATTTTAAAAGTAATCGGCATGATTTATTTTCAACACATTCGTCGGTTACTATTTCAAAAGTAATCGGCATGATCTATTTTCTGCACATTCGTCGGTTACTATTTTAAAAGTAATCGGCAAGATTTTTTTTTCAGCATATTCGTCGGTGACTATTTCAAAAGTAATCGGCAAGATTTTTATTTTCAACATATTTGTCGGTTACTATTTTAAAAGTAATCGACAAGATTTTTATTTTCAACATATTCGTCGGTTACTATTTCAAAAGTAATCGGCATGATTTATTTTCAGCACATTCGTCGGTTACTATTTCAAAAGTAATCGGCAAGATTTATTTTCAGCACATATTCGTCGGTTACTATTTCAAAAGTAATGGGCAAGACTTTTATTTTCAGCACATTTGTCGGTTACTATTTCAATAGTAATCGGCATGATTTATTTTCAGCACATTCGTCGGTTACTATTTTAAAAGTAATCGACAAAATTTTTATTTTCAACATATTCGTCGGTTACTATTTCAACAGTAATCGGCAAGACTTTATTTTCAGCATATTCGTTGGTTACTATTTCAAAAGTAATCGATAAGATTTTTATTTTCAACATATTCGTCGGTGACTACTTCAAAAGTAATCGACAAGATTTTTATTTTCAGCATATTTGTCGGTTACTGTTTTAAAAGTAATCAGCATGATTTATTTTCAGCACATTCGTCGGTAATTATTTCAAAAGTAATCGACATGATTTTTATTTTCAACATATTCGTCGGTTACTATTTCAAAAGTAATCGGCAAGACTTTATTTTCAGCATATTCGTTGGTTACTATTTCAAAAGTAATCGGTAAGATTTTTATTTTCAACATATTCGTCGCTTACTATTTCAAAAGTAATCAGCATGATTTATTTTCAGCACATTCGTCGGTAATTATTTCAAAAGTAATCAACAAGATTTTTATTTTCAACATATTCGTCGGTGACTATTTCAAAAGTAATCGGCAAGATTTTTATTTTCAACATATTTGTCGGTTACTATTTTAAAAGTAATCGACAAGATTTTTATTTTCAACATATTCGTCGGTTACTATTTCAAAAGTAATCGGCATGATTTATTTTCAGCACATTCGTCGGTTACTATTTCAAAAGTAATCGGCAAGATTTATTTTCAGCACATATTCGTCGGTTACTATTTCAAAAGTAATGGGCAAGACTTTTATTTTCAGCACATTTGTCGGTTACTATTTCAATAGTAATCGGCATGATTTATTTTCAGCACATTCGTCGGTTACTATTTTAAAAGTAATCGACAAAATTTTTATTTTCAACATATTCGTCGGTTACTATTTCAAAAGTAATCGGCAAGACTTTATTTTCAGCACATTCGTCCGTTACTATTTCAAAAGTAATTGGCATGATTTTTATTTTCAACATATTCGTCGGTGACTACTTCAAAAGTAATCGGCAAGATTTTTATTTTCAGCATATTTGTCGGTTACTGTTTTAAAAGTAATCGACAAGATTTTTATTTTCAACATATTCGTCGGTTACTATTTCAAAAGTAATCGGCAAGACTTTATTTTCAGCATATTCGTTGGTTACTATTTCAAAAGTAATCGGCAAGACTTTATTTTCAGCACATTCGTCGGTTACTATTTCAAAAGTAATTGGCAAGATTTTTATTTTCAACATATTCGTCGGTGACTATTTCAAAAGTAATCGGCAAGATTTTTATTTTCAGCATATTTGTCGGTTACTGTTTTAAAAGTAATCGACAAGATTTTTATTTTCAACATATTCGTCGGTTACTATTTCAAAAGTAATCGGCAAGACTTTATTTTCAGCATATTCGTTGGTTACTATTTCAAAAGTAATCGGTAAGATTTTTATTTTCAACATATTCGTCGCTTACTATTTCAAAAGTAATCAGCATGATTTATTTTCAGCACATTCGTCGGTAATTATTTCAAAAGTAATCGACAAGATTTTTATTTTCAACATATTCGTCGGTGACTATTTCAAAAGTAATCGGCAAGATTTTTATTTTCAGCATATTTGTCGGTTACTGTTTTAAAAGTAATCGACAAGATTTTTATTTTCAACATATTCGTCGGTTACTATTTCAAAAGTAATCGGCAAGACTTTATTTTCAGCATATTCGTTGGTTACTATTTCAAAAGTAATCGGTAAGATTTTTATTTTCAACATATTCGTCGCTTACTATTTCAAAAGTAATCAGCATGATTTATTTTCAGCACATTCGTCGGTAATTATTTCAAAAGTAATCGACAAGATTTTTATTTTCAGCATATTCGTCGGTGATTATTTCAAAAGTAATCGGCAAGATTTTTATTTTCAGCATATTTGTCGGTTACTGTTTTAAAAGTAATCGGCAAGACTTTATTTTCAGAATATTCGTTGGTTACTATTTCAAAAGTAATCGGCAAGACTTTATTTTCAGCACATTCGTCCGTTACTATTTCAAAAGTAATTGGCAAGATTTTTGTTGTCAACATATTCGTCGGTGACTATTTCAAAAGTAATCGGCAAGATTTTTATTTTCAGCATATTTGTCGGTTACTGTTTTAAAAGTAATCGACAAGATTTTTATTTTCAACATATTCGTCGGTTACTATTTCAAAAGTAATCGGCAAGACTTTATTTTCAGCATATTCGTTGGTTACTATTTCAAAAGTAATCGGTTAGATTTTTATTTTCATGATATTCGTCGCTTACTATTTCAAAAGTAATCGGCAAGACTTTATTTTCAGCATATTCGTTGGTTACTATTTCAAAAGTAATCGGTAAGATTTTTATTTTCAACATATTCGTCGCTTACTATTTCAAAAGTAATCAGCATGATTTATTTTCAGCACATTCGTCGGTAATTATTTCAAAAGTAATCGACAAGATTTTTATTTTCAGACTATTCGTCGGTGACTATTTCAAAAGTAATCGGCAAGATTTTTATTTTCAGCATATTTGTCGGTTACTGTTTTAAAAGTAATCGACAAGATTTTTATTTTCAACATATTCGTCGGTTACTATTTCAAAAGTAATCGGCAAGACTTTATTTTCAGCATATTCGTTGGTTACTATTTCAAAAGTAATCGGTAAGATTTTTATTTTCAACATATTCGTCGGTTACTATTTCAAAAGTAATCGGCAAGACTTTATTTTCAGCATATTCGTTGGTTACTATTTCAAAAGTAATCGGTAAGATTTTTATTTTCAACATATTCGTCGCTTACTATTTCAAAAGTAATCAGCATGATTTATTTTCAGCACATTCGTCGGTAATTATTTCAAAAGTAATCGACAAGATTTTTATTTTCAACATATTCGTCGGTGACTATTTCAAAAGTAATCGGCAAGATTTTTATTTTCAGCATATTTGTCGGTTACTGTTTTAAAAGTAATCGACAAGATTTTTATTTTCAACATATTCGTCGGTTACTATTTCAAAAGTAATCGGCAAGACTTTATTTTCAGCATATTCGTTGGTTACTATTTCAAAAGTAATCGGTAAGATTTTTATTTTCAACATATTCGTCGCTTACTATTTCAAAAGTAATCAGCATGATTTATTTTCAGCACATTCGTCGGTAATTATTTCAAAAGTAATCGACAAGATTTTTATTTTCAGCATATTCGTCGGTGATTATTTCAAAAGTAATCGGCAAGATTTTTATTTTCAGCATATTTGTCGGTTACTGTTTTAAAAGTAATCGGCAAGACTTTATTTTCAGAATATTCGTTGGTTACTATTTCAAAAGTAATCGGCAAGACTTTATTTTCAGCACATTCGTCCGTTACTATTTCAAAAGTAATTGGCAAGATTTTTGTTGTCAACATATTCGTCGGTGACTATTTCAAAAGTAATCGGCAAGATTTTTATTTTCAGCATATTTGTCGGTTACTGTTTTAAAAGTAATCGACAAGATTTTTATTTTCAACATATTCGTCGGTTACTATTTCAAAAGTAATCGGCAAGACTTTATTTTCAGCATATTCGTTGGTTACTATTTCAAAAGTAATCGGTTAGATTTTTATTTTCAACATATTCGTCGCTTACTATTTCAAAAGTAATCGGCAAGACTTTATTTTCAGCATATTCGTTGGTTACTATTTCAAAAGTAATCGGTAAGATTTTTATTTTCAACATATTCGTCGCTTACTATTTCAAAAGTAATCAGCATGATTTATTTTCAGCACATTCGTCGGTAATTATTTCAAAAGTAATCGACAAGATTTTTATTTTCAGCATATTCGTCGGTGACTATTTCAAAAGTAATCGGCAAGATTTTTATTTTCAGCATATTTGTCGGTTACTGTTTTAAAAGTAATCGACAAGATTTTTATTTTCAACATATTCGTCGGTTACTATTTCAAAAGTAATCGGCAAGACTTTATTTTCAGCATATTCGTTGGTTACTATTTCAAAAGTAATCGGTAAGATTTTTATTTTCAACATATTCGTTGCTTACTATTTCAAAAGTAATCAGCATGATTTATTTTCAGCACATTCGTCGGTAATTATTTCAAAAGTAATCGGCAAGATTTTTATTTTCAGCATATTCGACGGTGTTTATTTCAAAAGTAATCGGCAAGATTTTTATTTTCAGCATATTTGTCGGTTACTGTTTTAAAAGTAATCGGCAAGACTTTATTTTCAGCATATTCGTTGGTTACTATTTCAAAAGTAATCGGCAAGACTTTATTTTCAGCACATTCGTCGGTTACTATTTCAAAAGTAATTGGCAAGATTTTTATTTTCAACATATTCGTCGGTTACTTTTCAAAAGTAATCGGCAAGATTTTATTTTCAGCATATTCGTTGGTTACTATTTCAAAAGTAATCGGCAAGACTTTATTTTCAGCACATTCGTCGGTTACTATTTCAAAAGTAATTGGCAAGATTTTTATTTTCATAATATTCGTCGGTGACTATTTCAAAAGTAATCGGCAAGATTTTTATTTTCAGCATATTTGTCGGTTACTGTTTTAAAAGTAATCGACAAGATTTTTATTTTCAACATATTCGTCGGTTAATATTTCAAAAGTAATCGGCAAGACTTTATTTTCAGCATATTCGTTGGTTACTATTTCAAAAGTAATCGGCAAGACTTTATTTTCAACACATTCGTCGGTTACTATTTCAAAAGTAATTGGCAAGATTTTTATTTTCAACATATTCGTTGGTGACTATTTCAAAAGTAATCGGCAAGATTTTTATTTTCAGCATATTTGTCGGTTACTGTTTTAAAAGTAATCGACAAGATTTTTATTTTCAACATATTCGTCGGTTACTATTTCAAAAGTAATCGGCAAGACTTAATTTTCAGCATATTCGTTGGGTACTATTTCAAAAGTAATCGGTAAGATTTTTATTTTCAACATATTCGTCGGTTACTATTTCAAAAGTAATCGGCATGATTTATTTTCAGCACATTCGTCGGTTACTATTTCAAAAGTAATCGGCAAGATTTATTTTCAGCACATATTCATCGGTTACTATTTCAAAAGTAATGGGTGTAACACCCCGTTTCCCAAAATGATATAATAATATCTAATTATCAGAGTTAATCAACAAACAACGGAGCATTACATACACATTTCAAAAATAATTTATTTAAATAGAAACATAAAACTATTTAAATAATCCTCCGTAATAATATCTTTATATAATAAACTGCAGCGGAATAATCATTGCAAAATCATCTTAAAATTTCTGATACATCAACATATCTGGCACGAAGGCCTCACCAAGTAAAATATTCACCATCATGGTTCAAATAATTATTAAACAATTCTCCAAGTAAAAATGATACATAAAGGAATGAAATTATAAAACATAAATCCCATCCCGTTACGTATCAGAGCCTAAGACACAACGAGCCGACTCCTATCTATCCATCGCTACCTGCACTTGCCCACAAGGCGGCAATTCCAACAGAAGGGGTGAGTTCACAAAACAAAAGCAATATATATATATATATAATTCATAAAGTTGTATTGAAAAACAGCAACAACAAGAACATTCATCATCACCATAATCATCAACAATCTTCATAAACAATTCAACAAACAACGTTTAGATTCACCTTAAATAACAACACCGACAACAACCACTTGTGGTGACACCTCACCAACAACAACTCACACCTTAAACTTCTAATGCAAGACTCCATTAACGACTAATGCATTATGCAAATGTGGTACCAACTACGCGCGTTGAATGCTAAGCATTCCGGGGCATAAGCCCCCACCAATTTGGATGGTTAAAGCATCCCAGGGCATAAGCCCTCACCAGATGAATGACTAGCATTCCAGGGCATGAGCCCTCACCAGTTGAATGTATAAACATTCCGGGGCATGAGCCCCCACCAATGCAAATGAGTTATGAGACTCAAGGAGTATATCTACATACAACCATACAACCAAATAGTGGTGCATTTTCACCATGCAACCAACGACAACACCAACCACAGGACACCTCCCCAACTAGACTCAACCACACCACAACACCATGAACAATTGCAAACTTAGCAAAGTATAATTCATTTCATATCAAAGTCCAAAACATCCTTCAAAAGCAAACCAAGTTTGATCAATAAGACATAAGCTAAATACTCATAAAACACCTCAATTAAACCTCTAATACTTAAGTTTGTAGTTTGGGAACTAACCATAGGTTTTGGACTAACTCGGAATTAGTTAAGCTAAGTTTTCTTAAAGTTTTCTCAATACCCACCTGGACTATTTCCATCATAACTCAAAATCTAAACATCATTTTCAAGTAAAACCAAAGCCATTAGAAAGCTAACTCAATTATCTACAACTTTCATGTTTACACAAAAAGCCAGTTCGGAACAGAAATGGGTGAAAAAGACACAAGAACGCGAAACAGGGAATGCTGTTTCACTGAAAATCGTACTACGATTTCAAGGCATCGTACTACGATGGAATGTGCTGAAAAAGTCATTTTTGCTACTGGAAAAATCGTACTACGATTTCCCAGCATCGTACTACGATGGAATGCGAACAGACCTACGGAAACAGACCAGTTTTCACCCAAAAAACCCAATTTTCAATCACCCAAACCCCAAATTGAATTACAACAATGTTTACAAGTTTTATTTGCAACACAACAACCAAAACAACTCAGAAACAAATCACAGAAACATCATCATCATCATATAATTCATCAATCATGGCATTTTCATATCTTTAACCCTAATCCAACAAAACCACCATTTTTCAATTCAATTCATGAAAGCATACATATATATATAGCAATTGAATCATAAACCCACCCTTACCTTAATTCAGCGAAATCTACAGCAATTCCTAGCAATTCCCCTTGGCTCTTGGCTCTTCTCACCTTCTCCCAAAAGTCTACTTTTTCTTTTCCTTTTTCTTACTGATACGTACAATTGCTTGTCTGACTCTTTCTTACTCTCTTACCAACTAAAGGGTAACTCCTTTTTACTCTTTACTCTCCCCCACTAAATTCTATTAATTTCTCCTTAATCCCTTCTTAATTCTAATAATTTCAATTAAATCCCTCTTTTTCTAAAATAAATATTATTATTATTATTTCTACTATTTCCATAAAATATTACAAATAATCATAATAAATAATAACACACCAATTATTTCATATATCAATTATAAATTCAGGTAAAATACACCAAGCACACCAAAATCAACTAAAAAATCACCACAAACCACAAAAATAGAATTTAGAGTGTTACAACTCTCCCCAACTAAGAAAATTTCGTCCTCGAAATATTACCTTAGGCAACAAACAACTCAGGATAGGACTCTTGCATCTTGCTCTCCAATTCCCAAGTCAGACTCTCACCAGTTACACCGCCCCAAACAACTCTAACCAGGGGTATCTCCTTGCCTCTCAACTGCTTCACCTTGCGATCATCAATCCTCAAAGGTAAAGTCTCAACAGTAAGATTATCTCTAACTTGCACATCATCTCTAGGAATAACATGCGAAGGATCAGCTACATACTTCCTCAACTGCGACACATGAAACACATCATGCAAGTTTGATAGATGCGGTGGCAATCCAATCCGATATGCCACGGTTCCAACTCTCTCGGAAATCTGATAAGGACCAATGAACTTTGGAGTCAACTTCTTCGACTTCAATGCACGTCCTACACCCGTCATCGGAGTAACCCTCAAAAACACATGCTCACCCTCCTGAAACTCAAGGGCTTTCCTCCTTTTGTCATGATAACTCTTCTGACGATCTTGAGATGCCTTCATCTTTTCTCTTATCATCTTGACCTTTTCCGTAGTCTGCTGCACTAACTCAGGTCCTAACACAACACTTTCACCCGACTCAAACCAACATAGAGGAGTTCTACACCTTCGGCCATACAAAGCTTCGAACAGTGCCATACCAATACTTGAATGGTAACTATTATTATAGGTAAACTCTATCAACGGCAAGTGGCTGTCCCAAGCCCCACCTTGCTCGAGTACACACACCCTCAACAAATCCTCCAAGGATTGGATAGTCCTCTCCGACTGACCATCTGTCTGCGGATGATAAGCTGAACTCAATCTCAACTTCGAACCCAATGCATCTTGCAAACTCTTCCAGAACCTTGATGTAAACCTCGGATCTATATCCGACACAATACTAGATGGGACACCATGCAACTTCACAATGTCACGGATATAAATCTCCGCCAACTGAGCTACCGGATAAGTAATATTAATTGGAATAAAGTGCGCCGACTTAGTCAATCTATCAACAACAACCCAAATGGCATCATGCCCTCTTGGAGTATTCGGCAAACTCGTCACAAAATCCATCGAAATGCTATCCCACTTCCACTCGGGCACATCTAACGGGGTCAACAGCCCTGCAGGCTTCTGATGTTCAACCTTGGACTTCTGGCAAGTCAAACACGCATACACAAATTGCGCAACATCCCTCTTCAAACCGGACCACCAAAATAATTTCTTCAAGTCATGATACATTTTAGTAGCTCCAGGATGAATACTCAAGCTACTCTTATGACTTTCTTCTAAGATCAACTTTTTCAAACCTTCATCATCAGGAATACAAATCCTTCCTCTAAACCTCAACACACCTTGTTCATCGACTTTGAAGTCACCATCTGCATTCTGATCACTAGCAGTCATCAAATCAACAAACTTAACATCAATCTTCTGGGCCTCCTTGATACTACTCAAGAAATCACTATTAATCTTTAACATTCCCAACTTCACACTCTGAAGCGACCTTTCACAAACAAGACTCAAGTCCCGAAATTGTTCAAGCAACTCGAACTCTTTCACCATCAACGCCGACATATGCAATGTCTTTCTACTCAACGCATCAGCCACAACATTAGCTTTACCAGGATGGTAATTCAAGCCAAAATCGTAATCCTTGAGTAACTCAAGCCACCTCCTCTGCCTCATGTTCAACTCCTTCTGATCAAACAGGTACTTTAAACTCTTGTGATCACTAAACACCTCGAATCTGGAACCGTACAAATAATGCCTCCAAATTTTCAACACAAACACCACGGCTGCCAACTCTAAATCATGCGTGGGATAATTCTTCTCATGCACTCTCAGCTGCCTAGAAGCATACGCGACCACCTTGCCATCTTGCATCAACACGCCACCCAAACCCAACTTAGATGCATCACAATAAACAACAAAAGGCTCTTCTGGCTTCGGCAAAATCAAAATAGGAGCAGTCGTCAATCTTTGCTTCAACTCATTGAAACTACTCTCACATTGAGCATCCCACACAAACGCTTTACCTTTACAAGTCAGCTGCGTCAAAGGAAGTGCCAACTTCGAAAATCCTTCAATAAATCTGCGGTAATAACCAGCCAACCCAAGAAAACTTCTTACCTCAGTAACTGACTTTGGTGTCTCCCACTGCGACACAGCATCAACCTTCGAAGGATCTACAGCAATACCATTACCAGAAATAATGTGGCCAAGAAAACTTACTTCATTCAACCAGAACTCGCACTTGGATAACTTGGCATACAATTTCTTCTCCTTCAGCACTTGCAATACAATCCTCAAATGCTCTGCATGCTCAGCTTCAGTCTTAGAATAAATCAATATATCATCAATAAAAACTACAACAAATTGATCCAGATACTCATGAAAAATTCTGTTCATGTATTCCATAAACACACCAGGTGCATTCGTCACACCGAAGGGCATCACCTTATATTCATAATGACCATACCGCGTCCTAAACGCCGTCTTTTGCATATCCTCATCCTTCACCTTAATCTGATGATATCCCGACCTCAAGTCAATTTTGCTGAACACACGGGCACCCACTAGTTGATCCATCAAGTCATCAATCCTCGGTAGTGGATACCTATTCTTAATCGTCACCTTATTCAACTGACGGTAATCAATGCACAACCGCATGCTACCATCCTTCTTCTTAACCAACAACACTGGCGCTCCCCATGGTGAAACACTCGGTCTCACAAACTTCTTGTCAAGCAAGTCTTCTAATTGTTTCTTTAACTCAGCTAACTCCGAAGCTGACATACGGTAAGGAGCCATCGACACAGGCTTCGTACCCGGCACCAGGTCAATCGAAAATTCCACTTCTCTCTCCGGTGGCACATCTGGAATCTCATCAGGGAAAACTTCAGGAAATTCTTTCACAACAGGCAGCCCATCAATTACAGCTTGGTTCTCCACCGACAAGAAAGCCAACAAAGAAAACATCAACACACCATCTTGTTCTAACCGCTTCATCTCTTTGGTGGATAAAAATTCTGCTCCACTCTCTTCTTCAGCAGAAGAAAATCTCACCGTCTTGCTAAAACAACTACTACGAACATGGTTATACTCTAACCAGTTCTCTACGCAACAAACAACAAAACAGGGCAACAAAAGACAGTTTAAAGCTGTCACACAACACTACTAGGCTCGACACGACTCTACTAATTGGCCGGATGGACCGACCTGCTCTGATACCAATTGTAACACCCCGTTTCCCAAAATGATATAATAATATCTAATTATCAGAGTTAATCAACAAACAACGGAGCATTACATACACATTTCAAAAATAATTTATTTAAATAGAAACATAAAACTATTTAAATAATCCTCCGTAATAATATCTTTATATAATAAACTGCAGCGGAATAATCATTGCAAAATCATCTTAAAATTTCTGATACATCAACATATCTGGCACGAAGGCCTCACCAAGTAAAATATTCACCATCATGGTTCAAATAATTATTAAACAATTCTCCAAGTAAAAATGATACATAAAGGAATGAAATTATAAAACATAAATCCCATCCCGTTACGTATCAGAGCCTAAGACACAACGAGCCGACTCCTATCTATCCATCGCTACCTGCACTTGCCCACAAGGCGGCAATTCCAGCAGAAGGGGTGAGTTCACAAAACAAAAGCAATATATATATATATATAATTCATAAAGTTGTATTGAAAAACAGCAACAACAAGAACATTCATCATCACCATAATCATCAACAATCTTCATAAACAATTCAACAAACAACGTTTAGATTCACCTTAAATAACAACACCGACAACAACCACTTGTGGTGACACCTCACCAACAACAACTCACACCTTAAACTTCTAATGCAAGACTCCATTAACGACTAATGCATTATGCAAATGTGGTACCAACTACGCGCGTTGAATGCTAAGCATTCCGGGGCATAAGCCCCCACCAATTTGGATGGTTAAAGCATCCCAGGGCATAAGCCCTCACCAGATGAATGACTAGCATTCCAGGGCATGAGCCCTCACCAGTTGAATGTATAAACATTCCGGGGCATGAGCCCCCACCAATGCAAATGAGTTATGAGACTCAAGGAGTATATCTACATACAACCATACAACCAAATAGTGGTGCATTTTCACCATGCAACCAACGACAACACCAACCACAGGACACCTCCCCAACTAGACTCAACCACACCACAACACCATGAACAATTGCAAACTTAGCAAAGTATAATTCATTTCATATCAAAGTCCAAAACATCCTTCAAAAGCAAACCAAGTTTGATCAATAAGACATAAGCTAAATACTCATAAAACACCTCAATTAAACCTCTAATACTTAAGTTTGTAGTTTGGGAACTAACCATAGGTTTTGGACTAACTCGGAATTAGTTAAGCTAAGTTTTCTTAAAGTTTTCTCAATACCCACCTGGACTATTTCCATCATAACTCAAAATCTAAACATCATTTTCAAGTAAAACCAAAGCCATTAGAAAGCTAACTCAATTATCTACAACTTTCATGTTTACACAAAAAGCCAGTTCGGAACAGAAATGGGTGAAAAAGACACAAGAACGCGAAACAGGGAATGCTGTTTCACTGAAAATCGTACTACGATTTCAAGGCATCGTACTACGATGGAATGTGCTGAAAAAGTCATTTTTGCTACTGGAAAAATCGTACTACGATTTCCCAGCATCGTACTACGATGGAATGCGAACAGACCTACGGAAACAGACCAGTTTTCACCCAAAAAACCCAATTTTCAATCACCCAAACCCCAAATTGAATTACAACAATGTTTACAAGTTTTATTTGCAACACAACAACCAAAACAACTCAGAAACAAATCACAGAAACATCATCATCATCATATAATTCATCAATCATGGCATTTTCATATCTTTAACCCTAATCCAACAAAACCACCATTTTTCAATTCAATTCATGAAAGCATACATATATATATAGCAATTGAATCATAAACCCACCCTTACCTTAATTCAGCGAAATCTACAGCAATTCCTAGCAATTCCCCTTGGCTCTTGGCTCTTCTCACCTTCTCCCAAAAGTCTACTTTTTCTTTTCCTTTTTCTTACTGATACGTACAATTGCTTGTCTGACTCTTTCTTACTCTCTTACCAACTAAAGGGTAACTCCTTTTTACTCTTTACTCTCCCCCACTAAATTCTATTAATTTCTCCTTAATCCCTTCTTAATTCTAATAATTTCAATTAAATCCCTCTTTTTCTAAAATAAATATTATTATTATTATTTCTACTATTTCCATAAAATATTACAAATAATCATAATAAATAATAACACACCAATTATTTCATATATCAATTATAAATTCAGGTAAAATACACCAAGCACACCAAAATCAACTAAAAAATCACCACAAACCACAAAAATAGAATTTAGAGTGTTACAATGGGCAAGACTTTTATTTTCAGCACATTTGTCCGTTACTATTTCAATAGTAATCGGGATGATTTATTTTCAGCACATTCGTCGATTACTATTTTAAAAGTAATCGGCATGATTTATTTTCAACACATTCGTCGGTTACTATTTCAAAAGTAATCGGCATGATCTATTTTCTGCACATTCGTCGGTTACTTTTTCAAAAGTAATCGGCAAGATTTTTATTTTCAGCATATTTGTCGGTTACTATTTTAAAAGTAATCGGCAAGATTTTTATTTTCAGCATATTCGTCGGTGACTATTTCAAAAGTAATCGGCAAGATTTTTATTTTCAACATATTTGTCGGTTACTATTTTAAAAGTAATCGACAAGATTTTTATTTTCAACATATTCGTCGGTTACTATTTCAAAAGTAATCGGCATGATTTATTTTCAGCACATTCGTCGGTTACTATTTCAAAAGTAATCGGCAAGATTTATTTTCAGCACATATTCGTCGGTTACTATTTCAAAAGTAATGGGCAAGACTTTTATTTTCAGCACATTTGTCGGTTACTGTTTTAAAAGTAATCGACAAGATTTTTATTTTCAACATATTCGTCGGTTACTATTTCAAAAGTAATCGGCAAGACTTTATTTTCAGCATATTCGTTGGTTACTATTTCAAAAGTAATCGACAAGATTTATTTTCAGCACATATTCGTCGATTACTATTTCAAAAGTAATGGGCAAGACTTTTATTTTCAGCACATTTGTCGGTTACTATTTCAATTGTAATCGGCATGATTTATTTTCAGCACATTCGTCGGTAACTATTTTAAAAGTAATCGACAAGATTTTTATTTTCAACATATTCGTCGGTTACTATTTCAAAAGTAATCGGCAAGACTTTATTTTCAGCACATTCGTCCGTTACTATTTCAAAAGTAATTGGCATGATTTTTATTTTCAACATATTCGTCGGTGACTACTTCAAAAGTAATCGGCAAGATTTTTATTTTCAGCATATTTGTCGGTTACTGTTTTAAAAGTAATCGACAAGATTTTTATTTTCAACATATTCGTCGGTTACTATTTCACAAGTAATCGGCAAGACTTTATTTTCAGCATATTCGTTGGTTACTATTTCAAAAGTAATCGGCAAGACTTTATTTTCAGCACATTCGTCGGTTACTATTTCAAAAGTAATTGGCAAGATTTTTATTTTCAACATATTCGTCGGTGACTATTTCAAAAGTAATCGGCAAGATTTTTATTTTCAGCATATTTGTCGGTTACTGTTTTAAAAGTAATCGACAAGATTTTTATTTTCAACATATTCGTCGGTTACTATTTCAAAAGTAATCGGCAAGATTTTATTTTCAGCATATTCGTTGGTTACTATTTCAAAAGTAATCGGTAAGATTTTTATTTTCAACATATTCGTTGCTTACTATTTCAAAAGTAATCAGCATGATTTATTTTCAGCACATTCGTCGGTAATTATTTCAAAAGTAATCGGCAAGATTTTTATTTTCAGCATATTCGACGGTGATTATTTCAAAAGTAATCGGCAAGATTTTTATTTTCAGCATATTTGTCGGTTACTGTTTTTAAAGTAATCGACAAGATTTTTATTTTCAACATATTCGTCGGTTACTATTTCAAAAGTAATCGGCAAGACTTAATTTTCAGCATATTCGTTGGTTACAATTTCAAAAGTAATCGGTAAGATTTTTATTTTCAACATATTCGTCGGTTACTATTTCAAAAGTAATCGGCATGATTTATTTTCAGCACATTCGTCGGTTACTATTTCAAAAGTAATCGGCAAGATTTATTTTCAGCACATATTCATCGGTTACTATTTCAAAAGTAATGGGCAAGATTTTATTTTCAGCATATTCGTTGGTTACTATTTCAAAAGTAATCGGTAAGATTTTTATTTTCAACATATTCGTCGCTTACTATTTCAAAAGTAATCAGCATGATTTATTTTCAGCACATTCGTCGGTAATTATTTCAAAAGTAATCGACAAGATTTTTATTTTCAGCATATTCGTCGGTGACTATTTCAAAAGTAATCGGCAAGATTTTTATTTTCAGCATATTTGTCGGTTACTGTTTTAAAAGTAATCGACAAGATTTTTATTTTCAACATATTCGTCGGTTACTATTTCAAAAGTAATCGGCAAGACTTTATTTTCAGCATATTCGTTGGTTACTATTTCAAAAGTAATCGGTAAGATTTTTATTTTCAACATATTCGTTGCTTACTATTTCAAAAGTAATCAGCATGATTTATTTTCAGCACATTCGTCGGTAATTATTTCAAAAGTAATCGGCAAGATTTTTATTTTCAGCATATTCGACGGTGTTTATTTCAAAAGTAATCGGCAAGATTTTTATTTTCAGCATATTTGTCGGTTACTGTTTTAAAAGTAATCGGCAAGACTTTATTTTCAGCATATTCGTTGGTTACTATTTCAAAAGTAATCGGCAAGACTTTATTTTCAGCACATTCGTCGGTTACTATTTCAAAAGTAATTGGCAAGATTTTTATTTTCAACATATTCGTCGGTTACTTTTCAAAAGTAATCGGCAAGATTTTATTTTCAGCATATTCGTTGGTTACTATTTCAAAAGTAATCGGCAAGACTTTATTTTCAGCACATTCGTCGGTTACTATTTCAAAAGTAATTGGCAAGATTTTTATTTTCATAATATTCGTCGGTGACTATTTCAAAAGTAATCGGCAAGTTTTTTATTTTCAGCATATTTGTCGGTTACTGTTTTAAAAGTAATCGACAAGATTTTTATTTTCAACATATTCGTCGGTTAATATTTCAAAAGTAATCGGCAAGACTTTATTTTCAGCATATTCGTTGGTTACTATTTCAAAAGTAATCGGCAAGACTTTATTTTCAACACATTCGTCGGTTACTATTTCAAAAGTAATTGGCAAGATTTTTATTTTCAACATATTCGTTGGTGACTATTTCAAAAGTAATCGGCAAGATTTTTTTTTTCAGCATATTTGTCGGTTACTGTTTTAAAAGTAATCGACAAGATTTTTATTTTCAACATATTCGTCGGTTACTATTTCAAAAGTAATCGGCAAGACTTAATTTTCAGCATATTCGTAGGTTACTATTTCAAAAGTAATCGGTAAGATTTTTATTTTCAACATATTCGTCGGTTACTATTTCAAAAGTAATCGGCATGATTTATTTTCAGCACATTCGTCGGTTACTATTTCAAAAGTAATCGGCAAGATTTATTTTCAGCACATATTCATCGGTTACTATTTCAAAAGTAATGGGCAAGACTTTTATTTTCAGCACATTTGTCGGTTACTATTTCAATA
The DNA here is from genome assembly GCA_958299785.1 of Medicago lupulina. Classification (NCBI taxonomy): domain Eukaryota; kingdom Viridiplantae; phylum Streptophyta; class Magnoliopsida; order Fabales; family Fabaceae; genus Medicago; species Medicago lupulina. The sequence goes on along the minus strand of OY283139.1, from coordinate 49,112,492 downwards.
GTAATCGGGATGATTTATTTTCAGCACATTCGTCGGTTACTATTTTAAAAGTAATCGGCATGATTTATTTTCAACACATTCGTCGGTTACTATTTCAAAAGTAATCGGCATGATCTATTTTCTGCACATTCGTCGGTTACTTTTTCAAAAGTAATCGGCAAGATTTTTATTTTCAGCATATTTGTCGGTTACTATTTTAAAAGTAATCGGCAAGATTTTTATTTTCAGCATATTCGTCGGTGACTATTTCAAAAGTAATCGGCAAGATTTTTATTTTCAACATATTTGTCGGTTGCTATTTTAAAAGTAATCGACAAGATTTTTATTTTCAACATATTCGTCGGTTACTATTTCAAAAGTAATCGGCATGATTTATTTTCAGCACATTCGTTGGTTACTATTTCAAAAGTAATCGGCAAGATTTATTTTCAGCACATATTCGTCGGTTACTATTTCAAAAGTAATGGGCAAGACTTTTATTTTCAGCACATTTGTCGGTTACTGTTTTAAAAGTAATCGACAAGATTTTTATTTTCAACATATTCGTCGGTTACTATTTCAAAAGTAATCGGCAAGACTTTATTTTCAGCATATTCGTTGGTTACTATTTCAAAAGTAATCGACAAGATTTATTTTCAGCACATATTCGTCGATTACTATTTCAAAAGTAATGGGCAAGACTTTTATTTTCAGCACATTTGTCGGTTACTATTTCAATAGTAATCGGCATGATTTATTTTCAGCACATTCGTCGGTAACTATTTTAAAAGTAATCGACAAGATTTTTATTTTCAACATATTCGTCGGTTACTATTTCAAAAGTAATCGGCAAGACTTTATTTTCAGCACATTCGTCCGTTACTATTTCAAAAGTAATTGGCATGATTTTTATTTTCAACATATTCGTCGGTGACTACTTCAAAAGTAATCGGCAAGATTTTTATTTTCAGCATATTTGTCGGTTACTGTTTTAAAAGTAATCGACAAGATTTTTATTTTCAACATATTCGTCGGTTACTATTTCACAAGTAATCGGCAAGACTTTATTTTCAGCATATTCGTTGGTTACTATTTCAAAAGTAATCGGCAAGACTTTATTTTCAGCACATTCGTCGGTTACTATTTCAAAAGTAATTGGCAAGATTTTTATTTTCAACATATTCGTCGGTGACTATTTCAAAAGTAATCGGCAAGATTTTTATTTTCAGCATATTTGTCGGTTACTGTTTTAAAAGTAATCGACAAGATTTTTATTTTCAACATATTCGTCGGTTACTATTTCAAAAGTAATCGGCAAGATTTTATTTTCAGCATATTCGTTGGTTATTATTTCAAAAGTAATCGGTAAGATTTTTATTTTCAACATATTCGTTGCTTACTATTTCAAAAGTAATCAGCATGATTTATTTTCAGCACATTCGTCGGTAATTATTTCAAAAGTAATCGGCAAGATTTTTATTTTCAGCATATTCGACGGTGATTATTTCAAAAGTAATCGGCAAGATTTTGATTTTCAGCATATTTGTCGGTTACTGTTTTAAAAGTAATCGGCAAGACTTTATTTTCAGCATATTCGTTGGTTACTATTTCAAAAGTAATCGGCAAGACTTTATTTTCAGCACATTCGTCCGTTACTATTTCAAAAGTAATTGGCAAGATTTTTATTTTCAACATATTCGTCGGTGACTATTTCAAAAGTAATCGGCAAGATTTTTATTTTCAGCATATTTGTCGGTTACTGTTTTAAAAGTAATCGACAAGATTTTTATTTTCAACATATTCGTCGGTTACTATTTCAAAAGTAATCGGCAAGACTTTATTTTCAGCATATTCGTTGGTTACTATTTTAAAAGTAATCGGTAAGATTTTTATTTTCAACATATTCGTCGCTTACTATTTCAAAAGTAATCAGCATGATTTATTTTCAGCACATTCGTCGGTAATTATTTCAAAAGTAATCGGCAAGATTTTTATTTTCAGCATATTCGACGGTGATTATTTCAAAAGTAATCGGCAAGATTTTTATTTTCAGCATATTTGTCGGTTACTGTTTTAAAAGTAATCGGCAAGACTTTATTTTCAGCATATTCGTTGGTTACTATTTCAAAAGTAATCGGCAAGACTTTATTTTCAGCACATTCGTCGGTTACTATTTCAAAAGTAATTGGCAAGATTTTTATTTTCATAATATTCGTCGGTGACTATTTCAAAAGTAATCGGCAAGATTTTTATTTTCAGCATATTTGTCGGTTACTGTTTTAAAAGTAATCGACAAGATTTTTATTTTCAACATATTCGTCGGTTACTATTTCAAAAGTAATCGGCAAGACTTTATTTTCAGCATATTCGTTGGTTACTATTTCAAAAGTAATCGGCAAGACTTTATTTTCAACACATTCGTCGGTTACTATTTCAAAAGTAATTGGCAAGATTTTTATTTTCAACATATTCGTTGGTGACTATTTCAAAAGTAATCGGCAAGATTTTTATTTTCAGCATATTTGTCGGTTACTGTTTTAAAAGTAATCGACAAGATTTTTATTTTCAACATATTCGTCGGTTACTATTTCAAAAGTAATCGGCAAGACTTAATTTTCAGCATATTCGTAGGTTACTATTTCAAAAGTAATCGGTAAGATTTTTATTTTCAACATATTCGTCGGTTACTATTTCAAAAGTAATCGGCATGATTTATTTTCAGCACATTCGTCGGTTACTATTTCAAAAGTAATCGGCAAGATTTATTTTCAGCACATATTCATCGGTTACTATTTCAAAAGTAATGGGCAAGACTTTTATTTTCAGCACATTTGTCGGTTACTATTTCAATAGTAATCGGGATGATTTATTTTCAGCACATTCGTCGGTTACTATTTTAAAAGTAATCGGCATGATTTATTTTCAACACATTCGTCGGTTACTATTTCAAAAGTAATCGGCATGATCTATTTTCTGCACATTCGTCGGTTACTTTTTCAAAAGTAATCGGCAAGATTTTTATTTTCAGCATATTTGTCGGTTACTATTTTAAAAGTAATCGGCAAGATTTTTATTTTCAGCATATTCGTCGGTGACTATTTCAAAAGTAATCGGCAAGATTTTTATTTTCAACATATTTGTCGGTTGCTATTTTAAAAGTAATCGACAAGATTTTTATTTTCAACATATTCGTCGGTTACTATTTCAAAAGTAATCGGCATGATTTATTTTCAGCACATTCGTCGGTTACTATTTCAAAAGTAATCGGCAAGATTTATTTTCAGCACATATTCGTCGGTTACTATTTCAAAAGTAATGGGCAAGACTTTTATTTTCAGCACATTTGTCGGTTACTGTTTTAAAAGTAATCGACAAGATTTTTATTTTCAACATATTCGTCGGTTACTATTTCAAAAGTAATCGGCAAGACTTTATTTTCAGCATATTCGTTGGTTACTATTTCAAAAGTAATCGACAAGATTTATTTTCAGCACATATTCGTCGATTACTATTTCAAAAGTAATGGGCAAGACTTTTATTTTCAGCACATTTGTCGGTTACTATTTCAATAGTAATCGGCATGATTTATTTTCAGCACATTCGTCGGTAACTATTTTAAAAGTAATCGACAAGATTTTTATTTTCAACATATTCGTCGGTTACTATTTCAAAAGTAATCGGCAAGACTTTATTTTCAGCACATTCGTCCGTTACTATTTCAAAAGTAATTGGCATGATTTTTATTTTCAACATATTCGTCGGTGACTACTTCAAAAGTAATCGGCAAGATTTTTATTTTCAGCATATTTGTCGGTTACTGTTTTAAAAGTAATCGACAAGATTTTTATTTTCAACATATTCGTCGGTTACTATTTCACAAGTAATCGGCAAGACTTTATTTTCAGCATATTCGTTGGTTACTATTTCAAAAGTAATCGGCAAGACTTTATTTTCAGCACATTCGTCGGTTACTATTTCAAAAGTAATTGGCAAGATTTTTATTTTCAACATATTCGTCGGTGACTCTTTCAAAAGTAATCGGCAAGATTTTTATTTTCAGCATATTTGTCGGTTACTGTTTTAAAAGTAATCGACAAGATTTTTATTTTCAACATATTCGCCGGTTACTATTTCAAAAGTAATCGGCAAGATTTTATTTTCAGCATATTCGTTGGTTATTATTTCAAAAGTAATCGGTAAGATTTTTATTTTCAACATATTCGTTGCTTACTATTTCAAAAGTAATCAGCATGATTTATTTTCAGCACATTCGTCGGTAATTATTTCAAAAGTAATCGGCAAGATTTTTATTTTCAGCATATTCGACGGTGATTATTTCAAAAGTAATCGGCAAGATTTTGATTTTCAGCATATTTGTCGGTTACTGTTTTAAAAGTAATCGGCAAGACTTTATTTTCAGCACATTCGTCCGTTACTATTTCAAAAGTAATTGGCAAGATTTTTATTTTCAACATATTCGTCGGTGACTATTTCAAAAGTAATCGGCAAGATTTTTATTTTCAGCATATTTGTCGGTTACTGTTTTAAAAGTAATCGACAAGATTTTTATTTTCAACATATTCGTCGGTTACTATTTCAAAAGTAATCGGCAAGACTTTATTTTCAGCATATTCGTTGGTTACTATTTCAAAAGTAATCGGTAAGATTTTTATTTTCAACATATTCGTCGCTTACTATTTCAAAAGTAATCAGCATGATTTATTTTCAGCACATTCGTCGGTAATTATTTCAAAAGTAATCGACAAGATTTTTATTTTCAGCATATTCGTCGGTGACTATTTCAAAAGTAATCGGCAAGATTTTTATTTTCAGCATATTTGTCGGTTACTGTTTTAAAAGTAATCGACAAGATTTTTATTTTCAACATATTCGTCGGTTACTATTTCAAAAGTAATCGGCAAGATTTTATTTTCAGCATATTCGTTGGTTACTATTTCAAAAGTAATCGGTAAGATTTTTATTTTCAACATATTCGTTGCTTACTATTTCAAAAGTAATCAGCATGATTTATTTTCAGCACATTCGTCGGTAATTATTTCAAAAGTAATCGGCAAGATTTTTATTTTCAGCATATTCGACGGTGATTATTTCAAAAGTAATCGGCAAGATTTTTATTTTCAGCATATTTGTCGGTTACTGTTTTAAAAGTAATCGACAAGATTTTTATTTTCAACATATTCGTCGGTTACTATTTCAAAAGTAATCGGCAAGACTTTATTTTCAGCATATTCGTTGGTTACTATTTCAAAAGTAATCGGTAAGATTTTTATTTTCAACATATTCGTCGCTTACTATTTCAAAAGTAATCAGCATGATTTATTTTCAGCACATTCGTCGGTAATTATTTCAAAAGTAATCGACAAGATTTTTATTTTCAGCATATTCGTCGGTGACTATTTCAAAAGTAATCGGCAAGATTTTTATTTTCAGCATATTTGTCGGTTACTGTTTTAAAAGTAATCGACAAGATTTTTATTTTCAACATATTCGTCGGTTACTATTTCAAAAGTAATCGGCAAGATTTTATTTTCAGCATATTCGTTGGTTACTATTTCAAAAGTAATCGGTAAGATTTTTATTTTCAACATATTCGTTGCTTACTATTTCAAAAGTAATCAGCATGATTTATTTTCAGCACATTCGTCGGTAATTATTTCAAAAGTAATCGGCAAGATTTTTATTTTCAGCATATTCGACGGTGATTATTTCAAAAGTAATCGGCAAGATTTTTATTTTCAGCATATTTGTCGGTTACTGTTTTAAAAGTAATCGGCAAGACTTTATTTTCAGCATATTCGTTGGTTACTATTTCAAAAGTAATCGGCAAGACTTTATTTTCAGCACATTCGTCGGTTACTATTTCAAAAGTAATTGGCAAGATTTTTATTTTCATAATATTCGTCGGTGACTATTTCAAAAGTAATCGGCAAGATTTTTATTTTCAGCATATTTGTCGGTTACTGTTTTAAAAGTAATCGACAAGATTTTTATTTTCAACATATTCGTCGGTTAATATTTCAAAAGTAATCGGCAAGACTTTATTTTCAGCATATTCGTTGGTTACTATTTCAAAAGTAATCGGCAAGACTTTATTTTCAACACATTCGTCGGTTACTATTTCAAAAGTAATTGGCAAGATTTTTATTTTCAACATATTCGTTGGTGACTATTTCAAAAGTAATCGGCAAGATTTTTATTTTCAGCATATTTGTCGGTTACTGTTTTAAAAGTAATCGACAAGATTTTTATTTTCAACATATTCGTCGGTTACTATTTCAAAAGTAATCGGCAAGACTTAATTTTCAGCATATTCGTTGGTTACTATTTCAAAAGTAATCGGTAAGATTTTTATTTTCAACATATTCGTCGGTTACTATTTCAAAAGTAATCGGCATGATTTATTTTCAGCACATTCGTCGGTTACTATTTCAAAAGTAATCGGCAAGATTTATTTTCAGCACATATTCATCGGTTACTATTTCAAAAGTAATGGGCAAGACTTTTATTTTCAGCACATTTGTCGGTTACTATTTCAATAGTAATCGGGATGATTTATTTTCAGCACATTCGTCGGTTACTATTTTAAAAGTAATCGGCATGATTTATTTTCAACACATTCGTCGGTTACTATTTCAAAAGTAATCGGCATGATCTATTTTCTGCACATTCGTCGGTTACTTTTTCAAAAGTAATCGGCAAGATTTTTATTTTCAGCATATTTGTCGGTTACTATTTTAAAAGTAATCGGCAAGATTTTTATTTTCAGCATATTCGTCGGTGACTATTTCAAAAGTAATCGGCAAGATTTTTATTTTCAACATATTTGTCGGTTACTATTTTAAAAGTAATCGACAAGATTTTTATTTTCAACATATTCGTCGGTTACTATTTCAAAAGTAATCGGCATGATTTATTTTCAGCACATTCGTCGGTTACTATTTCAAAAGTAATCGGCAAGATTTATTTTCAGCACAAATTCGTCGGTTACTATTTCAAAAGTAATGGGCAAGACTTTTATTTTCAGCACATTTGTCGGTTACTGTTTTAAAAGTAATCGACAAGATTTTTATTTTCAACATATTCGTCGGTTACTATTTCAAAAATAATCGGCAAGACTTTATTTTCAGCATATTCGTTGGTTACTATTTCAAAAGTAACCGGCAAGATTTATTTTCAGCACATATTCGTCGGTTACTATTTCAAAAGTAATGGGCAAGACTTTTATTTTCAGCACATTTGTCGGTTACTATTTCAATAGTAATCGGCATGATTTATTTTCAGCACATTCGTCGGTTACTATTTTAAAAGTAATCGACAAGATTTTTATTTTCAACATATTCGTCGGTTACTATTTCAAAAGTAATCGGCAAGACTTTATTTTCAGCACATTCGTCCGTTACTATTTCAAAAGTAATTGGCATGATTTTTATTTTCAACATATTCGTCGGTGACTACTTCAAAAGTAATCGGCAAGATTTTTATTTTCAGCATATTTGTCGGTTACTGTTTTAAAAGTAATCGACAAGATTTTTATTTTCAACATATTCGTCGGTTACTATTTCAAAAGTAATCGGCAAGACTTTATTTTCAGCATATTCGTTGGTTACTATTTCAAAAGTAATCGGCAAGACTTTATTTTCAGCACATTCGTCGGTTACTATTTCAAAAGTAATGGGCAAGATTTTTATTTTCAACATATTCGTCGGTGACTATTTCAAAAGTAATCGGCAAGATTTTTATTTTCAGCATATTTGTCGGTTACTGTTTTAAAAGTAATCGACAAGATTTTTATTTTCAACATATTCGTCGGTTACTATTTCAAAAGTAATCGGCAAGACTTTATTTTCAGCATATTCGTTGGTTACTATTTCAAAAGTAATCGGTAAGATTTTTATTTTCAACATATTCGTCGCTTACTATTTCAAAAGTAATCAGCATGATTTATTTTCAGCACATTCGTCGGTAATTATTTCAAAAGTAATCGACAAGATTTTTATTTTCAGCATATTCGTCGGTGACTATTTCAAAAGTAATCGGCAAGATTTTTATTTTCGGCATATTTGTCGGTTACTGTTTTAAAAGTAATCGACAAGATTTTTATTTTCAACATATTTGTCGGTTACTATTTCAAAAGTAATCGGCAAGATTTTATTTTCAGCATATTCGTTGGTTACTATTTCAAAAGTAATCGGTAAGATTTTTATTTTCAACATATTCGTCGCTTACTATTTCAAAAGTAATCAGCATGATTTATTTTCAGCACATTCGTCGGTAATTATTTCAAAAGTAATCGGCAAGATTTTTATTTTCAGCATATTCGACGGTGATTATTTCAAAAGTAATCGGCAAGATTTTTATTTTCAGCATATTTGTCGGTTACTGTTTTAAAAGTAATCGGCAAGACTTTATTTTCAGCATATTCGTTGGTTACTATTTCAAAAGTAATCGGCAAGACTTTATTTTCAGCACATTCGTCGGTTACTATTTCAAAAGTAATTGGCAAGATTTTTATTTTCATAATATTCGTCGGTGACTATTTCAAAAGTAATCGGCAAGATTTTTATTTTCAGCATATTTGTCGGTTACTGTTTTAAAAGTAATCGACAAGATTTTTATTTTCAACATATTCGTCGGTTACTATTTCAAAAGTAATCGGCAAGACTTTATTTTCAGCATATTCGTTGGTTACTATTTCAAAAGTAATCGGCAAGACTTTATTTTCAACACATTCGTCGGTTACTATTTCAAAAGTAATTGGCAAGATTTTTATTTTCAACATATTCGTTGGTGACTATTTCAAAAGTAATCGGCAAGATTTTTATTTTCAGCATATTTGTCGGTTACTGTTTTAAAAGTAATCGACAAGATTTTTATTTTCAACATATTCGTCGGTTACTATTTCAAAAGTAATCGGCAAGACTTAATTTTCAGCATATTCGTTGGTTACTATTTCAAAAGTAATCGGTAAGATTTTTATTTTCAACATATTCGTCGGTTACTATTTCAAAAGTAATCGGCATGATTTATTTTCAGCACATTCGTTGGTTACTATTTCAAAAGTAATCGGCAAGATTTATTTTCAGCACATATTCATCGGTTACTATTTCAAAAGTAATGGGCAAGACTTTTATTTTCAGCACATTTGTCGGTTACTATTTCAATAGTAATCGGGATGATTTATTTTCAGCACATTCGTCGGTTACTATTTTAAAAGTAATCGGCATGATTTATTTTCAACACATTCGTCGGTTACTATTTCAAAAGTAATCGGCATGATCTATTTTCTGCACATTCGTCGGTTACTTTTTCAAAAGTAATCGGCAAGATTTTTATTTTCAGCATATTTGTCGGTTACTATTTTGAAAGTAATCGGCAAGATTTTTATTTTCAGCATATTCGTCGGTGACTATTTCAAAAGTAATCGGCAAGATTTTTATTTTCAACATATTTGTCGGTTACTATTTTAAAAGTAATCGACAAGATTTTTATTTTCAACATATTCGTCGGTTACTATTTCAAAAGTAATCGGCATGATTTATTTTCAGCACATTCGTCGGTTACTATTTCAAAAGTAATCGGCAAGATTTATTTTCAGCACATATTCGTCGGTTACTATTTCAAAAGTAATGGGCAAGACTTTTATTTTCAGCACATTTGTCGGTTACTGTTTTAAAAGTAATCGACAAGATTTTTATTTTCAACATATTCGTCGGTTACTATTTCAAAAGTAATCGGCAAGACTTTATTTTCAGCATATTCGTTGGTTACTATTTCAAAAGTAATCGGCAAGATTTATTTTCAGCACATATTCGTCGGTTACTATTTCAAAAGTAATCGGCAAGACTTTATTTTCAGCATATTCGTTGGTTACTATTTCAAAAGTAATCGGCATGATTTATTTTCAGCACATTCGTCGGTTACTATTTTAAAAGTAATCGACAAGATTTTTATTTTCAACATATTCGTCGGTTACTATTTCAAAAGTAATCGGCAAGACTTTATTTTCAGCATATTCGTTGGTTACTATTTCAAAAGTAATCGGCAAGACTTTATTTTCAGCACATTCGTCGGTTACTATTTCAAAAGTAATGGGCAAGATTTTTATTTTCAACATATTCGTCGGTGACTATTTCAAAAGTAATCGGCAAGATTTTTATTTTCAGCATATTTGTCGGTTACTGTTTTAAAAGTAATCGACAAGATTTTTATTTTCAACATATTCGTCGGTTACTATTTCAAAAGTAATCGGCAAGACTTTATTTTCAGCATATTCGTTGGTTACTATTTCAAAAGTAATCGGTAAGATTTTTATTTTCAACATATTCGTCGCTTACTATTTCAAAAGTAATCAGCATGATTTATTTTCAGCACATTCGTCGGTAATTATTTCAAAAGTAATCGACAAGATTTTTATTTTCAACATATTCGTCGGTGACTATTTCAAAAGTAATCGGCAAGATTTTTATTTTCAGCATATTTGTCGGTTACTGTTTTAAAAGTAATCGACAAGATTTTTATTTTCAACATATTCGTCGGTTACTATTTCAAAAGTAATCGGCAAGACTTTATTTTCAGCATATTCGTTGGTTACTATTTCAAAAGTAATCGGTAAGATTTTTATTTTCAACATATTCGTCGCTTACTATTTCAAAAGTAATCAGCATGATTTATTTTCAGCACATTCGTCGGTAATTATTTCAAAAGTAATCGACAAGATTTTTATTTTCAGCATATTCGTCGGTGATTATTTCAAAAGTAATCGACAAGATTTTTATTTTCAGCATATTTGTCGGTTACTGTTTTCAAAGTAATCGGCAAGACTTTATTTTCAGCATATTCGTTGGTTACTATTTCAAAAGTAATCGGCAAGACTTTATTTTCAGCACATTCGTCCGTTACTATTTCAAAAGTAATTGGCAAGATTTTTATTTTCAACATATTCGTCGGTGACTATTTCAAAAGTAATCGGCAAGATTTTTATTTTCAGCATATTTGTCGGTTACTGTTTTAAAAGTAATCGACAAGATTTTTATTTTCAACATATTCGTCGGTTACTATTTCAAAAGTAATCGGCAAGACTTTATTTTCAGCATATTCGTTGGTTACTATTTCAAAAGTAATCGGTAAGATTTTTATTTTCAACATATTCGTCGCTTACTATTTCAAAAGTAATCAGCATGATTTATTTTCAGCACATTCGTCGGTAATTATTTCAAAAGTAATCAACAAGATTTTTATTTTCAGCATATTCGTCGGTGACTATTTCAAAAGTAATCGGCAAGATTTTTATTTTCGGCATATTTGTCGGTTACTGTTTTAAAAGTAATCGACAAGATTTTTATTTTCAACATATTTGTCGGTTACTATTTCAAAAGTAATCGGCAAGATTTTATTTTCAGCATATTCGTTGGTTACTATTTCAAAAGTAATCGGTAAGATTTTTATTTTCAACATATTCGTCGCTTACTATTTCAAAAGTAATCAGCATGATTTATTTTCAGCACATTCGTCGGTAATTATTTCAAAAGTAATCGGCAAGATTTTTATTTTCAGCATATTCGACGGTGATTATTTCAAAAGTAATCGGCAAGATTTTTATTTTCAGCATATTTGTCGGTTACTGTTTTAAAAGTAATCGGCAAGACTTTATTTTCAGCATATTCGTTGGTTACTATTTCAAAAGTAATCGGCAAGACTTTATTTTCAGCACATTCGTCGGTTACTATTTCAAAAGTAATTGGCAAGATTTTTATTTTCATAATATTCGTCGGTGACTATTTCAAAAGTAATCGGCAAGATTTTTATTTTCAGCATATTTGTCGGTTACTGTTTTAAAAGTAATCGACAAGATTTTTATTTTCAACATATTCGTCGGTTACTATTTCAAAAGTAATCGGCAAGACTTTATTTTCAGCATATTCGTTGGTTACTATTTCAAAAGTAATCGGCAAGACTTTATTTTCAACACATTCGTCGGTTACTATTTCAAAAGTAATTGGCAAGATTTTTATTTTCAACATATTCGTTGGTGACTATTTCAAAAGTAATCGGCAAGATTTTTATTTTCAGCATATTTGTCGGTTACTGTTTTAAAAGTAATCGACAAGATTTTTATTTTCAACATATTCGTCGGTTACTATTTCAAAAGTAATCGGCAAGACTTAATTTTCAGCATATTCGTTGGTTACTATTTCAAAAGTAATCGGTAAGATTTTTATTTTCAACATATTCGTCGGTTACTATTTCAAAAGTAATCGGCATGATTTATTTTCAGCACATTCGTTGGTTACTATTTCAAAAGTAATCGGCAAGATTTATTTTCAGCACATATTCATCGGTTACTATTTCAAAAGTAATGGGCAAGACTTTTATTTTCAGCACATTTGTCGGTTACTATTTCAATAGTAATCGGGATGATTTATTTTCAGCACATTCGTCGGTTACTATTTTAAAAGTAATCGGCATGATTTATTTTCAACACATTCGTCGGTTACTATTTCAAAAGTAATCGGCATGATCTATTTTCTGCACATTCGTCGGTTACTTTTTCAAAAGTAATCGGCAAGATTTTTATTTTCAGCATATTTGTCGGTTACTATTTTAAAAGTAATCGGCAAGATTTTTATTTTCAGCATATTCGTCGGTGACTATTTCAAAAGTAATCGGCAAGATTTTTATTTTCAACATATTTGTCGGTTACTATTTTAAAAGTAATCGACAAGATTTTTATTTTCAACATATTCGTCGGTTACTATTTCAAAAGTAATCGGCATGATTTATTTTCAGCACATTCGTCGGTTACTATTTCAAAAGTAATCGGCAAGATTTATTTTCAGCACATATTCGTCGGTTACTATTTCAAAAGTAATGGGCAAGACTTTTATTTTCAGCACATTTGTCGGTTACTGTTTTAAAAGTAATCGACAAGATTTTTATTTTCAACATATTCGTCGGTTACTATTTCAAAAGTAATCGGCAAGACTTTATTTTCAGCATATTCGTTGGTTACTATTTCAAAAGTAATCGGCAAGATTTATTTTCAGCACATATTCGTCGGTTACTATTTCAAAAGTAATCGGCAAGACTTTATTTTCAGCATATTCGTTGGTTACTATTTCAAAAGTAATCGGCATGATTTATTTTCAGCACATTCGTCGGTTACTATTTTAAAAGTAATCGACAAGATTTTTATTTTCAACATATTCGTCGGTTACTATTTCAAAAGTAATTGGCATGATTTTTATTTTCAACATATTCGTCGGTGACTACTTCAAAAGTAATCGGCAAGATTTTTATTTTCAGCATATTTGTCGGTTACTGTTTTAAAAGTAATCGACAAGATTTTTATTTTCAACATATTCCTCGGTTACTATTTCAAAAGTAATCGGCAAGACTTTATTTTCAGCATATTCGTTGGTTACTATTTCAAAAGTAATCGGCAAGACTTTATTTTCAGCACATTCGTCGGTTACTATTTCAAAAGTAATGGGCAAGATTTTTATTTTCAACATATTCGTCGGTGACTATTTCAAAAGTAATCGGCAAGATTTTTATTTTCAGCATATTTGTCGGTTACTGTTTTAAAAGTAATCGACAAGATTTTTATTTTCAACATATTCGTCGGTTACTATTTCAAAAGTAATCGGCAAGACTTTATTTTCAGCATATTCGTTGGTTACTATTTCAAAAGTAATCGGTAAGATTTTTATTTTCAACATATTCGTCGCTTACTATTTCAAAAGTAATCAGCATGATTTATTTTCAGCACATTCGTCGGTAATTATTTCAAAAGTAATCGACAAGATTTTTATTTTCAACATATTCGTCGGTTACTATTTCAAAAGTAATCGGCAAGACTTTATTTTCAGCATATTCGTTGGTTACTATTTCAAAAGTAATCGGCAAGACTTTATTTTCAACACATTCGTCGGTTACTATTTCAAAAGTAATTGGCAAGATTTTTATTTTCAACATATTCGTTGGTGACTATTTCAAAAGTAATCGGCAAGATTTTTATTTTCAGCATATTTGTCGGTTACTGTTTTAAAAGTAATCGACAAGATTTTTATTTTCAACATATTCGTCGGTTACTATTTCAAAAGTAATCGGCAAGACTTAATTTTCAGCATATTCGTTGGTTACTATTTCAAAAGTAATCGGTAAGATTTTTATTTTCAACATATTCGTCGGTTACTATTTCAAAAGTAATCGGCATGATTTATTTTCAGCACATTCGTTGGTTACTATTTCAAAAGTAATCGGCAAGATTTATTTTCAGCACATATTCATCGGTTACTATTTCAAAAGTAATGGGCAAGACTTTTATTTTCAGCACATTTGTCGGTTACTATTTCAATAGTAATCGGGATGATTTATTTTCAGCACATTCGTCGGTTACTATTTTAAAAGTAATCGGCATGATTTATTTTCAACACATTCGTCGGTTACTATTTCAAAAGTAATCGGCATGATCTATTTTCTGCACATTCGTCGGTTACTTTTTCAAAAGTAATCGGCAAGATTTTTATTTTCAGCATATTTGTCGGTTACTATTTTAAAAGTAATCGGCAAGATTTTTATTTTCAGCATATTCGTCGGTGACTATTTCAAAAGTAATCGGCAAGATTTTTATTTTCAACATATTTGTCGGTTACTATTTTAAAAGTAATCGACAAGATTTTTATTTTCAACATATTCGTCGGTTACTATTTCAAAAGTAATCGGCATGATTTATTTTCAGCACATTCGTCGGTTACTATTTCAAAAGTAATCGGCAAGATTTATTTTCAGCACATATTCGTCGGTTACTATTTCAAAAGTAATGGGCAAGACTTTTATTTTCAGCACATTTGTCGGTTACTGTTTTAAAAGTAATCGACAAGATTTTTATTTTCAACATATTCGTCGGTTACTATTTCAAAAGTAATCGGCAAGACTTTATTTTCAGCATATTCGTTGGTTACTATTTCAAAAGTAATCGGCAAGATTTATTTTCAGCACATATTCGTCGGTTACTATTTCAAAAGTAATCGGCAAGACTTTATTTTCAGCATATTCGTTGGTTACTATTTCAAAAGTAATCGGCATGATTTATTTTCAGCACATTCGTCGGTTACTATTTTAAAAGTAATCGACAAGATTTTTATTTTCAACATATTCGTCGGTTACTATTTCAAAAGTAATTGGCATGATTTTTATTTTCAACATATTCGTCGGTGACTACTTCAAAAGTAATCGGCAAGATTTTTATTTTCAGCATATTTGTCGGTTACTGTTTTAAAAGTAATCGACAAGATTTTTATTTTCAACATATTCGTCGGTTACTATTTCAAAAGTAATCGGCAAGACTTTATTTTCAGCATATTCGTTGGTTACTATTTCAAAAGTAATCGGCAAGACTTTATTTTCAGCACATTCGTCGGTTACTATTTCAAAAGTAATGGGCAAGATTTTTATTTTCAACATATTCGTCGGTGACTATTTCAAAAGTAATCGGCAAGATTTTTATTTTCAGCATATTTGTCGGTTACTGTTTTAAAAGTAATCGACAAGATTTTTATTTTCAACATATTCGTCGGTTACTATTTCAAAAGTAATCGGCAAGACTTTATTTTCAGCATATTCGTTGGTTACTATTTCAAAAGTAATCGGTAAGATTTTTATTTTCAACATATTCGTCGCTTACTATTTCAAAAGTAATCAGCATGATTTATTTTCAGCACATTCGTCGGTAATTATTTCAAAAGTAATCGACAAGATTTTTATTTTCAACATATTCGTCGGTGACTATTTCAAAAGTAATCGGCAAGATTTTTATTTTCAGCATATTTGTCGGTTACTGTTTTAAAAGTAATCGACAAGATTTTTATTTTCAACATATTCGTCGGTTACTATTTCAAAAGTAATCGGCAAGACTTTATTTTCAGCATATTCGTTGGTTACTATTTCAAAAGTAATCGGTAAGATTTTTATTTTCAACATATTCGTCGCTTACTATTTCAAAAGTAATCAGCATGATTTATTTTCAGCACATTCGTCGGTAATTATTTCAAAAGTAATCGACAAGATTTTTATTTTCAGCATATTCGTCGGTGATTATTTCAAAAGTAATCGACAAGATTTTTATTTTCAGCATATTTGTCGGTTACTGTTTTCAAAGTAATCGGCAAGACTTTATTTTCAGCATATTCGTTGGTTACTATTTCAAAAGTAATCGGCAAGACTTTATTTTCAGCACATTCGTCCGTTACTATTTCAAAAGTAATTGGCAAGATTTTTATTTTCAACATATTCGTCGGTGACTATTTCAAAAGTAATCGGCAAGATTTTTATTTTCAGCATATTTGTCGGTTACTGTTTTAAAAGTAATCGACAAGATTTTTATTTTCAACATATTCGTCGGTTACTATTTCAAAAGTAATCGGCAAGACTTAATTTTCAGCATATTCGTTGGTTACTATTTCAAAAGTAATCGGCAAGACTTTATTTTCAGCACATTCGTCGGTTACTATTTCAAAAGTAATTGGCAAGATTTTTATTTTCAACATATTCGTCGGTGACTATTTCAAAAGTAATCGGCAAGATTTTTATTTTCAGCATATTTGTCGGTTACTGTTTTAAAAGTAATCGACAAGATTTTTATTTTCAACATATTCGTCGGTTACTATTTCAAAAGTAATCGGCAAGACTTTATTTTCAGCATATTCGTTGGTTACTATTTCAAAAGTAATCGGTAAGATTTTTATTTTCAACATATTCGTCGCTTACTATTTCAAAAGTAATCAGCATGATTTATTTTCAGCACATTCGTCGGTAATTATTTCAAAAGTAATCGACAAGATTTTTATTTTCAGCATATTCGTCGGTGACTATTTCAAAAGTAATCGGCAAGATTTTTATTTTCAGCATATTTGTCGGTTACTGTTTTAAAAGTAATCGACAAGATTTTTATTTTCAACATATTCGTCGGTTACTTTTTCAAAAGTAATCGGAAGACTTTATTTTCAGCATATTCGTTGGTTACTATTTCAAAAGTAATCGGTAAGATTTTTATTTTCAACATATTCGTCGCTTACTATTTCAAAAGTAATCAGCATGATTTATTTTCAGCACATTCGTCGGTAATTATTTCAAAAGTAATCGACAAGATTTTTATTTTCAGCATATTCGTCGGTGATTATTTCAAAAGTAATCGGCAAGATTTTTATTTTCAGCATATTTGTCGGTTACTGTTTTAAAAGTAATCGGCAAGACTTTATTTTCAGCATATTCGTTGGTTACTATTTCAAAAGTAATCGGCAAGACTTTATTTTCAGCACATTCGTCCGTTACTATTTCAAAAGTAATTGGCAAGATTTTTATTTTCAACATATTCGTCGGTGACTATTTCAAAAGTAATCGGCAAGATTTTTATTTTCAGCATATTTGTCGGTTACTGTTTTAAAAGTAATCGACAAGATTTATATTTTCAACATATTCGTCGGTTACTATTTCAAAAGTAATCGGCAAGACTTTATTTTCAGCATATTCGTTGGTTACTATTTCAAAAGTAATCGGTAAGATTTTTATTTTCAACATATTCGTCGCTTACTATTTCAAAAGTAATCAGCATGATTTATTTTCAGCACATTCGTCGGTAATTATTTCAAAAGTAATCGACAAGATTTTTATTTTCAGCATATTCGTCGGTGACTATTTCATAAGTAATCGGCAAGATTTTTATTTTCAGCATATTTGTCGGTTACTGTTTTAAAAGTAATCGACAAGATTTTTATTTTCAACATATTCGTCGGTTACTATTTCAAAAGTAATCGGCAAGATTTTATTTTCAGCATATTCGTTGGTTACTATTTCAAAAGTAATCGGTAAGATTTTTATTTTCAAAATATTCGTTGCTTACTATTTCAAAAGTAATCAGCATGATTTATTTTCAGCACATTCGTCGGTAATTATTTCAAAAGTAATCGGCAAGATTTTTATTTTCAGCATATTCGACGGTGATTATTTCAAAAGTAATCGGCAAGATTTTTATTTTCAGCATATTTGTCGGTTACTGTTTTAAAAGTAATCGGCAAGACTTTATTTTCAGCATATTCGTTGGTTACTATTTCAAAAGTAATCGGCAAGACTTTATTTTCAGCACATTCGTCGGTTACTATTTCAAAAGTAATTGGCAAGATTTTTATTTTCATAATATTCGTCGGTGACTATTTCAAAAGTAATCGGCAAGATTTTTACTTTCAGCATATTTGTCGGTTACTGTTTTAAAAGTAATCGACAAGATTTTTATTTTCAACATATTCGTCGGTTACTATTTCAGAAGTAATCGGCAAGATTTTATTTTCAGCATATTCGTTGGTTACTATTTCAAAAGTAATCGGCAAGACTTTATTTTCAGCACATTCGTCGGTTACTATTTCAAAAGTAATTGGCAAGATTTTTATTTTCAACATATTCGTTGGTGACTATTTCAAAAGTAATCGGCAAGATTTTTATTTTCAGCATATTTGTCGGTTACTGTTTTAAAAGTAATCGACAAGATTTTTATTTTCAACATATTCGTCGGTTACTATTTCAAAAGTAATCGGCAAGACTTAATTTTCAGCATATTCGTTGGTTACTATTTCAAAAGTAATCGGTAAGATTTTTATTTTCAACATATTCGTCGGTTACTATTTCAAAAGTAATCGGCATGATTTATTTTCAGCACATTCGTCGGTTACTATTTCAAAAGTAATCGGCAAGATTTATTTTCAGCACATATTCATCGGTTACTATTTCAAAAGTATTGGGCAAGACTTTTATTTTCAGCACATTTGTCGGTTACTATTTCAATAGTAATCGGGATGATTTATTTTCAACACATTCGTCGGTCACTATTTCAAAAGTAATCGGCATGATCTATTTTCTGCACATTCGTCGGTTACTATTTCAAAAGTAATCGGCAAGATTTTTATTTTCAGCATATTTGTCGGTTACTATTTTAAAAGTAATCGGCAAGATTTTTATTTTCAGCATATTCGTCGGTGACTATTTCAAAAGTAATCGGCAAGATTTTTATTTTCAACATATTCGTCGGTTACTATTTTAAAAGTAATCGACAAGATTTTTATTTTCAACATATTCGTCGGTTACTATTTCAAAAGTAATCGGCATGATTTATTTTCAGCACATATTCGTCGGTTACTATTTCAAAAGTAATGGGCAAGACTTTTATTTTCAGCACATTTGTCGGTTACTGTTTTAAAAGTAATCGACAAGATTTTTATTTTCAACATATTCGTCGGTTACTATTTCAGAAGTAATCGGCAAGACTTTATTTTCAGCATATTCGTTGGTTACTATTTCAAAAGTAATCGGCAAGACTTTATTTTCAGCACATTCGTCGGTTACTATTTCAAAAGTAATTGGCAAGATTTTTATTTTCAACATATTCGTTGGTGACTATTTCAAAAGTAATCGGCAAGATTTTTATTTTCAGCATATTTGTCGGTTACTGTTTTAAAAGTAATCGACAAGATTTTTATTTTCAACATATTCGTCGGTTACTATTTCAAAAGTAATCGGCAAGACTTAATTTTCAGCATATTCGTTGGTTACTATTTCAAAAGTAATCGGTAAGATTTTTATTTTCAACATATTCGTCGGTTACTATTTCAAAAGTAATCGGCATGATTTATTTTCAGCACATTCGTCGGTTACTATTTCAAAAGTAATCGGCAAGATTTATTTTCAGCACATATTCATCGGTTACTATTTCAAAAGTATTGGGCAAGACTTTTATTTTCAGCACATTTGTCGGTTACTATTTCAATAGTAATCGGGATGATTTATTTTCAGCACATTCGTCGGTTACTATTTTAAAAGTAATCGGCACGATTTATTTTCAACACATTCGTCGGTCACTATTTCAAAAGTAATCGGCATGATCTATTTTCTGCACATTCGTCGGTTACTATTTCAAAAGTAATCGGCAAGATTTTTATTTTCAGCATATTTGTCGGTTACTATTTTAAAAGTAATCGGCAAGATTTTTATTTTCAGCATATTCGTCGGTGACTATTTCAAAAGTAATCGGCAAGATTTTTATTTTCAACATATTCGTCGGTTACTATTTTAAAAGTAATCGACAAGATTTTTATTTTCAACATATTCGTCGGTTACTATTTCAAAAGTAATCGGCATGATTTATTTTCAGCACATATTCGTCGGTTACTATTTCAAAAGTAATGGGCAAGACTTTTATTTTCAGCACATTTGTCGGTTACTGTTTTAAAAGTAATCGACAAGATTTTTATTTTCAACATATTCCTCGGTTACTATTTCAAAAGTAATCGGCAAGACTTTATTTTCAGCATATCCGTAGGTTACTATTTCAAAAGTAATCGGCAAGACTTTATTTTCAGCACATTCGTCGGTTACTATTTCAAAAGTAATTGGCAAGATTTTTATTTTCAACATATTCGTTGGTGACTATTTCAAAAGTAATCGGCAAGATTTTTATTTTCAGCATATTTGTCGGTTACTGTTTTAAAAGTAATCGACAAGATTTTTATTTTCAACATATTCGTCGGTTACTATTTCAAAAGTAATCGGCAAGACTTAATTTTCAGCATATTCGTTGGTCACTATTTCAAAAGTAATCGGTAAGATTTTTATTTTCAACATATTCGTCGCTTACTATTTCAAAAGTAATCGGCATGATTTATTTTCAGCACATTCGTCGTTTACTATTTCAAAAGTAATCGGCAAGATTTATTTTCAGCACATATTCGTCGGTTACTATTTCAAAAGTAATGGGCAAGACTTATATTTTCAGCACATTTGTCGGTTACTATTTCAATAGTAATCGGCATGATTTATTTTCAGCACATTCGTCGGTTACTATTTCAAAAGTAATCGGCATGATTTATTTTCAACACATTCGTCGGTTACTATTTTAAAAGTAATCGGCATGATCTATTTTCTGCACATTCGTCGGTTACTATTTCAAAAGTAATCGGCAAGATTTTTATTTTCAGCATATTTGTCGGTTACTATTTTAAAAGTAATCGGCAAGATTTTTATTTTCAGCATATTCGTCGGTGACTATTTCAAAAGTAATCGGCAAGATTTTTATTTTCAACATATTCGTCGGTTACTATTTTAAAAGTAATCGACAAGATTTTTATTTTCAACATATTCGTCGGTTACTATTTCAAAAGTAATCGGCATGATTTATTTTCAGCACATATTCGTCGGTTACTATTTCAAAAGTAATGGGCAAGACTTTTATTTTCAGCACATTTGTCGGTTACTGTTTTAAAAGTAATCGACAAGATTTTTATTTTCAACATATTCCTCGGTTACTATTTCAAAAGTAATCGGCAAGACTTTATTTTCAGCATATCCGTAGGTTACTATTTCAAAAGTAATCGGCAAGACTTTATTTTCAGCACATTCGTCGGTTACTATTTCAAAAGTAATTGGCAAGATTTTTATTTTCAACATATTCGTTGGTGACTATTTCAAAAGTAATCGGCAAGATTTTTATTTTCAGCATATTTGTCGGTTACTGTTTTAAAAGTAATCGACAAGATTTTTATTTTCAACATATTCGTCGGTTACTATTTCAAAAGTAATCGGCAAGACTTAATTTTCAGCATATTCGTTGGTCACTATTTCAAAAGTAATCGGTAAGATTTTTATTTTCAACATATTCGTCGCTTACTATTTAAAAAGTAATCGGCATGATTTATTTTCAGCACATTCGTCGTTTACTATTTCAAAAGTAATCGGCAAGATTTATTTTCAGCACATATTCGTCGGTTACTATTTCAAAAGTAATGGGCAAGACTTATATTTTCAGCACATTTGTCGGTTACTATTTCAATAGTAATCGGGATGATTTATTTTCAGCACATTCGTCGGTTACTATTTTAAAAGTAATCGGCACGATTTATTTTCAACACATTCGTCGGTCACTATTTCAAAAGTAATCGGCATGATCTATTTTCTGCACATTCGTCGGTTACTATTTCAAAAGTAATCGGCAAGATTTTTATTTTCAGCATATTTGTCGGTTACTATTTTAAAAGTAATCGGCAAGATTTTTATTTTCAGCATATTCGTCGGTGACTATTTCAAAAGTAATCGGCAAGATTTTTATTTTCAACATATTCGTCGGTTACTATTTTAAAAGTAATCGACAAGATTTTTATTTTCAACATATTCGTCGGTTACTATTTCAAAAGTAATCGGCATGATTTATTTTCAGCACATATTCGTCGGTTACTATTTCAAAAGTAATGGGCAAGACTTTTATTTTCAGCACATTTGTCGGTTACTGTTTTAAAAGTAATCGACAAGATTTTTATTTTCAACATATTCCTCGGTTACTATTTCAAAAGTAATCGGCAAGACTTTATTTTCAGCATATCCGTAGGTTACTATTTCAAAAGTAATCGGCAAGACTTTATTTTCAGCACATTCGTCGGTTACTATTTCAAAAGTAATTGGCAAGATTTTTATTTTCAACATATTCGTTGGTGACTATTTCAAAAGTAATCGGCAAGATTTTTATTTTCAGCATATTTGTCGGTTACTGTTTTAAAAGTAATCGACAAGATTTTTATTTTCAACATATTCGTCGGTTACTATTTCAAAAGTAATCGGCAAGACTTAATTTTCAGCATATTCGTTGGTCACTATTTCAAAAGTAATCGGTAAGATTTTTATTTTCAACATATTCGTCGCTTACTATTTCAAAAGTAATCGGCATGATTTATTTTCAGCACATTCGTCGTTTACTATTTCAAAAGTAATCGGCAAGATTTATTTTCAGCACATATTCGTCGGTTACTATTTCAAAAGTAATGGGCAAGACTTATATTTTCAGCACATTTGTCGGTTACTATTTCAATAGTAATCGGCATGATTTATTTTCAGCACATTCGTCGGTTACTATTTCAAAAGTAATCGGCATGATTTATTTTCAACACATTCGTCGGTTACTATTTTAAAAGTAATCGGCATGATCTATTTTCTGCACATTCGTCGGTTACTATTTCAAAAGTAATCGGCAAGATTTTTATTTTCAGCATATTTGTCGGTTACTATTTTAAAAGTAATCGGCAAGATTTTTATTTTCAGCATATTCGTCGGTGACTATTTCAAAAGTAATCGGCAAGATTTTTATTTTCAACATATTCGTCGGTTACTATTTTAAAAGTAATCGACAAGATTTTTATTTTCAACATATTCGTCGGTTACTATTTCAAAAGTAATCGGCATGATTTATTTTCAGCACATATTCGTCGGTTACTATTTCAAAAGTAATGGGCAAGACTTTTATTTTCAGCACATTTGTCGGTTACTGTTTTAAAAGTAATCGACAAGATTTTTATTTTCAACATATTCCTCGGTTACTATTTCAAAAGTAATCGGCAAGACTTTATTTTCAGCATATCCGTAGGTTACTATTTCAAAAGTAATCGGCAAGACTTTATTTTCAGCACATTCGTCGGTTACTATTTCAAAAGTAATTGGCAAGATTTTTATTTTCAACATATTCGTTGGTGACTATTTCAAAAGTAATCGGCAAGATTTTTATTTTCAGCATATTTGTCGGTTACTGTTTTAAAAGTAATCGACAAGATTTTTATTTTCAACATATTCGTCGGTTACTATTTCAAAAGTAATCGGCAAGACTTAATTTTCAGCATATTCGTTGGTCACTATTTCAAAAGTAATCGGTAAGATTTTTATTTTCAACATATTCGTCGCTTACTATTTCAAAAGTAATCGGCATGATTTATTTTCAGCACATTCGTCGTTTACTATTTCAAAAGTAATCGGCAAGATTTATTTTCAGCACATATTCGTCGGTTACTATTTCAAAAGTAATGGGCAAGACTTATATTTTCAGCACATTTGTCGGTTACTATTTCAATAGTAATCGGGATGATTTATTTTCAGCACATTCGTCGGTTACTATTTTAAAAGTAATCGGCACGATTTATTTTCAACACATTCGTCGGTCACTATTTCAAAAGTAATCGGCATGATCTATTTTCTGCACATTCGTCGGTTACTATTTCAAAAGTAATCGGCAAGATTTTTATTTTCAGCATATTTGTCGGTTACTATTTTAAAAGTAATCGGCAAGATTTTTATTTTCAGCATATTCGTCGGTGACTATTTCAAAAGTAATCGGCAAGATTTTTATTTTCAACATATTCGTCGGTTACTATTTTAAAAGTAATCGACAAGATTTTTATTTTCAACATATTCGTCGGTTACTATTTCAAAAGTAATCGGCATGATTTATTTTCAGCACATATTCGTCGGTTACTATTTCAAAAGTAATGGGCAAGACTTTTATTTTCAGCACATTTGTCGGTTACTGTTTTAAAAGTAATCGACAAGATTTTTATTTTCAACATATTCGTCGGTTACTATTTCAGAAGTAATCGGCAAGACTTTATTTTCAGCATATTCGTTGGTTACTATTTCAAAAGTAATCGGCAAGACTTTATTTTCAGCACATTCGTCGGTTACTATTTCAAAAGTAATTGGCAAGATTTTTATTTTCAACATATTCGTTGGTGACTATTTCAAAAGTAATCGGCAAGATTTTTATTTTCAGCATATTTGTCGGTTACTGTTTTAAAAGTAATCGACAAGATTTTTATTTTCAACATATTCGTCGGTTACTATTTCAAAAGTAATCGGCAAGACTTAATTTTCAGCATATTCGTTGGTTACTATTTCAAAAGTAATCGGTAAGATTTTTATTTTCAACATATTCGTCGGTTACTATTTCAAAAGTAATCGGCATGATTTATTTTCAGCACATTCGTCGGTTACTATTTCAAAAGTAATCGGCAAGATTTATTTTCAGCACATATTCATCGGTTACTATTTCAAAAGTATTGGGCAAGACTTTTATTTTCAGCACATTTGTCGGTTACTATTTCAATAGTAATCGGGATGATTTATTTTCAGCACATTCGTCGGTTACTATTTTAAAAGTAATCGGCACGATTTATTTTCAACACATTCGTCGGTCACTATTTCAAAAGTAATCGGCATGATCTATTTTCTGCACATTCGTCGGTTACTATTTCAAAAGTAATCGGCAAGATTTTTATTTTCAGCATATTTGTCGGTTACTATTTTAAAAGTAATCGGCAAGATTTTTATTTTCAGCATATTCGTCGGTGACTATTTCAAAAGTAATCGGCAAGATTTTTATTTTCAACATATTCGTCGGTTACTATTTTAAAAGTAATCGACAAGATTTTTATTTTCAACATATTCGTCGGTTACTATTTCAAAAGTAATCGGCATGATTTATTTTCAGCACATATTCGTCGGTTACTATTTCAAAAGTAATGGGCAAGACTTTTATTTTCAGCACATTTGTCGGTTACTGTTTTAAAAGTAATCGACAAGATTTTTATTTTCAACATATTCCTCGGTTACTATTTCAAAAGTAATCGGCAAGACTTTATTTTCAGCATATCCGTAGGTTACTATTTCAAAAGTAATCGGCAAGACTTTATTTTCAGCACATTCGTCGGTTACTATTTCAAAAGTAATTGGCAAGATTTTTATTTTCAACATATTCGTTGGTGACTATTTCAAAAGTAATCGGCAAGATTTTTATTTTCAGCATATTTGTCGGTTACTGTTTTAAAAGTAATCGACAAGATTTTTATTTTCAACATATTCGTCGGTTACTATTTCAAAAGTAATCGGCAAGACTTAATTTTCAGCATATTCGTTGGTCACTATTTCAAAAGTAATCGGTAAGATTTTTATTTTCAACATATTCGTCGCTTACTATTTCAAAAGTAATCGGCATGATTTATTTTCAGCACATTCGTCGTTTACTATTTCAAAAGTAATCGGCAAGATTTATTTTCAGCACATATTCGTCGGTTACTATTTCAAAAGTAATGGGCAAGACTTATATTTTCAGCACATTTGTCGGTTACTATTTCAATAGTAATCGGGATGATTTATTTTCAGCACATTCGTCGGTTACTATTTTAAAAGTAATCGGCACGATTTATTTTCAACACATTCGTCGGTCACTATTTCAAAAGTAATCGGCATGATCTATTTTCTGCACATTCGTCGGTTACTATTTCAAAAGTAATCGGCAAGATTTTTATTTTCAGCATATTTGTCGGTTACTATTTTAAAAGTAATCGGCAAGATTTTTATTTTCAGCATATTCGTCGGTGACTATTTCAAAAGTAATCGGCAAGATTTTTATTTTCAACATATTCGTCGGTTACTATTTTAAAAGTAATCGACAAGATTTTTATTTTCAACATATTCGTCGGTTACTATTTCAAAAGTAATCGGCATGATTTATTTTCAGCACATATTCGTCGGTTACTATTTCAAAAGTAATGGGCAAGACTTTTATTTTCAGCACATTTGTCGGTTACTGTTTTAAAAGTAATCGACAAGATTTTTATTTTCAACATATTCGTCGGTTACTATTTCAGAAGTAATCGGCAAGACTTTATTTTCAGCATATTCGTTGGTTACTATTTCAAAAGTAATCGGCAAGACTTTATTTTCAGCACATTCGTCGGTTACTATTTCAAAAGTAATTGGCAAGATTTTTATTTTCAACATATTCGTTGGTGACTATTTCAAAAGTAATCGGCAAGATTTTTATTTTCAGCATATTTGTCGGTTACTGTTTTAAAAGTAATCGACAAGATTTTTATTTTCAACATATTCGTCGGTTACTATTTCAAAAGTAATCGGCAAGACTTAATTTTCAGCATATTCGTTGGTTACTATTTCAAAAGTAATCGGTAAGATTTTTATTTTCAACATATTCGTCGGTTACTATTTCAAAAGTAATCGGCATGATTTATTTTCAGCACATTCGTCGGTTACTATTTCAAAAGTAATCGGCAAGATTTATTTTCAGCACATATTCATCGGTTACTATTTCAAAAGTATTGGGCAAGACTTTTATTTTCAGCACATTTGTCGGTTACTATTTCAATAGTAATCGGGATGATTTATTTTCAGCACATTCGTCGGTTACTATTTTAAAAGTAATCGGCACGATTTATTTTCAACACATTCGTCGGTCACTATTTCAAAAGTAATCGGCATGATCTATTTTCTGCACATTCGTCGGTTACTATTTCAAAAGTAATCGGCAAGATTTTTATTTTCAGCATATTTGTCGGTTACTATTTTAAAAGTAATCGGCAAGATTTTTATTTTCAGCATATTCGTCGGTGACTATTTCAAAAGTAATCGGCAAGATTTTTATTTTCAACATATTCGTCGGTTACTATTTTAAAAGTAATCGACAAGATTTTTATTTTCAACATATTCGTCGGTTACTATTTCAAAAGTAATCGGCATGATTTATTTTCAGCACATATTCGTCGGTTACTATTTCAAAAGTAATGGGCAAGACTTTTATTTTCAGCACATTTGTCGGTTACTGTTTTAAAAGTAATCGACAAGATTTTTATTTTCAACATATTCCTCGGTTACTATTTCAAAAGTAATCGGCAAGACTTTATTTTCAGCATATCCGTAGGTTACTATTTCAAAAGTAATCGGCAAGACTTTATTTTCAGCACATTCGTCGGTTACTATTTCAAAAGTAATTGGCAAGATTTTTATTTTCAACATATTCGTTGGTGACTATTTCAAAAGTAATCGGCAAGATTTTTATTTTCAGCATATTTGTCGGTTACTGTTTTAAAAGTAATCGACAAGATTTTTATTTTCAACATATTCGTCGGTTACTATTTCAAAAGTAATCGGCAAGACTTAATTTTCAGCATATTCGTTGGTCACTATTTCAAAAGTAATCGGTAAGATTTTTATTTTCAACATATTCGTCGCTTACTATTTCAAAAGTAATCGGCATGATTTATTTTCAGCACATTCGTCGTTTACTATTTCAAAAGTAATCGGCAAGATTTATTTTCAGCACATATTCGTCGGTTACTATTTCAAAAGTAATGGGCAAGACTTATATTTTCAGCACATTTGTCGGTTACTATTTCAATAGTAATCGGCATGATTTATTTTCAGCACATTCGTCGGTTACTATTTCAAAAGTAATCGGCATGATTTATTTTCAACACATTCGTCGGTTACTATTTTAAAAGTAATCGGCATGATCTATTTTCTGCACATTCGTCGGTTACTATTTCAAAAGTAATCGGCAAGATTTTTATTTTCAGCATATTTGTCGGTTACTATTTTAAAAGTAATCGGCAAGATTTTTATTTTCAGCATATTCGTCGGTGACTATTTCAAAAGTAATCGGCAAGATTTTTATTTTCAACATATTCGTCGGTTACTATTTTAAAAGTAATCGACAAGATTTTTATTTTCAACATATTCGTCGGTTACTATTTCAAAAGTAATCGGCATGATTTATTTTCAGCACATATTCGTCGGTTACTATTTCAAAAGTAATGGGCAAGACTTTTATTTTCAGCACATTTGTCGGTTACTGTTTTAAAAGTAATCGACAAGATTTTTATTTTCAACATATTCCTCGGTTACTATTTCAAAAGTAATCGGCAAGACTTTATTTTCAGCATATCCGTAGGTTACTATTTCAAAAGTAATCGGCAAGACTTTATTTTCAGCACATTCGTCGGTTACTATTTCAAAAGTAATTGGCAAGATTTTTATTTTCAACATATTCGTTGGTGACTATTTCAAAAGTAATCGGCAAGATTTTTATTTTCAGCATATTTGTCGGTTACTGTTTTAAAAGTAATCGACAAGATTTTTATTTTCAACATATTCGTCGGTTACTATTTCAAAAGTAATCGGCAAGACATAATTTTCAGCATATTCGTTGGTCACTATTTCAAAAGTAATCGGTAAGATTTTTATTTTCAACATATTCGTCGCTTACTATTTCAAAAGTAATCGGCATGATTTATTTTCAGCACATTCGTCGTTTACTATTTCAAAAGTAATCGGCAAGATTTATTTTCAGCACATATTCGTCGGTTACTATTTCAAAAGTAATGGGCAAGACTTATATTTTCAGCACATTTGTCGGTTACTATTTCAATAGTAATCGGCATGATTTATTTTCAGCACATTCGTCGGTTACTATTTCAAAAGTAATCGGCATGATTTATTTTCAACACATTCGTCGGTTACTATTTTAAAAGTAATCGGCATGATCTATTTTCTGCACATTCGTCGGTTACTATTTCAAAAGTAATCGGCAAGATTTTTATTTTCAGCATATTTGTCGGTTACTATTTTAAAAGTAATCGGCAAGATTTTTATTTTCAGCATATTCGTCGGTGACTATTTCAAAAGTAATCGGCAAGATTTTTATTTTCAACATATTCGTCGGTTACTATTTTAAAAGTAATCGACAAGATTTTTATTTTCAACATATTCGTCGGTTACTATTTCAAAAGTAATCGGCATGATTTATTTTCAGCACATATTCGTCGGTTACTATTTCAAAAGTAATGGGCAAGACTTTTATTTTCAGCACATTTGTCGGTTACTGTTTTAAAAGTAATCGACAAGATTTTTATTTTCAACATATTCCTCGGTTACTATTTCAAAAGTAATCGGCAAGACTTTATTTTCAGCATATCCGTAGGTTACTATTTCAAAAGTAATCGGCAAGACTTTA
Organism: Medicago lupulina; assembly: GCA_958299785.1. NCBI lineage: Eukaryota > Viridiplantae > Streptophyta > Magnoliopsida > Fabales > Fabaceae > Medicago > Medicago lupulina. The sequence continues at coordinate 49,082,833 of OY283139.1, read as the reverse complement.
TTTTCAGCACATTCGTCGGTTACTATTTCAAAAGTAATTGGCAAGATTTTTATTTTCAACATATTCGTTGGTGACTATTTCAAAAGTAATCGGCAAGATTTTTATTTTCAGCATATTTGTCGGTTACTGTTTTAAAAGTAATCGACAAGATTTTTATTTTCAACATATTCGTCGGTTACTATTTCAAAAGTAATCGGCAAGACTTAATTTTCAGCATATTCGTTGGTCACTATTTCAAAAGTAATCGGTAAGATTTTTATTTTCAACATATTCGTCGCTTACTATTTCAAAAGTAATCGGCATGATTTATTTTCAGCACATTCGTCGTTTACTATTTCAAAAGTAATCGGCAAGATTTATTTTCAGCACATATTCGTCGGTTACTATTTCAAAAGTAATGGGCAAGACTTATATTTTCAGCACATTTGTCGGTTACTATTTCAATAGTAATCGGCATGATTTATTTTCAGCACATTCGTCGGTTACTATTTCAAAAGTAATCGGCATGATTTATTTTCAACACATTCGTCGGTTACTATTTTAAAAGTAATCGGCATGATCTATTTTCTGCACATTCGTCAGTTACTATTTCAAAAGTAATCGGCAAGTTTTTTATTTTCAGCATATTTGTCGGTTACTATTTTAAAAGTAATCGACAAGATTTTTATTTTCAACATATTCGTCGGTTCCTATTTCAAAAGTAATCGGCAAGACTTTATTTTCAGTACATTCGTTGGTTACTATTTTAAAAGTAATTGGTAAGATTTTTTTTTTCAACATATTCGTCGCTTACTATTTCGAAAGTAATCGGCATGATTTATTTTCAGCACATTCGTCGTTTACTATTTCAAAAGTAATCGGCAAGATTTTTATTTTCAGCATATTAGTCGGTGACTATTTCAAAAGTAATCGGCAAGATTTTTATTTTCAATATATTTGTCGGTTACTATTTCAAAAGTAATCGACAAGATTTTTATTTTCAACATATTCGTCGGTTACTATTTCAAAAGTAATCGGCATGATTTATTTTCAGCACATTCGTCGGTTACTATTTCAAAAGTAATCGGCATGATTTATTTTCAGCACATTTGTCGGTTACTATTTCAAAAGTAATGGGCAAGACTTTTATTTTCTGCACATTTGTCGGTTACTATTTCAATAGTAATCGGCATGATTTATTTTCAGCACATTCGTCGGTTACTATTTTAAAAGTAATCGGCTTGATTTATTTTCAACACATTCGTCGGTTACTATTTCAAAAGTAATCGGCATGATCTATTTTCTGCACATTCGTCGGTTACTATTTCAAAAGTAATCGGCAAGATTTTTATTTTCAGCATATTTGTCGGTTACTATTTTAAAAGTAATCGACAAGATTTTTATTTTCAACATATTCGTCGGTTCCTATTTCAAAAGTAATCGGCAAGACTTTATTTTCAGTACATTCGTTGGTTACTAATTTAAAAGTAATCGGTAAGATTTTTTTTTTCAACATATTCGTCGCTTACTATTTCGAAAGTAATCGGCATGATTTATTTTCAGCACATTCGTCGGTTACTATTTCAAAAGTAATCGGCAAGATTTTTATTTTCAGCATATTCGTCGGTGACTATTTCAAAAGTAATCGGTAAGATTTTTATTTTCAACATATTCGTCGGTTACTATTTCGAAAGTAATCGGCATGATTTATTTTCAGCACATTCGTCGGTTACTATTTCAAAAGTAATCGGCATTATTTATTTTCAGCACATTTGTCGGTTACTATTTCAATAGTAATCGGCATGATATATTTTCAACACATTCGTCGGTTACTATTTCAAAAGTAATCGGCGTTATTTATTTTCAACACATTCGTCGGTTACTATTTCAAAAGTAATCGGCATGATCTATTTTCTGCACATTCGTCGGTTACTATTTCAAAATAATTGGCAAGACTTTTATTTTCAGCAAATTTGTCGGTTACTATTTCAAAAGTAATCGGCATGATTTATTTTCAACACATTCGTCGGTTACTATTTCAAAAGTAATCGGCATGATCTATTTTCTGCACATTCGTCGGTTACTATTTCAAAAGTAATCGGCAAGATTTTTATTTTCAGTTTATTTGTCGGTTACTATTTTAAAAGTAATCGACAAGATTTTTATTTTCAACATATTCGTCGGTGACTATTTCAAAAGTAATCGGCATGATTTATTTTCAGCACATTCGTCAGGTTACTATTTCAAAAGTAATTGGCAAGACTTTTATTTTCAGCAAATTTGTCGGTTACTATTTCAAAAGTAATTGGCATGATTTATTTTCAGCACATTTTTCGGTTACTATTTCAAAAGTAATCCGCAAGGCTTTATATTCAACACATTCGTCGGTTACTATTTCAAAAGTAATCGGCATGATCTATTTTCTGCACATTCGTCGGTTACTATTTCAAAAGTAATCAACAAAATTTTTATATTCAGCATATTCGTCGGTTACTATTTCAAAGGTAATCGGCAAGATTTATTTTCAGTACATTCGTTGGTTACTATTTTAAAAGTAATCGGCAAGATTTTTATTTTCAACATATTTGTCGGTTACTATTTTAAAAGTAATCGACAAGATTTTTATTTTCAACATATTCGTCGGTTACTATTTCAAAAGTAATCGGCAAGACTTTATTTTCAGTACATTCGTTGGTTACTAATTTAAAAGTAATTGGTAAGATTTTTATTTTCAGCATATTTGTCGGTTACTATTTCAAAAGTAATTTGCAAGATTTTTATTTTCAACATATTCGTCGGTGACTATTTCAAAAGTAATCGGCAAGACTTTATTTTCAGTACATTCGTTGGTTACTAATTTAAAAGTAATCGACAAGATTTTTATTTTCAACATATTCGTCGGTTACTATTTCAAAAGTAATCGGCAAGACTTTATTTTCAGCATATTCGTTGGTTACTATTTCAAAAGTAATCGGTAAGATTTTTATTTTCAACATATTCGTCGCTTACTATTTCAAAAGTAATCGGCATGATTTATTTTCAGCACATTCGTCGTTTACTATTTCAAAAGTAATCGGCAAGATTTATTTTCAGCACATATTCGTCGGTTACTATTTCAAAAGTAATGGGCAAAACTTTTATTTTCAGCACATTTGTCGGTTACTATTTCAATAGTAATCGGCATGATTTATTTTCAGCACATTCGTCGGTTACTATTTCAAAAGTAATCGGCATGATTTATTTTCAACACATTCGTCGGTTACTATTTCAAAAGTAATCGGCATGATCTATTTTCTGCACATTCGTCGGTTACTATTTCAAAAGTAATCGGCAAGATTTTTATTTTCAGCATATTTGTCGGTTACTATTTTAAAAGTAATCGACAAGATTTTTATTTTCAACATATTCGTCGGTTCCTATTTCAAAATTAATCGGCAAGACTTTATTTTCAGTACATTCGTTGGTTACTATTTTAAAAGTAATTGGTAAGATTTTTTTTTTCAACATATTCGTCGCTTACTATTTCGAAAGTAATCGGCATGATTTATTTTCAGCACATTCGTCGGTTACTATTTCAAAAGTAATCGGCAAGATTTTTATTTTCAGCATATTCGTCGGTGACTATTTCAAAAGTAATCGGCAAGATTTTTATTTTCAACATATTTGTCGGTTACTATTTTAAAAGTAATCGAAAAGATTTTTATTTTCAACATATTCGTCGGTTACTATTTCAAAAGTAATCGGCATGATTTATTTTCAGCACATTCGTCGGTTACTATTTCAAAAGTAATCGGCAAGATTTATTTTCAGCACATATTCGTCGGTTACTATTTCAAAAGTAATGGGCAAGACTTTTATTTTCAGCACATTTGTCGGTTACTATTTCAATAGTAATCGGCATGATTTATTTTCAGCACATTCGTCGGTTACTATTTCAAAAGTAATCGGCAAGATTTTTATTTTCAGCATATTCGTCGGTGACTATTTCAAAAGTAATCGGCAAGATTTTTATTTTCAACATATTTGTCGGTTACTATTTTAAAAGTAATCGAAAAGATTTTTATTTTCAACATATTCGTCGGTTACTATTTCAAAAGTAATCGGCATGATTTATTTTCAGCACATTCGTCGGTTACTATTTCAAAAGTAATCGGCAAGATTTATTTTCAGCACATATTCGTCGGTGACTATTTCAAAAGTAATCGGCAAGATTTTTATTTTCAACATATTTGTCGGTTACTATTTTAAAAGTAATCGAAAAGATTTTTATTTTCAACATATTCGTCGGTTACTATTTCAAAAGTAATCGGCATGATTTATTTTCAGCACATTCGTCGGTTACTATTTCAAAAGTAATCGGCAAGATTTATTTTCAGCACATATTCGTCGGTTACTATTTCAAAAGTAATGGGCAAGACTTTTATTTTCAGCACATTTGTCGGTTACTATTTCAATAGTAATCGGCATGATTTATTTTCAGCACATTCGTCGGTTACTATTTTAAAAGTAATCGGCATGATTTATTTTCAGCACATTCGTCGGTTACTATTTTAAAAGTAATCGGCATGATTTATTTTCAACACATTCGTCGGTTACTATTTCAAAAGTAATCGGCATGATCTATTTTATGCACATTCACCGGTTACTATTTCAAAAGTAATCGGCAAGATTTTTATTTTCAGCATATTTTTCGGTTACTATTTTAAAAGTAATCGACAAGATTTTTATTTTCAACATATTCGTCGGTTACTATTTCAAAAGTAATCGGCATGATTTATTTTCAGCACATTCGTCGGTTACCATTTCAAAAGTAATCGGCAAGATTTTTATTTTCAGCATATTCGTCGGTGACTATTTCAAAAGTAATCGGCAAGATTTTTATTTTCAACATATTTGTCGGTTACTATTTTAAAAGTAATCGACAAGATTTTTATTTTCAATATATTCGTCAGTTACTATTTCAAAAGTAATCGGCAAGACTTTATTTTCAGCATATTCGTTGGTTACTATTTCAAAAGTAATCGGTAAGATTTTTATTTTCAACATATTCGTCGGTTACTATTTCGAAAGTAATCGGCATGATTTATTTTCAGCACATTCGTCGGTTACTATTTCAAAAGTAATCGGCTAGATTTTTATTTTCAACATATTTGTCGGTTACTATTTTAAAAGTAATCGACAAGATTTTTATTTTCAACATATTCGTCGGTTACTATTTCAAAAGTAATCGGCAAGACTTTATTTTCAGCATATTCGTTGGTTACTATTTCAAAAGTAATCGGTAAGATTTTTATTTTCAACATATTCGTCGGTTACTATTTCAAAGGTAATCAGCATGATTTATTTTCAGTACGTTCGTTGGTTACTATTTTAAAAGTATTCGGTAAGATTTTTATTTTCAACATATTCGTCGCTTACTATTTCGAAAGTAATCGGCATGATTTATTTTCAGTACATTCCTCGGTTACTATTTCAAAAGTATTCGGCAAGATTTTTATTTTCAGCATATTCGTCGGTGACTATTTCAAAAGTAATCGGCATTATTTATTTTCAGCACATTTGTCGGTTACTATTTCAATAGTAATCGGCATGATATATTTTCAGCACATTCGTCGGTTACTATTTCAAAAGTAATCGGCATTATTTATTTTCAACACATTCGTCGGTTACTATTTCAAAAGTAATCGGCATGATCTATTTTCTGCACATTCATCGGTTACTATTTCAAAAGTAATCGGCAAGATTTTTATTTTCAGCTTATTTGTCGGTTACTATTTTAAAAGTAATCGACAAGATTTTTATTTTCAACATATTCGTCGGTGACTATTTCAAAAGTAATCGGCATGATTTATTTTCAGCACATTCGTCAGGTTACTATTTCAAAAGTAATTGGCAAGACTTTTATTTTCAGCAAATTTGTCGGTTACTATTTCAAAAGTAATCGGCATGATTTATTTTCAACACATTCGTCGGTTACTATTTCAAAAGTAATCGGCATGATCTATTTTCTGCACATTCGTCGGTTACTATTTCAAAAGTAATCGGCAAGATTTTTATTTTCAGTTTATTTGTCGGTTACTATTTTAAAAGTAATCGACAAGATATTTATTTTCAACATATTCGTCGGTGACTATTTCAAAAGTAATCGGCATTATTTATTTTCAACACATTCGTCGGTTACTATTTCAAAAGTAATCGGCATGATCTATTTTCTGCACATTCGTCGGTTACTATTTCAAAAGTAATCAACAAAATTTTTATATTCAGCATATTCGTCGGTTACTATTTCAAAGGTAATCGGCAAGATTTATTTTCAGTACATTCGTTGGTTACTATTTTAAAAGTAATCGGTAAGATTTTTATTTTCAACATATTCGTCGCTTACTATTTCGAAAGTAATCGGCATGATTTATTTTCAGCACATTCGTCGGTTACTATTTCAAAAGTAATCGGCAAGATTTTTATTTTCAGCATATTCGTCGGTGACAATTTCAAAAGTAATCGGCAAGATTTTTATTTTCAACATATTTGTCGGTTACTATTTTAAAAGTAATCGAAAAGATTTTTATTTTCAACATATTCGTCGGTTACTATTTCAAAAGTAATCGACATGATTTATTTTCAGCACATTCGTCGGTTACTATTTCAAAAGTAATCGGCAAGATTTATTTTCAGCACATATTCGTCGGTTACTATTTCAAAAGTAATGGGCAAGACTTTTATTTTCAGCACATTTGTCGGTTACTATTTCAATAGTAATCGGCATGATTTATTTTCAGCACATTCGTCGGTTACTATTTTAAAAGTAATCGGCATGATTTATTTTCAGCACATTCGTCGGTTACTATTTTAAAAGTAATCGGCATGATTTATTTTCAACACATTCGTCGGTTACTATTTCAAAAGTAATCGGCATGATCTATTTTCTGCACATTCACCGGTTACTATTTCAAAAGTAATCGGCAAGATTTTTATTTTCAGCATATTTTTCGGTTACTATTTTAAAAGTAATCGACAAGATTTTTATTTTCAACATATTCGTCGGTTCCTATTTCAAAAGTAATCGGCAAGACTTTATTTTCAGTACATTCGTTGGTTACTATTTTAAAAGTAATTGGTAAGATTTTTTTTTTCAACATATTCGTCGGTTACTATTTCAAAAGTAATCGGCATGATTTATTTTCAGCACATTCGTCGGTTACCATTTCAAAAGTAATCGGCAAGATTTTTATTTTCAGCATATTCGTCGGTGACTATTTCAAAAGTAATCGGCAAGATTTTTATTTTCAACATATTTGTCGGTTACTATTTTAAAAGTAATCGACAAGATTTTTATTTTCAACATATTCGTCAGTTACTATTTCAAAAGTAATCGGCAAGACTTTATTTTCAGCATATTCGTTGGTTACTATTTCAAAAGTAATCGGTAAGATTTTTATTTTCAACATATTCGTCGGTTACTATTTCGAAAGTAATCGGCATGATTTATTTTCAGCACATTCGTCGGTTACTATTTCAAAAGTAATCGGCTAGATTTTTATTTTCAACATATTTGTCGGTTACTATTTTAAAAGTAATCGACAAGATTTTTATTTTCAACATATTCGTCGGTTACTATTTCAAAAGTAATCGGCAAGACTTTATTTTCAGCATATTCGTTGGTTACTATTTCAAAAGTAATCGGTAAGATTTTTATTTTCAACATATTCGTCGGTTACTATTTCAAAGGTAATCAGCATGATTTATTTTCAGTACATTCGTTGGTTAATATTTTAAAAGTATTCGGTAAGATTTTTATTTTCAACATATTCGTCGCTTACTATTTCGAAAGTAATCGGCATGATTTATTTTCAGTACATTCCTCGGTTACTATTTCAAAAGTATTCGGCAAGATTTTTATTTTCAGCATATTCGTCGGTGACTATTTCAAAAGTAATCGGCATTATTTATTTTCAGCACATTTGTCGGTTACTATTTCAATAGTAATCGGCATGATATATTTTCAGCACATTCGTCGGTTACTATTTCAAAAGTAATCGGCATTATTTATTTTCAACACATTCGTCGGTTACTATTTGAAAAGTAATCGGCATGATCTATTTTCTGCACATTCGTCGGTTACTATTTCAAAAGTAATCAACAAAATTTTTATATTCAGCATATTCGTCGGTTACTATTTCAAAGGTAATCGGCAAGATTTATTTTCAGTACATTCGTTGGTTACTATTTTAAAAGTAATCGGTAAGATTTTTATTTTCAACATATTCGTCGCTTACTATTTCGAAAGTAATCGGCATGATTTATTTTCAGCACATTCGTCGGTTACTATTTCAAAAGTAATCGGCAAGATTTTTATTTTCAGCATATTCGTCGGTGACTATTTCAAAAGTAATCGGCAAGATTTTTATTTTCAACATATTTGTCGGTTACTATTTTAAAAGTAATCGAAAAGATTTTTATTTTCAACATATTCGTCGGTTACTATTTCAAAAGTAATCGGCATGATTTATTTTCAGCACATTCGTCGGTTACTATTTCAAAAGTAATCGGCAAGATTTATTTTCAGCACATATTCGTCGGTTACTATTTCAAAAGTAATGGGCAAGACTTTTATTTTCAGCACATTTGTCGGTTACTATTTCAATAGTAATCGGCATGATTTATTTTCAGCACATTCGTCGGTTACTATTTTAAAAGTAATCGGCATGATTTATTTTCAGCACATTCGTCGGTTACTATTTTAAAAGTAATCGGCATGATTTATTTTCAACACATTCGTCGGTTACTATTTCAAAAGTAATCGGCATGATCTATTTTCTGCACATTCACCGGTTACTATTTCAAAAGTAATCGGCAAGATTTTTATTTTCAGCATATTTTTCGGTTACTATTTTAAAAGTAATCGACAAGATTTTTATTTTCAACATATTCGTCGGTTCCTATTTCAAAAGTAATCGGCAAGACTTTATTTTCAGTACATTCGTTGGTTACTATTTTAAAAGTAATTGGTAAGATTTTTTTTTTCAACATATTCGTCGGTTACTATTTCAAAAGTAATCGGCATGATTTATTTTCAGCACATTCGTCGGTTACCATTTCAAAAGTAATCGGCAAGATTTTTATTTTCAGCATATTCGTTGGTTACTATTTCAAAAGTAATCGGTAAGATTTTTATTTTCAACATATTCGTCGGTTACTATTTCGAAAGTAATCGGCATGATTTATTTTCAGCACATTCGTCGGTTACTATTTCAAAAGTAATCGGCTAGATTTTTATTTTCAACATATTTGTCGGTTACTATTTTAAAAGTAATCGACAAGATTTTTATTTTCAACATATTCGTCGGTTACTATTTCAAAAGTAATCGGCAAGACTTTATTTTCAGCATATTCGTTGGTTACTATTTCAAAAGTAATCGGTAAGATTTTTATTTTCAACATATTCGTTGGTTACTATTTCAAAGGTAATCAGCATGATTTATTTTCAGTACGTTCGTTGGTTACTATTTTAAAAGTATTCGGTAAGATTTTTATTTTCAACATATTCGTCGCTTACTATTTCGAAAGTAATCGGCATGATTTATTTTCAGTACATTCCTCGGTTACTATTTCAAAAGTATTCGGCAAGATTTTTATTTTCAGCATATTCGTCGGTGACTATTTCAAAAGTAATCGGCATTATTTATTTTCAGCACATTTGTCGGTTACTATTTCAATAGTAATCGGCATGATATATTTTCAGCACATTCGTCGGTTACTATTTCAAAAGTAATCGGCATTATTTATTTTCAACACATTCGTCGGTTACTATTTGAAAAGTAATCGGCATGATCTATTTTCTGCACATTCGTCGGTTACTATTTCAAAAGTAATCAACAAAATTTTTATATTCAGCATATTCGTCGGTTACTATTTCAAAGGTAATCGGCAAGATTTATTTTCAGTACATTCGTTGGTTACTATTTTAAAAGTAATCGGTAAGATTTTTATTTTCAACATATTCGTCGCTTACTATTTCGAAAGTAATCGGCATGATTTATTTTCAGCACATTCGTCGGTTACTATTTCAAAAGTAATCGGCAAGATTTTTATTTTCAGCATATTCGTCGGTGACTATTTCAAAAGTAATCGGCAAGATTTTTATTTTCAACATATTTGTCGGTTACTATTTTAAAAGTAATCGAAAAGATTTTTATTTTCAACATATTCGTCGGTTACTATTTCAAAAGTAGTCGGCATGATTTATTTTCAGCACATTCGTCGGTTACTATTTCAAAAGTAATCGGCAAGATTTATTTTCAGCACATATTCGTCGGTTACTATTTCAAAAGTAATGGGCAAGACTTTTATTTTCAGCACATTTGTCGGTTACTATTTCAATAGTAATCGGCATGATTTATTTTCAGCACATTCGTCGGTTACTATTTTAAAAGTAATCGGCATGATTTATTTTCAGCACATTCGTCGGTTACTATTTTAAAAGTAATCGGCATGATTTATTTTCAACACATTCGTCGGTTACTATTTCAAAAGTAATCGGCATGATCTATTTTCTGCACATTCACCGGTTACTATTTCAAAAGTAATCGGCAAGATTTTTATTTTCAGCATATTTTTCGGTTACTATTTTAAAAGTAATCGACAAGATTTTTATTTTCAACATATTCGTCGGTTCCTATTTCAAAAGTAATCGGCAAGACTTTATTTTCAGTACATTCGTTGGTTACTATTTTAAAAGTAATTGGTAAGATTTTTTTTTCAACATATTCGTCGGTTACTATTTCAAAAGTAATCGGCATGATTTATTTTCAGCACATTCGTCGGTTACCATTTCAAAAGTAATCGGCAAGATTTTTATTTTCAGCATATTCGTTGGTTACTATTTCAAAAGTAATCGGTAAGATTTTTATTTTCAACATATTCGTCGGTTACTATTTCGAAAGTAATCGGCATGATTTATTTTCAGCACATTCGTCGGTTACTATTTCAAAAGTAATCGGCTAGATTTTTATTTTCAACATATTTGTCGGTTACTATTTTAAAAGTAATCGACAAGATTTTTATTTTCAACATATTCGTCGGTTACTATTTCAAAAGTAATCGGCAAGACTTTATTTTCAGCATATTCGTTGGTTACTATTTCAAAAGTAATCGGTAAGATTTTTATTTTCAACATATTCGTCGGTTACTATTTCAAAGGTAATCAGCATGATTTATTTTCAGTACGTTCGTTGGTTACTATTTTAAAAGTATTCGGTAAGATTTTTATTTTCAACATATTCGTCGCTTACTATTTCGAAAGTAATCGGCATGATTTATTTTCAGTACATTCCTCGGTTACTATTTCAAAAGTATTCGGCAAGATTTTTATTTTCAGCATATTCGTCGGTGACTATTTCAAAAGTAATCGGCATTATTTATTTTCAGCACATTTGTCGGTTACTATTTCAATAGTAATCGGCATGATATATTTTCAGCACATTCGTCGGTTACTATTTCAAAAGTAATCGGCATTATTTATTTTCAACACATTCGTCGGTTACTATTTCAAAAGTAATCGGCATGATCTATTTTCTGCACATTCGTCGGTTACTATTTCAAAAGTAATCAACAAAATTTTTATATTCAGCATATTCGTCGGTTACTATTTCAAAGGTAATCGGCAAGATTTATTTTCAGTACATTCGTTGGTTACTATTTTAAAAGTAATCGGTAAGATTTTTATTTTCAACATATTCGTCGCTTACTATTTTGAAAGTAATCGGCATGATTTATTTTCAGCACATTCGTCGGTTACTATTTCAAAAGTAATCGGCAAGATTGTTATTTTCAGCATATTCGTCGGTGACTATTTCAAAAGTAATCGGCAAGATTTTTATTTTCAACATATTTGTCGGTTACTATTTTAAAAGTAATCGAAAAGATTTTTATTTTCAACATATTCGTCGGTTACTATTTCAAAAGTAATCGGCATGATTTATTTTCAGCACATTCGTCGGTTACTATTTCAAAAGTAATCGGCAAGATTTATTTTCAGCACATATTCGTCGGTTACTATTTCAAAAGTAATGGGCAAGACTTTTATTTTCAGCACATTTGTCGGTTACTATTTCAATAGTAATCGGCATGATTTATTTTCAGCACATTCGTCGGTTACTATTTTAAAAGTAATCGGCATGATTTATTTTCAGCACATTCGTCGGTTACTATTTTAAAAGTAATCGGCATGATTTATTTTCAACACATTCGTCGGTTACTATTTCAAAAGTAATCGGCATGATCTATTTTCTGCACATTCACCGGTTACTATTTCAAAAGTAATCGGCAAGATTTTTATTTTCAGCATATTTTTCGGTTACTATTTTAAAAGTAATCGACAAGATTTTTATTTTCAACATATTCGTCGGTTCCTATTTCAAAAGTAATCGGCAAGACTTTATTTTCAGTACATTCGTTGGTTACTATTTTAAAAGTAATTGGTAAGATTTTTTTTTTCAACATATTCGTCGGTTACTATTTCAAAAGTAATCGGCATGATTTATTTTCAGCACATTCGTCGGTTACCATTTCAAAAGTAATCGGCAAGATTTTTATTTTCAGCATATTCGTTGGTTACTATTTCAAAAGTAATCGGTAAGATTTTTATTTTCAACATATTCGTCGGTTACTATTTCGAAAGTAATCGGCATGATTTATTTTCAGCACATTCGTCGGTTACTATTTCAAAAGTAATCGGCTAGATTTTTATTTTCAACATATTTGTCGGTTACTATTTTAAAAGTAATCGACAAGATTTTTATTTTCAACATATTCGTCGGTTACTATTTCAAAAGTAATCGGCAAGACTTTATTTTCAGCATATTCGTTGGTTACTATTTCAAAAGTAATCGGTAAGATTTTTATTTTCAACATATTCGTCGGTTACTATTTCAAAGGTAATCAGCATGATTTATTTTCAGTACGTTCGTTGGTTACTATTTTAAAAGTATTCGGTAAGATTTTTATTTTCAACATATTCGTCGCTTACTATTTCGAAAGTAATCGGCATGATTTATTTTCAGTACATTCCTCGGTTACTATTTCAAAAGTATTCGGCAAGATTTTTATTTTCAGCATATTCGTCGGTGACTATTTCAAAAGTAATCGGCATTATTTATTTTCAGCACATTTGTCGGTTACTATTTCAATAGTAATCGGCATGATTTATTTTCAGCACATTCGTCGGTTACTATTTTAAAAGTAATCGGCATGATTTATTTTCAGCACATTCGTCGGTTACTATTTTAAAAGTAATCGGCATGATTTATTTTCAACACATTCGTCGGTTACTATTTCAAAAGTAATCGGCATGATCTATTTTCTGCACATTCACCGGTTACTATTTCAAAAGTAATCGGCAAGATTTTTATTTTCAGCATATTTTTCGGTTACTATTTTAAAAGTAATCGACAAGATTTTTATTTTCAACATATTCGTCGGTTCCTATTTCAAAAGTAATCGGCAAGACTTTATTTTCAGTACATTCGTTGGTTACTATTTTAAAAGTAATTGGTAAGATTTTTTTTTTCAACATATTCGTCGGTTACTATTTCAAAAGTAATCGGCATGATTTATTTTCAGCACATTCGTCGGTTACCATTTCAAAAGTAATCGGCAAGATTTTTATTTTCAGCATATTCGTTGGTTACTATTTCAAAAGTAATCGGTAAGATTTTTATTTTCAACATATTCGTCGGTTACTATTTCGAAAGTAATCGGCATGATTTATTTTCAGCACATTCGTCGGTTACTATTTCAAAAGTAATCGGCTAGATTTTTATTTTCAACATATTTGTCGGTTACTATTTTAAAAGTAATCGACAAGATTTTTATTTTCAACATATTCGTCGGTTACTATTTCAAAAGTAATCGGCAAGACTTTATTTTCAGCATATTCGTTGGTTACTATTTCAAAAGTAATCGGTAAGATTTTTATTTTCAACATATTCGTCGGTTACTATTTCAAAGGTAATCAGCATGATTTATTTTCAGTACGTTCGTTGGTTACTATTTTAAAAGTATTCGGTAAGATTTTTATTTTCAACATATTCGTCGCTTACTATTTCGAAAGTAATCGGCATGATTTATTTTCAGTACATTCCTCGGTTACTATTTCAAAAGTATTCGGCAAGATTTTTATTTTCAGCATATTCGTCGGTGACTATTTCAAAAGTAATCGGCATTATTTATTTTCAGCACATTTGTCGGTTACTATTTCAATAGTAATCGGCATGATTTATTTTCAGCACATTCGTCGGTTACTATTTTAAAAGTAATCGGCATGATTTATTTTCAGCACATTCGTCGGTTACTATTTTAAAAGTAATCGGCATGATTTATTTTCAACACATTCGTCGGTTACTATTTCAAAAGTAATCGGCATGATCTATTTTCTGCACATTCACCGGTTACTATTTCAAAAGTAATCGGCAAGATTTTTATTTTCAGCATATTTTTCGGTTACTATTTTAAAAGTAATCGACAAGATTTTTATTTTCAACATATTCGTCGGTTCCTATTTCAAAAGTAATCGGCAAGACTTTATTTTCAGTACATTCGTTGGTTACTATTTTAAAAGTAATTGGTAAGATTTTTTTTTTCAACATATTCGTCGGTTACTATTTCAAAAGTAATCGGCATGATTTATTTTCAGCACATTCGTCGGTTACTATTTCAAAAGTAATCGGCTAGATTTTTATTTTCAACATATTTGTCGGTTACTATTTTAAAAGTAATCGACAAGATTTTTATTTTCAACATATTCGTCGGTTACTATTTCAAAAGTAATCGGCAAGACTTTATTTTCAGCATATTCGTTGGTTACTATTTCAAAAGTAATCGGTAAGATTTTTATTTTCAACATATTCGTCGGTTACTATTTCAAAGGTAATCAGCATGATTTATTTTCAGTACGTTCGTTGGTTACTATTTTAAAAGTATTCGGTAAGATTTTTATTTTCAACATATTCGTCGCTTACTATTTCGAAAGTAATCGGCATGATTTATTTTCAGTACATTCCTCGGTTACTATTTCAAAAGTATTCGGCAAGATTTTTATTTTCAGCATATTCTTCGGTGACTATTTCAAAAGTAATCGGCATTATTTATTTTCAGCACATTTGTCGGTTACTATTTCAATAGTAATCGGCATGATATATTTTCAGCACATTCGTCGGTTACTATTTCAAAAGTAATCGGCATTATTTATTTTCAACACATTCGTCGGTTACTATTTCAAAAGTAATCGGCATGATCTATTTTCTGCACATTCGTCGGTTACTATTTCAAAAGTAATCAACAAAATTTTTATATTCAGCATATTCGTCGGTTACTATTTCAAAGGTAATCGGCAAGATTTATTTTCAGTACATTCGTTGGTTACTATTTTAAAAGTAATCGGTAAGATTTTTATTTTCAACATATTCGTCGCTTACTATTTCGAAAGTAATCGGCATGATTTATTTTCAGCACATTCGTCGGTTACTATTTCAAAAGTAATCGGCAAGATTTTTATTTTAAGCATATTCGTCGGTGACTATTTCAAAAGTAATCGGCAAGATTTTTATTTTCAACATATTTGTCGGTTACTATTTTAAAAGTAATCGAAAAGATTTTTATTTTCAACATATTCGTCGGTTACTATTTCAAAAGTAATCGGCATGATTTATTTTCAGTACATTCGTCGGTTACTATTTCAAAAGTAATCGGCAAGATTTATTTTCAGCACATATTCGTCGGTTACTATTTCAAAAGTAATGGGCAAGACTTTTATTTTCAGCACATTTGTCGGTTACTATTTCGATAGTAATCGGCATGATTTATTTTCAGCACATTCGTCGGTTACTATTTTAAAAGTAATCGGCATGATTTATTTTCAGCACATTCGTCGGTTACTATTTTAAAAGTAATCGGCATGATTTATTTTCAACACATTCGTCGGTTACTATTTCAAAAGTAATCGGCTAGATTTTTATTTTCAACATATTTGTCGGTTACTATTTTAAAAGTAATCGACAAGATTTTTATTTTCAACATATTCATCGGTTACTATTTCAAAAGTAATCGGCAAGACTTTATTTTCAGCATATTCGTTGGTTACTATTTCAAAAGTAATCGGTAAGATTTTTATTTTCAACATATTCGTCGGTTACTATTTCAAAGGTAATCAGCATGATTTATTTTCAGTACGTTCGTTGGTTACTATTTTAAAAGTATTCGGTAAGATTTTTATTTTCAACATATTCGTCGCTTACTATTTCGAAAGTAATCGGCATGATTTATTTTCAGTACATTCCTCGGTTACTATTTCAAAAGTATTCGGCAAGATTTTTATTTTCAGCATATTCGTCGGTGACTATTTCAAAAGTAATCGGCATTATTTATTTTCAGCACATTTGTCGGTTACTATTTCAATAGTAATCGGCATGATTTATTTTCAGCACATTCGTCGGTTACTATTTTAAAAGTAATCGGCATGATTTATTTTCAGCACATTCGTCGGTTACTATTTTAAAAGTAATCGGCATGATTTATTTTCAACACATTCGTCGGTTACTATTTCAAAAGTAATCGGCATGATCTATTTTCTGCACATTCACCGGTTACTATTTCAAAAGTAATCGGCAAGATTTTTATTTTCAGCATATTTTTCGGTTACTATTTTAAAAGTAATCGACAAGATTTTTATTTTCAACATATTCGTCGGTTCCTATTTCAAAAGTAATCGGCAAGACTTTATTTTCAGTACATTCGTTGGTTACTATTTTAAAAGTAATTGGTAAGATTTTTTTTTTCAACATATTCGTCGGTTACTATTTCAAAAGTAATCGGCATGATTTATTTTCAGCACATTCGTCGGTTACCATTTCAAAAGTAATCGGCAAGATTTTTATTTTCAGCATATTCGTTGGTTACTATTTCAAAAGTAATCGGTAAGATTTTTATTTTCAACATATTCGTCGGTTACTATTTCGAAAGTAATCGGCATGATTTATTTTCAGCACATTCGTCGGTTACTATTTCAAAAGTAATCGGCTAGATTTTTATTTTCAACATATTTGTCGGTTACTGTTTTAAAAGTAATCGACAAGATTTTTATTTTCAACATATTCGTCGGTTACTATTTCAAAAGTAATCGGCAAGACTTTATTTTCAGCATATTCGTTGGTTACTATTTCAAAAGTAATCGGTAAGATTTTTATTTTCAACATATTCGTCGGTTACTATTTCAAAGGTAATCAGCATGATTTATTTTCAGTACGTTCGTTGGTTACTATTTTAAAAGTATTCGGTAAGATTTTTATTTTCAACATATTCGTCGCTTACTATTTCGAAAGTAATCGGCATGATTTATTTTCAGTACATTCCTCGGTTACTATTTCAAAAGTATTCGGCAAGATTTTTATTTTCAGCATATTCGTCGGTGACTATTTCAAAAGTAATCGGCATTATTTATTTTCAGCACATTTGTCGGTTACTATTTCAATAGTAATCGGCATGATTTATTTTCAGCACATTCGTCGGTTACTATTTTAAAAGTAATCGGCATGATTTATTTTCAGCACATTCGTCGGTTACTATTTTAAAAGTAATCGGCATGATTTATTTTCAACACATTCGTCGGTTACTATTTCAAAAGTAATCGGCATGATCTATTTTCTGCACATTCACCGGTTACTATTTCAAAAGTAATCGGCAAGATTTTTATTTTCAGCATATTTTTCGGTTACTATTTTAAAAGTAATCGACAAGATTTTTATTTTCAACATATTCGTCGGTTCCTATTTCAAAAGTAATCGGCAAGACTTTATTTTCAGTACATTCGTTGGTTACTATTTTAAAAGTAATTGGTAAGATTTTTTTTTTCAACATATTCGTCGGTTACTATTTCAAAAGTAATCGGCATGATTTATTTTCAGCACATTCGTCGGTTACCATTTCAAAAGTAATCGGCAAGATTTTTATTTTCAGCATATTCGTTGGTTACTATTTCAAAAGTAATCGGTAAGATTTTTATTTTCAACATATTCGTCGGTTACTATTTCGAAAGTAATCGGCATGATTTATTTTCAGCACATTCGTCGGTTACTATTTCAAAAGTAATCGGCTAGATTTTTATTTTCAACATATTTGTCGGTTACTGTTTTAAAAGTAATCGACAAGATTTTTATTTTCAACATATTCGTCGGTTACTATTTCAAAAGTAATCGGCAAGACTTTATTTTCAGCATATTCGTTGGTTACTATTTCAAAAGTAATCGGTAAGATTTTTATTTTCAACATATTCGTCGGTTACTATTTCAAAGGTAATCAGCATGATTTATTTTCAGTACGTTCGTTGGTTACTATTTTAAAAGTATTCGGTAAGATTTTTATTTTCAACATATTCGTCGCTTACTATTTCGAAAGTAATCGGCATGATTTATTTTCAGTACATTCCTCGGTTACTATTTCAAAAGTATTCGGCAAGATTTTTATTTTCAGCATATTCGTCGGTGACTATTTCAAAAGTAATCGGCATTATTTATTTTCAGCACATTTGTCGGTTACTATTTCAATAGTAATCGGCATGATTTATTTTCAGCACATTCGTCGGTTACTATTTTAAAAGTAATCGGCATGATTTATTTTCAGCACATTCGTCGGTTACTATTTTAAAAGTAATCGGCATGATTTATTTTCAACACATTCGTCGGTTACTATTTCAAAAGTAATCGGCATGATCTATTTTCTGCACATTCACCGGTTACTATTTCAAAAGTAATCGGCAAGATTTTTATTTTCAGCATATTTTTCGGTTACTATTTTAAAAGTAATCGACAAGATTTTTATTTTCAACATATTCGTCGGTTCCTATTTCAAAAGTAATCGGCAAGACTTTATTTTCAGTACATTCGTTGGTTACTATTTTAAAAGTAATTGGTAAGATTTTTTTTTTCAACATATTCGTCGGTTACTATTTCAAAAGTAATCGGCATGATTTATTTTCAGCACATTCGTCGGTTACCATTTCAAAAGTAATCGGCAAGATTTTTATTTTCAGCATATTCGTTGGTTACTATTTCAAAAGTAATCGGTAAGATTTTTATTTTCAACATATTCGTCGGTTACTATTTCGAAAGTAATCGGCATGATTTATTTTCAGCACATTCGTCGGTTACTATTTCAAAAGTAATCGGCTAGATTTTTATTTTCAACATATTTGTCGGTTACTGTTTTAAAAGTAATCGACAAGATTTTTATTTTCAACATATTCGTCGGTTACTATTTCAAAAGTAATCGGCAAGACTTTATTTTCAGCATATTCGTTGGTTACTATTTCAAAAGTAATCGGTAAGATTTTTATTTTCAACATATTCGTCGGTTACTATTTCAAAGGTAATCAGCATGATTTATTTTCAGTACGTTCGTTGGTTACTATTTTAAAAGTATTCGGTAAGATTTTTATTTTCAACATATTCGTCGCTTACTATTTCGAAAGTAATCGGCATGATTTATTTTCAGTACATTCCTCGGTTACTATTTCAAAAGTATTCGGCAAGATTTTTATTTTCAGCATATTCGTCGGTGACTATTTCAAAAGTAATCGGCATTATTTATTTTCAGCACATTTGTCGGTTACTATTTCAATAGTAATCGGCATGATATATTTTCAGCACATTCGTCGGTTACTATTTCAAAAGTAATCGGCATTATTTATTTTCAACACATTCGTCGGTTACTATTTCAAAAGTAATCGGCATGATCTATTTTCTGCACATTCGTCGGTTACTATTTCAAAAGTAATCAACAAAATTTTTATATTCAGCATATTCGTCGGTTACTATTTCAAAGGTAATCGGCAAGATTTATTTTCAGTACATTCGTTGGTTACTATTTTAAAAGTAATCGGTAAGATTTTTATTTTCAACATATTCGTCGCTTACTATTTCGAAAGTAATCGGCATGATTTATTTTCAGCACATTCGTCGGTTACTATTTCAAAAGTAATCGGCAAGATTTTTATTTTAAGCATATTCGTCGGTGACTATTTCAAAAGTAATCGGCAAGATTTTTATTTTCAACATATTTGTCGGTTACTATTTTAAAAGTAATCGAAAAGATTTTTATTTTCAACATATTCGTCGGTTACTATTTCAAAAGTAATCGGCATGATTTATTTTCAGTACATTCGTCGGTTACTATTTCAAAAGTAATCGGCAAGATTTATTTTCAGCACATATTCGTCGGTTACTATTTCAAAAGTAATGGGCAAGACTTTTATTTTCAGCACATTTGTCGGTTACTATTTCAATAGTAATCGGCATGATTTATTTTCAGCACATTCGTCGGTTACTATTTTAAAAGTAATCGGCATGATTTATTTTCAGCACATTCGTCGGTTACTATTTTAAAAGTAATCGGCATGATTTATTTTCAACACATTCGTCGGTTACTATTTCAAAAGTAATCGGCATGATCTATTTTCTGCACATTCACCGGTTACTATTTCAAAAGTAATCGGCAAGATTTTTATTTTCAGCATATTTTTCGGTTACTATTTTAAAAGTAATCGACAAGATTTTTATTTTCAACATATTCGTCGGTTCCTATTTCAAAAGTAATCGGCAAGACTTTATTTTCAGTACATTCGTTGGTTACTATTTTAAAAGTAATTGGTAAGATTTTTTTTTTCAACATATTCGTCGGTTACTATTTCAAAAGTAATCGGCATGATTTATTTTCAGCACATTCGTCGGTTACCATTTCAAAAGTAATCGGCAAGATTTTTATTTTCAGCATATTCGTTGGTTACTATTTCAAAAGTAATCGGTAAGATTTTTATTTTCAACATATTCGTCGGTTACTATTTCGAAATTAATCGGCATGATTTATTTTCAGCACATTCGTCGGTTACTATTTCAAAAGTAATCGGCTAGATTTTTATTTTCAACATATTTGTCGGTTACTATTTTAAAAGTAATCGACAAGATTTTTATTTTCAACATATTCGTCGGTTACTATTTCAAAAGTAATCGGCAAGACTTTATTTTCAGCATATTCGTTGGTTACTATTTCAAAAGTAATCGGTAAGATTTTTATTTTCAACATATTCGTCGGTTACTATTTCAAAGGTAATCAGCATGATTTATTTTCAGTACGTTCGTTGGTTACTATTTTAAAAGTATTCGGTAAGATTTTTATTTTCAACATATTCGTCGCTTACTATTTCGAAAGTAATCGGCATGATTTATTTTCAGTACATTCCTCGGTTACTATTTCAAAAGTATTCGGCAAGATTTTTATTTTCAGCATATTCGTCGGTGACTATTTCAAAAGTAATCGGCATTATTTATTTTCAGCACATTTGTCAGTTACTATTTCAATAGTAATCGGCATGATATATTTTCAGCACATTCGTCGGTTACTATTTCAAAAGTAATCGGCATTATTTATTTTCAACACATTCGTCGGTTACTATTTCAAAAGTAATCGGCATGATCTATTTTCTGCACATTCGTCGGTTACTATTTCAAAAGTAATCGGCAAGATTATTATTTTCAGCTTATTTGTCGGTTACTATTTTAAAAGTAATCGACAAGATTTTTATTTTCAACATATTCGTCGGTGACTATTTCAAAAGTAATCGGCATGATTTATTTTCAGCACATTCGTCAGGTTACAATTTCAAAAGTAATTGGCAAGACTTTTATTTTCAGCAAATTTGTTGGTTACTATTTCAAAAGTAATCGGCATGATTTATTTTCAACACATTCGTCGGTTACTATTTCAAAAGTAATCGGCATGATCTATTTTCTGCACATTCGTCGGTTACTATTTCAAAAGTAATCGGCAAGATTTTTATTTTCAGTTTATTTGTCGGTTACTATTTTGAAAGTAATCGACAAGATATTTATTTTCAACATATTCGTCGGTGACTATTTCAAAAGTAATCGGCATTATTTATTTTCAACACATTCGTCGGTTACTATTTCAAAAGTAATCGGCATGATCTATTTTCTGCACATTCGTCGGTTACTATTTCAAAAGTAATCAACAAAATTTTTATATTCAGCATATTCGTCGGTTACTATTTCAAAGGTAATCGGCAAGATTTATTTTCAGTACATTCGTTGGTTTCTATTTTAAAAGTAATCGGTAAGATTTTTATTTTCAACATATTCGTCGCTTACTATTTCGAAAGTAATCGGCATGATTTATTTTCAGCACATTCGTCGGTTACTATTTCAAAAGTAATCGGCAAGATTTTTATTTTCAGCATATTCGTCGGTGACTATTTCAAAAGTAATCGGCAAGATTTTTATTTTCAACATATTTGTCGGTTACTATTTTAAAAGTAATCGAAAAGATTTTTATTTTCAACATATTCGTCGGTTACTATTTCAAAAGTAATCGGCATGATTTATTTTCAGCACATTCGTCGGTTACTATTACAAAAGTAATCGGCAAGATTTATTTTCAGCACATATTCGTCGGTTACTATTTCAAAAGTAATGGGCAAGACTTTTATTTTCAGCACATTTGTCGGTTACTATTTCAATAGTAATCGGCATGATTTATTTTCAGCACATTCGTCGGTTACTATTTTAAAAGTAATCGGCATGATTTATTTTCAGCACATTCGTCGGTTACTATTTTAAAAGTAATCGGCATGATTTATTTTCAACACATTCGTCGGTTACTATTTCAAAAGTAATCGGCATGATCTATTTTCTGCACATTCACCGGTTACTATTTCAAAAGTAATCGGCAAGATTTTTATTTTCAGCATATTTTTCGGTTACTATTTTAAAAGTAATCGACAAGATTTTTATTTTCAACATATTCGTCGGTTCCTATTTCAAAAGTAATCGGCAAGACTTTATTTTCAGTACATTCGTTGGTTACTATTTTAAAAGTAATTGGTAAGATTTTTTTTTTCAACATATTCGTCGGTTACTATTTCAAAAGTAATCGGCATGATTTATTTTCAGCACATTCGTCGGTTACCATTTCAAAAGTAATCGGCAAGATTTTTATTTTCAGCATATTCGTCGGTGACTATTTCAAAAGTAATCGGCAAGATTTTTATTTTCAACATATTTGTCGGTTACTATTTTAAAAGTAATCGACAAGATTTTTATTTTCAACATATTCGTCAGTTACTATTTCAAAAGTAATCGGCAAGACTTTATTTTCAGCATATTCGTTGGTTACTATTTCAAAAGTAATCGGTAAGATTTTTATTTTCAACATATTCGTCGGTTACTATTTCGAAAGTAATCGGCATGATTTATTTTCAGCACATTCGTCGGTTACTATTTCAAAAGTAATCGGCTAGATTTTTATTTTCAACATATTTGTCGGTTACTATTTTAAAAGTAATCGACAAGATTTTTATTTTCAACATATTCGTCGGTTACTATTTCAAAAGTAATCGGCAAGACTTTATTTTCAGCATATTCGTTGGTTACTATTTCAAAAGTAATCGGTAAGATTTTTATTTTCAACATATTCGTCGGTTACTATTTCAAAGGTAATCAACATGATTTATTTTCAGTACGTTCGTTGGTTACTATTTTAAAAGTATTCGGTAAGATTTTTATTTTCAACATATTCGTCGCTTACTATTTCGAAAGTAATCGGCATGATTTATTTTCAGTACATTCCTCGGTTACTATTTCAAAAGTATTCGGCAAGATTTTTATTTTCAGCATATTCGTCGGTGACTATTTCAAAAGTAATCGGCATTATTTATTTTCAGCACATTTGTCGGTTACTATTTCAATAGTAATCGGCATGATATATTTTCAGCACATTCGTCGGTTACTATTTCAAAAGTAATCGGCATTATTTATTTTCAACACATTCGTCGGTTACTATTTCAAAGGTAATCGGCATGATTTATTTTCAACACAATCGTCGGTTACTATTTCAAAAGTAATCGGCATGATCTATTTTCTGCACATTCGTCGGTTACTATTTCAAAAGTAATCGGCAAGATTATTATTTTCAGCTTATTTGTCGGTTACTATTTTAAAAGTAATCGACAAGATTTTTATTTTCAACATATTCGTCGGTGACTATTTCAAAAGTAATCGGCATGATTTATTTTCAGCACATTCGTCAGGTTACAATTTCAAAAGTAATTGGCAAGACTTTTATTTTCAGCAAATTTGTTGGTTACTATTTCAAAAGTAATCGGCATGATTTATTTTCAACACATTCGTCGGTTACTATTTCAAAAGTAATCGGCATGATCTATATTCTGCACATTCGTCGGTTACTATTTCAAAAGTAATCGGCAAGATTTTTATTTTCAGTTTATTTGTCGGTTACTATTTTGAAAGTAATCGACAAGATATTTATTTTCAACATATTCGTCGGTGACTATTTCAAAAGTAATCGGCATTATTTATTTTCAACACATTCGTCGGTTACTATTTCAAAAGTAATCGGCATGATCTATTTTCTGCACATTCGTCGGTTACTATTTCAAAAGTAATCAACAAAATTTTTATATTCAGCATATTCGTCGGTTACTATTTCAAAGGTAATCGGCAAGATTTATTTTCAGTACATTCGTTGGTTTCTATTTTAAAAGTAATCGGTAAGATTTTTATTTTCAACATATTCGTCGCTTACTATTTCGAAAGTAATCGGCATGATTTATTTTCAGCACATTCGTCGGTTACTATTTCAAAAGTAATCGGCAAGATTTTTATTTTCAGCATATTCGTCGGTGACTATTTCAAAAGTAATCGGCAAGATTTTTATTTTCAACATATTTGTCGGTTACTATTTTAAAAGTAATCGAAAAGATTTTTATTTTCAACATATTCTTCGGTTACTATTTCAAAAGTAATCGGCATGATTTATTTTCAGCACATTCGTCGGTTACTATTTCAAAAGTAATCGGCAAGATTTATTTTCAGCACATATTCGTCGGTTACTATTTCAAAAGTAATGGGCAAGACTTTTATTTTCAGCACATTTGTCGGTTACTATTTCAATAGTAATCGGCATGATTTATTTTCAGCACATTCGTCGGTTACTATTTTAAAAGTAATCGGCATGATTTATTTTCAGCACATTCGTCGGTTACTATTTTAAAAGTAATCGGCATGATTTATTTTCAACACATTCGTCGGTTACTATTTCAAAAGTAATCAGCATGATCTATTTTCTGCACATTCACCGGTTACTATTTCAAAAGTAATCGGCAAGATTTTTATTTTCAGCATATTTTTCGGTTACTATTTTAAAAGTAATCGACAAGATTTTTATTTTCAACATATTCGTCGGTTCCTATTTCAAAAGTAATCGGCAAGACTTTATTTTCAGTACATTCGTTGGTTACTATTTTAAAAGTAATTGGTAAGATTTTTTTTTTCAACATATTCGTCGGTTACTATTTCAAAAGTAATCGGCATGATTTATTTTCAGCACATTCGTCGGTTACCATTTCAAAAGTAATCGGCAAGATTTTTATTTTCAGCATATTCGTCGGTGACTATTTCAAAAGTAATCGGCATTATTTATTTTCAGCACATTTGTCGGTTACTATTTCAATAGTAATCGGCATGATATATTTTCAGCACATTCGTCGGTTACTATTTCAAAAGTAATCGGCAAGATTTTTATTTTCAACATATTTGTCGGTTACTATTTTAAAAGTAATCGGCAAGATTTTTATTTTCAACATATTCGTCAGTTACTATTTCAAAAGTAATCGGCAAGACTTTATTTTCAGCATATTCGTTGGTTACTATTTCAAAAGTAATCGGTAAGATTTTTATTTTCAACATATTCGTCGGTTACTATTTCGAAAGTAATCGGCATGATTTATTTTCAGCACATTCGTCGGTTACTATTTCAAAAGTAATCGGCTAGATTTTTATTTTCAACATATTTGTCGGTTACTATTTTAAAAGTAATCGACAAGATTTTTATTTTCAACATATTCGTCGGTTACTATTTCAAAAGTAATCGGCAAGACTTTATTTTCAGCATATTCGTTGGTTACTATTTCAAAAGTAATCGGCAAGATTTTTATTTTCAGCATATTCGTCGGTGACTATTTCAAAAGTAATCGGCATTATTTATTTTCAGCACATTTGTCAGTTACTATTTCAATAGTAATCGGCATGATATATTTTCAGCACATTCGTCGGTTACTATTTCAAAAGTAATCGGCATTATTTATTTTCAACACATTCGTCGGTTACTATTTCAAAAGTAATCGGCATGATCTATTTTCTGCACATTCGTCGGTTACTATTTCAAAAGTAATCGGCAAGATTTTTATTTTCAGCTTATTTGTCGGTTACTATTTTAAAAGTAATCGACAAGATTTTTATTTTCAACATATTCGTCGGTGACTATTTCAAAAGTAATCGGCATGATTTATTTTCAGCACATTCGTCAGGTTACTATTTCAAAAGTAATTGGCAAGACTTTTATTTTCAGCAAATTTGTCGGTTACTATTTCAAAAGTAATCGGCATGATTTATTTTCAACACATTCGTCGGTTACTATTTCAAAAGTAATCGGCATGATCTATTTTCTGCACATTCGTCGGTTACTATTTCAAAAGTAATCGGCAAGATTTTTATTTTCAGTTTATTTGTCGGTTACTATTTTAAAAGTAATCGACAAGATATTTATTTTCAACATATTCGTCGGTGACTATTTCAAAAGTAATCGACATTATTTATTTTCAACACATTCGTCGGTTACTATTTCAAAAGTAATCGGCATGATCTATTTTCTGCACATTCGTCGGTTACTATTTCAAAAGTAATCAACAAAATTTTTATATTCAGCATATTCGTCGGTTACTATTTCAAAGGTAATCGGCAAGATTTATTTTCAGTACATTCGTTGGTTACTATTTTAAAAGTAATCGGTAAGATTTTTATTTTCAACATATTCGTCGCTTACTATTTCGAAAGTAATCGACAAGATTTATTTTCAGCACATTCGTCGGTTATTATTTCATAAGTAATCGGCAAGATTTTTATTTTCAACATGTTCGTCGGTTACTATTTCAAAAGTAATCGGCAAGATTTTTATTCAGCACATTCGTCAGGTTACTATTTCAAAAGTAATCGGCAAGACTTTTATTTTCAGCAAATTTGTCGGTTACTATTTCAAAAGTAATCGGCATGATTTATTTTCAACACATTCGTCGGTTACTATTTCAAAAGTAATCGGCATGATCTATTTTCTGCACATTCGTCGGTTACTATTTCAAAAGTAATCGGCAAGATTTTTATTTTCAGCTTATTTGTCGGTTACTATTTTAAAAGTAATCGACAAGATTTTTATTTTCAACATATTCGTCGGTGACTATTTCAAAAGTAATCGGCAAGATTTTTATTTTCAACATATTTGTCGGTTACTATTTTAAAAGTAATCGAAAAGATTTTTATTTTCAGCATATTCGTCGGTTACTATTTCAAAAGTAATCGGCATGATTTATTTTCAGCACATTCGTCGGTTACTATTTCAAAAGTAATCGGCAAGATTTATTTTCAGCACATATTCGTCGGTTACTATTTCAAAAGTAATGGGCAAGACTTTTATTTTCAGCACATTTGTCGGTTACTATTTCAATAGTAATCGGCATGATTTATTTTCAGCACATTCGTCGGTTACTATTTTAAAAGTAATCGGCATGATTTATTTTCAGCACATTCGTCGGTTACTATTTTAAAAGTAATCGGCATGATTTATTTTCAACACATTCGTCGGTTACTATTTCAAAAGTAATCGGCATGATCTATTTTCTGCACATTCACCGGTTACTATTTCAAAAGTAATCGGCAAGATTTTTATTTTCAGCATATTTGTCGGTTACTATTTTAAAAGTAATCGACAAGATTTTTATTTTCAACATATTCGTCGCTTACTATTTCGAAAGTAATCGGCATGATTTATTTTCAGCACATTCGTCGGTTACTATTTCAAAAGTAATCGGCAAGATTTTTATTTTCAGCATATTCGTCAGTGACTATTTCAAAAGTAATCGGCAAGGTTTTTATTTTCAACATATTTGTCAGTTACTATTTTAAAAGTAATCGACAAGATTTTTATTTTCAACATATTCGTCGGTTACTATTTCAAAAGTAATCGGCATGATTTATTTTCAGCACATTCGTCGGTTACCATTTCAAAAGTAATCGGCAAGATTTTTATTTTCAGCACATTCGTCGGTGACTATTTCAAAAGTAATCGGCAAGATTTTTATTTTCAACATATTTGTCGGTTACTATTTTAAAAGTAATCGACAAGATTTTTATTTTCAACATATTCGTCGGTTACTATTTCAAAAGTAATCGGCAAGACTTTATTTTCAGCATATTCGTTGGTTACTATTTCAAAAGTAATCGGTAAGATTTTTATTTTCAACATATTCGTCGGTTACTATTTCGAAAGTAATCGGCATGATTTATTTTCAGCACATTCGTCGGTTACTATTTCAAAAGTAATCGGCTAGATTTTTATTTTCAACATATTTGTCGGTTACTATTTTAAAAGTAATCGACAAGATTTTTATTTTCAACATATTCGTCGGTTACTATTTCAAAAGTAATCGGCAAGACTTTATTTTCAGCATATTCGTTGGTTACTATTTCAAAAGTAATCGGTAAGATTTTTATTTTCAACATATTCGTCGGTTACTATTTCAAAGGTAAT
Source organism: Medicago lupulina (assembly GCA_958299785.1). Taxonomy (NCBI): domain Eukaryota; kingdom Viridiplantae; phylum Streptophyta; class Magnoliopsida; order Fabales; family Fabaceae; genus Medicago; species Medicago lupulina. Next base: position 49,054,135 of record OY283139.1, on the reverse strand, counting down.
CAGCATGATTTATTTTCAGTACGTTCGTTGGTTACTATTTTAAAAGTATTCGGTAAGATTTTTATTTTCAACATATTCGTCGCTTACTATTTCGAAAGTAATCGGCATGATTTATTTTCAGTACATTCCTCGGTTACTATTTCAAAAGTAATCGGCAAGATTTTTATTTTCAGCATATTCGTCGGTGACTATTTCAAAAGTAATCGGCATTATTTATTTTCAGCACATTTGTCGGTTACTATTTCAATAGTAATCGGCATGATATATTTTCAGCACATTCGTCGGTTACTATTTCAAAAGTAATCGGCATTATTTATTTTCAGCGCATTTGTCGGTTACTATTTCAATAGTAATCGGCATGATATATTTTCAGCACATTCGTCGGTTACTATTTCAAAAGTAATCGGCATTATTTATTTTCAACACATTCGTCGGTTACTATTTCAAAAGTAATCGGCATGATCTATTTTCTGCACATTCGTCGGTTACTATTTCAAAAGTAATCGGCAAGATTTTTATTTTCAGCTTATTTGTCGGTTACTATTTTAAAAGTAATCGACAAGATTTTTATTTTCAACATATTCGTCGGTGACTATTTCAAAAGTAATCGGCAAGATTTTTATTTTCAACATATTTGTCGGTTACTATTTTAAAAGTAATCGAAAAGATTTTTATTTTCAGCATATTCGTCGGTTACTATTTCAAAAGTAATCGGCATGATTTATTTTCAGCACATTCGTCGGTTACTATTTCAAAAGTAATCGGCAAGATTTATTTTCAGCACATATTCGTCGGTTACTATTTCAAAAGTAATGGGCAAGACTTTTATTTTCAGCACATTTGTCGGTTACTATTTCAATAGTAATCGGCATGATTTATTTTCAGCACATTCGTCGGTTACTATTTTAAAAGTAATCGGCATGATTTATTTTCAGCACATTCGTCGGTTACTATTTTAAAAGTAATCGGCATGATTTATTTTCAACACATTCGTCGGTTACTATTTCAAAAGTAATCGGCATGATCTATTTTCTGCACATTCACCGGTTACTATTTCAAAAGTAATCGGCAAGATTTTTATTTTCAGCATATTTGTCGGTTACTATTTTAAAAGTAATCGACAAGATTTTTATTTTCAACATATTCGTCGCTTACTATTTCGAAAGTAATCGGCATGATTTATTTTCAGCACATTCGTCGGTTACTATTTCAAAAGTAATCGGCAAGATTTTTATTTTCAGCATATTCGTCAGTGACTATTTCAAAAGTAATCGGCAAGATTTTTATTTTCAACATATTTGTCAGTTACTATTTTAAAAGTAATCGACAAGATTTTTATTTTCAACATATTCGTCGGTTACTATTTCAAAAGTAATCGGCATGATTTATTTTCAGCACATTCGTCGGTTACCATTTCAAAAGTAATCGGCAAGATTTTTATTTTCAGCATATTCGTCGGTGACTATTTCAAAAGTAATCGGCAAGATTTTTATTTTCAACATATTTGTCGGTTACTATTTTAAAAGTAATCGACAAGATTTTTATTTTCAACATATTCGTCGGTTACTATTTCAAAAGTAATCGGCAAGACTTTATTTTCAGCATATTCGTTGGTTACTATTTCAAAAGTAATCGGTAAGATTTTTATTTTCAACATATTCGTCGGTTACTATTTCGAAAGTAATCGGCATGATTTATTTTCAGCACATTCGTCGGTTACTATTTCAAAAGTAATCGGCTAGATTTTTATTTTCAACATATTTGTCGGTTACTATTTTAAAAGTAATCGACAAGATTTTTATTTTCAACATATTCGTCGGTTACTATTTCAAAAGTAATCGGCAAGACTTTATTTTCAGCATATTCGTTGGTTACTATTTCAAAAGTAATCGGTAAGATTTTTATTTTCAACATATTCGTCGGTTACTATTTCAAAGGTAATCAGCATGATTTATTTTCAGTACGTTCGTTGGTTACTATTTTAAAAGTATTCGGTAAGATTTTTATTTTCAACATATTCGTCGCTTACTATTTCGAAAGTAATCGGCATGATTTATTTTCAGTACATTCCTCGGTTACTATTTCAAAAGTAATCGGCAAGATTTTTATTTTCAGCATATTCGTCGGTGACTATTTCAAAAGTAATCGGCATTATTTATTTTCAGCACATTTGTCGGTTACTATTTCAATAGTAATCGGCATGATATATTTTCAGCACATTCGTCGGTTACTATTTCAAAAGTAATCGGCATTATTTATTTTCAGCACATTTGTCGGTTACTATTTCAATAGTAATCGGCATGATATATTTTCAGCACATTCGTCGGTTACTATTTCAAAAGTAATCGGCATTATTTATTTTCAACACATTCGTCGGTTACTATTTCAAAAGTAATCGGCAAGATTTTTATTTTCAGCTTATTTGTCGGTTACTATTTTAAAAGTAATCGACAAGATTTTTATTTTCAACATATTCGTCGGTGACTATTTCAAAAGTAATCGGCAAGATTTTTATTTTCAACATATTTGTCGGTTACTATTTTAAAAGTAATCGAAAAGATTTTTATTTTCAGCATATTCGTCGGTTACTATTTCAAAAGTAATCGGCATGATTTATTTTCAGCACATTCGTCGGTTACTATTTCAAAAGTAATCGGCAAGATTTATTTTCAGCACATATTCGTCGGTTACTATTTCAAAAGTAATGGGCAAGACTTTTATTTTCAGCACATTTGTCGGTTACTATTTCAATAGTAATCGGCATGATTTATTTTCAGCACATTCGTCGGTTACTATTTTAAAAGTAATCGGCATGATTTATTTTCAGCACATTCGTCGGTTACTATTTTAAAAGTAATCGGCATGATTTATTTTCAACACATTCGTCGGTTACTATTTCAAAAGTAATCGGCATGATCTATTTTCTGCACATTCACCGGTTACTATTTCAAAAGTAATCGGCAAGATTTTTATTTTCAGCATATTTGTCGGTTACTATTTTAAAAGTAATCGACAAGATTTTTATTTTCAACATATTCGTCGCTTACTATTTTGAAAGTAATCGGCATGATTTATTTTCAGCACATTCGTCGGTTACTATTTCAAAAGTAATCGGCAAGATTTTTATTTTCAGCATATTCGTCAGTGACTATTTCAAAAGTAATCGGCAAGATTTTTATTTTCAACATATTTGTCAGTTACTATTTTAAAAGTAATCGACAAGATTTTTATTTTCAACATATTCGTCGGTTACTATTTCAAAAGTAATCGGCATGATTTATTTTCAGCACATTCGTCGGTTACCATTTCAAAAGTAATCGGCAAGATTTTTATTTTCAGCATATTCGTCGGTGACTATTTCAAAAGTAATCGGCAAGATTTTTATTTTCAACATATTTGTCGGTTACTATTTTAAAAGTAATCGACAAGATTTTTATTTTCAACATATTCGTCGGTTACTATTTCAAAAGTAATCGGCAAGACTTTATTTTCAGCATATTCGTTGGTTACTATTTCAAAAGTAATCGGTAAGATTTTTATTTTCAACATATTCGTCGGTTACTATTTCGAAAGTAATCGGCATGATTTATTTTCAGCACATTCGTCGGTTACTATTTCAAAAGTAATCGGCTAGATTTTTATTTTCAACATATTTGTCGGTTACTATTTTAAAAGTAATCGACAAGATTTTTATTTTCAACATATTCGTCGGTTACTATTTCAAAAGTAATCGGCAAGACTTTATTTTCAGCATATTCGTTGGTTACTATTTCAAAAGTAATCGGTAAGATTTTTATTTTCAACATATTCGTCGGTTACTATTTCAAAGGTAATCAGCATGATTTATTTTCAGTACGTTCGTTGGTTACTATTTTAAAAGTATTCGGTAAGATTTTTATTTTCAACATATTCGTCGCTTACTATTTCGAAAGTAATCGGCATGATTTATTTTCAGTACATTCCTCGGTTACTATTTCAAAAGTAATCGGCAAGATTTTTATTTTCAGCATATTCGTCGGTGACTATTTCAAAAGTAATCGGCATTATTTATTTTCAGCACATTTGTCGGTTACTATTTCAATAGTAATCGGCATGATATATTTTCAGCACATTCGTCGGTTACTATTTCAAAAGTAATCGGCATTATTTATTTTCAGCACATTTGTCGGTTACTATTTCAATAGTAATCGGCATGATATATTTTCAGCACATTCGTCGGTTACTATTTCAAAAGTAATCGGCATTATTTATTTTCAACACATTCGTCGGTTACTATTTCAAAAGTAATCGGCATGATCTATTTTCTGCACATTCGTCGGTTACTATTTCAAAAGTAATCGGCAAGATTTTTATTTTCAGCTTATTTGTCGGTTACTATTTTAAAAGTAATCGACAAGATTTTTATTTTCAACATATTCGTCGGTGACTATTTCAAAAGTAATCGGCATGATTTATTTTCAGCACATTCGTCAGGTTACTATTTCAAAAGTAATTGGCAAGACTTTTATTTTCAGCAAATTTGTCGGTTACTATTTCAAAAGTAATCGGCATGATTTATTTTCAACACATTCGTCGGTTACTATTTCAAAATTAATCGGCATGATCTATTTTCTGCACATTCGTCGGTTACTATTTCAAAAGTAATCGGCAAGATTTTTATTTTCAGTTTATTTGTCGGTTACTATTTTAAAAGTAATCGACAAGATATTTATTTTCAACATATTCGTCGGTGACTATTTCAAAAGTAATCGGCATTATTTATTTTCAACACATTCGTCGGTTACTATTTCAAAAGTAATCGGCATGATCTATTTTCTGCACATTCGTCGGTTACTATTTCAAAAGTAATCAACAAAATTTTTATATTCAGCATATTCGTCGGTTACTATTTCAAAGGTAATCGGCAAGATTTATTTTCAGTACATTCGTTGGTTACTATTTTAAAAGTAATCGGTAAGATTTTTATTTTCAACATATTCGTCGCTTACTATTTCGAAAGTAATCGACAAGATTTATTTTCAGCACATTCGTCGGTTATTATTTCATAAGTAATCGGCAAGATTTTTATTTTCAACATGTTCGTCGGTTACTATTTCAAAAGTAATCGGCAAGATTTTTATTCAGCACATTCGTCAGGTTACTATTTCAAAAGTAATCGGCAAGACTTTTATTTTCAGCAAATTTGTCGGTTACTATTTCAAAAGTAATCGGCATGATTTATTTTCAACACATTCGTCGGTTACTATTTCAAAAGTAATCGGCATGATCTATTTTCTGCACATTCGTCGGTTACTATTTCAAAAGTAATCGGCATGATTTATTTTCAACACATTCGTCGGTTACTATTTCAAAAGTAATCGGCATGATCTATTTTCTGCACATTCGTCGGTTACTATTTCAAAAGTAATCGGCAAGATTTTTATTTTCAGCTTATTTGTCGGTTACTATTTTAAAAGTAATCGACAAGATTTTTATTTTCAACATATTCGTCGGAGACTATTTCAAAAGTAATCGGCAAGATTTTTATTTTCAACATATTTGTCGGTTACTATTTTAAAAGTAATCGAAAAGATTTTTATTTTCAGCATATTCGTCGGTTACTATTTCAAAAGTAATCGGCATGATTTATTTTCAGCACATTCGTCGGTTACTATTTCAAAAGTAATCGGCAAGATTTATTTTCAGCACATATTCGTCGGTTACTATTTCAAAAGTAATGGGCAAGACTTTTATTTTCAGCACATTTGTCGGTTACTATTTCAATAGTAATCGGCATGATTTATTTTCAGCACATTCGTCGGTTACTATTTTAAAAGTAATCGGCATGATTTATTTTCAGCACATTCGTCGGTTACTATTTTAAAAGTAATCGGCATGATTTATTTTCAACACATTCGTCGGTTACTATTTCAAAAGTAATCGGCATGATCTATTTTCTGCACATTCACCGGTTACTATTTCAAAAGTAATCGGCAAGATTTTTATTTTCAGCATATTTGTCGGTTACTATTTTAAAAGTAATCGACAAGATTTTTATTTTCAACATATTCGTCGCTTACTATTTCGAAAGTAATCGGCATGATTTATTTTCAGCACATTCGTCGGTTACTATTTCAAAAGTAATCGGCAAGATTTTTATTTTCAGCATATTCGTCAGTGACTATTTCAAAAGTAATCGGCAAGATTTTTATTTTCAACATATTTGTCAGTTACTATTTTAAAAGTAATCGACAAGATTTTTATTTTCAACATATTCGTCGGTTACTATTTCAAAAGTAATCGGCATGATTTATTTTCAACACATTCGTCGGTTACTATTTCAAAAGTAATCGGCATGATCTATTTTCTGCACATTCGTCGGTTACTATTTCAAAAGTAATCGGCAAGATTTTTATTTTCAGCTTATTTGTCGGTTACTATTTTAAAAGTAATCGACAAGATTTTTATTTTCAACATATTCGTCGGTGACTATTTCAAAAGTAATCGGCATGATTTATTTTCAGCACATTCGTCAGGTTACTATTTCAAAAGTAATTGGCAAGACTTTTATTTTCAGCAAATTTGTCGGTTACTATTTCAAAAGTAATCGGCATGATTTATTTTCAACACATTCGTCGGTTACTATTTCAAAAGTAATCGGCATGATCTATTTTCTGCACATTCGTCGGTTACTATTTCAAAAGTAATCGGCAAGATTTTTATTTTCAGTTTATTTGTCGGTTACTATTTTAAAAGTAATCGACAAGATATTTATTTTCAACATATTCGTCGGTGACTATTTCAAAAGTAATCGGCATTATTTATTTTCAACACATTCGTCGGTTACTATTTCAAAAGTAATCGGCATGATCTATTTTCTGCACATTCATCGGTTACTATTTCAAAAGTAATCAACAAAATTTTTATATTCAGCATATTCGTCGGTTACTATTTCAAAGGTAATCGGCAAGATTTATTTTCAGTACATTCGTTGGTTACTATTTTAAAAGTAATCGGTAAGATTTTTATTTTCAACATATTCGTCGCTTACTATTTCGAAAGTAATCGGCATGATTTATTTTCAGCACATTCGTCGGTTATTATTTCAAAAGTAATCGGCAAGATTTTTATTTTCAACATGTTCGTCGGTTACTATTTCAAAAGTAATCGACATGATTTATTTTCAACACATTCGTCAGGTTACTATTTCAAAAGTAATTGGCAAGACTTTTAATTTCAGCAAATTTGTCGGTTACTATTTCAAAAGTAATTGGCATGATTTATTTTCAGCACATTTTTCGGTTACTATTTCAAAAGTAATCCGCAAGACTTTATATTCAACACATTCGTCGGTTACTATTTCAAAAGTAATCGGCATGATCTATTTTCTGCACATTCGTCGGTTACTATTTCAAAAGTAATCAGCAAAAATTTTATATTCAACATATTCGTCGGTTACTATTTCAAAGGTAATCGGCAAGATTTATTTTCAGTACATTCATTGGTTACTATTTTAAAAGTAATCGGTAAGATTTTTATTTTCAACATATTCGTCGCTTACTATTTCGAAAGTAATCGGCATGATTTATTTTCAGCACATTCGTCGGTTATTATTTCAAAAGTAATCGGCAAGATTTTTATTTTCAACATGATCGTCGGTTACTATTTCAAAAGTAATCGGCAAGATTTTTATTCAGCACATTCGTCAGGTTACTATTTCAAAAGTATTTGGCAAGACTTTTATTTTTAGCACATTTGTCGGTTACTATTTAAAAAGTAATTGGCATGATTTATTTTCAGCATATTTGTCGGTTACTATTTTAAAAGTAATCGACAAGATTTTTATTTTCAACATATTCGTCGGTTCCTATTTCAAAAGTAATCGGCAAGACTTTATTTTCAGTACATTCGTTGGTTACTATTTTAAAAGTAATCGGTAAGATTTTTTTTTCAACATATTCGTCGCTTACTATTTCGAAAGTAATCGGCATGATTTATTTTCAGCACATTCGTCGGTTACTATTTCAAAAGTAATCGGCAAGATTTTTATTTTCAGCATATTCGTCGGTGACTATTTCAAAAGTAATCGGCAAGACTTTTATTTTCAGCAAATTTGTCGGTTACTATTTCAAAAGTAATCGGCATGATTTATTTTCAACACATTCGTCGGTTACTATTTCAAAAGTAATCGGCATGATCTATTTTCTGCACATTCGTCGGTTACTATTTCAAAAGTAATCGGCAAGATTTTTATTTTCAGCTTATTTGTCGGTTACTATTTTAAAAGTAATCGACAAGATTTTTATTTTCAACATATTCGTCGGTGACTATTTCAAAAGTAATCGGGATGATTTATTTTCAGCACATTCGTCAGGTTACTATTTCAAAAGTAATTGGCAAGACTTTTATTTTCAGCAAATTTGTCGGTTACTATTTCAAAAGTAATTGGCATGATTTATTTTCAGCACATTCGTCGGTTACTATTTCAAAAGTAATCGGCTAGATTTTTATTTTCAACATATTTGTCGGTTACTATTTTAAAAGTAATCGGCATGATCTATTTTCTGCACATTCGTCGGGTACTATTTCAAAAGTAATCAGCAAAATTTTTATATTCAGCATATTCGTCGGTTACTATTTCAAAGGTAATCGGCAAGATTTATTTTCAGTACATTCGTTGGTTACTATTTTAAAAGTAATCGGTAAGATTTTTATTTTCAACATATTCGTCGCTTACTATTTCGAAAGTAATCGGCATGATTTATTTTCAGCACATTCGTCGGTTATTATTTCAAAAGTAATCGGCAAGATTTTTATTTTCAACATGTTCGTCGGTTACTATTTCAAAAGTAATCGACATGATTTATTTTCAACACATTCGTCAGGTTACTATTTCAAAAGTAATTGGCAAGACTTTTAATTTCAGCAAATTTGTCGGTTACTATTTCAAAAGTAATTGGCATGATTTATTTTCAGCACATTTTTCGGTTACTATTTCAAAAGTAATCCGCAAGACTTTATATTCAACACATTCGTCGGTTACTATTTCAAAAGTAATCGGCATGATCTATTTTCTGCACATTCGTCGGTTACTATTTCAAAAGTAATCAGCAAAAATTTTATATTCAGCATATTCGTCGGTTACTATTTCAAAGGTAATCGGCAAGATTTATTTTCAGTACATTCGTTGGTTACTATTTTAAAAGTAATCGGTAAGATTTTTATTTTCAACATATTCGTCGCTTACTATTTCGAAAGTAATCGGCATGATTTATTTTCAGCACATTCGTCGGTTATTATTTCAAAAGTAATCGGCAAGATTTTTATTTTCAACATGATCGTCGGTTACTATTTCAAAAGTAATCGGCAAGATTTTTATTCAGCACATTCGTCAGGTTACTATTTCAAAAGTAATTGGCAAGACTTTTATTTTTAGCAAATTTGTCGGTTACTATTTAAAAAGTAATTGGCATGATTTATTTTCAGCATATTTGTCGGTTACTATTTTAAAAGTAATCGACAAGATTTTTATTTTCAACATATTCGTCGGTTCCTATTTCAAAAGTAATCGGCAAGACTTTATTTTCAGTACATTCGTTCGTTACTATTTTAAAAGTAATCGGTAAGATTTTTTTTTCAACATATTCGTCGCTTACTATTTCGAAAGTAATCGGCATGATTTATTTTCAGCACATTCGTCGGTTACTATTTCAAAAGTAATCGGCAAGATTTTTATTTTTAGCATATTCGTCGGTGACTATTTCAAAAGTAATCAGCAAGATTTTTATTTTCAACATATTTGTCGGTTACTATTTTAAAAGTAATCGACAAGATTTTTATTTTCAACATATTCGTCGGTTACTATTTCAAAATTAATCGGCATGATTTATTTTCAACACATTCGTCGGTTACTATTTCAAAAGTAATCGGCATGATCTATTTTCTGCACATTCGTCGGTTACTATTTCAAAAGTAATCGGCAAGATTTTTATTTTCAGCTTATTTGTCGATTACTATTTTAAAAGTAATCGACAAAATTTTTATTTTCAACATATTCGTCGGTGACTATTTCAAAAGTAATCGGCATGATTTATTTTCAACACATTCGTCAAGTTACTATTTCAAAAGTAATTGGCAAGACTTTTATTTTCAGCAAATTTGTCGGTTACTATTTCAAAAGTAATTGGCATGATTTATTTTCAGCACATTTTTCGGTTACTATTTCAAAAGTAATCGGCATGATCTATTTTCTGCACATTCGTCGGTTACTATTTCAAAAGTAATCAGCAAAATTTTTATATTCAGCATATTCGTCGGTTACTATTTCAAAGGTAATCGGCAAGATTTATTTTCAGTACATTCGTTGGTTACTATTTTAAAAGTAATCGGTAAGATTTTTATTTTCAACATATTCGTCGCTTACTATTTCGAAAGTAATCGGCATGATTTATTTTCAGCACATTCGTCGGTTATTATTTCAAAAGTAATCGGCAAGATTTTTATTTTCAACATGTTCGTCGGTTACTATTTCAAAAGTAATCGACATGATTTATTTTCAACACATTCGTCAGGTTACTATTTCAAAAGTAATTGGCAAGACTTTTAATTTCAGCAAATTTGTCGGTTACTATTTCAAAAGTAATTGGCATGATTTATTTTCAGCACATTTTTCGGTTACTATTTCAAAAGTAATCCGCAAGACTTTATATTCAACACATTCGTCGGTTACTATTTCAAAAGTAATCGGCATGATCTATTTTCTGCACATTCGTCGGTTACTATTTCAAAAGTAATCAGCAAAAATTTTATATTCAACATATTCGTCGGTTACTATTTCAAAGGTAATCGGCAAGATTTATTTTCAGTACATTCATTGGTTACTATTTTAAAAGTAATCGGTAAGATTTTTATTTTCAACATATTCGTCGCTTACTATTTCGAAAGTAATCGGCATGATTTATTTTCAGCACATTCGTCGGTTATTATTTCAAAAGTAATCGGCAAGATTTTTATTTTCAACATGATCGTCGGTTACTATTTCAAAAGTAATCGGCAAGATTTTTATTCAGCACATTCGTCAGGTTACTATTTCAAAAGTATTTGGCAAGACTTTTATTTTTAGCACATTTGTCGGTTACTATTTAAAAAGTAATTGGCATGATTTATTTTCAGCATATTTGTCGGTTACTATTTTAAAAGTAATCGACAAGATTTTTATTTTCAACATATTCGTCGGTTCCTATTTCAAAAGTAATCGGCAAGACTTTATTTTCAGTACATTCGTTGGTTACTATTTTAAAAGTAATCGGTAAGATTTTTTTTTCAACATATTCGTCGCTTACTATTTCGAAAGTAATCGGCATGATTTATTTTCAGCACATTCGTCGGTTACTATTTCAAAAGTAATCGGCAAGATTTTTATTTTCAGCATATTCGTCGGTGACTATTTCAAAAGTAATCGGCAAGACTTTTATTTTCAGCAAATTTGTCGGTTACTATTTCAAAAGTAATCGGCATGATTTATTTTCAACACATTCGTCGGTTACTATTTCAAAAGTAATCGGCATGATCTATTTTCTGCACATTCGTCGGTTACTATTTCAAAAGTAATCGGCAAGATTTTTATTTTCAGCTTATTTGTCGGTTACTATTTTAAAAGTAATCGACAAGATTTTTATTTTCAACATATTCGTCGGTGACTATTTCAAAAGTAATCGGGATGATTTATTTTCAGCACATTCGTCAGGTTACTATTTCAAAAGTAATTGGCAAGACTTTTATTTTCAGCAAATTTGTCGGTTACTATTTCAAAAGTAATTGGCATGATTTATTTTCAGCACATTCGTCGGTTACTATTTCAAAAGTAATCGGCTAGATTTTTATTTTCAACATATTTGTCGGTTACTATTTTAAAAGTAATCGGCATGATCTATTTTCTGCACATTCGTCGGGTACTATTTCAAAAGTAATCAGCAAAATTTTTATATTCAGCATATTCGTCGGTTACTATTTCAAAGGTAATCGGCAAGATTTATTTTCAGTACATTCGTTGGTTACTATTTTAAAAGTAATCGGTAAGATTTTTATTTTCAACATATTCGTCGCTTACTATTTCGAAAGTAATCGGCATGATTTATTTTCAGCACATTCGTCGGTTATTATTTCAAAAGTAATCGGCAAGATTTTTATTTTCAACATGTTCGTCGGTTACTATTTCAAAAGTAATCGACATGATTTATTTTCAACACATTCGTCAGGTTACTATTTCAAAAGTAATTGGCAAGACTTTTAATTTCAGCAAATTTGTCGGTTACTATTTCAAAAGTAATTGGCATGATTTATTTTCAGCACATTTTTCGGTTACTATTTCAAAAGTAATCCGCAAGACTTTATATTCAACACATTCGTCGGTTACTATTTCAAAAGTAATCGGCATGATCTATTTTCTGCACATTCGTCGGTTACTATTTCAAAAGTAATCAGCAAAAATTTTATATTCAGCATATTCGTCGGTTACTATTTCAAAGGTAATCGGCAAGATTTATTTTCAGTACATTCGTTGGTTACTATTTTAAAAGTAATCGGTAAGATTTTTATTTTCAACATATTCGTCGCTTACTATTTCGAAAGTAATCGGCATGATTTATTTTCAGCACATTCGTCGGTTATTATTTCAAAAGTAATCGGCAAGATTTTTATTTTCAACATGATCGTCGGTTACTATTTCAAAAGTAATCGGCAAGATTTTTATTCAGCACATTCGTCAGGTTACTATTTCAAAAGTAATTGGCAAGACTTTTATTTTTAGCAAATTTGTCGGTTACTATTTAAAAAGTAATTGGCATGATTTATTTTCAGCATATTTGTCGGTTACTATTTTAAAAGTAATCGACAAGATTTTTATTTTCAACATATTCGTCGGTTCCTATTTCAAAAGTAATCGGCAAGACTTTATTTTCAGTACATTCGTTCGTTACTATTTTAAAAGTAATCGGTAAGATTTTTTTTTCAACATATTCGTCGCTTACTATTTCGAAAGTAATCGGCATGATTTATTTTCAGCACATTCGTCGGTTACTATTTCAAAAGTAATCGGCAAGATTTTTATTTTTAGCATATTCGTCGGTGACTATTTCAAAAGTAATCAGCAAGATTTTTATTTTCAACATATTTGTCGGTTACTATTTTAAAAGTAATCGACAAGATTTTTATTTTCAACATATTCGTCGGTTACTATTTCAAAATTAATCGGCATGATTTATTTTCAACACATTCGTCGGTTACTATTTCAAAAGTAATCGGCATGATCTATTTTCTGCACATTCGTCGGTTACTATTTCAAAAGTAATCGGCAAGATTTTTATTTTCAGCTTATTTGTCGATTACTATTTTAAAAGTAATCGACAAGATTTTTATTTTCAACATATTCGTCGGTGACTATTTCAAAAGTAATCGGCATGATTTATTTTCAACACATTCGTCAAGTTACTATTTCAAAAGTAATTGGCAAGACTTTTATTTTCAGCAAATTTGTCGGTTACTATTTCAAAAGTAATTGGCATGATTTATTTTCAGCACATTTTTCGGTTACTATTTCAAAAGTAATCGGCATGATCTATTTTCTGCACATTCGTCGGTTACTATTTCAAAAGTAATCAGCAAAATTTTTATATTCAGCATATTCGTCGGTTACTATTTCAAAGGTAATCGGCAAGATTTATTTTCAGTACATTCGTTGGTTACTATTTTAAAAGTAATCGATAAGATTTTTATTTTCATAATATTCGTCGCTTACTATTTCGAAAGTAATCGGCATGATTTATTTTCAGCACATTCGTCGGTTATTATTTCAAAAGTAATCGGCTAGATTTTTATTTTCAACATGTTCGTCGGTTACTATTTCAAAAGTAATCGGCAAGATTTTTATTCAGCACATTCGTCAGGTTACTATTTCAAAAGTAATCGGCAAGACTTTTATTTTCAGCACATTCGTCGGTTACTATTTCAAAAGTAATCGGCATGATTTATTTTCAACACATTCGTCAGGTTACTATTTCAAAAGTAATTGGCAAGACTTTTATTTTCAGCAAATTTGTCGGTTACTATTTCAAAAGTAATTGGCATGATTTATTTTCAGCAAATTTTTCGGTTACTATTTCAAAAGTAATCCGCAAGACTTTATATTCAACACATTCGTCGGTTACTATTTCAAAAGTAATCGGCATGATGTATTTTCTGCACATTCGTCAGTTACTATTTCAAAAGTAATCAGCAAAATTTTTATATTCAGCATATTCGTCGGTTACTATTTCAAAGGTAATCGGCAAGATTTATTTTCAGTACATTCGTTGGTTACTATTTTAAAAGTAATCGGTAAGATTTTTATTTTCAACATATTCGTCGCTTACTATTTCGAAAGTAATCGACATGATTTATTTTCAGCACATTTGTCGGTTATTATTTCAAAAGTAATCGGCAAGATTTTTATTTTCAACATGTTCGTCGGTTACTATTTCAAAAGTAATCGGCAAGATTTTTATTCAGCACATTCGTCAGGTTACTATTTCAAAGGTAATCGGCAAGACTTTTATTTTTAGCACATTTGTCGGTTACTATTTAAAAAGTAATTGGCATGATTTATTTTCAGCATATTTGTCGGTTACTATTTTAAAAGTAATCGGTAAGATTTTTATTTTCAACATATTCGTCGCTTACTATTTCGAAAGTAATCGGCATGATTTATTTTCAGCACATTCGTCGGTTACTATTGCAAAAGTAATCGGCAAGATTTTTATTTTCAGCATATTCGTCGGTGACTATTTCCAAAGTAATCGGCAAGATTTTTATTTTCAACATATTTGTCGGTTACTATTTTAAAAGTAATCGACAAGATTTTTATTTTCAACATATTCGTCGGTTACTATTTCAAAAGTAATCGGCAAGACTTTATTTTCAGCATATTCGTTGGTTACTATTTCAAAAGTAATCGGTAAGATTTTTATTTTCAACATATTCGTCGGTTACTATTTCAAAAGTAATCGGCCTGATCTATTTTCTGCACATTCGTCGGTTACTATTTCAAAAGTAATCGGCAAGATTTTTATTTTCAGCATATTTGTCGGTTACTATTTTAAAAGTAATCGGTAAGATTTTTATTTTCAACATATTCGTCGGTTCCTATTTCAAAAGTAATCGGCAAGACTTTATTTTCAGTACATTCGTTGGTTACTATTTTAAAAGTAATCGGTAAGATTTTTTTTTTCAACATATTCGTCAGTTACTATTTCGAAAGTAATCGGCATGATTTATTTTCAGCACATTCGTCAGTTACTATTTCAAAAGTAATCGGCTAGATTTTTATTTTCAACATATTTGTCGGTTACTATTTTAAAAGTAATTGACAAGATTTTTAATTTCAACATATTCGTCGGTTACTATTTCAAAAGTAATCGGCAAGACTTTATTTTCAGCATATTCGTTGGTTACTATTTCAAAAGTAATCGGTAAGATTTTTTTTTTCCACATATTCGTCGGTTACTATTTCAAAGGTAATCGGCATGGTTTATTTTCAGTACATTCGTTGGTTACTATTTTAAAAGTAATCGGTAAGATTTTTATTTTCAACATATTCGTCGCTTACTATTTCGAATGTAATCGGCAAGATTTATTTTCAATACATTCATCGGTTACTATTTCAAAAGTAATCGACAAGAATTTTATTTTCAACATATTCGTCGGTTACGATTTCAAAAGTAATCGGCAAGACTTTATTTTCAGCATATTCGTTGGTTACTATTTCAAAAGTAATCGGTAAGATTTTTATTTTCAACATATTCGTCGCTTACTATTTCGAAAGTAATCGGCATGATTTATTTTCAGTACATTTGTCGGTTACTATTTCAATAGTAATCGGCATGATATATTTTCAGCACATTCGTCGGTCACTATTTCAAAAGTAATCGGCATTATTTATTTTCAACACATTCGTCGGTTACTATTTCAAAAGTAATTGGCAAGACTTTTATTTTCAGCAAATTTGTCGGTTACTATTTCAAAAGTAATTGGCATGATTTATTTTCAGCACATTTTTCGGTTACTATTTCAAAAGTAATCCGCAAGACTTTATATTCAACACATTCGTCGGTTACTATTTCAAAAGTAATCGGCATGATCTATTTTCTGCACATTCGTCAGTTACTATTTCAAAAGTAATCAGCAAAATTTTTATATTCAGCATATTCGTCGGTTACTATTTCAAAGGTAATCGGCAAGATTTATTTTCAGTACATTCGTTGGTTACTATTTTAAAAGTAATCGGTAAGATTTTTATTTTCAACATATTCGTCGCTTACTATTTCGAAAGTAATCGACATGATTTATTTTCAGCACATTCGTCGGTTATTAATTCAAAAGTAATCGGCAAGATTTTTATTTTCAACATGTTCGTCGGTTACTATTTCAAAAGTAATCGGCAAGATTTTTATTCAGCACATTCGTCAGGTTACTATCTCAAAAGTAATCGGCAAGACTTTTATTTTTAGCACATTTGTCGGTTATTATTTCAAAAGTAATTGGCATGATTTATTTTCAGCATATTTGTCGGTTACTATTTTAAAAGTAATCGACAAGATTTTTATTTTCAACATATTCGTCGGTTCCTATTTCAAAAGTAATCGGCAAGACTTTATTTTCAGTACATTCGTTGGTTACTATTTTAAAAGTAATCGGTAAGATTTTTTTTTTCAACATATTCGTCGCTTACTATTTCGAAAGTAATCGGCATGATTTATTTTCAGCACATTCGTCGGTTACTATTGCAAAAGTAATCGGCAAGATTTTTATTTTCAGCATATTCGTCGGTGACTATTTCAAAAGTAATCGGCAAGATTTTTATTTTCAACATATTTGTCGGTTACTATTTTAAAAGTAATCGACAAGATTTTTATTTTCAACATATTCGTCGGTTACTATTTCAAAAGTAATCGGCAAGACTTTATTTTCAGCATATTCGTTGGTTACTATTTCAAAAGTAATCGGTAAGATTTTTATTTTCAACATATTCGTCGGTTACTATTTCGAAAGTAATCGGCATGATTTATTTTCAGCACATTCGTCGGTTAGTATTTCAAAAGTAATCGGCAAGATTTTTATTTTCAGCATATTCGTCGGTGACTATTTCAAAAGTAATCGACAAGATTTTTATTTTCAACATATTCGTCGGTTACTATTTCAAAAGTAATCGGCAAGACTTTATTTTCAGCATATTCGTTGGTTACTATTTCAAAAGTAATCGGTAAGATTTTAATTTTCAACATATTCGTCGGTTACTATTTCGAAAGTAATCGGCATGATTTATTTTCAGCACATTCGTCGGTTACTATTTCAAAAGTAATCGGCTAGATTTTTATTTTCAACATATTTGTCGGTTACTATTTTAAAAGTAATTGACAAGATTTTTAATTTCAACATATTCGTCGGTTACTATTTCAAAAGTAATCGGCAAGACTTTATTTTCAGCATATTCGTTGGTTACTATTTCAAAAGTAATCGGTAAGATTTTTTTTTCCACATATTCGTCGGTTACTATTTCAAAGGTAATCGGCATGATTTATTTTCAGTACATTCGTTGGTTACTATTTTAAAAGTAATCGGTAAGATTTTTATTTTCAACATATTCGTCGCTTACTATTTCGAAAGTAACCGGCATGATTTATTTTCAGCACATTCGTCGGTTACTATTTCAAAAGTAATCGACAAGATTTTTATTTTCAACATATTCGTCGGTTACTATTTCAAAAGTAATCGGCAAGACTTTATTTTCAGCATATTCGTTGGTTACTATTTCAAAAGTAATCGGTAAGATTTTTATTTTCAACATATTCGTCGCTTACTATTTCGAAAGTAATCGGCATGATTTATTTTCAGTACATTCCTCGGTTACTATTTCAAAAGTAATCGGCAAGATTTTTATTTTCAGCATATTCGTCGGTGACTATTTCAAAAGTAATCGGCATTATTTATTTTCAGCACATTTGTCGGTTACAATTTCAATAGTAATCGGCATGATATATTTTCAGCACATTCGTCGGTTACTATTTCAAAAGTAATCGGCATTATTTATTTTCAACACATTCGTCGGTTACTATTTCAAAAGTAATCGGCATGATCTATTTTCTGCACATTCGTCGGTTACTATTTCAAAAGTAATCGGCAAGATTTTTATTTTCAGCTTATTTGTCGGTTACTATTTTAAAAGTAATCGACAAGACTTTTATTTTCAACATATTCGTCGGTGACTATTTCAAAAGTAATCGGCATGATTTATTTTCAGCACATTCGTCAGGTTACTATTTCAAAAGTAATTGGCAAGACTTTTATTTTCAGCAAATTTGTCGGTTACTATTTCAAAAGTAATCGGCATGATTTATTTTCAACACATTCGTCGGTTACTATTTCAAAAGTAATTGGCATGATCTATTTTCTGCGCATTCGTCGGTTACTATTTCAAAAGTAATCGGCAAGATTTTTATTTTCAGTTTATTTGTCGGTTACTATTTTAAAAGTAATCGACAAGATTTTTATTTTCAACATATTCGTCGGTGACTATTTCAAAAGTAATCGGCATGATTTATTTTCAGCACATTCGTCAGGTTACTATTTCAAAAGTAATTGGCAAGACTTTTATTTTCAGCAAATTTGTCGGTTACTATTTCAAAAGTAATCGGCATGATTTATTTTCAACACATTCGTCGGTTACTATTTCAAAAGTAATCGGCATGATCTATTTTCTGCACATTCGTCGGTTACTATTTCAAAAGTAATCGGCAAGATTTTTATTTTCAGCATATTTGTCGGTTACTATTTTAAAAGTAATCGACAAGATTTTTATTTTCAACATATTCGTCGGTTCCTATTTCAAAAGTAATCGGCAAGACTTTATTTTCAGTACATTCGTTGGTTACTATTTTAAAAGTAATCGGTAAGATTTTTTTTTTCAACATATTCGTCGGTTACTATTTCGAAAGTAATCGGCATGATTTATTTTCAGCACATTCGTCGGTTACTATTTCAAAAGTAATCGGCTAGATTTTTATTTTCAACATATTTGTCGGTTACTATTTTAAAAGTAATTGACAAGATTTTTAATTTCAACATATTCGTCGGTTACTATTTCAAAAGTAATCGGCAAGACTTTATTTTCAGCATATTCGTTGGTTACTATTTCAAAAGTAATCGGTAAGATTTTTTTTTCCACATATTCGTCGGTTACTATTTCAAAGGTAATCGGCATGATTTATTTTCAGTACATTCGTTGGTTACTATTTTAAAAGTAATCGGTAAGATTTTTATTTTCAACATATTCGTCGCTTACTATTTCGAAAGTAATCGGCATGATTTATTTTCAATACATTCATCGGTTACTATTTCAAAAGTAATCGGCAAGACTTTATTTTCAGCATATTCGTTGGTTACTATTTCAAAAGTAATCGGTAAGATTTTTATTTTCAACATATTCGTCGCTTACTATTTCGAAAGTAATCGGCATGATTTATTTTCAGTACATTCCTCGGTTACTATTTCAAAAGTAATCGGCAAGATTTTTATTTTCAGCATATTCGTCGGTGACTATTTCAAAAGTAATCGGCATTATTTATTTTCAGCACATTTGTCGGTTACTATTTCAATAGTAATCGGCATGATATATTTTCAGCACATTCGTCGGTTACTATTTCAAAAGTAATCGGCATTATTTATTTTCAACACATTCGTCGGTTACTATTTCAAAAGTAATCGGCATGATCTATTTTCTGCACATTCGTCGGTTACTATTTCAAAAGTAATCGGCAAGATTTTTATTTTCAGCTTATTTGTCGGTTACTATTTTAAAAGTAATCGACAAGACTTTTATTTTCAACATATTCGTCGGTGACTATTTCAAAAGTAATCGGCATGATTTATTTTCAGCACATTCGTCAGGTTACTATTTCAAAAGTAATTGGCAAGACTTTTATTTTCAGCAAATTTGTCGGTTACTATTTCAAAAGTAATCGGCATGATTTATTTTCAACACATTCGTCGGTTACTATTTCAAAAGTAATCGGCATGATCTATTTTCTGCACATTCGTCGGTTACTATTTCAAAAGTAATCGGCAAGATTTTTATTTTCAGTTTATTTGTCGGTTACTATTTTAAAAGTAATCGACAAGATTTTTATTTTCAACATATTCGTCGGTGACTATTTCAAAAGTAATCGGCATGATTTATTTTCAGCACATTCGTCAGGTTACTATTTCAAAAGTAATTGGCAAGACTTTTATTTTCAGCAAATTTGTCGGTTACTATTTCAAAAGTAATCGGCATGATTTATTTTCAACACATTCGTCGGTTACTATTTCAAAAGTAATCGGCATGATCTATTTTCTGCACATTCGTCGGTTACTATTTCAAAAGTAATCGGCAAGATTTTTATTTTCAGCATATTTGTCGGTTACTATTTTAAAAGTAATCGACAAGATTTTTATTTTCAACATATTCGTCGGTTCCTATTTCAAAAGTAATCGGCAAGACTTTATTTTCAGTACATTCGTTGGTTACTATTTTAAAAGTAATCGGTAAGATTTTTTTTTTCAACATATTCGTCGGTTACTATTTCGAAAGTAATCGGCATGATTTATTTTCAGCACATTCGTCGGTTACTATTTCAAAAGTAATCGGCTAGATTTTTATTTTCAACATATTTGTCGGTTACTATTTTAAAAGTAATTGACAAGATTTTTAATTTCAACATATTCGTCGGTTACTATTTCAAAAGTAATCGGCAAGACTTTATTTTCAGCATATTCGTTGGTTACTATTTCTGTAACGCCCTAGTTGCTATTTATTTATTTTTGGTCGATTTTAGTATGTTTTATGTATTTCATATAATTTATGTGATTTATGTGAATATTTGATGTGTTGTTATTATTATATAATTATTTGTGTTATTTGATAAAATAGGAGATATATATTATTTATTTAATTAAAAGGGAATTATTTAGAGTTAATGGAGTTAAGGAGGGGTTAAGGAGAATTAATAGAAAGTTAGTGAGGGAGTAAATAGAAAGAAAAGGGGGTTATGTTTTGGTTGGTAAGGAATAGAAAGAGGCAGACAAAACTTTGTACGTACAGTAAAGAAAACCTAGCTTTTGGGAGAAAGAGAGAAGAACCAAGAGCAAAGGAGGATTAGCCAAGAGGAGAGATTTGCTGTAGCTTTTATTCATCTAATCAGGTAAGGGTGAGCCTAACTTCAATAATCTTAATTGTGAATCATTTGTTCTTGATTGGCATAGGGTTTGAGAGGATTGAGATGGGTTTATGAACTAGGGTTAAGATGAATTTGTGATGAATTGATGAGGGTTTGATGTTGTAAGGGTGGGTTTACCTTTCAATTGTTAATATATATGTATATGATTTCATGAAAATAGATTGAAAATTGGTGATTGTTGTTCTAGGTTTAAGAATATGAAAAATTGCTCAAGTTGTCGAATTATGTTGTTGATGATGTTGCTATGAGTTGTTGCTGATGCTTTGTTGTGTATTGAACCCATAAACATGTTTGTAACTCATTTTGGGTAATCAAGGGATCAAAATTGGGTTTTTGAGGTGAAAAATGGTGAAAAAATCGTAACAGCCTGTGCCAGATCGTGCTCCGATTTTGTCAAATCGTGCTCCGATTTTTCCAGAATGAAAATGCAATTTTTGACCCAGAAAATCGTGCTCCGATTTTTCAAATCGTACTCCGATTTGACAGTATCCCTGTTTCGCGTTCTTGCATCTTTTTCACCCATTTCTGTTTTGAACTGGCTTTTGGTATAAACATTAAAGTTGTAGATAATTGAGTTAGCTTTCTAATGGCTTTGGTTTGACTTGAAAATGATTTTTAAAGAATTATTGGTGTGATAAAAATATAGAATGAAGGTGTTTATGATGCATGAATGTAATTGATTAATGTATATGTTGCTATTGTTGTTGATACGATGGATTAATGTATGTTTACATGAAAATATTATATTTTGCTAAACTTGAGTTGTTTTGGATGAGGTTAAGTGATGTTTAAATATGATGTTATGTGATTGTGATAATGTTACGTGTTGCGATGTAATTGATTAATGAGATGATGTTCTGCCATGTAACTATTATACCTGCATGTGTCAGTTTTGCATTATGAATGATGTTTTGAGACGGTGTATTAAGTTGTTAAACGACGAGTCCATGCATTTGCATATTTATGAGACGGTGGAGCTTTATGCTCAAAGCGACGGTGGAGCTTTATGCTCAAAGCGACGGTGGAGCATTTGCTCAAAGCGACGGTGAAGCATATTAATGCTATAAATATATGGTACCACATGCATGATGGCAAGATGTTAGAGTTGCATTTAGTTGAGTCAAATTGTTGACATGTTATGAGACGATGTTTTGAGACGTTGATGCTTGATATGATGTTGTTATGATGATGCTTATGATGTTGTTATGAAGATGCTTATGATGTTGTTATGATGATGCTTATGATGTTGTTATGATGATGCTTATGATGTTGTTATGAAGATGCTTATGATGTTGTTATGATGATGCTTATGATGTTGTTATGATGATGCTTATGATGTTGTTATGAAGATGCTTATGATGTTGTTATGATGATGCTCATGATGTTGTTATGATGATGCTTATGATGTTGTTATGAAGATGCTTATGATGTTGTTATGATGATGCTTATGATGTTGTTATGATAATGTTATGATGTGCTATGATGTATATGTATGAGTTGGATTTATGATTGTTAATCTTGACGTTTGATTTATATATTAATATTATTGTTGTGAATCTCACCCCTTCTGCTGGAATTGCCGCCTCGTGGGCAAGTGCAGGTAGCGAAGGATAGATAGGAGTTGGCTCTCGTGTCGTAGGCTCTGATACGTAACGGGATGGGAATTTTTGATGTTTAATTCTTTCATTCCTTTATGTATCATTTTATCTGAAGGACATGTCGTTGGAGATTTTATCTTTATGCAATAAATTGTAGTATGATGAGGCCTTCGTGCCAAGGATGATGACATAGTTGTTGATTGATTTTTAAATAAATATTCCGCTGCAGATTTTTATAAAATGAGGTGTTGAATTAAATAGTTTTTATAATCTATTTAAACTGAATTTTGAAAAGTAGATGTAATACTCCGTTGTACGTTGAACTCTGATGTTTTATATAATATTACGTTGTTTTGGGAAAACGGGGTGTTACAATTTCAAAAGTAATCGGTAAGATTTTTTTTTTTCCACATATTCGTCGGTTACTATTTCAAAGGTAATCGGCATGATTTATTTTCAGTACATTCGTTGGTTACTATTTTAAAAGTAATCGGTAAGATTTTTATTTTCAACATATTCGTCGCTTACTATTTCGAAAGTAATCGGCATGATTTATTTTCAATACATTCATCGGTTACTATTTCAAAAGTAATCGACAAGATTTTTATTTTCAACATATTCGTCGGTTACTATTTCAAAAGTAATCGGCAAGACTTTATTTTCAGCATATTCGTTGGTTACTATTTCAAAAGTAATCGGTAAGATTTTTATTTTCAACATATTCGTCGCTTACTATTTCGAAAGTAATCGGCAAGATTTTTATTTTCAACATATTTGTCGGTTACTATTTCAAAAGTAATCGGCAAGACTTTATTTTCAGCATATTCGTTGGTTACTATTTCAAAAGTAATCGGTAAGATTTTTATTTTCAACATATTCGTCGCTTACTATTTCAAAAGTAATCGGCATGATTTATTTTCAGCACATTCGTCGGTTACTATTTCAAAAGTAATCGGCAAGATTTTTATTTTCAGCATATTCGTCGGTGACTATTTCAAAAGTAATCTGCATGATTTATTTTCAGCATATTCGTCGGTTACTATTTCAAAGGTAATCGACATGTTTTATTTTCAACACATTCGTCGGTTACTATTTCAAAAGTCATCGGCATGATCTATTTTCTGCATATTCGTCGGTTTCTATTTCAAAAGTAATCGGCAAGATTTTTATTTTCAGCACATTCGTCGGTTACTATTTCAAAAGTAAACGGCAAGATTTTTATTTTCAACATATTCGTCGGTTACTATTTCAAAAGTAATCGGCAAGACATTATTTTAAGCACATTCATTGGTTACTTTTTTAAAATTAATCGGTAAGATTTTTATTTCCAACATATTCGTCGCTTACTATTTCAAAAGTAATCAGCATGATTTATTTTCAGCACATTCGTCGGTTACTATTTCAAAAGTAATCAGCAAGATTTTTATTTTCAGCATATTCGTCGATGACTATTTCAAAAGTAATCGGCAAGATTTTTATTTTCAGCATATTTGTCGGTTACTGTTTTAAAAGTAATCAACAAGATTTTTATTTTCAACATATTCGTCGGTTACTAATTCAAAAGTAATCGGCAAGACTTTATTTTCAGCATATTCGTTGGTTACTATTTCAAAAGTAATCGGCAAGATTTTTATTTTCAACATATTCGTCGGTTACTATTTCAAAAGTAATCGGCAAGACTTTATTTTCAGCACATTCATTGGTTACTTTTTTAAAAGTAATTGGTAAGATTTTTATTTCCAACATATTCATCGCTTACTATTTCAAAAGTAATCAGCATGATTTATTTTCAGCACATTCGTCGGTTACTATTTCAAAAGTAATCGGCAAGATTTTTATTTTCAGCATATTAGTCGGTGACTATTTCAAAAGTAATTGGCAAGATTTTTATTTTCAGCATATTTGTCGGTTACTTTTTCAAAAGTAATCAGCAAGATTTTTATTTTCAACATATTTGTCGGTTACTATTTCAAAAGTAATCGGCAAGACTTTATTTTCAGCATATTCGTTGGTTACTATTTCAAAAGTAATCGGTAAGATTTTTATTTTCAACATATTCGTCGCTTACTATTTCAAAAGTAATCGGCATGATTTATTTTCAGCACATTCGTCGGTTACTATTTCAAAAGTAATCGGCAAGATTTTTATTTTCAGCATATTCGTCGGTGACTATTTCAAAAGTAATCTGCATGATTTATTTTCAGCATATTCGTCGGTTACTATTTCAAAGGTAATCGACATGTTTTATTTTCAACACATTCGTCGGTTACTATTTCAAAAGTCATCGGCATGATCTATTTTCTGCATATTCGTCAGTTACTATTTCAAAAGTAATCGGCAAGATTTTCATTTTCAGCATGTTCATCGGTTACTATTTCAAAGGTAATCGGCAAGATTTTTATTTTTAGCACATTTGTCGGTTACTATTTCAAAAGTAAACGACAAGATTTTTATTTTCAACATATTCGTCGGTTACTATTTCAAAAGTAATCGGCAAGACATTATTTTAAGCACATTCATTGGTTACTTTTTTAAAATTAATCGGTAAGATTTTTATTTCCAACATATTCGTCGCTTACTATTTCAAAAGTAATCAGCATGATTTATTTTCAGCACATTCGTCGGTTACTATTTCAAAAGTAATCAGCAAGATTTTTATTTTCAGCATATTCGTCGATGACTATTTCAAAAGTAATCGGCAAGATTTTTATTTTCAGCATATTTGTCGGTTACTGTTTTAAAAGTAATCAACAAGATTTTTATTTTCAACATATTCGTCGGTTACTATTTCAAAAGTAATCGGCAATACTTTATTTTCAGCATATTCGTTGGTTACTATTTCAAAAGAAATCGGTAAGATTTTTATTTTCAACATATTCGTCGGTTACTATTTCAAAGGTAATCGGCATGATTTATTTTCAACACAATCGTCGGTTACTATTTCAAAAGTAATCGGCATGATCTATTTTCTGCACATTCGTCGGTTACTATTTCAAAAGTAATCGGCAAGATTTTTATTTTCAACATATTTGTCGGTTACTATTTTAAAAGTAATCGACAAGATTTTTATTTTCAACATATTCGTCGGTTCCTATTTCAAAAGTAATCGGCAAGATTTTTATTTTTAGCATATTTGTCGGTTACTATTTTAAAAGTAATCGACAAGATTTTTATTTTCAACATATTCGTCGGTTACTATTTCAAAAGTAATCGGCAAGACTTTATTTTCAGCACATTCGTCGGTTACTATTTCAAAAGAAATCGGCAAGATTTTTATTTTCAGCATATTCGTCGTTTACTATTTCAAAAGTAATCGGCAAGATTTTTATTTTCAGCATATTTGTCGGTTACTGTTTTAAAAGTAATCGACTAGATTTTTATTTTCAACATATTCGTCGGTTACTATTTCAAAAGTAATCGGCAAGACTTTATTTTCAGCATATTCGTTGGTTACTATTTCAAAAGTAATCGGTAAGATTTTTATTTTCAACATATTCGTCGCTTACTATTTCAAAAGTAATCGGCAAGACTTTATTTTCAGCACATTCGTCGGTTACTATTTCAAAAGTAATCAGCAAGATTTTTATTTTCAGCATATTCGTCGATGACTATTTCAAAAGTAATCGGCAAGATTTTTATTTTCAGCATATTTGTCGGTTACTGTTTTAAAAGTAATCAACAAGATTTTTATTTTCAACATATTCGTCGGTTACTATTTCAAAAGTAATCGGCAAGACTTTATTTTCAGCATATTCGTTGGTTACTATTTCAAAAGTAATCGGTAAGATTTTTATTTTCAACATATTCGTCGCTTACTATTTCAAAAGTAATCGGCAAGACTTTATTTTCAGCACATTCGTCGGTTACTATTTCAAAAGTAATCGGCAAGATTTTTATTTTCAACATATTCGTCGGTTACTATTTCAAAAGTAATCGGCAAGACTTTATTTTCAGCACATTCATTGGTTACTTTTTTAAAAGTAATTGGTAAGATTTTTATTTCCAACATATTCATCGCTTACTATTTCAAAAGTAATCAGCATGATTTATTTTCAGCACATTCGTCGGTTACTATTTCAAAAGTAATCGGCAAGATTTTTATTTTCAGCGGTGACTATTTCAAAAGTAATTGGCAAGATTTTTATTTTCAGCATATTTGTCGGTTACTTTTTCAAAAGTAATCGGCAAGATTTTTATTTTCAACATATTTGTCGGTTACTATTTCAAAAGTAATCGGCAAGACTTTATTTTCAGCATATTCGTTGGTTACTATTTCAAAAGTAATCGGTAAGATTTTTATTTTCAACATATTCGTCGCTTACTATTTCAAAAGTAATCGGCATGATTTATTTTCAGCACATTCGTCGGTTACTATTTCAAAAGTAATCGGCAAGATTTTTATTTTCAGCATATTCGTCGGTGACTATTTCAAAAGTAATCTGCATGATTTATTTTCAGCATATTCGTCGGTTACTATTTCAAAGGTAATCGACATGTTTTATTTTCAACACATTCGTCGGTTACTATTTCAAAAGTCATCGACATGATCTATTTTCTGCATATTCGTCGGTTTCTATTTCAAAAGTAATCGGCAAGATTTTTATTTTCAGCACATTCGTCGGTTACTATTTCAAAAGTAAACGACAAGATTTTTATTTTCAACATATTCGTCGGTTACTATTTCAAAAGTAATCGGCAAGACATTATTTTAAGCACATTCATTGGTTACTTTTTTAAAATTAATCGGTAAGATTTTTATTTCCAACATATTCGTCGCTTACTATTTCAAAAGTAATCAACATGATTTATTTTCAGCACATTCGTCGGTTACTATTTCAAAAGTAATCAGCAAGATTTTTATTTTCAGCATATTCGTTGATGACTATTTCAAAAGTAATCGGCAAGATTTTTATTTTCAGCATATTTGTCGGTTACTGTTTTAAAAGTAATCAACAAGATTTTTATTTTCAACATATTCGTCGGTTACTATTTCAAAAGTAATCGGCAAGACTTTATTTTCAGCATATTCGTTGGTTACTATTTCAAAAGTAATCGGTAAGATTTTTATTTTCAACATATTCGTCGCTTACTATTTCAAAAGTAATCGGCAAGACTTTATTTTCAGCACATTCGTCGGTTACTATTTCAAAAGTAATCGGCAAGATTTTTATTTTCAACATATTCGTCGGTTACTATTTCAAAAGTAATCGGCAAGACTTTATTTTCAGCACATTCATTGGTTACTTTTTTAAAAGTAATTGGTAAGATTTTTATTTCCAACATATTCATCGCTTACTATTTCAAAAGTAATCAGCATGATTTATTTTCAGCACATTCGTCGGTTACTATTTCAAAAGTAATCGGCAAGATTTTTATTTTCAGCGGTGACTATTTCAAAAGTAATTGGCAAGATTTTTATTTTCAGCATATTTGTCGGTTACTTTTTCAAAAGTAATCGGCAAGATTTTTATTTTCAACATATTTGTCGGTTACTATTTCAAAAGTAATCGGCAAGACTTTATTTTCAGCATATTCGTTGGTTACTATTTCAAAAGTAATCGGTAAGATTTTTATTTTCAACATATTCGTCGCTTACTATTTCAAAAGTAATCGGCATGATTTATTTTCAGCACATTCGTCGGTTACTATTTCAAAAGTAATCGGCAAGATTTTTATTTTCAGCATATTCGTCGGTGACTATTTCAAAAGTAATCTGCATGATTTATTTTCAGCATATTCGTCGGTTACTATTTCAAAGGTAATCGACATGTTTTATTTTCAACACATTCGTCGGTTACTATTTCAAAAGTCATCGACATGATCTATTTTCTGCATATTCGTCGGTTTCTATTTCAAAAGTAATCGGCAAGATTTTTATTTTCAGCACATTCGTCGGTTACTATTTCAAAAGTAAACGACAAGATTTTTATTTTCAACATATTCGTCGGTTACTATTTCAAAAGTAATCGGCAAGACATTATTTTAAGCACATTCATTGGTTACTTTTTTAAAATTAATCGGTAAGATTTTTATTTCCAACATATTCGTCGCTTACTATTTCAAAAGTAATCAACATGATTTATTTTCAGCACATTCGTCGGTTACTATTTCAAAAGTAATCAGCAAGATTTTTATTTTCAGCATATTCGTTGATGACTATTTCAAAAGTAATCGGCAAGATTTTTATTTTCAGCATATTTGTCGGTTACTGTTTTAAAAGTAATCAACAAGATTTTTATTTTCAACATATTCGTCGGTTACTATTTCAAAAGTAATCGGCAAGACTTTATTTTCAGCATATTCGTTGGTTACTATTTCAAAAGTAATCGGTAAGATTTTTATTTTCAACATATTCGTCGCTTACTATTTCAAAAGTAATCGGCAAGACTTTATTTTCAGCACATTCGTCGGTTACTATTTCAAAAGTAATCGGCAAGATTTTTATTTTCAACATATTCGTCGGTTACTATTTCAAAAGTAATCGGCAAGACTTTATTTTCAGCACATTCATTGGTTACTTTTTTAAAAGTAATTGGTAAGATTTTTATTTCCAACATATTCATCGCTTACTATTTCAAAAGTAATCAGCATGATTTATTTTCAGCACATTCGTCGGTTACTATTTCAAAAGTAATCGGCAAGATTTTTATTTTCAGCGGTGACTATTTCAAAAGTAATTGGCAAGATTTTTATTTTCAGCATATTTGTCGGTTACTTTTTCAAAAGTAATCGGCAAGATTTTTATTTTCAACATATTTGTCGGTTACTATTTCAAAAGTAATCGGCAAGACTTTATTTTCAGCATATTCGTTGGTTACTATTTCAAAAGTAATCGGTAAGATTTTTATTTTCAACATATTCGTCGCTTACTATTTCAAAAGTAATCGGCATGATTTATTTTCAGCACATTCGTCGGTTACTATTTCAAAAGTAATCGGCAAGATTTTTATTTTCAGCGGTGACTATTTCAAAAGTAATTGGCAAGATTTTTATTTTCAGCATATTTGTCGGTTACTTTTTCAAAAGTAATCGGCAAGATTTTTATTTTCAACATATTTGTCGGTTACTATTTCAAAAGTAATCGGCAAGACTTTATTTTCAGCATATTCGTTGGTTACTATTTCAAAAGTAATCGGTAAGATTTTTATTTTCAACATATTCGTCGCTTACTATTTCAAAAGTAATCGGCATGATTTATTTTCAGCACATTCGTCGGTTACTATTTCAAAAGTAATCGGCAAGATTTTTATTTTCAGCATATTCGTCGGTGACTATTTCAAAAGTAATCTGCATGATTTATTTTCAGCATATTCGTCGGTTACTATTTCAAAGGTAATCGACATGTTTTATTTTCAACACATTCGTCGGTTACTATTTCAAAAGTCATCGACATGATCTATTTTCTGCATATTCGTCGGTTTCTATTTCAAAAGTAATCGGCAAGATTTTTATTTTCAGCACATTCGTCGGTTACTATTTCAAAAGTAAACGACAAGATTTTTATTTTCAACATATTCGTCGGTTACTATTTCAAAAGTAATCGGCAAGACATTATTTTAAGCACATTCATTGGTTACTTTTTTAAAATTAATCGGTAAGATTTTTATTTCCAACATATTCGTCGCTTACTATTTCAAAAGTAATCAACATGATTTATTTTCAGCACATTCGTCGGTTACTATTTCAAAAGTAATCAGCAAGATTTTTATTTTCAGCATATTCGTTGATGACTATTTCAAAAGTAATCGGCAAGATTTTTATTTTCAGCATATTTGTCGGTTACTGTTTTAAAAGTAATCAACAAGATTTTTATTTTCAACATATTCGTCGGTTACTATTTCAAAAGTAATCGGCAAGACTTTATTTTCAGCATATTCGTTGGTTACTATTTCAAAAGTAATCGGTAAGATTTTTATTTTCAACATATTCGTCGCTTACTATTTCAAAAGTAATCGGCAAGACTTTATTTTCAGCACATTCGTCGGTTACTATTTCAAAAGTAATCGGCAAGATTTTTATTTTCAACATATTCGTCGGTTACTATTTCAAAAGTAATCGGCAAGACTTTATTTTCAGCACATTCATTGGTTACTTTTTTAAAAGTAATTGGTAAGATTTTTATTTCCAACATATTCATCGCTTACTATTTCAAAAGTAATCAGCATGATTTATTTTCAGCACATTCGTCGGTTACTATTTCAAAAGTAATCGGCAAGATTTTTATTTTCAGCGGTGACTATTTCAAAAGTAATTGGCAAGATTTTTATTTTCAGCATATTTGTCGGTTACTTTTTCAAAAGTAATCGGCAAGATTTTTATTTTCAACATATTTGTCGGTTACTATTTCAAAAGTAATCGGCAAGACTTTATTTTCAGCATATTCGTTGGTTACTATTTCAAAAGTAATCGGTAAGATTTTTATTTTCAACATATTCGTCGCTTACTATTTCAAAAGTAATCGGCATGATTTATTTTCAGCACATTCGTCGGTTACTATTTCAAAAGTAATCGGCAAGATTTTTATTTTCAGCATATTCGTCGGTGACTATTTCAAAAGTAATCTGCATGATTTATTTTCAGCATATTCGTCGGTTACTATTTCAAAGGTAATCGACATGTTTTATTTTCAACACATTCGTCGGTTACTATTTCAAAAGTCATCGACATGATCTATTTTCTGCATATTCGTCGGTTTCTATTTCAAAAGTAATCGGCAAGATTTTTATTTTCAGCACATTCGTCGGTTACTATTTCAAAAGTAAACGACAAGATTTTTATTTTCAACATATTCGTCGGTTACTATTTCAAAAGTAATCGGCAAGACATTATTTTAAGCACATTCATTGGTTACTTTTTTAAAATTAATCGGTAAGATTTTTATTTCCAACATATTCGTCGCTTACTATTTCAAAAGTAATCAACATGATTTATTTTCAGCACATTCGTCGGTTACTATTTCAAAAGTAATCAGCAAGATTTTTATTTTCAGCATATTCGTCGATGACTATTTCAAAAGTAATCGGCAAGATTTTTATTTTCAGCATATTTGTCGGTTACTGTTTTAAAAGTAATCAACAAGATTTTTATTTTCAACATATTCGTCGGTTACTATTTCAAAAGTAATCGGCAAGACTTTATTTTCAGCATATTCGTTGGTTACTATTTCAAAAGTAATCGGTAAGATTTTTATTTTCAACATATTCGTCGCTTACTATTTCAAAAGTAATCGGCAAGACTTTATTTTCAGCACATTCGTCGGTTACTATTTCAAAAGTAATCGGCAAGATTTTTATTTTCAACATATTCGTCGGTTACTATTTCAAAAGTAATCGGCAAGACTTTATTTTCAGCACATTCATTGGTTACTTTTTTAAAAGTAATTGGTAAGATTTTTATTTCCAACATATTCATCGCTTACTATTTCAAAAGTAATCAGCATGATTTATTTTCAGCACATTCGTCGGTTACTATTTCAAAAGTAATCGGCAAGATTTTTATTTTCAGCATATTAGTCGGTGACTATTTCAAAAGTAATTGGCAAGATTTTTATTTTCAGCATATTTGTCGGTTACTTTTTCAAAAGTAATCGGCAAGATTTTTATTTTCAACATATTTGTCGGTTACTATTTCAAAAGTAATCGCAAGACTTTATTTTCAGCATATTCGTTGGTTACTATTTCAAAAGTAATCGGTAAGATTTTTATTTTCAACATATTCGTCGCTTACTATTTCAAAAGTAATCGGCATGATTTATTTTCAGCACATTCGTCGGTTACTATTTCAAAAGTAATCGGCAAGATTTTTATTTTCAGCATATTCGTCGGTGACTATTTCAAAAGTAATCTGCATGATTTATTTTCAGCATATTCGTCGGTTACTATTTCAAAGGTAATCGACATGTTTTATTTTCAACACATTCGTCGGTTACTATTTCAAAAGTAATCGGCAAGATTTTCATTTTCAGCATGTTCATCGGTTACTATTTCAAAGGTAAACGGCAAGATTTTTATTTTCAACATATTCGTCGGTTACTATTTCAAAAGTAATCGGCAAGACATTATTTTAAGCACATTCATTGGTTACTTTTTTAAAATTAATCGGTAAGATTTTTATTTCCAACATATTCGTCGCTTACTATTTCAAAAGTAATCAGCATGATTTATTTTCAGCACATTCGTCGGATACTATTTCAAAAGTAATCAGCAAGATTTTTATTTTCAGCATATTCGTCGATGACTATTTCAAAAGTAATCGGCAAGATTTTTATTTTCAGCATATTTGTCGGTTACTGTTTTAAAAGTAATCAACAAGATTTTTATTTTCAACATATTCGTCGGTTACTATTTCAAAAGTAATCGGCAAGACTTTATTTTCAGCATATTCGTTGGTTACTATTTCAAAAGTAATCGGTAAGATTTTTATTTTCAACATATTCGTCGCTTACTATTTCAAAAGTAATCGGCAAGACTTTATTTTCAACATATTCGTTGGTTACTATTTCAAAAGTAATCGGTACGATTTTTATTTTCAACATATTCGTCGCTTACTATTTCAAAAGTAATCGGCAAGACTTTATTTTCAGCACATTCGTCGGTTACTATTTCAAAAGTAATCGGCAAGATTTTTATTTTCAACATATTCGTCGGTTACTATTTCAAAAGTAATCGGCAAGACTTTATTTTCAGCACATTCATTGGTTACTTTTTTAAAAGTAATTGGTAAGATTTTTATTTCCAACATATTCATCGCTTACTATTTCAAAAGTAATCAGCATGATTTATTTTCAGCACATTCGTCGGTTACTATTTCAAAAGTAATCGGCAAGATTTTTATTTTCAGCATATTAGTCGGTGACTATTTCAAAAGTAATTGGCAAGATTTTTATTTTCAGCATATTTGTCGGTTACTTTTTCAAAAGTAATCGGCAAGATTTTTATTTTCAACATATTTGTCGGTTACTATTTCAAAAGTAATCGGCAAGACTTTATTTTCAGCATATTCGTTGGTTACTATTTCAAAAGTAATCGGTAAGATTTTTATTTTCAACATATTCGTCGCTTACTATTTCAAAAGTAATCGGCATGATTTATTTTCAGCACATTCGTCGGTTACTATTTCAAAAGTAATCGGCAAGATTTTTATTTTCAGCATATTCGTCGGTGACTATTTCAAAAGTAATCTGCATGATTTATTTTCAGCATATTCGTCGGTTACTATTTCAA
Source organism: Medicago lupulina (assembly GCA_958299785.1). Taxonomy (NCBI): domain Eukaryota; kingdom Viridiplantae; phylum Streptophyta; class Magnoliopsida; order Fabales; family Fabaceae; genus Medicago; species Medicago lupulina. Next base: position 49,020,031 of record OY283139.1, on the reverse strand, counting down.
AGGTAATCGACATGTTTTATTTTCAACACATTCGTCGGTTACTATTTCAAAAGTAATCGGCAAGATTTTCATTTTCAGCATGTTCATCGGTTACTATTTCAAAGGTAAACGGCAAGATTTTTATTTTCAACATATTCGTCGGTTACTATTTCAAAAGTAATCGGCAAGACATTATTTTAAGCACATTCATTGGTTACTTTTTTAAAATTAATCGGTAAGATTTTTATTTCCAACATATTCGTCGCTTACTATTTCAAAAGTAATCAGCATGATTTATTTTCAGCACATTCGTCGGATACTATTTCAAAAGTAATCAGCAAGATTTTTATTTTCAGCATATTCGTCGATGACTATTTCAAAAGTAATCGGCAAGATTTTTATTTTCAGCATATTTGTCGGTTACTGTTTTAAAAGTAATCAACAAGATTTGTATTTTCAACATATTCGTCGGTTACTATTTCAAAAGTAATCGGCAAGACTTTATTTTCAGCATATTCGTTGGTTACTATTTCAAAAGTAATCGGTAAGATTTTTATTTTCAACATATTCGTCGCTTACTATTTCAAAAGTAATCGGCAAGACTTTATTTTCAGCATATTCGTTGGTTACTATTTCAAAAGTAATCGGTAAGATTTTTATTTTCAACATATTCGTCGCTTACTATTTCAAAAGTAATCGGCAAGACTTTATTTTCAGCACATTCGTCGGTTACTATTTCAAAAGTAATCGGCAAGATTTTTATTTTCAACATATTCGTCGGTTACTATTTCAAAAGTAATCGGCAAGACTTTATTTTCAGCACATTCATTGGTTACTTTTTTAAAAGTAATTGGTAAGATTTTTATTTCCAACATATTCATCGCTTACTATTTCAAAAGTAATCAGCATGATTTATTTTCAGCACATTCGTCGGTTACTATTTCAAAAGTAATCGGCAAGATTTTTATTTTCAGCATATTAGTCGGTGACTATTTCAAAAGTAATTGGCAAGATTTTTATTTTCAGCATATTTGTCGGTTACTTTTTCAAAAGTAATCGGCAAGATTTTTATTTTCAACATATTTGTCGGTTACTATTTCAAAAGTAATCGGCAAGACTTTATTTTCAGCATATTCGTTGGTTACTATTTCAAAAGTAATCGGTAAGATTTTTATTTTCAACATATTCGTCGCTTACTATTTCAAAAGTAATCGGCATGATTTATTTTCAGCACATTCGTCGGTTACTATTTCAAATGTAATCGGCAAGATTTTTATTTTCAGCATATTCGTCGGTGACTATTTCAAAAGTAATCTGCATGATTTATTTTCAGCATATTCGTCGGTTACTATTTCAAAGGTAATCGACATGTTTTATTTTCAACACATTCGTCGGTTACTATTTCAAAAGTAATCGGCAAGATTTTCATTTTCAGCATGTTCATCGGTTACTATTTCAAAGGTAAACGGCAAGATTTTTATTTTCAACATATTCGTCGGTTACTATTTCAAAAGTAATCGGCAAGACATTATTTTAAGCACATTCATTGGTTACTTTTTTAAAATTAATCGGTAAGATTTTTATTTCCAACATATTCGTCGCTTACTATTTCAAAAGTAATCAGCATGATTTATTTTCAGCACATTCGTCGGATACTATTTCAAAAGTAATCAGCAAGATTTTTATTTTCAGCATATTCGTCGATGACTATTTCAAAAGTAATCGGCAAGATTTTTATTTTCAGCATATTTGTCGGTTACTGTTTTAAAAGTAATCAACAAGATTTTTATTTTCAACATATTCGTCGGTTACTATTTCAAAAGTAATCGGCAAGACTTTATTTTCAGCATATTCGTTGGTTACTATTTCAAAAGTAATCGGTAAGATTTTTATTTTCAACATATTCGTCGCTTACTATTTGAAAAGTAATCGGCAAGACTTTATTTTCAGCACATTCGTCGGTTACTATTTCAAAAGTAATCGGCAAGATTTTTATTTTCAACATATTCGTCGGTTACTATTTCAAAAGTAATCGGCAAGACTTTATTTTCAGCACATTTGTAACGCCCATTTTTGATTATTTAATTAATTGATTTATTTGAGAAATTGCTATATATTTTTATATATATATTATGTGATGATAAGTGGAGATTTGTTATGTTTTTATGCGACGTGGTGACTTATTTTATTGTTTAATAAAATAAGATTTGAAAATAAAATAAAATGTTTAGTTGTGGGTTAGTTTTGGATTTTAGAGAATTATGTGGGAGAAAGAGTAAATAAGATAAGATTTGTTGGGAGTATATAAAGGGAAATTAGGTCAAGAGAGTCAGTACGCGTTGTCAGAGTTTTGGAAAAGAGAGAAAACGGTCGCGTGAAAGGAGAAGAGAAAGAGGGCTGCGATTTTCTGCTTATAACCAGGTAAGGGCGAGCCTAGCATTTGATTATATTATTCTGTAACCCATCTAATCAAGATTAAACAATCATAGGGCTGTTTTGAGAGAATTGAAATTAGGTTAAAAAGTGAGAATAATGATGAAGTAGGCCAAAAGCTGTAGAATTGATGTTTAGTTTGAGCACAGAACGTAGATTAACCATTATGATGATGATTCTGAGAGTTTAGACGAATTAGATGATGAATTTGGGACTTTTTGGGTGAATTTTCGTAGAACCCGTAGCAGTCTGTTCATCGCTCGCCTGAGGCGAGCTATGCAACTCGCCGTGGCGAGTAGACCTAGTTTACTCGCGAGGCGAGCATCCCAGCTCGCCATAGCGAGCGTTACCCTAGAGCTCGCGAGGCGAGCAATCCAACTCGCCATAGCGAGCAGGACCTTAGTACTCGCGAGGCGAGCTATCCCACTCGCCATAGCGAGTTAAGTCAGAACCCAGAACTGTATTCTGTTTGCGAACTGTTTCGCATAGAACCTCGAGAGATGACCTTTCGGTAGTTTCTGGGACTTTTAATAATGTTTATTATAAACTGTAACGATGAATACATGATGACTGAGATGATTTTGATGCTTTTCATGCCGCTTATGTGTGTTATATGAACTATTAAAGTTGTAAATGTTTGACTTACTTAAGATGCTTGCTTTATGGATATTATTTGAAAGATGTGATTACTGCCATGTTGCTGTTTACCTTTGAATAGTTGCTGCATGTGTCAGTCCTTGTTGTTTAAGATGTTTTGCGACGTTTAAGATGTTAACTTGTTTAAGTTAAAAGTGTTGAGTCTCATGCATACTCATTCTATGATGGGGGCTCATGCCCTGGAGTTTTTACTCACCAGCGACGAGGGTTGCATAGTCAAGTGATGTTGTCGGGTCGTGTCGTCTAAGATGTTTAATAAGATGTATATGATAATGATTATGATGATGCTAAATGATGTGTTGTTTATGATGATGTTCTAAATGATGTGTTGTTTATGATGATAATCTAAATGCTAGATGTTTATCTGTGATGAGTTGAATTATGTTGGTTGTTTGAATTGTGATTATTTGATTACATGTTTAATATAATTATTTGTGAATCTCACCCCTTCTGCTGGAATTGCCGCCTCGTGGGCAAGTGCAGGTAACCAAGATTAGGTGCAGACGTGTGAGGATTTCTGCAGTCGAGTCTAGGTGCTCTGATACGTAACGGGATGGGGAAATCTTGCTTATATTTTCTCTGTTCCTTGCGTATTATGCTTTTGATGTGATTATGTTATTTTTGAAGATTTATTAAGACGTTGTTGAGGCCTGTGTGCCAAAGACTTTTCTTTATGAGATGATTTATGATTTTCCGCTGCGATAATTGAGAAATAATTTACGAATATTTTATGAAGATTTAATGATTATTTATTCATTAACATGAGATGTTTTAGAAGTGTGATGCCCTGTTTTTGTGCTTACTCTGATGCATGCTGTTCTTTTTAAAGAAATTTCTATGTTGGGAAAACGGGGTGTTACAACATTCATTGGTTACTTTTTTAAAAGTAATTGGTAAGATTTTTATTTCCAACATATTCATCGCTTACTATTTCAAAAGTAATCAGCATGATTTATTTTCAGCACATTCGTCGGTTACTATTTCAAAAGTAATCGGCAAGATTTTTATTTTCAGCATATTAGTCGGTGACTATTTCAAAAGTAATTGGCAAGATTTTTATTTTCAGCATATTTGTCGGTTACTTTTTCAAAAGTAATCGGCAAGATTTTTATTTTCAACATATTTGTCGGTTACTATTTCAAAAGTAATCAGCAAGACTTTATTTTCAGCATATTCGTTGGTTACTATTTCAAAAGTAATCGGTAAGATTTTTATTTTCAGCATATTCGTCGGTGACTATTTCAAAAGTAATCTGCATGATTTATTTTCAGCATATTCGTCGGTTACTATTTCAAAGGTAATCGACATGTTTTATTTTCAACACATTCGTCGGTTACTATTTCAAAAGTCATCGGCATGATCTATTTTCTGCATATTCGTCGGTTACTATTTCAAAAGTAATCGGCAAGATTTTCATTTTCAGCATGTTCATCGGTTACTATTTCAAAGGTAATCGGCAAGATTTTTATTTTCAGCACATTCGTCGGTTACTATTTCAAAAGTAAACGGCAAGATTTTTATTTTCAACATATTCGTCGGTTACTATTTCAAAAGTAATCGGCAAGACATTATTTTAAGCACATTCATTGGTTACTTTTTTAAAATTAATCGGTAAGATTTTTATTTCCAACATATTCGTCGCTTACTATTTCAAAAGTAATCAGCATGATTTATTTTCAGCACATTCGTCGGTTACTATTTCAAAAGTAATCAGCAAGATTTTTATTTTCAGCATATTCGTCGATGACTATTTTAAAAGTAATCGGCAAGATTTTTATTTTCAGCATATTTGTCGGTTACTGTTTTAAAAGTAATCAACAAGATTTTTATTTTCAACATATTCGTCGGTTACTATTTCAAAAGTAATCGGCAAGACTTTATTTTCAGCATAACGGGATGGGGAAATCTTGCTTATATTTTCTCTGTTCCTTGCGTATTATGCTTTTGATGTGATTATGTTATTTTTGAAGATTTATTAAGACGTTGTTGAGGCCTGTGTGCCAAAGACTTTTCTTTATGAGATGATTTATGATTTTCCGCTGCGATAATTGAGAAATAATTTACGAATATTTTATGAAGATTTAATGATTATTTATTCATTAACATGAGATGTTTTAGAAGTGTGATGCCCTGTTTATGTGCTTACTCTGATGCATGCTGTTCTTTTTAAAGAAATTTCTATGTTGGGAAAACGGGGTGTTACAATTGGTATCAGAGCAGGTCGGTCCGTCCGGCCAAGTAGAGAGTCGAGTGACGTTGTCTTAGAGTTAGAATAGTATTATTGTATTATTCTAACTTACGTTTGTTTTGCATAGGATTAAGATGGCTGGAAGAAATGACGCTGCAATTGCTGCTGCCTTGGAAGCTGTTGCTCAAGCTGTGGGACCGCAACCAAATGCGAATGCTGGTGCTGGTGCAGAGGTCCGTATGCTGGAGACCTTCTTGAGAAACCATCCTCCTACTTTCAAGGGGAGATATGATCCGGATGGAGCCCAGGCGTGGCTCAAAGAGATAGAGAGAGTGTTTAGGGTGATGCAGTGCACGGAGGTGCAGAAGGTGCGTTTCGGTACGCACATGCTGGCTGAGGAGGCGGATGACTGGTGGATTAGTCTTCTACCTACCCTGGAGCAGGACGGTGCTGAGGTGACCTGGGCAGTTTTTAAGAGAGAGTTCCTCAACAGATATTTTCCTGAGGATGTGCGGGGCAAGAAAGAGATTGAGTTCCTGGAACTAAAGCAAGGGAACATGTCTGTGACTGAGTATGCTGCAAAATTTGTGGAGCTAGCCAAGTTTTATCCACACTACTCTGCTGAGACCGCCGAATTTTCTAAGTGTATTAAGTTCGAGAACGGATTGAGAGCTGATATCAAGAGGGCTATAGGGTATCAGAAGATCAGAAACTTTTCTGAGTTAGTGAGCAGCTGCAGGATTTACGAGGAGGACACGAAGGCTCATTACAAGGTGGTTAATGAGAGGAAAGGAAAGGGGCAGCAAAGTCGTCCTAAGCCCTACAGTGCCCCTGCAGATAAGGGCAAACAGCGAGTTAATGATGAGAGGAGACCTGTTAAGAAAGATGCTCCTACTGAGGTTGTCTGCTATACTTGTGGCGTGAAAGGCCATAAGAGTAATGCTTGTCCTGGAGAGGTGAAGCGGTGTTTCCGTTGTGGCAAGAAGGGTCACACTACTGCTGATTGCAAACATGGTGATGTTGTATGTTTTAACTGCGGCGATGAGGGTCACATTGGTTCGCAATGCACGAAGCCTAAGAAGGCTCAGACTTCTGGGAGAGTTTTTGCTTTGACGGGTACGCAGACGGAGAGCGAGGATCGCTTGATCAGAGGTACTTGTTATTTTGATAATATACCTTTAGTTGCTATTATTGATACTGGTGCCACACATTGTTTTGTTGCTCTTGATTGTGCTGCTAAGTTGAATCTTGTTGTATCTGATATGAATGGGGAGATGGTTGTCGAAACTCCAGCTAAGGGTTCGGTGACTACTTCCCTTGTGTGTTTAAGATGCCCTGTGTCTATGTTTGGTCGTGATTTTGAGATTGATTTAGTGTGTCTACCGTTGGTTGGGATGGATGTAATTTTGGGGATGAATTGGTTAGAGTACAACCACGTTCTGATTAATTGTTTTAGCAAGACGGTGCATTTTTCTTCTCCCGAGGAAGAGAGTGGCGCAGAGTTCCTATCCACTAAACAGTTGAAGCAGCTGGAACGCGATGGAATTATGATGTTTTCTCTGATGGCGTCTTTATCTATTGAGAATCAGGCGGTGATCGATAAGCTACAAGTGGTATGCGACTTTCCTGAGGTTTTCCCAGATGAGATTCCTGATGTGCCTCCAGAGAGAGAAGTCGAATTTTCGATTGATCTTATTCCTGGAACGAAGCCTGTGTCTATGACGCCTTATCGTATGTCAGCTTCTGAGTTGGCTGAGCTGAAGAAACAGTTAGAGGATTTGCTCGATAAGAAGTTCGTGAGACCAAGTGTTTCACCGTGGGGAGCTCCAGTGTTGTTAGTCAAGAAGAAAGATGGAAGTATGAGGTTGTGCATCGACTATCGTCAGTTGAATAAAGTAACGATAAAGAATAGGTATCCACTTCCGAGAATTGACGACTTGATGGATCAGTGGGTGGGTGCTTGTGTATTCAGCAAGATAGATTTGAGGTCGGGTTACCATCAGATTAAAGTGAAAGATGAGGATATGCAGAAGACGGCATTTAGGACGCGTTATGGACATTATGAGTATACAGTGATGCCTTTCGGTGTTACTAACGCACCTGGCGTATTTATGGAGTATATGAATAGAATCTTCCATGCTTACTTGGATCGTTTTGTTGTGGTGTTCATTGATGATATTCTGGTTTATTCTAAGACTGAAGAAGAGCATGCTGAGCATTTGAAGATCGTCTTGCAAGTGTTGAAAGAGAAGAAGCTTTTTGCTAAGTTGTCTAAGTGTGAGTTCTGGTTGAAAGAAGTAAGTTTTCTTGGTCATGTTATTTCTGGCGATGGCATTGCGGTTGATCCGTCTAAAGTTGAAGCGGTTTCGCAATGGGAGACTCCGAAGTCGGTTACTGAGATTAGAAGCTTTTTGGGTCTAGCTGGTTATTACCGAAGACTTATAGAAGGATTTTCTAAGTTGGCTCTTCCGTTAACGCAGTTGACGTGTAAAGGTAAATCTTTTGTATGGGATGTGCATTGTGAGAACAGTTTTAACGAGTTGAAGAAACGTTTGACGACGGCTCCAGTTTTGATTTTGCCGAAGCCCAATGAACCTTTTGTGGTATATTGTGATGCGTCTAAGTTGGGTTTAGGTGGTGTACTTATGCAAGATGGTAAAGTGGTAGCTTATGCTTCAAGGCAATTGAGAATTCATGAGAAGAATTATCCGACGCATGACTTAGAGTTGGCGGCTGTGGTCTTTGTATTGAAGATATGGAGACATTACTTGTATGGTTCGAGGTTTGAGGTGTTTAGTGATCACAAGAGTTTGAAGTACTTATTTGACCAGAAGGAATTGAATATGAGGCAACGAAGGTGGCTTGAATTGTTGAAGGATTACGATTTTGGTTTGAATTATCATCCGGGCAAAGCTAATGTGGTTGCGGATGCCTTGAGCAGGAAGACTTTGCATATGTCTGCTATGATGGTGAAGGAGTTTGAGTTGCTTGAACAGTTTAGAGATTTGAGCTTAGTTTGTGAAAGAACGCCTCAGAGTGTAAAGCTAGGAATGTTGAAGATTGATAATGAGTTCTTGAAAAGTATCAAAGAGGCGCAGAAAGAAGATGTTAAGTTTGTGGACTTGTTGGTTGCTAGTAATCAGGCGGAGGATAGTGACTTTAAAGTGGATGATCAAGGAGTGTTGAGATTCCGAGGTAGGATTTGCATTCCTGATAATGAGAAAATGAAGAAGATGATCCTTGAAGAGAGTCATAGAAGTAGCTTGAGTATTCATCCGAGAGCTACGAAGATGTATCATGATTTAAAGAAGCTGTTTTGGTGGTCTGGTTTGAAACGTGACGTGGCACAGTTTGTTTATTCTTGTTTGGTTTGTCAGAAATCGAAGGTTGAACATCAGAAACCTGCTGGAATGATGGTACCTTTAGATGTGCCAGAGTGGAAATGGGATAGTATATCCATGGATTTTGTGCGAGCTTGCCGAATACTCCTAAAGGGAATGACGCTATTTGGGTGATTGTTGATAGATTGACGAAGTCGGCTCATTTTCTACCGATTAATATTACTTTTCCTGTTGCTCAGTTGGCAGAGATCTATGTCAAGGAGATCGTGAAGTTGCATGGTGTTCCTTCGAGCATCGTATCAGATAGAGACCCGAGATTTACTTCTAGATTTTGGAAGAGTTTGCAAGAGGCGTTAGGTTCTCAGTTGAGGTTGAGTTCGGCTTATCATCCGCAAACAGATGGTCAGTCGGAAAGGACGATTCAGTCGTTGGAAGATTTGTTGAGAGTGTGTGTACTTGAGCAAGGAGGAACTTGGGATAGTCATCTTCCGTTGATAGAGTTCACGTACAACAACAGTTACCATTCGAGTATTGGGATGGCACCCTTTGAGGCTTTGTATGGTCGGAGATGTAGAACTCCGTTGTGTTGGTTTGAGTCAGGCGAGAATGTGATGTTAGGACCGGAGATTGTTCAACAGACTACTGAGAAAGTGAGAATGATCCAAGAGAAGATGAAAGCGTCGCAGAGTCGACAAAAGAGTTATCATGACAAGCGTAGGAAGGACCTTGAGTTCCAAGAGGGAGATCATGTGTTCCTGAGAGTGACTCCCATGACTGGTGTTGGTCGTGCATTGAAGTCAAAGAAGTTAACCCCGAAGTTTATTGGTCCGTAAGAGATTTCAGAGAGGATTGGGGCGGTGGCCTATCGTATTGGATTGCCACCACATCTGTCGAATTTGCACGATGTGTTCCATGTGTCGCAACTGAGGAAGTATGTTCCGGATCCGTCTCATGTGATCCAGAGTGATGATGTGCAAGTTAGGGACAACCTTACGGTTGAGACCTTACCAGTGAGGATTGATGATAGGAAGACGAAGACGCTGAGGGGCAAGGAGATACCTCTCGTTAGAGTCGTTTGGTCGGGAGCGACCGGCGAAAGCTTGACGTGGGAATTAGAGAGTAAGATGCTAGAGTCGTACCCTGAGTTGTTTGCTTGAGGTAATTTTCGAGGACGAAAATCTTTTAAGTTGGGGAGAGTTGTAACGCCCATTTTTGATTATTTAATTAATTGATTTATTTGAGAAATTGCTATATATTTTTATATATATATTATGTGATGATAAGTGGAGATTTGTTATGTTTTTATGCGACGTGGTGACTTATTTTATTGTTTAATAAAATAAGATTTGAAAATAAAATAAAATGTTTAGTTGTGGGTTAGTTTTGGATTTTAGAGAATTATGTGGGAGAAAGAGTAAATAAGATAAGATTTGTTGGGAGTATATAAAGGGAAATTAGGTCAAGAGAGTCAGTACGCGTTGTCAGAGTTTTGGAAAAGAGAGAAAACGGTCGCGTGAAAGGAGAAGAGAAAGAGGGCTGCGATTTTCTGCTTATAACCAGGTAAGGGTGAGCCTAGCATTTGATTATATTATTCTGTAACCCATCTAATCAAGATTAAACAATCATAGGGCTGTTTTGAGAGAATTGAAATTAGGTTAAAAAGTGAGAATAATGATGAAGTAGGCCAAAAGCTGTAGAATTGATGTTTAGTTTGAGCACAGAACGTAGATTAACCATTATGATGATGATTCTGAGAGTTTAGACGAATTAGATGATGAATTTGGGACTTTTTGGGTGAATTTTCGTAGAACCCGTAGCAGTCTGTTCATCGCTCGCCTGAGGCGAGCTATGCAACTCGCCGTGGCGAGTAGACCTAGTTTACTCGCGAGGCGAGCATCCCAGCTCGCCATAGCGAGCGTTACCCTAGAGCTCGCGAGGCGAGCAATCCAACTCGCCATAGCGAGCAGGACCTTAGTACTCGCGAGGCGAGCTATCCCACTCGCCATAGCGAGTTAAGTCAGAACCCAGAACTGTATTCTGTTTGCGAACTGTTTCGCATAGAACCTCGAGAGATGACCTTTCGGTAGTTTCTGGGACTTTTAATAATGTTTATTATAAACTGTAACGATGAATACATGATGACTGAGATGATTTTGATGCTTTTCATGCCGCTTATGTGTGTTATATGAACTATTAAAGTTGTAAATGTTTGACTTACTTAAGATGCTTGCTTTATGGATATTATTTGAAAGATGTGATTACTGCCATGTTGCTGTTTACCTTTGAATAGTTGCTGCATGTGTCAGTCCTTGTTGTTTAAGATGTTTTGCGACGTTTAAGATGTTAACTTGTTTAAGTTAAAAGTGTTGAGTCTCATGCATACTCATTCTATGATGGGGGCTCATGCCCTGGAGTTTTTACTCACCAGCGACGAGGGCTTATGCCCTGGAGCTTTGCTCACCAGCGACGAAGGCTTATGCCTTGGAGTATATTTATGCTCATAGCGACGAGGGCTCATGCCCTGGATTGGTACCACATGCATATAAGACGTAGGGTTGCATAGTCAAGTGATGTTGTCGGGTCGTGTCGTCTAAGATGTTTAATAAGATGTATATGATAATGATTATGATGATGCTAAATGATGTGTTGTTTATGATGATGTTCTAAATGATGTGTTGTTTATGATGATAATCTAAATGCTAGATGTTTATCTGTGATGAGTTGAATTATGTTGGTTGTTTGAATTGTGATTATTTGATTACATGTTTAATATAATTATTTGTGAATCTCACCCCTTCTGCTGGAATTGCCGCCTCGTGGGCAAGTGCAGGTAACCAAGATTAGGTGCAGACGTGTGAGGATTTCTGCAGTCGAGTCTAGGTGCTCTGATACGTAACGGGATGGGGAAATCTTGCTTATATTTTCTCTGTTCCTTGCGTATTATGCTTTTGATGTGATTATGTTATTTTTGAAGATTTATTAAGACGTTGTTGAGGCCTGTGTGCCAAAGACTTTTCTTTATGAGATGATTTATGATTTTCCGCTGCGATAATTGAGAAATAATTTACGAATATTTTATGAAGATTTAATGATTATTTATTCATTAACATGAGATGTTTTAGAAGTGTGATGCCCTGTTTATGTGCTTACTCTGATGCATGATTAACTTTTTAAAGAAATTTCTATGTTGGGAAAACGGGGTGTTACAACATTCATTGGTTACTTTTTTAAAAGTAATTGGTAAGATTTTTATTTCCAACATATTCATCGCTTACTATTTCAAAAGTAATCAGCATGATTTATTTTCAGCACATTCGTCGGTTACTATTTCAAAAGTAATCGGCAAGATTTTTATTTTCAGCATATTAGTCGGTGACTATTTCAAAAGTAATTGGCAAGATTTTTATTTTCAGCATATTTGTCGGTTACTTTTTCAAAAGTAATCGGCAAGATTTTTATTTTCAACATATTTGTCGGTTACTATTTCAAAAGTAATCGGCAAGACTTTATTTTCAGCATATTCGTTGGTTACTATTTCAAAAGTAATCGGTAAGATTTTTATTTTCAGCATATTCGTCGGTGACTATTTCAAAAGTAATCTGCATGATTTATTTTCAGCATATTCGTCGGTTACTATTTCAAAGGTAATCGACATGTTTTATTTTCAACACATTCGTCGGTTACTATTTCAAAAGTCATCGGCATGATCTATTTTCTGCATATTCGTCGGTTACTATTTCAAAAGTAATCGGCAAGATTTTCATTTTCAGCATGTTCATCGGTTACTATTTCAAAGGTAATCGGCAAGATTTTTATTTTCAGCACATTCGTCGGTTACTATTTCAAAAGTAAACGGCAAGATTTTTATTTTCAACATATTCGTCGGTTACTATTTCAAAAGTAATCGGCAAGACATTATTTTAAGCACATTCATTGGTTACTTTTTTAAAATTAATCGGTAAGATTTTTATTTCCAACATATTCGTCGCTTACTATTTCAAAAGTAATCAGCATGATTTATTTTCAGCACATTCGTCGGTTACTAATTCAAAAGTAATCAGCAAGATTTTTATTTTCAGCATATTCGTCGATGACTATTTCAAAAGTGATCGGCAAGATTTTTATTTTCAGCATATTTGTCGGTTACTGTTTTAAAAGTAATCAACAAGATTTTTATTTTCAACATATTCGTCGGTTACTATTTCAAAAGTAATCGGCAATACTTTATTTTTAGCATATTCGTTGGTTACTATTTCAAAAGTAATCGGTAAGATTTTTATTTTCAACATATTCGTCGCTTACTATTTCAAAAGTAATCGGCAAGACTTTATTTTCAGCACATTCGTCGGTTACTATTTCAAAAGTAATCGGCAAGATTTTTATTTTCAACATATTCGTCGGTTACTATTTCAAAAGTAATCGGCAAGACTTTATTTTCAGCACATTCATTGGTTACTTTTTTAAAAGTAATTGGTAAGATTTTTATTTCCAACATATTCATCGCTTACTATTTCAAAAGTAATCAGCATGATTTATTTTCAGCACATTCGTCGGTTACTATTTCAAAAGTAATCGGCAAGATTTTTATTTTCAGCATATTAGTCGGTGACTATTTCAAAAGTAATTGGCAAGATTTTTATTTTCAGCATATTTGTCGGTTACTTTTTCAAAAGTAATCGGCAAGATTTTTATTTTCAACATATTTGTCGGTTACTATTTCAAAAGTAATCGGCAAGACTTTATTTTCAGCATATTCGTTGGTTACTATTTCAAAAGTAATCGGTAAGATTTTTATTTTCAACATATTCGTCGCTTACTATTTCAAAAGTAATCGGCATGATTTATTTTCAGCACATTCGTCGGTTACTATTTCAAAAGTAATCGGCAAGATTTTTATTTTCAGCATATTCGTCGGTGACTATTTCAAAAGTAATCTGCATGATTTATTTTCAGCATATTCGTCGGTTACTATTTCAAAGGTAATCGACATGTTTTATTTTCAACACATTCGTCGGTTACTATTTCAAAAGTAATCGGCAAGATTTTCATTTTCAGCATGTTCATCGGTTACTATTTCAAAGGTAAACGGCAAGATTTTTATTTTCAACATATTCGTCGGTTACTATTTCAAAAGTAATCGGCAAGACATTATTTTAAGCACATTCATTGGTTACTTTTTTAAAATTAATCGGTAAGATTTTTATTTCCAACATATTCGTCGCTTACTATTTCAAAAGTAATCAGCATGATTTATTTTCAGCACATTCGTCGGATACTATTGCAAAAGTAATCAGCAAGATTTTTATTTTCAGCATATTCGTCGATGACTATTTCAAAAGTAATCGGCAAGATTTTTATTTTCAGCATATTTGTCGGTTACTGTTTTAAAAGTAATCAACAAGATTTTTATTTTCAACATATTCGTCGGTTACTATTTCAAAAGTAATCGGCAAGACTTTATTTTCAGCATATTCGTTGGTTACTATTTCAAAAGTAATCGGTAAGATTTTTATTTTCAACATATTCGTCGCTTACTATTTGAAAAGTAATCGGCAAGACTTTATTTTCAGCACATTCGTCGGTTACTATTTCAAAAGTAATCGGCAAGATTTTTATTTTCAACATATTCGTCGGTTACTATTTCAAAAGTAATCGGCAAGACTTTATTTTCAGCACATTCGTTGGTTACTTTTTTAAAAGTAATTGGTAAGATTTTTATTTCCAACATATTCATCGCTTACTATTTCAAAAGTAATCAGCATGATTTATTTTCAGCACATTCGTCGGTTACTATTTCAAAAGTAATCGGCAAGATTTTTATTTTCAGCATATTAGTCGGTGACTATTTCAAAAGTAATTGGCAAGATTTTTATTTTCAGCATATTTGTCGGTTACTTTTTCAAAAGTAATCGGCAAGATTTTTATTTTCAACATATTTGTCGGTGACTATTTCAAAAGTAATTGGCAAGATTTTTATTTTCAGCATATTTGTCGGTTACTTTTTCAAAAGTAATCGGCAAGATTTTTATTTTCAACATATTTGTCGGTTACTATTTCAAAAGTAATCGGCAAGACTTTATTTTCAGCATATTCGTTGGTTACTATTTCAAAAGTAATCGGTAAGATTTTTATTTTCAGCATATTCGTCGGTGACTATTTCAAAAGTAATCTGCATGATTTATTTTCAGCATATTCGTCGGTTACTATTTCAAAGGTAATCGACATGTTTTATTTTCAACACATTCGTCGGTTACTATTTCAAAAGTCATCGGCAAGATTTTCATTTTCAGCATGTTCATCGGTTACTATTTCAAAGGTAATCGGCAAGATTTTTATTTTCAGCACATTCGTCGGTTACTATTTCAAAAGTAAACGGCAAGATTTTTATTTTCAACATATTCGTCGGTTACTATTTCAAAAGTAATCGGCAAGACATTATTTTAAGCACATTCATTGGTTACTTTTTTAAAATTAATCGGTAAGATTTTTATTTCCAACATATTCGTCGCTTACTATTTCAAAAGTAATCAGCATGATTTATTTTCAGCACATTCGTCGGTTACTATTTCAAAAGTAATCAGCAAGATTTTTATTTTCAGCATATTCGTCGATGACTATTTCAAAAGTAATCGGCAAGATTTTTATTTTCAGCATATTTGTCGGTTACTGTTTTAAAAGTAATCAACAAGATTTTTATTTTCAACATATTCGTCGGTTACTATTTCAAAAGTAATCGGCAATACTTTATTTTTAGCATATTCGTTGGTTACTATTTCAAAAGAAATCGGTAAGATTTTTATTTTCAACATATTCGTCGGTTACTATTTCAAAGGTAATCGGCATGATTTATTTTCAACACAATCGTCGGTTACTATTTCAAAAGTAATCGGCATGATCTATTTTCTGCACATTCGTTGGTTACTATTTCAAAAGTAATCGGCAAGATTTTTATTTTCAACATATTTGTCGGTTACTATTTTAAAAGTAATCGACAAGATTTTTATTTTCAACATATTCGTCGGTTCCTATTTCAAAAGTAATCGGCAAGATTTTTATTTTTAGCATATTTGTCGGTTACTATTTTAAAAGTAATCGACAAGATTTTTATTTTCAACATATTCGTCGGTTACTATTTCAAAAGTAATCGGCAAGACTTTATTTTCAGCACATTCGTCGGTTACTATTTCAAAAGTAATCGGCAAGATTTTTATTTTCAGCATATTCGTCGTTTACTATTTCAAAAGTAATCGGCAAGATTTTTATTTTCAGCATATTTGTCGGTTACTGTTTTAAAAGTAATCGACAAGATTTTTATTTTCAACATATTCGTCGCTTACTATTTCAAAAGTAATCGGCAAGACTTAATTTTCAGCACATTCGTCGGTTACTATTTCAAAAGTAATCGGCAAGATTTTTATTTTCAACATATTCGTCGGTTACTATTTCAAAAGTCATCGACATGATCTATTTTCTGCATATTCGTCGGTTACTATTTCAAAAGTAATCGGCAAGATTTTTATTTTTAGCATATTTGTCGGTTACTATTTTTAAAGGTAATCGACAAGATTTTTATTTTCAACATATTCGTTGGTTACTATTTCAAAAGTAATCGGCAAGACTTTATTTTCAGCATATTCGTTGGTTACTGTTTCAAAAGTAATCGGTAAGATTTTTATTTTCAACATATTCGTCGCTTACTATTTCAAAAG
Organism: Medicago lupulina; assembly: GCA_958299785.1. Lineage (NCBI taxonomy): Eukaryota > Viridiplantae > Streptophyta > Magnoliopsida > Fabales > Fabaceae > Medicago > Medicago lupulina. The sequence goes on along the minus strand of OY283139.1, from coordinate 49,003,724 downwards.
TAATCGGCAAGACTTTATTTTCAGCACATTCGTCGGTTACTATTTCAAAAGTAATCAGCAAGATTTTTATTTTCAGCATATTCGTCGATGACTATTTCAAAAGTAATCGGCAAGATTTTTATTTTCAGCATATTTGTCGGTTACTGTTTTAAAAGTAATCAACAAGATTTTTATTTTCAACATATTCGTCGGTTACTATTTCAAAAGTAATCGGCAATACTTTATTTTTAGCATATTCGTTGGTTACTATTTCAAAAGAAATCGGTAAGATTTTTATTTTCAACATATTCGTCGGTTACTATTTCAAAGGTAATCGGCATGATTTATTTTCAACACAATCGTCGGTTACTATTTCAAAAGTAATCGGCATGATCTATTTTCTGCACATTCGTTGGTTACTATTTCAAAAGTAATCGGCAAGATTTTTATTTTCAACATATTTGTCGGTTACTATTTTAAAAGTAATCGACAAGATTTTTATTTTCAACATATTCGTCGGTTCCTATTTCAAAAGTAATCGGCAAGATTTTTATTTTTAGCATATTTGTCGGTTACTATTTTAAAAGTAATCGACAAGATTTTTATTTTCAACATATTCGTCGGTTACTATTTCAAAAGTAATCGGCAAGACTTTATTTTCAGCACATTCGTCGGTTACTATTTCAAAAGTAATCGGCAAGATTTTTATTTTCAGCATATTCGTCGTTTACTATTTCAAAAGTAATCGGCAAGATTTTTATTTTCAGCATATTTGTCGGTTACTGTTTTAAAAGTAATCGACAAGATTTTTATTTTCAACATATTCGTCGCTTACTATTTCAAAAGCAATCGGCAAGACTTAATTTTCAGCACATTCGTCAGTTACTATTTCAAAAGTAATCGGCAAGATTTTTATTTTCAACATATTCGTCGGTTACTATTTCAAAAGTCATCGACATGATCTATTTTCTGCATATTCGTCGGTTACTATTTCAAAAGTAATCGGCAAGATTTTTATTTTTAGCATATTTGTCGGTTACTATTTTTAAAGGTAATCGACAAGATTTTTATTTTCAACATATTCGTTGGTTACTATTTCAAAAGTAATCGGCAAGACTTTATTTTCAGCATATTCGTTGGTTACTGTTTCAAAAGTAATCGGTAAGATTTTTATTTTCAACATATTCGTCGCTTACTATTTCAAAAGTAATCGGCAAGACTTTATTTTCAGCACATTCGTCGGTTACTATTTCAAAAGTAATCGGCAAGTTTTTTATTTTCAACATATTCGTCGGTTACTATTTCAAAAGTAATCGGCAAGACTTTATTTTCAGCACATTCGTTGGTTACTTTTTTAAAAGTAATTGGTAAGATTTTTATTTCCAACATATTCATCGCTTACTATTTCAAAAGTAATCAGCATGATTTATTTTCAGCACATTCGTCGGTTACTATTTCAAAAGTAATCGGCAAGATTTTTATTTTCAGCATATTAGTCGGTGACTATTTCAAAAGTAATTGGCAAGATTTTTATTTTCAGCATATTTGTCGGTTACTTTTTCAAAAGTAATCGGCAAGATTTTTATTTTCAACATATTTGTCGGTGACTATTTCAAAAGTAATTGGCAAGATTTTTATTTTCAGCATATTTGTCGGTTACTTTTTCAAAAGTAATCGGCAAGATTTTTATTTTCAACATATTTGTCGGTTACTATTTCAAAAGTAATCGACAAGATTTTTATTTTCAACATATTCGTCGCTTACTATTTCAAAAGTAATCGGCAAGACTTAATTTTCAGCACATTCGTCGGTTACTATTTCAAAAGTAATCGGCAAGATTTTTATTTTCAACATATTCGTCGGTTACTATTTCAAAAGTCATCGACATGATCTATTTTCTGCATATTCGTCGGTTACTATTTCAAAAGTAATCGGCAAGATTTTTATTTTTAGCATATTTGTCGGTTACTATTTTTAAAGGTAATCGACAAGATTTTTATTTTCAACATATTCGTTGGTTACTATTTCAAAAGTAATCGGCAAGACTTTATTTTCAGCATATTCGTTGGTTACTGTTTCAAAAGTAATCGGTAAGATTTTTATTTTCAACATATTCGTCGCTTACTATTTCAAAAGTAATCGGCAAGACTTTATTTTCAGCACATTCGTCGGTTACTATTTCAAAAGTAATCGGCAAGATTTTTATTTTCAACATATTCGTCGGTTACTATTTCAAAAGTAATCGGCAAGACTTTATTTTCAGCACATTCGTTGGTTACTTTTTTAAAAGTAATTGGTAAGATTTTTATTTCCAACATATTCATCGCTTACTATTTCAAAAGTAATCAGCATGATTTATTTTCAGCACATTCGTCGGTTACTATTTCAAAAGTAATCGGCAAGATTTTTATTTTCAGCATATTAGTCAGTGACTATTTCAAAAGTAATTGGCAAGATTTTTATTTTCAGCATATTTGTCGGTTACTTTTTCAAAAGTAATCGGCAAGATTTTTATTTTCAACATATTTGTCGGTGACTATTTCAAAAGTAATTGGCAAGATTTTTATTTTCAGCATATTTGTCGGTTACTTTTTCAAAAGTAATCGGCAAGATTTTTATTTTCAACATATTTGTCGGTTACTATTTCAAAAGTAATCGGCAAGACTTTATTTTCAGCATATTCGTTGGTTACTATTTCAAAAGTAATCGGTAAGATTTTTATTTTCAGCATATTCGTCGGTGACTATTTCAAAAGTAATCTGCATGATTTATTTTCAGCATATTCGTCGGTTACTATTTCAAAGGTAATCGACATGTTTTATTTTCAACACATTCGTCGGTTACTATTTCAAAAGTCATCGGCATGATCTATTTTCTGCATATTCGTCGGTTACTATTTCAAAAGTAATCGGCAAGATTTTAATTTTCAGCATGTTCATCGGTTACTATTTCAATGGTAATGGGCAAGATTTTTATTTTCAGCACATTCGTCGGTTACTATTTCAAAAGTAAACGGCAAGATTTTTATTTTCAACATATTCGTCGGTTACTATTTCAAAAGTAATCGGCAAGACATTATTTTAAGCACATTCATTGGTTACTTTTTTAAAATTAATCGGTAAGATTTTTATTTCCAACATATTCGTCGCTTACTATTTCAAAAGTAATCAGCATGATTTATTTTCAGCACATTCGTCGGTTACTATTTCAAAAGTAATCAGCAAGATTTTTATTTTCAGCATATTCGTCGATGACTATTTCAAAAGTAATCGGCAAGATTTTTATTTTCAGCATATTTGTCGGTTACTGTTTTAAAAGTAATCAACAAGATTTTTATTTTCAACATATTCGTCGGTTACTATTTCAAAAGTAATCGGCAATACTTTATTTTTAGCATATTCGTTGGTTACTATTTCAAAAGAAATCGGTAAGATTTTTATTTTCAACATATTCGTCGGTTACTATTTCAAAGGTAATCGGCATGATTTATTTTCAACACAATCGTCGGTTACTATTTCAAAAGTAATCGGCATGATCTATTTTCTGCACATTCGTCGGTTACTATTTCAAAAGTAATCGGCAAGATTTTTATTTTCAACATATTTGTCGGTTACTATTTTAAAAGTAATCGACAAGATTTTTATTTTCAACATATTCGTCGGTTCCTATTTCAAAAGTAATCGGCAAGATTTTTATTTTTAGCATATTTGTCGGTTACTATTTTAAAAGTAATCGACAAGATTTTTATTTTCAACATATTCGTCGGTTACTATTTCAAAAGTAATCGGCAAGACTTTATTTTCAGCACATTCGTCGGTTACTATTTCAAAAGTAATCGGCAAGATTTTTATTTTCAGCATATTCGTCGTTTACTATTTCAAAAGTAATCGGCAAGATTTTTATTTTCAGCATATTTGTCGGTTACTGTTTTAAAAGTAATCGACAAGATTTTTATTTTCAACATATTCGTCGGTTCCTATTTCAAAAGTAATCGGCAAGATTTTTATTTTTAGCATATTTGTCGGTTACTATTTTAAAAGTAATCGACAAGATTTTTATTTTCAACATATTCGTCGGTTACTATTTCAAAAGTAATCGGCAAGACTTTATTTTCAGCACATTCGTCGGTTACTATTTCAAAAGTAATCGGCAAGATTTTTATTTTCAGCATATTCGTCGTTTACTATTTCAAAAGTAATCGGCAAGATTTTTAATTTCAGCATATTTGTCGGTTACTGTTTTAAAAGTAATCGACAAGATTTTTATTTTCAACATATTCGTCGCTTACTATTTCAAAAGTAATCGGCAAGACTTAATTTTCAGCACATTCGTCGGTTACTATTTCAAAAGTAATCGGCAAGATTTTTATTTTCAACATATTCGTCGGTTACTATTTCAAAAGTCATCGACATGATCTATTTTCTGCATATTCGTCGGTTACTATTTCAAAAGTAATCGGCAAGATTTTTATTTTTAGCATATTTGTCGGTTACTATTTTTAAAGGTAATCGACAAGATTTTTATTTTCAACATATTCGTTGGTTACTATTTCAAAAGTAATCGGCAAGACTTTATTTTCAGCATATTCGTTGGTTACTGTTTCAAAAGTAATCGGTAAGATTTTTATTTTCAACATATTCGTCGCTTACTATTTCAAAAGTAATCGGCAAGACTTTATTTTCAGCACATTCGTCGGTTACTATTTCAAAAGTAATCGGCAAGATTTTTATTTTCAACATATTCGTCGGTTACTATTTCAAAAGTCATCGACATGATCTATTTTCTGCATATTCGTCGGTTACTATTTCAAAAGTAATCGGCAAGATTTTTATTTTTAGCATATTTGTCGGTTACTATTTTTAAAGGTAATCGACAAGATTTTTATTTTCAACATATTCGTTGGTTACTATTTCAAAAGTAATCGGCAAGACTTTATTTTCAGCATATTCGTTGGTTACTGTTTCAAAAGTAATCGGTAAGATTTTTATTTTCAACATATTCGTCGCTTACTATTTCAAAAGTAATCGGCAAGACTTTATTTTCAGCACATTCGTCGGTTACTATTTCAAAAGTAATCGGCAAGATTTTTATTTTCAACATATTCGTCGGTTACTATTTCAAAAGTAATCGGCAAGACTTTATTTTCAGCACATTCGTTGGTTACTTTTTTAAAAGTAATTGGTAAGATTTTTATTTCCAACATATTCATCGCTTACTATTTCAAAAGTAATCAGCATGATTTATTTTCAGCACATTCGTCGGTTACTATTTCAAAAGTAATCGGCAAGATTTTTATTTTCAGCATATTAGTCGGTGACTATTTCAAAAGTAATTGGCAAGATTTTTATTTTCAGCATATTTGTCGGTTACTTTTTCAAAAGTAATCGGCAAGATTTTTATTTTCAACATATTTGTCGGTGACTATTTCAAAAGTAATTGGCAAGATTTTTATTTTCAGCATATTTGTCGGTTACTTTTTCAAAAGTAATCGGCAAGATTTTTATTTTCAACATATTTGTCGGTTACTATTTCAAAAGTAATCGGCAAGACTTTATTTTCAGCATATTCGTTGGTTACTATTTCAAAAGTAATCGGTAAGATTTTTATTTTCAGCATATTCGTCGGTGACTATTTCAAAAGTAATCTGCATGATTTATTTTCAGCATATTCGTCGGTTACTATTTCAAAGGTAATCGACATGTTTTATTTTCAACACATTCGTCGGTTACTATTTCAAAAGTCATCGGCATGATCTATTTTCTGCATATTCGTCGGTTACTATTTCAAAAGTAATCGGCAAGATTTTCATTTTCAGCATGTTCATCGGTTACTATTTCAAAGGTAATGGGCAAGATTTTTATTTTCAGCACATTCGTCGGTTACTATTTCAAAAGTAAACGGCAAGATTTTTATTTTCAACATATTCGTCGGTTACTATTTCAAAAGTAATCGGCAAGACATTATTTTAAGCACATTCATTGGTTACTTTTTTAAAATTAATCGGTAAGATTTTTATTTCCAACATATTCGTCGCTTACTATTTCAAAAGTAATCAGCATGATTTATTTTCAGCACATTCGTCGGTTACTATTTCAAAAGTAATCAGCAAGATTTTTATTTTCAGCATATTCGTCGATGACTATTTCAAAAGTAATCGGCAAGATTTTTATTTTCAGCATATTTGTCGGTTACTGTTTTAAAAGTAATCAACAAGATTTTTATTTTCAACATATTCGTCGGTTACTATTTCAAAAGTAATCGGCAATACTTTATTTTTAGCATATTCGTTGGTTACTATTTCAAAAGAAATCGGTAAGATTTTTATTTTCAACATATTCGTCGGTTACTATTTCAAAGGTAATCGGCATGATTTATTTTCAACACAATCGTCGGTTACTATTTCAAAAGTAATCGGCATGATCTATTTTCTGCACATTCGTCGGTTACTATTTCAAAAGTAATCGGCAAGATTTTTATTTTCAACATATTTGTCGGTTACTATTTTAAAAGTAATCGACAAGATTTTTATTTTCAACATATTCGTCGGTTCCTATTTCAAAAGTAATCGGCAAGATTTTTATTTTTAGCATATTTGTCGGTTACTATTTTAAAAGTAATCGACAAGATTTTTATTTTCAACATATTCGTCGGTTACTATTTCAAAAGTAATCGGCAAGACTTTATTTTCAGCACATTCGTCGGTTACTATTTCAAAAGTAATCGGCAAGATTTTTATTTTCAGCATATTCGTCGTTTACTATTTCAAAAGTAATCGGCAAGATTTTTATTTTCAGCATATTTGTCGGTTACTGTTTTAAAAGTAATCGACAAGATTTTTATTTTCAACATATTCGTCGGTTCCTATTTCAAAAGTAATCGGCAAGATTTTTATTTTTAGCATATTTGTCGGTTACTATTTTAAAAGTAATCGACAAGATTTTTATTTTCAACATATTCGTCGGTTACTATTTCAAAAGTAATCGGCAAGACTTTATTTTCAGCACATTCGTCGGTTACTATTTCAAAAGTAATCGGCAAGATTTTTATTTTCAGCATATTCGTCGTTTACTATTTCAAAAGTAATCGGCAAGATTTTTAATTTCAGCATATTTGTCGGTTACTGTTTTAAAAGTAATCGACAAGATTTTTATTTTCAACATATTCGTCGCTTACTATTTCAAAAGTAATCGGTAAGACTTAATTTTCAGCACATTCGTCGGTTACTATTTCAAAAGTAATCGGCAAGATTTTTATTTTCAACATATTCGTCGGTTACTATTTCAAAAGTCATCGACATGATCTATTTTCTGCATATTCGTCGGTTACTATTTCAAAAGTAATCGGCAAGATTTTTATTTTTAGCATATTTGTCGGTTACTATTTTTAAAGGTAATCGACAAGATTTTTATTTTCAACATATTCGTTGGTTACTATTTCAAAAGTAATCGGCAAGACTTTATTTTCAGCATATTCGTTGGTTACTGTTTCAAAAGTAATCGGTAAGATTTTTATTTTCAACATATTCGTCGCTTACTATTTCAAAAGTAATCGGCAAGACTTTATTTTCAGCACATTCGTCGGTTACTATTTCAAAAGTAATCGGCAAGATTTTTATTTTCAACATATTCGTCGGTTACTATTTCAAAAGTCATCGACATGATCTATTTTCTGCATATTCGTCGGTTACTATTTCAAAAGTAATCGGCAAGATTTTTATTTTTAGCATATTTGTCGGTTACTATTTTAAAAGTAATCGACAAGATTTTTATTTTCAACATATTCGTCGGTTACTATTTCAAAAGTAATCGGCAAGACTTTATTTTCAGCACATTCGTCGGTTACTATTTCAAAAGTAATCGACAAGATTTTTATTTTCAGCATATTCGTCGTTTACTATTTCAAAAGTAATCGGCAAGATTTTTATTTTCAGCATATTTGTCGGTTACTGTTTTAAAGGTAATCGACAAGATTTTTATTTTCAACATATTCGTTGGTTACTATTTCAAAAGTAATCGGCAAGACTTTATTTTCAGCATATTCGTTGGTTACTATTTCAAAAGTAATCGGTAAGATTTTTATTTCCAACATATTCGTCGCTTACTATTTCAAAAGTAATCAGCATGATTTATTTTCAGCACATTCGTCGGTTACTATTTCAAAAGTAATCAGCAAGATTTTTATTTTCAGCATATTCGTCGATGACTATTTCAAAAGTAATCGGCAAGATTTTTATTTTCAGCATATTTGTCGGTTACTGTTTTAAAAGTAATCAACAAGATTTTTATTTTCAACATATTCGTCGGTTACTATTTCAAAAGTAATCGGCAATACTTTATTTTCAGCATATTCGTTGGTTACTATTTCAAAAGAAATCGGTAAGATTTTTATTTTCAACATATTCGTCGGTTACTATTTCAAAGGTAATCGGCATGATTTATTTTCAACACAATCGTTGGTTACTATTTCAAAAGTAATCGGCATGATCTATTTTCTGCACATTCGTCGGTTACTATTTCAAAAGTAATCGGCAAGATTTTTATTTTCAACATATTTGTCGGTTACTATTTTAAAAGTAATCGACAAGATTTTTATTTTCAACATATTCGTCGGTTCCTATTTCAAAAGTAATCGGCAAGATTTTTATTTTTAGCATATTTGTCGGTTACTATTTTAAAAGTAATCGACAAGATTTTTATTTTCAACATATTCGTCGGTTACTATTTCAAAAGTAATCGGCAAGACTTTAATTTCAGCACATTCGTCGGTTACTATTTCAAAAGTAATCAGCAAGATTTTTATTTTCAGCATATTCGTCGTTTACTATTTCAAAAGTAATCGGCAAGATTTTTATTTTCAGCATATTTGTCGGTTACTGTTTTAAAGGTAATCGACAAGATTTTTATTTTCAACATATTCGTTGGTTACTATTTTAAAAGTAATCGGCAAGACTTTATTTTCAGCATATTCGTTGGTTACTGTTTCAAAAGTAATCGGTAAGATTTTTATTTTCAACATATTGGTCGCTTACTATTTCAAAAGTAATCGGCAAGACTTTATTTTCAGCACATTCGTCGGTTACTATTTCAAAAGTAATCGGCAAGATTTTTATTTTCAACATATTCGTCGGTTACTATTTCAAAAGTCATCGACATGATCTATTTTCTGCATATTCGTCGGTTACTATTTCAAAAGTAATCGGCAAGATTTTTATTTTTAGCATATTTGTCGGTTACTATTTTAAAAGTAATCGACAAGATTTTTATTTTCAACATATTCGTCGGTTACTATTTCAAAAGTAATCGGCAAGACTTTATTTTCAGCACATTCGTCGGTTACTATTTCAAAAGTAATCGACAAGATTTTTATTTTCAGCATATTCGTCGTTTACTATTTCAAAAGTAATCGGCAAGATTTTTATTTTCAGCATATTTGTCGGTTACTGTTTTAAAGGTAATCGACAAGATTTTTATTTTCAACATATTCGTTGGTTACTACTTCAAAAGTAATCGGCAAGACTTTATTTTCAGCATATTCGTTGGTTACTATTTCAAAAGTAATCGGTAAGATTTTTATTTCCAACATATTCGTCGCTTACTATTTCAAAAGTAATCAGCATGATTTATTTTCAGCACATTCGTCGGTTACTATTTCAAAAGTAATCAGCAAGATTTTTATTTTCAGCATATTCGTCGATGACTATTTCAAAAGTAATCGGCAAGATTTTTATTTTCAGCATATTTGTCGGTTACTGTTTTAAAAGTAATCAACAAGATTTTTATTTTCAACATATTCGTCGGTTACTATTTCAAAAGTAATCGGCAATACTTTATTTTCAGCATATTCGTTGGTTACTATTTCAAAAGAAATCGGTAAGATTTTTATTTTCAACATATTCGTCGGTTACTATTTCAAAGGTAATCGGCATGATTTATTTTCAACACAATCGTCGGTTACTATTTCAAAAGTAATCGGCATGATCTATTTTCTGCACATTCGTCGGTTACTATTTCAAAAGTAATCGGCAAGATTTTTATTTTCAACATATTTGTCGGTTACTATTTTAAAAGTAATCGACAAGATTTTTATTTTCAACATATTCGTCGGTTCCTATTTCAAAAGTAATCGGCAAGATTTTTATTTTTAGCATATTTGTCGGTTACTATTTTAAAAGTAATCGACAAGATTTTTATTTTCAACATATTCGTCGGTTACTATTTCAAAAGTAATCGGCAAGACTTTAATTTCAGCACATTCGTCGGTTACTATTTCAAAAGTAATCGGCAAGATTTTTATTTTCAGCATATTCGTCGTTTACTATTTCAAAAGTAATCGGCAAGATTTTTATTTTCAGCATATTTGTCGGTTACTGTTTTAAAGGTAATCGACAAGATTTTTATTTTCAACATATTCGTTGGTTACTATTTCAAAAGTAATCGGCAAGACTTTATTTTCAGCATATTCGTTGGTTACTATTTCAAAAGTAATCGGTAAGATTTTTATTTTCAACATATTCGTCGCTTACTATTTCAAAAGTAATCGGCAAGACTTTATTTTCAGCACATTCGTCGGTTACTATTTCAAAAGTAATCGGCAAGATTTTTATTTTCAACATATTCGTCGGTTACTATTTCAAAAGTCATCGACATGATCTATTTTCTGCATATTCGTCGGTTACTATTTCAAAAGTAATCGGCAAGATTTTCATTTTCAACATGTTCATCGGTTACTATATCAAAGGTAATCGGCAAGATTTTTATTTTCAGCACATTCGTCGGTTACTATTTCAAAAGTAAACGGCAAGATTTTTATTTTCAACATATTTGTCGGTTACTATTTCAAAAGTAATCGGCAAGACATTATTTTAAGCACATTCATTGGTTACTTTTTTAAAATTAATCGGTAAGATTTTTATTTCCAACATATTCGTCGCTTACTATTTCAAAAGTAATCAGCATGATTTATTTTCAGCACATTCGTCGGTTACTATTTCAAAAGTAATCAGCAAGATTTTTATTTTCAGCATATTCGTCGATGACTATTTCAAAAGTAATCGGCAAGATTTTTATTTTCAGCATATTTGTCGGTTACTATTTCAAAAGTAATCGGCAAGATTTTTATTTTCAGCATATTTGTCGGTTACTATTTTAAAAGTAATCGGCAAGACTTTATTTTCAGCACATTCGTCGGTTACTATTTCAAAAGCAATCGGCAAGATTTTTATTTTCAGCATATTCGTCGTTTACTATTTCAAAAGTAATCGGCAAGATTTTTATTTTCAGCATATTTGTCGGTTACTGTTTTAAAGGTAATCGACAAGATTTTTATTTTCAACATATTCGTTGGTTACTATTTCAAAAGTAATCGGCAAGACTTTATTTTCAGCATATTCGTTGGTTACTATTTCAAAAGTAATCGGTAAGATTTTTATTTTCAACATATTCGTCGCTTACTATTTCAAAAGTAATCGGCAAGACTTTATTTTCAGCACATTCGTCGGTTACTATTTCAAAAGTAATCGGCAAGATTTTTATTTTCAACATATTCGTCGGTTACTATTTCAAAAGTCATCGACATGATCTATTTTCTGCATATTCGTCGGTTACTATTTCAAAAGTAATCGGCAAGATTTTCATTTTCAGCATGTTCATCGGTTACTATTTCAAAGGTAATCGGCAAGATTTTTATTTTCAGCACATTCGTCGGTTACTATTTCAAAAGTAAACGGCAAGATTTTTATTTTCAACATATTTGTCGGTTACTATTTCAAAAGTAATCGGCAAGACATTATTTTAAGCACATTCATTGGTTACTTTTTTAAAATTAATCGGTAAGATTTTTATTTCCAACATATTCGTCGCTTACTATTTCAAAAGTAATCAACATGATTTATTTTCAGCACATTCGTCGGTTACTATTTCAAAAGTAATTAGCAAGATTTTTATTTTCAGCATATTCGTCGATGACTATTTCAAAACTAATCGGCAAGATTTTTATTTTCAGCATATTTGTCGGTTACTGTTTTAAAAGTAATCAACAAGATTTTTATTTTCAACATATTCGTCGGTTACTATTTCAAAAGTAATCGGCAATACTTTTTTTTCAGCATATTCGTTGGTTACTATTTCAAAAGAAATCGGTAAGAATTTTATTTTCAACATATTCGTCGGTTACTATTTCAAAGGTAATCGGCATGATTTATTTTCAACACAATCGTCGGTTACTATTTCAAAAGTAATTGGCATGATCTATGTTCTGCACATTCGTCGGTTACTATTTCAAAAGTAATCGGCAAGATTTTTATTTTCAACATATTTGTCGGTTACTATTTTAAAAGTAATCGACAAGATTTTTATTTTCAACATATTCGTCGGTTCCTATTTCAAAAGTAATCGGCAAGATTTTTATTTTTAGCATATTTGTCGGTTACTATTTTAAAAGTAATCGACAAGATTTTTATTTTCAACATATTCGTCGGTTACTATTTCAAAAGTAATCGGCAAGACTTTATTTTCAGCACATTCGTCGGTTACTATTTCAAAAGTAATCGGCAAGATTTTTATTTTCAGCATATTCGTCGTTTACTATTTCAAAAGTAAACGGCAAGATTTTTATTTTCAGCATATTTGTCGGTTACTGTTTTAAAAGTAATCGACAAGATTTTTATTTTCAACATATTCGTCGGTTACTATTTCAAAAGTAATCGGCAAGACTTTATTTTCAGCATATTCGTTGGTTACTATTTCAAAAGTAATCGGTAAGATTTTTATTTTCAACATATTCGTCGCTTACTATTTCAAAAGTAATCGGCAAGACTTTATTTTCAGCACATTCGTCGGTTACTATTTCAAAAGTAATCGGCAAGATTTTTATTTTCAACATATTCGTCGGTTACTATTTCAAAAGTAATCGGCAAGACTTTATTTTCAGCACATTCTTTGGATACTTTTTTAAAAGTAATTGGTAAGATTTTTATTTCCAACATATTCATCGCTTACTATTTCAAAAGTAATCAGCATGATTTATTTTCAGCACATTCGTCGTTTACTATTTCAAAAGTAATTGGCAAGATTTTTATTTTCAGCATATTTGTCGGTTACTTTTTCAAAAGTAATCGGCAAGATTTTTATTTTCAACATATTTGTCGGTTACTATTTCAAAAGTAATCGGCAAGATTTTTATTTTCAGCACATTCGTCGGTTACTATTTCAAAAGTAATCGGCAAGATTTATTTTCAGCACATATTCGTCGGTTACTATTTCAAAAGTAATCGGCAAGATTTTTATTTTCAACATATTCGTCGGTTACTATTTCAAAAGTAATCGGCAAAATTTTTATTTTCAGCATATTCGTCGGTGACTATTTCAAAAGTAATCGGCATGATTTATTTTCAGCATATTCGTCGGTTACTATTTCAAAGGTAATCGACATGTTTTATTTTCAACACATTCGTCGGTTACTATTTCAAAAGTCATCGGCATGATCTATTTTCTGCATATTCGACGGTTACTATTTCAAAAGTAATCGGCAAGATTTTCATTTTCAGCATATTAGTCGGTGACTATTTCAAAAGTAATTGGCAAGATTTTTATTTTCAGCATATTTGTCAGTTACTTTTTCAAAAGTAATCGGCAAGATTTTTATTTTCAACATATTTGTCGGTTACTATTTCAAAAGTAATCGGCAAGATTTTTATTTTCAGCACATTCGTCGGTTACTATTTCAAAAGTAATCGGCAAGACTTTATTTTCAGCACATTCTTTGGATACTTTTTTAAAAGTAATTGGTAAGATTTTTATTTCCAACATATTCATCGCTTACTATTTCAAAAGTAATCAGCATGATTTATTTTCAGCACATTCGTCGTTTACTATTTCAAAAGTAATTGGCAAGATTTTTATTTTCAGCATATTTGTCGGTTACTTTTTCAAAAGTAATCGGCAAGATTTTTATTTTCAACATATTTGTCGGTTACTATTTCAAAAGTAATCGGCAAGATTTTTATTTTCAGCACATTCGTCGGTTACTATTTCAAAAGTAATCGGCAAGATTTATTTTCAGCACATATTCGTCGGTTACTATTTCAAAAGTAATCGGCAAGATTTTTATTTTCAACATATTCGTCGGTTACTATTTCAAAAGTAATCGGCAAAATTTTTATTTTCAGCATATTCGTCGGTGACTATTTCAAAAGTAATCGGCATGATTTATTTTCAGCATATTCGTCGGTTACTATTTCAAAGGTAATCGACATGTTTTATTTTCAACACATTCGTCGGTTACTATTTCAAAAGTCATCGGCATGATCTATTTTCTGCATATTCGACGGTTACTATTTCAAAAGTAATCGGCAAGATTTTCATTTTCAGCATATTAGTCGGTGACTATTTCAAAAGTAATTGGCAAGATTTTTATTTTCAGCATATTTGTCAGTTACTTTTTCAAAAGTAATCGGCAAGATTTTTATTTTCAACATATTTGTCGGTTACTATTTCAAAAGTAATCGGCAAGATTTTTATTTTCAGCACATTCGTCGGTTACTATTTCAAAAGTAATCGGCAAGATTTATTTTCAGCACATATTCGTCGGTTACTATTTCAAAAGTAATCGGCAAGATTTTTATTTTCAACATATTCGTCGGTTACTATTTCAAAAGTAATCGGCAAGACTTTATTTTCAGCACATTCATTGGTTACTTTTTTAAAAGTAATTGGTAAGATTTTTATTTCCAACATATTCATCGCTTACTATTTCAAAAGTAATCAGCATGATTTATTTTCAGCACATTCGTCGGTTACTATTTCAAAAGTAATCGGCAAGATTTTTATTTTCAGCATATTAGTCGGTGACTATTTCAAAAGTAATTGGCAAGATTTTTATTTTCAGCATATTTGTCGGTTACTTTTTCAAAAGTAATCGGCAAGATTTTTATTTTCAACATATTTGTCGGTTACTATTTCAAAAGTAATCGGCAAGACTTTATTTTTAGCATATTCGTTGGTTACTATTTCAAAAGTAATCGGTAAGATTTTTATTTTCAACATATTCGTCGCTTACTATTTCAAAAGTAATCGGCATGATTTATTTTCAGCACATTCGTCGGTTACTATTTCAAAAGTAATCGGCAAAATTTTTATTTTCAGCATATTCGTCGATGACTATTTCAAAAGTAATCGGCATGATTTATTTTCAGCATATTCGTCGGTTACTATTTCAAAGGTAATCGACATGTTTTATTTTCAACACATTCGTCGGTTACTATTTCAAAAGTCATCGGCATGATCTATTTTCTGCATATTCGTCGGTTACTATTTCAAAAGTAATCGGCAAGATTTTCATTTTCAGCATGTTCATCGGTTACTATTTCAAAGGTAATCGGCAAGATTTTTATTTTCAGCACATTCGTCGGTTACTATTTCAAAAGTAAACGGCAAGATTTTTATTTTCAACATATTCGTCGGTTACTATTTCGAAAGTAATCGGCAAGACATTATTTTAAGCACATTCATTGGTTACTTTTTTAAAATTAATCGGTAAGATTTTTATTTCCAACATATTCGTCGCTTACTATTTCAAAAGTAATCAGCATGATTTATTTTCAGCACATTCGTCGTTTACTATTTCAAAAGTAATTGGCAAGATTTTTATTTTCAGCATATTAGTCGGTGACTATTTCAAAAGTAATTGGCAAGATTTTTATTTTCAGCATATTTGTCGGTTACTTTTTCAAAAGTAATCGGCAAGATTTTTATTTTCAACATATTTGTCGGTTACTATTTCAAAAGTAATCGGCAAGACTTTATTTTTAGCATATTCGTTGGTTACTATTTCAAAAGTAATCGGTAAGATTTTTATTTTCAACATATTCGTCGCTTACTATTTCAAAAGTAATCGGCATGATTTATTTTCAGCACATTCGTCGGTTACTATTTCAAAAGTAATCGGCAAAATTTTTATTTTCAGCATATTCGTCGGTGACTATTTCAAAAGTAATCGGCATGATTTATTTTCAGCATATTCGTCGGTTACTATTTCAAAGGTAATCGACATGTTTTATTTTCAACACATTCGTCGGTTACTATTTCAAAAGTCATCGGCATGATCTATTTTCTGCATATTCGTCGGTTACTATTTCAAAAGTAATCGGCAAGATTTTCATTTTCAGCATGTTCATCGGTTACTATTTCAAAGGTAATCGGCAAGATTTTTATTTTCAGCACATTCGTCGGTTACTATTTCAAAAGTAAACGGCAAGATTTTTATTTTCAACATATTCGTCGGTTACTATTTCAAAAGTAATCGGCAAGACATTATTTTAAGCACATTCATTGGTTACTTTTTTAAAATTAATCGGTAAGATTTTTATTTCCAACATATTCGTCGCTTACTATTTCAAAAGTAATCAGCATGATTTATTTTCAGCACATTCGTCGTTTACTATTTCAAAAGTAATCAGCAAGATTTTTATTTTCAGCATATTTGTCGGTTACTGTTTTAAAAGTAATCGACAAGATTTTTATTTTCAACATATTCGTCGGTTACTATTTCAAAAGTAATCGCCAAGACTTTATTTTCAGCATATTCGTTGGTTACTATTTCAAAAGTAATCGGTAAGATTTTTATTTTCAACATATTCGTCGCTTACTATTTCAAAAGTAATCGGCAAGACTTTATTTTCAGCACATTCGTCGGTTACTATTTCAAAAGTAATCGGCAAGATTTTTATTTTCAACATATTCGTCGGTTACTATTTCAAAAGTAATCGGCAAGACTTTATTTTCAGCACATTCTTTGGATACTTTTTTAAAAGTAATTGGTAAGATTTTTATTTCCAACATATTCATCGCTTACTATTTCAAAAGTAATCAGCATGATTTATTTTCAGCACATTCGTCGTTTACTATTTCAAAAGTAATTGGCAAGATTTTTATTTTCAGCATATTTGTCGGTTACTTTTTCAAAAGTAATCGGCAAGATTTTTATTTTCAACATATTTGTCGGTTACTATTTCAAAAGTAATCGGCAAGATTTTTATTTTCAGCACATTCGTCGGTTACTATTTCAAAAGTAATCGGCAAGATTTATTTTCAGCACATATTCGACGGTTACTATTTCAAAAGTAATCGGCAAGATTTTTATTTTCAACATATTCGTCGGTTACTATTTCAAAAGTAATCGGCAAAATTTTTATTTTCAGCATATTCGTCGGTGACTATTTCAAAAGTAATCGGCATGATTTATTTTCAGCATATTCGTCGGTTACTATTTCAAAGGTAATCGACATGTTTTATTTTCAACACATTCGTCGGTTACTATTTCAAAAGTCATCGGCATGATCTATTTTCTGCATATTCGTCGGTTACTATTTCAAAAGTAATCGGCAAGATTTTCATTTTCAGCATATTAGTCGGTGACTATTTCAAAAGTAATCGGCAAGATTTTTATTTTCAACATATTCGTCGGTTACTATTTCAAAAGTAATCGGCAAGACTTTATTTTCAGCACATTCTTTGGATACTTTTTTAAAAGTAATTGGTAAGATTTTTATTTCCAACATATTCATCGCTTACTATTTCAAAAGTAATCAGCATGATTTATTTTCAGCACATTCGTCGTTTACTATTTCAAAAGTAATTGGCAAGATTTTTATTTTCAGCATATTTGTCGGTTACTTTTTCAAAAGTAATCGGCAAGATTTTTATTTTCAACATATTTGTCGGTTACTATTTCAAAAGTAATCGGCAAGATTTTTATTTTCAGCACATTCGTCGGTTACTATTTCAAAAGTAATCGGCAAGATTTATTTTCAGCACATATTCGACGGTTACTATTTCAAAAGTAATCGGCAAGATTTTTATTTTCAACATATTCGTCGGTTACTATTTCAAAAGTAATCGGCAAAATTTTTATTTTCAGCATATTCGTCGGTGACTATTTCAAAAGTAATCGGCATGATTTATTTTCAGCATATTCGTCGGTTACTATTTCAAAGGTAATCGACATGTTTTATTTTCAACACATTCGTCGGTTACTATTTCAAAAGTCATCGGCATGATCTATTTTCTGCATATTCGTCGGTTACTATTTCAAAAGTAATCGGCAAGATTTTCATTTTCAGCATATTAGTCGGTGACTATTTCAAAAGTAATTGGCAAGATTTTTATTTTCAGTATATTTGTCAGTTACTTTTTCAAAAGTAATCGGCAAGATTTTTATTTTCAACATATTTGTCGGTTACTATTTCAAAAGTAATCGGCAAGATTTTTATTTTCAGCACATTCGTCGGTTACTATTTCAAAAGTAATCGGCAAGATTTATTTTCAGCACATATTCGTCGGTTACTATTTCAAAAGTAATCGGCAAGATTTTTATTTTCAACATATTCGTCGGTTACTATTTTAAAAGTAATCGGCAAGACTTTATTTTCAACACATTCATTGGTTACTTTTTTAAAAGTAATTGGTAAGATTTTTATTTCCAACATATTCATCGCTTACTATTTCAAAAGTAATCAGCATGATTTATTTTCAGCACATTCGTCGGTTACTATTTCAAAAGTAATCGGCAAGATTTTTATTTTCAGCATATTAGTCGGTGACTATTTCAAAAGTAATTGGCAAGATTTTTATTTTCAGCATATTTGTCGGTTACTTTTTCAAAAGTAATCGGCAAGATTTTTATTTTCAACATATTTGTCGGTTACTATTTCAAAAGTAATCGGCAAGACTTTATTTTTAGCATATTCGTTGGTTACTATTTCAAAAGTAATCGGTAAGATTTTTATTTTCAACATATTCGTCGCTTACTATTTCAAAAGTAATCGGCATGATTTATTTTCAGCACATTCGTCGGTTACTATTTCAAAAGTAATCGGCAAAATTTTTATTTTCAGCATATTCGTCGATGACTATTTCAAAAGTAATCGGCATGATTTATTTTCAGCATATTCGTCGATGACTATTTCAAAAGTAATCGGCATGATTTATTTTCAGCATATTCGTCGGTTACTATTTCAAAGGTAATCGACATGTTTTATTTTCAACACATTCGTCGGTTACTATTTCAAAAGTCATCGGCATGATCTATTTTCTGCATATTCGTCGGTTACTATTTCAAAAGTAATCGGCAAGATTTTCATTTTCAGCATGTTCATCGGTTACTATTTCAAAGGTAATCGGCAAGATTTTTATTTTCAGCACATTCGTCGGTTACTATTTCAAAAGTAAACGGCAAGATTTTTATTTTCAACATATTCGTCGGTTACTATTTCAAAAGTAATCGGCAAGACATTATTTTAAGCACATTCATTGGTTACTTTTTTAAAATTAATCGGTAAGATTTTTATTTCCAACATATTCGTCGCTTACTATTTCAAAAGTAATCAGCATGATTTATTTTCAGCACATTCGTCGTTTACTATTTCAAAAGTAATTGGCAAGATTTTTATTTTCAGCATATTAGTCGGTGACTATTTCAAAAGTAATTGGCAAGATTTTTATTTTCAGCATATTTGTCGGTTACTTTTTCAAAAGTAATCGGCAAGATTTTTATTTTCAACATATTTGTCGGTTACTATTTCAAAAGTAATCGGCAAGACTTTATTTTTAGCATATTCGTTGGTTACTATTTCAAAAGTAATCGGTAAGATTTTTATTTTCAACATATTCGTCGCTTACTATTTCAAAAGTAATCGGCATGATTTATTTTCAGCACATTCGTCGGTTACTATTTCAAAAGTAATCGGCAAAATTTTTATTTTCAGCATATTCGTCGGTGACTATTTCAAAAGTAATCGGCATGATTTATTTTCAGCATATTCGTCGGTTACTATTTCAAAGGTAATCGACATGTTTTATTTTCAACACATTCGTCGGTTACTATTTCAAAAGTCATCGGCATGATCTATTTTCTGCATATTCGTCGGTTACTATTTCAAAAGTAATCGGCAAGATTTTCATTTTCAGCATGTTCATCGGTTACTATTTCAAAGGTAATCGGCAAGATTTTTATTTTCAGCACATTCGTCGGTTACTATTTCAAAAGTAAACGGCAAGATTTTTATTTTCAACATATTCGTCGGTTACTATTTCAAAAGTAATCGGCAAGACATTATTTTAAGCACATTCATTGGTTACTTTTTTAAAATTAATCGGTAAGATTTTTATTTCCAACATATTCGTCGCTTACTATTTCAAAAGTAATCAGCATGATTTATTTTCAGCACATTCGTCGTTTACTATTTCAAAAGTAATCAGCAAGATTTTTATTTTCAGCATATTCGTCGATGACTATTTCAAAAGTAATCGGCAAGATTTTTATTTTCAGCATATTTGTCGGTTACTGTTTTAAAAGTAATCAACAAGATTTTTATTTTCAACATATTCGTCGGTTACTATTTCAAAAGTAATCGGCAAGACTTTATTTTCAGCACATTCATTGGTTACTTTTTTAAAAGTAATTGGTAAGATTTTTATTTCCAACATATTCATCGCTTACTATTTCAAAAGTAATCAGCATGATTTATTTTCAGCACATTCGTCGGTTACTATTTCAAAAGTAATCGGCAAGATTTTTATTTTCAGCATATTAGTCGGTGACTATTTCAAAAGTAATTGGCAAGATTTTTATTTTCAGCATATTTGTCGGTTACTTTTTCAAAAGTAATCGGCAAGATTTTTATTTTCAACATATTTGTCGGTTACTATTTCAAAAGTAATCGGCAAGACTTTATTTTTAGCATATTCGTTGGTTACTATTTCAAAAGTAATCGGTAAGATTTTTATTTTCAACATATTCGTCGCTTACTATTTCAAAAGTAATCGGCATGATTTATTTTCAGCACATTCGTCGGTTACTATTTCAAAAGTAATCGGCAAAATTTTTATTTTCAGCATATTCGTCGATGACTATTTCAAAAGTAATCGGCATGATTTATTTTCAGCATATTCGTCGGTTACTATTTCAAAGGTAATCGACATGTTTTATTTTCAACACATTCGTCGGTTACTATTTCAAAAGTCATCGGCATGATCTATTTTCTGCATATTCGTCGGTTACTATTTCAAAAGTAATCGGCAAGATTTTCATTTTCAGCATGTTCATCGGGTACTATTTCAAAGGTAATCGGCAAGATTTTTATTTTCAGCACATTCGTCGGTTACTATTTCAAAAGTAAACGGCAAGATTTTTATTTTCAACATATTCGTCGGTTACTATTTCAAAAGTAATCGGCAAGACATTATTTTAAGCACATTCATTGGTTACTTTTTTAAAATTAATCGGTAAGATTTTTATTTCCAACATATTCGTCGCTTACTATTTCAAAAGTAATCAGCATGATTTATTTTCAGCACATTCGTCGTTTACTATTTCAAAAGTAATCAGCAAGATTTTTATTTTCAGCATATTCGTCGATGACTATTTCAAAAGTAATCGGCAAGATTTTTATTTTCAGCATATTTGTCGGTTACTGTTTTAAAAGTAATCAACAAGATTTTTATTTTCAACATATTCGTCGGTTACTATTTCAAAAGTAATCGGCAAGACTTTATTTTCAGCACATTCATTGGTTACTTTTTTAAAAGTAATTGGTAAGATTTTTATTTCCAACATATTCATCGCTTACTATTTCAAAAGTAATCAGCATGATTTATTTTCAGCACATTCGTCGGTTACTATTTCAAAAGTAATCGGCAAGATTTTTATTTTCAGCATATTAGTCGCTGACTATTTCAAAAGTAATTGGCAAGATTTTTATTTTCAGCATATTTGTCGGTTACTTTTTCAAAAGTAATCGGCAAGATTTTTATTTTCAACATATTTGTCGGTTACTATTTCAAAAGTAATCGGCAAGACTTTATTTTTAGCATATTCGTTGGTTACTATTTCAAAAGTAATCGGTAAGATTTTTATTTTCAACATATTCGTCGCTTACTATTTCAAAAGTAATCGGCATGATTTATTTTCCGCACATTCGTCGGTTACTATTTCAAAAGTAATCGGCAAAATTTTTATTTTCAGCATATTCGTCGATGACTATTTCAAAAGTAATCGGCATGATTTATTTTCAGCATATTCGTCGGTTACTATTTCAAAGGTAATCGACATGTTTTATTTTCAACACATTCGTCGGTTACTATTTCAAAAGTCATCGGCATGATCTATTTTCTGCATATTCGTCGGTTACTATTTCAAAAGTAATCGGCAAGATTTTCATTTTCAGCATGTTCATCGGTTACTATTTCAAAGGTAATCGGCAAGATTTTTATTTTCAGCACATTCGTCGGTTACTATTTCAAAAGTAAACGGCAAGATTTTTATTTTCAACATATTCGTCGGTTACTATTTCAAAAGTAATCGGCAAGACATTATTTTAAGCACATTCATTGGTTACTTTTTTAAAATTAATCGGTAAGATTTTTATTTCCAACATATTCGTCGCTTACTATTTCAAAAGTAATCAGCATGATTTATTTTCAGCACATTCGTCGTTTACTATTTCAAAAGTAATCAGCAAGATTTTTATTTTCAGCATATTAGTCGGTGACTATTTCAAAAGTAATTTACAAGATTTTTATTTTCAGCATATTTGTCGGTTACTTTTTCAAAAGTAATCGGCAAGATTTTTATTTTCAACATATTTGTCGGTTACTATTTCAAAAGTAATCGGCAAGACTTTATTTTTAGCATATTCGTTGGTTACTATTTCAAAAGTAATCGGTAAGATTTTTATTTTCAACATATTCGTCGCTTACTATTTCAAAAGTAATCGGCATGATTTATTTTCAGCACATTCGTCGGTTACTATTTCAAAAGTAATCGGCAAAATTTTTATTCTCAGCATATTCGTCGATGACTATTTCAAAAGTAATCGGCATGATTTATTTTCAGCATATTCGTCGGTTACTATTTCAAAGGTAATCGACATGTTTTATTTTCAACACATTCGTCGGTTACTATTTCAAAAGTCATCGGCATGATCTATTTTCTGCATATTCGTCGGTTACTATTTCAAAAGTAATCGGCAAGATTTTCATTTTCAGCATGTTCATCGGGTACTATTTCAAAGGTAATCGGCAAGATTTTTATTTTCAGCACATTCGTCGGTTACTATTTCAAAAGTAAACGGCAAGATTTTTATTTTCAACATATTCGTCGGTTACTATTTCAAAAGTAATCGGCAAGACATTATTTTAAGCACATTCATTGGTTACTTTTTTAAAATTAATCGGTAAGATTTTTATTTCCAACATATTCGTCGCTTACTATTTCAAAAGTAATCAGCATGATTTATTTTCAGCACATTCGTCGTTTACTATTTCAAAAGTAATCAGCAAGATTTTTATTTTCAGCATATTCGTCGATGACTATTTCAAAAGTAATCGGCAAGATTTTTATTTTCAGCATATTTGTCGGTTACTGTTTTAAAAGTAATCAACAAGATTTTTATTTTCAACATATTCGTCGGTTACTATTTCAAAAGTAATCGGCAAGACTTTATTTTCAGCACATTCATTGGTTACTTTTTTAAAAGTAATTGGTAAGATTTTTATTTCCAACATATTCATCGCTTACTATTTCAAAAGTAATCAGCATGATTTATTTTCAGCACATTCGTCGGTTACTATTTCAAAAGTAATCGGCAAGATTTTTATTTTCAGCATATTAGTCGCTGACTATTTCAAAAGTAATTGGCAAGATTTTTATTTTCAGCATATTTGTCGGTTACTTTTTCAAAAGTAATCGGCAAGATTTTTATTTTCAACATATTTGTCGGTTACTATTTGAAAAGTAATCGGCAAGACTTTATTTTTAGCATATTCGTTGGTTACTATTTCAAAAGTAATCGGTAAGATTTTTATTTTCAACATATTCGTCGCTTACTATTTCAAAAGTAATCGGCATGATTTATTTTCCGCACATTCGTCGGTTACTATTTCAAAAGTAATCGGCAAAATTTTTATTTTCAGCATATTCGTCGATGACTATTTCAAAAGTAATCGGCATGATTTATTTTCAGCATATTCGTCGGTTACTATTTCAAAGGTAATCGACATGTTTTATTTTCAACACATTCGTCGGTTACTATTTCAAAAGTCATCGGCATGATCTATTTTCTGCATATTCGTCGGTTACTATTTCAAAAGTAATCGGCAAGATTTTCATTTTCAGCATGTTCATCGGTTACTATTTCAAAGGTAATCGGCAAGATTTTTATTTTCAGCACATTCGTCGGTTACTATTTCAAAAGTAAACGGCAAGATTTTTATTTTCAACATATTCGTCGGTTACTATTTCAAAAGTAATCGGCAAGACATTATTTTAAGCACATTCATTGGTTACTTTTTTAAAATTAATCGGTAAGATTTTTATTTCCAACATATTCGTCGCTTACTATTTCAAAAGTAATCAGCATGATTTATTTTCAGCACATTCGTCGTTTACTATTTCAAAAGTAATCAGCAAGATTTTTATTTTCAGCATATTAGTCGGTGACTATTTCAAAAGTAATTTACAAGATTTTTATTTTCAGCATATTTGTCGGTTACTTTTTCAAAAGTAATCGGCAAGATTTTTATTTTCAACATATTTGTCGGTTACTATTTCAAAAGTAATCGGCAAGACTTTATTTTTAGCATATTCGTTGGTTACTATTTCAAAAGTAATCGGTAAGATTTTTATTTTCAACATATTCGTCGCTTACTATTTCAAAAGTAATCGGCATGATTTATTTTCAGCACATTCGTCGGTTACTATTTCAAAAGTAATCGGCAAAATTTTTATTTTCAGCATATTCGTCGGTGACTATTTCAAAAGTAATCGGCATGATTTATTTTCAGCATATTCGTCGGTTACTATTTCAAAGGTAATCGACATGTTTTATTTTCAACACATTCGTCGGTTACTATTTCAAAAGTCATCGGCATGATCTATTTTCTGCATATTCGTCGGTTGCTATTTCAAAAGTAATCGGCAAGATTTTCATTTTCAGCATGTTCATCGGTTACTATTTCAAAGGTAATCGGCAAGATTTTTATTTTCAGCACATTCGTCGGTTACTATTTCAAAAGTAAACGGCAAGATTTTTATTTTCAACATATTCGTCGGTTACTATTTCAAAAGTAATCGGCAAGACATTATTTTAAGCACATTCATTGGTTACTTTTTTAAAATTAATCGGTAAGATTTTTATTTCCAACATATTCGTCTCTTACTATTTCAAAAGTAATCAGCATGATTTATTTTCAGCACATTCGTCGTTTACTATTTCAAAAGTAATCAGCAAGATTTTTATTTTCAGCATATTCGTCGATGACTATTTCAAAAGTAATCGGCAAGATTTTTATTTTCAGCATATTTGTCGGTTACTGTTTTAAAAGTAATCAACAAGATTTTTATTTTCAACATATTCGTCGGTTACTATTTCAAAAGTAATCGGCAAGACTTTATTTTCAGCACATTCATTGGTTACTTTTTTAAAAGTAATTGGTAAGATTTTTATTTCCAACATATTCATCGCTTACTATTTCAAAAGTAATCAGCATGATTTATTTTCAGCACATTCGTCGGTTACTATTTCAAAAGTAATCGGCAAGATTTTTTTTTTCAGCATATTAGTCGGTGACTATTTCAAAAGTAATTGGCAAGATTTTTATTTTCAGCATATTTGTCGGTTACTTTTTCAAAAGTAATCGGCAAGATTTTTATTTTCAACATATTTGTCGGTTACTATTTCAAAAGTAATCGGCAAGACTTTATTTTTAGCATATTCGTTGGTTACTATTTCAAAAGTAATCGGTAAGATTTTTATTTTCAACATATTCGTCGCTTACTATTTCAAAAGTAATCGGCATGATTTATTTTCAGCACATTCGTCGGTTACTATTTCAAAAGTAATCGGCAAAATTTTTATTTTCAGCATATTCGTCGATGACTATTTCAAAAGTAATCGGCATGATTTATTTTCAGCATATTCGTCGGTTACTATTTCAAAGGTAATCGACATGTTTTATTTTCAACACATTCGTCGGTTACTATTTCAAAAGTCATCGGCATGATCTATTTTCTGCATATTCGTCGGTTACTATTTCAAAAGTAATCGGCAAGATTTTCATTTTCAGCATGTTCATCGGTTACTATTTCAAAGGTAATCGGCAAGATTTTTATTTTCAGCACATTCGTCGGTTACTATTTCAAAAGTAAACGGCAAGATTTTTATTTTCAACATATTCGTCGGTTACTATTTCAAAAGTAATCGGCAAGACATTATTTTAAGCACATTCATTGGTTACTTTTTTAAAATTAATCGGTAAGATTTTTATTTCCAACATATTCGTCGCTTACTATTTCAAAAGTAATCAGCATGATTTATTTTCAGCACATTCGTCGTTTACTATTTCAAAAGTAATCAGCAAGATTTTTATTTTCAGCATATTAGTCGGTGACTATTTCAAAAGTAATTGGCAAGATTTTTATTTTCAGCATATTTGTTGGTTACTTTTTCAAAAGTAATCGGCAAGATTTTTATTTTCAACATATTTGTCGGTTACTATTTCAAAAGTAATCGGCAAGACTTTATTTTTAGCATATTCGTTGGTTACTATTTCAAAAGTAATCGGTAAGATTTTTATTTTCAACATATTCGTCGCTTACTATTTCATAAGTAATCGGCATGATTTATTTTCAGCACATTCGTCGGTTACTATTTCAAAAGTAATCGGCAAAATTTTTATTTTCAGCATATTCGTCGGTGACTATTTCAAAAGTAATCGGCATGATTTATTTTCAGCATATTCGTCGGTTACTATTTCAAAGGTAATCGACATGTTTTATTTTCAACACATTCGTCGGTTACTATTTCAAAAGTCATCGGCATGATCTATTTTCTGCATATTCGTCGGTTACTATTTCAAAAGTAATCGGCAAGATTTTCATTTTCAGCATGTTCATCGGTTACTATTTCAAAGGTAATCGGCAAGATTTTTATTTTCAGCACATTCGTCGGTTACTATTTCAAAAGTAAACGGCAAGATTTTTATTTTCAACATATTCGTCGGTTACTATTTCAAAAGTAATCGGCAAGACATTATTTTAAGCACATTCATTGGTTACTTTTTTAAAATTAATCGGTAAGATTTTTATTTCCAACATATTCGTCGCTTACTATTTCAAAAGTAATCAGCATGATTTATTTTCAGCACATTCGTCGTTTACTATTTCAAAAGTAATCAGCAAGATTTTTATTTTCAGCATATTCGTCGATGACTATTTCAAAAGTAATCGGCAAGATTTTTATTTTCAGCATATTTGTCGGTTACTGTTTTAAAAGTAATCAACAAGATTTTTATTTTCAACATATTCGTCGGTTACTATTTCAAAAGTAATCGGCAAGACTTTATTTTCAGCACATTCATTGGTTACTTTTTTAAAAGTAATTGGTAAGATTTTTATTTCCAACATATTCATCGCTTACTATTTCAAAAGTAATCAGCATGATTTATTTTCAGCACATTCGTCGGTTACTATTTCAAAAGTAATCGGCAAGATTTTTATTTTCAGCATATTAGTCGGTGACTATTTCAAAAGTAATTGGCAAGATTTTTATTTTCAGCATATTTGTCGGTTAATTTTTCAAAAGTAATCGGCAAGATTTTTATTTTCAACATATTTGTCGGTTACTATTTCAAAAGTAATCGGCAAGACTTTATTTTTAGCATATTCGTTGGTTACTATTTCAAAAGTAATCGGTAAGATTTTTATTTTCAACATATTCGTCGCTTACTATTTCAAAAGTAATCGGCATGATTTATTTTCAGCACATTCGTCGGTTACTATTTCAAAAGTAATCGGCAAAATTTTTATTTTCAGCATATTCGTCGATGACTATTTCAAAAGTAATCGGCATGATTTATTTTCAGCATATTCGTCGGTTACTATTTCAAAGGTAATCGACATGTTTTATTTTCAACACATTCGTCGGTTACTATTTCAAAAGTCATCGGCATGATCTATTTTCTGCATATTCGTCGGTGACTATTTCAAAAGTAATCGGCAAGACATTATTTTAAGCACATTCATTGGTTACTTTTTTAAAATTAATCGGTAAGATTTTTATTTCCAACATATTCGTCGCTTACTATTTCAAAAGTAATCAGCATGATTTATTTTCAGCACATTCGTCGTTTACTATTTCAAAAGTAATCAGCAAGATTTTTATTTTCAGCATATTCGTCGATGACTATTTCAAAAGTAATCGGCAAGATTTTTATTTTTAGCATATTTGTCGGTTACTGTTTTAAAAGTAATCAACAAGATTTTTATTTTCAACATATTCGTCGGTTACTATTTCAAAAGTAATCGGCAATACTTTATTTTCAGCATATTCGTTGGTTACTATTTCAAAAGAAATCGGTAAGATTTTTATTTTCAACATATTCGTCGGTTACTATTTCAAAGGTAATCGGCATGATTTATTTTCAACACAATCGTCGGTTACTATTTCAAAAGTAATCGGCATGATCTATTTTCTGCACATTCGTCGGTTACTATTTCAAAAGTAATCGGCAAGATTTTTATTTTCAACATATTTGTCGGTTACTAATTTAAAAGTAATCGACAAGATTTTTATTTTCAACATATTCGTCGGTTCCTATTTCAAAAGTAATCGGCAAGATTTTTATTTTTAGCATATTTGTCGGTTACTAATTTAAAAGTAATCGACAAGATTTTTATTTTCAACATATTCGTCGGTTACTATTTCAAAAGTAATCGGCAAGACTTTATTTTCAGCACATTCGTCAGTTACTATTTCAAAAGTAATCGGCAAGATTTTTATTTTCAGCATATTTGTCGGTTACTGTTTTAAAAGTAATCGACAAGATTTTTATTTTCAACATATTCGTCGGTTACTATTTCAAAAGTAATCGGCAAGACTTTATTTTCAGCATATTCGTTGGTTACTATTTCAAAAGTAATCGGTAAGATTTTTATTTTCAACATATTCGTCGCTTACTATTTCAAAAGTAATCGCCAAGACTTTATTTTAAGCACATTCGTCGGTTACTATTTCAAAAGTAATCGGCAAGATTTTTATTTTCAACATATTCGTCGGTTACTATTTCAAAAGTCATCGGCATGATCTATTTTCTGCATATTCGTCGGTTACTATTTCAAAAGTAATCGGCAAGATTTTTATTTTCAGCATGTTGATCGGTTACTATTTCAAAGGTAATCGGCAAGATTTTTATTTTCAGCACATTCGTCGGTTACTATTTCAAAAGTAAACGGCAAGATTTTTATTTTCAACATATTGGTCGGTTACTATTTCAAAAGTAATCGGCAAGACATTATTTTAAGCACATTCATTGGTTACTTTTTTAAAATTAATCGGTAAGATTTTTATTTCCAACATATTCGTCACTTACTATTTCAAAAGTAATCAGCATGATTTATTTTCAGGACATTCGTCGGTTACTATTTCAAAAGTAATCAGCGAGATTTTTATTTTCAGCATATTCGTCGATGACTATTTCAAAAGTAATCGGCAAGATTTTTATTTTCAACATATTTGTCGGTTACTGTTTTAAAAGTAATCAACAAGATTTTTATTTTCAACATATTCGTCGGTTACTATTTCAAAAGTAATCGACAATACTTTATTTTCAGCATATTCGTTGGTTACTATTTCAAAAGAAATCGGTAAGATTTTTATTTTCAACATAGTCGTCGGTTACTATTTCAAAGGTAATCGGCATGATTTATTTTCAACACAATCGTCGGTTACTATTTCAAAAGTAATCGGCATGATCTATGTTCTGCACATTCGTCGGTTACTATTTCAAAAGTAATCGGCAAGATTTTTATTTTCAACATATTTGTCGGTTACTATTTTAAAAGTAATCGACAAGATTTTTATTTTCAACATATTCGTCGGTTCCTATTTCAAAAGTAATCGGCAAGATTTTTATTTTTAGCATATTTGTCGGTTACTATTTTAAAAGTAATCGACAAGATTTTTATTTTCAACATATTCGTCGGTTACTATTTCAAAAGTAATCGGCAAGACTTTATTTTCAGCACATTCGTCGGTTACTATTTCAAAAGTAATCGGCAAGATTTTTATTTTCAGCATATTTGTCGGTTACTGTTTTAAAAGTAATCGACAAGATTTTTATTTTCAACATATTCGTCGGTTACTATTTCAAAAGTAATCGGCAAGACTTTATTTTCAGCATATTCGTTGGTTACTATTTCAAAAGTAATCGGTAAGATTTTTATTTTCAACATATTCGTCGCTTACTATTTCAAAAGTAATCGGCAAGACTTTATTTTCAGCACATTCGTCGGTTAATATTTCAAAAGTAATCGGCAAGATTTTTATTTTCAACATATTCGTCGGTTACTATTTCAAAAGTAATCGGCAAGACTTTATTTTCAGCACATTCATTGGTTACTTTTTTAAAAGTAATTGGTAAGATTTTTATTTCCAACATATTCATTGCTTACTATTTCAAAAGTAATCAGCATGATTTATTTTCAGCACATTCGTCGTTTACTATTTCAAAAGTAATCAGCAAGATTTTTATTTTCAGCATATTAGTCGGTGACTATTTCAAAAGTAATTGGCAAGATTTTTATTTTCAGCATATTTGTTGGTTACTTTTTCAAAAGTAATCGGCAAGATTTTTATTTTCAACATATTTGTCGGTTACTATTTCAAAAGTAATCGGCAAGACTTTATTTTTAGCATATTCGTTGGTTACTATTTCAAAAGTAATCGGTAAGATTTTTATTTTCAACATATTCGTCGCTTACTATTTCAAAGGTAATCGGCATGATCTATTTTCTGCATATTCGTCGGTTACTATTTAAAAAGTAATCGGCAAGATTTTTATTTTCAGCATGTTCATCGGTTACTATTTCAAAGGTAATCGGCAAGATTTTTATTTTTAGCACATTCGTCGGTTACTATTTCAAAAGTAAACGGCAAGATTTTTATTTTCAACATATTCGTCGGTTACTATTTCAAAAGTAATCGGCAAGAAATTATTTTCAGCACATTCATTGGTTACTTTTTTAAAATTAATCGGTAAGATTTTTATTTCCAACATATTCGTCGCTTACTATTTCAAAAGTAATCAGCATGATTTATTTTCAGCACATTCGTCGGTTACTATTTCAAAAGTAATCAGCAAGATTTTTATTTTCAACATATTCGTCGGTTCCTATTTCAAAAGTAATCGGCAAGATTTTTATTTTTAGCATATTTGTCGGTTACTATTTTAAAAGTAATCGACAAGATTTTTATTTTCAACATATTCGTCGGTTACTATTTCAAAAGTAATCGGCAAGACTTTATTTTCAGCACATTCGTCGGTTACTATTTCAAAAGTAATCGGCAAGATTTTTATTTTCAGCATATTTGTCGGTTACTGTTTTAAAAGTAATCGACAAGATTTTTATTTTCAACATATTCGTCGGTTACTATTTCAAAAGTAATCGGCAAGACTTTATTTTCAGCATATTCGTTGGTTACTATTTCAAAAGTAATCGGTAAGATTTTTATTTTCAACATATTCGTCGCTTACTATTTCAAAAGTAATCGGCAAGACTTTATTTTCAGCACATTCGTCGGTTAATATTTCAAAAGTAATCGGCAAGATTTTTATTTTCAACATATTCGTCGGTTACTATTTCAAAAGTAATCGGCAAGACTTTATTTTCAGCACATTCATTGGTTACTTTTTTAAAAGTAATTGGTAAGATTTTTATTTCCAACATATTCATTGCTTACTATTTCAAAAGTAATCAGCATGATTTATTTTCAGCACATTCGTCGTTTACTATTTCAAAAGTAATCAGCAAGATTTTTATTTTCAGCATATTAGTCGGTGACTATTTCAAAAGTAATTGGCAAGATTTTTATTTTCAGCATATTTGTTGGTTACTTTTTCAAAAGTAATCGGCAAGATTTTTATTTTCAACATATTTGTCGGTTACTATTTCAAAAGTAATCGGCAAGACTTTATTTTTAGCATATTCGTTGGTTACTATTTCAAAAGTAATCGGTAAGATTTTTATTTTCAACATATTCGTCGCTTACTATTTCAAAGGTAATCGGCATGATCTATTTTCTGCATATTCGTCGGTTACTATTTAAAAAGTAATCGGCAAGATTTTTATTTTCAGCATGTTCATCGGTTACTATTTCAAAGGTAATCGGCAAGATTTTTATTTTTAGCACATTCGTCGGTTACTATTTCAAAAGTAAACGGCAAGATTTTTATTTTCAACATATTCGTCGGTTACTATTTCAAAAGTAATCGGCAAGAAATTATTTTCAGCACATTCATTGGTTACTTTTTTAAAATTAATCGGTAAGATTTTTATTTCCAACATATTCGTCGCTTACTATTTCAAAAGTAATCAGCATGATTTATTTTCAGCACATTCGTCGGTTACTATTTCAAAAGTAATCAGCAAGATTTTTATTTTCAGCATATTCGTCGATGACTATTTCAAAAGTAATCGGCAAGATTTTTATTTTCAGCATATTTGTCGGTTACTGTTTTAAAAGTAATCAACAAGATTTTTATTTTCAACATATTCGTCGGTTACTATTTCAAAAGTAATCGGTAAGATTTTTATTTTCAACATATTCGTCGCTTACTGTTTCAAAAGTAATCGGCAAGACTTTATTTTCAGCACATTCGTCGGTTACTATTTCAAAAGTAATCGGCAAGATTTTTATTTTCAACATATTCGTCGGTTACTATTTCAAAAGTAATCGGCAAGACTTTATTTTCAGCACATTCATTGGTTACTTTTTTAAAAGTAATTGGTAAGATTTTTATTTCCATCATATTCATCGCTTACTATTTCAAAAGTAATCAGCATGATTTATTTTCAGCACATTCGTCGGTTACTATTTCAAAAGTAATCGGCAAGATTTTTATTTTCAGCATATTAGTCGGTGACTATTTCAAAAGTAATTGGCAAGATTTTTATTTTCAGCATATTTGTCGGTTACTTTTTCAAAAGTAATCGGCAAGATTTTTATTTTCAACATATTTGTCGGTTACTATTTCAAAAGTAATCGGCAAGACTTTATTTTCAGCATATTCGTTGGTTACTATTTCAAAAGTAATCGGTAAGATTTTTATTTTCAACATATTCGTCGCTTACTATTTCAAAAGTAATTGGCATGATTTATTTTCAGAACATTCGTCGGTTACTATTTCAAAAGTAATCGGCAAAATTTTTATTTTCAGCATTTTCGTCGGTGACTATTTCAAAAGTAATCGGCATGATTTATTTTCAGCATATTCGTCGGTTACTATTTCAAAGGTAATCGACATGTTTTATTTTCAACACATTCGTCGGTTACTATTTCAAAAGTCATCGGCATGATCTATTTTCTGCATATTCGTAGGTTACTATTTCAAAAGTAATCGGCAATGTAACACCCCGTTTTCCCAACATAAATAAATATACAGAATATCAGAGTTTTTCAACTTAAAAACAGAGTGTCACATTCAACTTACAAAATTTTCCACAAATATAAATAGAATAAATGTACTATTTATTAAAATAATTTGTCTTTATAAAAATCCAATAATCATGCAGCGAAAATAGTTTCAACATCATAAAATAGTCCTTGGCTCAAAAGGCCATAACATCCACATCATACTTATTTATTATGAAAATAGTTCAAAACGTTCAAAGGAAATACGTAACAAGGAAAACTTGCAATAGACAATCCCCATCCCGTTACGTATCAGAGCATCCTAGACGACACGGCGGAGATTACTCACAACTGCACTATTCTTCGTTACCTGCAAGTTACTCATACGAAGAGCAACATTTTCAAGCAGAAGGGGTGAGATTTCACATTCATTAATAGTAAGCAACAATTCATAAAATATAATCAACAACCATATATCCAGCATAGAATAAACATCACATAACATCATTTAATAAAGGTAAAACAGCAACGACAACATCATCAACATCAACATCATCAACAACAACAACATCATCAACATCAACAACAACTTCTCAAATGATCATCAATTATATTATGCAATGACGACTCTACAATGCAACGACAACAACAATTCATCTTAACATCACATCGACTCGACAATGCAATATGCATGTGGTACCATCAGGGCATAAGCCCCCATCGCTAAAGGTCAAATAGGACCTGTCAGGCATTAAGCCCCCATCGCTAAAGGTCAAATAAGACCTGTCAGGCATTGAGCCCCCATCGCTAAAGGTCATAAAAGGACCTGTCAGGCATTAAGCCCCCATCGCTGACTATGCTATGCAACAACACGACTCAATGCAACGACACGACTCAAATGCAACGACGCCACTTAAAATGCAACAATCTTCAAATATCACATCTTTATATAACACATCTTTAAATCACACATCATCAAATAACACATCTTTAGGTCACACATCATCAAATAACACATATTTATATAACACATCTTTATCTTTAAGTCACACATCATCAAATAACACATCTTTATATAACACATCTTTAAACCACACATCTTCAAATAACACATATTTATATAACACATCTTTAAATCACAACTTCAAATATAACATCATTTATATAGCATCATCATTAAATAGTACATCAATTACATAAAAAATAATTGACAGCCACACTATTAAAGTCTTTCCCATATAATGACCATTATCTTAATTCTAACAAAAATAACCGGTAGTAGCTATGCCCCCTCGTCCCTACTCTGTAATATCCCTTAATATTTGAGGTATGGATCCTATGTTTGAACGGTTATGCCACTAACGAAATCACATATATACATATAAATAAGCCAAGCCTTATCCATAAATTTGATCTTACCTAAAATTTAACTAAATGTCTATATCTAGAAATGGCCCCCACCAAAATTGAAGGTACGTTCATAATTACAAGTCTACAAGTGCACCTACAAAGAAACCAATACTCTTTTATTTAATTTTGTGAAACCAACTAATCACGTATACATATACCAGTTCTTATGTACATGGCGGAAATAGACAACTCTAATCTATCCATGTTCTTTACTACTCATGTGCAGTTCATTATATAAGCAACTTAACTTCTAGAAAGCCAACTTATATATATAACTTGCAGTCACAATTCCCCTCTATATATGATTAAAAGAATCATTAACACTTACAAAAAATTCCACTTTATATTCTAATATATTCTAATTCCAACTAAACACTTACGGTGGCTAACTAATTAAACCTCACTGCAGTACACAGAAATCTGCATATTCTTAAACACAAGTTCTTCCCTTACCTCGATTACTAAAACCTCCTTTAACTAATAAGCCCAAAAGTTTAGGATTTAAACAACTAAAATTGCAGCACCTGAACAACTCTATTATAATTCCAACACAAAATCATCTATCATTAAAGGTGTATTGCTCTTATATTTAAACAATTCAACTCAATAATTTCTTCCTACTCCAAGAATTATAAATAAATCAAGAACCCAATTTAATAATTGTTTTCACAAATAATTATCATGTCAAAGCAACCTAACCAATTTATAAAATAAGTAGTGATGGTCTAACACACATTAACTAGTATAACTCTCAATATTTGCATCTAATACCTAATCAAAATTTATCCAGTACTTATACTAGCATACACACTTCACGTTTAGCGCAAATCAAAATAGTTTGGTCAATAACTCAGCCACAAACTTCTACTAGAACCATCATAATTTCATAAACGAAAAGTATCATATAGATACGGCAACCTAAAAATAAAATACGAATTTTAACAATTAACCATCAAAAGATCATAAAAGAAAAAGGAGAAGAAAACCACAAACCCTTCACTACCGAGTACACAACCCTTATGATGAATAAAACTCTCTCTTACGTTAATTCATGGAATTACCTACACTTTCAACAATCTAATTCAATTTAAACCTAAATTTCTATAACATCAAAAATTCAACAAAACAACATGATTAAACTCTTTTCAAAATTATATGCTTATGATTAAAGAAGGTTAGTCCCACCCTTACCTTAGATTGTTTTCTGAAATCAAAAGCAGCGTTCTTCGTTCCTAGGGTTCTCTCTCTGAGTTCTTCTCTTTTCTCCAAAAACGTACGTGATCTGTTTTCTAAACTCTTACTGACTCTTAACCTAATTTATTTACTCTTCTCACCAAAAACAACTCTCTTCCCTATTATCTTATTATTTCCAATAATATCTCTCCCCCACTTAGAATTTTAAAACACATAATATCACATAATATAATATTTCATCAAATATATATATTATAAAACAAATTATATTATACTAAAAATGCAATAACTAATAAAATATTAAATATTAAAAGTAGGGCGTTACAGGCAAGATTTTTATTTTCAGCATGTTCATCGGTTACTATTTCAAAGGTAATCG
Source organism: Medicago lupulina (assembly GCA_958299785.1). Classification (NCBI taxonomy): domain Eukaryota; kingdom Viridiplantae; phylum Streptophyta; class Magnoliopsida; order Fabales; family Fabaceae; genus Medicago; species Medicago lupulina. The sequence continues at coordinate 48,967,302 of OY283139.1, read as the reverse complement.
GCAAGATTTTTATTTTCAGCACATTCGTCGGTTACTATTTCAAAAGTAAACGGCAAGATTTTTATTTTCAACATATTCGTCGGTTACTATTTCAAAAGTAACCGGCAAGACATTATTTTCAACACATTCATTGGTTACTTTTTTAAAATTAATCGGTAAGATTTTTATTTCCAACATATTCGTCGCTTACTATTTCAAAAGTAATCAGCATGATTTATTTTCAGCACATTCGTCGGTTACTATTTCAAAAGTAATCAGCAAGATTTTTTTTTTCAGCATATTCGTCGATGACTATTTCAAAAGTAATCGGCAAGATTTTTATTTTCAGCATATTTCTCGGTTACTGTTTTAAAAGTAATCAACAAGATTTTTATTTTCAACATATTCGTCGGTTACTATTTCAAAAGTAATCGGCAATACTTTATTTTCGGCATATTCGTTGGTTACTATTTCAAAAGAAATCGGTAAGATTTTTATTTTCAACATATTCGTCGGTTACTATTTCAAAGGTAATCAGCATGATTTATTTTCAACACAATCGTCGGTTACTATTTCAAAAGTAATCTGCATGATCTATTTTCTGCACATTCGTCGGTTACTATTTCAAAAGTAATCGGATAGATTTTTATTTTCAGCATATTTGTCGGTTACTATTTTAAAAGTAATCGACAAGATTTTTATTTTCAACATATTCGTCGGTTCCTATTTCAAAAGTAATCGGCAAGATTTTTATTTTTAGCGTATTTGTCGGTTACTATTTTAAAAGTAATCGACAAGATTTTTATTTTCAACATATTCGTCGGTTACTATTTCAAAAGTAATCGCCAAGACTTTATTTTCAGCACATTCGTCGGTTACTATTTCAAAAGTAATCGGCAAGATTTTTATTTTCAGAATATTCGTCGTTGACTATTTCAAAAGTAATCGGCAAGATTTTTATTTTCAGCATATTTGTCGGTTAATGTTTTAAAAAATAATCGACAAGATTTTTATTTTCAACATATTCGTCGGTTAATAATTCAAAAGTAATCGGCAAGACTTTATTTTCAGCATATTCGTTGTTTACTATTTCAAAAGTAATCGGTAAGATTTTTATTTTCAACATATTCGTCGCTTACTATTTCAAAAGTAATCGGCATGATTTATTTTCAGCACATTCGTCGGTTACTATTTCAAAAGTAATCGGCAAGATTTATTTTCAACACATATTCGTCGGTCCCTATTTCAAAAGTAATGGGCAAGACTTTTATTTTCAGCACATTTGTCGGTTACTATTTCAATAGTAATCGGCATGATTTATTTTCAGCACATTCGTCGGTTAGTATTTTAAAAGTAATCGGCATGATTTATTTTCAGCACATTCGTCGGTTACTATTTCAAAAGTAATCGGCATGATTTATTTTCAGCACATATTCGTCGGTTACTATTTCAAAAGTAATTGGCATGATTTATTTTCAGCATATTCGTCGGTTACTATTTCAAAGGTAATCGACATGATTTATTTTCAATACATTCGTCGATTACTATTTCAAAAGAAATCGGCATGATCTATTTTCTGCACATTCGTCGGTTACTATTTCAAAAGTAATCGGCAAGATTTTTATTTTCAGCATGTTCATCGGTTACTATTTCAAAGGTAATCGGCAAGATTTTTATTTTCAGCACATTCGTCGGTTACTATTTCAAAAGTAAACGGCAAGATTTTTATTTTCAACATATTCGTCGGTTACTATTTCAAAAGTAATCGGCAAGACATTATTTTCAGCACATTCATTGGTTACTTTTTTAAAATTAATCGGTAAGATTTTTATTTCCAACATATTCGTCGCTTACTATTTCAAAAGTAATCAGCATGATTTATTTTCAGGACATTCGTCGGTTACTATTTCAAAAGTAATCAGCAAGATTTTTATTTTCAGCATATTCGTCGCTGACTATTTCAAAAGTAATCGGCAAGATTTTTATTTTCAGCATATTTCTCGGTTACTGTTTTAAAAGTAATCAACAAGATTTTTATTTTCAACATATTCGTCGGTTACTATTTCAAAAGTAATCGGCAATACTTTATTTTCGGCATATTCGTTGGTTACTATTTCAAAAGAAATCGGTAAGATTTTTATTTTCAACATATTCGTCGGTTACTATTTCAAAAGTAATCGGCATGATTTATTTTCACCACAATCGTCGGTTACTATTTCAAAAGTAATCTGCATGATCTATTTTCTGCACATTCGTTGGTTATTATTTCAAAAGTAATCGGCAAGATTTTTATTTTCAGCATATTTGTCGGTTACTATTTTAAAAGTAATCGACAAGATTTTTATTTTCAACATATTCGTCGGTTCCTATTTCAAAAGTAATCGGCAAGATTTTTATTTTTAGCATATTTGTCGGTTACTATTTTAAAAGTAATCGACAAGATTTTTATTTTCAACATATTCGTCGGTTACTATTTCAAAAGTAATCGGCAAGACTTTATTTTCAGCACATTCGTCGGTTACTATTTCAAAAGTAATCGGCAAGATTTTTATTTTCAGAATATTCGTCGTTGACTATTTCAAAAGTAATCGGCAAGATTTTTATTTTCAGCATATTTGTCGGTTACTGTTTTAAAAAATAATCGACAAGATTTTTATTTTCAACATATTCGTCGGTTAATATTTCAAAAGTAATCGGCATGATTTATTTTCAGCACATTCGTCGGTTACTATTTCAAAAGTAATCGGCAAGATTTATTTTCAGCACATATTCGTCGGTTCCTATTTCAAAAGTAATGGGCAAGACTTTTATTTTCAGCACATTTGTCGGTTAGTATTTCAATAGTAATCGGCATGATTTATTTTCAGCACATTCGTCGGTTAGTATTTCAAAAGTAATCGGCATGATTTATTTTCAGCACATTCGTCGGTTACTATTTCAAAAGTAATCGGCAAGATTTATTTTCAGCACATATTCGTCGGTTACTATTTCAAAAGTAATCGGCATGATTTATTTTCAGCATATTCGTCGGTTACTATTTCAAAGGTAATCGACATGATTTATTTTCAATACATTCGTCGATTACTATTTCAAAAGAAATCGGCATGATCTATTTTCTGCACATTCGTCGGTTACTATTTCAAAAGTATTCGGCAAGATTTTTATTTTCAACATATTCGTCGGTTACTATTTCAAAAGTAATCGGCAAGACTTTATTTTCAGCACATTCATTGGTTACTTTTTTTAAAAGTAATCGGTAAGATTTTTATTTCCAACATATTCGTTGTAACGCCCTAGTTGTTATTTTACTATTTTTGGTTGATTTAATATGTTTTATGTATTTTATATAATTTATGTTGATTTATGTGAATTATTGATGTTGCTATTTTATTATATTTTATGAGAATTAGTAATGATTTTATTATTTAAGTGAAAATAGTAGAAATAATGTTTATTTAGATTAAAGGGAATTATTTAGAGTTAATGGAGTTAAGGAGGGGTTAAGGAGAATTAATAGAAAGTTAGTGAGGGAGTAAATAGAAAGAAAAGGGGGTTATGTTTTGGTTGGTAAGGAAATAGAGAGTCAGACAAAAACAAAACACGTACCAGTAAAAGGAAAACAAGAGTTTTGGGAGAAAAGAGAAGAACTAAGAGGGAAGAGCTAGGAAGAGAGAACCTGATCATTTGCTGTAGAAATTTGCTAAATTAAGGTAAGGGTGGGTTTACTCTTCTATTGTTAATGTATAAGTATGTGTTTTCATGAAAATGGATTGAAATTGGTGAATGTTGAATTAGGTTTATGAATATGATGAATTGCTCATTTCTTGATGAATTGTGTTGTAATGATGTTGTTATGATGTGTTCTGCTGTTTTGTTGTGCCTTAAACCCATAAACATTGTTTCTAAACCATTTTGGGTGATTGGGGAATCAAAAATGGGATTTTTGGATGATATAGGGTTAGAAAATCGTAGGTTAGAATTCTGCCCAGATGAGCACTCGCTCAAGCGAAATGCCCTTCGCTCAAGCGAGCAACTCTTTGCTACGACCAGTCTGAAATTCTAGTCGCTCGCTTAAGCGAGCCACGAGCGAACCAGGAGCGAGCAAAATGCTAACCTTCGTCATTTGCGTCGCTTAAGCGAGATTCCCGTCGCTTAAGCGAGAGACGCCCAGGATAGTGTATTTAGCCTGTTCGCTTAAGCGAACCAGAAGCGAGCCAGAAGCGAGGAAAAACCAAACTTACGTGTTTTGACTCGCTCAAGCGAGATGCTGCTCGCTTAAGCGAGCTGGGTCCTGAGCGACCCAAAATGTGATTTTTCTAAGATGTTCTAAACTCAAACCTAAGCTTTCTAAGATGTTTATTGGATTTATTAAGAATTGTTTAGATGATAAAACTGTAATTTGAAGATGATTAAGATGGAATTACATATGCTTATGTGTAAATAATTATACTTTGCTAAACTTGAGTTGCCTTGTTGATGTTGAGTGGTCTTGTCCAGTTGGGGAGGGTATCCTAAGTTGTTGTTGTTGTTGGTTGCATGCTGATATGCTCCATTAAGATGTTGGGTTGTATGCAGATATACACCATAGAGTCATTTCATACTCATATGCATTTGTTGGGGGCTTATTGCCCTGGAATGTTTATCATTCACCTGTTGGGGGCTTATTGCCCTGGAACGCTTTATCGTTCACCTGTTGGGGGCTTATTGCCCTGGGATGCTTTAACCATCCAAATTGTTGGGGGCTTATTGCCCTGGAATGCTTAGCATTCAACGCGCGTAGTTGGTACCACATGCATAATGCATTAGATGTTGATGGAGTCTTGCATTAGTTGTAGGAGTGAGTTGTCCTTTTGGGATTGTTGTTGGTGAGATGTCGCCACAAGTGTTGTTGTTGTTGTTGCTGATATTAATCTAAGATGAATTTAAGTGATAATATTGAGATGAATCAATATGTATTAATGTTTAGTTGATGATGTTGATAATGATGCTGCTGATTGTTAATATTGTTGTTGTTTTCAAAGTATTTTGATGAATTCATATATTTGTATATTACTTTGATTTGTGAACTCACCCCTTCTGCTGGAATTGCCGCCTTGTGGGCAAGTGCAGGTAGTGAAGGCTTGTAGGTTGATGGCTCCTGTGTCTAGGGCTCTGATGCGTAGAGGGATGGGAATATTGCATATTTAATTCTTCATTCCTTATGTATCACTTGTTGAACTATGTTGTTGATTTCATTATTGGAGAATATTATTATGTTGAGGCCTTTGTGCCAAGGATTGATGTAGATGACTTGAGATATTTTTATAATAAATATTCCGCTGCAGAAAATTAATATGATGGAATTTCTTGATGTTTTTAAATAGTTTTATATTCTATTCAAATGAAATTTTGAAAAGTAGATGTAATACTCCGTTGTTTGTTGAACTCTGATAATTGTTGCATATTATTATGTCATATTGGGAACGGGGTGTTACAATTGGTATCAGAGCAAGTCGGTCCGTCAGACCATTAGAAGAGTCGTGTCGAGCCATGTAGAGTAGTGTGACAGGTTAAAACTGTCTTTGTTGTTCTAATCCTTGTTGTTATGTAGAACTATCGAGATGGCCGGAAGGAATGATGCTGCTCTTGCTGCTGCTTTGCAAGCAATGGCTCAAGTTGTTGGACAACAGCAAGGTGCTGGTGGTGCTGGTGAAGGTGTAAGGATGCTTGAAACCTTCTTGAGGAATCATCCACCAACCTTTAAGGGAAGGTACGACCCTGATGGAGCACAGACTTGGCTGAAGGAGGTCGAGAGGATCTTCCGGGTGATGCAGTGTACGGATGTACAGATGGTGCGGTTTGGCACGCATATGTTAGCAGAAGAGGCTGACGACTGGTGGGTAAGCACTCAACCCATTCTCCAAGCTGAAGGAGCTGAGATTACATGGGCTGTGTTCCGAAGAGAGTTCTTGAGGAGGTATTTTCCGGAGGATGTCCGAGGTAAGAAGGAGATAGAATTCCTTGAGCTGAAGCAAGGAGACATGTCCATTACGGAATATGCTGCTAAGTTCGTGGAGCTTGCAAAGTTTTATCCTCACTATGCCGCGGAGACTGCTGAGTTCTCCAAATGTATCAAGTTTGAAAATGGTCTGCGAGCTGATATCAAGCGGGCCATTGGCTATCAGAAGATCAGAGACTTCTCTGAGTTGGTGAGCAGCTGCCGTATTTATGAAGAGGACACTAAAGCTCACTATAAGATAATGAATGACCGTAGAGGTAAGGGGCAGCAGAGTCGCCCGAAGCCTTATAGTGCCCCAGCTGATAAGGGCAAACAAAGGATGCATGATGAGAGGAGGCCAGCACGTAGAGATGCTCCTGCTGAAGTGGTTTGTTATAAGTGTGGTGTAAAAGGCCACAAGAGTAATGCTTGCACCCGTGATGAGAAGAAATGTTTTCGTTGTGGAAAGAAGGGCCACACTGTCACCGAATGCAAGCGTGGGGACATTGTTTGCTTCAACTGTAATGAAGAAGGTCACATTGGTTCTCAGTGCACTCAGCCTAAGAAGGCGCAGACCAGTGGTAGAGTTTTTGCCTTGACCGGTACTCAGACTGATCAAGAGGATCGACTTATTAGAGGTACTTGTTTCTTTAGTGGTACTCCTTTAATTGCTATAATAGATACTGGTGCAACGCATTGTTTCATTGCTATTGACTGTGCACAAAGATTGGGTTTGATTATGTCTGATATGAATGGGGAGATGGTTGTTGAAACTCCAGCTAAGGGTTCAGTAACTACTTCCCTTGTTTGTTTAAGTTGTCCGTTGTCTGTACTTGGTAGAGATTTTGAGGTGGACCTTGTCTGTTTGCCGTTAGTGGGAATGGATGTAATATTGGGAATGAATTGGTTGGAATACAATCATGTCCTGATTAATTGCTTTACCAAGACGGTGCGGTTTTCTTCTGCTGAAGAAGAGAGTGGAGCGGAATTTTTATCCACTAAGGAGATGAAGCGTTTAGAAAAGGATGGCGTGTTGATGTTTTCTTTGTTGGCATTCTTGTCGGTGGAGAACCAAGCTGTGATTGATAGGCTGCCTGTTGTGAAGGAATTTCCTGAAGTTTTCCCTGATGAGATTCCAGATGTGCCACCGGAGAGAGAAGTGGAATTTTCGATAGACCTTGTGCCGGGTACGAAGCCTGTGTCGATGGCTCCTTACCGTATGTCAGCTTCGGAGTTGGCTGAATTGAAGAAACAATTAGAAGACTTGCTTGACAAGAAGTTTGTGAGACCGAGTGTTTCACCATGGGGAGCGCCGGTGTTGTTGGTAAAGAAGAAGGATGGTAGCATGCGGTTGTGTATTGATTACCGTCAGTTGAATAAGGTGACGATTAAGAATAGGTATCCACTACCAAGGATCGATGACTTGATGGATCAACTAGTGGGTGCCCGTGTGTTCAGCAAAATTGATTTGAGGTCAGGTTACCATCAGATAAAGGTGAAGGATGAGGACATGCAAAAGACGGCGTTTAGGACGCGTTATGGTCACTACGAGTATAAGGTGATGCCTTTCGGTGTGACGAATGCACCTGGTGTGTTTATGGAATACATGAACCGAATTTTTCATGAGTATCTGGATCAGTTCGTGGTGGTTTTTATTGATGACATTTTGATCTATTCTAAGACTGAGGCAGAGCATGCAGAGCACTTGAAGATTGTTTTGCAGGTACTGAAGGAAAAGAAGTTGTATGCCAAGTTATCCAAGTGTGAGTTCTGGCTGAACGAAGTAAGTTTTCTTGGCCACATTATTTCTGGTAATGGCATTGCTGTAGATCCTTCGAAGGTTGATGCGGTGTCGCAGTGGGAGACACCAAAGTCAGTTACTGAGGTAAGAAGTTTTCTTGGGTTGGCTGGTTATTACCGCAGATTTATTGAGGGATTTTCGAAGTTGGCACTTCCTTTGACGCAACTGACCTGTAAAGGTAAAGCATTTGTGTGGGATGCTCAATGTGAGAGTAGTTTCAATGAGTTGAAGCAAAGATTGACGACTGCTCCTATTTTGATTTTGCCGAAGCCAGAAGAACCTTTTGTTGTTTACTGTGATGCATCTAAGCTGGGATTAGGTGGTGTTTTGATGCAAGATGGCAAGGTGGTAGCGTATGCTTCTAGACAGCTGAGAGTGCATGAGAAGAATTATCCTACGCATGATCTAGAATTGGCAGCCGTGGTATTTGTGTTGAAGATTTGGAGGCACTATTTGTATGGTTCCAGATTCGAGGTGTTTAGTGATCATAAGAGTTTAAAGTACCTGTTTGATCAGAAGGAGTTGAACATGAGGCAGAGGAGGTGGCTTGAGTTGCTAAAGGACTACGATTTTGGCTTGAATTACCATCCTGGTAAAGCTAATGTTGTGGCTGATGCGTTGAGTAGAAAGACGTTGCATATGTCTGCTTTGATGGTGAAAGAGTTCGAGTTACTTGAACAATTCAGAGACTTGAGTCTTGTTTGTGAAAGATCGCCTCAAAGTGTACGGTTGGGAATGTTAAAGATTAATAGTGACTTCTTGAATGATATCAAAGAGGCACAGAAGCTGGATGTTAAGTTTGTGGATTTGATGGCTGCTAGTGAGCAGAATGCGGATAGTGATTTCAAAGTTGACGACCAAGGTGTGTTGAGGTTTAGAGGAAGGATTTGTATTCCGGATGATGAGGGTTTGAAGAAGTTGATTTTAGACGAAAGTCACAAGAGTAGCTTGAGTATTCATCCGGGAGCTACTAAAATGTATCATGACTTGAGGAAATTGTTTTGGTGGTCCGGTTTGAAGAGGGATGTTGCGCAATTTGTGTATGCGTGTTTGACTTGCCAGAAGTCTAAGGTTGAGCACCAGAAGCCTGCAGGGCTGTTGACTCCATTAGATGTGCCTGAGTGGAAATGGGATAGCATTTCTATGGATTTTGTGACGAGTTTGCCGAATACTCCAAGAGGGCATGATGCCATTTGGGTCGTGGTCGACAAGTTGACTAAGTCGGCGCACTTTATTCCGATCAATATCAGTTATCCGGTAGCTCAGTTGGCGGAGATTTATATCCGTGACATTGTGAAGTTGCATGGGGTTCCATCTAGTATTGTGTCGGATAGAGATCCGAGGTTTACTTCAAGGTTTTGGAAGAGCTTGCAAGATGCATTGGGTTCGAAATTGAGGCTGAGTTCGGCTTATCATCCGCAGACAGATGGTCAGTCGGAGAGGACTATCCAATCCTTAGAAGATTTGTTGAGAGTGTGTGTACTCGAACAGGGTGGAGCTTGGGACAGCCACTTGTCTTTGATAGAGTTTACTTACAACAATAGTTACCATTCGAGTATTGGTATGGCACCGTTCGAAGCTTTGTATGGTCGAAGGTGTAGAACTCCTCTATGTTGGTTTGAGTCGGGTGAAAGCATTGTGTTAGGACCTGAGTTGGTGCAGCAGACTACAGAAAAGGTCAAGATGATAAGAGAAAAGATGAAAGCATCTCAAGATCGTCAGAAGAGTTATCATGACAAAAGAAGGAAAGCCCTTGAGTTTCAGGAGGGTGAGCATGTGTTTTTAAGGGTTACTCCGATGACAGGTGTAGGACGCGCATTGAAGTCGAAGAAGTTGACTCCAAAGTTCATTGGTCCTTATCAGATTTCCGAGGGAATTGGAACCGTGGCGTATCGGATTGGATTGCCACCACTGTAACGCCCGTTTTTGATTATTTAATTAGTTGATTTATTTGAGAAATTGCTATATATTTTTATATATATATTATGTGATGATAAGTGGAGATTTGTTATGTTTTTATGCGACGTGGTGACTTATTTTATTGTTTAATAAAATAAGATTTGAAAATAAAATAAAATGTTTAGTTGTGGGTTAGTTTTGGATTTTAGAGAATTATGTGGGAGAAAGAGTAAATAAGATAAGATTTGTTGGGAGTATATAAAGGGAAATTAGGTCAAGAGAGTCAGTACGCGTTGTCAGAGTTTTGGAAAAGAGAGAAAACGGTCGCGTGAAAGGAGAAGAGAAAGAGGGCTGCGATTTTCTGCTTATAACCAGGTAAGGGTGAGCCTAGCATTTGATTATATTATTCTGTAACCCATCTAATCAAGATTAAACAATCATAGGGCTGTTTTGAGAGAATTGAAATTAGGTTAAAAAGTGAGAATAATGATGAAGTAGGCCAAAAGCTGTAGAATTGATGTTTAGTTTGAGCACAGAACGTAGATTAACCATTATGATGATGATTCTGAGAGTTTAGACGAATTAGATGATGAATTTGGGACTTTTTGGGTGAATTTTCGTAGAATCCGTAGCAGTCTGTTCATCGCTCGCCTGAGGCGAGCTATGCAACTCGCCGTGGCGAGTAGACCTAGTTTACTCGCGAGGCGAGCATCCCAGCTCGCCATAGCGAGCGTTACCCTAGAGCTCGCGAGGCGAGCAATCCAACTCGCCATAGCGAGCAGGACCTTAGTACTCGCGAGGCGAGCTATCCCACTCGCCATAGCGAGTTAAGTCAGAACCCAGAACTGTATTCTGTTTGCGAACTGTTTCGCATAGAACCTCGAGAGATGACCTTTGGGTAGTTTCTGGGACTTTTAATAATGTTTATTATAAACTGTAACGATGAATACATGATGACTGAGATGATTTTGATGCTTTTCATGCCGCTTATGTGTGTTATATGAACTATTAAAGTTGTAAATGTTTGACTTACTTAAGATGCTTGCTTTATGGATATTATTTGAAAGATGTGATTACTGCCATGTTGCTGTTTACCTTTGAATAGTTGCTGCATGTGTCAGTCCTTGTTGTTTAAGATGTTTTGCGACGTTTAAGATGTTAACTTGTTTAAGTTAAAAGTGTTGAGTCTCATGCATACTCATTCTATGATGGGGGCTCATGCCCTGGAGTTTTTACTCACCAGCGACGAGGGCTTATGCCCTGGAGCTTTGCTCACCAGCGACGAAGGCTTATGCCTTGGAGTATATTTATGCTCATAGCGACGAGGGCTCATGCCCTGGATTGGTACCACATGCATATAAGACGTAGGGTTGCATAGTCAAGTGATGTTGTCGGGTCGTGTCGTCTAAGATGTTTAATAAGATGTATATGATAATGATTATGATGATGCTAAATGATGTGTTGTTTATGATGATGTTCTAAATGATGTGTTGTTTATGATGATAATCTAAATGCTAGATGTTTATCTGTGATGAGTTGAATTATGTTGGTTGTTTGAATTGTGATTATTTGATTACATGTTTAATATAATTATTTGTGAATCTCACCCCTTCTGCTGGAATTGCCGCCTCGTGGGCAAGTGCAGGTAACCAAGATTAGGTGCAGACGTGTGAGGATTTCTGCAGTCGAGTCTAGGTGCTCTGATACGTAACGGGATGGGGAAATCTTGCTTATATTTTCTCTGTTCCTTGCGTATTATGCTTTTGATGTGATTATGTTATTTTTGAAGATTTATTAAGACGTTGTTGAGGCCTGTGTGCCAAAGACTTTTCTTTATGAGATGATTTATGATTTTCCGCTGCGATAATTGAGAAATAATTTACGAATATTTTATGAAGATTTAATGATTATTTATTCATTAACATGAGATGTTTTAGAAGTGTGATGCCCTGTTTATGTGCTTACTCTGATGCATGATTAACTTTTTAAAGAAATTTCTATGTTGGGAAAACGGGGTGTTACAATTGGTATCAGAGCAGGTCGGTCCGTCCGGCCAAGTAGAGAGTCGAGTGACGTTGTCTTAGAGTTAGAATAGTATTATTGTATTATTCTAACTTACGTTTGTTTTGCATAGGATTAAGATGGCTGGAAGAAATGACGCTGCAATTGCTGCTGCCTTGGAAGCTGTTGCTCAAGCTGTGGGACAGCAACCAAATGCGAATGCTGGTGCTGGTGCAGAGGTCCGTATGCTGGAGACCTTCTTGAGAAACCATCCTCCTACTTTCAAGGGGAGATATGATCCAGATGGAGCCCAGGCGTGGCTCAAAGAGATAGAGAGAGTGTTTAGGGTGATGCAGTGCACGGAGGTGCAGAAGGTGCGTTTCGGTACGCACATGCTGGCTGAGGAGGCGGATGACTGGTGGATTAGTCTTCTACCTACCCTGGAGCAGGACGGTGCTGAGGTGACCTGGGCAGTTTTTAAGAGAGAGTTCCTCAACAGATATTTTCCTGAGGATGTGCGGGGCAAGAAAGAGATTGAGTTCCTGGAACTAAAGCAAGGGAACATGTCTGTGACTGAGTATGCTGCAAAATTTGTGGAGCTAGCCAAGTTTTATCCACACTACTCTGCTGAGACCGCCGAATTTTCTAAGTGTATTAAGTTTGAGAACGGATTGAGAGCTGATATCAAGAGGGCTATAGGGTATCAGAAGATCAGAAACTTTTCTGAGTTAGTGAGCAGCTGCAGGATTTACGAGGAGGACACGAAGGCTCATTACAAGGTGGTTAATGAGAGGAAAGGAAAGGGGCAGCAAAGTCGTCCTAAGCCCTACAGTGCCCCTGCAGATAAGGGCAAACAGCGAGTTAATGATGAGAGGAGACCTGTTAAGAAAGATGCTCCTGCTGAGGTTGTCTGCTATACTTGTGGCGTGAAAGGCCATAAGAGTAATGCTTGTCCTGGAGAGGTGAAGCGGTGTTTCCGTTGTGGCAAGAAGGGTCACACTACTGCTGATTGCAAACATGGTGATGTTGTATGTTTTAACTGCGGCGATGAGGGTCACATTGGTTCGCAATGCACGAAGCCTAAGAAGGCTCAGACTTCTGGGAGAGTTTTTGCTTTGACGGGTACGCAGACGGAGAGCGAGGATCGCTTGATCAGAGGTACTTGTTATTTTGATAATATACCTTTAGTTGCTATTATTGATACTGGTGCCACACATTGTTTTGTTGCTCTTGATTGTGCTGCTAAGTTGAATCTTGTTGTATCTGATATGAATGGGGAGATGGTTGTCGAAACTCCAGCTAAGGGTTCGGTGACTACTTCCCTTGTGTGTTTAAGATGCCCTGTGTCTATGTTTGGTCGTGATTTTGAGATTGATTTAGTGTGTCTACCGTTGGTTGGGATGGATGTAATTTTGGGGATGAATTGGTTAGAGTACAACCACGTTCTGATTAATTGTTTTAGCAAGACGGTGCATTTTTCTTCTCCCGAGGAAGAGAGTGGCGCAGAGTTCCTATCCACTAAACAGTTGAAGCAGCTGGAACGCGATGGAATTATGATGTTTTCTCTGATGGCGTCTTTATCTATTGAGAATCAGGCGGTGATCGATAAGCTACAAGTGGTATGCGACTTTCCTGAGGTTTTCCCAGATGAGATTCCTGATGTGCCTCCAGAGAGAGAAGTCGAATTTTCGATTGATCTTATTCCTGGAACGAAGCCTGTGTCTATGACGCCTTATCGTATGTCAGCTTCTGAGTTGGCTGAGCTGAAGAAACAGTTAGAGGATTTGCTCGATAAGAAGTTCGTGAGACCAAGTGTTTCACCGTGGGGAGCTCCAGTGTTGTTAGTCAAGAAGAAAGATGGAAGTATGAGGTTGTGCATCGACTATCGTCAGTTGAATAAAGTAACGATAAAGAATAGGTATCCACTTCCGAGAATTGACGACTTGATGGATCAGTTGGTGGGTGCTTGTGTATTCAGCAAGATAGATTTGAGGTCGGGTTACCATCAGATTAAAGTGAAAGATGAGGATATGCAGAAGACGGCATTTAGGACGCGTTATGGACATTATGAGTATACAGTGATGCCTTTCGGTGTTACTAACGCACCTGGCGTATTTATGGAGTATATGAATAGAATCTTCCATGCTTACTTGGATCGTTTTGTTGTGGTGTTCATTGATGATATTTTGGTTTATTCTAAGACTGAAGAAGAGCATGCTGAGCATTTGAAGATCGTCTTGCAAGTGTTGAAAGAGAAGAAGCTTTTTGCTAAGTTGTCTAAGTGTGAGTTCTGGTTGAAAGAAGTAAGTTTTCTTGGTCATGTTATTTCTGGCGATGGCATTGCGGTTGATCCGTCTAAAGTTGAAGCGGTTTCGCAATGGGAGACTCCGAAGTCGGTTACTGAGATTAGAAGCTTTTTGGGTCTAGATGGTTATTACCGAAGACTTATAGAAGGATTTTCTAAGTTGGCTCTTCCGTTAACGCAGTTGACGTGTAAAGGTAAATCTTTTGTATGGGATGTGCATTGTGAGAACAGTTTTAACGAGTTGAAGAAACGTTTGACGACGGCTCCAGTTTTGATTTTGCCGAAGCCCAATGAACCTTTTGTGGTATATTGTGATGCGTCTAAGTTGGGTTTAGGTGGTGTACTTATGCAAGATGGTAAAGTGGTAGCTTATGCTTCAAGGCAATTGAGAATTCATGAGAAGAATTATCCGACGCATGACTTAGAGTTGGCGGCTGTGGTCTTTGTATTGAAGATATGGAGACATTACTTGTATGGTTCGAGGTTTGAGGTGTTTAGTGATCACAAGAGTTTGAAGTACTTATTTGACCAGAAGGAATTGAATATGAGGCAACGAAGGTGGCTTGAATTGTTGAAGGATTACGATTTTGGTTTGAATTATCATCCGGGCAAAGCTAATGTGGTTGCGGATGCCTTGAGCAGGAAGACTTTGCATATGTCTGCTATGATGGTGAAGGAGTTTGAGTTGCTTGAACAGTTTAGAGATTTGAGCTTAGTTTGTGAAAGAACGCCTCAGAGTGTAAAGCTAGGAATGTTGAAGATTGATAATGAGTTCTTGAAAAGTATCAAAGAGGCGCAGAAAGAAGATGTTAAGTTTGTGGACTTGTTGGTTGCTAGTAATCAGGCGGAGGATAGTGACTTTAAAGTGGATGATCAAGGAGTGTTGAGATTCCGAGGTAGGATTTGCATTCCTGATAATGAGAAAATGAAGAAGATGATCCTTGAAGAGAGTCATAGAAGTAGCTTGAGTATTCATCCGGGAGCTACGAAGATGTATCATGATTTAAAGAAGCTGTTTTGGTGGTCTGGTTTGAAACGTGACGTGGCACAGTTTGTTTATTCTTGTTTGGTTTGTCAGAAATCGAAGGTTGAACATCAGAAACCTGCTGGAATGATGGTACCTTTAGATGTGCCAGAGTGGAAATGGGATAGTATATCCATGGATTTTGTGACGAGCTTGCCGAATACTCCTAAAGGGAATGACGCTATTTGGGTGATTGTTGATAGATTGACGAAGTCGGCTCATTTTCTACCGATTAATATTACTTTTCCTGTTGCTCAGTTGGCAGAGATCTATGTCAAGGAGATCGTGAAGTTGCATGGTGTTCCTTCGAGCATCGTATCAGATAGAGACCCGAGATTTACTTCTAGATTTTGGAAGAGTTTGCAAGAGGCGTTAGGTTCTCAGTTGAGGTTGAGTTCGGCTTATCATCCGCAAACAGATGGTCAGTCGGAAAGGACGATTCAGTCGTTGGAAGATTTGTTGAGAGTGTGTGTACTTGAGCAAGGAGGAACTTGGGATAGTCATCTTCCGTTGATAGAGTTCACGTACAACAACAGTTACCATTCGAGTATTGGGATGGCACCCTTTGAGGCTTTGTATGGTCGGAGATGTAGAACTCCGTTGTGTTGGTTTGAGTCAGGCGAGAATGTGATGTTAGGACCGGAGATTGTTCAACAGACTACTGAGAAAGTGAGAATGATCCAAGAGAAGATGAAAGCGTCGCAGAGTCGACAAAAGAGTTACCATGATAAGCGAAGGAAGGACCTTGAGTTCCAAGAGGGAGATCATGTGTTCCTGAGAGTGACTCCTATGACCGGGGTCGGCCGTGCATTGAAGTCAAAGAAGTTAACCCCGAAGTTTATTGGTCCATATCAGATATCAGAAAGGATTGGGGCGGTGGCCTATCGTATTGGATTGCCACCACATTTATCGAATTTGCACGATGTGTTCCATGTGTCGCAACTGAGGAAGTATGTTCCGGATCCGTCTCATGTGATCCAGAGTGATGATGTGCAAGTTAGGGACAACCTTACGGTTGAGACCTTACCAGTGAGGATTGATGATAGGAAGACGAAGACGCTGAGGGGCAAGGAGATACCTCTCGTTAGAGTCGTTTGGTCGGGAGCGACCGGCGAAAGCTTGACGTGGGAATTAGAGAATAAGATGCTAGAGTCGTACCCTGAGTTGTTTGCTTGAGGTAATTTTCGAGGACGAAAATCTTTTAAGTTGGGGAGAGTTGTAACGCCCGTTTTTGATTATTTAATTAGTTGATTTATTTGAGAAATTGCTATATATTTTTATATATATATTATGTGATGATAAGTGGAGATTTGTTATGTTTTTATGCGACGTGGTGACTTATTTTATTGTTTAATAAAATAAGATTTGAAAATAAAATAAAATGTTTAGTTGTGGGTTAGTTTTGGATTTTAGAGAATTATGTGGGAGAAAGAGTAAATAAGATAAGATTTGTTGGGAGTATATAAAGGGAAATTAGGTCAAGAGAGTCAGTACGCGTTGTCAGAGTTTTGGAAAAGAGAGAAAACGGTCGCGTGAAAGGAGAAGAGAAAGAGGGCTGCGATTTTCTGCTTATAACCAGGTAAGGGTGAGCCTAGCATTTGATTATATTATTCTGTAACCCATCTAATCAAGATTAAACAATCATAGGGCTGTTTTGAGAGAATTGAAATTAGGTTAAAAAGTGAGAATAATGATGAAGTAGGCCAAAAGCTGTAGAATTGATGTTTAGTTTGAGCACAGAACGTAGATTAACCATTATGATGATGATTCTGAGAGTTTAGACGAATTAGATGATGAATTTGGGACTTTTTGGGTGAATTTTCGTAGAACCCGTAGCAGTCTGTTCATCGCTCGCCTGAGGCGAGCTATGCAACTCGCCGTGGCGAGTAGACCTAGTTTACTCGCGAGGCGAGCATCCCAGCTCGCCATAGCGAGCGTTACCCTAGAGCTCGCGAGGCGAGCAATCCAACTCGCCATAGCGAGCAGGACCTTAGTACTCGCGAGGCGAGCTATCCCACTCGCCATAGCGAGTTAAGTCAGAACCCAGAACTGTATTCTATTTGCGAACTGTTTCGCATAGAACCTCGAGAGATGACCTTTGGGTAGTTTCTGGGACTTTTAATAATGTTTATTATAAACTGTAACGATGAATACATGATGACTGAGATGATTTTGATGCTTTTCATGCCGCTTATGTGTGTTATATGAACTATTAAAGTTGTAAATGTTTGACTTACTTAAGATGCTTGCTTTATGGATATTATTTGAAAGATGTGATTACTGCCATGTTGCTGTTTACCTTTGAATAGTTGCTGCATGTGTCAGTCCTTGTTGTTTAAGATGTTTTGCGACGTTTAAGATGTTAACTTGTTTAAGTTAAAAGTGTTGAGTCTCATGCATACTCATTCTATGATGGGGGCTCATGCCCTGGAGTTTTTACTCACCAGCGACGAGGGCTTATGCCCTGGAGCTTTGCTCACCAGCGACGAAGGCTTATGCCTTGGAGTATATTTATGCTCATAGCGACGAGGGCTCATGCCCTGGATTGGTACCACATGCATATAAGACGTAGGGTTGCATAGTCAAGTGATGTTGTCGGGTCGTGTCGTCTAAGATGTTTAATAAGATGTATATGATAATGATTATGATGATGCTAAATGATGTGTTGTTTATGATGATGTTCTAAATGATGTGTTGTTTATGATGATAATCTAAATGCTAGATGTTTATCTGTGATGAGTTGAATTATGTTGGTTGTTTGAATTGTGATTATTTGATTACATGTTTAATATAATTATTTGTGAATCTCACCCCTTCTGCTGGAATTGCCGCCTCGTGGGCAAGTGCAGGTAACCAAGATTAGGTGCAGACGTGTGAGGATTTCTGCAGTCGAGTCTAGGTGCTCTGATACGTAACGGGATGGGGAAATCTTGCTTATATTTTCTCTGTTCCTTGCGTATTATGCTTTTGATGTGATTATGTTATTTTTGAAGATTTATTAAGACGTTGTTGAGGCCTGTGTGCCAAAGACTTTTCTTTATGAGATGATTTATGATTTTCCGCTGCGATAATTGAGAAATAATTTACGAATATTTTATGAAGATTTAATGATTATTTATTCATTAACATGAGATGTTTTAGAAGTGTGATGCCCTGTTTATGTGCTTACTCTGATGCATGATTAACTTTTTAAAGAAATTTCTATGTTGGGAAAACGGGGTGTTACAACCACATCTATCGAACTTGCATGATGTGTTTCATGTCTCGCAGTTGAGAAAGTATGTAGCAGATCCTTCGCATGTTATTCCTAGGGATGATGTGCAAGTTAGAGATAATCTTACCGTTGAGACTTTGCCTTTAAGGATTGATGATCGTAAGGTGAAGCAGTTGAGAGGCAAGGAAATACCTCTGGTTAGAGTTGTTTGGGGCGGTGTAACTGGTGAGAGTTTGACTTGGGAGTTGGAGAGCAAGATGCAAGAGTCCTATCCTGAGTTGTTTGTTGCTTAAGGTATTATTTCGAGGACGAAATTCTCTAAGTTGGGGAGAGTTGTAACGCCCTAGTTGTTATTTTACTATTTTTGGTTGATTTAATATGTTTTATGTATTTTATATAATTTATGTTGATTTATGTGAATTATTGATGTTGCTATTTTATTATATTTTATGAGAATTAGTAATGATTTTATTATTTAAGTGAAAATAGTAGAAATAATGTTTATTTAGATTAAAGGGAATTATTTAGAGTTAATGGAGTTAAGGAGGGGTTAAGGAGAATTAATAGAAAGTTAGTGAGGGAGTAAATAGAAAGAAAAGGGGGTTATGTTTTGGTTGGTAAGGAAATAGAGAGTCAGACAAAAACAAAACACGTACCAGTAAAAGGAAAACAAGAGTTTTGGGAGAAAAGAGAAGAACCAAGAGGGAAGAGCTAGGAAGAGAGAACCTGATCATTTGCTGTAGAAATTTGCTAAATTAAGGTAAGGGTGGGTTTACTCTTCTATTGTTAATGTATAAGTATGTGTTTTCATGAAAATGGATTGAAATTGGTGAATGTTGAATTAGGTTTATGAATATGATGAATTGCTCATTTCTTGATGAATTGTGTTGTAATGATGTTGTTATGATGTGTTCTGCTGTTTTGTTGTGCCTTAAACCCATAAACATTGTTTCTAAACCATTTTGGGTGATTGGGGAATCAAAAATGGGATTTTTGGATGATATAGGGTTAGAAAATCGTAGGTTAGAATTCTGCCCAGATGAGCACTCGCTCAAGCGAAATGCCCTTCGCTCAAGCGAGCAACTCTTTGCTACGACCAGTCTGAAATTCTAGTCGCTCGCTTAAGCGAGCCACGAGCGAACCAGGAGCGAGCAAAATGCTAACCTTCGTCATTTGCGTTGCTTAAGCGAGATTCCCGTCGCTTAAGCGAGAGACGCCCAGGATAGTGTATTTAGCCTGTTCGCTTAAGCGAACCAGAAGCGAGCCAGAAGCGAGGAAAAACCAAACTTACGTGTTTTGACTCGCTCAAGCGAGATGCTGCTCGCTTAAGCGAGCTGGGTCCTGAGCGACCCAAAATGTGATTTTTCTAAGATGAATTTAAGTGATAATATTGAGATGAATCAATATGTATTAATGTTTAGTTGATGATGTTGATAATGATGCTGCTGATTGTTAGTATTGTTGTTGTTTTCAAAGTATTTTGATGAATTCATATATTTGTATATTACTTTGATTTGTGAACTCACCCCTTCTGCTGGAATTGCCGCCTTGTAGGCAAGTGCAGGTAGTGAAGGCTTGTAGGTTGATGGCTCCTGTGTCTAGGGCTCTGATGCGTAGAGGGATGGGAATATTGCATATTTAATTCTTCATTCCTTATGTATCACTTGTTGAACTATGTTGTTGATTTCATTATTGGAGAATATTATTATGTTGAGGCCTTTGTGCCAAGGATTGATGTAGATGACTTGAGATATTTTTATAATAAATATTCCGCTGCAGAAAATTAATATGATGGAATTTCTTGATGTTTTTAAATAGTTTTATATTCTATTCAAATGAAATTTTGAAAAGTAGATGTAATACTCCGTTGTTTGTTGAACTCTGATAATTGTTGCATATTATTATGTGATATTGGGAACGGGGTGTTACATTCGTCGCTTACTATTTCAACAGTAATCAGCATGATTTATTTTCAGCACATTCGTCTGTAACTATTTCAAAAGTAATCGACAAGATTTTTATTTTCAGCATATTCGTCGGTGACTATTTCAAAAGTAATCGGCAAGATTTTTATTTTCAGCATATTTGTCGGTTACTGTTTTAAAAGTAATCGGTAAGATTTTTATTTTCAACATATTCGTCGGTTACTATTTCAAAGGTAATCGGCATGATTTATTTTCAACACATTCGTCGGTTACTATTTCAAAAGTAATTGGCATGATCTATTTTCTGCACATTCGTCGGTTACTATTTCAAAAGTAATCGGCAAGATTTTTATTTTCAGCATATTTGTCGGTTACTATTTTAAAAGTAATCGACAAGATTTTTATTTTCAACATATTCGTCGATGACTATTTCAAAAGTAATCGGCAAGATTTTTATTTTTAGCATATTTCTCGGTTACTGTTTTAAAAGTAATCAACAAGATTTTTATTTTCAACATATTCGTCGGTTACTATTTCAAAAGTAATTGGCAATACTTTATTTTCGGCATATTCGTCGGTTACTATTTCAAAGGTAATCGACATGATTTATTTTCAATACATTCGTCGATTACTATTTCAAAAGAAATCGGCATGATCTATTTTCTGCACATTCGTCGGTTACTATTTCAAAAGTAATCGGCAAGATTTTTATTTTCAGCATGTTCATCGGTTACTATTTCAAAGGTAATCGGCAAGATTTTTATTTTCAGCACATTCGTCGGTTACTATTTCAAAAGTAAACGGCAAGATTTTTATTTTCAACATATTCGTCAGTTACTATTTCAAAAGTAATCGGCAAGACATTATTTTCAGCACATTCATTGGTTACTTTTTTAAAATTAATCGGTAAGATTTTTATTTCCAACATATTCGTCGCTTACTATTTCAAAAGTAATCAGCATGATTTATTTTCAGCACATTCGTCGGTTACTATTTCAAAAGTAATCAGCAAGATTTTTATTTTCAGCATATTCGTCGCTGACTATTTCAAAAGTAATCGGCAAGATTTTTATTTTCAGCATATTTGTCGGTTACTGTTTTAAAAGTAATCAACAAGATTTTTATTTTCAACATATTCGTCGGTTACTATTTCAAAAGTAATCGGCAATACTTTATTTTCCGCATATTCGTTGGTTACTATTTCAAAAGAAATCGGTAAGATTTTTATTTTCAACATATTCGTCGGTTACTATTTCAAAGGTAATCGGCATGATTTATTTTCAACACAATCGTCGGTTACTATTTCAAAAGTAATCGGCATGATCTATTTTCTGCACATTCGTCGGTTACTATTTCAAAAGTAATCGGCAAGATTTTTATTTTCAGCATATTTGTCGGTTACTATTTTAAAAGTAATCGACAAGATTTTTATTTTCAACATATTCGTCGGTTCCTATTTCAAAAGTAATCGGCAAGATTTTTATTTTTAGCATATTTGTCGGTTACTATTTTAAAAGTAATCGACAAGATTTTTATTTTCAACATATTCGTCGGTTACTATTTCAAAAGTAATCGGCAAGACTTTATTTTCAGCACATTCGTCGGTTACTATTTCAAAAGTAATCGGCAAGATTTTTATTTTCAGAATATTCGTCGTTGACTATTTCAAAAGTAATCGGCAAGATTTTTATTTTCAGCATATTTGTCGGTTACTGTTTTAAAAAATAATCGACAAGATTTTTATTTTCAACATATTCGTCGGTTACTATTTCAAAAGTAATCGGCAAGACTTTATTTTTAGCATATTTGTTGGTTACTATTTCAAAAGTAATCGGTAAGATTTTTATTTTCAACATATTCGTCGCTTACTATTTCAAAAGTAATCGGCATGATTTATTTTCAGCACATTCGTCGGTTACTATTTCAAAAGTAATCGGCAAGATTTATTTTCAGCACATATTCGTCGGTTCCTATTTCGAAAGTAATGGGCAAGACTTTTATTTTCAGCACATTTGTCGGTTACTATTTCAATAGTAATCGGCATGATTTATTTTCAGCACATTCGTCGGTTAGTATTTCAAAAGTAATCGGCATGATTTATTTTCAGCACATTCGTCGGTTACTATTTCAAAAGTAATCGGCAAGATTTATTTTCAGCACATATTCGTCGGTTACTATTTCAAAAGTAATCGGCATGATTTATTTTCAGCATATTCGTCGGTTACTATTTCAAAGGTAATCGACATGATTTATTTTCAATACATTCGTCGATTACTATTTCAAAAGAAATCGGCATGATCTATTTTCTGCACATTCGTCGGTTACTATTTCAAAAGTAATCGGCAAGATTTTTATTTTCAGCATGTTCATCGGTTACTATTTCAAAGGTAATCTGCAAGATTTTTATTTTCAGCACATTCGTCGGTTACTATTTCAAAAGTATTCGGCAAGATTTTTATTTTCAACATATTCGTCGGTTACTATTTCAAAAGTAATCGGCAAGACTTTATTTTCAACACATTCATTGGTTACTTTTTTAAAAGTAATCGGTAAGATTGTTATTTCCAACATATTCGTCGCTTACTATTTCAACAGTAATCAGCATGATTTATTTTCAGCACATTCGTCGGTAACTATTTCAAAAGTAATCGACAAGATTTTTATTTTCAGCATATTCGTCGGTGACTATTTCAAAAGTAATCGGCAAGATTTTTATTTTCAGCATATTTGTCGGTTACTGTTTTAAAAGTAATCGGTAAGATTTTTATTTTCAACATATTCGTCGGTTACTATTTCAAAGGTAATCGGCATGATTTATTTTCAACACATTCGTCGGTTACTATTTCAAAAGTAATTGGCATGATCTATTTTCTGCACATTCGTCGGTTACTATTTCAAAAGTAATCGGCAAGATTTTTATTTTCAGCATATTTGTCGGTTACTGTTTTAAAAGTAATCAACAAGATTTTTATTTTCAACATATTCGTCGGTTACTATTTCAAAAGTAATCGGCAATACTTTATTTTCCGCATATTCGTTGGTTACTATTTCAAAAGAAATCGGTAAGATTTTTATTTTCAACATATTCGTCGGTTACTATTTCAAAGGTAATCGGCATGATTTATTTTCAACACAATCGTCGGTTACTATTTCAAAAGTAATCGGCATGATCTATTTTCTGCACATTCGTCGGTTACTATTTCAAAAGTAATCGGCAAGATTTTTATTTTCAGCATATTTGTCGGTTACTATTTTAAAAGTAATCGACAAGATTTTTATTTTCAACATAATCGTCGGTTCCTATTTCAAAAGTAATCGGCAAGATTTTTATTTTTAGCATATTTGTCGGTTACTATTTTAAAAGTAATCGACAAGATTTTTATTTTCAACATATTCGTCGGTTACTATTTCAAAAGTAATCGGCAAGACTTTATTTTCAGCACATTCGTCGGTTACTATTTCAAAAGTAATCGGCAAGATTTTTATTTTCAGAATATTCGTCGTTGACTATTTCAAAAGTAATCGGCAAGATTTTTATTTTCAGCATATTTGTCGGTTACTGTTTTAAAAAATAATCGACAAGATTTTTATTTTCAACATATTCGTCGGTTACTATTTCAAAAGTAATCGGCAAGACTTTATTTTTAGCATATTTGTTGGTTACTATTTCAAAAGTAATCGGTAAGATTTTTATTTTCAACATATTCGTCGCTTACTATTTCAAAAGTAATCGGCATGATTTATTTTCAGCACATTCGTCGGTTACTATTTCAAAAGTAATCGGCAAGATTTATTTTCAGCACATATTCGTCGGTTCCTATTTCGAAAGTAATGGGCAAGACTTTTATTTTCAGCACATTTGTCGGTTACTATTTCAATAGTAATCGGCATGATTTATTTTCAGCACATTCGTCGGTTAGTATTTCAAAAGTAATCGGCATGATTTATTTTCAGCACATTCGTCGGTTACTATTTCAAAAGTAATCGGCAAGATTTATTTTCAGCACATATTCGTCGGTTACTATTTCAAAAGTAATCGGCATGATTTATTTTCAGCATATTCGTCGGTTACTATTTCAAAGGTAATCGACATGATTTATTTTCAATACATTCGTCGATTACTATTTCAAAAGAAATCGGCATGATCTATTTTCTGCACATTCGTCGGTTACTATTTCAAAAGTAATCGGCAAGATTTTTATTTTCAGCATGTTCATCGGTTACTATTTCAAAGGTAATCTGCAAGATTTTTATTTTCAGCACATTCGTCGGTTACTATTTCAAAAGTATTCGGCAAGATTTTTATTTTCAACATATTCGTCGGTTACTATTTCAAAAGTAATCGGCAAGACTTTATTTTCAACACATTCATTGGTTACTTTTTTAAAAGTAATCGGTAAGATTGTTATTTCCAACATATTCGTCGCTTACTATTTCAACAGTAATCAGCATGATTTATTTTCAGCACATTCGTCGGTAACTATTTCAAAAGTAATCGACAAGATTTTTATTTTCAGCATATTCGTCGGTGACTATTTCAAAAGTAATCGGCAAGATTTTTATTTTCAGCATATTTGTCGGTTACTGTTTTAAAAGTAATCGGTAAGATTTTTATTTTCAACATATTCGTCGGTTACTATTTCAAAGGTAATCGGCATGATTTATTTTCAACACATTCGTCGGTTACTATTTCAAAAGTAATTGGCATGATTTTTATTTTCAGCATATTTGTCGGTTACTATTTCAAAAGTAATCGGCAAGATTTTTATTTTCAGCATATTTGTCGGTTACTATTTTAAAAGTAATCGACAAGATTTTTATTTTCAACATATTCGTCGATGACTATTTCAAAAGTAATCGGCAAGATTTTTATTTTCAGCATATTTCTCGGTTACTGTTTTAAAAGTAATCAACAAGATTTTTATTTTCAACATATTCGTCGGTTACTATTTCAAAAGTAATCGGCAATACTTTATTTTCGGCATATTCGTTGGTTACTATTTCAAAAGAAATCGGTAAGATTTTTATTTTCAACATATTCGTCGGTTACTATTTCAAAGGTAATCGGCATGATTTATTTTCAACACAATCGTCGGTTACTATTTCAAAAGTAATCTGCAAGATCTATTTTCTGCACATTCGTCGGTTACTATTTCAAAAGTAATCGGCAAGATTTTTATTTTCAGCATATTTGTCGGTTACAATTTTAAAAGTAATCGACAAGATTTTTATTTTCAACATATTCGTCGGTTCCTATTTCAAAAGTAATCGGCAAGATTTTTATTTTTAGCATATTTGTCGGTTACTATTTTAAAAGTAATCGACAAGATTTTTATTTTCAACATATTCGTCGGTTACTATTTCAAAAGTAATCGGCAAGACTTTATTTTCAGCACATTCGTCGGTTACTATTTCAAAAGTAATCGGCAAGATTTTTATTTTCAGAATATTCGTCGTTGACTATTTCAAAAGTAATCGGCAAGATTTTTATTTTCAGCATATTTGTCGGTTACTGTTTTAAAAAATAATCGACAAGATTTTTATTTTCAACATATTCGTCGGTTACTATTTCAAAAGTAATCGGCAAGACTTTATTTTCAGCATATTCGTTGTTTACTATTTCAAAAGTAATCGGTAAGATTTTTATTTTCAACATATTCGTCGCTTACTATTTCAAAAGTAATCGGCATGATTTATTTTCAGCACATTCATCGGTTACTATTTCAAAAGTAATCGGCAAGATTTATTTTCAGCACATATTCGTCGGTTCCTATTTCAAAAGTAATGGGCAAGACTTTTATTTTCAGCACATTTGTCGGTTACTATTTCAATAGTAATCGGCATGATTTATTTTCAGCACATTCGTCGGTTAGTATTTTAAAAGTAATCGGCATGATTTATTTTCAGCACATTCGTCGGTTACTATTTCAAAAGTAATCGGCATGATTTATTTTCAGCACATATTCGTCGGTTACTATTTCAAAAGTAATCGGCATGATTTATTTTCAGCATATTCGTCGGTTACTATTTCAAAGGTAATCGACATGATTTATTTTCAATACATTCGTCGATTACTTTTTCAAAAGAAATCGGCATGATCTATTTTCTGCACATTCGTCGGTTACTATTTCAAAAGTAATCGGCAAGATTTTTATTTTCAGCATGTTCATCAGTTACTATTTCAAAGGTAATCGGCAAGATTTTTATTTTCAGCACATTCGTCGGTTACTATTTCAAAAGTAAACGGCAAGATTTTTATTTTCAACATATTCGTCGGTTACTATTTCAAAAGTAATCGGCAAGACATTATTTTCAGCACATTCATTGGTTACTTTTTTAAAATTAATCGGTAAGATTTTTATTTCCAACATATTCGTCGCTTACTATTTCAAAAGTAATCAGCATGATTTATTTTCAGCACATTCGTCGGTTACTATTTCAAAAGTAATCAGCAAGATTTTTATTTTCAGCATATTCGTCGCTGACTATTTCAAAAGTAATCGGCAAGATTTTTATTTTCAGCATATTTGTCGGTTACTGTTTTAAAAGTAATCAACAAGATTTTTATTTTCAACATATTCGTCGGTTACTATTTCAAAAGTAATCGGCAATACTTTATTTTCAGCATATTCGTTGGTTACTATTTCAAAAGAAATCGGTAAGATTTTTATTTTCAACATATTCGTCGGTTACTATTTCAAAGGTAATCGGCATGATTTATTTTCAACACAATCGTCGGTTACTATTTCAAAAGTAATCGGCATGATCTATTTTCTGCACATTCGTCGGTTATTATTTCAAAAGTAATCGGCAAGATTTTTATTTTCAGCATATTTGTCGGTTACTATTTTAAAAGTAATCGACAAGATTTTTATTTTCAACATATTCGTCGGTTCCTATTTCAAAAGTAATCGGCAAGATTTTTATTTTTAGCATATTTGTCGGTTACTATTTTAAAAGTAATCGACAAGATTTTTATTTTCAACATATTCGTCGGTTACTATTTCAAAAGTAATCGGCAAGACTTTATTTTCAGCACATTCGTCGGTTACTATTTCAAAAGTAATCGGCAAGATTTTTATTTTCAGAATATTCGTCGTTGACTATTTCAAAAGTAATCGGCAAGATTTTTATTTTCAGCATATTTGTTGGTTACTGTTTTAAAAAATAATCGACAAGATTTTTATTTTCAACATATTCGTCGGTTACTATTTCAAAAGTAATCGGCAAGACTTTATTTTTAGCATATTCGTTGGTTACTATTTCAAAAGTAATCGGTAAGATTTTTATTTTCAACATATTCGTCGCTTACTATTTCAAAAGTAATCGGCATGATTTATTTTCTGCACATTCGTCGGTTACTATTTCAAAAGTAATCGGCAAGATTTATTTTCAGCACATATTCGTCGGTTCCTATTTCAAAAGTAATGGGCAAGACTTTTATTTTCAGCACATTTGTCGGTTACTATTTCAATAGTAATCGGCATGATTTATTTTTAGCACATTCGTCGGTTAGTATTTCAAAAGTAATCGGCATGATTTATTTTCAGCACATTCGTCGGTTACTATTTCAAAAGTAATCGGCAAGATTTATTTTCAGCACATATTCGTCGGTTACTATTTCAAAAGTAATCGGCATGATTTATTTTCAGCATATTCGTCGGTTACTATTTCAAAGGTAATCGACATGATTTATTTTCAATACATTCGTCGATTACTATTTCAAAAGAAATCGGCATGATCTATTTTCTGCACATTCGTCGGTTACTATTTCAAAAGTAATCGGCAAGATTTTTATTTTCAGCATGTTCATCGGTTACTATTTCAAAGGTAATCTGCAAGATTTTTATTTTCAGCACATTCGTCGGTTACTATTTCAAAAGTATTCGGCAAGATTTTTATTTTCAACATATTCATTGGTTACTATTTCAAAAGTAATCGGCAAGACTTTATTTTCAGCACATTCATTGGTTACTTTTTTAAAAGTAATCGGTAAGATTTTTATTTCCAACATATTCGTCGCTTACTATTTCAACAGTAATCAGCATGATTTATTTTCAGCACATTCGTCGGTAACTATTTCAAAAGTAATAGACAAGATTTTTATTTTCAGCATATTCGTCGGTGACTATTTCAAAAGTAATCGGCAAGATTTTTATTTTCAGCATATTTGTCGGTTACTGTTTTAAAAGTAATCGGTAAGATTTTTATTTTCAACATATTCGTCGGTTACTATTTCAAAGGTAATCGGCATGATTTATTTTCAACACATTCGTCGGTTACTATTTCAAAAGTAATTGGCATGATCTATTTTCTGCACATTCGTCGGTTACTATTTCAAAAGTAATCGGCAAGATTTTTATTTTCAGCATATTTGTCGGTTACTATTTTAAAAGTAATCGACAAGATTTTTATTTTCAACATATTCGTCGGTTACTATTTCAAAAGTAATCGGCAAGACTTTATTTTCAGCACATTCGTCGGTTACTATTTCCAAAGTAATTGGCAAGATTTTTATTTTCAACATATTCGTCGGTGACTATTTCAAAAGTAATCGGCAAGATTTTGATTTTCAGCATATTTGTCGGTTACTGTTTTAAAAGTAATCAACAAGATTTTTATTTTCAACATATTCGTCGGTTACTATTTCAAAAGTAATCGGCAAGACTTTATTTTCAGCATGTTCATCGGTTACTATTTCAAAGGTAATCTGCAAGATTTTTATTTTCAGCACATTCGTCGGTTACTATTTCAAAAGTATTCGGCAAGATTTTTATTTTCAACATATTCGTCGGTTACTATTTCAAAAGTAATCGGCAAGACTTTATTTTCAGCACATTCATTGGTTACTTTTTTAAAAGTAATCGGTAAGATTTTTATTTCCAACATATTCGTCGCTTACTATTTCAACAGTAATCAGCATGATTTATTTTCAGCACATTCGTCGGTAACTATTTCAAAAGTAATCGACAAGATTTTTATTTTCAGCATATTCGTCGGTGACTATTTCAAAAGTAATCGGCAAGATTTTTATTTTCAGCATATTTGTCGGTTACTGTTTTAAAAGTAATCGGTAAGATTTTTATTTTCAACATATTCGTCGGTTACTATTTCAAAGGTAACCGGCATGATTTATTTTCAACACATTCGTCGGTTACTATTTCAAAAGTAATTGGCATGATCTATTTTCTGCACATTCGTCGGTTACTATTTCAAAAGTAATCGGCAAGATTTTTATTTTCAGCATATTTGTCAGTTACTATTTTAAAAGTAATCGACAAGATTTTTATTTTCAACACATTCGTCGGTTACTATTTCAAAAGTAATTGGCATGATCTATTTTCTGCACATTCGTCGGTTACTATTTCAAAGGTAATCTGCAAGATTTTTATTTTCAGCACATTCGTCGGTTACTATTTCAAAAGTATTCGGCAAGATTTTTATTTTGAACATATTCGTCGGTTACTATTTCAAAAGTAATCGGCAAGACTTTATTTTCAGCACATTCATTGGTTACTTTTTTAAAAGTAATCGGTAAGATTTTTATTTCCAACATATTCGTCGCTTACTATTTCAACAGTAATCAGCATGATTTATTTTCAGCACATTCGTCGGTAACTATTTCAAAAGTAATCGACAAGATTTTTATTTTCAGCATATTCGTCGGTGACTATTTCAAAAGTAATCGGCAAGATTTTTATTTTCAGCATATTTGTCGGTTACTGTTTTAAAAGTAATCGACAAGATTTTTATTTTCAACATATTCGTCGGTTACTATTTCAAAAGTAATCGGCAAGACTTTATTTTCAGCATATTCGTTGGTTACTATTTCAAAAGTAATCGGTAAGATTTTTATTTTCAACAGATTCGTCGCTTACTATTTCAAAAGTATTCGGCATGATTTATTTTCAGCACATTCGTCGGTTACTATTTCAAAAGTAATCGGCAAGATTTATTTTCAGCACATATTCGTCGGTTACTATTTCAAAAGTAATGGGCAAGACTTTATTTTCAGCATATACGTTGGTTACTATTTCAAAAGTAATCGGTAAGATTTTTATTGTCAACATATTCGTCGGTTCCTATTTCAAAGGTAATCGGCATGATTTATTTTCAACACATTCGTCGGTTACTATTTCAAACGTAATCGGCATGATCTATTTTCTGCACATTCGTCGGTTACTATTTCAAAAGTAATCGGCAAGACTTTATTTTCAGCATATTCATTGGTTACTATTTCAAAAGTAATCGGTAAGATTTTTATTTTCAACATATTCGTCGCTTACTATTTCAAAAGTAATCGGCATGATTTATTTTCAGCACATTCATCGTTTACTATTTCAAAAGTAATCGGCAAGATTTATTTTCAGCACATATTCGTCGGTTACTATTTCAAAAGTAATCGGCATGATCTATTTTCTGCACATTCGTCAGTTCCTATTTCAAAAGTAATCGGCAAGATTTTTATTTTCAGCATATTTGTCGGTTACTATTTTAAAAGTAATCGACAAGATTTTTATTTTCAACATATTCGTCGGTTCCTATTTCAAAAGTAATCGGCAGGACTTTATTTTCAGTACATTCGTTGCTTACTATTTTAAAAGTAATCGGTAAGATTTTTATTTTCAACATATTCGTCGGTTACTATTTCAAAAGTAATCGGCAAGACTTTATTTTCAGCACATTCATTGGTTACTTTTTTAAAAGTAATCGGTAAGATTTTTATTTCCAACATATTCGTCGCTTACTATTTCAAAAGTAATCAGCATGATTTATTTTCAGCACATTCGTCGGTAATTATTTCAAAAGTAATCGACAAGATTTTTATTTTCAGCATATTCGTCGGTGACTATTTCAAAAGTAATCGGCAAGATTTTTATTTTCAACATATTTGTCGGTTACTGTTTTAAAAGTAATCGACAAGATTTTTATTTTCAACATATTCGTCGGTTACTATTTCAAAACTAATCGGCAAGACTTTATTTTCAGCATATTCGGTTGTTACTATTTAAAAAGTAATCGGTAAGATTTTTATTTTCAACATATTCGTCGGTTACTATTTCAAAAGTAATCGGCAAGACTTTATTTTCAGCACATTCATTGGTTACTTTTTTAAAAGTAATCGGTAAGATTTTTATTTCCAACATATTCGTCGCTTACTATTTCAACAGTAATCAGCATGATTTATTTTCAGCACATTCGTCGGTAACTATTTCAAAAGTAATCGACAAGATTTTTATTTTCAGCATATTCGTCGGTGACTATTTCAAAAGTAATCGGCAAGATTTTTATTTTCAGCATATTTGTCGGTTACTGTTTTAAAAGTAATCGACAAGATTTTTATTTTCAACATATTCGTCGGTTACTATTTCAAAAGTAATCGGCAAGACTTTATTTTCAGCATATTCGTTGGTTACTATTTCAAAAGTAATCGGTAAGATTTTTATTTTCAACATATTCGTCGGTTACTATTTCAAAAGTAATCGGCAAGACTTTATTTTCAGCACATTCATTTGTTACTTTTTTAAAAGTAATCGGTAAGATTTTTATTTCCAACATATTCGTCGCTTACTATTTCAACAGTAATCAGCATGATTTATTTTCAGCACATTCGTCGGTAACTATTTCAAAAGTAATCGACAAGATTTTTATTTTCAGCATATTCGTCGGTGACTATTTCAAAAGTAATCGGCAAGATTTTTATTTTCAGCATATTTGTCGGTTACTGTTTTAAAAGTAATCGGTAAGATTTTTATTTTCAACATATTCGTCGGTTACTATTTCAAAGGTAATCGGCATGATTTATTTTCAACACATTCGTCGGTTACTATTTCAAAAGTAATTGGCATGATCTATTTTCTGCACATTCGTCGGTTACTATTTCAAAAGTAATCGGCAAGATTTTTATTTTCAGCATATTTGTCAGTTACTATTTTAAAAGTAATCGACAAGATTTTTATTTTCAACATATTCGTCGGTTACTATTTCAAAAGTAATCGGCAAGACTTTATTTTCAGCACATTCGTCGGTTACTATTTCCAAAGTAATTGGCAAGATTTTTATTTTCAACATATTCGTCGGTGACTATTTCAAAAGTAATCGGCAAGATTTTTATTTTCAGCATATTTGTCGGTTACTGTTTTAAAAGTAATCAACAAGATTTTTATTTTCAACATATTCGTCAGTTACTATTTCAAAAGTAATCGGCAAGACTTTATTTTCAGCATGTTCATCGGTTACTATTTCAAAGGTAATCTGCAAGATTTTTATTTTCAGCACATTCGTCGGTTACTATTTCAAAAGTATTCGGCAAGATTTTTATTTTCAACATATTCATCGGTTACTATTTCAAAAGTAATCGGCAAGACTTTATTTTCAGCACATTCATTGGTTACTTTTTTAAAAGTAATCGGTAAGATTTTTATTTCCAACATATTCGTCGCTTACTATTTCAACAGTAATCAGCATGATTTATTTTCAGCACATTCGTCGGTAACTATTTCAAAAGTAATCGACAAGATTTTTATTTTCAGCATATTCGTCGGTGACTATTTCAAAAGTAATCGGCAAGATTTTTATTTTCAGCATATTTGTCGGTTACTGTTTTAAAAGTAATCGACAAGATTTTTATTTTCAACATATTCGTCGGTTACTATTTCAAAAGTAATCGGCAAGACTTTATTTTCAGCATATTCGTTGGTTACTATTTCAAAAGTAATCGGTAAGATTTTTATTTTCAACAGATTCGTCGCTTACTATTTCAAAAGTATTCGGCATGATTTATTTTCAGCACATTCGTCGGTTACTATTTCAAAAGTAATCGGCAAGATTTATTTTCAGCACATATTCGTCGGTTACTATTTCAAAAGTAATGGGCAAGACTTTATTTTCAGCATATACGTTGGTTACTATTTCAAAAGTAATCGGTAAGATTTTTATTGTCAACATATTCGTCGGTTCCTATTTCAAAGGTAATCGGCATGATTTATTTTCAACACATTCGTCGGTTACTATTTCAAACGTAATCGGCATGATCTATTTTCTGCACATTCGTCAGTTACTATTTCAAAAGTAATCGGCAAGACTTTATTTTCAGCATATTCATTGGTTACTATTTCAAAAGTAATCGGTAAGATTTTTATTTTCAACATATTCGTCGCTTACTATTTCAAAAGTAATCGGCATGATTTATTTTCAGCACATTCATCGTTTACTATTTCAAAAGTAATCGGCAAGATTTATTTTCAGCACATATTCGTCGGTTACTATTTCAAAAGTAATCGGCATGATCTATTTTCTGCACATTCGTCAGTTCCTATTTCAAAAGTAATCGGCAAGATTTTTATTTTCAGCATATTTGTCGGTTACTATTTTAAAAGTAATCGACAAGATTTTTATTTTCAACATATTCGTCGGTTCCTATTTCAAAAGTAATCGGCAAGACTTTATTTTCAGTACATTCGTTGCTTACTATTTTAAAAGTAATCGGTAAGATTTTTATTTTCAACATATTCGTCGGTTACTATTTCAAAAGTAATCGGCAAGACTTTATTTTCAGCACATTCATTGGTTACTTTTTTAAAAGTAATCGGTAAGATTTTTATTTCCAACATATTCGTCGCTTACTATTTCAAAAGTAATCAGCATGATTTATTTTCAGCACATTCGTCGGTAATTATTTCAAAAGTAATCGACAAGATTTTTATTTTCAGCATATTCGTCGGTGACTATTTCAAAAGTAATCGGCAAGATTTTTATTTTCAGCATATTTGTCGGTTACTGTTTTAAAAGTAATCGACAAGATTTTTATTTTCAACATATTCGTCGGTTACTATTTCAAAACTAATCGGCAAGACTTTATTTTCAGCATATTCGGTTGTTACTATTTAAAAAGTAATCGGTAAGATTTTTATTTTCAACATATTCGTCGGTTACTATTTCAAAAGTAATCGGCAAGACTTTATTTTCAGCACATTCATTGGTTACTTTTTTAAAAGTAATCGGTAAGATTTTTATTTCCAACATATTCGTCGCTTACTATTTCAACAGTAATCAGCATGATTTATTTTCAGCACATTCGTCGGTAACTATTTCAAAAGTAATCGACAAGATTTTTATTTTCAGCATATTCGTCGGTGACTATTTCAAAAGTAATCGGCAAGATTTTTATTTTCAGCATATTTGTCGGTTACTGTTTTAAAAGTAATCGACAAGATTTTTATTTTCAACATATTCGTCGGTTACTATTTCAAAAGTAATCGGCAAGACTTTATTTTCAGCATATTCGTTGGTTACTATTTCAAAAGTAATCGGTAAGATTTTTATTTTCAACATATTCGTCGGTTACTATTTCAAAAGTAATCGGCAAGACTTTATTTTCAGCACATTCATTTGTTACTTTTTTAAAAGTAATCGGTAAGATTTTTATTTCCAACATATTCGTCGCTTACTATTTCAACAGTAATCAGCATGATTTATTTTCAGCACATTCGTCGGTAACTATTTCAAAAGTAATCGACAAGATTTTTATTTTCAGCATATTCGTCGGTGACTATTTCAAAAGTAATCGGCAAGATTTTTATTTTCAGCATATTTGTCGGTTACTGTTTTAAAAGTAATCGACAAGATTTTTATTTTCAACATATTCGTCGGTTACTATTTCAAAAGTAATCGGCAAGACTTTATTTTCAGCATATTCGTTGGTTACTATTTCAAAAGTAATCGGTAAGATTTTTATTTTCAACAGATTCGTCGCTTACTATTTCAAAAGTATTCGGCATGATTTATTTTCAGCACATTCGTCGGTTACTATTTCAAAAGTAATCGGCAAGATTTATTTTCAGCACATATTCGTCGGTTACTATTTCAAAAGTAATGGGCAAGACTTTATTTTCAGCATATACGTTGGTTACTATTTCAAAAGTAATCGGTAAGATTTTTATTGTCAACATATTCGTCGGTTCCTATTTCAAAGGTAATCGGCATGATTTATTTTCAACAGATTCGTCGGTTACTATTTCAAACGTAATCGGCATGATCTATTTTCTGCACATTCGTCGGTTACTATTTCAAAAGTAATCGGCAAGACTTTATTTTCAGCATATTCATTGGTTACTATTTCAAAAGTAATCGGTAAGATTTTTATTTTCAACATATTCGTCGCTTACTATTTCAAAAGTAATCGGCATGATTTATTTTCAGCACATTCATCGTTTACTATTTCAAAAGTAATCGACAAGATTTTTATTTTCAGCATATTCGTCGGTGACTATTTCAAAAGTAATCGGCAAGATTTTTATTTTCAGCATATTTGTCGGTTACTGTTTTAAAAGTAATCGACAAGATTTTTATTTTCAACATATTCGTCGGTTACTATTTCAAAAGTAATCGGCAAGACTTTATTTTCAGCATATTCGTTGGTTACTATTTCAAAAGTAATCGGTAAGATTTTTATTTTCAACATATTCGTCGGTTACTATTTCAAAAGTAATCGGCAAGACTTTATTTTCAGCACATTCATTTGTTACTTTTTTAAAAGTAATCGGTAAGATTTTTATTTCCAACATATTCGTCGCTTACTATTTCAACAGTAATCAGCATGATTTATTTTCAGCACATTCGTCGGTAACTATTTCAAAAGTAATCGACAAGATTTTTATTTTCAGCATATTCGTCGGTGACTATTTCAAAAGTAATCGGCAAGATTTTTATTTTCAGCATATTTGTCGGTTACTGTTTTAAAAGTAATCGGTAAGATTTTTATTTTCAACATATTCGTCGGTTACTATTTCAAAGGTAATCGGCATGATTTATTTTCAACACATTCGTCGGTTACTATTTCAAAAGTAATTGGCATGATCTATTTTCTGCACATTCGTCGGTTACTATTTCAAAAGTAATCGGCAAGATTTTTATTTTCAGCATATTTGTCAGTTACTATTTTAAAAGTAATCGACAAGATTTTTATTTTCAACATATTCGTCGGTTACTATTTCAAAAGTAATCGGCAAGACTTTATTTTCAGCACATTCGTCGGTTACTATTTCCAAAGTAATTGGCAAGATTTTTATTTTCAACATATTCGTCGGTGACTATTTCAAAAGTAATCGGCAAGATTTTTATTTTCAGCATATTTGTCGGTTACTGTTTTAAAAGTAATCAACAAGATTTTTATTTTCAACATATTCGTCAGTTACTATTTCAAAAGTAATCGGCAAGACTTTATTTTCAGCATGTTCATCAGTTACTATTTCAAAGGTAATCTGCAAGATTTTTATTTTCAGCACATTCGTCGGTTACTATTTCAAAAGTATTCGGCAAGATTTTTATTTTCAACATATTCGTCGGTTACTATTTCAAAAGTAATCGGCAAGACTTTATTTTCAGCACATTCATTGGTTACTTTTTTAAAAGTAATCGGTAAGATTTTTATTTCCAACATATTCGTCGCTTACTATTTCAACAGTAATCAGCATGATTTATTTTCAGCACATTCGTCGGTAACTATTTCAAAAGTAATCGACAAGATTTTTATTTTCAGCATATTCGTCGGTGACTATTTCAAAAGTAATCGGCAAGACTTTATTTTCAGCATATTCGTTGGTTACTATTTCAAAAGTAATCGGCAAGATTTTTATTTTCAACAGATTCGTCGCTTACTATTTCAAAAGTATTCGGCATGATTTATTTTCAGCACATTCGTCGGTTACTATTTCAAAAGTAATCGGCAAGATTTATTTTCAGCACATATTCGTCGGTTACTATTTCAAAAGTAATGGGCAAGACTTTATTTTCAGCATATACGTTGGTTACTATTTCAAAAGTAATCGGTAAGATTTTTATTGTCAACATATTCGTCGGTTCCTATTTCAAAGGTAATCGGCATGATTTATTTTCAACACATTCGTCGGTTACTATTTCAAACGTAATCGGCATGATCTATTTTCTGCACATTCGTCGGTTACTATTTCAAAAGTAATCGGCAAGACTTTATTTTCAGCATATTCATTGGTTACTATTTCAAAAGTAATCGGTAAGATTTTTATTTTCAACATATTCGTCGCTTACTATTTCAAAAGTAATCGGCATGATTTATTTTCAGCACATTCGTCGTTTACTATTTCAAAAGTAATCGGCAAGATTTATTTTCAGCACAAATTCGTCGGTTACTATTTCAAAAGTAATCGGCATGATCTATTTTCTGCACATTCGTCAGTTCCTATTTCAAAAGTAATCGGCAAGATTTTTATTTTCAGCATATTTGTCGGTTACTATTTTAAAAGTAATCGACAAGATTTTTATTTTCAACATATTCGTCGGTTCCTATTTCAAAAGTAATCGGCAAGACTTTATTTTCAGTACATTCGTTGCTTACTATTTTAAAAGTAATCGGTAAGATTTTTATTTTCAACATATTCGTCGGTTACTATTTCAAAAGTAATCGGCAAGACTTTATTTTCAGCACATTCGTCGGTTACTATTTCCAAAGTAATTGGCAAGATTTTTATTTTCAACATATTCGTCGGTGACTATTTCAAAAGTAATCGGCAAGATTTTTATTTTCAGCATATTTGTCGGTTACTGTTTTAAAAGTAATCAACAAGATTTTTATTTTCAACATATTCGTAAGTTACTATTTCAAAAGTAATCGGCAAGACTTTATTTTCAGCATGTTCATCGGTTACTATTTCAAAGGTAATCTGCAAGATTTTTATTTTCAGCACATTCGTCGGTTACTATTTCAAAAGTATTCGGCAAGATTTTTATTTTCAACATATTCGTCGGTTACTATTTCAAAAGTAATCGGCAAGACTTTATTTTCAGCACATTCATTGGTTACTTTTTTAAAAGTAATCGGTAAGATTTTTATTTCCAACATATTCGTCGCTTACTATTTCAACAGTAATCAGCATGATTTATTTTCAGCACATTCGTCGGTAACTATTTCAAAAGTAATCGACAAGATTTTTATTTTCAGCATATTCGTCGGTGACTATTTCAAAAGTAATCGGCAAGATTTTTATTTTCAGCATATTTGTCGGTTACTGTTTTAAAAGTAATCGACAAGATTTTTATTTTCAACATATTCGTCGGTTACTATTTCAAAAGTAATCGGCAAGACTTTATTTTCAGCATATTCGTTGGTTACTATTTCAAAAGTAATCGGTAAGATTTTTATTTTCAACAGATTCGTCGCTTACTATTTCAAAAGTATTCGGCATGATTTATTTTCAGCACATTCGTCGGTTACTATTTCAAAAGTAATCGGCAAGATTTATTTTCAGCACATATTCGTCGGTTACTATTTCAAAAGTAATGGGCAAGACTTTATTTTCAGCATATACGTTGGTTACTATTTCAAAAGTAATCGGTAAGATTTTTATTGTCAACATATTCGTCGGTTCCTATTTCAAAGGTAATCGGCATGATTTATTTTCAACACATTCGTCGGTTACTATTTCAAACGTAATCGGCATGATCTATTTTCTGCACATTCGTCGGTTACTATTTCAAAAGTAATCGGCAAGACTTTATTTTCAGCATATTCATTGGTTACTATTTCAAAAGTAATCGGTAAGATTTTTATTTTCAACATATTCGTCGCTTACTATTTCAAAAGTAATCGGCATGATTTATTTTCAGCACATTCGTCGTTTACTATTTCAAAAGTAATCGGCAAGATTTATTTTCAGCACATATTCGTCGGTTACTATTTCAAAAGTAATCGGCATGATCTATTTTCTGCACATTCGTCAGTTCCTATTTCAAAAGTAATCGGCAAGATTTTTATTTTCAGCATATTTGTCGGTTACTATTTTAAAAGTAATCGACAAGATTTTTATTTTCAACATATTCGTCGGTTCCTATTTCAAAAGTAATCGGCAAGACTTTATTTTCAGTACATTCGTTGCTTACTATTTTAAAAGTAATCGGTAAGATTTTTATTTTCAACATATTCGACGGTTACTATTTCAAAAGTAATCGGCAAGACTTTATTTTCAGCACATTCATTGGTTACTTTTTTAAAAGTAATCGGTAAGATTTTTATTTCCAACATATTCGTCGCTTACTATTTCAAAAGTAATCAGCATGATTTATTTTCAGCACATTCGTCGGTAATTATTTCAAAAGTAATCGACAAGATTTTTATTTTCAGCATATTCGTCGGTGACTATTTCAAAAGTAATCGGCAAGATTTTTATTTTCAGCATATTTGTCGGTTACTGTTTTAAAAGTAATCGACAAGATTTTTATTTTCAACATATTCGTCGGTTACTATTTCAAAACTAATCGGCAAGACTTTATTTTCAGCATATTCGGTTGTTACTATTTAAAAAGTAATCGGTAAGATTTTTATTTTCAACATATTCCTCGGTTACTATTTCAAAAGTAATCGGCAAGACTTTATTTTCAGCACATTCATTGGTTACTTTTTTAAAAGTAATCGGTAAGATTTTTATTTCCAACATATTCGTCGCTTACTATTTCAACAGTAATCAGCATGATTTATTTTCAGCACATTCGTCGGTAACTATTTCAAAAGTAATCGACAAGATTTTTATTTTCAGCATATTCGTCGGTGACTATTTCAAAAGTAATCGGCAAGATTTTT
Organism: Medicago lupulina; assembly: GCA_958299785.1. Taxonomy (NCBI): domain Eukaryota; kingdom Viridiplantae; phylum Streptophyta; class Magnoliopsida; order Fabales; family Fabaceae; genus Medicago; species Medicago lupulina. Next base: position 48,927,565 of record OY283139.1, on the reverse strand, counting down.
ATTTTCAGCATATTTGTCGGTTACTGTTTTAAAAGTAATCGGTAAGATTTTTATTTTCAACATATTCGTCGGTTACTATTTCAAAGGTAATCGGCATGATTTATTTTCAACACATTCGTCGGTTACTATTTCAAAAGTAATCGGCATGATCTATTTTCTGCACATTCGTTGGTTACTATTTCAAAAGTAATCGGCAAGATTTTTATTTTCAGCATATTTGTCGGTTACTATTTTAAAAGTAATCGACAAGATTTTTATTTTCAACATATTCGTCGGTTACTATTTCAAAAGTAATCGGCAAGACTTTATTTTCAGCACATTCGTCGGTTACTATTTCAAAAGTAATCGGTAAGATTTTTATTTTCAACATATTCGTCGGTTACTATTTCAAAGGTAATCGGCATGATTTATTTTCAACACATTCGTCGGTTACAATTTCAAAAGTAATCGGCATCATCTATTTTCTGGACATTCGTAGGTTACTATTTCAAAATTAATCGGCAAGATTTTTATTTGCAGCATATTTGTCGGTTACTATTTTAAAAGTAATCGACAAGATTTTTATTTTCAACATATTCGTCGGTTACTATTTCAAAAGTAATCGGCAAGACTTTATTTTCAGCACATTCATTGGTTACTTTTTTAAAAGTAATCGGTAAGATTTTTATTTCCAACATATTCGACGCTTACTATTTCAAAACTAATCAGCATTATTTATTTTCAGCACATTCGTCGGTAACTATTTCAAAAGTAATCGACAAGATTTTTATTTTCAGCATATTCGTCGGTGACTATTTCAAAAGTAATCGGCAAGATTTTTATTTTCAGCATATTTGTCGGTTACTGTTTTAAAAGTAATCGACAAGATTTTTATTTTCAACATATTCGTCGGTTACTATTTCAAAAGTAATCGGCAAGACTTTATTTTCAGCATATTCGTTGGTTACTATTTCAAAAGTAATCGGTAAGATTTTTATTTTCAACAGATTCGTCGCTTACTATTTCAAAAGTAATCGGCATGATTTATTTTCAGCACATTCGTCGGTTACTATTTCAAAAGTAATCGGCAAGATTTATTTTCAGCACATATTCGTCGGTTACTATTTCAAAAGTAATGGGCAAGACTTTATTTTCAGCATATACGTTGGTTACTATTTCAAAAGTAATCGGTAAGATTTTTATTGTCAACATATTCGTCGGTTCCTATTTCAAAGGTAATCGGCATGATTTATTTTCAACACATTCGTCGGTTACTATTTGTAACGCCCTAGTTGTTATTTTACTATTTTTGGTTGATTTAATATGTTTTATGTATTTTATATAATTTATGTTGATTTATGTGAATTACTGATGTTTGCTATTATATTATATTATAAGAGAATTAGTAATGATTTTATTATTTAAATGAAAATAGTAGAAATAATGTTTATTTAGATTAAAAGGGAATTATTTAGAGTTAATGGAGTTAAGGAGAATTAATAGAAAGTTAGTGAGGGAGTAAATAGAAAAAAAGGGGGGTTATGTTTTGGTTGGTAAGGAATTAGAGAGTCAGGCAAACACTTTGTACGTACAGTAAAGAAAAACACAAGAGTTTTGGGAGAAAAGAGAAGAACCAAGAGAGAAGAGCTAGGAAGAGAGAATCTGATCATTTTGCTGTAGAAATTTGCTGAATTAAGGTAAGGGTGGGTTTATGATTCAACTGTTAATATATATGTATATGATTTCATGAATTTGGATTGAAAATTAGTAGTTTTGGAACTAGGTTATGAATATGATGAATTGCTCATTCTTGATGAATTGCGTTGTTAATGATGTGGTATGATGTGTTTCTGATGCCTTAAAAGTGTATTGAACCCATAAACTTAATTCTAAATCGTTTTGGGATAATTGGGGGATTAAAAAGGGTTTTTGGATGAGTTAGAAGTTGTGAAATCGTAGGTTAGAATTCTGCCCAGATGAATTCTCGCTTAAGCGAGATAGCCGTCGCTCAAGCGAGCGGCACTTTTCCCTGTCCAGAATCGTTTCGCGTCAGTTCGCTTAAGCGAGCGCTAAGCGAACAGTAAGCGAACTAAAACCAAACTTTCGTCATTTGTTTCGCTCGAGCGAAATGCCCGTCGCTCAAGCGAAATCTGCCAAACCTGTAGTAAGTGAGCGTCGCTCAAGCGAACGCCAAGCGAGCCTCAAGCGAGGAACAGCCTGACTTTCGTCATTTGACTCGCTCAAGCGAGATTCTGCTCGCTTAAGCGAGATTGGTCCTGAACGACCATTTTGTGTGATTTTTTCAAAGTGTTCCAAACCCAAACCTAAGCTTTCTAAGATGTTTATTAGATTTATTAAGAATTGTTTAGATGGTAAAAACTATATTATGAAGATGATTATGATGGGGTTTATGTATGTTTATGTGCAAATAATTATACTTTGCTAAACTTGAATTGACTTGTTGATGTTGAGTGGTCTTGTTCAGTTGGGGAGGGTATCCTAAGTTGTTGTGTTGTTGGTTGCATGCTGATATGCTCCATTAAGATGTTGGGTTGTATGCTGATATACACCATAGAGTCATTCATACTCATTTGCATTGTTGGGGGCTTATTGCCCTGGAATGTTTATCATTCACTGTTGGGGGCTTATTGCCCTGGAACGCTTTATCGTTCACCTGTTGGGGGCTTATTGCCCTGGGATGCTTTAACCATCCAAACTGTTGGGGGCTTATTGCCCTGGAATGCTTAGCATTCAACGCGCGTAGTTGGTACCACATTTGCATAATGCATTCGTTGTTGAAGTCTTGCATTAGTTGTCATAGGTGTGAGTTGACAGTTGTGAGTTGTTGTTGGTGAGGTGTCGCCACACGTGTATGTTGTTGATGTTAATCAAAGATGAATCAAGATGATAATGTTGAGTTGATGATATTGATAATGATGCTGCTGATTGTTAATATTGTTGTTGCTTTCAATTTATTTTGATGACTCGTATATCTATATATTACTTTGATTTGTGAACTCACCCCTTCTGCTGGAATTGCCGCCTCGTGGGCAAGTGCAGGTAGCGAAGACTAGTGATGTTGGCTCTTGCGTCTAGGGCTCTGATACATAGTAGGGATGGGAAAACGTTATCTTTCTTGTATTCCTTTATGTATCATTTCTTTGAAGAAGATGTTGTTGAGATTTGATTGTCGAACAATTTTACTAAGTTAATGGCCTTTGTGCCAAGATTATGATGTAATTGTTGAATATGATTTCTAATTAAAGATTTTCCGTTGCAGAATTTTAATATGATGAAATTGTTGATGGTTTTAAATAGTTTTTATATTCTATTTAAATAATTTTGAAAAAGTAGTGTAATACTCCGTTGTTTGTTGAATAACTCTGATTATTATTTTATGATTATTATTATTGTTACGTTATTTCGGGAACGGGGTGTTACAATTGGTATCAGAGCAAGTCGGTCCGTCAGACCATTAGAAGAGTCGTGTCGAGCCATGTAGAGTAGTGTGACAGGTTTAAACTGTCTTTGTTGTTCTAATTCTTGTTGTTATGTAGAATTATCGAGATGGCCGGGAGAAATGATGCTGCTCTTGCTGCTGCTTTGCAAGCAATGGCTCAAGTTGTTGGACAACAACAAGGTGCTGGTGGAGCTGGTGAAGGTGTAAGGATGCTTGAGACTTTCTTGAGGAATCATCCACCAACCTTCAAGGGAAGGTATAATCCTGATGGAGCTCAGACCTGGTTGAAAGAGGTTGAAAGAATATTCCGGGTGATGCAGTGTACGGATGCTCAGATGGTGCGGCTTGGCACTCATATGTTGGCTGAAGAGGCTGACGACTGGTGGGTAAGCACTCAACCTATTTTGCAGAATGAAGATGCTGTGAATACCTGGGCTGTGTTTAGGCGGGAGTTCTTGAGGAGGTATTTCCCGGAAGATGTCCGTGGTAGAAAAGAGATAGAATTCCTTGAGCTGAAGCAAGGAGACATGTCCATTACGGAGTATGCTGCTAAGTTCGTGGAGCTTGCCAAGTTCTATCCACATTATGCTGCGGAGACTGCTGAGTTCTCCAAATGTATTAAGTTTGAAAATGGTCTGCGAGCTGATATCAAGCGGGCCATTGGCTATCAGAAGATCAGAGACTTCTCTGAGTTGGTGAGCAGCTGCCGTATTTATGAAGAGGATACTAAAGCTCACTATAAGGTGATGAATGACCGCAAGGGAAAAGGGCAGCAGAGTCGCCCAAAGCCTTATAGTGCCCCAGCTGATAAAGGTAAGCAAAGAATGCATGATGAGAGGAGACCTGCACGTAGAGATGCTCCTGCTGAAGTGGTTTGTTATAAGTGTGGTGTTAAAGGCCACAAGAGTAATGCTTGCACCCGTGATGAGAAGAAGTGTTTCAGATGCGGAAAGAAGGGCCACACTGTCACCGAATGCAAGCGTGGGGATATTGTTTGCTTCAACTGTAATGAAGAAGGTCACATTGGTTCTCAGTGCACTCAGCCTAAGAAGGCGCAGACCAGTGGTAGAGTTTTTGCCTTGACCGGTACTCAGACCGATAATGAGGATCGACTTATCAGAGGTACTTGTTTCTTTAATGGTACTCCTTTAATTGCTATTATAGATACTGGTGCAACGCATTGTTTCATTGCTTTTGACTGTGCACAAAGATTGGGTTTGATTATGTCTGATATGAATGGGGAGATGGTTGTTGAAACTCCAGCTAAGGGTTCAGTAACTACTTCCCTTGTTTGCTTAAGTTGTCCGCTGTCTGTTTTTGGTAGAGATTTTGAAGTTGATCTTGTTTGTTTGCCGTTAGTGGGAATGGATGTAATATTGGGAATGAATTGGTTAGAGTACAATCATGTCCTGATTAATTGTTTTACGAAGACGGTGCGGTTTTCTTCTGCTGAAGAGGAGAGTGGAACAGAATTTTTATCCACCAAGGAGATGAAGCGGTTAGAACAAGATGGTGTCTTAATGTTTTCCTTGTTGGCGTACTTGTCGGTGGAGAACCAAGCTATAATTGATAGGCTGCCTGTTGTGAAGGAATTTCCTGAAGTTTTCCCTGATGAGATTCCAGATGTGCCACCGGAGAGAGAAGTGGAATTTTCGATAGACCTTGTGCCGGGTACGAAGCCTGTGTCGATGGCTCCTTACCGTATGTCAGCTTCTGAGTTAGCTGAGCTGAAGAAGCAATTAGAAGACTTGCTTGACAGGAAGTTTGTGAGACCGAGTGTTTCGCCATGGGGAGCGCCGGTGTTGTTGGTAAAGAAGAAGGATGGTAGCATGAGGTTGTGTATTGATTACCGTGAGTTGAATAAGGTGACGATTAAGAACAGGTATCCACTACCGAGGATTGATGATTTGATGGATCAACTCGTGGGTGCCCGTGTGTTTAGCAAAATTGATTTGAGGTCAGGTTACCATCAGATAAAGGTGAAGGATGAGGATATGCAAAAGACGGCATTTAGGACGCATTATGGTCATTATGAATATAAGGTGATGCCTTTTGGTGTTACTAATGCGCCCGGTGTGTTTATGGAGTATATGAACAGGATTTTTCATGAATATCTGGATCAATTTGTTGTGGTTTTTATTGATGATATTTTAGTCTATTCTAAGACTGAAGCTGAGCATGCAGAGCATTTGAAGATTGTATTGCAAGTGCTGAAGGAAAAGAAATTGTATGCCAAGTTATCCAAGTGCGAGTTCTGGCTGAATGAAGTAAGTTTTCTTGGCCACATTATTTCTGGTAATGGTATTGCTGTAGATCCTTCGAAGGTAGATGCTGTGTCGCAGTGGGAGACACCAAAGTCAGTTACTGAGGTAAGAAGTTTTCTTGGGTTGGCTGGTTATTACCGCAGATTTATTGAAGGATTTTCGAAGTTGGCACTTCCTTTGACGCAGTTGACTTGTAAGGGAAAGGCATTTGTGTGGGATACTCAATGTGAGAGTAGTTTCAACGAGTTGAAGCAAAGATTGACGACTGCTCCTATTTTGATTTTGCCGAAGCCAGAAGAACCTTTTGTTGTTTATTGTGATGCATCTAAGCTGGGTTTAGGTGGTGTTCTGATGCAAGATGGCAAGGTGGTCGCGTATGCTTCTAGGCAACTGAGGGTCCATGAGAAGAATTATCCTACGCATGATCTAGAATTGGCAGCTGTGGTATTTGTGTTGAAAATTTGGAGGCATTATTTGTATGGTTCCAGATTCGAAGTGTTTAGTGATCATAAAAGTTTAAAATATTTGTTTGATCAGAAGGAGTTGAACATGAGGCAGAGGAGGTGGCTTGAGTTGCTTAAAGATTATGATTTTGGTTTGAATTACCATCCTGGTAAAGCTAATGTTGTTGCTGATGCGTTGAGTAGAAAGACATTGCATATGTCGGCTATGATGGTGAAAGAGTTCGAGTTGCTTGAACAGTTTAGGGACTTGAGTCTTGTTTGTGAAAGATCACCTCAGAGTGTGAGGTTGGGCATGTTGAGAATTAATAGTGACTTCTTGAATAGTATCAGGGAGGCGCAGAAGCTTGATGTTAAGTTTGTAGATGTGATGGCTGCTAGTGATCAGAATGCAGATAGTGACTTCAAGGTCGACGAACAAGGTGTGTTGAGGTTTAGGGGAAGAATTTGTATACCTGATGATGAAGGTTTGAAAAAGTTGATCTTAGAAGAAAGTCACAAGAGTAGTTTGAGTATTCATCCGGGAGCTACTAAAATGTACCATGATTTGAAGAAGTTGTTTTGGTGGTCCGGTTTGAAAAGAGATGTTGCTCAGTTTGTGTATGCATGTTTGACTTGCCAGAAGTCTAAGGTTGAGCATCAGAAGCCTGCAGGGCTGTTGACTCCGTTAGATGTACCTGAGTGGAAGTGGGATAGCATTTCTATGGATTTTGTGACGAGTTTGCCGAATACTCCAAGAGGGCATGATGCCATTTGGGTTGTTGTTGATAGATTGACTAAGTCGGCACACTTTATCCCGATTAATATTACTTATCCGGTAGCTCAGTTGGCGGAGATTTATATCCGTGACATTGTGAAGTTGCATGGTGTTCCATCTAGTATTGTGTCGGATAGAGATCCGAGGTTTACTTCAAGGTTTTGGAAGAGTTTACAAGATGCCTTGGGTTCGAAATTGAGATTGAGTTCGGCTTATCATCCGCAGACAGATGGTCAGTCGGAGAGGACTATCCAATCCTTGGAGGATTTGTTGAGGGTGTGTGTACTCGAGCAGGGTGGAGCTTGGGACAGCCACTTGCCGTTGATAGAGTTTACCTATAATAATAGTTACCATTCGAGTATTGGTATGGCACCGTTCGAAGCTTTGTATGGTCGAAGGTGTAGAACTCCTCTATGTTGGTTTGAGTTGGGTGAAAGTGTTGTATTAGGACCTGAGTTAGTGCAGCAGACTACGGAAAAGGTCAAGATGATAAGAGAAAAGATGAAAGCATCTCAAGATCGTCAGAAGAGTTATCATGACAAGCGAAGAAAAGCCCTTGAGTTTCAGGAGGGTGAGCATGTGTTTTTGAGGGTTACTCCGATGACGGGTGTAGGACGTGCATTGAAGTCGAAGAAGTTGACTCCAAAGTTCATTGGTCCTTATCAGATTTCAGAGAGGGTTGGAACCGTGGCATATCGGATTGGATTGCCACCGCATCTATCAAACTTGCATGATGTGTTTCATGTGTCGCAGTTGAGGAAATATGTAGCGGATCCTTCGCATGTTATTCCTAGAGATGATGTGCAAGTCAGGGATAACCTTACTGTTGAGACTTTACCTTTGAGGATTGATGATCGCAAGGTGAAGCAGTTGAGAGGCAAGGAAATACCTCTGGTTAGAGTTGTTTGGGGCGGTGTAACCGGTGAGAGTTTGACTTGGGAATTGGAGAGCAAGATGCAAGAATCCTATCCTGAGTTGTTTGTTGCTTGAGGTAATATTTCGAGGACGAAATTCTCTAAGTTGGGGAGAGTTGTAACGCCCTAGTTGTTATTTTACTATTTTTGGTTGATTTAATATGTTTTATGTATTTTATATAATTTATGTTGATTTATGTGAATTACTGATGTTTGCTATTATATTATATTATAAGAGAATTAGTAATGATTTTATTATTTAAATGAAAATAGTAGAAATAATGTTTATTTAGATTAAAAGGGAATTATTTAGAGTTAATGGAGTTAAGGAGAATTAATAGAAAGTTAGTGAGGGAGTAAATAGAAAAAAAGGGGGGTTATGTTTTGGTTGGTAAGGAATTAGAGAGTCAGGCAAACACTTTGTACGTACAGTAAAGAAAAACACAAGAGTTTTGGGAGAAAAGAGAAGAACCAAGAGAGAAGAGCTAGGAAGAGAGAATCTGATCATTTTGCTGTAGAAATTTGCTGAATTAAGGTAAGGGTGGGTTTATGATTCAACTGTTAATATATATGTATATGATTTCATGAATTTGGATTGAAAATTAGTAGTTTTGGAACTAGGTTATGAATATGATGAATTGCGTTGTTAATGATGTGGTATGATGTGTTTCTGATGCCTTAAAAGTGTATTGAACCCATAAACTTAATTCTAAATCGTTTTGGGATAATTGGGGGATTAAAAAGGGTTCTTGGATGAGTTAGAAGTTGTGAAATCGTAGGTTAGAATTCTGCCCAGATGAATTCTCGCTTAAGCGAGATAGCCGTCGCTCAAGCGAGCGGCACTTTTCCCTGTCCAGAATCGTTTCGCGTCAGTTCGCTTAAGCGAGCGCTAAGCGAACAGTAAGCGAACTAAAACCAAACTTTCGTCATTTGTTTCGCTCGAGCGAAATGCCCGTCGCTCAAGCGAAATCTGCCAAACCTGTAGTAAGTGAGCGTCGCTCAAGCGAACGCCAAGCGAGCCTCAAGCGAGGAACAACCTGACTTTCGTCATTTGACTCGCTCAAGCGAGATTCTGCTCGCTTAAGCGAGATTGGTCCTGAACGACCATTTTGTGTGATTTTTTCAAAGTGTTCCAAACCCAAACCTAAGCTTTCTAAGATGTTTATTAGATTTATTAAGAATTGTTTAGATGGTAAAAACTATATTATGAAGATGATTATGATGGGGTTTATGTATGTTTATGTGCAAATAATTATACTTTGCTAAACTTGAATTGACTTGTTGATGTTGAGTGGTCTTGTCCAGTTGGGGAGGGTATCCTAAGTTGTTGTGTTGTTGGTTGCATGCTGATATGCTCCATTAAGATGTTGGGTTGTATGCTGATATACACCATAGAGTCATTCATACTCATTTGCATTGTTGGGGGCTTATTGCCCTGGAATGTTTATCATTCACTGTTGGGGGCTTATTGCCCTGGAACGCTTTATCGTTCACCTGTTGGGGGCTTATTGCCCTGGGATGCTTTAACCATCCAAACTGTTGGGGGCTTATTGCCCTGGAATGCTTAGCATTCAACGCGCGTAGTTGGTACCACATTTGCATAATGCATTCGTTGTTGAAGTCTTGCATTAGTTGTCATAGGTGTGAGTTGACAGTTGTGAGTTGTTGTTGGTGAGGTGTCGCCACACGTGTATGTTGTTGATGTTAATCAAAGATGAATCAAGATGATAATGTTGAGTTGATGATATTGATAATGATGCTGCTGATTGTTAATATTGTTGTTGCTTTCAATTTATTTTGATGACTCGTATATCTATATATTACTTTGATTTGTGAACTCACCCCTTCTGCTGGAATTGCCGCCTCGTGGGCAAGTGCAGGTAGCGAAGACTAGTGATGTTGGCTCTTGCGTCTAGGGCTCTGATACATAGTAGGGATGGGAAAACGTTATCTTTCTTGTATTCCTTTATGTATCATTTCTTTGAAGAAGATGTTGTTGAGATTTGATTGTCGAACAATTTTACTAAGTTAATGGCCTTTGTGCCAAGATTATGATGTAATTGTTGAATATGATTTCTAATTAAAGATTTTCCGTTGCAGAATTTTAATATGATGAAATTGTTGATGGTTTTAAATAGTTTTTATATTCTATTTAAATAATTTTGAAAAAGTAGTGTAATACTCCGTTGTTTGTTGAATAACTCTGATTATTATTTTATGATTATTATTATTGTTACGTTATTTCGGGAACGGGGTGTTACACTATTTCAAACGTAATCGGCATGATCTATTTTCTGCACATTCGTCGGTTACTATTTCAAAAGTAATCGGCAAGACTTTATTTTCAGCATATTCATTGGTTACTATTTCAAAAGTAATCGGTAAGATTTTTATTTTCAACATATTCGTCGCTTACTATTTCAAAAGTAATCGGCATGATTTATTTTCAGCACATTCGTCGTTTACTATTTCAAAAGTAATCGGCAAGATTTATTTTCAGCACATATTCGTCGGTTACTATTTCAAAAGTAATCGGCATGATCTATTTTCTGCACATTCGTCAGTTCCTATTTCAAAAGTAATCGGCAAGATTTTTATTTTCAGCATATTTGTCGGTTACTATTTTAAAAGTAATCGACAAGATTTTTATTTTCAACATATTCGTCGGTTCCTATTTCAAAAGTAATCGGCAAGACTTTATTTTCAGTACATTCGTTGCTTACTATTTTAAAAGTAATCGGTAAGATTTTTATTTTCAACATATTCGTCGGTTACTATTTCAAAAGTAATCGGCAAGACTTTATTTTCAGCACATTCATTGGTTACTTTTTTAAAAGTAATCGGTAAGATTTTTATTTCCAACATATTCGTCGCTTACTATTTCAAAAGTAATCAGCATGATTTACTTTCAGCACTTTCGTCGGTAATTATTTCAAAAGTAATCGACAAGATTTTTATTTTCAGCATATTCGTCGGTGACTATTTCAAAAGTAATCGGCAAGATTTTTATTTTCAGCATATTTGTCGGTTACTGTTTTAAAAGTAATCGACAAGATTTTTATTTTCAACATATTCGTCGGTTACTATTTCAAAAGTAATCGGCAAGACTTTATTTTCAGCACATTCATTGGTTACTTTTTTAAAAGTAATCGGTAAGATTTTTATTTCCAACATATTCGTCGCTTACTATTTCAACAGTAATCAGCATGATTTATTTTCAGCACATTCGTCGGTAACTATTTCAAAAGTAATCGACAAGATTTTTATTTTCAGCATATTCGTCGGTGACTATTTCAAAAGTAATCGGCAAGATTTTTATTTTCAGCATATTTGTCGGTTACTGTTTTAAAAGTAATCGGTAAGATTTTTATTTTCAACATATTCGTCGGTTACTATTTCAAAGGTAATCGGCATGATTTATTTTCAACACATTCGTCGGTTACTATTTCAAAAGTAATCGGCATGATCTATTTTCTGCACATTCGTTGGTTACTATTTCAAAAGTAATCTACAAGATTTTTATTTTCAACATATTCGTCGGTTACTATTTCAAAAGTAATCGGCAAGACTTTATTTTCAGCATATTCGGTTGTTACTATTTAAAAAGTAATCGGTAAGATTTTTATTTTCAACATATTCGTCGCTTACTATTTCAAAAGTAATCGGCATGATTTATTTTCAGCACATTCGTCGGTTACTATTTCAAAAGTAATGGGCAAGACTTTATTTTCAGCATATTCGTTGGTTACTATTTCAAAAGTAATCGGTAAGATTTTTATTTTCAACATATTCGTCGGTTACTATTTCAAAAGTAATCGGCATGATCTATTTTCTGCACATTCGTCGGTTACTATTTCAAAAGTAATCGGCAAGGTTTTTATTTTCAGCATATTTGTCGGTTACTATTTCAAAAGTAATCGGCAAGATTTTTATTTTCAACATATTCGTCGGTTACTATTTCAAAAGTAATCGGCAAGACTTTATTTTCAGCACATTCGTCCGTTACTATTTCAAAAGTAATTGGCAAGATTTTTATTTTCAACATATTCGTCGGTGACTATTTCAAAAGTAATCGGCAAGATTTTTATTTTCAGCATATTTGTCGGTTACTGTTTTAAAAGTAATCGACAAGATTTTTATTTTCAACATATTCGTCGGTTACTATTTCAAAAGTAATCGGCAAGACTTTATTTTCAGCATATTCGTTGGTTACTATTTCAAAAGTAATCGGCAAGACTTTATTTTCTGCACATTCGTCGGTTACTATTTCAAAAGTAATTGGCAAGATTTTTATTTTCAACATATTCGTCGGTGACTATTTCAAAAGTAATCGGCAAGATTTTTATTTTCAGCATATTTGTCGGTTACTGTTTTAAAAGTAATCGACAAGATTTTTATTTTCAACATATTCGTCGGTTACTATTTCAAAAGTAATCGGCAAGACTTTATTTTCAACATATTCGGTTGTTACTATTTAAAAAGTAATCGGTAAGATTTTTATTTTCAACATATTCGTCGGTTACTATTTCAAAAGTAATCGGCAAGACTTTATTTTCAGCACATTCATTGGTTACTTTTTTAAAAGTAATCGGTAAGATTTTTATTTCCAACATATTCGTCGCTTACTATTTCAAAAGTAATCAGCATGATTTACTTTCAGCACTTTCGTCGGTAATTATTTCAAAAGTAATCGACAAGATTTTTATTTTCAGCATATTCGTCGGTGACTATTTCAAAAGTAATCGGCAAGATTTTTATTTTCAGCATATTTGTCGGTTACTGTTTTGAAAGTAATCGACAAGATTTTTATTTTCAACATATTCGTCGGTTACTATTTCAAAAGTAATCGGCAAGACTTTATTTTCAGCATATTCGGTTCTTACTATTTAAAAAGTAATCGGTAAGATTTTTATTTTCAGCATATTTGTCGGTTACTATTTTAAAAGTAATCGACAAGATTTTTATTTTCAACATATTCGTCGGTTCCTATTTCAAAAGTAATCGGCAAGACTTTATTTTCAGTACATTCGTTGCTTACTATTTTAAAAGTAATCGGTAAGATTTTTATTTTCAACATATTCGTCGGTTACTATTTCAAAAGTAATCGGCAAGACTTTATTTTCAGCACATTCATTGGTTACTTTTTTAAAAGTAATCGGTAAGATTTTTATTTCCAACATATTCGTCGCTTACTATTTCAAAAGTAATCGGCATGATTTACTTTCAGCACTTTCGTCGGTAATTATTTCAAAAGTAATCGACAAGATTTTTATTTTCAGCATATTCGTCGGTGACTATTTCAAAAGTAATCGGCAAGATTTTTATTTTCAGCATATTTGTCGGTTACTGTTTTAAAAGTAATCGACAAGATTTTTATTTTCAACATATTCGTCGGTTACTATTTCAAAAGTAATCGGCAAGACTTTATTTTCAGCATATTCGGTTGTTACTATTTAAAAAGTAATCGGTAAGATTTTTATTTTCAACATATTCGTCGCTTACTATTTCAAAAGTAATCGGCATGATTTATTTTCAGCACATTCGTCGGTTACTATTTCAAAAGTAATGGGCAAGACTTTATTTTCAGCATATTCGTTGGTTACTATTTCAAAAGTAATCGGTAAGATTTTTATTTTCAACATATTCGTCGGTTACTATTTCAAAAGTAATCGGCATGATCTATTTTCTGCACATTCGTCGGTTACTATTTCAAAAGTAATCGGCAAGGTTTTTATTTTCAGCATATTTGTCGGTTACTATTTCAAAAGTAATCGGCAAGATTTTTATTTTCAACATATTCGTCGGTTACTATTTCAAAAGTAATCGGCAAGACTTTATTTTCAGCACATTCGTCCGTTACTATTTCAAAAGTAATTGGCAAGATTTTTATTTTCAACATATTCGTCGGTGACTATTTCAAAAGTAATCGGCAAGATTTTTATTTTCAGCATATTTGTCGGTTACTGTTTTAAAAGTAATCGACAAGATTTTTATTTTCAACATATTCGTCGGTTACTATTTCAAAAGTAATCGGCAAGACTTTATTTTCAGCATATTCGTTGGTTACTATTTCAAAAGTAATCGGCAAGACTTTATTTTCTGCACATTCGTCGGTTACTATTTCAAAAGTAATTGGCAAGATTTTTATTTTCAACATATTCGTCGGTGACTATTTCAAAAGTAATCGGCAAGATTTTTATTTTCAGCATATTTGTCGGTTACTGTTTTAAAAGTAATCGACAAGATTTTTATTTTCAACATATTCGTCGGTTACTATTTCAAAAGTAATCGGCAAGACTTTATTTTCAACATATTCGGTTGTTACTATTTAAAAAGTAATCGGTAAGATTTTTATTTTCAACATATTCGTCGGTTACTATTTCAAAAGTAATCGGCAAGACTTTATTTTCAGCACATTCATTGGTTACTTTTTTAAAAGTAATCGGTAAGATTTTTATTTCCAACATATTCGTCGCTTACTATTTCAAAAGTAATCAGCATGATTTACTTTCAGCACTTTCGTCGGTAATTATTTCAAAAGTAATCGACAAGATTTTTATTTTCAGCATATTCGTCGGTGACTATTTCAAAAGTAATCGGCAAGATTTTTATTTTCAGCATATTTGTCGGTTACTGTTTTAAAAGTAATCGACAAGATTTTTATTTTCAACATATTCGTCGGTTACTATTTCAAAAGTAATCGGCAAGACTTTATTTTCAGCATATTCGGTTCTTACTATTTAAAAAGTAATCGGTAAGATTTTTATTTTCAGCATATTTGTCGGTTACTATTTTAAAAGTAATCGACAAGATTTTTATTTTCAACATATTCGTCGGTTCCTATTTCAAAAGTAATCGGCAAGACTTTATTTTCAGTACATTCGTTGCTTACTATTTTAAAAGTAATCGGTAAGATTTTTATTTTCAACATATTCGTCGGTTACTATTTCAAAAGTAATCGGCAAGACTTTATTTTCAGCACATTCATTGGTTACTTTTTTAAAAGTAATCGGTAAGATTTTTATTTCCAACATATTCGTCGCTTACTATTTCAAAAGTAATCGGCATGATTTACTTTCAGCACTTTCGTCGGTAATTATTTCAAAAGTAATCGACAAGATTTTTATTTTCAGCATATTCGTCGGTGACTATTTCAAAAGTAATCGGCAAGATTTTTATTTTCAGCATATTTGTCGGTTACTGTTTTAAAAGTAATCGACAAGATTTTTATTTTCAACATATTCGTCGGTTACTATTTCAAAAGTAATCGGCAAGACTTTATTTTCAGCATATTCGGTTGTTACTATTTAAAAAGTAATCGGTAAGATTTTTATTTTCAACATATTCGTCGCTTACTATTTCAAAAGTAATCGGCATGATTTATTTTCAGCACATTCGTCGGTTACTATTTCAAAAGTAATGGGCAAGACTTTATTTTCAGCATATTCGTTGGTTACTATTTCAAAAGTAATCGGTAAGATTTTTATTTTCAACATATTCGTCGGTTACTATTTCAAAAGTAATCGGCATGATCTATTTTCTGCACATTCGTCGGTTACTATTTCAAAAGTAATCGGCAAGGTTTTTATTTTCAGCATATTTGTCGGTTACTATTTCAAAAGTAATCGGCAAGATTTTTATTTTCAACATATTCGTCGGTTACTATTTCAAAAGTAATCGGCAAGACTTTATTTTCAGCACATTCGTCCGTTACTATTTCAAAAGTAATTGGCAAGATTTTTATTTTCAACATATTCGTCGGTGACTATTTCAAAAGTAATCGGCAAGATTTTTATTTTCAGCATATTTGTCGGTTACTGTTTTAAAAGTAATCGACAAGATTTTTATTTTCAACATATTCGTCGGTTACTATTTCAAAAGTAATCGGCAAGACTTTATTTTCAGCATATTCGTTGGTTACTATTTCAAAAGTAATCGGCAAGACTTTATTTTCTGCACATTCGTCGGTTACTATTTCAAAAGTAATTGGCAAGATTTTTATTTTCAACATATTCGTCGGTGACTATTTCAAAAGTAATCGGCAAGATTTTTATTTTCAGCATATTTGTCGGTTACTGTTTTAAAAGTAATCGACAAGATTTTTATTTTCAACATATTCGTCGGTTACTATTTCAAAAGTAATCGGCAAGACTTTATTTTCAACATATTCGGTTGTTACTATTTAAAAAGTAATCGGTAAGATTTTTATTTTCAACATATTCGTCGGTTACTATTTCAAAAGTAATCGGCAAGACTTTATTTTCAGCATATTCGGTTGTTACTATTTAAAAAGTAATCGGTAAGATTTTTATTTTCAACATATTCGTCGCTTACTATTTCAAAAGTAATCAGCATGATTTACTTTCAGCACTTTCGTCGGTAATTATTTCAAAAGTAATCGACAAGATTTTTATTTTCAGCATATTCGTCGGTGACTATTTCAAAAGTAATCGGCAAGATTTTTATTTTCAGCATATTTGTCGGTTACTGTTTTAAAAGTAATCGACAAGATTTTTATTTTCAACATATTCGTCGGTTACTATTTCAAAAGTAATCGGCAAGACTTTATTTTCAGCATATTCGGTTGTTACTATTTAAAAAGTAATCGGTAAGATTTTTATTTTCAGCATATTTGTCGGTTACTATTTTAAAAGTAATCGACAAGATTTTTATTTTCAACATATTCGTCGGTTCCTATTTCAAAAGTAATCGGCAAGACTTTATTTTCAGTACATTCGTTGCTTACTATTTTAAAAGTAATCGGTAAGATTTTTATTTTCAACATATTCGTCGGTTACTATTTCAAAAGTAATCGGCAAGACTTTATTTTCAGCACATTCATTGGTTACTTTTTTAAAAGTAATCGGTAAGATTTTTATTTCCAACATATTCGTCGCTTACTATTTCAAAAGTAATCAGCATGATTTACTTTCAGCACTTTCGTCGGTAATTATTTCAAAAGTAATCGACAAGATTTTTATTTTCAGCATATTCGTCGGTGACTATTTCAAAAGTAATCGGCAAGATTTTTATTTTCAGCATATTTGTCGGTTACTGTTTTAAAAGTAATCGACAAGATTTTTATTTTCAACATATTCGTCGGTTACTATTTCAAAAGTAATCGGCAAGACTTTATTTTCAGCACATTCATTGGTTACTTTTTTAAAAGTAATCGGTAAGATTTTTATTTCCAACATATTCGTCGCTTACTATTTCAACAGTAATCAGCATGATTTATTTTCAGCACATTCGTCGGTAACTATTTCAAAAGTAATCGACAAGATTTTTATATTCAGCATATTCGTCGGTGACTATTTCAAAAGTAATCGGCAAGATTTTTATTTTCAGCATATTTGTCGGTTACTGTTTTAAAAGTAATCGGTAAGATTTTTATTTTCAACATATTCGTCGGTTACTATTTCAAAGGTAATCGGCATGATTTATTTTCAACACATTCGTCGTTTACTATTTCAAAAGTAATCGGCATGATCTATTTTCTGCACATTCGTTGGTTACTATTTCAAAAGTAATCTACAAGATTTTTATTTTCAACATATTCGTCGGTTACTATTTCAAAAGTAATCGGCAAGACTTTATTTTCAGCATATTCGGTTGTTACTATTTAAAAAGTAATCGGTAAGATTTTTATTTTCAACATATTCGTCGCTTACTATTTCAAAAGTAATCGGCATGATTTATTTTCAGCACATTCGTCGGTTACTATTTCAAAAGTAATGGGCAAGACTTTATTTTCAGCATATTCGTTGGTTACTATTTCAAAAGTAATCGGTAAGATTTTTATTTTCAACATATTCGTCGGTTACTATTTCAAAAGTAATCGGCATGATCTATTTTCTGCACATTCGTCGGTTACTATTTCAAAAGTAATCGGCAAGGTTTTTATTTTCAGCATATTTGTCGGTTACTATTTCAAAAGTAATCGGCAAGATTTTTATTTTCAACATATTCGTCGGTTACTATTTCAAAAGTAATCGGCAAGACTTTATTTTCAGCACATTCGTCCGTTACTATTTCAAAAGTAATTGGCAAGATTTTTATTTTCAACATATTCGTCGGTGACTATTTCAAAACTAATCGGCAAGATTTTTATTTTTAGCATATTTGTCGGTTACTGTTTTAAAAGTAATCGACAAGATTTTTATTTTCAACATATTCGTCGGTTACTATTTCAAAAGTAATCGGCAAGACTTTATTTTCAGCATATTCGTTGGTTACTATTTCAAAAGTAATCGGCAAGACTTTATTTTCTGCACATTCGTCGGTTACTATTTCAAAAGTAATTGGCAAGATTTTTATTTTCAACATATTCGTCGGTGACTATTTCAAAAGTAATCGGCAAGATTTTTATTTTCAGCATATTTGTCGGTTACTGTTTTAAAAGTAATCGACAAGATTTTTATTTTCAACATATTCGTCGGTTACTATTTCAAAAGTAATCGGCAAGACTTTATTTTCAACATATTCGGTTGTTACTATTTAAAAAGTAATCGGTAAGATTTTTATTTTCAACATATTCGTCGGTTACTATTTCAAAAGTAATCGGCAAGACTTTATTTTCAGCACATTCATTGGTTACTTTTTTAAAAGTAATCGGTAAGATTTTTATTTCCAACATATTCGTCGCTTACTATTTCAAAAGTAATCAGCATGATTTACTTTCAGCACTTTCGTCGGTAATTATTTCAAAAGTAATCGACAAGATTTTTATTTTCAGCATATTCGTCGGTGACTATTTCAAAAGTAATCGGCAAGATTTTTATTTTCAGCATATTTGTCGGTTACTGTTTTAAAAGTAATCGACAAGATTTTTATTTTCAACATATTCGTCGGTTACTATTTCAAAAGTAATCGGCAAGACTTTATTTTCAGCATATTCGGTTGTTACTATTTAAAAAGTAATCGGTAAGATTTTTATTTTCAACATATTCGTCGGTTACTATTTCAAAAGTAATCGGCAAGACTTTATTTTCAGCACATTCATTGGTTACTTTTTTAAAAGTAATCGGTAAGATTTTTATTTCCAACATATTCGTCGCTTACTATTTCAACAGTAATCAGCATGATTTATTTTCAGCACATTCGTCGGTAACTATTTCAAAAGTAATCGACAAGATTTTTATTTTCAGCATATTTGTCGGTTACTGTTTTAAAAGTAATCGGTAAGATTTTTATTTTCAACATATTCGTCGCTTACTATTTCAAAAGTAATCGGCATGATTTATTTTCAGCACATTCGTCGGTTACTATTTCAAAAGTAATGGGCAAGACTTTATTTTCAGCATATTCGTTGGTTACTATTTCAAAAGTAATCGGTAAGATTTTTATTTTCAACATATTCGTCGGTTACTATTTCAAAAGTAATCGGCATGATCTATTTTCTGCACATTCGTCGGTTACTATTTCAAAAGTAATCGGCAAGGTTTTTATTTTCAGCATATTTGTCGGTAACTATTTTAAAAGTAATCGACAAGATTTTTATTTTCAACATATTTGTCGGTTACTATTTCAAAAGTAATCGGCAAGACTTTATTTTCAGCACATTCGTCCGTTACTATTTCAAAAGTAATTGGCAAGATTTTTATTTTCAACATATTCGTCGGTGACTATTTCAAAAGTAATCGGCAAGACTTTATTTTCAGTACATTCGTTGCTTACTTTTTTAAAAGTAATCGGTAAGATTTTTATTTTCAACATATTCGTCGGTGACTATTTCAAAAGTAATCGGCAAGATTTTTATTTTCAGCATATTTGTCGGTTACTGTTTTAAAAGTAATCGACAAGATTTTTATTTTCAACATATTCGTCGGTTACTATTTCAAAAGTAATCGGCAAGACTTTATTTTCAACATATTCGGTTGTTACTATTTAAAAAGTAATCGGTAAGATTTTTATTTTCAACATATTCGTCGGTTACTATTTCAAAAGTAATCGGCAAGACTTTATTTTCAGCACATTCATTGGTTACTTTTATAAAAGTAATCGGTAAGATTTTTATTTCCAACATATTCGTCGCTTACTATTTCAACAGTAATCAGCATGATTTATTTTCAGCACATTCGTCGGTAACTATTTCAAAAGTAATCGACAAGATTTTTATTTTCAGCATATTCGTCGGTGACTATTTCAAAAGTAATCGGCAAGATTTTTATTTTCAGCATATTTGTCGGTTACTGTTTTAAAAGTAATCGGTAAGATTTTTATTTTCAACATATTCGTCGGTTACTATTTCAAAGGTAATCGGCATGATTTATTTTCAACACATTCGTCGGTTACTATTTCAAAAGTAATCGGCATGATCTATTTTCTGCACATTCGTTGGTTACTATTTCAAAAGTAATCTACAAGATTTTTATTTTCAACATATTCGTCGGTTACTATTTCAAAAGTAATCGGCAAGACTTTATTTTCAGCATATTCGGTTGTTACTATTTAAAAAGTAATCGGTAAGATTTTTATTTTCAACATATTCGTCGCTTACTATTTCAAAAGTAATCGGCATGATTTATTTTCAGCACATTCGTCGGTTACTATTTCAAAAGTAATGGGCAAGACTTTATTTTCAGCATATTCGTTGGTTACTATTTCAAAAGTAATCGGTAAGATTTTTATTTTCAACATATTCGTCGGTTACTATTTCAAAAGTAATCGGCATGATCTATTTTCTGCACATTCGTCGGTTACTATTTCAAAAGTAATCGGCAAGGTTTTTATTTTCAGCATATTTGTCGGTTACTATTTCAAAAGTAATCGGCAAGATTTTTATTTTCAACATATTCGTCGGTTACTATTTCAAAAGTAATCGGCAAGACTTTATTTTCAGCACATTCGTCCGTTACTATTTCAAAAGTAATTGGCAAGATTTTTATTTTCAACATATTCGTCGGTGACTATTTCAAAACTAATCGGCAAGATTTTTATTTTTAGCATATTTGTCGGTTACTGTTTTAAAAGTAATCGACAAGATTTTTATTTTCAACATATTCGTCGGTTACTATTTCAAAAGTAATCGGCAAGACTTTATTTTCAGCATATTCGTTGGTTACTATTTCAAAAGTAATCGGCAAGACTTTATTTTCTGCACATTCGTCGGTTACTATTTCAAAAGTAATTGGCAAGATTTTTATTTTCAACATATTCGTCGGTGACTATTTCAAAAGTAATCGGCAAGATTTTTATTTTCAGCATATTTGTCGGTTACTGTTTTAAAAGTAATCGACAAGATTTTTATTTTCAACATATTCGTCGGTTACTATTTCAAAAGTAATCGGCAAGACTTTATTTTCAACATATTCGGTTGTTACTATTTAAAAAGTAATCGGTAAGATTTTTATTTTCAACATATTCGTCGGTTACTATTTCAAAAGTAATCGGCAAGACTTTATTTTCAGCACATTCATTGGTTACTTTTTTAAAAGTAATCGGTAAGATTTTTATTTCCAACATATTCGTCGCTTACTATTTCAAAAGTAATCAGCATGATTTACTTTCAGCACTTTCGTCGGTAATTATTTCAAAAGTAATCGACAAGATTTTTATTTTCAGCATATTCGTCGGTGACTATTTCAAAAGTAATCGGCAAGATTTTTATTTTCAGCATATTTGTCGGTTACTGTTTTAAAAGTAATCGACAAGATTTTTATTTTCAACATATTCGTCGGTTACTATTTCAAAAGTAATCGGCAAGACTTTATTTTCAGCATATTCGGTTGTTACTATTTAAAAAGTAATCGGTAAGATTTTTATTTTCAACATATTCGTCGGTTACTATTTCAAAAGTAATCGGCAAGACTTTATTTTCAGCACATTCATTGGTTACTTTTTTAAAAGTAATCGGTAAGATTTTTATTTCCAACATATTCGTCGCTTACTATTTCAACAGTAATCAGCATGATTTATTTTCAGCACATTCGTCGGTAACTATTTCAAAAGTAATCGACAAGATTTTTATTTTCAGCATATTCGTCGGTGACTATTTCAAAAGTAATCGGCAAGATTTTTATTTTCAGCATATTTGTCGGTTACTGTTTTAAAAGTAATCGGTAAGATTTTTATTTTCAACATATTCGTCGCTTACTATTTCAAAAGTAATCGGCATGATTTATTTTCAGCACATTCGTCGGTTACTATTTCAAAAGTAATGGGCAAGACTTTATTTTCAGCATATTCGTTGGTTACTATTTCAAAAGTAATCGGTAAGATTTTTATTTTCAACATATTCGTCGGTTACTATTTCAAAAGTAATCGGCATGATCTATTTTCTGCACATTCGTCGGTTACTATTTCAAAAGTAATCGGCAAGGTTTTTATTTTCAGCATATTTGTCGGTAACTATTTTAAAAGTAATCGACAAGATTTTTATTTTCAACATATTTGTCGGTTACTATTTCAAAAGTAATCGGCAAGACTTTATTTTCAGCACATTCGTCCGTTACTATTTCAAAAGTAATTGGCAAGATTTTTATTTTCAACATATTCGTCGGTGACTATTTCAAAAGTAATCGGCAAGACTTTATTTTCAGTACATTCGTTGCTTACTTTTTTAAAAGTAATCGGTAAGATTTTTATTTTCAACATATTCGTCGGTGACTATTTCAAAAGTAATCGGCAAGATTTTTATTTTCAGCATATTTGTCGGTTACTGTTTTAAAAGTAATCGACAAGATTTTTATTTTCAACATATTCGTCGGTTACTATTTCAAAAGTAATCGGCAAGACTTTATTTTCAACATATTCGGTTGTTACTATTTAAAAAGTAATCGGTAAGATTTTTATTTTCAACATATTCGTCGGTTACTATTTCAAAAGTAATCGGCAAGACTTTATTTTCAGCACATTCATTGGTTACTTTTATAAAAGTAATCGGTAAGATTTTTATTTCCAACATATTCGTCGCTTACTATTTCAACAGTAATCAGCATGATTTATTTTCAGCACATTCGTCGGTAACTATTTCAAAAGTAATCGACAAGATTTTTATTTTCAGCATATTCGTCGGTGACTATTTCAAAAGTAATCGGCAAGATTTTTATTTTCAGCATATTTGTCGGTTACTGTTTTAAAAGTAATCGGTAAGATTTTTATTTTCAACATATTCGTCGGTTACTATTTCAAAGGTAATCGGCATGATTTATTTTCAACACATTCGTCGGTTACTATTTCAAAAGTAATCGGCATGATCTATTTTCTGCACATTCGTTGGTTACTATTTCAAAAGTAATCTACAAGATTTTTATTTTCAACATATTCGTCGGTTACTATTTCAAAAGTAATCGGCAAGACTTTATTTTCAGCATATTCGGTTGTTACTATTTAAAAAGTAATCGGTAAGATTTTTATTTTCAACATATTCGTCGCTTACTATTTCAAAAGTAATCGGCATGATTTATTTTCAGCACATTCGTCGGTTACTATTTCAAAAGTAATGGGCAAGACTTTATTTTCAGCATATTCGTTGGTTACTATTTCAAAAGTAATCGGTAAGATTTTTATTTTCAACATATTCGTCGGTTACTATTTCAAAAGTAATCGGCATGATCTATTTTCTGCACATTCGTCGGTTACTATTTCAAAAGTAATCGGCAAGGTTTTTATTTTCAGCATATTTGTCGGTAACTATTTTAAAAGTAATCGACAAGATTTTTATTTTCAACATATTCGTCGGTTACTATTTCAAAAGTAATCGGCAAGACTTTATTTTCAGCACATTCGTCCGTTACTATTTCAAAAGTAATTGGCAAGATTTTTATTTTCAACATATTCGTCGGTGACTATTTCAAAAGTAATCGGCAAGACTTTATTTTCAGTACATTCGTTGCTTACTTTTTTAAAAGTAATCGGTAAGATTTTTATTTTCAACATATTCGTCGGTGACTATTTCAAAAGTAATCGGCAAGATTTTTATTTTCAGCATATTTGTCGGTTACTGTTTTAAAAGTAATCGACAAGATTTTTATTTTCAACATATTCGTCGGTTACTATTTCAAAAGTAATCGGCAAGACTTTATTTTCAACATATTCGGTTGTTACTATTTAAAAAGTAATCGGTAAGATTTTTATTTTCAACATATTCGTCGGTTACTATTTCAAAAGTAATCGGCAAGACTTTATTTTCAGCACATTCATTGGTTACTTTTTTAAAAGTAATCGGTAAGATTTTTATTTCCAACATATTCGTCGCTTACTATTTCAACAGTAATCAGCATGATTTATTTTCAGCACATTCGTCGGTAACTATTTCAAAAGTAATCGACAAGATTTTTATTTTCAGCATATTCGTCGGTGACTATTTCAAAAGTAATCGGCAAGATTTTTATTTTCAGCATATTTGTCGGTTACTGTTTTAAAAGTAATCGGTAAGATTTTTATTTTCAACATATTCGTCGGTTACTATTTCAAAGGTAATCGGCATGATTTATTTTCAACACATTCGTCGGTTACTATTTCAAAAGTAATCGGCATGATCTATTTTCTGCACATTCGTTGGTTACTATTTCAAAAGTAATCTACAAGATTTTTATTTTCAACATATTCGTCGGTTACTATTTCAAAAGTAATCGGCAAGACTTTATTTTCAGCATATTCGGTTGTTACTATTTAAAAAGTAATCGGTAAGATTTTTATTTTCAACATATTCGTCGCTTACTATTTCAAAAGTAATCGGCATGATTTATTTTCAGCACATTCGTCGGTTACTATTTCAAAAGTAATGGGCAAGACTTTATTTTCAGCATATTCGTTGGTTACTATTTCAAAAGTAATCGGTAAGATTTTTATTTTCAACATATTCGTCGGTTACTATTTCAAAAGTAATCGGCATGATCTATTTTCTGCACATTCGTCGGTTACTATTTCAAAAGTAATCGGCAAGGTTTTTATTTTCAGCATATTTGTCGGTTACTATTTCAAAAGTAATCGGCAAGATTTTTATTTTCAACATATTCGTCGGTTACTATTTCAAAAGTAATCGGCAAGACTTTATTTTCAGCACATTCGTCCGTTACTATTTCAAAAGTAATTGGCAAGATTTTTATTTTCAACATATTCGTCGGTGACTATTTCAAAAGTAATCGGCAAGATTTTTATTTTCAGCATATTTGTCGGTTACTGTTTTAAAAGTAATCGACAAGATTTTTATTTTCAACATATTCGTCGGTTACTATTTCAAAAGTAATCGGCAAGACTTTATTTTCAACATATTCGGTTGTTACTATTTAAAAAGTAATCGGTAAGATTTTTATTTTCAACATATTCGTCGGTTACTATTTCAAAAGTAATCGGCAAGACTTTATTTTCAGCACATTCGTCCGTTACTATTTCAAAAGTAATTGGCAAGATTTTTATTTTCAACATATTCGTCGGTGACTATTTCAAAAGTAATCGGCAAGACTTTATTTTCAGTACATTCGTTGCTTACTTTTTTAAAAGTAATCGGTAAGATTTTTATTTTCAACATATTCGTCGGTGACTATTTCAAAAGTAATCGGCAAGATTTTTATTTTCAGCATATTTGTCGGTTACTGTTTTAAAAGTAATCGACAAGATTTTTATTTTCAACATATTCGTCGGTTACTATTTCAAAAGTAATCGGCAAGACTTTATTTTCAACATATTCGGTTGTTACTATTTAAAAAGTAATCGGTAAGATTTTTATTTTCAACATATTCGTCGGTTACTATTTCAAAAGTAATCGGCAAGACTTTATTTTCAGCACATTCATTGGTTACTTTTTTAAAAGTAATCGGTAAGATTTTTATTTCCAACATATTCGTCGCTTACTATTTCAACAGTAATCAGCATGATTTATTTTCAGCACATTCGTCGGTAACTATTTCAAAAGTAATCGACAAGATTTTTATTTTCAGCATATTCGTCGGTGACTATTTCAAAAGTAATCGGCAAGATTTTTATTTTCAGCATATTTGTCGGTTACTGTTTTAAAAGTAATCGGTAAGATTTTTATTTTCAACATATTCGTCGGTTACTATTTCAAAGGTAATCGGCATGATTTATTTTCAACACATTCGTCGGTTACTATTTCAAAAGTAATCGGCATGATCTATTTTCTGCACATTCGTTGGTTACTATTTCAAAAGTAATCTACAAGATTTTTATTTTCAACATATTCGTCGGTTACTATTTCAAAAGTAATCGGCAAGACTTTATTTTCAGCATATTCGGTTGTTACTATTTAAAAAGTAATCGGTAAGATTTTTATTTTCAACATATTCGTCGCTTACTATTTCAAAAGTAATCGGCATGATTTATTTTCAGCACATTCGTCGGTTACTATTTCAAAAGTAATGGGCAAGACTTTATTTTCAGCATATTCGTTGGTTACTATTTCAAAAGTAATCGGTAAGATTTTTATTTTCAACATATTCGTCGGTTACTATTTCAAAAGTAATCGGCATGATCTATTTTCTGCACATTCGTCGGTTACTATTTCAAAAGTAATCGGCAAGGTTTTTATTTTCAGCATATTTGTCGGTTACTATTTCAAAAGTAATCGGCAAGATTTTTATTTTCAACATATTCGTCGGTTACTATTTCAAAAGTAATCGGCAAGACTTTATTTTCAGCACATTCGTCCGTTACTATTTCAAAAGTAATTGGCAAGATTTTTATTTTCAACATATTCGTCGGTGACTATTTCAAAAGTAATCGGCAAGATTTTTATTTTCAGCATATTTGTCGGTTACTGTTTTAAAAGTAATCGACAAGATTTTTATTTTCAACATATTCGTCGGTTACTATTTCAAAAGTAATCGGCAAGACTTTATTTTCAGCATATTCGTTGGTTACTATTTCAAAAGTAATCGGCAAGACTTTATTTTCTGCACATTCGTCGGTTACTATTTCAAAAGTAATTGGCAAGATTTTTATTTTCAACATATTCGTCGGTGACTATTTCAAAAGTAATCGGCAAGATTTTTATTTTCAGCATATTTGTCGGTTACTGTTTTAAAAGTAATCGACAAGATTTTTATTTTCAACATATTCGTCGGTTACTATTTCAAAAGTAATCGGCAAGACTTTATTTTCAACATATTCGGTTGTTACTATTTAAAAAGTAATCGGTAAGATTTTTATTTTCAACATATTCGTCGGTTACTATTTCAAAAGTAATCGGCAAGACTTTATTTTCAACATATTCGGTTGTTACTATTTAAAAAGTAATCGGTAAGATTTTTATTTTCAACATATTCGTCGGTTACTATTTCAAAAGTAATCGGCAAGACTTTATTTTCAGCACATTCATTGGTTACTTTTTTAAAAGTAATCGGTAAGATTTTTATTTCCAACATATTCGTCGCTTACTATTTCAACAGTAATCAGCATGATTTATTTTCAGCACATTCGTCGGTAACTATTTCAAAAGTAATCGACAAGATTTTTATTTTCAGCATATTCGTCGGTGACTATTTCAAAAGTAATCGGCAAGATTTTTATTTTCAGCATATTTGTCGGTTACTGTTTTAAAAGTAATCGGTAAGATTTTTATTTTCAACATATTCGTCGGTTACTATTTCAAAGGTAATCGGCATGATTTATTTTCAACACATTCGTCGGTTACTATTTCAAAAGTAATCGGCATGATCTATTTTCTGCACATTCGTTGGTTACTATTTCAAAAGTAATCTACAAGATTTTTATTTTCAACATATTCGTCGGTTACTATTTCAAAAGTAATCGGCAAGACTTTATTTTCAGCATATTCGGTTGTTACTATTTAAAAAGTAATCGGTAAGATTTTTATTTTCAACATATTCGTCGCTTACTATTTCAAAAGTAATCGGCATGATTTATTTTCAGCACATTCGTCGGTTACTATTTCAAAAGTAATGGGCAAGACTTTATTTTCAGCATATTCGTTGGTTACTATTTCAAAAGTAATCGGTAAGATTTTTATTTTCAACATATTCGTCGGTTACTATTTCAAAAGTAATCGGCATGATCTATTTTCTGCACATTCGTCGGTTACTATTTCAAAAGTAATCGGCAAGGTTTTTATTTTCAGCATATTTGTCGGTTACTATTTCAAAAGTAATCGGCAAGATTTTTATTTTCAACATATTCGTCGGTTACTATTTCAAAAGTAATCGGCAAGACTTTATTTTCAGCACATTCGTCCGTTACTATTTCAAAAGTAATTGGCAAGATTTTTATTTTCAACATATTCGTCGGTGACTATTTCAAAAGTAATCGGCAAGATTTTTATTTTCAGCATATTTGTCGGTTACTGTTTTAAAAGTAATCGACAAGATTTTTATTTTCAACATATTCGTCGGTTACTATTTCAAAAGTAATCGGCAAGACTTTATTTTCAACATATTCGGTTGTTACTATTTAAAAAGTAATCGGTAAGATTTTTATTTTCAACATATTCGTCGGTTACTATTTCAAAAGTAATCGGCAAGACTTTATTTTCAACATATTCGGTTGTTACTATTTAAAAAGTAATCGGTAAGATTTTTATTTTCAACATATTCGTCGGTTACTATTTCAAAAGTAATCGGCAAGACTTTATTTTCAGCACATTCATTGGTTACTTTTTTAAAAGTAATCGGTAAGATTTTTATTTCCAACATATTCGTCGCTTACTATTTCAACAGTAATCAGCATGATTTATTTTCAGCACATTCGTTGGTAACTATTTCAAAAGTAATCGACAAGATTTTTATTTTCAGCATATTCGTCGGTGACTATTTCAAAAGTAATCGGCAAGATTTTTATTTTCAGCATATTTGTCGGTTACTGTTTTAAAAGTAATCGGTAAGATTTTTATTTTCAACATATTCGTCGGTTACTATTTCAAAGGTAATCGGCATGATTTATTTTCAACACATTCGTCGGTTACTATTTCAAAAGTAATCTACAAGATTTTTATTTTCAACATATTCGTCGGTTACTATTTCAAAAGTAATCGGCAAGACTTTATTTTCAGCATATTCGGTTGTTACTATTTAAAAAGTAATCGGTAAGATTTTTATTTTCAACATATTCGTCGCTTACTATTTCAAAAGTAATCGGCATGATTTATTTTCAGCACATTCGTCGGTTACTATTTCAAAAGTAATGGGCAAGACTTTATTTTCAGCATATTCGTTGGTTACTATTTCAAAAGTAATCGGTAAGATTTTTATTTTCAACATATTCGTCGGTTACTATTTCAAAAGTAATCGGCATGATCTATTTTCTGCACATTCGTCGGTTACTATTTCAAAAGTAATCGGCAAGGTTTTTATTTTCAGCATATTTGTCGGTTACTATTTCAAAAGTAATCGGCAAGATTTTTATTTTCAACATATTCGTCGGTTACTATTTCAAAAGTAATCGGCAAGACTTTATTTTCAGCACATTCGTCCGTTACTATTTCAAAAGTAATTGGCAAGATTTTTATTTTCAACATATTCGTCGGTGACTATTTCAAAAGTAATCGGCAAGATTTTTATTTTCAGCATATTTGTCGGTTACTGTTTTAAAAGTAATCGACAAGATTTTTATTTTCAACATATTCGTCGGTGACTATTTCAAAAGTAATCGGCAAGATTTTTATTTTCAGCATATTTGTCGGTTACTGTTTTAAAAGTAATCGACAAGATTTTTATTTTCAACATATTCGTCGGTTACTATTTCAAAAGTAATCGGCAAGACTTTATTTTCAACATATTCGGTTGTTACTATTTAAAAAGTAATCGGTAAGATTTTTATTTTCAACATATTCGTCGGTTACTATTTCAAAAGTAATCGGCAAGACTTTATTTTCAACATATTCGGTTGTTACTATTTAAAAAGTAATCGGTAAGATTTTTATTTTCAACATATTCGTCGGTTACTATTTCAAAAGTAATCGGCAAGACTTTATTTTCAGCACATTCATTGGTTACTTTTTTAAAAGTAATCGGTAAGATTTTTATTTCCAACATATTCGTCGCTTACTATTTCAACAGTAATCAGCATGATTTATTTTCAGCACATTCGTCGGTAACTATTTCAAAAGTAATCGACAAGATTTTTATTTTCAGCATATTCGTCGGTGACTATTTCAAAAGTAATCGGCAAGATTTTTATTTTCAGCATATTTGTCGGTTACTGTTTTAAAAGTAATCGGTAAGATTTTTATTTTCAACATATTCGTCGGTTACTATTTCAAAGGTAATCGGCATGATTTATTTTCAACACATTCGTCGGTTACTATTTCAAAAGTAATCGGCATGATCTATTTTCTGCACATTCGTTGGTTACTATTTCAAAAGTAATCTACAAGATTTTTATTTTCAACATATTCGTCGGTTACTATTTCAAAAGTAATCGGCAAGACTTTATTTTCAGCATATTCGGTTGTTACTATTTAAAAAGTAATCGGTAAGATTTTTATTTTCAACATATTCGTCGCTTACTATTTCAAAAGTAATCGGCATGATTTATTTTCAGCACATTCGTCGGTTACTATTTCAAAAGTAATGGGCAAGACTTTATTTTCAGCATATTCGTTGGTTACTATTTCAAAAGTAATCGGTAAGATTTTTATTTTCAACATATTCGTCGGTTACTATTTCAAAAGTAATCGGCATGATCTATTTTCTGCACATTCGTCGGTTACTATTTCAAAAGTAATCGGCAAGGTTTTTATTTTCAGCATATTTGTCGGTTACTATTTCAAAAGTAATCGGCAAGATTTTTATTTTCAACATATTCGTCGGTTACTATTTCAAAAGTAATCGGCAAGACTTTATTTTCAGCACATTCGTCCGTTACTATTTCAAAAGTAATTGGCAAGATTTTTATTTTCAACATATTCGTCGGTGACTATTTCAAAAGTAATCGGCAAGATTTTTATTTTCAGCATATTTGTCGGTTACTGTTTTAAAAGTAATCGACAAGATTTTTATTTTCAACATATTCGTCGGTTACTATTTCAAAAGTAATCGGCAAGACTTTATTTTCAACATATTCGGTTGTTACTATTTAAAAAGTAATCGGTAAGATTTTTATTTTCAACATATTCGTCGGTTACTATTTCAAAAGTAATCGGCAAGACTTTATTTTCAACATATTCGGTTGTTACTATTTAAAAAGTAATCGGTAAGATTTTTATTTTCAACATATTCGTCGGTTACTATTTCAAAAGTAATCGGCAAGACTTTATTTTCAGCACATTCATTGGTTACTTTTTTAAAAGTAATCGGTAAGATTTTTATTTCCAACATATTCGTCGCTTACTATTTCAACAGTAATCAGCATGATTTATTTTCAGCACATTCGTTGGTAACTATTTCAAAAGTAATCGACAAGATTTTTATTTTCAGCATATTCGTCGGTGACTATTTCAAAAGTAATCGGCAAGATTTTTATTTTCAGCATATTTGTCGGTTACTGTTTTAAAAGTAATCGGTAAGATTTTTATTTTCAACATATTCGTCGGTTACTATTTCAAAGGTAATCGGCATGATTTATTTTCAACACATTCGTCGGTTACTATTTCAAAAGTAATCTACAAGATTTTTATTTTCAACATATTCGTCGGTTACTATTTCAAAAGTAATCGGCAAGACTTTATTTTCAGCATATTCGGTTGTTACTATTTAAAAAGTAATCGGTAAGATTTTTATTTTCAACATATTCGTCGCTTACTATTTCAAAAGTAATCGGCATGATTTATTTTCAGCACATTCGTCGGTTACTATTTCAAAAGTAATGGGCAAGACTTTATTTTCAGCATATTCGTTGGTTACTATTTCAAAAGTAATCGGTAAGATTTTTATTTTCAACATATTCGTCGGTTACTATTTCAAAAGTAATCGGCATGATCTATTTTCTGCACATTCGTCGGTTACTATTTCAAAAGTAATCGGCAAGGTTTTTATTTTCAGCATATTTGTCGGTTACTATTTCAAAAGTAATCGGCAAGATTTTTATTTTCAACATATTCGTCGGTTACTATTTCAAAAGTAATCGGCAAGACTTTATTTTCAGCACATTCGTCCGTTACTATTTCAAAAGTAATTGGCAAGATTTTTATTTTCAACATATTCGTCGGTGACTATTTCAAAAGTAATCGGCAAGATTTTTATTTTCAGCATATTTGTCGGTTACTGTTTTAAAA
Organism: Medicago lupulina; assembly: GCA_958299785.1. Classification (NCBI taxonomy): domain Eukaryota; kingdom Viridiplantae; phylum Streptophyta; class Magnoliopsida; order Fabales; family Fabaceae; genus Medicago; species Medicago lupulina. Next base: position 48,895,603 of record OY283139.1, on the reverse strand, counting down.
GTAATCGACAAGATTTTTATTTTCAACATATTCGTCGGTTACTATTTCAAAAGTAATCGGCAAGACTTTATTTTCAGCATATTCGTTGGTTACTATTTCAAAAGTAATCGGCAAGACTTTATTTTCTGCACATTCGTCGGTTACTATTTCAAAAGTAATTGGCAAGATTTTTATTTTCAACATATTCGTCGGTGACTATTTCAAAAGTAATCGGCAAGATTTTTATTTTCAGCATATTTGTCGGTTACTGTTTTAAAAGTAATCGACAAGATTTTTATTTTCAACATATTCGTCGGTTACTATTTCAAAAGTAATCGGCAAGACTTTATTTTCAACATATTCGGTTGTTACTATTTAAAAAGTAATCGGTAAGATTTTTATTTTCAACATATTCGTCGGTTACTATTTCAAAAGTAATCGGCAAGACTTTATTTTCAGCACATTCATTGGTTACTTTTTTAAAAGTAATCGGTAAGATTTTTATTTCCAACATATTCGTCGCTTACTATTTCAAAAGTAATCAGCATGATTTACTTTCAGCACTTTCGTCGGTAATTATTTCAAAAGTAATCGACAAGATTTTTATTTTCAGCATATTCGTCGGTGACTATTTCAAAAGTAATCGGCAAGATTTTTATTTTCAGCATATTTGTCGGTTACTGTTTTAAAAGTAATCGACAAGATTTTTATTTTCAACATATTCGTCGGTTACTATTTCAAAAGTAATCGGCAAGACTTTATTTTCAGCATATTCGGTTGTTACTATTTAAAAAGTAATCGGTAAGATTTTTATTTTCAACATATTCGTCGGTTACTATTTCAAAAGTAATCGGCAAGACTTTATTTTCAGCACATTCATTGGTTACTTTTTTAAAAGTAATCGGTAAGATTTTTATTTCCAACATATTCGTCGCTTACTATTTCAACAGTAATCAGCATGATTTATTTTCAGCACATTCGTCGGTAACTATTTCAAAAGTAATCGACAAGATTTTTATTTTCAGCATATTCGTCGGTGACTATTTCAAAAGTAATCGGCAAGATTTTTATTTTCAGCATATTTGTCGGTTACTGTTTTAAAAGTAATCGGTAAGATTTTTATTTTCAACATATTCGTCGGTTACTATTTCAAAGGTAATCGGCATTATTTATTTTCAACACATTCGTCGGTTACTATTTCAAAAGTAATCGGCATGATCTATTTTCTGCACATTCTTTGGTTACTATTTCAAAAGTAATCTACAAGATTTTTATTTTCAACATATTCGTCGGTTACTATTTCAAAAGTAATCGGCAAGACTTTATTTTCAGCATATTCGGTTGCTACTATTTAAAAAGTAATCGGTAAGATTTTTATTTTCAACATATTCGTCGCTTACTATTTCAAAAGTAATCGGCATGATTTATTTTCAGCACATTCGTCGGTTACTATTTCAAAAGTAATGGGCAAGACTTTATTTTCAGCATATTCGTTGGTTACTATTTCAAAAGTAATCGGTAAGATTTTTATTTTCAACATATTCGTCGGTTACTATTTCAAAAGTAATCGGCATGATCTATTTTCTGCACATTCGTCGGTTACTATTTCAAAAGTAATCGGCAAGGTTTATATTTTCAGCATATTTGTCGGTAACTATTTTAAAAGTAATCGACAAGATTTTTATTTTCAACATATTCGTCGGTTACTATTTCAAAAGTAATCGGCAAGACTTTATTTTCAGCACATTCGTCCGTTACTATTTCAAAAGTAATTGGCAAGATTTTTATTTTCAACATATTCGTCGGTGACTATTTCAAAAGTAATCGGCAAGACTTTATTTTCAGTACATTCGTTGCTTACTTTTTTAAAAGTATCGGTAAGATTTTTATTTTCAACATATTCGTCGGTGACTATTTCAAAAGTAATCGGCAAGATTTTTATTTTCAGCATATTTGTCGGTTACTGTTTTAAAAGTAATCGACAAGATTTTTATTTTCAACATATTCGTCGGTTACTATTTCAAAAGTAATCGGCAAGACTTTATTTTCAACATATTCGGTTGTTACTATTTAAAAAGTAATCGGTAAGATTTTTATTTTCAACATATTCGTCGGTTACTATTTCAAAAGTAATCGGCAAGACTTTATTTTCAGCACATTCATTGGTTACTTTTTTAAAAGTAATCGGTAAGATTTTTATTTCCAACATATTCGTCGCTTACTATTTCAAAAGTAATCAGCATGATTTACTTTCAGCACTTTCGTCGGTAAGTATTTCAAAAGTAATTGACAAGATTTTTATTTTCAGCATATTCGTCGGTGACTATTTCAAAAGTAATCGGCAAGATTTTTATTTTCAGCATATTTGTCGGTTACTGTTTTAAAAGTAATCGACAAGATTTTTATTTTCAACATATTCGTCGGTCACTATTTCAAAAGTAATCGGCAAGACTTTATTTTCAGCATATTCGGTTGTTACTATTTAAAAAGTAATCGGTAAGATTTTTATTTTCAACATATTCGTCGGTTACTATTTCAAAAGTAATCGGCAAGACTTTATTTTCAGCACATTCATTGGTTACTTTTTTAAAAGTAATCGGTAAGATTTTTATTTCCAACATATTCGTCGCTTACTATTTCAAAATCAATCAGCATGATTTATTTTCAGCACATTCGTCGGTAATTATTTCAAAAGTAATCGACAAGATTTTTATTTTCAGCATATTCGTCGGTGACTGTTTCAAAAGTAATCGGCAAGATTTTTATTTTCAGCATATTTGTCGGTTACTGTTTTAAAAGTAATCGACAAGATTTTTATTTTCAACATATTCGTCGGTTACTATTTCAAAAGTAATCGGCAAGACTTTATTTTCAGCATATTCGTTGGTTACTATTTCAAAAGTAATCGGCATGATTTATTTTCAACATATTCGTCGGTTACTATTTCAAACGTAATCGGCATGATCTATTTTCTGCACATTCGTCGGTTACTATTTCAAAAGTAATCGGCAAGACTTTATTTTCAGCATATTCGTTGGTTACTATTTCAAAAGTAATCGGTAAGATTTTTATTTTCAACATATTCGTCGCTTACTATTTCAAAAGTAATCGGCAAGATTTATTTTCAGCACATATTCGTCGGTTACTATTTCAAAAGTAATCGGCATGATCTATTTTCTGCACATTCGTCAGTTCCTATTTCAAAAGTAATCGGCAAGATTTTTATTTTCAGCATATTTGTCGGTTACTATTTTAAAAGTAATCGACAAGATTTTTATTTTCAACATATTCGTCGGTTCCTATTTCAAAAGTAATCGGCAAGACTTTATTTTCAGTACATTCGTTGCTTACTATTTTAAAAGTAATCGGTAAGATTTTTATTTTCAACATATTCGTCGGTTACTATTTCAAAAGTAATCGGCTAGACTTTATTTTCAGCACATTCATTGGTTACTTTTTTAAAAGTAATCGGTAAGATTTTTATTTCCAACATATTCGTCGCTTACTATTTCAAAAGTAATCAGCATGATTTATTTTCAGCACATTCGTCGGTAACTATTTCAAAAGTAATCGACAAGATTTTTATTTTCAACATATTCGTCGGTTACTGTTTCAAAAGTAATCGGCAAGACTTTATTTTCAGCACATTCATTGGTTACTTTATTAAAAGTAATCGATAAGATTTTTATTTCCAACATATTCGTCGCTTACTATTTCAACAGTAATCAGCATGATTTATTTTCAGCACATTCGTCGGTAACTATTTCAAAAGTAATCGACAAGATTTTTATTTTCAGCATATTCGTCGGTGACTATTTCAAAAGTAATCAGCAAGATTTTTATTTTCAGCATATTTGTCGGTTACTGTTTTAAAAGTAATCGGTAAGATTTTTATTTTCAACATATTCGTTGGTTACTATTTCAAAGGTAATCGGCATGATTTATTTTCAACACATTCGTCGGTTACTATTTCAAAAGTAATCGGCATGATCTGTTTTCTGCACATTCGTTGGTTACTATTTCAAAAGTAATCTACAAGATTTTTATTTTCAACATATTCGTCGGTTACTATTTCAAAAGTAATCGGCAAGACTTTATTTTCAGCATATTCGGTTGTTACTATTTAAAAAGTAATCGGTAAGATTTTTATTTTCAACATATTCGTCGCTTACTATTTCAAAAGTAATCGGCATGATTTATTTTCAGCACATTCGTCGGTTACTATTTCAAAAGTAATGGGCAAGACTTTATTTTCAGCATATTCGTTGGTTACTATTTCAAAAGTAATCGGTAAGATTTTTATTTTCAACATATTCGTCGGTTACTATTTCAAAAGTAATCGGCATGATCTATTTTCTGCACATTCGTCGGTTACTATTTCAAAAGTAATCGGCAAGGTTTTTATTTTCAGCATATTTGTCGGTTACTATTTCAAAAGTAATCGGCAAGATTTTTATTTTCAACATATTCGTCGGTTACTATTTCAAAAGTAATCGGCAAGACTTTATTTTCAGCACATTCGTCCGTTACTATTTCAAAAGTAATTGGCAAGATTTTTATTTTCAACATATTCGTCGGTGACTATTTCAAAAGTAATCGGCAAGATTTTTATTTTCAGCATATTTGTCGGTTACTGTTTTAAAAGTAATCGACAAGATTTTTATTTTCAACATATTCGTCGGTTACTATTTCAAAAGTAATCGGCAAGACTTTATTTTCAGCATATTCGTTGGTTACTATTTCAAAAGTAATAGGCAAGACTTTATTTTCTGCACATTCGTCGGTTACTATTTCAAAAGTAATTGGCAAGATTTTTATTTTCAACATATTCGTCGGTGACTATTTCAAAAGTAATCGGCAAGATTTTTATTTTCAGCATATTTGTCGGTTACTGTTTTAAAAGTAATCGACAAGATTTTTATTTTCAACATATTCGTCGGTTACTATTTCAAAAGTAATCGGCAAGACTTTATTTTCAACATATTCGGTTGTTACTATTTAAAAAGTAATCGGTAAGATTTTTATTTTCAACATATTCGTCGGTTACTATTTCAAAAGTAATCGGCAAGACTTTATTTTCAGCACATTCATTGGTTACTTTTTTAAAAGTAATCGGTAAGATTTTTATTTCCAACATATTCGTCGCTTACTATTTCAAAAGTAATCAGCATGATTTACTTTCAGCACTTTCGTCGGTAATTATTTCAAAAGTAATCGACAAGATTTTTATTTTCAGCATATTCGTCGGTGACTATTTCAAAAGTAATCGGCAAGATTTTTATTTTCAGCATATTTGTCGGTTACTGTTTTAAAAGTAATCGACAAGATTTTTATTTTCAACATATTCGTCGGTTACTATTTCAAAAGTAATCGGCAAGACTTTATTTTCAGCATATTCGGTTGTTACTATTTAAAAAGTAATCGGTAAGATTTTTATTTTCAACATATTCGTCGGTTACTATTTCAAAAGTAATCGGCAAGACTTTATTTTCAGCACATTCATTGGTTACTTTTTTAAAAGTAATCGGTAAGATTTTTATTTCCAACATATTCGTCGCTTACTATTTCAACAATAATCAGCATGATTTATTTTCAGCACATTCGTCGGTAACTATTTCAAAAGTAATCGACAAGATTTTTATTTTCAGCATATTCGTCGGTGACTATTTCAAAAGTAATCGGCAAGATTTATATTTTCAGCATATTTGTCGGTTACTGTTTTAAAAGTAATCGGTAAGATTTTTATTTTCAACATATTCGTCGGTTACTATTTCAAAGGTAATGGGCATGATTTATTTACAACACATTCGTCGGTTACTATTTCAAAAGTAATCGGCATGATCTATTTTCTGCACATTCTTTGGTTACTATTTCAAAAGTAATCTACAAGATTTTTATTTTCAACATATTCGTCGGTTACTATTTCAAAAGTAATCGGCAAGACTTTATTTTCAGCATATTCGGTTGCTACTATTTAAAAAGTAATCGGTAAGATTTTTATTTTCAACATATTCGTCGCTTACTATTTCAAAAGTAATCGGCATGATTTATTTTCAGCACATTCGTCGGTTACTATTTCAAAAGTAATGGGCAAGACTTTATTTTCAGCATATTCGTTGGTTACTATTTCAAAAGTAATCGGTAAGATTTTTATTTTCAACATATTCGTCGGTTACTATTTCAAAAGTAATCGGCATGATCTATTTTCTGCACATTCGTCGGTTACTATTTCAAAAGTAATCGGCAAGGTTTTTATTTTCAGCATATTTGTCGGTAACTATTTTAAAAGTAATCGACAAGATTTTTATTTTCAACATATTCGTCGGTTACTATTTCAAAAGTAATCGGCAAGACTTTATTTTCAGCACATTCGTCCGTTACTATTTCAAAAGTAATTGGCAAGATTTTTATTTTCAACATATTCGTCGGTGACTATTTCAAAAGTAATCGGCAAGACTTTATTTTCAGTACATTCGTTGCTTACTTTTTTAAAAGTAATCGGTAAGATTTTTATTTTCAACATATTCGTCGGTTACTATTTCAAAAGTAATCGGCAAGACTTTATTTTCAGCACATTCATTGGTTACTTTTTTAAAAGTAATCGGTAAGATTTTTATTTCCAACATATTCGTCGCTTACTATTTCAAAATCAATCAGCATGATTTATTTTCAGCACATTCGTCGGTAATTATTTCAAAAGTAATCGACAAGATTTTTATTTTCAGCATATTCGTCGGTGACTGTTTCAAAAGTAATCGGCAAGATTTTTATTTTCAGCATATTTGTCGGTTACTGTTTTAAAAGTAATCGACAAGATTTTTATTTTCAACATATTCGTCGGTTACTATTTCAAAAGTAATCGGCAAGACTTTATTTTCAGCATATTCGTTGGTTACTATTTCAAAAGTAATCGGTAAGATTTTTATTTTCAACATATTCGTCGCTTACTATTTCAAAAGTAATCGGCATGATTTATTTTCAGCACATTCGTTGGTTACTATTTCAAAAGTAATCGGCAAGATTTATTTTCAGCACATATTCGTCGGTTACTATTTCAAAAGTAATGGGCAAGACTTTATTTTCAGCATATACGTTGGTTACTATTTCAAAAGTAATCGGTAAGATTTTTATTGTCAACATATTCGTCGGTTCCTATTTCAAAGGTAATCGGCATGATTTATTTTCAACATATTCGTCGGTTACTATTTCAAACGTAATCGGCATGATCTATTTTCTGCACATTCGTCGGTTACTATTTCAAAAGTAATCGGCAAGACTTTATTTTCAGAATATTCGTTGGTTACTATTTCAAAAGTAATCGGTAAGATTTTTATTTTCAACATATTCGTCGCTTACTATTTCAAAAGTAATCGGCAAGATTTATTTTCAGCACATATTCGTCGGTTACTATTTCAAAAGTAATCGGCATGATCTATTTTCTGCACATTCGTCAGTTCCTATTTCAAAAGTAATCGGCAAGATTTTTATTTTCAGCATATTTGTCGGTTACTATTTTAAAAGTAATCGACAAGATTTTTATTTTCAACATATTCGTCGGTTCCTATTTCAAAAGTAATCGGCAAGGCTTTATTTTCAGTACATTCGTTGCTTACTATTTTAAAAGTAATCGGTAAGATTTTTATTTTCAACATATTCGTCGGTTACTATTTCAAAAGTAATCGGCAAGACTTTATTTTCAGCACATTCATTGGTTACTTTTTTAAAAGTAATCGGTAAGATTTTTATTTCCAACATATTCGTCGCTTACTATTTCAAAAGTAATCAGCATGATTTATTTTCAGCACATTCGTCGGTAATTATTTCAAAAGTAATCGACAAGAGTTTTATTTTCAGCATATTCGTCGGTGACTATTTCAAAAGTAATCGGCAAGATTTTTATTTTCAGCATATTTGTCGGTTACTGTTTTAAAAGTAATCGACAAGATTTTTATTTTCAACATATTCGTCGGTTACTATTTCAAAAGTAATCGGCATGATCTATTTTCTGCACATTCGTCGGTTACTATTTCAAAAGTAATCGGCAAGATTTTTATTTTCAGCATATTTGTCGGTTACTATTTTAAAAGTAATCGACAAGATTTTTATTTTCAACATATTCGTTGGTTACTATTTCAAAAGTAATCGGCAAGACTTTATTTTCAGCACATTCGTCCGTTACTATTTCAAAAGTAATTGGCAAGATTTTTATTTTCTACATATTCGTCGGTGACTATTTCAAAAGTAATCGGCAAGACTTTATTTTCAGCATATTCGTTGGTTACTATTTCAAAAGTAATCGGTAAGATTTTTATTTTCAACATATTCGTCGCTTACTATTTCAAAAGTAATCAGCATGATTTATTTTCAGCACATTCGTCGGTAATTATTTCAAAAGTAATCGACAAGATTTTTATTTTCAGCATATTCGTCGGTGCTTATTTCAAAAGTAATCGGCAAGATTTTTATTTTCAGCATATTTGTCGGTTACTGTATTAAAAGTAATCGACAAGATTTTTATTTTCAACATATTCGTCGGTTACTATTTCAAAAGTAATCGGCAAGACTTTATTTTCAGCATATTCGTTGGTTACTATTTCAAAAGTAATCGGTAAGATTTTTATTTTCAACATATTCGTCGCTTACTATTTCAAAAGTAATCGGCATGATTTATTTTCAGCACATTCGTTGGTTACTATTTCAAAAGTAATCGGCAAGATTTATTTTCAGCACATATTCGTCGGTTACTATTTCAAAAGTAATGGGCAAGACTTTATTTTCAGCATATAAGTTGGTTACTATTTCAAAAGTAATCGGTAAGATTTTTATTGTCAACATATTCGTCGGTTCCTATTTCAAAGGTAATCGGCATGATTTATTTTCAACACATTCGTCGGTTACTATTTCAAACGTAATCGGCATGATCTATTTTCTGCACATTCGTCGGTTACTATTTCAAAAGTAATCGGCAAGACTTTATTTTCAGCACATTCGTCAGTTCCTATTTCAAAAGTAATCGGCAAGATTTTTATTTTCAGCATATTTGTCGTTCACTATTTTAAAAGTAATCGACAAGATTTTTATTTTCAACATATTCGTCGGTTCCTATTTCAAAAGTAATCGGCAAGACTTTATTTTCAGTACATTCGTTGCTTACTATTTTAAAAGTAATCGGTAAGATTTTTATTTTCAGCATATTTGTCGTTCACTATTTTAAAAGTAATCGACAAGATTTTTATTTTCAACATATTCGTCGGTTCCTATTTTAAAAGTAATCGGCAAGACTTTATTTTCAGTACATTCGTTGCTTACTATTTTAAAAGTAATCGGTAAGATTTTTATTTTCAACATATTCGTCGGTTACTATTTCAAAAGTAATCGGCAAGACTTTATTTTGAGCACATTCATTGGTTACTTTTTTAAAAGTAATCGGTAAGATTTTTATTTCCAACATATTCGTCGCTTACTATTTCAAAAGTAATCAGCATGATTTATTTTCAGCACATTCGTCGGTAATTATTTCAAAAGTAATCGACAAGATTTTTATTTACAACATATTCGTTGGTTACTATTTCAAAAGTAATCGGCAAGACTTTATTTTCAGCACATTCGTCGGTTACTATTTCAAAAGTAATTGGCAAGATTTTTATTTTCAACATATTCGTCGGTTACTATTTCAAAAGTAATCGGCATGATCTATTTTCTGCACATTCGTCGGTTACTATTTCAAAACTAATCGGCAAGATTTTTATTTTCAGCATATTTGTCGGTTACTATTTTAAAAGTAATCGACAAGATTTTTATTTTCAACATATTCGTCGGTTACTATTTCAAAAGTAATCGGCAAGACTTTATTTTCAGCACATTCGTCCGTTACTATTTCAAAAGTAATTGGCAAGATTTTTATTTTCAACATATTTGTCGGTGACTATTTCAAAAGTAATCGGCAAGATTTTTATTTTCAGCATATTTGTCGGTTACTGTTTTAAAAGTAATCGACAAGATTTTTATTTTCAACATATTCGTCGGTTACTATTTCAAAAGTAATCGGCAAGACTTTATTTTCAGCAGATTCGTTGGTTACTATTTCAAAAGTAATCGGCAAGACTTTATTTTCAGCACATTCGTCGGTTACTATTTCAAAAGTAATTGGCAAGATTTTTATTTTCGACATATTCGTCGGTGACTATTTCAAAAGTAATCGGCAAGATTTTTATTTTCAGCATATTTGTCGGTTACTGTTTTAAAAGTAATGGACAAGATTTTTATTTTCAACATATTCGTCGGTTACTATTTCAAAAGTAATCGGCAAGAATTTATTTTCAGCATATTCGTTGGTTACTATTTCAAAAGTAATCGGTAAGATTTTTATTTTCAACATATTCGTCGCTTACTATTTCAAAAGTAATCGGCATGATTTATTTTCAGCACATTCGTCGTTTACTATTTCAAAAGTAATCGGCAAGATTTATTTTCAGCACATTCGTCGGTTACTATTTCAAAAGTAATCGGCATGATCTATTTTCTGCACATTCGTCAGTTCCTATTTCAAAAGTAATCGGCAAGATTTTTATTTTCAGCATATTTGTCGGTTACTATTTTAAAAGTAATCGACAAGATTTTTATTTTCAACATATTCGTCGGTTCCTATTTCAAAAGTAATTGGCAAGACTTTATTTTCAGTACATTCGTTGCTTACTATTTTAAAAGTAATCGGTAAGATTTTTATTTTCAACATATTCGTCGGTTACTATTTCAAAAGTAATTGGCAAGACTTTATTTTCAGCACATTCATTGGTTACTTTTTTAAAAGTAATCGGTAAGATTTTTATTTCCAACATATTCGTCGCTTACTATTCCAAATCAATCAGCATGATTTATTTTCAGCACATTCGTCTGTAATTATTTCAAAAGTAATCGACAAGATTTTTATTTTCAGCATATTCGTCGGTGACTATTTCAAAAGTAATCGGCAAGATTTTTATTTTCAGCATATTTGTCGGTTACTGTTTTAAAAGTAATCGACAAGATTTTTATTTTCAACATATTCGTCGGTTACTATTTCAAAAGTAATCGGCATGATTTATTTTCAGCACATTCGTCGTTTACTATTTCAAAAGTAATCGGCAAGATTTATTTTCAGCACATATTCGTCGGTTACTATTTCAAAAGTAATCGGCATGATCTATTTTCTGCACATTCGTCGGTTCCTATTTCAAAAGTAATCGGCAAGATTTTTATTTTCAGCATATTTGTCGGTTACTATTTTAAAAGTAATCGACAAGATTTTTATTTTCAACATATTCGTCGGTTCCTATTTTAAAAGTAATCGGCAAGACTTTATTTTCAGTACATTCGTTGCTTACTATTTTAAAAGTAATTGGTAAGATTTTTATTTTCAACATATTCGTCGGTTACTATTTCAAAAGTAATCGGCAAGACTTTATTTTGAGCACATTCATTGGTTACTTTTTTAAAAGTAATTGGTAAGATTTTTATTTCCAACATATTCGTCGCTTACTATTTCAAAAGTAATCAGCATGATTTATTTTCAGCACATTCGTCGGTAATTATTTCAAAAGTAATCGACAAGATTTTTATTTTCAACATATTCGTTGGTTACTATTTCAAAAGTAATCGGCAAGACTTTATTTTCAGCACATTCGTCGGTTACTATTTCAAAAGTAATTGGCAAGATTTTTATTTTCGACATATTCGTCGGTGACTATTTCAAAAGTAATCGGCAAGATTTTTATTTTCAGCATATTTGTCGGTTACTGTTTTAAAAGTAATCGACAAGATTTTTATTTTCAACATATTCGTCGGTTACTATTTCAAAAGTAATCGGCAAGAATTTATTTTCAGCATATTCGTTGGTTACTATTTCAAAAGTAATCGGTAAGATTTTTATTTTCAACATATTCGTCGCTTACTATTTCAAAAGTAATCGGCATGATTTATTTTCAGCACATTCGTCGTTTACTATTTCAAAAGTAATCGGCAAGATTTATTTTCAGCACATTCGTCGATTACTATTTCAAAAGTAATCGGCATGATCTATTTTCTGCACATTCGTCAGTTCCTATTTCAAAAGTAATCGGCAAGATTTTTATTTTCAGCATATTTGTCGGTTACTATTTTAAAAGTAATCGACAAGATTTTTATTTTCAACATATTCGTCGGTTCCTATTTCAAAAGTAATCGGCAAGACTTTATTTTCAGTACATTCGTTGCATACTATTTTAAAAGTAATCGGTAAGATTTTTATTTTCAACATATTCGTCGGTTACTATTTCAAAACTAATCGGCAAGACTTTATTTTCAGCACATTCATTGGTTACTTTTTTAAAAGTAATCGGTAAGATTTTTATTTCCAACATATTCGTCGCTTACTATTCCAAATCAATCAGCATGATTTATTTTCAGCACATTCGTCTGTAATTATTTCAAAAGTAATCGACAAGATTTTTATTTTCAGCATATTCGTCGGTGACTATTTCAAAAGTAATCGGCAAGATTTTTATTTTCAGCATATTTGTCGGTTATTGTTTTAAAAGTAATCGACAAGATTTTTATTTTCAACATATTCGTCGGTTACTATTTCAAAAGTAATCGGCATGATTTATTTTCAGCACATTCGTCGTTTACTATTTCAAAAGTAATCGGCAAGATTTTTATTTTCAGCATATTTGTCGGTTACTATTTTAAAAGTAATCGACAAGATTTTTATTTTCAACATATTCGTCGGTTCCTATTTCAAAAGTAATCGGCAAGACTTTATTTTCAGTACATTCGTTGCTTACTATTTTAAAAGTAATTGGTAAGATTTTTATTTTCAACATATTCGTCGGTTACTATTTCAAAAGTAATCGGCAAGACTTTATTTTGAGCACATTCATTGGTTACTTTTTTAAAAGTAATTGGTAAGATTTTTATTTCCAACATATTCGTCGCTTATTATTTCAAAAGTAATCAGCATGATTTATTTTCAGCACATTCGTCGGTAATTATTTCAAAAGTAATCGACAAGATTTTTATTTTCAACATATTCGTTGGTTACTATTTCAAAAGTAATCGGCAAGACTTTATTTTCAGCACATTCGTCGGTTACTATTTCAAAAGTAATTGGCAAGATTTTTATTTTCGACATATTCGTCGGTGACTATTTCAAAAGTAATCGGCAAGATTTTTATTTTCAGCATATTTGTCGGTTACTGTTTTAAAAGTAATCGACAAGATTTTTATTTTCAACATATTCGTCGGTTACTATTTCAAAAGTAATCGGCAAGAATTTATTTTCAGCATATTCGTTGGTTACTATTTCAAAAGTAATCGGTAAGATTTTTATTTTCAACATATTCGTCGCTTACTATTTCAAAAGTAATCGGCATGATTTATTTTCAGCACATTCGTCGTTTACTATTTCAAAAGTAATCGGCAAGATTTATTTTCAGCACATTCGTCGATTACTATTTCAAAAGTAATCGGCATGATCTATTTTCTGCACATTCGTCAGTTCCTATTTCAAAAGTAATCGGCAAGATTTTTATTTTCAGCATATTTGTCGGTTACTATTTTAAAAGTAATCGACAAGATTTTTATTTTCAACATATTCGTCGGTTCCTATTTCAAAAGTAATCGGCAAGACTTTATTTTCAGTACATTCGTTGCATACTATTTTAAAAGTAATCGGTAAGATTTTTATTTTCAACATATTCGTCGGTTACTATTTCAAAACTAATCGGCAAGACTTTATTTTCAGCACATTCATTGGTTACTTTTTTAAAAGTAATCGGTAAGATTTTTATTTCCAACATATTCGTCGCTTACTATTCCAAATCAATCAGCATGATTTATTTTCAGCACATTCGTCTGTAATTATTTCAAAAGTAATCGACAAGATTTTTATTTTCAGCATATTCGTCGGTGACTATTTCAAAAGTAATCGGCAAGATTTTTATTTTCAGCATATTTGTCGGTTATTGTTTTAAAAGTAATCGACAAGATTTTTATTTTCAACATATTCGTCGGTTACTATTTCAAAAGTAATCGGCATGATTTATTTTCAGCACATTCGTCGTTTACTATTTCAAAAGTAATCGGCAAGATTTATTTTCAGCACATATTTGTCGGTTACTATTTCAAAAGTAATCGGCATGATCTATTTTCTGCACATTCGTCGGTTCCTATTTCAAAAGTAATCGGCAAGATTTTAATTTTCAGCATATTTGTCGGTTACTATTTTAAAAGTAATCGACAAGATTTTTATTTTCAACATATTCGTCGGTTCCTATTTTAAAAGTAATCGGCAAGACTTTATTTTCAGTACATTCGTTGCTTACTATTTTAAAAGTAATCGGTAAGATTTTTATTTTCAACATATTCGTCGGTTACTATTTCAAAAGTAATCGGCAAGACTTTATTTTGAGCACATTCATTGGTTACTTTTTTAAAAGTAATCGGTAAGATTTTTATTTCCAACATATTCGTCGCTTACTATTTCAAAAGTAATCAGCATGATTTATTTTCAGCACATTCGTCGGTAATTATTTCAAAAGTAATCGACAAGATTTTTATTTTCAACATATTCGTCGGTTACTATTTCAAAAGTAATCGGCAAGACTTTGTTTTCAGCATATTCGTTGGTTACTATTTCAAAAGTAATCGGTAAGATTTTTATTTTGAACATATTCGTCGATTACTATTTCAAAAGTAATCGGCATGATTTATTTTCAGCACATTCGTCGGTTACTATTTCAAAAGTAATCGGCAAGATTTATTTTCAGCACATATTCGTCGGTTACTATTTCAAAAGTAATGGGCAAGACTTTATTTTCAGCATATTCGTTGGTTACTATTTCAAAAGTAATCGGTAAGATTTTTATTTTCAACATATTCGACGGTTACTATTTCAAAGGTAATCGGCATGATTTATTTTCAACACATTCGTCGGTTACTATTTCAAAAGTAATCGGCATGATCTATTTTCTGCACATTCGTCGGTTACTATTTCAAAAGTAATCGGCAAGATTTTTATTTTCAGCATATTTGTCGGTTACTATTTTAAAAGTAATGGACAAGATTTTTATTTTCAACATATTCGTCGGTTACTATTTCAAAAGTAATCGGCAAGACTTTATTTTCAGCACATTCGTCCGTTACTATTTCAAAAGTAATTAGCAAGATTTTTATTTTCAACATATTCGTCGGTGACTATTTCAAAAGTAATCGGCAAGATTTTTATTTTCAGCATATTTGTCGGTTACTGTTTTAAAAGTAATCGACAAGATTTTTATTTTCAACATATTCGTCGGTTACTATTTCAAAAGTAATCGGCAAGACTTTATTTTCAGCATATTCGTAGGTTACTATTTCAAAAGTAATCGGCAAGACTTTATTTTCAGCACATTCGTCGGTTACTCTTTCAAAAGTAATTGGCAAGATTTTTATTTTCAACATATTCGTCGGTGACTATTTCAAAAGTAATCGGCAAGATTTTTATTTTCAGCATATTTATCGGTTACTGTTTTAAAAGTAATCGACAAGATTTTTATTTTCAACATATTCGTCGATTACTATTTCAAAAGTAATCGGCAAGAATTTATTTTCAGCATATTCGTTGGTTACTATTTCAAAAGTAATCGGTAAGATTTTTATTTTCAACATATTCGTCGCTTACTATTTCAAAAGTAATCGGCATGATTTATTTTCAGCACATTCGTCGTTTACTATTTCAAAAGTAATCGGCAAGATTTATTTTCAACACATATTCGTCGGTTACTATTTCAAAAGTAATGGGCAAGACTTTTATTTTCAGCACATTTGTCGGTTACTATTTCAATAGTAATCGGCATGATTTATTTTCAGCACATTCGTCGGTTACTATTTCAAAAGTAATTGGCATGATTTATTTTCAACACATTCGTCGGTTCCTATTTCAAAAGTAATCGGCAAGATTTTTATTTTCAGCATATTTGTCGGTTACTATTTTAAAAGTAATCGACAAGATTTTTATTTTCAACATATTCGTCGGTTACTATTTCAAAAGTAATCGGCAAGACTTCATTTTCAGCATATTCGTTGGTTACTATTTCAAAAGTAATCGGTAAGATTTTTATTTTCAACATATTCGTCGCTTACTATTTCAAAAGTAATCGGCATGATTTATTTTCAGCACATTCGTCGGTTACTATTTCAAAAGTAATCGGCAAGATTTATTTTCAGCACATATTCGTCGGTTACTATTTCAAAAGTAATGGGCAAGACTTTATTTTCAGCATATTCGTTGGTTACTATTTCAAAAGTAATCGGTAAGATTTTTATTTTCAACATATTCGTCGGTTACTATTTCAAAGGTAATCGGCATGATTTATTTTCAACACATTCGTCGGTTACTATTTCAAAAGTAATCGGCATGATCTATTTTCTGCACATTCGTCGGTTACTATTTCAAAAGTAATCGGCAAGATTTTTATTTTCAGCATATTTGTCGGTTACTATTTTAAAAGTAATCGACAAGATTTTTATTTTCAACATATTCGTCGGTTACTATTTCAAAAGTAATCGGCAAGACTTTATTTTCAGCACATTCGTCCGTTACTATGTCAAAAGTAATTGGCATGATTTTTATTTTCAACATATTCGTCGGTGACTATTTCAAAAGTAATCGGCAAGATTTTTATTTTCAGCATATTTGTCGGTTACTGTTTTAAAAGTAATCGACAAGATTTTTATTTTCAACATATTCGTCGGTTACTATTTCAAAAGTAATCGGCAAGACTTTATTTTCAGCATATTCGTTGGTTACTATTTCAAAAGTAATCGGTAAGATTTTTATTTTCAACATATTCGTCGGTTACTATTTCAAAAGTAATCGGCAAGACTTTATTTTCAGCACATTCGTCCGTTACTATTTCAAAAGTAATTGGCATGATTTTTATTTTCAACATATTCGTCGATTACTATTTCAAAAGTAATCGGCAAGAATTTATTTTCAGCATATTCGTTGGTTACTATTTCAAAAGTAATCGGTAAGATTTTTATTTTCAACATATTCGTCGCTTACTATTTCAAAAGTAATCGGCATGATTTATTTTCAGCACATTCGTCGTTTACTATTTCAAAAGTAATCGGCAAGATTTTTATTTTCAGCATATTTGTCGGTTACTGTTTTAAAAGTAATCGACAAGATTTTTATTTTCAACATATTCGTCGGTTACTATTTCAAAAGTAATCGGCAAGACTTTATTTTCAGCATATTCGTTGGTTACTATTTCAAAAGTAATCGGCAAGACTTTATTTTCAGCACATTCGTCCGTTACTATTTCAAAAGTAATTGGCATGATTTTTATTTTCAACATATTCGTCGGTGACTATTTCAAAAGTAATCGGCAAGATTTTTATTTTCAGCATATTTGTCGGTTACTGTTTTAAAAGTAATCGACAAGATTTTTATTTTCAACATATTCGTCGGTTACTATTTCAAAAGTAATCGGCAAGACTTTATTTTCAGCATATTCGTTGGTTACTATTTCAAAAGTAATCGGCAAGACTTTATTTTCAGCACATTCGTCGGTTACTATTTCAAAAGTAATTGGCAAGATTTTTATTTTCAACATATTCGTCGGTGACTATTTCAAAAGTTATCGGCAAGATTTTTATTTTCAGCATATTTGTCGGTTACTGTTTTCAAAGTAATCGACAAGATTTTTATTTTCAACATATTCGTCGGTGACTATTTCAAAAGTAATCGGCAAGACTTCATTTTCAGCATATTCGTTGGTTACTATTTCAAAAGTAATCGGTAAGATTTTTATTTTCAACATATTCGTCGCTTACTATTTCAAAAGTAATCGGCATGATTTATTTTCAGCACATTCGTCGGTTACTATTTCAAAAGTAATCGGCATGATCTATTTTCTGCACATTCGTCGGTTACTATTTCAAAAGTAATCGGCAAGATTTTTATTTTCAGCATATTTGTCGGTTACTATTTTAAAAGTAATCGACAAGATTTTTATTTTCAACATATTCGTCGGTTACTATTTCAAAAGTAATCGGCAAGACTTTATTTTCAGCACATTCGTCCGTTACTATTTCAAAAGTAATTGGCAAGATTTTTATTTTCAACATATTCGTCGGTGACTATTTCAAAAGTAATCGGCAAGATTTTTATTTTCAGCATATTTATCGGTTACTGTTTTAAAAGTAATCGACAAGATTTTTATTTTCAACATATTCGTCGATTACTATTTCAAAAGTAATCGGCAAGAATTTATTTTCAGCATATTCGTTGGTTACTATTTCAAAAGTAATCGGTAAGATTTTTATTTTCAACATATTCGTCGCTTACTATTTCAAAAGTAATCGGCATGATTTATTTTCAGCACATTCGTCGTTTACTATTTCAAAAGTAATCGGCAAGATTTATTTTCAACACATATTCGTCGGTTACTATTTCAAAAGTAATGGGCAAGACTTTTATTTTCAGCACATTTGTCGGTTACTATTTCAATAGTAATCGGCATGATTTATTTTCAGCACATTCGTCGGTTACTATTTCAAAAGTAATTGGCATGATTTATTTTCAACACATTCGTCGGTTCCTATTTCAAAAGTAATCGGCAAGATTTTTATTTTCAGCATATTTGTCGGTTACTATTTTAAAAGTAATCGACAAGATTTTTATTTTCAGCATATTCGTCGGTTCCTATTTCAAAAGTAATCGGCAAGACTTTATTTTCAGTACATTCGTTGCTTACTATTTTAAAAGTAATCGGTAAGATTTTTATTTTCAACATATTCGTCGGTTACTATTTCAAAAGTAATCGGCAAGACTTTATTTTCAGCACATTCATTGGTTACTTTTTAAAAAGTAATCGGTAAGATTTTTATTTCCAACATATTCGTCGCTTACTATTTCAAAATCAATCAGCATGATTTATTTTCAGCACATTCGTCGGTAATTATTTCAAAAGTAATCGACAAGATTTTTATTTTCAGCATATTCGTCGGTGACTATTTCAAAAGTAATCGGCAAGATTTTTATTTTCAGCATATTTGTCGGTTACTGTTTTAAAAGTAATCGACAAGATTTTTATTTTCAACATATTCGTCGGTTACTATTTCAAAAGTAATCGGCAAGACTTCATTTTCAGCATATTCGTTGGTTACTATTTCAAAAGTAATCGGTAAGATTTTTATTTTCAACATATTCGTCGCTTACTATTTCAAAAGTAATCGGCATGATTTATTTTCAGCACATTCGTCGGTTACTATTTCAAAAGTAATCGGCAAGATTTATTTTCAGCACATATTCGTCGGTGACTATTTCAAAAGTAATCGGCAAGATTTTTATTTTCAACATATTCGTCGGTTACTATTTTAAAAGTAATCGACAAGATTTTTATTTTCAACATATTCGTCGGTTCCTATTTCAAAAGTAATCGGCAAGACTTTATTTTCAGTACATTCGTTGCATACTATTTTAAAAGTAATCGGTAAGATTTTTATTTTCAACATTTTCGTCGGTTACTATTTCAAAACTAATCGGCAAGACTTTATTT
Source organism: Medicago lupulina (assembly GCA_958299785.1). NCBI lineage: Eukaryota > Viridiplantae > Streptophyta > Magnoliopsida > Fabales > Fabaceae > Medicago > Medicago lupulina. The sequence goes on along the minus strand of OY283139.1, from coordinate 48,876,062 downwards.
TCAGCACATTCATTGGTTACTTTTTTAAAAGTAATCGGTAAGATTTTTATTTCCAACATATTCGTCGCTTACTATTCCAAATCAATCAGCATGATTTATTTTCAGCACATTCGTCTGTAATTATTTCAAAAGTAATCGACAAGATTTTTATTTTCAGCATATTCGTCGGTGACTATTTCAAAAGTAATCGGCAAGATTTTTATTTTTAGCATATTTGTCGGTTATTGTTTTAAAAGTAATCGACAAGATTTTTATTTTCAACATATTCGTCGGTTACTATTTCAAAAGTAATCGGCATGATTTATTTTCAGCACATTCGTCGTTTACTATTTCAAAAGTAATCAGCAAGATTTATTTTCAGCACATATTCGTCGGTTACTATTTCAAAAGTAATCGGCATGATCTATTTTCTGCACATTCGTCGGTTCCTATTTCAAAAGTAATCGGCAAGATTTTAATTTTCAGCATATTTGTCGGTTACTATTTTAAAAGTAATCGACAAGATTTTTATTTTCAACATATTCGTCGGTTCCTATTTTAAAAGTAATCGGCAAGACTTTATTTTCAGTACATTCGTTGCTTACTATTTTAAAAGTAATCGGTAAGATTTTTATTTTCAACATATTCGTCGGTTACTATTTCAAAAGTAATCGGCAAGACTTTATTTTGAGCACATTCATTGGTTACTTTTTTAAAAGTAATCGGTAAGATTTTTATTTCCAACATATTCGTCGCTTACTATTTCAAAAGTAATCAGCATGATTTATTTTCAGCACATTCGTCGGTAATTATTTCAAAAGTAATCGACAAGATTTTTATTTTCAACATATTCGTCGGTTACTATTTCAAAAGTAATCGGCAAGACTTTGTTTTCAGCATATTCGTTGGTTACTATTTCAAAAGTAATCGGTAAGATTTTTATTTTGAACATATTCGTCGATTACTATTTCAAAAGTAATCGGCATGATTTATTTTCAGCACATTCGTCGGTTACTATTTCAAAAGTAATCGGCAAGATTTATTTTCAGCACATATTCGTCGGTTACTATTTCAAAAGTAATGGGCAAGACTTTATTTTCAGCATATTCGTTGGTTACTATTTCAAAAGTAATCGGTAAGATTTTTATTTTCAACATATTCGACGGTTACTATTTCAAAGGTAATCGGCATGATTTATTTTCAACACATTCGTCGGTTACTATTTCAAAAGTAATCGGCATGATCTATTTTCTGCACATTCGTCGGTTACTATTTCAAAAGTAATCGGCAAGATTTTTATTTTCAGCATATTTGTCGGTTACTATTTTAAAAGTAATGGACAAGATTTTTATTTTCAACATATTCGTCGGTTACTATTTCAAAAGTAATCGGCAAGACTTTATTTTCAGCACATTCGTCCGTTACTATTTCAAAAGTAATTAGCAAGATTTTTATTTTCAACATATTCGTCGGTGACTATTTCAAAAGTAATCGGCAAGATTTTTATTTTCAGCATATTTGTCGGTTACTGTTTTAAAAGTAATCGACAAGATTTTTATTTTCAACATATTCGTCGGTTACTATTTCAAAAGTAATCGGCAAGACTTTATTTTCAGCATATTCGTAGGTTACTATTTCAAAAGTAATCGGCAAGACTTTATTTTCAGCACATTCGTCGGTTACTCTTTCAAAAGTAATTGGCAAGATTTTTATTTTCAACATATTCGTCGGTGACTATTTCAAAAGTAATCGGCAAGATTTTTATTTTCAGCATATTTATCGGTTACTGTTTTAAAAGTAATCGACAAGATTTTTATTTTCAACATATTCGTCGATTACTATTTCAAAAGTAATCGGCAAGAATTTATTTTCAGCATATTCGTTGGTTACTATTTCAAAAGTAATCGGTAAGATTTTTATTTTCAACATATTCGTCGCTTACTATTTCAAAAGTAATCGGCATGATTTATTTTCAGCACATTCGTCGTTTACTATTTCAAAAGTAATCGGCAAGATTTATTTTCAACACATATTCGTCGGTTACTATTTCAAAAGTAATGGGCAAGACTTTTATTTTCAGCACATTTGTCGGTTACTATTTCAATAGTAATCGGCATGATTTATTTTCAGCACATTCGTCGGTTACTATTTCAAAAGTAATTGGCATGATTTATTTTCAACACATTCGTCGGTTCCTATTTCAAAAGTAATCGGCAAGATTTTTATTTTCAGCATATTTGTCGGTTACTATTTTAAAAGTAATCGACAAGATTTTTATTTTCAACATATTCGTCGGTTACTATTTCAAAAGTAATCGGCAAGACTTCATTTTCAGCATATTCGTTGGTTACTATTTCAAAAGTAATCGGTAAGATTTTTATTTTCAACATATTCGTCGCTTACTATTTCAAAAGTAATCGGCATGATTTATTTTCAGCACATTCGTCGGTTACTATTTCAAAAGTAATCGGCAAGATTTATTTTCAGCACATATTCGTCGGTTACTATTTCAAAAGTAATGGGCAAGACTTTATTTTCAGCATATTCGTTGGTTACTATTTCAAAAGTAATCGGTAAGATTTTTATTTTCAACATATTCGTCGGTTACTATTTCAAAGGTAATCGGCATGATTTATTTTCAACACATTCGTCGGTTACTATTTCAAAAGTAATCGGCATGATCTATTTTCTGCACATTCGTCGGTTACTATTTCAAAAGTAATCGGCAAGATTTTTATTTTCAGCATATTTGTCGGTTACTATTTTAAAAGTAATCGACAAGATTTTTATTTTCAACATATTCGTCGGTTACTATTTCAAAAGTAATCGGCAAGACTTTATTTTCAGCACATTCGTCCGTTACTATGTCAAAAGTAATTGGCATGATTTTTATTTTCAACATATTCGTCGGTGACTATTTCAAAAGTAATCGGCAAGATTTTTATTTTCAGCATATTTGTCGGTTACTGTTTTAAAAGTAATCGACAAGATTTTTATTTTCAACATATTCGTCGGTTACTATTTCAAAAGTAATCGGCAAGACTTTATTTTCAGCATATTCGTTGGTTACTATTTCAAAAGTAATCGGTAAGATTTTTATTTTCAACATATTCGTCGGTTACTATTTCAAAAGTAATCGGCAAGACTTTATTTTCAGCACATTCGTCCGTTACTATTTCAAAAGTAATTGGCATGATTTTTATTTTCAACATATTCGTCGATGACTATTTCAAAAGTAATCGGCAAGATTTTTATTTTCAGCATATTTGTCGATTACTATTTTAAAAGTAATCGACAAGATTTTTATTTTCAACATATTCGTCGGTTACTATTTCAAAAGTAATCGGTAAGATTTTTATTTTCAACATATTCGTCGGTTACTATTTCAAAAGTAATCGGCAAGACTTTATTTTCAGCACATTCGTCGGTTACTATTTCAAAAGTAATTGGCAAGATTTTTATTTTCAACATATTCGTCGGTGACTATTTCAAAAGTTATCGGCAAGATTTTTATTTTCAGCATATTTGTCGGTTACTGTTTTCAAAGTAATCGACAAGATTTTTATTTTCAACATATTCGTCGGTGACTATTTCAAAAGTAATCGGCAAGACTTCATTTTCAGCATATTCGTTGGTTACTATTTCAAAAGTAATCGGTAAGATTTTTATTTTCAACATATTCGTCGCTTACTATTTCAAAAGTAATCGGCATGATTTATTTTCAGCACATTCGTCGGTTACTATTTCAAAAGTAATCGGCATGATCTATTTTCTGCACATTCGTCGGTTACTATTTCAAAAGTAATCGGCAAGATTTTTATTTTCAGCATATTTGTCGGTTACTATTTTAAAAGTAATCGACAAGATTTTTATTTTCAACATATTCGTCGGTTACTATTTCAAAAGTAATCGGCAAGACTTTATTTTCAGCACATTCGTCCGTTACTATTTCAAAAGTAATTGGCAAGATTTTTATTTTCAACATATTCGTCGGTGACTATTTCAAAAGTAATCGGCAAGATTTTTATTTTCAGCATATTTATCGGTTACTGTTTTAAAAGTAATCGACAAGATTTTTATTTTCAACATATTCGTCGATTACTATTTCAAAAGTAATCGGCAAGAATTTATTTTCAGCATATTCGTTGGTTACTATTTCAAAAGTAATCGGTAAGATTTTTATTTTCAACATATTCGTCGGTTACTATTTTAAAAGTAATCGACAAGATTTTTATTTTCAACATATTCGTCGGTTCCTATTTCAAAAGTAATCGGCAAGACTTTATTTTCAGTACATTCGTTGCATACTATTTTAAAAGTAATCGGTAAGATTTTTATTTTCAACATTTTCGTCGGTTACTATTTCAAAACTAATCGGCAAGACTTTATTTTCAGCACATTCATTGGTTACTTTTTTAAAAGTAATCGGTAAGATTTTTATTTCCAACATATTCGTCGCTTACTATTCCAAATCAATCAGCATGATTTATTTTCAGCACATTCGTCTGTAATTATTTCAAAAGTAATCGACAAGATTTTTATTTTCAGCATATTCGTCGGTGACTATTTCAAAAGTAATCGGCAAGATTTTTATTTTCAGCATATTTGTCGGTTATTGTTTTAAAAGTAATCGACAAGATTTTTATTTTCAACATATTCGTCGGTTACTATTTCAAAAGTAATCGGCATGATTTATTTTCAGCACATTCGTCGTTTACTATTTCAAAAGTAATCGGCAAGATTTATTTTCAGCACATATTCGTCGGTTACTATTTCAAAAGTAATCGGCATGATCTATTTTCTGCACATTCGTCGGTTCCTATTTCAAAAGTAATCGGCAAGATTTTAATTTTCAGCATATTTGTCGGTTACTATTTTAAAAGTAATCGACAAGATTTTTATTTTCAACATATTCGTCGGTTCCTATTTTAAAAGTAATCGGCAAGACTTTATTTTCAGTACATTCGTTGCTTACTATTTTAAAAGTAATCGGTAAGATTTTTATTTTCAACATATTCGTCGGTTACTATTTCAAAAGTAATCGGCAAGACTTTATTTTGAGCACATTCATTGGTTACTTTTTTAAAAGTAATCGGTAAGATTTTTATTTCCAACATATTCGTCGCTTACTATTTCAAAAGTAATCAGCATGATTTATTTTCAGCACATTCGTCGGTAATTATTTCAAAAGTAATCGACAAGATTTTTATTTTCAACATATTCGTCGGTTACTATTTCAAAAGTAATCGGCAAGACTTTGTTTTCAGCATATTCGTTGGTTACTATTTCAAAAGTAATCGGTAAGATTTTTATTTTGAACATATTCGTCGATTACTATTTCAAAAGTAATCGGCATGATTTATTTTCAGCACATTCGTCGGTTACTATTTCAAAAGTAATCGGCAAGATTTATTTTCAGCACATATTCGTCGGTTACTATTTCAAAAGTAATGGGCAAGACTTTATTTTCAGCATATTCGTTGGTTACTATTTCAAAAGTAATCGGTAAGATTTTTATTTTCAACATATTCGACGGTTACTATTTCAAAGGTAATCGGCATGATTTATTTTCAACACATTCGTCGGTTACTATTTCAAAAGTAATCGGCATGATCTATTTTCTGCACATTCGTCGGTTACTATTTCAAAAGTAATCGGCAAGATTTTTATTTTCAGCATATTTGTCGGTTACTATTTTAAAAGTAATGGACAAGATTTTTATTTTCAACATATTCGTCGGTTACTATTTCAAAAGTAATCGGCAAGACTTTATTTTCAGCACATTCGTCCGTTACTATTTCAAAAGTAATTAGCAAGATTTTTATTTTCAACATATTCGTCGGTGACTATTTCAAAAGTAATCGGCAAGATTTTTATTTTCAGCATATTTGTCGGTTACTGTTTTAAAAGTAATCGACAAGATTTTTATTTTCAACATATTCGTCGGTTACTATTTCAAAAGTAATCGGCAAGACTTTATTTTCAGCATATTCGTAGGTTACTATTTCAAAAGTAATCGGCAAGACTTTATTTTCAGCACATTCGTCGGTTACTCTTTCAAAAGTAATTGGCAAGATTTTTATTTTCAACATATTCGTCGGTGACTATTTCAAAAGTAATCGGCAAGATTTTTATTTTCAGCATATTTATCGGTTACTGTTTTAAAAGTAATCGACAAGATTTTTATTTTCAACATATTCGTCGATTACTATTTCAAAAGTAATCGGCAAGAATTTATTTTCAGCATATTCGTTGGTTACTATTTCAAAAGTAATCGGTAAGATTTTTATTTTCAACATATTCGTCGCTTACTATTTCAAAAGTAATCGGCATGATTTATTTTCAGCACATTCGTCGTTTACTATTTCAAAAGTAATCGGCAAGATTTATTTTCAACACATATTCGTCGGTTACTATTTCAAAAGTAATGGGCAAGACTTTTATTTTCAGCACATTTGTCGGTTACTATTTCAATAGTAATCGGCATGATTTATTTTCAGCACATTCGTCGGTTACTATTTCAAAAGTAATTGGCATGATTTATTTTCAACACATTCGTCGGTTCCTATTTCAAAAGTAATCGGCAAGATTTTTATTTTCAGCATATTTGTCGGTTACTATTTTAAAAGTAATCGACAAGATTTTTATTTTCAACATATTCGTCGGTTACTATTTCAAAAGTAATCGGCAAGACTTCATTTTCAGCATATTCGTTGGTTACTATTTCAAAAGTAATCGGTAAGATTTTTATTTTCAACATATTCGTCGCTTACTATTTCAAAAGTAATCGGCATGATTTATTTTCAGCACATTCGTCGGTTACTATTTCAAAAGTAATCGGCAAGATTTATTTTCAGCACATATTCGTCGGTTACTATTTCAAAAGTAATGGGCAAGACTTTATTTTCAGCATATTCGTTGGTTACTATTTCAAAAGTAATCGGTAAGATTTTTATTTTCAACATATTCGTCGGTTACTATTTCAAAGGTAATCGGCATGATTTATTTTCAACACATTCGTCGGTTACTATTTCAAAAGTAATCGGCATGATCTATTTTCTGCACATTCGTCGGTTACTATTTCAAAAGTAATCGGCAAGATTTTTATTTTCAGCATATTTGTCGGTTACTATTTTAAAAGTAATCGACAAGATTTTTATTTTCAACATATTCGTCGGTTACTATTTCAAAAGTAATCGGCAAGACTTTATTTTCAGCACATTCGTCCGTTACTATGTCAAAAGTAATTGGCATGATTTTTATTTTCAACATATTCGTCGGTGACTATTTCAAAAGTAATCGGCAAGATTTTTATTTTCAGCATATTTGTCGGTTACTGTTTTAAAAGTAATCGACAAGATTTTTATTTTCAACATATTCGTCGGTTACTATTTCAAAAGTAATCGGCAAGACTTTATTTTCAGCATATTCGTTGGTTACTATTTCAAAAGTAATCGGTAAGATTTTTATTTTCAACATATTCGTCGGTTACTATTTCAAAAGTAATCGGCAAGACTTTATTTTCAGCACATTCGTCCGTTACTATTTCAAAAGTAATTGGCATGATTTTTATTTTCAACATATTCGTCGATGACTATTTCAAAAGTAATCGGCAAGATTTTTATTTTCAGCATATTTGTCGATTACTATTTTAAAAGTAATCGACAAGATTTTTATTTTCAACATATTCGTCGGTTACTATTTCAAAAGTAATCGGTAAGATTTTTATTTTCAACATATTCGTCGGTTACTATTTCAAAAGTAATCGGCAAGACTTTATTTTCAGCACATTCGTCGGTTACTATTTCAAAAGTAATTGGCAAGATTTTTATTTTCAACATATTCGTCGGTGACTATTTCAAAAGTTATCGGCAAGATTTTTATTTTCAGCATATTTGTCGGTTACTGTTTTCAAAGTAATCGACAAGATTTTTATTTTCAACATATTCGTCGGTGACTATTTCAAAAGTAATCGGCAAGACTTCATTTTCAGCATATTCGTTGGTTACTATTTCAAAAGTAATCGGTAAGATTTTTATTTTCAACATATTCGTCGCTTACTATTTCAAAAGTAATCGGCATGATTTATTTTCAGCACATTCGTCGGTTACTATTTCAAAAGTAATCGGCATGATCTATTTTCTGCACATTCGTCGGTTACTATTTCAAAAGTAATCGGCAAGATTTTTATTTTCAGCATATTTGTGGGTTACTATTTTAAAAGTAATCGACAAGATTTTTATTTTCAACATATTCGTCGGTTACTATTTCAAAAGTAATCGGCAAGACTTTATTTTCAGCACATTCGTCCGTTACTATTTCAAAAGTAATTGGCAAGATTTTTATTTTCAACATATTCGTCGGTGACTATTTCAAAAGTAATCGGCAAGATTTTTATTTTCAGCATATTTATCGGTTACTGTTTTAAAAGTAATCGACAAGATTTTTATTTTCAACATATTCGTCGATTACTATTTCAAAAGTAATCGGCAAGAATTTATTTTCAGCATATTCGTTGGTTACTATTTCAAAAGTAATCGGTAAGATTTTTATTTTCAACATATTCGTCGCTTACTATTTCAAAAGTAATCGGCATGATTTATTTTCAGCACATTCGTCGTTTACTATTTCAAAAGTAATCGGCAAGATTTTTATTTTCAGCATATTTGTCGGTTACTGTTTTAAAAGTAATCGACAAGATTTTTATTTTCAACATATTCGTCGGTTACTATTTCAAAAGTAATCGGCAAGACTTTATTTTCAGCATATTCGTTGGTTACTATTTCAAAAGTAATCGGCAAGACTTTATTTTCAGCACATTCGTCCGTTACTATTTCAAAAGTAATTGGCATGATTTTTATTTTCAACATATTCGTCGGTGACTATTTCAAAAGTAATCGGCAAGATTTTTATTTTCAGCATATTTGTCGGTTACTGTTTTAAAAGTAATCGACAAGATTTTTATTTTCAACATATTCGTCGGTTACTATTTCAAAAGTAATCGGCAAGACTTTATTTTCAGCATATTCGTTGGTTACTATTTCAAAAGTAATCGGCAAGACTTTATTTTCAGCACATTCGTCGGTTACTATTTCAAAAGTAATTGGCAAGATTTTTATTTTCAACATATTCGTCGGTGACTATTTCAAAAGTTATCGGCAAGATTTTTATTTTCAGCATATTTGTCGGTTACTGTTTTCAAAGTAATCGACAAGATTTTTATTTTCAACATATTCGTCGGTGACTATTTCAAAAGTAATCGGCAAGACTTCATTTTCAGCATATTCGTTGGTTACTATTTCAAAAGTAATCGGTAAGATTTTTATTTTCAACATATTCGTCGCTTACTATTTCAAAAGTAATCGGCATGATTTATTTTCAGCACATTCGTCGGTTACTATTTCAAAAGTAATCGGCATGATCTATTTTCTGCACATTCGTCGGTTACTATTTCAAAAGTAATCGGCAAGATTTTTATTTTCAGCATATTTGTCGGTTACTATTTTAAAAGTAATCGACAAGATTTTTATTTTCAACATATTCGTCGGTTACTATTTCAAAAGTAATCGGCAAGACTTTATTTTCAGCACATTCGTCCGTTACTATTTCAAAAGTAATTGGCAAGATTTTTATTTTCAACATATTCGTCGGTGACTATTTCAAAAGTAATCGGCAAGATTTTTATTTTCAGCATATTTATCGGTTACTGTTTTAAAAGTAATCGACAAGATTTTTATTTTCAACATATTCGTCGATTACTATTTCAAAAGTAATCGGCAAGAATTTATTTTCAGCATATTCGTTGGTTACTATTTCAAAAGTAATCGGTAAGATTTTTATTTTCAACATATTCGTCGCTTACTATTTCAAAAGTAATCGGCATGATTTATTTTCAGCACATTCGTCGTTTACTATTTCAAAAGTAATCGGCAAGATTTATTTTCAACACATATTCGTCGGTTACTATTTCAAAAGTAATGGGCAAGACTTTTATTTTCAGCACATTTGTCGGTTACTATTTCAATAGTAATCGGCATGATTTATTTTCAGCACATTCGTCGGTTACTATTTCAAAAGTAATTGGCATGATTTATTTTCAACACATTCGTCGGTTCCTATTTCAAAAGTAATCGGCAAGATTTTTATTTTCAGCATATTTGTCGGTTACTATTTTAAAAGTAATCGACAAGATTTTTATTTTCAGCATATTCGTCGGTTCCTATTTCAAAAGTAATCGGCAAGACTTTATTTTCAGTACATTCGTTGCTTACTATTTTAAAAGTAATCGGTAAGATTTTTATTTTCAACATATTCGTCGGTTACTATTTCAAAAGTAATGGGCAAGACTTTTATTTTCAGCACATTTGTCGGTTACTATTTCAATAGTAATCGGCATGATTTATTTTCAGCACATTCGTCGGTTACTATTTCAAAAGTAATTGGCATGATTTATTTTCAACACATTCGTCGGTTCCTATTTCAAAAGTAATCGGCAAGATTTTTATTTTCAGCATATTTGTCGGTTACTATTTTAAAAGTAATCGACAAGATTTTTATTTTCAGCATATTCGTCGGTTCCTATTTCAAAAGTAATCGGCAAGACTTTATTTTCAGTACATTCGTTGCTTACTATTTTAAAAGTAATCGGTAAGACTTTTATTTTCAACATATTCGTCGGTTACTATTTCAAAAGTAATCGGCAAGACTTTATTTTCAGCACATTCATTGGTTACTTTTTAAAAAGTAATCGGTAAGATTTTTATTTCCAACATATTCGTCGCTTACTATTTCAAAATCAATCAGCATGATTTATTTTCAGCACATTCGTCGGTAATTATTTCAAAAGTAATCGACAAGATTTTTATTTTCAGCATATTCGTCGGTGACTATTTCAAAAGTAATCGGCAAGATTTTTATTTTCAGCATATTTGTCGGTTACTGTTTTAAAAGTAATCGACAAGATTTTTATTTTCAACATATTCGTCGGTTACTATTTCAAAAGTAATCGGCAAGACTTCATTTTCAGCATATTCGTTGGTTACTATTTCAAAAGTAATCGGTAAGATTTTTATTTTCAACATATTCGTCGCTTACTATTTCAAAAGTAATCGGCATGATTTATTTTCAGCACATTCGTCGGTTACTATTTCAAAAGTAATCGGCAAGATTTATTTTCAGCACATATTCGTCGGTGACTTTTCAAAAGTAATCGGCAAGATTTTTATTTTCAGCATATTTGTCGGTTACTGTTTTAAAAGTAATCGACAAGATTTTTATTTTCAACATATTCGTCGGTTACTATTTCAAAAGTAATCGGCAAGACTTTATTTTCAGCATATTCGTTGGTTACTATTTCAAAAGTAATCGGCAAGACTTTATTTTCAGCACATTCGTCGGTTACTATTTCAAAAGTAATTGGCAAGATTTTTATTTTCAACATATTCGTCGGTGACTATTTCAAAAGTTATCGGCAAGATTTTTATTTTCAGCATATTTGTCGGTTACTGTTTTCAAAGTAATCGACAAGATTTTTATTTTCAACATATTCGTCGGTGACTATTTCAAAAGTAATCGGCAAGACTTCATTTTCAGCATATTCGTTGGTTACTATTTCAAAAGTAATCGGTAAGATTTTTATTTTCAACATATTCGTCGCTTACTATTTCAAAAGTAATCGGCATGATTTATTTTCAGCACATTCGTCGGTTACTATTTCAAAAGTAATCGGCATGATCTATTTTCTGCACATTCGTCGGTTACTATTTCAAAAGTAATCGGCAAGATTTTTATTTTCAGCATATTTGTCGGTTACTATTTTAAAAGTAATCGACAAGATTTTTATTTTCAACATATTCGTCGGTTACTATTTCAAAAGTAATCGGCAAGACTTTATTTTCAGCACATTCGTCCGTTACTATTTCAAAAGTAATTGGCAAGATTTTTATTTTCAACATATTCGTCGGTGACTATTTCAAAAGTAATCGGCAAGATTTTTATTTTCAGCATATTTATCGGTTACTGTTTTAAAAGTAATCGACAAGATTTTTATTTTCAACATATTCGTCGATTACTATTTCAAAAGTAATCGGCAAGAATTTATTTTCAGCATATTCGTTGGTTACTATTTCAAAAGTAATCGGTAAGATTTTTATTTTCAACATATTCGTCGCTTACTATTTCAAAAGTAATCGGCATGATTTATTTTCAGCACATTCGTCGTTTACTATTTCAAAAGTAATCGGCAAGATTTATTTTCAACACATATTCGTCGGTTACTATTTCAAAAGTAATGGGCAAGACTTTTATTTTCAGCACATTTGTCGGTTACTATTTCAATAGTAATCGGCATGATTTATTTTCAGCACATTCGTCGGTTACTATTTCAAAAGTAATTGGCATGATTTATTTTCAACACATTCGTCGGTTCCTATTTCAAAAGTAATCGGCAAGATTTTTATTTTCAGCATATTTGTCGGTTACTATTTTAAAAGTAATCGACAAGATTTTTATTTTCAGCATATTCGTCGGTTCCTATTTCAAAAGTAATCGGCAAGACTTTATTTTCAGTACATTCGTTGCTTACTATTTTAAAAGTAATCGGTAAGATTTTTATTTTCAACATATTCGTCGGTTACTATTTCAAAAGTAATCGGCAAGACTTTATTTTCAGCACATTCATTGGTTACTTTTTAAAAAGTAATCGGTAAGATTTTTATTTCCAACATATTCGTCGCTTACTATTTCAAAATCAATCAGCATGATTTATTTTCAGCACATTCGTCGGTAATTATTTCAAAAGTAATCGACAAGATTTTTATTTTCAGCATATTCGTCGGTGACTATTTCAAAAGTAATCGGCAAGATTTTTATTTTCAGCATATTTGTCGGTTACTGTTTTAAAAGTAATCGACAAGATTTTTATTTTCAACATATTCGTCGGTTACTATTTCAAAAGTAATCGGCAAGACTTCATTTTCAGCATATTCGTTGGTTACTATTTCAAAAGTAATCGGTAAGATTTTTATTTTCAACATATTCGTCGCTTACTATTTCAAAAGTAATCGGCATGATTTATTTTCAGCACATTCGTCGGTTACTATTTCAAAAGTAATCGGCAAGATTTATTTTCAGCACATATTCGTCGGTTACTATTTCAAAAGTAATGGGCAAGACTTTATTTTCAGCATATTCGTTGGTTACTATTTCAAAAGTAATCGGTAAGATTTTTATTTTCAACATATTCGTCGGTTACTATTTCAAAGGTAATCGGCATGATTTATTTTCAACACATTCGTCGGTTACTATTTCAAAAGTAATCGGCATGATCTATTTTCTGCACATTCGTCGGTTACTATTTCAAAAGTAATCGGCAAGATTTTTATTTTCAGCATATTTGTCGGTTACTATTTTAAAAGTAATCGACAAGATTTTTATTTTCAACATATTCGTCGGTTACTATTTCAAAAGTAATCGGCAAGACTTTATTTTCAGCACATTCGTCCGTTACTATTTCAAAAGTAATTGGCATGATTTTTATTTTCAACATATTCGTCGGTGACTATTTCAAAAGTAATCGGCAAGATTTTTATTTTCAGCATATTTGTCGGTTACTGTTTTAAAAGTAATCGACAAGATTTTTATTTTCAACATTTTCGTCGGTTACTATTTCAAAAGTAATCGGCAAGACTTTATTTTCAGCACATTCGTCCGTTACTATTTCAAAAGTAATTGGCAAGATTTTTATTTTCAACATATTCGTCGGTGACTATTTCAAAAGTAATCGGCAAGATTTTTATTTTCAGCATATTTATCGGTTACTGTTTTAAAAGTAATCGACAAGATTTTTATTTTCAACATATTCGTCGATTACTATTTCAAAAGTAATCGGCAAGAATTTATTTTCAGCATATTCGTTGGTTACTATTTCAAAAGTAATCGGTAAGATTTTTATTTTCAACATATTCGTCGCTTACTATTTCAAAAGTAATCGGCATGATTTATTTTCAGCACATTCGTCGTTTACTATTTCAAAAGTAATCGGCAAGATTTATTTTCAACACATATTCGTCGGTTACTATTTCAAAAGTAATGGGCAAGACTTTTATTTTCAGCACATTTGTCGGTTACTATTTCAATAGTAATCGGCATGATTTATTTTCAGCACATTCGTCGGTTACTATTTCAAAAGTAATTGGCATGATTTATTTTCAACACATTCGTCGGTTCCTATTTCAAAAGTAATCGGCAAGATTTTTATTTTCAGCATATTTGTCGGTTAGTATTTTAAAAGTAATCGACAAGATTTTTATTTTCAGCATATTCGTCGGTTCCTATTTCAAAAGTAATCGGCAAGACTTTATTTTCAGTACATTCGTTGCTTACTATTTTAAAAGTAATCGGTAAGATTTTTATTTTCAACATATTCGTCGGTTACTATTTCAAAAGTAATCGGCAAGACTTTATTTTCAGCACATTCATTGGTTACTTTTTAAAAAGTAATCGGTAAGATTTTTATTTCCAACATATTCGTCGCTTACTATTTCAAAATCAATCAGCATGATTTATTTTCAGCACATTCGTCGGTAATTATTTCAAAAGTAATCGACAAGATTTTTATTTTCAGCATATTCGTCGGTGACTATTTCAAAAGTAATCGGCAAGATTTTTATTTTCAGCATATTTGTCGGTTACTGTTTTAAAAGTAATCGACAAGATTTTTATTTTCAACATATTCGTCGGTTACTATTTCAAAAGTAATCGGCAAGATTTTTATTTTTAGCATATTTGTCGGTTACTATTTCAAAAGTAATCGGCAAGACTTCATTTTCAGCATATTCGTTGGTTACTATTTCAAAAGTAATCGGTAAGATTTTTATTTTCAACATATTCGTCGCTTACTATTTCATAAGTAATCGGCATGATTTATTTTCAGCACATTCGTCGGTTACTATTTCAAAAGTAATCGGCAAGATTTTTATTTTCAGCACATATTCGTCGGTTACTATTTCAAAAGTAATGGGCAAGACTTTATTTTCAGCATATTCGTTGGTTACTATTTCAAAAGTAATCGGTAAGATTTTTATTTTCAACATATTCGTCGGTTACTATTTCAAAGGTAATCGGCATGATTTATTTTCAACACATTCGTCGGTTACTATTTCAAAAGTAATCGGCATGATCTATTTTCAGCACATTCGTCATTTACTATTTCAAAAGTAATCGGCAAGATTTTTATTTTCAGCATATTTGTCGGTTACTATTTTAAAAGTAATCGACATGATTTTTATTTTCAACATATTCGTCGGTTCCTATTTCAAAAGTAATCGGCAAGATTTTTATTTTTAGCATATTTGTCGGTTACTATTTTAAAAGTAATCGGCAAGACTTTATTTTCAGCACATTCGTCGGTTACTATTTCAAAAGTAATCGGCAAGACTTTATTTTCAGCACATTCGTCGGTTACTATTTCAAAAGTAATCGGGAAGATTTTTATTTTCAGCATGTTCGTCGGTTACTATTTCAAAAGTAATCGGCAAGATTTTTATTTTCAGCATATTTGTCGGTTACTATTTTAAAAGTAATCGGCAAGACTTTATTTTCAGCACATTCGTCGGTTACTATTTTAAAAGTAATCGACATGATTTTTATTTTCAACATATTCGTCGGTTACTATTTCAAAAGTAATCGGCAAGACTTTATTTTCAGCACATTCATTGGTTACTTTTTTAAAAGTAATTGGTAAGATTTTTATTTCCAACATATTCATCGCTTACTATTTCAAAAGTAATCAGCATGATTTATTTTCAGCACATTCGTCGGTTACTATTTCAAAAGTAATCGGCAAGATTTTTATTTTCAGCATATTTGTCGGTTACTATTTTAAAAGTAATCGACAAGATTTTTATTTTCAACATATTCATCGGTTCCTATTTCAAAAGTAATCGGCAAGATTTTTATTTTTAGCATATTTGTCGGTTACTATTTTAAAAGTAATCGACAGGATTTTTATTTTCAGCGCATTTGTCGGTTACTATTTCAATAGTAATCGGCATGATTTAATTTCAGCACATTCGTCGGTTACAATTTCAAAAGTAATCGGCATGATCTATTTTCTGCACATTCGTCGGTTACTATTTCAAAAGTAATCGGCAAGATTTTTATTTTCAGCATATTCGTCAATGACTATTTCAAAAGTAATCGACATGATTTATTTTCAGCATATTCGTCGGTTACTATTTCAAAGGTAATCGACATGATTTATTTTCAACACATTCGTCGGTTACTATTTCAAAAGTAATCGGCATGATCTATTTTCTGCACATTCGTCGGTTACTATTTCAAAAGTAAACGGCAAGATTTTTATTTTCAGCATGTTCGTCGGTTACTATTTCAAAAGTAATCAGCAAGATTTTTATTTTCAGCACATTCGTCGGTTACTATTTCAAAAGTAATCGGCAAGATTTTTATTTTCAGCATATTTGTCGGTTACTATTTCAAAAGTAATCGGCAAGATTTTTATTTTTAGCATATTTGTCTGTTACTATTTTAGAAGTAATTGGCAAGACCTTATTTTCAGCACATTCGTCGGTTACTATTTCAAAGCTAATCGGCAAGATTTATTTTTAGCACATTCGTCGGTTACTATTTCAAAAGTAATCGGCAAGATTTTTATTTTTAGCATATTTGTCTGTTACTAATTTAAAAGTAATCGGCAAGACTTTATTTTCAGCACATTCGTCGGTTACTATTTCAAAAGTAATCGGGAAGATTTTTATTTTCAGCATGTTCGTCGGTTACTATTTCAAAAGTAATCGGCAAGATTTTTATTTTCAGCATATTTGTCGATTACTATTTTAAAAGTAATCGACAAGACTTTATTTTCAGCACATTCGTCGGTTACTATTTCAAAAGTAATCGGCAAGACTTTATTTTCAGCACATTCGTCGGTTACTATTTCAAAAGTAATCGGGAAGATTTTTATTTTCAGCATGTTCGTCGGTTACTATTTCAAAAGTAATCGGCAAGATTTTTATTTTCAGCACATTCTTCGGTTACTATTTCAAAAGTAATCGGCAAGATTTTTATTTTCAGCATATTCGTCAATGACTATTTCAAAAGTAATCGGCATGATTTATTTTCTGCATATTTGTCGGTTACTATTTCAAAGGTAATCGACATGATTTATTTTCAACACATTCGTCGGTTACTATTTCAAAAGTAATCGGCATGATCTATTTTCTACACATTCGTCGGTTACTATTTCAACAGTAATCGGCAAGATTTTTATTTTCAGCATGTTCGTCGGTTACTATTTTAAAAGTAATCGACAAGATTTTTATTTTCAACATATTCGTCGGTTCCTATTTCAAAAGTAATCGGCAAGATTTTTATTTTTAGCATATTTGTCGGTTACTATTTTAAAAGTAATCGACAAGATTTTTATTTTCAGCACATTCGTCGGTTACTATTTCAAAAGTAGTCCGCAAGATTTTTATTTTCAGCATATTCGTCGGTGACTATTTCAAAAGTAATCGGCAAGATTTTTATTTTCAGCATATTTGTCGGTTACTGTTTTATAAGTAATCGACAAGATTTTTATTTTCAGCATATTCGTAGGTTACTATTTCAAAAGTAATCGGTAAGATTTTTATTTTCAACATATTCGTCGCTTACTATTTCAAAAGTAATCGGCATGATTTATTTTAAGCACATTCGTCGGTTACTATTTCAAAAGTAATCGGCAAGATTTATTTTCAGCACATATTCGTCGGTTACTATTTCAAAAGTAATGGGCAAGACTTTATTTTCAGCATATTCGTTGGTTACTATTTCAAAAGTAATCGGTAAGATTTTTATTTTCAACATATTCGCCGGTTACTATTTCAAAGGTAATCGGCATGATTTATTTTCAACACATTCGTCGGTTACTATTTCAAAAGTAATCGGCATGATCTATTTTCAGCACATTCGTCGGTTACTAGTTCAAAAGTAATCGGCATGATTTATTTTCAGCATATTCGTTGGTTACTATTTCAAAAGTAATCGGCAAGATTTATTTTCAGCACATATTCGTCGGTTACTATTTAAAAAAGTAATGGGCAAGACTTTTATTTTCAGCACATTTGTCGGTTACTATTTCAATTGTAATCGGCATGATTTATTTTCAGCACATTCGTCGGTTACTATTTTAAAAGTAATCGGCATGATTTATTTTCAACACATTCGTCGGTTACTATTTCAAAAGTAATCGGCATGATCTATTTTCTGCACATTCGTCGGTTACTATTTTAAAAGTAATCGGCAAGATTTTTTTTTCAGCATATTCGTCGGTGACTATTTCAAAAGTAATCGGCAAGATTTTTATTTTCAACATATTTGTCGGTTACTATTTTAAAAGTAATCGACAAGATTTTTATTTTCAACATATTCGTCGGTTACTATTTCAAAAGTAATCGGCATGATTTATTTTCAGCACATTCGTCGGTTACTATTTCAAAAGTAATCGGCAAGATTTATTTTCAGCACATATTCGTCGGTTACTATTTCAAAAGTAATGGGCAAGACTTTTATTTTCAGCACATTTGTCGGTTACTATTTCAATAGTAATCGGCATGATTTATTTTCAGCACATTCGTCGGTTACTATTTTAAAAGTAATCGACAAAATTTTTATTTTCAACATATTCGTCGGTTACTATTTCAACAGTAATCGGCAAGACTTTATTTTCAGCACATTCGTCCGTTACTATTTCAAAAGTAATTGGCATGATCTTTATTTTCAACATATTCGTCGGTGACTACTTCAAAAGTAATCGGCAAGATTTTTATTTTCAGCATATTTGTCGGTTACTGTTTTAAAAGTAATCGACAAGATTTTTATTTTCAACATATTCGTCGGTTACTATTTCAAAAGTAATCGGCAAGACTTTATTTTCAGCATATTCGTTGGTTACTATTTCAAAAGTAATCGGCAAGATTTTTATTTTCAGCATATTTGTCGGTTACTGTTTTAAAAGTAATCGGCAAGACTTTATTTTCAGCATATTCGTTGGTTACTATTTCAAAAGTAATCGGCAAGACTTTATTTTCAGCACATTCGTCGGTTACTATTTCAAAAGTAATTGGCAAGATTTTTATTTTCAACATATTCGTCGGTGACTATTTGAAAAGTAATCGGCAAGATTTTTATTTTCAGCATATTTGTCGGTTACTGTTTTAAAAGTAATCGACAAGATTTTTATTTTCAACATATTCGTCGGTTACTATTTCAAAAGTAATCGGCAAGACTTTATTTTCAGCATATTCGTTGGTTACTATTTCAAAAGTAATTGGCAAGATTTTTATTTTCAACATATTCGTCGGTGACTATTTCAAAAGTTATCGGCAAGATTTTTATTTTCAGCATATTTGTCGGTTACTGTTTTCAAAGTAATCGACAAGATTTTTATTTTCAACATATTCGTCGGTTACTATTTCAAAAGTAATCGGCAAGACTTTATTTTCAGCATATTCGTTGGTTACTATTTCAAAAGTAATCGGTAAGATTTTTATTTTCAACATATTCGTCGCTTACTATTTCAAAAGTGATCAGCATGATTTATTTTCAGCACATTCGTCGGTAATTATTTCAAAAGTAATCGACAAGATTTTTATTTTCAGCATATTCGTCGGTGACTATTTCAAAAGTAATTGGCACGATTTTTATTTTCAGCATATTTGTCGGTTACTGTTTTAAAAGTAATCGACAAGATTTTTATTTTCAACATATTCGTCGGTTACTATTTCAAAAGTAATCGGCAAGACTTTATTTTCAGCATATTCGTTGGTTATTATTTCAAAAGTAATCGGTAAGATTTTTATTTTCGACATATTCGTCGGTTACTATTTCAAAGGTAATCGGCATGATTTATTTTCAGCACATTCGTCGGTTACTATTTCAAAAGTAATCGGCATGATCTATTTTCTGCACATTCGTCGGTTACTATTTCAAAAGTAATCGGCATGATTTTTATTTTCAGCATATTTGTCGGTTACTATTTTAAAAGTAATCGGCAAGATTTTTATTTTCAGCATATTTGTCGGTTACTGTTTTAAAAGTAATCGACAAGATTTTTATTTTCAACATATTCGTCGGTTACTATTTCAAAAGTAATCGGCAAGACTTTATTTTCAGCACATTCGTCCGTTATTATTTCAAAAGTAATCTGCAAGATTTTTATTTTCAGCATATTCGTCGGTGACTATTTCAAAAGTAATCGGCAAGATTTTTATTTTCAACATATTTGTCGGTTACTATTTTAAAAGTAATCGACAAGATTTTTATTTTCAACATATTCGTCGGTTACTATTTCAAAAGTAATCGGCATGATTTATTTTCAGCATATTCGTTGGTTACTATTTCAAAAGTAATCGGCAAGATTTATTTTCAGCACATATTCGTCGGTTACTATTTCAAAAGTAATGGGCAAGACTTTTATTTTCAGCACATTTGTCGGTTACTATTTCAATAGTAATCGGCATGATTTATTTTTAGCACATTCGTCGGTTACTATTTTAAAAGTAATCGGCATGATTTATTTTCAACACATTCGTCGGTTACTATTTCAAAAGTAATCGGCATGATCTATTTTCTGCACATTCGTCGGTTACTATTTTAAAAGTAATCGGCAAGATTTTTTTTTCAGCATATTCGTCGGTGACTATTTCAAAAGTAATCGGCAAGATTTTTATTTTCAACATATTTGTCGGTTACTATTTTAAAAGTAATCGACAAGATTTTTATTTTCAACATATTCGTCGGTTACTATTTCAAAAGTAATCGGCATGATTTATTTTCAGCACATTCGTCGGTTACTATTTCAAAAGTAATCGGCAAGATTTATTTTCAGCACATATTCGTCGGTTACTATTTCAAAAGTAATGGGCAAGACTTTTATTTTCAGCACATTTGTCGGTTACTATTTCAATAGTAATCGGCATGATTTATTTTCAGCACATTCGTCGGTTACTATTTTAAAAGTAATCGACAAAATTTTTATTTTCAACATATTCGTCGGTTACTATTTCAACAGTAATCGGCAAGACTTTATTTTCAGCACATTCGTCCGTTACTATTTCAAAAGTAATTGGCATGATTTTTATTTTCAACATATTCGTCGGTTACTATTTCAAAAGTAATCGGCAAGATTTTTATTTTCAGCATATTTGTCGGTTACTGTTTTAAAAGTAATCGACAAGATTTTTATTTTCAACATATTCGTCGGTTACTATTTCAAAAGTAATCGGCAAGACTTTATTTTCAGCATATTCGTTGGTTACTATTTCAAAAGTAATCGGCAAGACTTTATTTTCAGCACATTCGTCGGTTACTATTTCAAAAGTAATTGGCAAGATTTTTATTTTCAACATATTCGTCGGTGACTATTTCAAAAGTAATCGGCAAGATTTTTATTTTCAGCATATTTGTCGGTTACTGTTTTAAAAGTAATCGACAAGATTTTTATTTTCAACATATTCGTCGGTTACTATTTCAAAAGTAATCGGCAAGACTTTATTTTCAGCATATTCGTTGGTTACTATTTCAAAAGTAATCGGTAAGATTTTTATTTTCAACATATTCGTCGCTTACTATTTCAAAAGTAATCAGCATGATTTATTTTCAGCACATTCGTCGGTAATTATTTCAAAAGTAATCGACAAGATTTTTATTTTCACCATATTCGTCGGTGACTATTTCAAAAGTAATCGGCAAGATTTTTATTTTCAACATATTTGTCGGTTACTATTTTAAAAGTAATCGACAAGATTTTTATTTTCAACATATTCGTCGGTTACTATTTCAAAAGTAATCGGCATGATTTATTTTCAGCACATTCGTCGGTTACTATTTCAAAAGTAATCGGCAAGATTTATTTTCAGCACATATTCGTCGGTTACTATTTCAAAAGTAATGGGCAAGACTTTTATTTTCAGCACATTTGTCGGTTACTATTTCAATAGTAATCGGCATGATTTATTTTCAGCACATTCGTCGGTTACTATTTTAAAAGTAATCGACAAAATTTTTATTTTCAACATATTCGTCGGTTACTATTTCAACAGTAATCGGCAAGACTTTATTTTCAGCACATTCGTCCGTTACTATTTCAAAAGTAATGGGCAAGACTTTTATTTTCAGCACATTTGTTGGTTACTATTTCAATAGTAATCGGCATGATTTATTTTCAGCACATTCGTCGGTTACTATTTTAAAAGTAATCGGCATGATTTATTTTCAACACATTCGTCGGTTACTATTTCAAAAGTAATCGGCATGATCTATTTTCTGCACATTCGTCGGTTACTATTTTAAAAGTAATCGGCAAGATTTTTTTTTCAGCATATTCGTCGGTGACTATTTCAAAAGTAATCGGCAAGATTTTTATTTTCAACATATTTGTCGGTTACTATTTTAAAAGTAATCGACAAGATTTTTATTTTCAACATATTCGTCGGTTACTATTTCAAAAGTAATCGGCATGATTTATTTTCAGCACATTCGTCGGTTACTATTTCAAAAGTAATCGGCAAGATTTATTTTCAGCACATATTCGTCGGTTACTATTTCAAAAGTAATGGGCAAGACTTTTATTTTCAGCACATTTGTCGGTTACTATTTCAATAGTAATCGGCATGATTTATTTTCAGCACATTCGTCGGTTACTATTTTAAAAGTAATCGACAAAATTTTTATTTTCAACATATTCGTCGGTTACTATTTCAACAGTAATCGGCAAGACTTTATTTTCAGCACATTCGTCCGTTACTATTTCAAAAGTAATTGGCATGATTTTTATTTTCAACATATTCGTCGGTGACTACTTCAAAAGTAATCGGCAAGATTTTTATTTTCAGCATATTTGTCGGTTACTGTTTTAAAAGTAATCGACAAGATTTTTATTTTCAACATATTCGTCGGTTACTATTTCAAAAGTAATCGGCAAGACTTTATTTTCAGCATATTCGTTGGTTACTATTTCAAAAGTAATCGGCAAGACTTTATTTTCAGCACATTCGTCGGTTACTATTTCAAAAGTAATTGGCAAGATTTTTATTTTCAACATATTCGTCGGTGACTATATCAAAAGTAATCGGCAAGATTTTTATTTTCAGCATATTTGTCGGTTACTGTTTTAAAAGTAATCGACAAGATTTTTATTTTCAACATATTCGTCGGTTACTATTTCAAAAGTAATCGGCAAGACTTTATTTTCAGCATATTCGTTGGTTACTATTTCAAAAGTAATCGGTAAGATTTTTATTTTCAACATATTCGTCGCTTACTATTTCAAAAGTAATCAGCATGATTTATTTTCAGCACATTCGTCGGTAATTATTTCAAAAGTAATCAACAAGATTTTTATTTTCACCATATTCGTCGGTGACTATTTCAAAAGTAATCGGCAAGATTTTTATTTTCAACATATTTGTCGGTTACTATTTTAAAAGTAATCGACAAGATTTTTATTTTCAACATATTCGTCGGTTACTATTTCAAAAGTAATCGGCATGATTTATTTTCAGCACATTCGTCGGTTACTATTTCAAAAGTAATCGGCAAGATTTATTTTCAGCACATATTCGTCGGTTACTATTTCAAAAGTAATGGGCAAGACTTTTATTTTCAGCACATTTGTCGGTTACTATTTCAATAGTAATCGGCATGATTTATTTTCAGCACATTCGTCGGTTACTATTTTAAAAGTAATCGACAAAATTTTTATTTTCAACATATTCGTCGGTTACTATTTCAACAGTAATCGGCAAGACTTTATTTTCAGCACATTCGTCCGTTACTATTTCAAAAGTAATTGGCATGATTTTTATTTTCAACATATTCGTCGGTGACTACTTCAAAAGTAATCGGCAAGATTTTTATTTTCAGCATATTTGTCGGTTACTGTTTTAAAAGTAATCGACAAGATTTTTATTTTCAACATATTCGTCGGTTACTATTTCAAAAGTAATCGGCAAGACTTTATTTTCAGCATATTCGTTGGTTACTATTTCAAAAGTAATCGGCAAGACTTTATTTTCAGCACATTCGTCGGTTACTATTTCAAAAGTAATTGGCAAGATTTTTATTTTCAACATATTCGTCGGTGACTATTTCAAAAGTAATCGGCAAGATTTTTATTTTCAGCATATTTGTCGGTTACTGTTTTAAAAGTAATCGACAAGATTTTTATTTTCAACATATTCGTCGGTTACTATTTCAAAAGTAATCGGCAAGACTTTATTTTCAGCATATTCGTTGGTTACTATTTCAAAAGTAATCGGTAAGATTTTTATTTTCAACATATTCGTCGCTTACTATTTCAAAAGTAATCAGCATGATTTATTTTCAGCACATTCGTCGGTAATTATTTCAAAAGTAATCGACAAGATTTTTATTTTCAACATATTCGTCGGTGACTATTTCAAAAGTAATCGGCAAGATTTTTATTTTCAGCATATTTGTCGGTTACTGTTTTAAAAGTAATCGACAAGATTTTTATTTTCAACATATTCGTCGGTCATTATTTCAAAAGTAATCGGCAAGACTTTATTTTCAGCATATTCGTTGGTTACTATTTCAAAAGTAATCGGTAAGATTTTTATTTTCAACATATTCGTCGCTTACTATTTCAAAAGTAATCAGCATGATTTATTTTCAGCACATTCGTCGGAAATTATTTCAAAAGTAATCGACAAGATTTTTATTTTCAGCATATTCGTCGGTGATTATTTCAAAAGTAATCGGCAAGATTTTTATTTTCAGCATATTTGTCGGTTACTGTTTTAAAAGTAATCGGCAAGACTTTATTTTCAGAATATTCGTTGGTTACTATTTCAAAAGTAATCGGCAAGACTTTATTTTCAGCACATTCGTCCGTTACTATTTCAAAAGTAATTGGCAAGATTTTTATTGTCAACATATTCGTCGGTGACTATTTCAAAAGTAATCGGCAAGATTTTTATTTTCAGCATATTTGTCGGTTACTGTTTTAAAAGTAATCGACAAGATTTTTATTTTCAACATATTCGTCGGTTACTATTTCAAAAGTAATCGGCAAGACTTTATTTTCAGCATATTCGTTGGTTACTATTTCAAAAGTAATCGGTTAGATTTTTATTTTCAACATATTCGTCGCTTACTATTTCAAAAGTAATCGGCAAGACTTTATTTTCAGCATATTCGTTGGTTACTATTTCAAAAGTAATCGGTAAGATTTTTATTTTCAACATATTCGTCGCTTACTATTTCAAAAGTAATCAGCATGATTTATTTTCAGCACATTCGTCGGTAATTATTTCAAAAGTAATCGACAAGATTTTTATTTTCAGCATATTCGTCGGTGACTATTTCAAAAGTAATCGGCAAGATTTTTATTTTCAGCATATTTGTCGGTTACTGTTTTAAAAGTAATCGACAAGATTTTTATTTTCAACATATTCGTCGGTTACTATTTCAAAAGTAATCGGCAAGACTTTATTTTCAGCATATTCGTTGGTTACTATTTCAAAAGTAATCGGTAAAATTTTTATTTTCAACATATTCGTTGCTTACTATTTCAAAAGTAATCAGCATGATTTATTTTCAGCACATTCGTCGGTAATTATTTCAAAAGTAATCGGCAAGATTTTTATTTTCAGCATATTCGACGGTGTTTATTTCAAAAGTAATCGGCAAGATTTTTATTTTCAGCATATTTGTCGGTTACTGTTTTAAAAGTAATCGGCAAGACTTTATTTTCAGCATATTCGTAGGTTACTATTTCAAAAGTAATCGGCAAGACTTTATTTTCAGCACATTCGTCGGTTGCTATTTCAAAAGTAATTGGCAAGATTTTTATTTTCAACATATTCGTCGGTGACTATTTCAAAAGTAATCGGCAAGATTTTTATTTTCAGCATATTTGTCGGTTACTGTTTTAAAAGTAATCGACAAGATTTTTATTTTCAACATATTCGTCGGTTACTATTTCAAAAGTAATCGGCAAGACTTTATTTTCAGCATATTCGTTGGTTACTATTTCAAAAGTAATCGGTAAGATTTTTATTTTCAACATATTCGTCGCTTACTATTTCAAAAGTAATCAGCATGATTTATTTTCAGCACATTCGTCGGTAATTATTTCAAAAGTAATCGACAAGATTTTTATTTTCAACATATTCGTCGGTGACTATTTCAAAAGTAATCGGCAAGATTTTTATTTTCAGCATATTTGTCGGTTACTGTTTTAAAAGTAATCGACAAGATTTTTATTTTCAACATATTCGTCGGTTACTATTTCAAAAGTAATCGGCAAGACTTTATTTTCAGCATATTCGTTGGTTACTATTTCAAAAGTAATCGGTAAGATTTTTATTTTCAACATATTCGTCGCTTACTATTTCAAAAGTAATCAGCATGATTTATTTTCAGCACATTCGTCGGATATTATTTCAAAAGTAATCGACAAGATTTTTATTTTCAGCATATTCATCGGTGATTATTTCAAAAGTAATCGGCAAGATTTTTATTTTCAGCATATTTGTCGGTTACTGTTTTAAAAGTAATCGGCAAGACTTTATTTTCAGAATATTCGTTGGTTACTATTTCAAAAGTAATCGGCAAGACTTTATTTTCAGCACATTCGTCCGTTACTATTTCAAAAGTAATTGGCAAGATTTTTATTGTCAACATATTCGTCGGTGACTATTTCAAAAGTAATCGGCAAGATTTTTATTTTCAGCATATTTGTCGGTTACTGTTTTAAAAGTAATCGACAAGATTTTTATTTTCAACATATTCGTCGGTTACTATTTCAAAAGTAATCGGCAAGACTTTATTTTCAGCATATTCGTTGGTTACTATTTCAAAAGTAATCGGTTAGATTTTTATTTTCAACATATTCGTCGCTTACTATTTCAAAAGTAATCGGCAAGACTTTATTTTCAGCATATTCGTTGGTTACTATTTCAAAAGTAATCGGTAAGATTTTTATTTTCAACATATTCGTCGCTTACTATTTCAAAAGTAATCAGCATGATTTATTTTCAGCACATTCGTCGGTAATTATTTCAAAAGTAATCGACAAGATTTTTATTTTCAGCATATTCGTCGGTGACTATTTCAAAAGTAATCGGCAAGATTTTTATTTTCAGCATATTTGTCGGTTACTGTTTTAAAAGTAATCGACAAGATTTTTATTTTCAACATATTCGTCGGTTACTATTTCAAAAGTAATCGGCAAGACTTTATTTTCAGCATATTCGTTGGTTACTATTTCAAAAGTAATCGGTAAGATTTTTATTTTCAACATATTCGTTGCTTACTATTTCAAAAGTAATCAGCATGATTTATTTTCAACACATTCGTCGGTAATTATTTCAAAAGTAATCGGCAAGATTTTTATTTTCAGCATATTCGACGGTGTTTATTTCAAAAGTAATCGGCAAGATTTTTATTTTCAGCATATTTGTCGGTTACTGTTTTAAAAGTAATCGGCAAGACTTTATTTTCAGCATATTCGTAGGTTACTATTTCAAAAGTAATCGGCAAGACTTTATTTTCAGCACATTCGTCGGTTGCTATTTCAAAAGTAATTGGCAAGATTTTTATTTTCAACATATTCGTCGGTGACTATTTCAAAAGTAATCGGCAAGATTTTTATTTTCAGCATATTTGTCGGTTACTGTTTTAAAAGTAATCGACAAGATTTTTATTTTCAACATATTCGTCGGTTACTATTTCAAAAGTAATCGGCAAGACTTTATTTTCAGCATATTCGTTGGTTACTATTTCAAAAGTAATCGGTAAGATTTTTATTTTCAACATATTCGTCGCTTACTATTTCAAAAGTAATCAGCATGATTTATTTTCAGCACATTCGTCGGTAATTATTTCAAAAGTAATCGACAAGATTTTTATTTTCAACATATTCGTCGGTGACTATTTCAAAAGTAATCGGCAAGATTTTTATTTTCAGCATATTTGTCGGTTACTGTTTTAAAAGTAATCGACAAGATTTTTATTTTCAACATATTCGTCGGTTACTATTTCAAAAGTAATCGGCAAGACTTTATTTTCAGCATATTCGTTGGTTACTATTTCAAAAGTAATCGGTAAGATTTTTATTTTCAACATATTCGTCGCTTACTATTTCAAAAGTAATCAGCATGATTTATTTTCAGCACATTCGTCGGTAATTATTTCAAAAGTAATCGACAAGATTTTTATTTTCAGCATATTCATCGGTGATTATTTCAAAAGTAATCGGCAAGATTTTTATTTTCAGCATATTTGTCGGTTACTGTTTTAAAAGTAATCGGCAAGACTTTATTTTCAGAATATTCGTTGGTTACTATTTCAAAAGTAATCGGCAAGACTTTATTTTCAGCACATTCGTCCGTTACTATTTCAAAAGTAATTGGCAAGATTTTTATTGTCAACATATTCGTCGGTGACTATTTCAAAAGTAATCGGCAAGATTTTTATTTTCAGCATATTTGTCGGTTACTGTTTTAAAAGTAATCGACAAGATTTTTATTTTCAACATATTCGTCGGTTACTATTTCAAAAGTAATCGGCAAGACTTTATTTTCAGCATATTCGTTGGTTACTATTTCAAAAGTAATCGGTTAGATTTTTATTTTCAACATATTCGTCGCTTACTATTTCAAAAGTAATCGGCAAGACTTTATTTTCAGCATATTCGTTGGTTACTATTTCAAAAGTAATCGGTAAGATTTTTATTTTCAACATATTCGTCGCTTACTATTTCAAAAGTAATCAGCATGATTTATTTTCAGCACATTCGTCGGTAATTATTTCAAAAGTAATCGACAAGATTTTTATTTTCAGCATATTCGTCGGTGACTATTTCAAAAGTAATCGGCAAGATTTTTATTTTCAGCATATTTGTCGGTTACTGTTTTAAAAGTAATCGACAAGATTTTTATTTTCAACATATTCGTCGGTTACTATTTCAAAAGTAATCGGCAAGACTTTATTTTCAGCATATTCGTTGGTTACTATTTCAAAAGTAATCGGTAAGATTTTTATTTTCAACATATTCGTTGCTTACTATTTCAAAAGTAATCAGCATGATTTATTTTCAGCACATTCGTCGGTAATTATTTCAAAAGTAATCGGCAAGATTTTTATTTTCAGCATATTCGACGGTGTTTATTTCAAAAGTAATCGGCAAGATTTTTATTTTCAGCATATTTGTCGGTTACTGTTTTAAAAGTAATCGACAAGATTTTTATTTTCAACATATTCGTCGGTTACTATTTCAAAAGTAATCGGCAAGACTTTATTTTCAGCATATTCGTTGGTTACTATTTCAAAAGTAATCGGTAAGATTTTTATTTTCAACATATTCGTCGCTTACTATTTCAAAAGTAATCAGCATGATTTATTTTCAGCACATTCGTCGGTAATTATTTCAAAAGTAATCGACAAGATTTTTATTTTCAGCATATTCGTCGGTGACTATTTCAAAAGTAATCGGCAAGATTTTTATTTTCAGCATATTTGTCGGTTACTGTTTTAAAAGTAATCGACAAGATTTTTATTTTCAACATATTCGTCGGTTACTATTTCAAAAGTAATCGGCAAGACTTTATTTTCAGCATATTCGTTGGTTACTATTTCAAAAGTAATCGGTAAGATTTTTATTTTCAACATATTCGTTGCTTACTATTTCAAAAGTAATCAGCATGATTTATTTTCAGCACATTCGTCGGTAATTATTTCAAAAGTAATCGGCAAGATTTTTATTTTCAGCATATTCGACGGTGTTTATTTCAAAAGTAATCGGCAAGATTTTTATTTTCAGCATATTTGTCGGTTACTGTTTTAAAAGTAATCGACAAGATTTTTATTTTCAACATATTCGTCGGTTACTATTTCAAAAGTAATCGGCAAGACTTTATTTTCAGCATATTCGTTGGTTACTATTTCAAAAGTAATCGGTAAGATTTTTATTTTCAACATATTCGTCGCTTACTATTTCAAAAGTAATCAGCATGATTTATTTTCAGCACATTCGTCGGTAATTATTTCAAAAGTAATCGACAAGATTTTTATTTTCAGCATATTCATCGGTGATTATTTCAAAAGTAATCGGCAAGATTTTTATTTTCAGCATATTTGTCGGTTACTGTTTTAAAAGTAATCGGCAAGACTTTATTTTCAGAATATTCGTTGGTTACTATTTCAAAAGTAATCGGCAAGACTTTATTTTCAGCACATTCGTCCGTTACTATTTCAAAAGTAATTGGCAAGATTTTTATTGTCAACATATTCGTCGGTGACTATTTCAAAAGTAATCGGCAAGATTTTTATTTTCAGCATATTTGTCGGTTACTGTTTTAAAAGTAATCGACAAGATTTTTATTTTCAACATATTCGTCGGTTACTATTTCAAAAGTAATCGGCAAGACTTTATTTTCAGCATATTCGTTGGTTACTATTTCAAAAGTAATCGGTTAGATTTTTATTTTCAACATATTCGTCGCTTACTATTTCAAAAGTAATCGGCAAGACTTTATTTTCAGCATATTCGTTGGTTACTATTTCAAAAGTAATCGGTAAGATTTTTATTTTCAACATATTCGTCGCTTACTATTTCAAAAGTAATCAGCATGATTTATTTTCAGCACATTCGTCGGTAATTATTTCAAAAGTAATCGACAAGATTTTTATTTTCAGCATATTCGTCGGTGACTATTTCAAAAGTAATCGGCAAGATTTTTATTTTCAGCATATTTGTCGGTTACTGTTTTAAAAGTAATCGACAAGATTTTTATTTTCAACATATTCGTCGGTTACTATTTCAAAAGTAATCGGCAAGACTTTATTTTCAGCATATTCGTTGGTTACTATTTCAAAAGTAATCGGTAAGATTTTTATTTTCAACATATTCGTTGCTTACTATTTCAAAAGTAATCAGCATGATTTATTTTCAGCACATTCGTCGGTAATTATTTCAAAAGTAATCGGCAAGATTTTTATTTTCAGCATATTCGACGGTGTTTATTTCAAAAGTAATCGGCAAGATTTTTATTTTCAGCATATTTGTCGGTTACTGTTTTAAAAGTAATCGGCAAGACTTTATTTTCAGCATATTCGTTGGTTACTATTTCAAAAGTAATCGGCAAGACTTTATTTTCAGCACATTCGTCGGTTACTATTTCAAAAGTAATTGGCAAGATTTTTATTTTCATAATATTCGTTGGTGACTATTTCAAAAGTAATCGGCAAGATTTTTATTTTCAGCATATTTGTCGGTTACTGTTTTAAAAGTAATCGACAAGATTTTTATTTTCAACATATTCGTCGGTTACTATTTCAAAAGTAATCGGCAAGACTTTATTTTCAGCATATTCGTTGGTTACTATTTCAAAAGTAATCGGCAAGACTTTATTTTCAGCACATTCGTCGGTTGCTATTTCAAAAGTAATTGGCAAGATTTTTATTTTCAACATATTCGTCGGTGACTATTTCAAAAGTAATCGGCAAGATTTTTATTTTCAGCATATTTGTCGGTTACTGTTTTAAAAGTAATCGACAAGATTTTTATTTTCAACATATTCGTCGGTTACTATTTCAAAAGTAATCGGCAAGACTTTATTTTCAGCATATTCGTTGGTTACTATTTCAAAAGTAATCGGTAAGATTTTTATTTTCAACATATTCGTTGCTTACTATTTCAAAAGTAATCAGCATGATTTATTTTCAGCACATTCGTCGGTAATTATTTCAAAAGTAATCGGCAAGATTTTTATTTTCAGCATATTCGACGGTGTTTATTTCAAAAGTAATCGGCAAGATTTTTATTTTCAGCATATTTGTCGGTTACTGTTTTAAAAGTAATCGACAAGATTTTTATTTTCAACATATTCGTCGGTTACTATTTCAAAAGTAATCGGCAAGACTTTATTTTCAGCATATTCGTTGGTTACTATTTCAAAAGTAATCGGTAAGATTTTTATTTTCAACATATTCGTCGCTTACTATTTCAAAAGTAATCAGCATGATTTATTTTCAGCACATTCGTCGGTAATTATTTCAAAAGTAATCGACAAGATTTTTATTTTCAGCATATTCATCGGTGATTATTTCAAAAGTAATCGGCAAGATTTTTATTTTCAGCATATTTGTCGGTTACTGTTTTAAAAGTAATCGGCAAGACTTTATTTTCAGAATATTCGTTGGTTACTATTTCAAAAGTAATCGGCAAGACTTTATTTTCAGCACATTCGTCCGTTACTATTTCAAAAGTAATTGGCAAGATTTTTATTGTCAACATATTCGTCGGTGACTATTTCAAAAGTAATCGGCAAGATTTTTATTTTCAGCATATTTGTCGGTTACTGTTTTAAAAGTAATCGACAAGATTTTTATTTTCAACATATTCGTCGGTTACTATTTCAAAAGTAATCGGCAAGACTTTATTTTCAGCATATTCGTTGGTTACTATTTCAAAAGTAATCGGTTAGATTTTTATTTTCAACATATTCGTCGCTTACTATTTCAAAAGTAATCGGCAAGACTTTATTTTCAGCATATTCGTTGGTTACTATTTCAAAAGTAATCGGTAAGATTTTTATTTTCAACATATTCGTCGCTTACTATTTCAAAAGTAATCAGCATGATTTATTTTCAGCACATTCGTCGGTAATTATTTCAAAAGTAATCGACAAGATTTTTATTTTCAGCATATTCGTCGGTGACTATTTCAAAAGTAATCGGCAAGATTTTTATTTTCAGCATATTTGTCGGTTACTGTTTTAAAAGTAATCGACAAGATTTTTATTTTCAACATATTCGTTGGTTACTATTTCAAAAGTAATCGGCAAGACTTTATTTTCAGCATATTCGTTGGTTACTATTTCAAAAGTAATCGGTAAGATTTTTATTTTCAACATATTCGTTGCTTACTATTTCAAAAGTAATCAGCATGATTTATTTTCAGCACATTCGTCGGTAATTATTTCAAAAGTAATCGGCAAGATTTTTATTTTCAGCATATTCGACGGTGTTTATTTCAAAAGTAATCGGCAAGATTTTTATTTTCAGCATATTTGTCGGTTACTGTTTTAAAAGTAATCGGCAAGACTTTATTTTCAGCATATTCGTTGGTTACTATTTCAAAAGTAATCGGCAAGACTTTATTTTCAGCACATTCGTCGGTTACTATTTCAAAAGTAATTGGCAAGATTTTTATTTTCATAATATTCGTTGGTGACTATTTCAAAAGTAATCGGCAAGATTTTTATTTTCAGCATATTTGTCGGTTACTGTTTTAAAAGTAATCGACAAGATTTTTATTTTCAACATATTCGTCGGTTACTATTTCAAAAGTAATCGGCAAGACTTTATTTTCAGCATATTCGTTGGTTACTATTTCAAAAGTAATCGGTAAGATTTTTATTTTCAACATATTCGTCGCTTACTATTTCAAAAGTAATCAGCATGATTTATTTTCAGCACATTCGTCGGTAATTATTTCAAAAGTAATCGACAAGATTTTTATTTTCAACATATTCGTCGGTGACTATTTCAAAAGTAATCGGCAAGATTTTTATTTTCAGCATATTTGTCGGTTACTGTTTTAAAAGTAATCGGCAAGACTTTATTTTCAGCATATTCGTTGGTTACTATTTCAAAAGTAATCGGCAAGACTTTATTTTCAGCACATTCGTCGGTTACTATTTCAAAAGTAATTGGCAAGATTTTTATTTTCATAATATTCGTTGGTGACTATTTCAAAAGTAATCGGCAAGATTTTTATTTTCAGCATATTTGTCGGTTACTGTTTTAAAAGTAATCGACAAGATTTTTATTTTCAACATATTCGTCGGTTACTATTTCAAAAGTAATCGGCAAGACTTTATTTTCAGCATATTCGTTGGTTACTATTTCAAAAGTAATCGGTTAGATTTTTATTTTCAACATATTCGTCGCTTACTATTTCAAAAGTAATCGGCAAGACTTTATTTTCAGCATATTCGTTGGTTACTATTTCAAAAGTAATCGGTAAGATTTTTATTTTCAACATATTCGTCGCTTACTATTTCAAAAGTAATCAGCATGATTTATTTTCAGCACATTCGTCGGTAATTATTTCAAAAGTAATCGACAAGATTTTTATTTTCAGCATATTCGTCGGTGACTATTTCAAAAGTAATCGGCAAGATTTTTATTTTCAGCATATTTGTCGGTTACTGTTTTAAAAGTAATCGACAAGATTTTTATTTTCAACATATTCGTTGGTTACTATTTCAAAAGTAATCGGCAAGACTTTATTTTCAGCATATTCGTTGGTTACTATTTCAAAAGTAATCGGTAAGATTTTTATTTTCAACATATTCGTTGCTTACTATTTCAAAAGTAATCAGCATGATTTATTTTCAGCACATTCGTCGGTAATTATTTCAAAAGTAATCGGCAAGATTTTTATTTTCAGCATATTCGACGGTGTTTATTTCAAAAGTAATCGGCAAGATTTTTATTTTCAGCATATTTGTCGGTTACTGTTTTAAAAGTAATCGGCAAGACTTTATTTTCAGCATATTCGTTGGTTACTATTTCAAAAGTAATCGGCAAGACTTTATTTTCAGCACATTCGTCGGTTACTATTTCAAAAGTAATTGGCAAGATTTTTATTTTCATAATATTCGTTGGTGACTATTTCAAAAGTAATCGGCAAGATTTTTATTTTCAGCATATTTGTCGGTTACTGTTTTAAAAGTAATCGACAAGATTTTTATTTTCAACATATTCGTCGGTTACTATTTCAAAAGTAATCGGCAAGACTTTATTTTCAGCATATTCGTTGGTTACTATTTCAAAAGTAATCGGTAAGATTTTTATTTTCAACATATTCGTCGCTTACTATTTCAAAAGTAATCAGCATGATTTATTTTCAGCACATTCGTCGGTAATTATTTCAAAAGTAATCGACAAGATTTTTATTTTCAACATATTCGTCGGTGACTATTTCAAAAGTAATCGGCAAGATTTTTATTTTCAGCATATTTGTCGGTTACTGTTTTAAAAGTAATCGGCAAGACTTTATTTTCAGCATATTCGTTGGTTACTATTTCAAAAGTAATCGGCAAGACTTTATTTTCAGCACATTCGTCGGTTACTATTTCAAAAGTAATTGGCAAGATTTTTATTTTCATAATATTCGTTGGTGACTATTTCAAAAGTAATCGGCAAGATTTTTATTTTCAGCATATTTGTCGGTTACTGTTTTAAAAGTAATCGACAAGATTTTTATTTTCAACATATTCGTCGGTTACTATTTCAAAAGTAATCGGCAAGACTTTATTTTCAGCATATTCGTTGGTTACTATTTCAAAAGTAATCGGCAAGACTTTATTTTCAGCACATTCGTCGGTTGCTATTTCAAAAGTAATTGGCAAGATTTTTATTTTCAACATATTCGTCGGTGACTATTTCAAAAGTAATCGGCAAGATTTTTATTTTCAGCATATTTGTCGGTTACTGTTTTAAAAGTAATCGACAAGATTTTTATTTTCAACATATTCGTCGGTTACTATTTCAAAAGTAATCGGCAAGACTTTATTTTCAGCATATTCGTTGGTTACTATTTCAAAAGTAATCGGTAAGATTTTTATTTTCAACATATTCGTCGCTTACTATTTCAAAAGTAATCAGCATGATTTATTTTCAGCACATTCGTCGGTAATTATTTCAAAAGTAATCGACAAGATTTTTATTTTCAACATATTCGTCGGTGACTATTTCAAAAGTAATCGGCAAGATTTTTATTTTCAGCATATTTGTCGGTTACTGTTTTAAAAGTAATCGACAAGATTTTTATTTTCAACATATTCGTCGGTTACTATTTCAAAAGTAATCGGCAAGACTTTATTTTCAGCATATTCGTTGGTTACTATTTCAAAAGTAATCGGTAAGATTTTTATTTTCAACATATTCGTCGCTTACTATTTCAAAAGTAATCAGCATGATTTATTTTCAGCACATTCGTCGGTAATTATTTCAAAAGTAATCGACAAGATTTTTATTTTCAGCATATTCGTCGGTGACTATTTCAAAAGTAATCGGCAAGATTTTTATTTTCAGCATATTTGTCGGTTACTGTTTTAAAAGTAATCGACAAGATTTTTATTTTCAACATATTCGTCGGTTACTATTTCAAAAGTAATCGGCAAGACTTTATTTTCAGCATATTCGTTGGTTACTATTTCAAAAGTAATCGGTAAGATTTTTATTTTCAACATATTCGTTGCTTACTATTTCAAAAGTAATCAGCATGATTTATTTTCAGCACATTCGTCGGTAATTATTTCAAAAGTAATCGGCAAGATTTTTATTTTCAGCATATTCGACGGTGTTTATTTCAAAAGTAATCGGCAAGATTTTTATTTTCAGCATATTTGTCGGTTACTGTTTTAAAAGTAATCGGCAAGACTTTATTTTCAGCATATTCGTTGGTTACTATTTCAAAAGTAATCGGCAAGACTTTATTTTCAGCACATTCGTCGGTTACTATTTCAAAAGTAATTGGCAAGATTTTTATTTTCATAATATTCGTTGGTGACTATTTCAAAAGTAATCGGCAAGATTTTTATTTTCAGCATATTTGTCGGTTACTGTTTTAAAAGTAATCGACAAGATTTTTATTTTCAACATATTCGTCGGTTACTATTTCAAAAGTAATCGGCAAGACTTTATTTTCAGCATATTCGTTGGTTACTATTTCAAAAGTAATCGGCAAGACTTTATTTTCAGCACATTCGTCGGTTGCTATTTCAAAAGTAATTGGCAAGATTTTTATTTTCAACATATTCGTCGGTGACTATTTCAAAAGTAATCGGCAAGATTTTTATTTTCAGCATATTTGTCGGTTACTGTTTTAAAAGTAATCGACAAGATTTTTATTTTCAACATATTCGTCGGTTACTATTTCAAAAGTAATCGGCAAGACTTTATTTTCAGCATATTCGTTGGTTACTATTTCAAAAGTAATCGGTAAGATTTTTATTTTCAACATATTCGTTGCTTACTATTTCAAAAGTAATCAGCATGATTTATTTTCAGCACATTCGTCGGTAATTATTTCAAAAGTAATCGGCAAGATTTTTATTTTCAGCATATTCGACGGTGTTTATTTCAAAAGTAATCGGCAAGATTTTTATTTTCAGCATATTTGTCGGTTACTGTTTTAAAAGTAATCGACAAGATTTTTATTTTCAACATATTCGTCGGTTACTATTTCAAAAGTAATCGGCAAGACTTTATTTTCAGCATATTCGTTGGTTACTATTTCAAAAGTAATCGGTAAGATTTTTATTTTCAACATATTCGTCGCTTACTATTTCAAAAGTAATCAGCATGATTTATTTTCAGCACATTCGTCGGTAATTATTTCAAAAGTAATCGACAAGATTTTTATTTTCAGCATATTCATCGGTGATTATTTCAAAAGTAATCGGCAAGATTTTTATTTTCAGCATATTTGTCGGTTACTGTTTTAAAAGT
The DNA here is from genome assembly GCA_958299785.1 of Medicago lupulina. NCBI lineage: Eukaryota > Viridiplantae > Streptophyta > Magnoliopsida > Fabales > Fabaceae > Medicago > Medicago lupulina. Next base: position 48,838,535 of record OY283139.1, on the reverse strand, counting down.
AATCGGCAAGACTTTATTTTCAGAATATTCGTTGGTTACTATTTCAAAAGTAATCGGCAAGACTTTATTTTCAGCACATTCGTCCGTTACTATTTCAAAAGTAATTGGCAAGATTTTTATTGTCAACATATTCGTCGGTGACTATTTCAAAAGTAATCGGCAAGATTTTTATTTTCAGCATATTTGTCGGTTACTGTTTTAAAAGTAATCGACAAGATTTTTATTTTCAACATATTCGTCGGTTACTATTTCAAAAGTAATCGGCAAGACTTTATTTTCAGCATATTCGTTGGTTACTATTTCAAAAGTAATCGGTTAGATTTTTATTTTCAACATATTCGTCGCTTACTATTTCAAAAGTAATCGGCAAGACTTTATTTTCAGCATATTCGTTGGTTACTATTTCAAAAGTAATCGGTAAGATTTTTATTTTCAACATATTCGTCGCTTACTATTTCAAAAGTAATCAGCATGATTTATTTTCAGCACATTCGTCGGTAATTATTTCAAAAGTAATCGACAAGATTTTTATTTTCAGCATATTCGTCGGTGACTATTTCAAAAGTAATCGGCAAGATTTTTATTTTCAGCATATTTGTCGGTTACTGTTTTAAAAGTAATCGACAAGATTTTTATTTTCAACATATTCGTTGGTTACTATTTCAAAAGTAATCGGCAAGACTTTATTTTCAGCATATTCGTTGGTTACTATTTCAAAAGTAATCGGTAAGATTTTTATTTTCAACATATTCGTTGCTTACTATTTCAAAAGTAATCAGCATGATTTATTTTCAGCACATTCGTCGGTAATTATTTCAAAAGTAATCGGCAAGATTTTTATTTTCAGCATATTCGACGGTGTTTATTTCAAAAGTAATCGGCAAGATTTTTATTTTCAGCATATTTGTCGGTTACTGTTTTAAAAGTAATCGGCAAGACTTTATTTTCAGCATATTCGTTGGTTACTATTTCAAAAGTAATCGGCAAGACTTTATTTTCAGCACATTCGTCGGTTACTATTTCAAAAGTAATTGGCAAGATTTTTATTTTCATAATATTCGTTGGTGACTATTTCAAAAGTAATCGGCAAGATTTTTATTTTCAGCATATTTGTCGGTTACTGTTTTAAAAGTAATCGACAAGATTTTTATTTTCAACATATTCGTCGGTTACTATTTCAAAAGTAATCGGCAAGACTTTATTTTCAGCATATTCGTTGGTTACTATTTCAAAAGTAATCGGTAAGATTTTTATTTTCAACATATTCGTCGCTTACTATTTCAAAAGTAATCAGCATGATTTATTTTCAGCACATTCGTCGGTAATTATTTCAAAAGTAATCGACAAGATTTTTATTTTCAACATATTCGTCGGTGACTATTTCAAAAGTAATCGGCAAGATTTTTATTTTCAGCATATTTGTCGGTTACTGTTTTAAAAGTAATCGGCAAGACTTTATTTTCAGCATATTCGTTGGTTACTATTTCAAAAGTAATCGGCAAGACTTTATTTTCAGCACATTCGTCGGTTACTATTTCAAAAGTAATTGGCAAGATTTTTATTTTCATAATATTCGTTGGTGACTATTTCAAAAGTAATCGGCAAGATTTTTATTTTCAGCATATTTGTCGGTTACTGTTTTAAAAGTAATCGACAAGATTTTTATTTTCAACATATTCGTCGGTTACTATTTCAAAAGTAATCGGCAAGACTTTATTTTCAGCATATTCGTTGGTTACTATTTCAAAAGTAATCGGTTAGATTTTTATTTTCAACATATTCGTCGCTTACTATTTCAAAAGTAATCGGCAAGACTTTATTTTCAGCATATTCGTTGGTTACTATTTCAAAAGTAATCGGTAAGATTTTTATTTTCAACATATTCGTCGCTTACTATTTCAAAAGTAATCAGCATGATTTATTTTCAGCACATTCGTCGGTAATTATTTCAAAAGTAATCGACAAGATTTTTATTTTCAGCATATTCGTCGGTGACTATTTCAAAAGTAATCGGCAAGATTTTTATTTTCAGCATATTTGTCGGTTACTGTTTTAAAAGTAATCGACAAGATTTTTATTTTCAACATATTCGTTGGTTACTATTTCAAAAGTAATCGGCAAGACTTTATTTTCAGCATATTCGTTGGTTACTATTTCAAAAGTAATCGGTAAGATTTTTATTTTCAACATATTCGTTGCTTACTATTTCAAAAGTAATCAGCATGATTTATTTTCAGCACATTCGTCGGTAATTATTTCAAAAGTAATCGGCAAGATTTTTATTTTCAGCATATTCGACGGTGTTTATTTCAAAAGTAATCGGCAAGATTTTTATTTTCAGCATATTTGTCGGTTACTGTTTTAAAAGTAATCGGCAAGACTTTATTTTCAGCATATTCGTTGGTTACTATTTCAAAAGTAATCGGCAAGACTTTATTTTCAGCACATTCGTCGGTTACTATTTCAAAAGTAATTGGCAAGATTTTTATTTTCATAATATTCGTTGGTGACTATTTCAAAAGTAATCGGCAAGATTTTTATTTTCAGCATATTTGTCGGTTACTGTTTTAAAAGTAATCGACAAGATTTTTATTTTCAACATATTCGTCGGTTACTATTTCAAAAGTAATCGGCAAGACTTTATTTTCAGCATATTCGTTGGTTACTATTTCAAAAGTAATCGGTAAGATTTTTATTTTCAACATATTCGTCGCTTACTATTTCAAAAGTAATCAGCATGATTTATTTTCAGCACATTCGTCGGTAATTATTTCAAAAGTAATCGACAAGATTTTTATTTTCAACATATTCGTCGGTGACTATTTCAAAAGTAATCGGCAAGATTTTTATTTTCAGCATATTTGTCGGTTACTGTTTTAAAAGTAATCGGCAAGACTTTATTTTCAGCATATTCGTTGGTTACTATTTCAAAAGTAATCGGCAAGACTTTATTTTCAGCACATTCGTCGGTTACTATTTCAAAAGTAATTGGCAAGATTTTTATTTTCATAATATTCGTTGGTGACTATTTCAAAAGTAATCGGCAAGATTTTTATTTTCAGCATATTTGTCGGTTACTGTTTTAAAAGTAATCGACAAGATTTTTATTTTCAACATATTCGTCGGTTACTATTTCAAAAGTAATCGGCAAGACTTTATTTTCAGCATATTCGTTGGTTACTATTTCAAAAGTAATCGGCAAGACTTTATTTTCAGCACATTCGTCGGTTGCTATTTCAAAAGTAATTGGCAAGATTTTTATTTTCAACATATTCGTCGGTGACTATTTCAAAAGTAATCGGCAAGATTTTTATTTTCAGCATATTTGTCGGTTACTGTTTTAAAAGTAATCGACAAGATTTTTATTTTCAACATATTCGTCGGTTACTATTTCAAAAGTAATCGGCAAGACTTTATTTTCAGCATATTCGTTGGTTACTATTTCAAAAGTAATCGGTAAGATTTTTATTTTCAACATATTCGTCGCTTACTATTTCAAAAGTAATCAGCATGATTTATTTTCAGCACATTCGTCGGTAATTATTTCAAAAGTAATCGACAAGATTTTTATTTTCAACATATTCGTCGGTGACTATTTCAAAAGTAATCGGCAAGATTTTTATTTTCAGCATATTTGTCGGTTACTGTTTTAAAAGTAATCGACAAGATTTTTATTTTCAACATATTCGTCGGTTACTATTTCAAAAGTAATCGGCAAGACTTTATTTTCAGCATATTCGTTGGTTACTATTTCAAAAGTAATCGGTAAGATTTTTATTTTCAACATATTCGTCGCTTACTATTTCAAAAGTAATCAGCATGATTTATTTTCAGCACATTCGTCGGTAATTATTTCAAAAGTAATCGACAAGATTTTTATTTTCAGCATATTCATCGGTGATTATTTCAAAAGTAATCGGCAAGATTTTTATTTTCAGCATATTTGTCGGTTACTGTTTTAAAAGTAATCGGCAAGACTTTATTTTCAGAATATTCGTTGGTTACTATTTCAAAAGTAATCGGCAAGACTTTATTTTCAGCACATTCGTCCGTTACTATTTCAAAAGTAATTGGCAAGATTTTTATTGTCAACATATTCGTCGGTGACTATTTCAAAAGTAATCGGCAAGATTTTTATTTTCAGCATATTTGTCGGTTACTGTTTTAAAAGTAATCGACAAGATTTTTATTTTCAACATATTCGTCGGTTACTATTTCAAAAGTAATCGGCAAGACTTTATTTTCAGCATATTCGTTGGTTACTATTTCAAAAGTAATCGGTTAGATTTTTATTTTCAACATATTCGTCGCTTACTATTTCAAAAGTAATCGGCAAGACTTTATTTTCAGCATATTCGTTGGTTACTATTTCAAAAGTAATCGGTAAGATTTTTATTTTCAACATATTCGTCGCTTACTATTTCAAAAGTAATCAGCATGATTTATTTTCAGCACATTCGTCGGTAATTATTTCAAAAGTAATCGACAAGATTTTTATTTTCAGCATATTCGTCGGTGACTATTTCAAAAGTAATCGGCAAGATTTTTATTTTCAGCATATTTGTCGGTTACTGTTTTAAAAGTAATCGACAAGATTTTTATTTTCAACATATTCGTCGGTTACTATTTCAAAAGTAATCGGCAAGACTTTATTTTCAGCATATTCGTTGGTTACTATTTCAAAAGTAATCGGTAAGATTTTTATTTTCAACATATTCGTTGCTTACTATTTCAAAAGTAATCAGCATGATTTATTTTCAGCACATTCGTCGGTAATTATTTCAAAAGTAATCGGCAAGATTTTTATTTTCAGCATATTCGACGGTGTTTATTTCAAAAGTAATCGGCAAGATTTTTATTTTCAGCATATTTGTCGGTTACTGTTTTAAAAGTAATCGGCAAGACTTTATTTTCAGCATATTCGTTGGTTACTATTTCAAAAGTAATCGGCAAGACTTTATTTTCAGCACATTCGTCGGTTACTATTTCAAAAGTAATTGGCAAGATTTTTATTTTCATAATATTCGTTGGTGACTATTTCAAAAGTAATCGGCAAGATTTTTATTTTCAGCATATTTGTCGGTTACTGTTTTAAAAGTAATCGACAAGATTTTTATTTTCAACATATTCGTCGGTTACTATTTCAAAAGTAATCGGCAAGACTTTATTTTCAGCATATTCGTTGGTTACTATTTCAAAAGTAATCGGCAAGACTTTATTTTCAGCACATTCGTCGGTTACTATTTCAAAAGTAATTGGCAAGATTTTTATTTTCAACATATTCGTTGGTGACTATTTCAAAAGTAATCGGCAAGATTTTTATTTTCAGCATATTTGTCGGTTACTGTTTTAAAAGTAATCGACAAGATTTTTATTTTCAACATATTCGTCGGTTACTATTTCAAAAGTAATCGGCAAGACTTAATTTTCAGCATATTCGTTGGTTACTATTTCAAAAGTAATCGGTAAGATTTTTATTTTCAGCATATTTGTCGGTTACTGTTTTAAAAGTAATCGACAAGATTTTTATTTTCAACATATTCGTCGGTTACTATTTCAAAAGTAATCGGCAAGACTTTATTTTCAGCATATTCGTTGGTTACTATTTCAAAAGTAATCGGCAAGACTTTATTTTCAGCACATTCGTCGGTTACTATTTCAAAAGTAATTGGCAAGATTTTTATTTTCATAATATTCGTTGGTGACTATTTCAAAAGTAATCGGCAAGATTTTTATTTTCAGCATATTTGTCGGTTACTGTTTTAAAAGTAATCGGCAAGACTTTATTTTCAGCATATTCGTTGGTTACTATTTCAAAAGTAATCGGCAAGACTTTATTTTCAGCACATTCGTCGGTTACTATTTCAAAAGTAATTGGCAAGATTTTTATTTTCATAATATTCGTTGGTGACTATTTCAAAAGTAATCGGCAAGATTTTTATTTTCAGCATATTTGTCGGTTACTGTTTTAAAAGTAATCGACAAGATTTTTATTTTCAACATATTCGTCGGTTACTATTTCAAAAGTAATCGGCAAGACTTTATTTTCAGCATATTCGTTGGTTACTATTTCAAAAGTAATCGGCAAGACTTTATTTTCAGCACATTCGTCGGTTGCTATTTCAAAAGTAATTGGCAAGATTTTTATTTTCAACATATTCGTCGGTGACTATTTCAAAAGTAATCGGCAAGATTTTTATTTTCAGCATATTTGTCGGTTACTGTTTTAAAAGTAATCGACAAGATTTTTATTTTCAACATATTCGTCGGTTACTATTTCAAAAGTAATCGGCAAGACTTTATTTTCAGCATATTCGTTGGTTACTATTTCAAAAGTAATCGGTAAGATTTTTATTTTCAACATATTCGTCGCTTACTATTTCAAAAGTAATCAGCATGATTTATTTTCAGCACATTCGTCGGTAATTATTTCAAAAGTAATCGACAAGATTTTTATTTTCAACATATTCGTCGGTGACTATTTCAAAAGTAATCGGCAAGATTTTTATTTTCAGCATATTTGTCGGTTACTGTTTTAAAAGTAATCGACAAGATTTTTATTTTCAACATATTCGTCGGTTACTATTTCAAAAGTAATCGGCAAGACTTTATTTTCAGCATATTCGTTGGTTACTATTTCAAAAGTAATCGGTAAGATTTTTATTTTCAACATATTCGTCGCTTACTATTTCAAAAGTAATCAGCATGATTTATTTTCAGCACATTCGTCGATAATTATTTCAAAAGTAATCGACAAGATTTTTATTTTCAGCATATTCGTCGGTGACTATTTCAAAAGTAATCGGCAAGATTTTTATTTTCAGCATATTTGTCGGTTACTGTTTTAAAAGTAATCGACAAGATTTTTATTTTCAACATATTCGTCGGTTACTATTTCAAAAGTAATCGGCAAGACTTAATTTTCAGCATATTCGTTGGTTACTATTTCAAAAGTAATCGGTAAGATTTTTATTTTCAGCATATTTGTCGGTTACTGTTTTAAAAGTAATCGACAAGATTTTTATTTTCAACATATTCGTCGGTTACTATTTCAAAAGTAATCGGCAAGACTTTATTTTCAGCATATTCGTTGGTTACTATTTCAAAAGTAATCGGCAAGACTTTATTTTCAGCACATTCGTCGGTTACTATTTCAAAAGTAATTGGCAAGATTTTTATTTTCATAATATTCGTTGGTGACTATTTCAAAAGTAATCGGCAAGATTTTTATTTTCAGCATATTTGTCGGTTACTGTTTTAAAAGTAATCGGCAAGACTTTATTTTCAGCATATTCGTTGGTTACTATTTCAAAAGTAATCGGCAAGACTTTATTTTCAGCACATTCGTCGGTTACTATTTCAAAAGTAATTGGCAAGATTTTTATTTTCATAATATTCGTTGGTGACTATTTCAAAAGTAATCGGCAAGATTTTTATTTTCAGCATATTTGTCGGTTACTGTTTTAAAAGTAATCGACAAGATTTTTATTTTCAACATATTCGTCGGTTACTATTTCAAAAGTAATCGGCAAGACTTTATTTTCAGCATATTCGTTGGTTACTATTTCAAAAGTAATCGGCAAGACTTTATTTTCAGCACATTCGTCGGTTGCTATTTCAAAAGTAATTGGCAAGATTTTTATTTTCAACATATTCGTCGGTGACTATTTCAAAAGTAATCGGCAAGATTTTTATTTTCAGCATATTTGTCGGTTACTGTTTTAAAAGTAATCGACAAGATTTTTATTTTCAACATATTCGTCGGTTACTATTTCAAAAGTAATCGGCAAGACTTTATTTTCAGCATATTCGTTGGTTACTATTTCAAAAGTAATCGGTAAGATTTTTATTTTCAACATATTCGTCGCTTACTATTTCAAAAGTAATCAGCATGATTTATTTTCAGCACATTCGTCGGTAATTATTTCAAAAGTAATCGACAAGATTTTTATTTTCAACATATTCGTCGGTGACTATTTCAAAAGTAATCGGCAAGATTTTTATTTTCAGCATATTTGTCGGTTACTGTTTTAAAAGTAATCGACAAGATTTTTATTTTCAACATATTCGTCGGTTACTATTTCAAAAGTAATCGGCAAGACTTTATTTTCAGCATATTCGTTGGTTACTATTTCAAAAGTAATCGGTAAGATTTTTATTTTCAACATATTCGTCGCTTACTATTTCAAAAGTAATCAGCATGATTTATTTTCAGCACATTCGTCGGTAATTATTTCAAAAGTAATCGACAAGATTTTTATTTTCAGCATATTCGTCGGTGACTATTTCAAAAGTAATCGGCAAGATTTTTATTTTCAGCATATTTGTCGGTTACTGTTTTAAAAGTAATCGACAAGATTTTTATTTTCAACATATTCGTCGGTTACTATTTCAAAAGTAATCGGCAAGACTTTATTTTCAGCATATTCGTTGGTTACTATTTCAAAAGTAATCGGTAAGATTTTTATTTTCAACATATTCGTTGCTTACTATTTCAAAAGTAATCAGCATGATTTATTTTCAGCACATTCGTCGGTAATTATTTCAAAAGTAATCGGCAAGATTTTTATTTTCAGCATATTCGACGGTGTTTATTTCAAAAGTAATCGGCAAGATTTTTATTTTCAGCATATTTGTCGGTTACTGTTTTAAAAGTAATCGGCAAGACTTTATTTTCAGCATATTCGTTGGTTACTATTTCAAAAGTAATCGGCAAGACTTTATTTTCAGCACATTCGTCGGTTACTATTTCAAAAGTAATTGGCAAGATTTTTATTTTCATAATATTCGTTGGTGACTATTTCAAAAGTAATCGGCAAGATTTTTATTTTCAGCATATTTGTCGGTTACTGTTTTAAAAGTAATCGACAAGATTTTTATTTTCAACATATTCGTCGGTTACTATTTCAAAAGTAATCGGCAAGACTTTATTTTCAGCATATTCGTTGGTTACTATTTCAAAAGTAATCGGCAAGACTTTATTTTCAGCACATTCGTCGGTTACTATTTCAAAAGTAATTGGCAAGATTTTTATTTTCAACATATTCGTTGGTGACTATTTCAAAAGTAATCGGCAAGATTTTTATTTTCAGCATATTTGTCGGTTACTGTTTTAAAAGTAATCGACAAGATTTTTATTTTCAACATATTCGTCGGTTACTATTTCAAAAGTAATCGGCAAGACTTAATTTTCAGCATATTCGTTGGTTACTATTTCAAAAGTAATCGGTAAGATTTTTATTTTCAGCATATTTGTCGGTTACTGTTTTAAAAGTAATCGACAAGATTTTTATTTTCAACATATTCGTCGGTTACTATTTCAAAAGTAATCGGCAAGACTTTATTTTCAGCATATTCGTTGGTTACTATTTCAAAAGTAATCGGCAAGACTTTATTTTCAGCACATTCGTCGGTTACTATTTCAAAAGTAATTGGCAAGATTTTTATTTTCATAATATTCGTTGGTGACTATTTCAAAAGTAATCGGCAAGATTTTTATTTTCAGCATATTTGTCGGTTACTGTTTTAAAAGTAATCGGCAAGACTTTATTTTCAGCATATTCGTTGGTTACTATTTCAAAAGTAATCGGCAAGACTTTATTTTCAGCACATTCGTCGGTTACTATTTCAAAAGTAATTGGCAAGATTTTTATTTTCATAATATTCGTTGGTGACTATTTCAAAAGTAATCAGCAAGATTTTTATTTTCAGCATATTTGTCGGTTACTGTTTTAAAAGTAATCGACAAGATTTTTATTTTCAACATATTCGTCGGTTACTATTTCAAAAGTAATCGGCAAGACTTTATTTTCAGCATATTCGTTGGTTACTATTTCAAAAGTAATCGGCAAGACTTTATTTTCAGCACATTCGTCGGTTGCTATTTCAAAAGTAATTGGCAAGATTTTTATTTTCAACATATTCGTCGGTGACTATTTCAAAAGTAATCGGCAAGATTTTTATTTTCAGCATATTTGTCGGTTACTGTTTTAAAAGTAATCGACAAGATTTTTATTTTCAACATATTCGTCGGTTACTATTTCAAAAGTAATCGGCAAGACTTTATTTTCAGCATATTCGTTGGTTACTATTTCAAAAGTAATCGGTAAGATTTTTATTTTCAACATATTCGTCGCTTACTATTTCAAAAGTAATCAGCATGATTTATTTTCAGCACATTCGTCGGTAATTATTTCAAAAGTAATCGACAAGATTTTTATTTTCAACATATTCGTCGGTGACTATTTCAAAAGTAATCGGCAAGATTTTTATTTTCAGCATATTTGTCGGTTACTGTTTTAAAAGTAATCGACAAGATTTTTATTTTCAACATATTCGTCGGTTACTATTTCAAAAGTAATCGGCAAGACTTTATTTTCAGCATATTCGTTGGTTACTATTTCAAAAGTAATCGGTAAGATTTTTATTTTCAACATATTCGTCGCTTACTATTTCAAAAGTAATCAGCATGATTTATTTTCAGCACATTCGTCGGTAATTATTTCAAAAGTAATCGACAAGATTTTTATTTTCAGCATATTCATCGGTGATTATTTCAAAAGTAATCGGCAAGATTTTTATTTTCAGCATATTTGTCGGTTACTGTTTTAAAAGTAATCGGCAAGACTTTATTTTCAGAATATTCGTTGGTTACTATATCAAAAGTAATCGGCAAGACTTTATTTTCAGCACATTCGTCCGTTACTATTTCAAAAGTAATTGGCAAGATTTTTATTGTCAACATATTCGTCGGTGACTATTTCAAAAGTAATCGGCAAGATTTTTATTTTCAGCATATTTGTCGGTTACTGTTTTAAAAGTAATCGACAAGATTTTTATTTTCAACATATTCGTCGGTTACTATTTCAAAAGTAATCGGCAAGACTTTATTTTCAGCATATTCGTTGGTTACTATTTCAAAAGTAATCGGTTAGATTTTTATTTTCAACATATTCGTCGCTTACTATTTCAAAAGTAATCGGCAAGACTTTATTTTCAGCATATTCGTTGGTTACTATTTCAAAAGTAATCGGTAAGATTTTTATTTTCAACATATTCGTCGCTTACTATTTCAAAAGTAATCAGCATGATTTATTTTCAGCACATTCGTCGGTAATTATTTCAAAAGTAATCGACAAGATTTTTATTTTCAGCATATTCGTCGGTGACTATTTCAAAAGTAATCGGCAAGATTTTTATTTTCAGCATATTTGTCGGTTACTGTTTTAAAAGTAATCGACAAGATTTTTATTTTCAACATATTCGTCGGTTACTATTTCAAAAGTAATCGGCAAGACTTTATTTTCAGCATATTCGTTGGTTACTATTTCAAAAGTAATCGGTAAGATTTTTATTTTCAACATATTCGTTGCTTACTATTTCAAAAGTAATCAGCATGATTTATTTTCAGCACATTCGTCGGTAATTATTTCAAAAGTAATCGGCAAGATTTTTATTTTCAGCATATTCGACGGTGTTTATTTCAAAAGTAATCGGCAAGATTTTTATTTTCAGCATATTTGTCGGTTACTGTTTTAAAAGTAATCGGCAAGACTTTATTTTCAGCATATTCGTTGGTTACTATTTCAAAAGTAATCGGCAAGACTTTATTTTCAGCACATTCGTCGGTTACTATTTCAAAAGTAATTGGCAAGATTTTTATTTTCATAATATTCGTTGGTGACTATTTCAAAAGTAATCGGCAAGATTTTTGTTTTCAGCATATTTGTCGGTTACTGTTTTAAAAGTAATCGACAAGATTTTTATTTTCAACATATTCGTCGGTTACTATTTCAAAAGTAATCGGCAAGACTTTATTTTCAGCATATTCGTTGGTTACTATTTCAAAAGTAATCGGCAAGACTTTATTTTCAGCACATTCGTCGGTTACTATTTCAAAAGTAATTGGCAAGATTTTTATTTTCAACATATTCGTTGGTGACTATTTCAAAAGTAATCGGCAAGATTTTTATTTTCAGCATATTTGTCGGTTACTGTTTTAAAAGTAATCGACAAGATTTTTATTTTCAACATATTCGTCGGTTACTATTTCAAAAGTAATCGGCAAGACTTTATTTTCAGCATATTCGTTGGTTACTATTTCAAAAGTAATCGGCAAGACTTTATTTTCAGCACATTCGTCGGTTACTATTTCAAAAGTAATTGGCAAGATTTTTATTTTCATAATATTCGTTGGTGACTATTTCAAAAGTAATCGGCAAGATTTTTATTTTCAGCATATTTGTCGGTTACTGTTTTAAAAGTAATCGACAGGATTTTTATTTTCAACATATTCGTCGGTTACTATTTCAAAAGTAATCGGCAAGACTTTATTTTCAGCATATTCGTTGGTTACTATTTCAAAAGTAATCGGCAAGACTTTATTTTCAGCACATTCGTCGGTTACTATTTCAAAAGTAATCGACAAGATTTTTATTTTCAGCATATTCATCGGTGATTATTTCAAGAGTAATCGGCAAGATTTTTATTTTCAGCATATTTGTCGGTTACTGTTTTAAAAGTAATCGGCAAGACTTTATTTTCAGAATATTCGTTGGTTACTATTTCAAAAGTAATCGGCAAGACTTTATTTTCAGCACATTCGTCCGTTACTATTTCAAAAGTAATTGGCAAGATTTTTATTGTCAACATATTCGTCGGTGACTATTTCAAAAGTAATCGGCAAGATTTTTATTTTCAGCATATTTGTCGGTTACTGTTTTAAAAGTAATCGACAAGATTTTTATTTTCAACATATTCGTCGGTTACTATTTCAAAAGTAATCGGCAAGACTTTATTTTCAGCATATTCGTTGGTTACTATTTCAAAAGTAATCGGTTAGATTTTTATTTTCAACATATTCGTCGCTTACTATTTCAAAAGTAATCGGCAAGACTTTATTTTCAGCATATTCGTTGGTTACTATTTCAAAAGTAATCGGTAAGATTTTTATTTTCAACATATTCGTCGCTTACTATTTCAAAAGTAATCAGCATGATTTATTTTCAGCACATTCGTCGGTAATTATTTCAAAAGTAATCGACAAGATTTTTATTTTCAGCATATTCGTCGGTGACTATTTCAAAAGTAATCGGCAAGATTTTTATTTTCAGCATATTTGTCGGTTACTGTTTTAAAAGTAATCGACAAGATTTTTATTTTCAACATATTCGTCGGTTACTATTTCAAAAGTAATCGGCAAGACTTTATTTTCAGCATATTCGTTGGTTACTATTTCAAAAGTAATCGGTAAGATTTTTATTTTCAACATATTCGTTGCTTACTATTTCAAAAGTAATCAGCATGATTTATTTTCAGCACATTCGTCGGTAATTATTTCAAAAGTAATCGGCAAGATTTTTATTTTCAGCATATTCGACGGTGTTTATTTCAAAAGTAATCGGCAAGATTTTTATTTTCAGCATATTTGTCGGTTACTGTTTTAAAAGTAATCGGCAAGACTTTATTTTCAGCATATTCGTTGGTTACTATTTCAAAAGTAATCGGCAAGACTTTATTTTCAGCACATTCGTCGGTTACTATTTCAAAAGTAATTGGCAAGATTTTTATTTTCATAATATTCGTTGGTGACTATTTCAAAAGTAATCGGCAAGATTTTTATTTTCAGCATATTTGTCGGTTACTGTTTTAAAAGTAATCGACAAGATTTTTATTTTCAACATATTCGTCGGTTACTATTTCAAAAGTAATCGGCAAGACTTTATTTTCAGCATATTCGTTGGTTACTATTTCAAAAGTAATCGGCAAGACTTTATTTTCAGCACATTCGTCGGTTACTATTTCAAAAGTAATTGGCAAGATTTTTATTTTCAACATATTCGTTGGTGACTATTTCAAAAGTAATCGGCAAGATTTTTATTTTCAGCATATTTGTCGGTTACTGTTTTAAAAGTAATCGACAAGATTTTTATTTTCAACATATTCGTCGGTTACTATTTCAAAAGTAATCGGCAAGACTTAATTTTCAGCATATTCGTTGGTTACTATTTCAAAAGTAATCGGTAAGATTTTTATTTTCAACATATTCGTCGGTAATTATTTCAAAAGTAATCGACAAGATTTTTATTTTCAGCATATTCGTCGGTGATTATTTCAAAAGTAATCGGCAAGATTTTTATTTTCAGCATATTTGTCGGTTACTGTTTTAAAAGTAATCGGCAAGACTTTATTTTCAGAATATTCGTTGGTTACTATTTCAAAAGTAATCGGCAAGACTTTATTTTCAGCACATTCGTCCGTTACTATTTCAAAAGTAATTGGCAAGATTTTTATTGTCAACATATTCGTCGGTGACTATTTCAAAAGTAATCGGCAAGATTTTTATTTTCAGCATATTTGTCGGTTACTGTTTTAAAAGTAATCGACAAGATTTTTATTTTCAACATATTCGTCGGTTACTATTTCAAAAGTAATCGGCAAGACTTTATTTTCAGCATATTCGTTGGTTAATATTTCAAAAGTAATCGGTTAGATTTTTATTTTCAACATATTCGTCGCTTACTATTTCAAAAGTAATCGGCAAGACTTTATTTTCAGCATATTCGTTGGTTACTATTTCAAAAGTAATCGGTAAGATTTTTATTTTCAACATATTCGTCGCTTACTATTTCAAAAGTAATCAGCATGATTTATTTTCAGCACATTCGTCGGTAATTATTTCAAAAGTAATCGACAAGATTTTTATTTTCAGCATATTCGTCGGTGACTATTTCAAAAGTAATCGGCAAGATTTTTATTTTCAGCATATTTGTCGGTTACTGTTTTAAAAGTAATCGACAAGATTTTTATTTTCAACATATTCGTCGGTTACTATTTCAAAAGTAATCGGCAAGACTTTATTTTCAGCATATTCGTTGGTTACTATTTCAAAAGTAATCGGTAAGATTTTTATTTTCAACATATTCGTTGCTTACTATTTCAAAAGTAATCAGCATGATTTATTTTCAGCACATTCGTCGGTAATTATTTCAAAAGTAATCGGCAAGATTTTTATTTTCAGCATATTCGACGGTGTTTATTTCAAAAGTAATCGGCAAGATTTTTATTTTCAGCATATTTGTCGGTTACTGTTTTAAAAGTAATCGGCAAGACTTTATTTTCAGAATATTCGTTGGTTACTATTTCAAAAGTAATCGGCAAGACTTTATTTTCAGCACATTCGTCCGTTACTATTTCAAAAGTAATTGGCAAGATTTTTATTGTCAACATATTCGTCGGTGACTATTTCAAAAGTAATCGGCAAGATTTTTATTTTCAGCATATTTGTCGGTTACTGTTTTAAAAGTAATCGACAAGATTTTTATTTTCAACATATTCGACGGTTACTATTTCAAAAGTAATCGGCAAGACTTTATTTTCAGCATATTCGTTGGTTACTATTTCAAAAGTAATCGGTTAGATTTTTATTTTCAACATATTCGTCGCTTACTATTTCAAAAGTAATCGGCAAGACTTTATTTTCAGCATATTCGTTGGTTACTATTTCAAAAGTAATCGGTAAGATTTTTATTTTCAACATATTCGTCGCTTACTATTTCAAAAGTAATCAGCATGATTTATTTTCAGCACATTCGTCGGTAATTATTTCAAAAGTAATCGACAAGATTTTTATTTTCAGCATATTCGTCGGTGACTATTTCAAAAGTAATCGGCAAGATTTTTATTTTCAGCATATTTGTCGGTTACTGTTTTAAAAGTAATCGACAAGATTTTTATTTTCAACATATTCGTCGGTTACTATTTCAAAAGTAATCGGCAAGACTTTATTTTCAGCATATTCGTTGGTTACTATTTCAAAAGTAATCGGTAAGATTTTTATTTTCAACATATTCGTTGCTTACTATTTCAAAAGTAATCAGCATGATTTATTTTCAGCACATTCGTCGGTAATTATTTCAAAAGTAATCGGCAAGATTTTTATTTTCAGCATATTCGACGGTGTTTATTTCAAAAGTAATCGGCAAGATTTTTATTTTCAGCATATTTGTCGGTTACTGTTTTAAAAGTAATCGACAAGATTTTTATTTTCAGCATATTCGTCGGTGACTATTTCAAAAGTAATTACTATTTTAAAAGTAATCGACAAGATTTTTATTTTCAACATATTCGTCAGTTACTATTTCAAAAGTAATCGGCATGATTTATTTTCAGCACATTCGTCGGTTACTATTTCAAAAGTAATCGGTAAGATTTATTTTCAGCACATATTCGTCGGTTACTATTTCAAAAGTAATGGGCAAGACTTTTATTTTCAGCACATTTGTCGGTTACTGTTTTAAAAGTAATCGACAAGATTTTTATTTTCAACATATTCGTCGGTTACTATTTCAAAAGTAATCGGCAAGACTTAATTTTCAGCATATTCGTTGGTTACTATTTCAAAAGTAATCGGTAAGATTTTTATTTTCAACATATTCGTCGGTAATTATTTCAAAAGTAATCGACAAGATTTTTATTTTCAGCATATTCGTCGGTGATTATTTCAAAAGTAATCGGCAAGATTTTTATTTTCAGCATATTTGTCGGTTACTGTTTTAAAAGTAATCGGCAAGACTTTATTTTCAGAATATTCGTTGGTTACTATTTCAAAAGTAATCGGCAAGACTTTATTTTCAGCACATTCGTCCGTTACTATTTCAAAAGTAATTGGCAAGATTTTTATTGTCAACATATTCGTCGGTGACTATTTCAAAAGTAATCGGCAAGATTTTTATTTTCAGCATATTTGTCGGTTACTGTTTTAAAAGTAATCGACAAGATTTTTATTTTCAACATATTCGTCGGTTACTATTTCAAAAGTAATCGGCAAGACTTTATTTTCAGCATATTCGTTGGTTACTATTTCAAAAGTAATCGGTTAGATTTTTATTTTCAACATATTCGTCGCTTACTATTTCAAAAGTAATCGGCAAGACTTTATTTTCAGCATATTCGTTGGTTACTATTTCAAAAGTAATCGGTAAGATTTTTATTTTCAACATATTCGTCGCTTACTATTTCAAAAGTAATCAGCATGATTTATTTTCAGCACATTCGTCGGTAATTATTTCAAAAGTAATCGACAAGATTTTTATTTTCAGCATATTCGTCGGTGACTATTTCAAAAGTAATCGGCAAGATTTTTATTTTCAGCATATTTGTCGGTTACTGTTTTAAAAGTAATCGACAAGATTTTTATTTTCAACATATTCGTCGGTTACTATTTCAAAAGTAATCGGCAAGACTTTATTTTCAGCATATTCGTTGGTTACTATTTCAAAAGTAATCGGTAAGATTTTTATTTTCAACATATTCGTTGCTTACTATTTCAAAAGTAATCAGCATGATTTATTTTCAGCACATTCGTCGGTAATTATTTCAAAAGTAATCGGCAAGATTTTTATTTTCAGCATATTCGACGGTGTTTATTTCAAAAGTAATCGGCAAGATTTTTATTTTCAGCATATTTGTCGGTTACTGTTTTAAAAGTAATCGGCAAGACTTTATTTTCAGAATATTCGTTGGTTACTATTTCAAAAGTAATCGGCAAGACTTTATTTTCAGCACATTCGTCCGTTACTATTTCAAAAGTAATTGGCAAGATTTTTATTGTCAACATATTCGTCGGTGACTATTTCAAAAGTAATCGGCAAGATTTTTATTTTCAGCATATTTGTCGGTTACTGTTTTAAAAGTAATCGACAAGATTTTTATTTTCAACATATTCGTCGGTTACTATTTCAAAAGTAATCGGCAAGACTTTATTTTCAGCATATTCGTTGGTTACTATTTCAAAAGTAATCGGTTAGATTTTTATTTTCAACATATTCGTCGCTTACTATTTCAAAAGTAATCGGCAAGACTTTATTTTCAGCATATTCGTTGGTTACTATTTCAAAAGTAATCGGTAAGATTTTTATTTTCAACATATTCGTCGCTTACTATTTCAAAAGTAATCAGCATGATTTATTTTCAGCACATTCGTCGGTAATTATTTCAAAAGTAATCGACAAGATTTTTATTTTCAGCATATTCGTCGGTGACTATTTCAAAAGTAATTGGCAAGATTTTTATTTTCAGCATATTTGTCGGTTACTGTTTTAAAAGTAATCGACAAGATTTTTATTTTCAACATATTCGTCGGTTACTATTTCAAAAGTAATCGGCAAGACTTTATTTTCAGCATATTCGTTGGTTACTATTTCAAAAGTAATCGGTAAGATTTTTATTTTCAACATATTCGTTGCTTACTATTTCAAAAGTAATCAGCATGATTTATTTTCAGCACATTCGTCGGTAATTATTTCAAAAGTAATCGGCAAGATTTTTATTTTCAGCATATTCGACGGTGTTTATTTCAAAAGTAATCGGCAAGATTTTTATTTTCAGCATATTTGTCGGTTACTGTTTTAAAAGTAATCGGCAAGACTTTATTTTCAGCATATTCGTTGGTTACTATTTCAAAAGTAATCGGCAAGACTTTATTTTCAGCACATTCGTCGGTTACTATTTCAAAAGTAATTGGCAAGATTTTTATTTTCATAATATTCGTTGGTGACTATTTCAAAAGTAATCGGCAAGATTTTTATTTTCAGCATATTTGTCGGTTACTGTTTTAAAAGTAATCGACAAGATTTTTATGTTCAACATATTCGTCGGTTACTATTTCAAAAGTAATCGGCAAGACTTTATTTTCAGCATATTCGTTGGTTACTATTTCAAAAGTAATCGGCAAGACTTTATTTTCAGCACATTCGTCGGTTACTATTTCAAAAGTAATTGGCAAGATTTTTATTTTCAACATATTCGTTGGTGACTATTTCAAAAGTAATCGGCAAGATTTTTATTTTCAGCATATTTGTCGGTTACTGTTTTAAAAGTAATCGACAAGATTTTTATTTTCAACATATTCGTCGGTTACTATTTCAAAAGTAATCGGCAAGACTTAATTTTCAGCATATTCGTTGGTTACTATTTCAAAAGTAATCGGTAAGATTTTTATTTTCAACATATTCGTCGGTTACTATTTCAAAAGTAATCGGCATGATTTATTTTCAGCACATTCGTCGGTTACTATTTCAAAAGTAATCGGCAAGATTTATTTTCAGCACATATTCATCGGTTACTATTTCAAAAGTAATGGGCAAGACTTTTATTTTCAGCACATTTGTCGGTTACTATTTCAATAGTAATCGGGATGATTTATTTTCAGCACATTCGTCGGTTACTATTTTAAAAGTAATCGGCATGATTTATTTTCAACACATTCGTCGGTTACTATTTCAAAAGTAATCGGCATGATCTATTTTCTGCACATTCGTCGGTTACTATTTCAAAAGTAATCGGCAAGATTTTTATTTTCAGCATATTTGTCGGTTACTATTTTAAAAGTAATCGGCAAGATTTTTATTTTCAGCATATTCGTCGGTGACTATTTCAAAAGTAATTACTATTTTAAAAGTAATCGACAAGATTTTTATTTTCAACATATTCGTCGGTTACTATTTCAAAAGTAATCGGCATGATTTATTTTCAGCACATTCGTCGGTTACTATTTCAAAAGTAATCGGTAAGATTTATTTTCAGCACATATTCGTCGGTTACTATTTCAAAAGTAATGGGCAAGACTTTTATTTTCAGCACATTTGTCGGTTACTGTTTTAAAAGTAATCGACAAGATTTTTATTTTCAACATATTCGTCGGTTACTATTTCAAAAGTAATCGGCAAGACTTTATTTTCAGCATATTCGTTGGTTACTATTTCAAAAGTAATCGGTAAGATTTTTATTTTCAACATATTCGTTGCTTACTATTTCAAAAGTAATCAGCACATTTGTCGGTTACTATTTCAATAGTAATCGGCATGATTTATTTTCAGCACATTCGTCGGTAACTATTTTAAAAGTAATCGACAAGATTTTTATTTTCAACATATTCGTCGGTTACTATTTCAAAAGTAATCGGCAAGACTTTATTTTCAGCACATTCGTCCGTTACTATTTCAAAAGTAATTGGCATGATTTTTATTTTCAACATATTCGTCGGTGACTACTTCAAAAGTAATCGGCAAGATTTTTATTTTCAGCATATTTGTCGGTTACTGTTTTAAAAGTAATCGACAAGATTTTTATTTTCAACATATTCGTCGGATACTATTTCACAAGTAATCGGCAAGACTTTATTTTCAGCATATTCGTTGGTTACTATTTCAAAAGTAATCGGCAAGACTTTATTTTCAGCACATTCGTCGGTTACTATTTCAAAAGTAATTGGCAAGATTTTTATTTTCAACATATTCGTCGGTGACTATTTCAAAAGTAATCGGCAAGATTTTTATTTTCAGCATATTTGTCGGTTACTGTTTTAAAAGTAATCGACAAGATTTTTATTTTCAACATATTCGTCGGTTACTATTTCAAAAGTAATCGGCAAGATTTTATTTTCAGCATATTCGTTGGTTACTATTTCAAAAGTAATCGGTAAGATTTTTATTTTCAACATATTCGTTGCTTACTATTTCAAAAGTAATCAGCATGATTTATTTTCAGCACATTCGTCGGTAATTATTTCAAAAGTAATCGGCAAGATTTTTATTTTCAGCATATTCGACGGTGATTATTTCAAAAGTAATCGGCAAGATTTTTATTTTCAGCATATTTGTCGGTTACTGTTTTAAAAGTAATCGGCAAGACTTTATTTTCAGCATATTCGTTGGTTACTATTTCAAAAGTAATCGGCAAGACTTTATTTTCAGCACATTCGTCCGTTACTATTTCAAAAGTAATTGGCAAGATTTTTATTTTCAACATATTCGTCGGTGACTATTTCAAAAGTAATCGGCAAGATTTTTATTTTCAGCATATTTGTCGGTTACTGTTTTAAAAGTAATCGACAAGATTTTTATTTTCAACATATTCGTCGGTTACTATTTCAAAAGTAATCGGCAAGACTTTATTTTCAGCATATTCGTTGGTTACTATTTCAAAAGTAATCGGTAAGATTTTTATTTTCAACATATTCGTCGCTTACTATTTCAAAAGTAATCAGCATGATTTATTTTCAGCACATTCGTCGGTAATTATTTCAAAAGTAATCGACAAGATTTTTATTTTCAGCATATTCGTCGGTGACTATTTCAAAAGTAATCGGCAAGATTTTTATTTTCAGCATATTTGTCGGTTACTGTTTTAAAAGTAATCGACAAGATTTTTATTTTCAACATATTCGTCGGTTACTATTTCAAAAGTAATCGGCAAGATTTTATTTTCAGCATATTCGTTGGTTACTATTTCAAAAGTAATCGGTAAGATTTTTATTTTCAACATATTCGTTGCTTACTATTTCAAAAGTAATCAGCATGATTTATTTTCAGCACATTCGTCGGTAATTATTTCAAAAGTAATCGGCAAGATTTTTATTTTCAGCATATTCGACGGTGATTATTTCAAAAGTAATCGGCAAGATTTTTATTTTCAGCATATTTGTCGGTTACTGTTTTAAAAGTAATCGACAAGATTTTTATTTTCAACATATTCGTCGGTTACTATTTCAAAAGTAATCGGCAAGACTTTATTTTCAGCATATTCGTTGGTTACTATTTCAAAAGTAATCGGTAAGATTTTTATTTTCAACATATTCGTCGCTTACTATTTCAAAAGTAATCAGCATGATTTATTTTCAGCACATTCGTCGGTAATTATTTCAAAAGTAATCGGCAAGATTTTTATTTTCAGCATATTCGTCGGTGACTATTTCAAAAGTAATCGGCAAGATTTTTATTTTCAGCATATTTGTCGGTTACTGTTTTAAAAGTAATCGACAAGATTTTTATTTTCAGCATATTCGTTGGTTACTATTTCAAAAGTAATCGGCAAGATTTTATTTTCAGCATATTCGTTGGTTACTATTTCAAAAGTAATCGGTAAGATTTTTATTTTCAACATATTCGTTGCTTACTATTTCAAAAGTAATCAGCATGATTTATTTTCAGCACATTCGTCGGTAATTATTTCAAAAGTAATCGGCAAGATTTTTATTTTCAGCATATTCGACGGTGATTATTTCAAAAGTAATCGGCAAGATTTTTATTTTCAGCATATTTGTCGGTTACTGTTTTAAAAGTAATCGGCAAGACTTTATTTTCAGCATATTCGTTGGTTACTATTTCAAAAGTAATCGGCAAGACTTTATTTTCAGCACATTCGTCGGTTACTATTTCAAAAGTAATTGGCAAGATTTTTATTTTCATAATATTCGTCGGTGACTATTTCAAAAGTAATCGGCAAGATTTTTATTTTCAGCATATTTGTCGGTTACTGTTTTAAAAGTAATCGACAAGATTTTTATTTTCAACATATTCGTCGGTTACTATTTCAAAAGTAATCGGCAAGACTTTATTTTCAGCATATTCGTTGGTTACTATTTCAAAAGTAATCGGTAAGATTTTTATTTTCAACATATTCGTCGCTTACTATTTCAAAAGTAATCAGCATGATTTATTTTCAGCACATTCGTCGGTAATTATTTCAAAAGTAATCGGCAAGATTTTTATTTTCAGCATATTCGTCGGTGACTATTTCAAAAGTAATCGGCAAGATTTTTATTTTCAGCATATTTGTCGGTTACTGTTTTAAAAGTAATCGACAAGATTTTTATTTTCAGCATATTCGTTGGTTACTATTTCAAAAGTAATCGGCAAGATTTTATTTTCAGCATATTCGTTGGTTACTATTTCAAAAGTAATCGGTAAGATTTTTATTTTCAACATATTCGTTGCTTACTATTTCAAAAGTAATCAGCATGATTTATTTTCAGCACATTCGTCGGTAATTATTTCAAAAGTAATCGGCAAGATTTTTATTTTCAGCATATTCGACGGTGATTATTTCAAAAGTAATCGGCAAGATTTTTATTTTCAGCATATTTGTCGGTTACTGTTTTAAAAGTAATCGGCAAGACTTTATTTTCAGCATATTCGTTGGTTACTATTTCAAAAGTAATCGGCAAGACTTTATTTTCAGCACATTCGTCGGTTACTATTTCAAAAGTAATTGGCAAGATTTTTATTTTCATAATATTCGTCGGTGACTATTTCAAAAGTAATCGGCAAGATTTTTATTTTCAGCATATTTGTCGGTTACTGTTTTAAAAGTAATCGACAAGATTTTTATTTTCAACATATTCGTCGGTTACTATTTCAAAAGTAATCGGCAAGACTTTATTTTCAGCATATTCGTTGGTTACTATTTCAAAAGTAATCGGTAAGATTTTTATTTTCAACATATTCGTCGCTTACTATTTCAAAAGTAATCAGCATGATTTATTTTCAGCACATTCGTCGGTAATTATTTCAAAAGTAATCGGCAAGATTTTTATTTTCAGCATATTCGTCGGTGACTATTTCAAAAGTAATCGGCAAGATTTTTATTTTCAGCATATTTGTCGGTTACTGTTTTAAAAGTAATCGACAAGATTTTTATTTTCAGCATATTCGTTGGTTACTATTTCAAAAGTAATCGGCAAGATTTTATTTTCAGCATATTCGTTGGTTACTATTTCAAAAGTAATCGGTAAGATTTTTATTTTCAACATATTCGTTGCTTACTATTTCAAAAGTAATCAGCATGATTTATTTTCAGCACATTCGTCGGTAATTATTTCAAAAGTAATCGGCAAGATTTTTATTTTCAGCATATTCGACGGTGATTATTTCAAAAGTAATCGGCAAGATTTTTATTTTCAGCATATTTGTCGGTTACTGTTTTAAAAGTAATCAGCAAGACTTTATTTTCAGCATATTCGTTGGTTACTATTTCAAAAGTAATCGGCAAGACTTTATTTTCAGCACATTCGTCGGTTACTATTTCAAAAGTAATTGGCAAGATTTTTATTTTCATAATATTCGTCGGTGACTATTTCAAAAGTAATCGGCAAGATTTTTATTTTCAGCATATTTGTCGGTTACTGTTTTAAAAGTAATCGACAAGATTTTTATTTTCAACATATTCGTCGGTTAATATTTCAAAAGTAATCGGCAAGACTTTATTTTCAGCATATTCGTTGGTTACTATTTCAAAAGTAATCGGCAAGACTTTATTTTCAACACATTCGTCGGTTACTATTTCAAAAGTAATTGGCAAGATTTTTATTTTCAACATATTCGTTGGTGACTATTTCAAAAGTAATCGGCAAGATTTTTATTTTCAGCATATTTGTCGGTTACTGTTTTAAAAGTAATCGACAAGATTTTTATTTTCAACATATTCGTCGGTTACTATTTCAAAAGTAATCGGCAAGACTTAATTTTCAGCATATTCGTTGGTTACTATTTCAAAAGTAATCGGTAAGATTTTTATTTTCAACATATTCGTCGGTTACTATTTCAAAAGTAATCGGCATGATTTATTTTCAGCACATTCGTCGGTTACTATTTCAAAAGTAATCGGCAAGATTTATTTTCAGCACATATTCATCGGTTACTATTTCAAAAGTAATGGGCAAGACTTTTATTTTCAGCACATTTGTCGGTTACTATTTCAATAGTAATCGGGATGATTTATTTTCAGCACATTCGTCGGTTACTATTTTAAAAGTAATCGGCATGATTTATTTTCAACACATTCGTCGGTTACTATTACAAAAGTAATCGGCATGATCTATTTTCTGCACATTCGTCGGTTACTTTTTCAAAAGTAATCGGCAAGATTTTTATTTTCAGCATATTTGTCGGTTACTATTTTAAAAGTAATCGGCAAGATTTTTATTTTCAGCATATTCGTCGGTGACTATTTCAAAAGTAATCGGCAAGATTTTTATTTTCAACATATTCGTCGGTTACTATTTCAAAAGTAATCGGCATGATTTATTTTCAGCACATTCGTCGGTTACTATTTCAAAAGTAATCGGCAAGATTTATTTTCAGCACATATTCGTCGGTTACTATTTCAAAAGTAATGGGCAAGACTTTTATTTTCAGCACATTTGTCGGTTACTGTTTTAAAAGTAATCGACAAGATTTTTATTTTCAACATATTCGTCGGTTACTATTTCAAAAGTAATCGGCAAGACTTTATTTTCAGCATATTCGTTGGTTACTATTTCAAAAGTAATCGGCAAGATTTATTTTCAGCACATATTCGTCGGTTACTATTTCAAAAGTAATCGGCAAGACTTTTATTTTCAGCACATTTGTCGGTTACTATTTCAATAGTAATCGGCATGATTTATTTTCAGCACATTCGTCGGTTACTATTTTAAAAGTAATCGACAAGATTTTTATTTTCAACATATTCGTCGGTTACTATTTCAAAAGTAATTGGCATGATTTTTATTTTCAACATATTCGTCGGTGACTACTTCAAAAGTAATCGGCAAGATTTTTATTTTCAGCATATTTGTCGGTTACTGTTTTAAAAGTAATCGACAAGATTTTTATTTTCAACATATTCGTCGGTTACTATTTCAAAAGTAATCGGCAAGACTTTATTTTCAGCATATTCGTTGGTTACTATTTCAAAAGTAATCGGCAAGACTTTATTTTCAGCACATTCGTCGGTTACTATTTCAAAAGTAATGGGCAAGATTTTTATTTTCAACATATTCGTCGGTGACTATTTCAAAAGTAATCGGCAAGATTTTTATTTTCAGCATATTTGTCGGTTACTGTTTTAAAAGTAATCGACAAGATTTTTATTTTCAACATATTCGTCGGTTACTATTTCAAAAGTAATCGGCAAGACTTTATTTTCAGCATATTCGTTGGTTACTATTTCAAAAGTAATCGGTAAGATTTTTATTTTCAACATATTCGTCGCTTACTATTTCAAAAGTAATCAGCATGATTTATTTTCAGCACATTCGTCGGTAATTATTTCAAAAGTAATCGACAAGATTTTTATTTTCAACATATTCGTCGGTGACTATTTCAAAAGTAATCGGCAAGATTTTTATTTTCAGCATATTTGTCGGTTACTGTTTTAAAAGTAATCGACAAGATTTTTATTTTCAACATATTCGTCGGTTACTATTTCAAAAGTAATCGGCAAGACTTTATTTTCAGCATATTCGTTGGTTACTATTTCAAAAGTAATCGGTAAGATTTTTATTTTCAACATATTCGTCGCTTACTATTTCAAAAGTAATCAGCATGATTTATTTTCAGCACATTCGTCGGTAATTATTTCAAAAGTAATCGACAAGATTTTTATTTTCAGCATATTCGTCGGTGATTATTTCAAAAGTAATCGACAAGATTTTTATTTTCAGCATATTTGTCGGTTACTATTTTAAAAGTAATCGGAAGAACTTTATTTTCAGCATATTCGTTGGTTACTATTTCAAAAGTAATCGGCAAGACTTTATTTTCAGCACATTCGTCCGTTACTATTTCAAAAGTAATTGGCAAGATTTTTATTTTCAACATATTCGTCGGTGACTATTTCAAAAGTAATCGGCAAGATTTTTATTTTCAGCATATTTGTCGGTTACTGTTTTAAAAGTAATCGACAAGATTTTTATTTTCAACATATTCGTCGGTTACTATTTCAAAAGTAATCGGCAAGACTTTATTTTCAGCATATTCGTTGGTTACTATTTCAAAAGTAATCGGCAAGACTTTATTTTCAGCACATTCGTCGGTTACTATTTCAAAAGTAATTGGCAAGATTTTTATTTTCAACATATTCGTCGGTGACTATTTCAAAAGTAATCGGCAAGATTTTTATTTTCAGCATATTTGTCGGTTACTGTTTTAAAAGTAATCGACAAGATTTTTATTTTCAACATATTCGTCGGTTACTATTTCAAAAGTAATCGGCAAGACTTTATTTTCAGCATATTCGTTGGTTACTATTTCAAAAGTAATCGGTAAGATTTTTATTTTCAACATATTCGTCGCTTACTATTTCAAAAGTAATCAGCATGATTTATTTTCAGCACATTCGTCGGTAATTATTTCAAAAGTAATCGACAAGATTTTTATTTTCAGCATATTCGTCGGTGACTATTTCAAAAGTAATCGGCAAGATTTTTATTTTCAGCATATTTGTCGGTTACTGTTTTAAAAGTAATCGACAAGATTTTTATTTTCAACATATTCGTCGGTTACTATTTCAAAAGTAATCGGCAAGACTTTATTTTCAGCATATTCGTTGGTTACTATTTCAAAAGTAATCGATAAGATTTTTATTTTCAACATATTCGTCGCTTACTATTTCAAAAGTAATCAGCATGATTTATTTTCAGCACATTCGTCGGTAATTATTTCAAAAGTAATCGACAAGATTTTTATTTTCAGCATATTCGTCGGTGATTATTTCAAAAGTAATCGGCAAGATTTTTATTTTCAGCATATTTGTCGGTTACTGTTTTAAAAGTAATCGGCAAGACTTTATTTTCAGCATATTCGTTGGTTACTATTTCAAAAGTAATCGGCAAGACTTTATTTTCAGCACATTCGTCCGTTACTATTTTAAAAGTAATTGGCAAGATTTTTATTTTCAACATATTCGTCGGTGACTATTTCAAAAGTAATCGGCAAGATTTTTATTTTCAGCATATTTGTCGGTTACTGTTTTATAAGTAATCGACAAGATTTATATTTTCAACATATTCGTCGGTTACTATTTCAAAAGTAATCGGCAAGACTTTATTTTCAGCATATTCGTTGGTTACTATTTCAAAAGTAATCGGTAAGATTTTTATTTTCAACATATTCGTCGCTTACTATTTCAAAAGTAATCAGCATGATTTATTTTCAGCACATTCGTCGGTAATTATTTCAAAAGTAATCGACAAGATTTTTATTTTCAGCATATTCGTCGGTGACTATTTCATAAGTAATCGGCAAGATTTTTATTTTCAGCATATTTGTCGGTTACTGTTTTAAAAGTAATGGACAAGATTTTTATTTTCAACATATTCGTCGGTTACTATTTCAAAAGTAATCGGCAAGACTTTATTTTCAGCATATTCGTTGGTTACTATTTCAAAAGTAATCGGTAAGATTTTTATTTTCAACATATTCGTCGCTTACTATTTCAAAAGTAATCAGCATGATTTATTTTCAGCACATTCGTCGGTAATTATTTCAAAAGTAATCGACAAGATTTTTATTTTCAGCATATTCGTCGGTGACTATTTCAAAAGTAATCGGCAAGATTTTTATTTTCAGCATATTTGTCGGTTACTGTTTTAAAAGTAATCGACAAGATTTTTATTTTCAACATATTCGTCGGTTACTATTTCAAAAGTAATCGGCAAGACTTTATTTTCAGCATATTCGTTGGTTACTATTTCAAAAGTAATCGGTAAGATTTTTATTTTCAACATATTCGTCGCTTACTATTTCAAAAGTAATCAGCATGATTTATTTTCAGCACATTCGTCGGTAATTATTTCAAAAGTAATCGACAAGATTTTTATTTTCAGCATATTCGTCGGTGATTATTTCAAAAGTAATCGACAAGATTTTTATTTTCAGCATATTTGTCGGTTACTGTTTTAAAAGTAATCGGCAAGACTTTATTTTCAGCATATTCGTTGGTTACTATTTCAAAAGTAATCGGCAAGACTTTATTTTCAGCACATTCGTCCGTTACTATTTCAAAAGTAATTGGCAAGATTTTTATTTTCAACATATTCGTCGGTGACTATTTCAAAAGTAATCGGCAAGATTTTTATTTTCAGCATATTTGTCGGTTACTGTTTTAAAAGTAATCGACAAGATTTTTATTTTCAACATATTCGTCGGTTACTATTTCAAAAGTAATCGGCAAGACTTTATTTTCAGCATATTCGTTGGTTACTATTTCAAAAGTAATCGGCAAGACTTTATTTTCAGCACATTCGTCGGTTACTATTTCAAAAGTAATTGGCA
The DNA here is from genome assembly GCA_958299785.1 of Medicago lupulina. Lineage (NCBI taxonomy): Eukaryota > Viridiplantae > Streptophyta > Magnoliopsida > Fabales > Fabaceae > Medicago > Medicago lupulina. The sequence goes on along the minus strand of OY283139.1, from coordinate 48,809,661 downwards.
AGATTTTTATTTTCAACATATTCGTCGGTGACTATTTCAAAAGTAATCGGCAAGATTTTTATTTTCAGCATATTTGTCGGTTACTGTTTTAAAAGTAATCGACAAGATTTTTATTTTCAACATATTCGTCGGTTACTATTTCAAAAGTAATCGGCAAGACTTTATTTTCAGCATATTCGTTGGTTACTATTTCAAAAGTAATCGGTAAGATTTTTATTTTCAACATATTCGTCGCTTACTATTTCAAAAGTAATCAGCATGATTTATTTTCAGCACATTCGTCGGTAATTATTTCAAAAGTAATCGACAAGATTTTTATTTTCAGCATATTCGTCGGTGACTATTTCAAAAGTAATCGGCAAGATTTTTATTTTCAGCATATTTGTCGGTTACTGTTTTAAAAGTAATCGACAAGATTTTTATTTTCAACATATTCGTCGGTTACTATTTCAAAAGTAATCGGCAAGACTTTATTTTCAGCATATTCGTTGGTTACTATTTCAAAAGTAATCGGTAAGATTTTTATTTTCAACATATTCGTCGGTAATTATTTCAAAAGTAATCGACAAGATTTTTATTTTCAGCATATTCGTCGGTGATTATTTCAAAAGTAATCGACAAGATTTTTATTTTCAGCATATTTGTCGGTTACTGTTTTAAAAGTAATCGGCAAGACTTTATTTTCAGCATATTCGTTGGTTACTATTTCAAAAGTAATCGGCAAGACTTTATTTTCAGCACATTCGTCCGTTACTATTTCAAAAGTAATTGGCAAGATTTTTATTTTCAACATATTCGTCGGTGACTATTTCAAAAGTAATCGGCAAGATTTTTATTTTCAGCATATTTGTCGGTTACTGTTTTAAAAGTAATCGACAAGATTTTTATTTTCAACATATTCGTCGGTTACTATTTCAAAAGTAATCGGCAAGACTTTATTTTCAGCATATTCGTTGGTTACTATTTCAAAAGTAATCGGCAAGACTTTATTTTCAGCACATTCGTCGGTTACTATTTCAAAAGTAATTGGCAAGATTTTTATTTTCAACATATTCGTCGGTGACTATTTCAAAAGTAATCGGCAAGATTTTTATTTTCAGCATATTTGTCGGTTACTGTTTTAAAAGTAATCGACAAGATTTTTATTTTCAACATATTCGTCGGTTACTATTTCAAAAGTAATCGGCAAGACTTTATTTTCAGCATATTCGTTGGTTACTATTTCAAAAGTAATCGGTAAGATTTTTATTTTCAACATATTCGTCGCTTACTATTTCAAAAGTAATCAGCATGATTTATTTTCAGCACATTCGTCGGTAATTATTTCAAAAGTAATCGACAAGATTTTTATTTTCAGCATATTCGTCGGTGACTATTTCAAAAGTAATCGGCAAGATTTTTATTTTCAGCATATTTGTCGGTTACTGTTTTAAAAGTAATCGACAAGATTTTTATTTTCAACATATTCGTCGGTTACTATTTCAAAAGTAATCGGCAAGACTTTATTTTCAGCATATTCGTTGGTTACTATTTCAAAAGTAATCGGTAAGATTTTTATTTTCAACATATTCGTCGCTTACTATTTCAAAAGTAATCAGCATGATTTATTTTCAGCACATTCGTCGGTAATTATTTCAAAAGTAATCGACAAGATTTTTATTTTCAGCATATTCGTCGGTGATTATTTCAAAAGTAATCGACAAGATTTTTATTTTCAGCATATTTGTCGGTTACTGTTTTAAAAGTAATCGGCAAGACTTTATTTTCAGCATATTCGTTGGTTACTATTTCAAAAGTAATCGGCAAGACTTTATTTTCAGCACATTCGTCCGTTACTATTTCAAAAGTAATTGGCAAGATTTTTATTTTCAACATATTCGTCGGTGACTATTTCAAAAGTAATCGGCAAGATTTTTATTTTCAGCATATTTGTCGGTTACTGTTTTAAAAGTAATCGACAAGATTTTTATTTTCAACATATTCGTCGGTTACTATTTCAAAAGTAATCGGCAAGACTTTATTTTCAGCATATTCGTTGGTTACTATTTCAAAAGTAATCGGCAAGACTTTATTTTCAGCACATTCGTCGGTTACTATTTCAAAAGTAATTGGCAAGATTTTTATTTTCAACATATTCGTCGGTGACTATTTCAAAAGTAATCGGCAAGATTTTTATTTTCAGCATATTTGTCGGTTACTGTTTTAAAAGTAATCGACAAGATTTTTATTTTCAACATATTCGTCGGTTACTATTTCAAAAGTAATCGGCAAGACTTTATTTTCAGCATATTCGTTGGTTACTATTTCAAAAGTAATCGGTAAGATTTTTATTTTCAACATATTCGTCGCTTACTATTTCAAAAGTAATCAGCATGATTTATTTTCAGCACATTCGTCGGTAATTATTTCAAAAGTAATCGACAAGATTTTTATTTTCAGCATATTCGTCGGTGACTATTTCAAAAGTAATCGGCAAGATTTTTATTTTCAGCATATTTGTCGGTTACTGTTTTAAAAGTAATCGACAAGATTTTTATTTTCAACATATTCGTCGGTTACTATTTCAAAAGTAATCGGCAAGACTTTATTTTCAGCATATTCGTTGGTTACTATTTCAAAAGTAATCGATAAGATTTTTATTTTCAACATATTCGTCGCTTACTATTTCAAAAGTAATCAGCATGATTTATTTTCAGCACATTCGTCGGTAATTATTTCAAAAGTAATCGACAAGATTTTTATTTTCAGCATATTCGTCGGTGATTATTTCAAAAGTAATCGGCAAGATTTTTATTTTCAGCATATTTGTCGGTTACTGTTTTAAAAGTAATCGGCAAGACTTTATTTTCAGCATATTCGTTGGTTACTATTTCAAAAGTAATCGGCAAGACTTTATTTTCAGCACATTCGTCCGTTACTATTTTAAAAGTAATTGGCAAGATTTTTATTTTCAACATATTCGTCGGTGACTATTTCAAAAGTAATCGGCAAGATTTTTATTTTCAGCATATTTGTCGGTTACTGTTTTATAAGTAATCGACAAGATTTATATTTTCAACATATTCGTCGGTTACTATTTCAAAAGTAATCGGCAAGACTTTATTTTCAGCATATTCGTTGGTTACTATTTCAAAAGTAATCGGTAAGATTTTTATTTTCAACATATTCGTCGCTTACTATTTCAAAAGTAATCAGCATGATTTATTTTCAGCACATTCGTCGGTAATTATTTCAAAAGTAATCGACAAGATTTTTATTTTCAGCATATTCGTCGGTGACTATTTCATAAGTAATCGGCAAGATTTTTATTTTCAGCATATTTGTCGGTTACTGTTTTAAAAGTAATGGACAAGATTTTTATTTTCAACATATTCGTCGGTTACTATTTCAAAAGTAATCGGCAAGACTTTATTTTCAGCATATTCGTTGGTTACTATTTCAAAAGTAATCGGTAAGATTTTTATTTTCAACATATTCGTCGCTTACTATTTCAAAAGTAATCAGCATGATTTATTTTCAGCACATTCGTCGGTAATTATTTCAAAAGTAATCGACAAGATTTTTATTTTCAGCATATTCGTCGGTGACTATTTCAAAAGTAATCGGCAAGATTTTTATTTTCAGCATATTTGTCGGTTACTGTTTTAAAAGTAATCGACAAGATTTTTATTTTCAACATATTCGTCGGTTACTATTTCAAAAGTAATCGGCAAGATTTTATTTTCAGCATATTCGTTGGTTACTATTTCAAAAGTAATCGGTAAGATTTTTATTTTCAACATATTCGTTGCTTACTATTTCAAAAGTAATCAGCATGATTTATTTTCAGCACATTCGTCGGTAATTATTTCAAAAGTAATCGGCAAGATTTTTATTTTCAGCATATTCGACGGTGATTATTTCAAAAGTAATCGGCAAGATTTTTATTTTCAGCATATTTGTCGGTTACTGTTTTAAAAGTAATCGGCAAGACTTTATTTTCAGCATATTCGTTGGTTACTATTTCAAAAGTAATCGGCAAGACTTTATTTTCAGCACATTCGTCGGTTACTATTTCAAAAGTAATTGGCAAGATTTTTATTTTCATAATATTCGTCGGTGACTATTTCAAAAGTAATCGGCAAGATTTTTATTTTCAGCATATTTGTCGGTTACTGTTTTAAAAGTAATCGACAAGATTTTTATTTTCAACATATTCGTCGGTTAATATTTCAAAAGTAATCGGCAAGACTTTATTTTCAGCATATTCGTTGGTTACTATTTCAAAAGTAATCGGCAAGACTTTATTTTCAACACATTCGTCGGTTACTATTTCAAAAGTAATTGGCAAGATTTTTATTTTCAACATATTCGTTGGTGACTATTTCAAAAGTAATCGGCAAGATTTTTATTTTCAGCATATTTGTCGGTTACTGTTTTAAAAGTAATCGACAAGATTTTTATTTTCAACATATTCGTCGGTTACTATTTCAAAAGTAATCGGCAAGACTTAATTTTCAGCATATTCGTTGGTTACTATTTCAAAAGTAATCGGTAAGATTTTTATTTTCAACATATTCGTCGGTTACTATTTCAAAAGTAATCGGCATGATTTATTTTCAGCACATTCGTCGGTTACTATTTCAAAAGTAATCGGCAAGATTTATTTTCAGCACATATTCATCGGTTACTATTTCAAAAGTAATGGGCAAGACTTTTATTTTCAGCACATTTGTCGGTTACTATTTCAATAGTAATCGGGATGATTTATTTTCAGCACATTCGTCGGTTACTATTTTAAAAGTAATCGGCATGATTTATTTTCAACACATTCGTCGGTTACTATTTCAAAAGTAATCGGCATGATCTATTTTCTGCACATTCGTCGGTTACTTTTTCAAAAGTAATCGGCAAGATTTTTATTTTCAGCATATTTGTCGGTTACTATTTTAAAAGTAATCGGCAAGATTTTTATTTTCAGCATATTCGTCGGTGACTATTTCAAAAGTAATCGGCAAGATTTTTATTTTCAACATATTCGTCGGTTACTATTTCAAAAGTAATCGGCATGATTTATTTTCAGCACATTCGTCGGTTACTATTTCAAAAGTAATCGGCAAGATTTATTTTCAGCACATATTCGTCGGTTACTATTTCAAAAGTAATGGGCAAGACTTTTATTTTCAGCACATTTGTCGGTTACTGTTTTAAAAGTAATCGACAAGATTTTTATTTTCAACATATTCGTCGGTTACTATTTCAAAAGTAATCGGCAAGACTTTATTTTCAGCATATTCGTTGGTTACTATTTCAAAAGTAATCGGCAAGATTTATTTTCAGCACATATTCGTCGGTTACTATTTCAAAAGTAATCGGCAAGACTTTTATTTTCAGCACATTTGTCGGTTACTATTTCAATAGTAATCGGCAAGATTTATTTTCAGCACATTCGTCGGTTACTATTTTAAAAGTAATCGACAAGATTTTTATTTTCAACATATTCGTCGGTTACTATTTCAAAAGTAATTGGCATGATTTTTATTTTCAACATATTCGTCGGTGACTACTTCAAAAGTAATCGGCAAGATTTTTATTTTCAGCATATTTGTCGGTTACTGTTTTAAAAGTAATCGACAAGATTTTTATTTTCAACATATTCGTCGGTTACTATTTCAAAAGTAATCGGCAAGACTTTATTTTCAGCATATTCGTTGGTTACTATTTCAAAAGTAATCGGCAAGACTTTATTTTCAGCACATTCGTCGGTTACTATTTCAAAAGTAATGGGCAAGATTTTTATTTTCAACATATTCGTCGGTGACTATTTCAAAAGTAATCGGCAAGATTTTTATTTTCAGCATATTTGTCGGTTACTGTTTTAAAAGTAATCGACAAGATTTTTATTTTCAACATATTCGTCGGTTACTATTTCAAAAGTAATCGGCAAGACTTTATTTTCAGCATATTCGTTGGTTACTATTTCAAAAGTAATCGGTAAGATTTTTATTTTCAACATATTCGTCGCTTACTATTTCAAAAGTAATCAGCATGATTTATTTTCAGCACATTCGTCGGTAATTATTTCAAAAGTAATCGACAAGATTTTTATTTTCAACATATTCGTCGGTGACTATTTCAAAAGTAATCGGCAAGATTTTTATTTTCAGCATATTTGTCGGTTACTGTTTTAAAAGTAATCGACAAGATTTTTATTTTCAACATATTCGTCGGTTACTATTTCAAAAGTAATCGGCAAGACTTTATTTTCAGCATATTCGTTGGTTACTATTTCAAAAGTAATCGGTAAGATTTTTATTTTCAACATATTCGTCGCTTACTATTTCAAAAGTAATCAGCATGATTTATTTTCAGCACATTCGTCGGTAATTATTTCAAAAGTAATCGACAAGATTTTTATTTTCAGCATATTCGTCGGTGATTATTTCAAAAGTAATCGACAAGATTTTTATTTTCAGCATATTTGTCGGTTACTGTTTTAAAAGTAATCGGCAAGACTTTATTTTCAGCATATTCGTTGGTTACTATTTCAAAAGTAATCGGCAAGACTTTATTTTCAGCACATTCGTCCGTTACTATTTCAAAAGTAATTGGCAAGATTTTTATTTTCAACATATTCGTCGGTGACTATTTCAAAAGTAATCGGCAAGATTTTTATTTTCAGCATATTTGTCGGTTACTGTTTTAAAAGTAATCGACAAGATTTTTATTTTCAACATATTCGTCGGTTACTATTTCAAAAGTAATCGGCAAGACTTTATTTTCAGCATATTCGTTGGTTACTATTTCAAAAGTAATCGGTAAGATTTTTATTTTCAACATATTCGTCGCTTACTATTTCAAAAGTAATCAGCATGATTTATTTTCAGCACATTCGTCGGTAATTATTTCAAAAGTAATCGACAAGATTTTTATTTTCAACATATTCGTCGGTGACTATTTCAAAAGTAATCGGCAAGATTTTTATTTTCAGCATATTTGTCGGTTACTGTTTTAAAAGTAATCGACAAGATTTTTATTTTCAACATATTCGTCGGTTACTATTTCAAAAGTAATCGGCAAGACTTTATTTTCAGCATATTCGTTGGTTACTATTTCAAAAGTAATCGGTAAGATTTTTATTTTCAACATATTCGTCGCTTACTATTTCAAAAGTAATCAGCATGATTTATTTTCAGCACATTCGTCGGTAATTATTTCAAAAGTAATCGACAAGATTTTTATTTTCAGCATATTCGTCGGTGATTATTTCAAAAGTAATCGACAAGATTTTTATTTTCAGCATATTTGTCGGTTACTGTTTTAAAAGTAATCGGCAAGACTTTATTTTCAGCATATTCGTTGGTTACTATTTCAAAAGTAATCGGCAAGACTTTATTTTCAGCACATTCGTCCGTTACTATTTCAAAAGTAATTGGCAAGATTTTTATTTTCAACATATTCGTCGGTGACTATTTCAAAAGTAATCGGCAAGATTTTTATTTTCAGCATATTTGTCGGTTACTGTTTTAAAAGTAATCGACAAGATTTTTATTTTCAACATATTCGTCGGATACTATTTCAAAAGTAATCGGCAAGACTTTATTTTCAGCATATTCGTTGGTTACTATTTCAAAAGTAATCGGCAAGACTTTATTTTCAGCACATTCGTCGGTTACTATTTCAAAAGTAATTGGCAAGATTTTTATTTTCAACATATTCGTCGGTGACTATTTCAAAAGTAATCGGCAAGATTTTTATTTTCAGCATATTTGTCGGTTACTGTTTTAAAAGTAATCGACAAGATTTTTATTTTCAACATATTCGTCGGTTACTATTTCAAAAGTAATCGGCAAGACTTTATTTTCAGCATATTCGTTGGTTACTATTTCAAAAGTAATCGGTAAGATTTTTATTTTCAACATATTCGTCGCTTACTATTTCAAAAGTAATCAGCATGATTTATTTTCAGCACATTCGTCGGTAATTATTTCAAAAGTAATCGACAAGATTTTTATTTTCAGCATATTCGTCGGTGACTATTTCAAAAGTAATCGGCAAGATTTTTATTTTCAGCATATTTGTCGGTTACTGTTTTAAAAGTAATCGACAAGATTTTTATTTTCAACATATTCGTCGGTTACTATTTCAAAAGTAATCGGCAAGACTTTATTTTCAGCATATTCGTTGGTTACTATTTCAAAAGTAATCGATAAGATTTTTATTTTCAACATATTCGTCGCTTACTATTTCAAAAGTAATCAGCATGATTTATTTTCAGCACATTCGTCGGTAATTATTTCAAAAGTAATCGACAAGATTTTTATTTTCAGCATATTCGTCGGTGATTATTTCAAAAGTAATCGGCAAGATTTTTATTTTCAGCATATTTGTCGGTTACTGTTTTAAAAGTAATCGGCAAGACATTATTTTCAGCATATTCGTTGGTTACTATTTCAAAAGTAATCGGCAAGACTTTATTTTCAGCACATTCGTCCGTTACTATTTTAAAAGTAATTGGCAAGATTTTTATTTTCAACATATTCGTCGGTGACTATTTCAAAAGTAATCGGCAAGATTTTTATTTTCAGCATATTTGTCGGTTACTGTTTTATAAGTAATCGACAAGATTTATATTTTCAACATATTCGTCGGTTACTATTTCAAAAGTAATCGGCAAGACTTTATTTTCAGCATATTCGTTGGTTACTATTTCAAAAGTAATCGGTAAGATTTTTATTTTCAACATATTCGTCGCTTACTATTTCAAAAGTAATCAGCATGATTTATTTTCAGCACATTCGTCGGTAATTATTTCAAAAGTAATCGACAAGATTTTTATTTTCAGCATATTCGTCGGTGACTATTTCATAAGTAATCGGCAAGATTTTTATTTTCAGCATATTTGTCGGTTACTGTTTTAAAAGTAATGGACAAGATTTTTATTTTCAACATATTCGTCGGTTACTATTTCAAAAGTAATCGGCAAGATTTTATTTTCAGCATATTCGTTGGTTACTATTTCAAAAGTAATCGGTAAGATTTTTATTTTCAAAATATTCGTTGCTTACTATTTCAAAAGTAATCAGCATGATTTATTTTCAGCACATTCGTCGGTAATTATTTCAAAAGTAATCGGCAAGATTTTTATTTTCAGCATATTCGACGGTGATTATTTCAAAAGTAATCGGCAAGATTTTTATTTTCAGCATATTTGTCGGTTACTGTTTTAAAAGTAATCGGCAAGACTTTATTTTCAGCATATTCGTTGGTTACTATTTCAAAAGTAATCGGCAAGACTTTATTTTCAGCACATTCGTCGGTTACTATTTCAAAAGTAATTGGCAAGATTTTTATTTTCATAATATTCGTCGGTGACTATTTCAAAAGTAATCGGCAAGATTTTTATTTTCTGCATATTTGTCGGTTACTGTTTTAAAAGTAATCGACAAGATTTTTATTTTCAACATATTCGTCGGTTACTATTTCAGAAGTAATCGGCAAGACTTTATTTTCAGCATATTCGTTGGTTACTATTTCAAAAGTAATCGGCAAGACTTTATTTTCAGCACATTCGTCGGTTACTATTTCAAAAGTAATTGGCAAGATTTTTATTTTCAACATATTCGTTGGTGACTATTTCAAAAGTAATCGGCAAGATTTTTATTTTCAGCATATTTGTCGGTTACTGTTTTAAAAGTAATCGACAAGATTTATATTTTCAACATATTCGTCGGTTACTATTTCAAAAGTAATCGGCAAGACTTTATTTTCAGCATATTCGTTGGTTACTATTTCAAAAGTAATCGGTAAGATTTTTATTTTCAACATATTCGTCGCTTACTATTTCAAAAGTAATCAGCATGATTTATTTTCAGCACATTCGTCGGTAATTATTTCAAAAGTAATCGACAAGATTTTTATTTTCAGCATATTCGTCGGTGACTATTTCATAAGTAATCGGCAAGATTTTTATTTTCAGCATATTTGTCGGTTACTGTTTTAAAAGTAATGGACAAGATTTTTATTTTCAACATATTCGTCGGTTACTATTTCAAAAGTAATCGGCAAGATTTTATTTTCAGCATATTCGTTGGTTACTATTTCAAAAGTAATCGGTAAGATTTTTATTTTCAAAATATTCGTTGCTTACTATTTCAAAAGTAATCAGCATGATTTATTTTCAGCACATTCGTCGGTAATTATTTCAAAAGTAATCGGCAAGATTTTTATTTTCAGCATATTCGACGGTGATTATTTCAAAAGTAATCGGCAAGATTTTTATTTTCAGCATATTTGTCGGTTACTGTTTTAAAAGTAATCGGCAAGACTTTATTTTCAGCATATTCGTTGGTTACTATTTCAAAAGTAATCGGCAAGACTTTATTTTCAGCACATTCGTCGGTTACTATTTCAAAAGTAATTGGCAAGATTTTTATTTTCATAATATTCGTCGGTGACTATTTCAAAAGTAATCGGCAAGATTTTTATTTTCTGCATATTTGTCGGTTACTGTTTTAAAAGTAATCGACAAGATTTTTATTTTCAACATATTCGTCGGTTACTATTTCAGAAGTAATCGGCAAGACTTTATTTTCAGCATATTCGTTGGTTACTATTTCAAAAGTAATCGGCAAGACTTTATTTTCAGCACATTCGTCGGTTACTATTTCAAAAGTAATTGGCAAGATTTTTATTTTCAACATATTCGTTGGTGACTATTTCAAAAGTAATCGGCAAGATTTTTATTTTCAGCATATTTGTCGGTTACTGTTTTAAAAGTAATCGACAAGATTTTTATTTTCAACATATTCGTCGGTTACTATTTCAAAAGTAATCGGCAAGACTTAATTTTCAGCATATTCGTTGGTTACTATTTCAAAAGTAATCGGTAAGATTTTTATTTTCAACATATTCGTCGGTTACTATTTCAAAAGTAATCGGCATGATTTATTTTCAGCACATTCGTCGGTTACTATTTCAAAAGTAATCGGCAAGATTTATTTTCAGCACATATTCATCGGTTACTATTTCAAAAGTAATGGGCAAGACTTTTATTTTCAGCACATTTGTCGGTTACTATTTCAATAGTAATCGGGATGATTTATTTTCAGCACATTCGTCGGTTACTATTTTAAAAGTAATCGGCATGATTTATTTTCAACACATTCGTCGGTTACTATTTCAAAAGTAATCGGCATGATCTATTTTCTGCACATTCGTCGGTTACTATTTCAAAAGTAATCGGCAAGATTTTTATTTTCAGCATATTTGTCGGTTACTATTTTAAAAGTAATCGGCAAGATTTTTATTTTCAGCATATTCGTCGGTGACTATTTCAAAAGTAATCGGCAAGATTTTTATTTTCAACATATTTGTCGGTTACTATTTTAAAAGTAATCGACAAGATTTTTATTTTCAACATATTCGTCGGTTACTATTTCAAAAGTAATCGGCATGATTTATTTTCAGCACATATTCGTCGGTTACTATTTCAAAAGTAATGGGCAAGACTTTTATTTTCAGCACATTTGTCGGTTACTGTTTTAAAAGTAATCGACAAGATTTTTATTTTCAACATATTCCTCGGTTACTATTTCAAAAGTAATCGGCAAGACTTTATTTTCAGCATATCCGTAGGTTACTATTTCAAAAGTAATCGGCAAGACTTTATTTTCAGCACATTCGTCGGTTACTATTTCAAAAGTAATTGGCAAGATTTTTATTTTCAACATATTCGTTGGTGACTATTTCAAAAGTAATCGGCAAGATTTTTATTTTCAGCATATTTGTCGGTTACTGTTTTAAAAGTAATCGACAAGATTTTTATTTTCAACATATTCGTCGGTTACTATTTCAAAAGTAATCGGCAAGACTTAATTTTCAGCATATTCGTTGGTCACTATTTCAAAAGTAATCGGTAAGATTTTTATTTTCAACATATTCGTCGCTTACTATTTCAAAAGTAATCGGCATGATTTATTTTCAGCACATTCGTCGTTTACTATTTCAAAAGTAATCGGCAAGATTTATTTTCAGCACATATTCGTCGGTTACTATTTCAAAAGTAATGGGCAAGACTTAAATTTTCAGCACATTTGTCGGTTACTATTTCAATAATAATCGGCATGATTTATTTTCAGCACATTCGTCGGTTACTATTTCAAAAGTAATCGGCATGATTTATTTTCACCACATTCGTCGGTTACTATTTTAAAAGTAATCGGCATGATCTATTTTCTGCACATTCGTCAGTTACTATTTCAAAAGTAATCGGCAAGTTTTTTATTTTCAGCATATTTGTCGGTTACTATTTTAAAAGTAATCGACAAGATTTTTATTTTCAACATATTCGCCGGTTCCTATTTCAAAAGTAATCGGCAAGACTTTATTTTCAGTACATTCGTTGGTTACTATTTTAAAAGTAATTGGTAAGATTTTTTTTTTCAACATATTCGTCGTTTACTATTTCAAAAGTAATCGGCAAGATTTTTATTTTCAGCATATTAGTCGGTGACTATTTCAAAAGTAATCGGCAAGATTTTTATTTTCAACATATTTGTCGGTTACTATTTCAAAAGTAATCGACAAGATTTTTATTTTCAACATATTCGTCGGTTACTATTTCAAAAGTAATCGGCATGATTTATTTTCAGCACATTCGTCGGTTACTATTTCAAAAGTAATCGGCATGATTTATTTTCAGCACATTCGTCGGTTACTATTTCAAAAGTAATGGGCAAGACTTTTATTTTCTGCACATTTGTCGGTTACTATTTCAATAGTAATCGGCATGATTTATTTTCAGCACATTCGTCGGTTACTATTTTAAAAGTAATCGGCTTGATTTATTTTCAACACATTCGTCGGTTACTATTTCAAAAGTAATCGGCATGATCTATTTTCTGCACATTCGTCGGTTACTATTTCAAAAGTAATCGGCAAGATTTTTATTTTCAGCATATTTGTCGGTTACTATTTCAAAAGTAATCGGCAAGATTTATTTTCAGCACATATTCATCGGTTACTATTTCAAAAGTAATGGGCAAGACTTTTATTTTCAGCACATTTGTCGGTTACTATTTCAATAGTAATCGGGATGATTTATTTTCAGCACATTCGTCGGTTACTATTTTAAAAGTAATCGGCATGATTTATTTTCAACACATTCGTCGGTTACTATTTCAAAAGTAATCGGCATGATCTATTTTCTGCACATTCGTCGGTTACTATTTCAAAAGTAATCGGCAAGATTTTTATTTTCAGCATATTTGTCGGTTACTATTTTAAAAGTAATCGGCAAGATTTTTATTTTCAGCATATTCGTCGGTGACTATTTCAAAAGTAATCGGCAAGATTTTTATTTTCAACATATTTGTCGGTTACTATTTTAAAAGTAATCGACAAGATTTTTATTTTCAACATATTCGTCGGTTACTATTTCAAAAGTAATCGGCATGATTTATTTTCAGCACATATTCGTCGGTTACTATTTCAAAAGTAATGGGCAAGACTTTTATTTTCAGCACATTTGTCGGTTACTGTTTTAAAAGTAATCGACAAGATTTTTATTTTCAACATATTCCTCGGTTACTATTTCAAAAGTAATCGGCATGATTTATTTTCACCACATTCGTCGGTTACTATTTTAAAAGTAATCGGCATGATCTATTTTCTGCACATTCGTCAGTTACTATTTCAAAAGTAATCGGCAAGTTTTTTATTTTCAGCATATTTGTCGGTTACTATTTTAAAAGTAATCGACAAGATTTTTATTTTCAACATATTCGTCGGTTCCTATTTCAAAAGTAATCGGCAAGACTTTATTTTCAGTACATTCGTTGGTTACTATTTTAAAAGTAATTGGTAAGATTTTTTTTTTCAACATATTCGTCGTTTACTATTTCAAAAGTAATCGGCAAGATTTTTATTTTCAGCATATTAGTCGGTGACTATTTCAAAAGTAATCGGCAAGATTTTTATTTTCAACATATTTGTCGGTTACTATTTCAAAAGTAATCGACAAGATTTTTATTTTCAACATATTCGTCGGTTACTATTTCAAAAGTAATCGGCATGATTTATTTTCAGCACATTCGTCGGTTACTATTTCAAAAGTAATCGGCATGATTTATTTTCAGCACATTCGTCGGTTACTATTTCAAAAGTAATGGGCAAGACTTTTATTTTCTGCACATTTGTCGGTTACTATTTCAATAGTAATCGGCATGATTTATTTTCAGCACATTCGTCGGTTACTATTTTAAAAGTAATCGGCTTGATTTATTTTCAACACATTCGTCGGTTACTATTTCAAAAGTAATCGGCATGATCTATTTTCTGCACATTCGTCGGTTACTATTTCAAAAGTAATCGGCAAGATTTTTATTTTCAGCATATTTGTCGGTTACTATTTCAAAAGTAATCGGCAAGATTTATTTTCAGCACATATTCATCGGTTACTATTTCAAAAGTAATGGGCAAGACTTTTATTTTCAGCACATTTGTCGGTTACTATTTCAATAGTAATCGGGATGATTTATTTTCAGCACATTCGTCGGTTACTATTTTAAAAGTAATCGGCATGATTTATTTTCAACACATTCGTCGGTTACTATTTCAAAAGTAATCGGCATGATCTATTTTCTGCACATTCGTCGGTTACTATTTCAAAAGTAATCGGCAAGATTTTTATTTTCAGCATATTTGTCGGTTACTATTTTAAAAGTAATCGGCAAGATTTTTATTTTCAGCATATTCGTCGGTGACTATTTCAAAAGTAATCGGCAAGATTTTTATTTTCAACATATTTGTCGGTTACTATTTTAAAAGTAATCGACAAGATTTTTATTTTCAACATATTCGTCGGTTACTATTTCAAAAGTAATCGGCATGATTTATTTTCAGCACATATTCGTCGGTTACTATTTCAAAAGTAATGGGCAAGACTTTTATTTTCAGCACATTTGTCGGTTACTGTTTTAAAAGTAATCGACAAGATTTTTATTTTCAACATATTCCTCGGTTACTATTTCAAAAGTAATCGGCAAGACTTTATTTTCAGCATATCCGTAGGTTACTATTTCAAAAGTAATCGGCAAGACTTTATTTTCAGCACATTCGTCGGTTACTATTTCAAAAGTAATTGGCAAGATTTTTATTTTCAACATATTCGTTGGTGACTATTTCAAAAGTAATCGGCAAGATTTTTATTTTCAGCATATTTGTCGGTTACTGTTTTAAAAGTAATCGACAAGATTTTTATTTTCAACATATTCGTCGGTTACTATTTCAAAAGTAATCGGCAAGACTTAATTTTCAGCATATTCGTTGGTCACTATTTCAAAAGTAATCGGTAAGATTTTTATTTTCAACATATTCGTCGCTTACTATTTCAAAAGTAATCGGCATGATTTATTTTCAGCACATATTCATCGGTTACTATTTCAAAAGTAATGGGCAAGACTTTTATTTTCAGCACATTTGTCGGTTACTATTTCAATAGTAATCGGGATGATTTATTTTCAGCACATTCGTCGGTTACTATTTTAAAAGTAATCGGCATGATTTATTTTCAACACATTCGTCGGTTACTATTTCAAAAGTAATCGGCATGATCTATTTTCTGCACATTCGTCGGTTACTATTTCAAAAGTAATCGGCAAGATTTTTATTTTCAGCATATTTGTCGGTTACTATTTTAAAAGTAATCGGCAAGATTTTTATTTTCAGCATATTCGTCGGTGACTATTTCAAAAGTAATCGGCAAGATTTTTATTTTCAACATATTTGTCGGTTACTATTTTAAAAGTAATCGACAAGATTTTTATTTTCAACATATTCGTCGGTTACTATTTCAAAAGTAATCGGCATGATTTATTTTCAGCACATATTCGTCGGTTACTATTTCAAAAGTAATGGGCAAGACTTTTATTTTCAGCACATTTGTCGGTTACTGTTTTAAAAGTAATCGACAAGATTTTTATTTTCAACATATTCCTCGGTTACTATTTCAAAAGTAATCGGCAAGACTTTATTTTCAGCATATCCGTAGGTTACTATTTCAAAAGTAATCGGCAAGACTTTATTTTCAGCACATTCGTCGGTCACTATTTCAAAAGTAATTGGCAAGATTTTTATTTTCAACATATTCGTTGGTGACTATTTCAAAAGTAATCGGCAAGATTTTTATTTTCAGCATATTTGTCGGTTACTGTTTTAAAAGTAATCGACAAGATTTTTATTTTCAACATATTCGTCGGTTACTATTTCAAAAGTAATCGGCAAGACTTAATTTTCAGCATATTCGTTGGTCACTATTTCAAAAGTAATCGGTAAGATTTTTATTTTCAACATATTCGTCGCTTACTATTTCAAAAGTAATCGGCATGATTTATTTTCAGCACATTCGTCGTTTACTATTTCAAAAGTAATCGGCAAGATTTATTTTCAGCACATATTCGTCGGTTACTATTTCAAAAGTAATGGGCAAGACTTATATTTTCAGCACATTTGTCGGTTACTATTTCAATAGTAATCGGCATGATTTATTTTCAGCACATTCGTCGGTTACTATTTCAAAAGTAATCGGCATGATTTATTTTCAACACATTCGTCGGTTACTATTTTAAAAGTAATCGGCATGATCTATTTTCTGCACATTCGTCAGTTACTATTTCAAAAGTAATCGGCAAGTTTTTTATTTTCAGCATATTTGTCGGTTACTATTTTAAAAGTAATCGACAAGATTGTTATTTTCAACATATTCGTCGGTTCCTATTTCAAAAGTAATCGGCAAGACTTTATTTTCAGTACATTCGTTGGTTACTATTTTAAAAGTAATTGGTAAGATTTTTTTTTTCAACATATTCGTCGCTTACTATTTCGAAAGTAATCGGCATGATTTATTTTCAGCACATTCGTCGTTTACTATTTCAAAAGTAATCGGCAAGATTTTTATTTTCAGCATATTAGTCGGTGACTATTTCAAAAGTAATCGGCAAGATTTTTATTTTCAACATATTTGTCGGTTACTATTTCAAAAGTAATCGACAAGATTTTTATTTTCAACATATTCGTCGGTTACTATTTCAAAAGTAATCGGCATGATTTATTTTCAGCACATTCGTCGGTTACTATTTCAAAAGTAATCGGCATGATTTATTTTCAGCACATTCGTCGGTTACTATTTCAAAAGTAATGGGCAAGACTTTTATTTTCTGCACATTTGTCGGTTACTATTTCAATAGTAATCGGCATGATTTATTTTCAGCACATTCGTCGGTTACTATTTTAAAAGTAATCGGCTTGATTTATTTTCAACACATTCGTCGGTTACTATTTCAAAAGTAATCGGCATGATCTATTTTCTGCACATTCGTCGGTTACTATTTCAAAAGTAATCGGCAAGATTTTTATTTTCAGCATATTTGTCGGTTACTATTTCAAAAGTAATCGGCAAGATTTATTTTCAGCACATATTCATCGGTTACTATTTCAAAAGTAATGGGCAAGACTTTTATTTTCAGCACATTTGTCGGTTACTATTTCAATAGTAATCGGGATGATTTATTTTCAGCACATTCGTCGGTTACTATTTTAAAAGTAATCGGCATGATTTATTTTCAACACATTCGTCGGTTACTATTTCAAAAGTAATCGGCATGATCTATTTTCTGCACATTCGTCGGTTACTATTTCAAAAGTAATCGGCAAGATTTTTATTTTCAGCATATTTGTCGGTTACTATTTTAAAAGTAATCGGCAAGATTTTTATTTTCAGCATATTCGTCGGTGACTATTTCAAAAGTAATCAGCAAGATTTTTATTTTCAACATATTTGTCGGTTACTATTTTAAAAGTAATCGACAAGATTTTTATTTTCAACATATTCGTCGGTTACTATTTCAAAAGTAATCGGCATGATTTATTTTCAGCACATATTCGTCGGTTACTATTTCAAAAGTAATGGGCAAGACTTTTATTTTCAGCACATTTGTCGGTTACTGTTTTAAAAGTAATCGACAAGATTTTTATTTTCAACATATTCCTCGGTTACTATTTCAAAAGTAATCGGCAAGACTTTATTTTCAGCATATCCGTAGGTTACTATTTCAAAAGTAATCGGTAAGACTTTATTTTCAGCACATTCGTCGGTCACTATTTCAAAAGTAATTGGCAAGATTTTTATTTTCAACATATTCGTTGGTGACTATTTCAAAAGTAATCGGCAAGATTTTTATTTTCAGCATATTTGTCGGTTACTGTTTTAAAAGTAATCGACAAGATTTTTATTTTCAACATATTCGTCGGTTACTATTTCAAAAGTAATCGGCAAGACTTAATTTTCAGCATATTCGTTGGTCACTATTTCAAAAGTAATCGGTAAGATTTTTATTTTCAACATATTCGTCGCTTACTATTTCAAAAGTAATCGGCATGATTTATTTTCAGCACATTCGTCGTTTACTATTTCAAAAGTAATCGGCAAGATTTATTTTCAGCACATATTCGTCGGTTACTATTTCAAAAGTAATGGGCAAGACTTATATTTTCAGCACATTTGTCGGTTACTATTTCAATAGTAATCGGCATGATTTATTTTCAGCACATTCGTCGGTTACTATTTCAAAAGTAATCGGCATGATTTATTTTCAACACATTCGTCGGTTACTATTTTAAAAGTAATCGGCATGATCTATTTTCTGCACATTCGTCAGTTACTATTTCAAAAGTAATCGGCAAGTTTTTTATTTTCAGCATATTTGTCGGTTACTATTTTAAAAGTAATCGACAAGATTTTTATTTTCAACATATTCGTCGGTTCCTATTTCAAAAGTAATCGGCAAGACTTTATTTTCAGTACATTCGTTGGTTACTATTTTAAAAGTAATTGGTAAGATTTTTTTTTCAACATATTCGTCGCTTACTATTTCGAAAGTAATCGGCATGATTTATTTTCAGCACATTCGTCGTTTACTATTTCAAAAGTAATCGGCAAGATTTTTATTTTCAGCATATTAGTCGGTGACTATTTCAAAAGTAATCGGCAAGATTTTTATTTTCAACATATTTGTCGGTTACTATTTCAAAAGTAATCGACAAGATTTTTATTTTCAACATATTCGTCGGTTACTATTTCAAAAGTAATCGGCATGATTTATTTTCAGCACATTCGTCGGTTACTATTTCAAAAGTAATCGGCATGATTTATTTTCAGCACATTCGTCGGTTACTATTTCAAAAGTAATGGGCAAGACTTTTATTTTCTGCACATTTGTCGGTTACTATTTCAATAGTAATCGGCATGATTTATTTTCAGCACATTCGTCGGTTACTATTTTAAAAGTAATCGGCTTGATTTATTTTCAACACATTCGTCGGTTACTATTTCAAAAGTAATCGGCATGATCTATTTTCTGCACATTCGTCGGTTACTATTTCAAAAGTAATCGGCAAGATTTTTATTTTCAGCATATTTGTCGGTTACTATTTTAAAAGTAATCGACAAGATTTTTATTTTCAACATATTCGTCGGTTCCTATTTCAAAAGTAATCGGCAAGACTTTATTTTCAGTACATTCGTTGGTTACTAATTTAAAAGTAATCGGTAAGATTTTTTTTTTCAACATATTCGTCGCTTACTATTTCGAAAGTAATCGGCATGATTTATTTTCAGCACATTCGTCGGTTACTATTTCAAAAGTAATCGGCAAGATTTTTATTTTCAGCATATTCGTCGGTGACTATTTCAAAAGTAATCGGTAAGATTTTTATTTTCAACATATTCGTCGGTTACTATTTCGAAAGTAATCGGCATGATTTATTTTCAGCACATTCGTCGGTTACTATTTCAAAAGTAATCGGCATTATTTATTTTCAGCACATTTGTCGGTTACTATTTCAATAGTAATCGGCATGATATATTTTCAGCACATTCGTCGGTTACTATTTCAAAAGTAATCGGCGTTATTTATTTTCAACACATTCGTCGGTTACTATTTCAAAAGTAATCGGCATGATCTATTTTCTGCACATTCGTCGGTTACTATTTCAAAAGTAATTGGCAAGACTTTTATTTTCAGCAAATTTGTCTGTTACTATTTCAAAAGTAATCGGCATGATTTATTTTCAACACATTCGTCGGTTACTATTTCAAAAGTAATCGGCATGATCTATTTTCTGCACATTCGTCGGTTACTATTTCAAAAGTAATCGGCAAGATTTTTATTTTCAGTTTATTTGTCGGTTACTATTTTCAAAGTAATCGACAAGATTTTTATTTTCAACATATTCGTCGGTGACTATTTCAAAAGTAATCGGCATGATTTATTTTCAGCACATTCGTCAGGTTACTATTTCAAAAGTAATTGGCAAGACTTTTATTTTCAGCAAATTTGTCGGTTACTATTTCAAAAGTAATTGGCATGATTTATTTTCAGCACATTTTTCGGTTACTATTTCAAAAGTAATCCGCAAGGCTTTATATTCAACACATTCGTCGGTTACTATTTCAAAAGTAATCGGCATGATCTATTTTCTGCACATTCGTCGGTTACTATTTCAAAAGTAATCAACAAAATTTTTATATTCAGCATATTCGTCGGTTACTATTTCAAAGGTAATCGGCAAGATTTATTTTCAGTACATTCGTTGGTTACTATTTTAAAAGTAATCGGCAAGATTTTTATTTTCAACATATTTGTCGGTTACTATTTTAAAAGTAATCGACAAGATTTTTATTTTCAACACATTCGTCGGTTACTATTTCAAAAGTAATCGGCATGATCTATTTTCTGCACATTCGTCGGTTACTATTTCAAAAGTAATCGGCAAGATTTTTATTTTCAGCATATTTGTCGGTTACTATTTCAAAAGTAATCGGCAAGATTTATTTTCAGCACATATTCATCGGTTACTATTTCAAAAGTAATGGGCAAGACTTTTATTTTCAGCACATTTGTCGGTTACTATTTCAATAGTAATCGGGATGATTTATTTTCAGCACATTCGTCGGTTACTATTTTAAAAGTAATCGGCATGATTTATTTTCAACACATTCGTCGGTTACTATTTCAAAAGTAATCGGCATGATCTATTTTCTGCACATTCGTCGGTTACTATTTCAAAAGTAATCGGCAAGATTTTTATTTTCAGCATATTTGTCGGTTACTATTTTAAAAGTAATCGGCAAGATTTTTATTTTCAGCATATTCGTCGGTGACTATTTCAAAAGTAATCAGCAAGATTTTTATTTTCAACATATTTGTCGGTTACTATTTTAAAAGTAATCGACAAGATTTTTATTTTCAACATATTCGTCGGTTACTATTTCAAAAGTAATCGGCATGATTTATTTTCAGCACATATTCGTCGGTTACTATTTCAAAAGTAATGGGCAAGACTTTTATTTTCAGCACATTTGTCGGTTACTGTTTTAAAAGTAATCGACAAGATTTTTATTTTCAACATATTCCTCGGTTACTATTTCAAAAGTAATCGGCAAGACTTTATTTTCAGCATATCCGTAGGTTACTATTTCAAAAGTAATCGGCAAGACTTTATTTTCAGCACATTCGTCGGTCACTATTTCAAAAGTAATTGGCAAGATTTTTATTTTCAACATATTCGTTGGTGACTATTTCAAAAGTAATCGGCAAGATTTTTATTTTCAGCATATTTGTCGGTTACTGTTTTAAAAGTAATCGACAAGATTTTTATTTTCAACATATTCGTCGGTTACTATTTCAAAAGTAATCGGCAAGACTTAATTTTCAGCATATTCGTTGGTCACTATTTCAAAAGTAATCGGTAAGATTTTTATTTTCAACATATTCGTCGCTTACTATTTCAAAAGTAATCGGCATGATTTATTTTCAGCACATTCGTCGTTTACTATTTCAAAAGTAATCGGCAAGATTTATTTTCAGCACATATTCGTCGGTTACTATTTCAAAAGTAATGGGCAAGACTTATATTTTCAGCACATTTGTCGGTTACTATTTCAATAGTAATCGGCATGATTTATTTTCAGCACATTCGTCGGTTACTATTTCAAAAGTAATCGGCATGATTTATTTTCAACACATTCGTCGGTTACTATTTTAAAAGTAATCGGCATGATCTATTTTCTGCACATTCGTCAGTTACTATTTCAAAAGTAATCGGCAAGTTTTTTATTTTCAGCATATTTGTCGGTTACTATTTTAAAAGTAATCGACAAGATTTTTATTTTCAACATATTCGTCGGTTACTATTTCAAAAGTAATCGGCATGATTTATTTTCAGCACATTCGTCGGTTACTATTTCAAAAGTAATCGGCATGATTTATTTTCAGCACATTCGTCGGTTACTATTTCAAAAGTAATGGGCAAGACTTTTATTTTCTGCACATTTGTCGGTTACTATTTCAATAGTAATCGGCATGATTTATTTTCAGCACATTCGTCGGTTACTATTTTAAAAGTAATCGGCTTGATTTATTTTCAACACATTCGTCGGTTACTATTTCAAAAGTAATCGGCATGATCTATTTTCTGCACATTCGTCGGTTACTATTTCAAAAGTAATCGGCAAGATTTTTATTTTCAGCATATTTGTCGGTTACTATTTTAAAAGTAATCGACAAGATTTTTATTTTCAACATATTCGTCGGTTCCTATTTCAAAAGTAATCGGCAAGACTTTATTTTCAGTACATTCGTTGGTTACTAATTTAAAAGTAATCGGTAAGATTTTTTTTTCAACATATTCGTCGCTTACTATTTCGAAAGTAATCGGCATGATTTATTTTCAGCACATTCGTCGGTTACTATTTCAAAAGTAATCGGCAAGATTTTTATTTTCAGCATATTCGTCGGTGACTATTTCAAAAGTAATCGGTAAGATTTTTATTTTCAACATATTCGTCGGTTACTATTTCGAAAGTAATCGGCATGATTTATTTTCAGCACATTCGTCGGTTACTATTTCAAAAGTAATCGGCATTATTTATTTTCAGCACATTTGTCGGTTACTATTTCAATAGTAATCGGCATGATATATTTTCAGCACATTCGTCGGTTACTATTTCAAAAGTAATCGGCGTTATTTATTTTCAACACATTCGTCGGTTACTATTTCAAAAGTAATCGGCATGATCTATTTTCTGCACATTCGTCGGTTACTATTTCAAAAGTAATTGGCAAGACTTTTATTTTCAGCAAATTTGTCTGTTACTATTTCAAAAGTAATCGGCATGATTTATTTTCAACACATTCGTCGGTTACTATTTCAAAAGTAATCGGCATGATCTATTTTCTGCACATTCGTCGGTTACTATTTCAAAAGTAATCGGCAAGATTTTTATTTTCAGTTTATTTGTCGGTTACTATTTTAAAAGTAATCGACAAGATTTTTATTTTCAACATATTCGTCGGTGACTATTTCAAAAGTAATCGGCATGATTTATTTTCAGCACATTCGTCAGGTTACTATTTCAAAAGTAATTGGCAAGACTTTTATTTTCAGCAAATTTGTCGGTTACTATTTCAAAAGTAATTGGCATGATTTATTTTCAGCACATTTTTCGGTTACTATTTCAAAAGTAATCCGCAAGGCTTTATATTCAACACATTCGTCGGTTACTATTTCAAAAGTAATCGGCATGATCTATTTTCTGCACATTCGTCGGTTACTATTTCAAAAGTAATCAACAAAATTTTTATATTCAGCATATTCGTCGGTTACTATTTCAAAGGTAATCGGCAAGATTTATTTTCAGTACATTCGTTGGTTACTATTTTAAAAGTAATCGGCAAGATTTTTATTTTCAACATATTTGTCGGTTACTATTTTAAAAGTAATCGACAAGATTTTTATTTTCAACATATTCGTCGGTTACTATTTCAAAAGTAATCGGCAAGACTTTATTTTCAGTACATTCGTTGGTTACTAATTTAAAAGTAATCGGTAAGATTTTTATTTTCAGCATATTTGTCGGTTACTATTTCAAAAGTAATTTGCAAGATTTTTATTTTCAACATATTCGTCGGTGACTATTTCAAAAGTAATCGGCAAGACTTTATTTTCAGTACATTCGTTGGTTACTAATTTAAAAGTAATCGACAAGATTTTTATTTTCAACATATTCGTCGGTTACTATTTCAAAAGTAATCGGCAAGACTTTATTTTCAGCATATTCGTTGGTTACTATTTCAAAAGTAATCGGTAAGGTTTTTATTTTCAACATATTCGTCGCTTACTATTTCAAAAGTAATCGGCATGATTTATTTTCAGCACATTCGTCGTTTACTATTTCAAAAGTAATCGGCAAGATTTATTTTCAGCACATATTCGTCGGTTACTATTTCAAAAGTAATGGGCAAAACTTTTATTTTCAGCACATTTGTCGGTTACTATTTCAATAGTAATCGGCATGATTTATTTTCAGCACATTCGTCGGTTACTATTTCAAAAGTAATCGGCATGATTTATTTTCAACACATTCGTCGGTTACTATTTCAAAAGTAATCGGCATGATCTATTTTCTGCACATTCGTCGGTTACTATTTCAAAAGTAATCGGCAAGATTTTTATTTTCAGCATATTTGTCGGTTACTATTTTAAAAGTAATCGACAAGATTTTTGTTTTCAACATATTCGTCGGTTCCTATTTCAAAATTAATCGGCAAGACTTTATTTTCAGTACATTCGTTGGTTACTATTTTAAAAGTAATTGGTAAGATTTTTTTTTTCAACATATTCGTCGCTTACTATTTCGAAAGTAATCGGCATGATTTATTTTCAGCACATTCGTCGGTTACTATTTCAAAAGTAATCGGCAAGATTTTTATTTTCAGCATATTCGTCGGTGACTATTTCAAAAGTAATCGGCAAGATTTTTATTTTCAACATATTTGTCGGTTACTATTTTAAAAGTAATCGAAAAGATTTTTATTTTCAACATATTCGTCGGTTACTATTTCAAAAGTAATCGGCATGATTTATTTTCAGCACATTCGTCGGTTACTATTTCAAAAGTAATCGGCAAGATTTATTTTCAGCACATATTCGTCGGTTACTATTTCAAAAGTAATGGGCAAGACTTTTATTTTCAGCACATTTGTCGGTTACTATTTCAATAGTAATCGGCATGATTTATTTTCAGCACATTCGTCGGTTACTATTTTAAAAGTAACCGGCATGATTTATTTTCAGCACATTCGTCGGTTACTATTTTAAAAGTAATCGGCATGATTTATTTTCAACACATTCGTCGGTTACTATTTCAAAAGTAATCGGCATGATCTATTTTATGCACATTCACCGGTTACTATTTCAAAAGTAATCGGCAAGATTTTTATTTTCAGCATATTTTTCGGTTACTATTTTAAAAGTAATCGACAAGATTTTTATTTTCAACATATTCGTCGGTTCCTGTTTCAAAAGTAATCGGCAAGACTTTATTTTCAGTACATTCGTTGGTTACTATTTTAAAAGTAATTGGTAAGATTTTTTTTTTCAACATATTCGTCGGTTACTATTTCAAAAGTAATCGGCATGATTTATTTTCAACACATTCGTCGGTTACCATTTCAAAAGTAATCGGCAAGATTTTTATTTTCAGCATATTCGTCGGTGACTATTTCAAAAGTAATCGGCAAGATTTTTATTTTCAACATATTTGTCGGTTACTATTTTAAAAGTAATCGACAAGATTTTTATTTTCAATATATTCGTCAGTTACTATTTCAAAAGTAATCGGCAAGACTTTATTTTCAGCATATTCGTTGGTTACTATTTCAAAAGTAATCGGTAAGATTTTTATTTTCAACATATTCGTCGGTTACTATTTCGAAAGTAATCGGCATGATTTATTTTCAGCACATTCGTCGGTTACTATTTCAAAAGTAATCGGCTAGATTTTTATTTTCAACATATTTGTCGGTTACTATTTTAAAAGTAATCGACAAGATTTTTATTTTCAACATATTCGTCGGTTACTATTTCAAAAGTAATCGGCAAGACTTTATTTTCAGCATATTCGTTGGTTACTATTTCAAAAGTAATCGGTAAGATTTTTATTTTCAACATATTCGTCGGTTACTATTTCAAAGGTAATCAGCATGATTTATTTTCAGTACGTTCGTTGGTTACTATTTTAAAAGTATTCGGTAAGATTTTTATTTTCAACATATTCGTCGCTTACTATTTCGAAAGTAATCGGCATGATTTATTTTCAGTACATTCCTCGGTTACTATTTCAAAAGTATTCGGCAAGATTTTTATTTTCAGCATATTCGTCGGTGACTATTTCAAAAGTAATCGGCATTATTTATTTTCAGCACATTTGTCGGTTACTATTTCAATAGTAATCGGCATGATATATTTTCAGCACATTCGTCGGTTACTATTTCAAAAGTAATCGGCATTATTTATTTTCAACACATTCGTCGGTTACTATTTCAAAAGTAATCGGCATGATCTATTTTCTGCACATTCATCGGTTACTATTTCAAAAGTAATCGGCAAGATTTTTATTTTCAGCTTATTTGTCGGTTACTATTTTAAAAGTAATCGACAAGATTTTTATTTTCAACATATTCGTCGGTGACTATTTCAAAAGTAATCGGCATGATTTATTTTCAGCACATTCGTCAGGTTACTATTTCAAAAGTAATTGGCAAGACTTTTATTTTCAGCAAATTTGTCGGTTACTATTTCAAAAGTAATCGGCATGATTTATTTTCAACACATTCGTCGGTTACTATTTCAAAAGTAATCGGCATGATCTATTTTCTGCACATTCGTCGGTTACTATTTCAAAAGTAATCGGCAAGATTTTTATTTTCAGTTTATTTGTCGGTTACTATTTTAAAAGTAATCGACAAGATATTTATTTTCAACATATTCGTCGGTGACTATTTCAAAAGTAATCGGCATTATTTATTTTCAACACATTCGTCGGTTACTATTTCAAAAGTAATCGGCATGATCTATTTTCTGCACATTCGTCGGTTACTATTTCAAAAGTAATCAACAAAATTTTTATATTCAGCATATTCGTCGGTTACTACTTCAAAGGTAATCGGCAAGATTTATTTTCAGTACATTTGTTGGTTACTATTTTAAAAGTAATCGGTAAGATTTTTATTTTCAACATATTCGTCGCTTACTATTTCGAAAGTAATCGGCATGATTTATTTTCAGCACATTCGTCGGTTACTATTTCAAAAGTAATCGGCAAGATTTTTATTTTCAGCATATTCGTCGGTGACTATTTCAAAAGTAATCGGCAAGATTTTTATTTTCAACATATTTGTCGGTTACTATTTTAAAAGTAATCGAAAAGATTTTTATTTTCAACATATTCGTCGGTTACTATTTCAAAAGTAATCGACATGATTTATTTTCAGCACATTCGTCGGTTACTATTTCAAAAGTAATCGGCAAGATTTATTTTCAGCACATATTCGTCGGTTACTATTTCAAAAGTAATGGGCAAGACTTTTATTTTCAGCACATTTGTCGGTTACTATTTCAATAGTAATCGGCATGATTTATTTTCAGCACATTCGTCGGTTACTATTTTAAAAGTAATCGGCATGATTTATTTTCAGCACATTCGTCGGTTACTATTTTAAAAGTAATCGGCATGATTTATTTTCAACACATTCGTCGGTTACTATTTCAAAAGTAATCGGCCTGATCTATTTTCTGCACATTCACCGGTTACTATTTCAAAAGTAATCGGCAAGATTTTTATTTTCAGCATATTTTTCGGTTACTATTTTAAAAGTAATCGACAAGATTTTTATTTTCAACATATTCGTCGGTTCCTATTTCAAAAGTAATCGGCAAGACTTTATTTTCAGTACATTCGTTGGTTACTATTTTAAAAGTAATTGGTAAGATTTTTTTTTTCAACATATTCGTCGGTTACTATTTCAAAAGTAATCGGCATGATTTATTTTCAGCACATTCGTCGGTTACCATTTCAAAAGTAATCGGCAAGATTTTTATTTTCAGCATATTCGTCGGTGACTATTTCAAAAGTAATCGGCAAGATTTTTATTTTCAACATATTTGTCGGTTACTATTTTAAAAGTAATCGACAAGATTTTTATTTTCAACATATTCGTCAGTTACTATTTCAAAAGTAATCGGCAAGACTTTATTTTCAGCATATTCGTTGGTTACTATTTCAAAAGTAATCGGTAAGATTTTTATTTTCAACATATTCGTCGGTTACTATTTCGAAAGTAATCGGCATGATTTATTTTCAACACATTCGTCGGTTACTATTTCAAAAGTAATCGGCTAGATTTTTATTTTCAACATATTTGTCGGTTACTATTTTAAAAGTAATCGACAAGATTTTTATTTTCAACATATTCGTCGGTTACTATTTCAAAAGTAATCGGCAAGACTTTATTTTCAGCATATTCGTTGGTTACTATTTCAAAAGTAATCGGTAAGATTTTTATTTTCAACATATTCGTCGGTTACTATTTCAAAGGTAATCAGCATGATTTATTTTCAGTACATTCGTTGGTTAATATTTTAAAAGTATTCGGTAAGATTTTTATTTTCAACATATTCGTCGCTTACTATTTCGAAAGTAATCGGCATGATTTATTTTCAGTACATTCCTCGGTTACTATTTCAAAAGTATTCGGCAAGATTTTTATTTTCAGCATATTCGTCGGTGACTATTTCAAAAGTAATCGGCATTATTTATTTTCAGCACATTTGTCGGTTACTATTTCAATAGTAATCGGCATGATATATTTTCAGCACATTCGTCGGTTACTATTTCAAAAGTAATCGACATTATTTATTTTCAACACATTCGTCGGTTACTATTTGAAAAGTAATCGGCATGATCTATTTTCTGCACATTCGTCGGTTACTATTTCAAAAGTAATCAACAAAATTTTTATATTCAGCATATTCGTCGGTTACTATTTCAAAGGTAATCGGCAAGATTTATTTTCAGTACATTCGTTGGTTACTATTTTAAAAGTAATCGGTAAGATTTTTATTTTCAACATATTCGTCGCTTACTATTTCGAAAGTAATCGGCATGATTTATTTTCAGCACATTCGTCGGTTACTATTTCAAAAGTAATCGGCAAGATTTTTATTTTCAGCATATTCGTCGGTGACTATTTCAAAAGTAATCGGCAAGATTTTTATTTTCAACATATTTGTCGGTTACTATTTTAAAAGTAATCGAAAAGATTTTTATTTTCAACATATTCGTCGGTTACTATTTCAAAAGTAATCGGCATGATTTATTTTCAGCACATTCGTAGGTTACTATTTCAAAAGTAATCGGCAAGATTTATTTTCAGCACATATTCGTCGGTTACTATTTCAAAAGTAATGGGCAAGACTTTTATTTTCAGCACATTTGTCGGTTACTATTTCAATAGTAATCGGCATGATTTATTTTCAGCACATTCGTCGGTTACTATTTTAAAAGTAATCGGCATGATTTATTTTCAGCACATTCGTCGGTTACTATTTTAAAAGTAATCGGCATGATTTATTTTCAACACATTCGTCGGTTACTATTTCAAAAGTAATCGGCATGATCTATTTTCTGCACATTCACCGGTTACTATTTCAAAAGTAATCGGCAAGATTTTTATTTTCAGCATATTTTTCGGTTACTATTTTAAAAGTAATCGACAAGATTTTTATTTTCAACATATTCGTCGGTTCCTATTTCAAAAGTAATCGGCAAGACTTTATTTTCAGTACATTCGTTGGTTACTATTTTAAAAGTAATTGGTAAGATTTTTTTTTTCAACATATTCGTCGGTTACTATTTCAAAAGTAATCGGCATGATTTATTTTCAGCACATTCGTCGGTTACCATTTCAAAAGTAATCGGCAAGATTTTTATTTTCAGCATATTCGTTGGTTACTATTTCAAAAGTAATCGGTAAGATTTTTATTTTCAACATATTCGTCGGTTACTATTTCGAAAGTAATCGGCATGATTTATTTTCAGCACATTCGTCGGTTACTATTTCAAAAGTAATCGGCTAGATTTTTATTTTCAACATATTTGTCGGTTACTATTTTAAAAGTAATCGACAAGATTTTTATTTTCAACATATTCGTCGGTTACTATTTCAAAAGTAATCGGCAAGACTTTATTTTCAGCATATTCGTTGGTTACTATTTCAAAAGTAATCGGTAAGATTTTTATTTTCAACATATTCGTCGGTTACTATTTCAAAGGTAATCAGCATGATTTATTTTCAGTACGTTCGTTGGTTACTATTTTAAAAGTATTCGGTAAGATTTTTATTTTCAACATATTCGTCGCTTACTATTTCGAAAGTAATCGGCATGATTTATTTTCAGTACATTCCTCGGTTACTATTTCAAAAGTATTCGGCAAGATTTTTATTTTCAGCATATTCGTCGGTGACTATTTCAAAAGTAATCGGCATTATTTATTTTCAGCACATTTGTCGGTTACTATTTCAATAGTAATCGGCATGATATATTTTCAGCACATTCGTCGGTTACTATTTCAAAAGTAATCGGCATTATTTATTTTCAACACATTCGTCGGTTACTATTTCAAAAGTAATCGGCATGATCTATTTTCTGCACATTCGTCGGTTACTATTTCAAAAGTAATCAACAAAATTTTTATATTCAGCATATTCGTCGGTTACTATTTCAAAGGTAATCGGCAAGATTTATTTTCAGTACATTCGTTGGTTACTATTTTAAAAGTAATCGGTAAGATTTTTATTTTCAACATATTCGTCGCTTACTATTTCGAAAGTAATCGGCATGATTTATTTTCAGCACATTCGTCGGTTACTATTTCAAAAGTAATCGGCAAGATTTTTATTTTCAGCATATTCGTCGGTGACTATTTCAAAAGTAATCGGCAAGATTTTTATTTTCAACATATTTGTCGGTTACTATTTTAAAAGTAATCGAAAAGATTTTTATTTTCAACATATTCGTCGGTTACTATTTCAAAAGTAATCGGCATGATTTATTTTCAGCACATTCGTCGGTTACTATTTCAAAAGTAATCGGCAAGATTTATTTTCAGCACATATTCGTCGGTTACTATTTCAAAAGTAATGGGCAAGACTTTTATTTTCAGCACATTTGTCGGTTACTATTTCAATAGTAATCGGCATGATTTATTTTCAGCACATTCGTCGGTTACTATTTTAAAAGTAATCGGCATGATTTATTTTCAGCACATTCGTCGGTTACTATTTTAAAAGTAATCGGCATGATTTATTTTCAACACATTCGTCGGTTACTATTTCAAAAGTAATCGGCATGATCTATTTTCTGCACATTCACCGGTTACTATTTCAAAAGTAATCGGCAAGATTTTTATTTTCAGCATATTTTTCGGTTACTATTTTAAAAGTAATCGACAAGATTTTTATTTTCAACATATTCGTCGGTTCCTATTTCAAAAGTAATCGGCAAGACTTTATTTTCAGTACATTCGTTGGTTACTATTTTAAAAGTAATTGGTAAGATTTTTTTTTTTCAACATATTCGTCGGTTACTATTTCAAAAGTAATCGGCATGATTTATTTTCAGCACATTCGTCGGTTACCATTTCAAAAGTAATCGGCAAGATTTTTATTTTCAGCATATTCGTTGGTTACTATTTCAAAAGTAATCGGTAAGACTTTTATTTTCAACATATTCGTCGGTTACTATTTCGAAAGTAATCGGCATGATTTATTTTCAGCACATTCGTCGGTTACTATTTCAAAAGTAATCGGCTAGATTTTTATTTTCAACATATTTGTCGGTTACTATTTTAAAAGTAATCGACAAGATTTTTATTTTCAACATATTCGTCGGTTACTATTTCAAAAGTAATCGGCAAGACTTTATTTTCAGCATATTCGTTGGTTACTATTTCAAAAGTAATCGGTAAGATTTTTATTTTCAACATATTCGTCGGTTACTATTTCAAAGGTAATCAGCATGATTTATTTTCAGTACGTTCGTTGGTTACTATTTTAAAAGTATTCGGTAAGATTTTTATTTTCAACATATTCGTCGCTTACTATTTCGAAAGTAATCGGCATGATTTATTTTCAGTACATTCCTCGGTTACTATTTCAAAAGTATTCGGCAAGATTTTTATTTTCAGCATATTCGTCGGTGACTATTTCAAAAGTAATCGGCATTATTTATTTTCAGCACATTTGTCGGTTACTATTTCAATAGTAATCGGCATGATATATTTTCAGCACATTCGTCGGTTACTATTTCAAAAGTAATCGGCATTATTTATTTTCAACACATTCGTCGGTTACTATTTCAAAAGTAATCGGCATGATCTATTTTCTGCACATTCGTCGGTTACTATTTCAAAAGTAATCAACAAAATTTTTATATTCAGCATATTCGTCGGTTACTATTTCAAAGGTAATCGGCAAGATTTATTTTCAGTACATTCGTTGGTTACTATTTTAAAAGTAATCGGTAAGATTTTTATTTTCAACATATTCGTCGCTTACTATTTCGAAAGTAATCGGCATGATTTATTTTCAGCACATTCGTCGGTTACTATTTCAAAAGTAATCGGCAAGATTTTTATTTTAAGCATATTCGTCGGTGACTATTTCAAAAGTAATCGGCAAGATTTTTATTTTCAACATATTTGTCGGTTACTATTTTAAAAGTAATCGAAAAGATTTTTATTTTCAACATATTCGTCGGTTACTATTTCAAAAGTAATCGGCATGATTTATTTTCAGCACATTCGTCGGTTACTATTTCAAAAGTAATCGGCAAGATTTATTTTCAGCACATATTCGTCGGTTACTATTTCAAAAGTAATGGGCAAGACTTTTATTTTCAGCACATTTGTCGGTTACTATTTCAATAGTAAACGGCATGATTTATTTTCAGCACATTCGTCGGTTACTATTTTAAAAGTAATCGGCATGATTTATTTTCAGCACATTCGTCGGTTACTATTTTAAAAGTAATCGGCATGATTTATTTTCAACACATTCGTCGGTTACTATTTCAAAAGTAATCGGCATGATCTATTTTCTGCACATTCACCGGTTACTATTTCAAAAGTAATCGGCAAGATTTTTATTTTCAGCATATTTTTCGGTTACTATTTTAAAAGTAATCGACAAGATTTTTATTTTCAACATATTCGTCGGTTCCTATTTCAAAAGTAATCGGCAAGACTTTATTTTCAGTACATTCGTTGGTTACTATTTTAAAAGTAATTGGTAAGATTTTTTTTTTTAACATATTCGTCGGTTACTATTTCAAAAGTAATCGGCAAGATTTTTATTTTCAGCATATTCGTTGGTTACTATTTCAAAAGTAATCGGTAAGATTTTTATTTTCAACATATTCGTCGGTTACTATTTCGAAATTAATCGGCATGATTTATTTTCAGCACATTCGTCGGTTACTATTTCAAAAGTAATTGGCTAGATTTTTATTTTCAACATATTTGTCGGTTACTATTTTAAAAGTAATCGACAAGATTTTTATTTTCAACATATTCGTCGGTTACTATTTCAAAAGTAATCGGCAAGACTTTATTTTCAGCATATTCGTTGGTTACTATTTCAAAAGTAATCGGTAAGATTTTTATTTTCAACATATTCGTCGGTTACTATTTCAAAGGTAATCAGCATGATTTATTTTCAGTACGTTCGTTGGTTACTATTTTAAAAGTATTCGGTAAGATTTTTATTTTCAACATATTCGTCGCTTACTATTTCGAAAGTAATCGGCATGATTTATTTTCAGTACATTCCTCGGTTACTATTTCAAAAGTATTCGGCAAGATTTTTATTTTCAGCATATTCGTCGGTGACTATTTCAAAAGTAATCGGCATTATTTATTTTCAGCACATTTGTCGGTTACTATTTCAATAGTAATCGGCATGATATATTTTCAGCACATTCGTCGGTTACTATTTCAAAAGTAATCGGCATTATTTATTTTCAACACATTCGTCGGTTACTATTTCAAAAGTAATCGGCATGATCTATTTTCTGCACATTCGTCGGTTACTATTTCAAAAGTAATCGGCAAGATTATTATTTTCAGCTTATTTGTCGGTTACTATTTTAAAAGTAATCGACAAGATTTTTATTTTCAACATATTCGTCGGTGACTATTTCAAAAGTAATCGGCATGATTTATTTTCAGCACATTCGTCAGGTTACAATTTCAAAAGTAATTGGCAAGACTTTTATTTTCAGCAAATTTGTTGGTTACTATTTCAAAAGTAATCGGCATGATTTATTTTCAACACATTCGTCGGTTACTATTTCAAAAGTAATCGGCATGATCTATTTTCTGCACATTCGTCGGTTACTATTTCAAAAGTAATCGGCAAGATTTTTATTTTCAGTTTATTTGTCGGTTACTATTTTGAAAGTAATCGACAAGATATTTATTTTCAACATATTCGTCGGTGACTATTTCAAAAGTAATCGGCATTATTTATTTTCAACACATTCGTCGGTTACTATTTCAAAAGTAATCGGCATGATCTATTTTCTGCACATTCGTCGGTTACTATTTCAAAAGTAATCAACAAAATTTTTATATTCAGCATATTCGTCCGTTACTATTTCAAAGGTAATCGGCAAGATTTATTTTCAGTACATTCGTTGGTTTCTATTTTAAAAGTAATCGGTAAGATTTTTATTTTCAACATATTCGTCGCTTACTATTTCGAAAGTAATCGGCATGATTTATTTTCAGCACATTCGTCGGTTACTATTTCAAAAGTAATCGGCAAGATTTTTATTTTCAGCATATTCGTCGGTGACTATTTCAAAAGTAATCGGCAAGATTTTTATTTTCAACATATTTGTCTGTTACTATTTTAAAAGTAATCGAAAAGATTTTTATTTTCAACATATTCGTCGGTTACTATTTCAAAAGTAATCGGCATGATTTATTTTCAGCACATTCGTCGGTTACTATTTCAAAAGTAATCGGCAAGATTTATTTCCAGCACATATTCGTCGGTTACTATTTCAAAAGTAATGGGCAAGACTTTTATTTTCAGCACATTTGTCGGTTACTATTTCAATAGTAATCGGCATGATATATTTTCAGCACATTCGTCGGTTACTATTTCAAAAGTAATCGGCATTATTTATTTTCAACACATTCGTCGGTTACTATTTCAAAAGTAATCGGCATGATCTATTTTCTGCACATTCGTCGGTTACTATTTCAAAAGTAATCGGCAAGATTATTATTTTCAGCTTATTTGTCGGTTACTATTTTAAAAGTAATCGACAAGATTTTTATTTTCAACATATTCGTCGGTGACTATTTCAAAAGTAATCGGCATGATTTATTTTCAGCACATTCGTCAGGTTACAATTTCAAAAGTAATTGGCAAGACTTTTATTTTCAGCAAATTTGTTGGTTACTATTTCAAAAGTAATCGGCATGATTTATTTTCAACACATTCGTCGGTTACTATTTCAAAAGTAATCGGCATGATCTATTTTCTGCACATTCGTCGGTTACTATTTCAAAAGTAATCGGCAAGATTTTTATTTTCAGTTTATTTGTCGGTTACTATTTTGAAAGTAATCGACAAGATATTTATTTTCAACATATTCGTCGGTGACTATTTCAAAAGTAATCGGCATTATTTATTTTCAACACATTCGTCGGTTACTATTTCAAAAGTAATCGGCATGATCTATTTTCTGCACATTCGTCGGTTACTATTTCAAAAGTAATCAACAAAATTTTTATATTCAGCATATTCGTCCGTTACTATTTCAAAGGTAATCGGCAAGATTTATTTTCAGTACATTCGTTGGTTTCTATTTTAAAAGTAATCGGTAAGATTTTTATTTTCAACATATTCGTCGCTTACTATTTCGAAAGTAATCGGCATGATTTATTTTCAGCACATTCGTCGGTTACTATTTCAAAAGTAATCGGCAAGATTTTTATTTTCAGCATATTCGTCGGTGACTATTTCAAAAGTAATCGGCAAGATTTTTATTTTCAACATATTTGTCTGTTACTATTTTAAAAGTAATCGAAAAGATTTTTATTTTCAACATATTCGTCGGTTACTATTTCAAAAGTAATCGGCATGATTTATTTTCAGCACATTCGTCGGTTACTATTTCAAAAGTAATCGGCAAGATTTATTTCCAGCACATATTCGTCGGTTACTATTTCAAAAGTAATGGGCAAGACTTTTATTTTCAGCACATTTGTCGGTTACTATTTCAATAGTAATCGGCATGATTTATTTTCAGCACATTCGTCGGTTACTATTTTAAAAGTAATCGGCATGATTTATTTTCAGCACATTCGTCGGTTACTATTTTAAAAGTAATCGGCATGATTTATTTTCAACACATTCGTCGGTTACTATTTCAAAAGTAATCGGCATGATCTATTTTCTGCACATTCACCGGTTACTATTTCAAAAGTAATCGGCAAGATTTTTATTTTCAGCATATTTTTCGGTTACTATTTTAAAAGTAATCGACAAGATTTTTATTTTCAACATATTCGTCGGTTCCTATTTCAAAAGTAATCGGCAAGACTTTATTTTCAGTACATTCGTTGGTTACTATTTTAAAAGTAATTGGTAAGATTTTTTTTTTCAACATATTCGTCGGTTACTATTTCAAAAGTAATCGGCATGATTTATTTTCAGCACATTCGTCGGTTACCATTTCAAAAGTAATCGGCAAGATTTTTATTTTCAGCATATTCGTCGGTGACTATTTCAAAAGTAATCGGCAAGATTTTTATTTTCAACATATTTGTCGGTTACTATTTTAAAAGTAATCGACAAGATTTTTATTTTCAACATATTCGTCAGTTACTATTTCAAAAGTAATCGGCAAGACTTTATTTTCAGCATATTCGTTGGTTACTATTTCAAAAGTAATCGGTAAGATTTTTATTTTCAACATATTCGTCGGTTACTATTTCGAAAGTAATCGGCATGATTTATTTTCAGCACATTCGTCGGTTACTATTTCAAAAGTAATCGGCTAGATTTTTATTTTCAACATATTTGTCGGTTACTATTTTAAAAGTAATCGACAAGATTTTTATTTTCAACATATTCGTCGGTTACTATTTCAAAAGTAATCGGCAAGACTTTATTTTCAGCATATTCGTTGGTTACTATTTCAAAAGTAATCGGTAAGATTTTTATTTTCAACATATTCGTCGGTTACTATTTCAAAGGTAATGAACATGATTTATTTTCAGTACGTTCGTTGGTTACTATTTTAAAAGTATTCGGTAAGATTTTTATTTTCAACATATTCGTCGCTTACTATTCCGAAAGTAATCGGCATGATTTATTTTCAGTACATTCCTCGGTTACTATTTCAAAAGTATTCGGCAAGATTTTTATTTTCAGCATATTCGTCGGTGACTATTTCAAAAGTAATCGGCATTATTTATTTTCAGCACATTTGTCGGTTACTATTTCAATAGTAATCGGCATGATATATTTTCAGCACATTCGTCGGTTACTATTTCAAAAGTAATCGGCATTATTTATTTTCAACACATTCGTCGGTTACTATTTCAAAAGTAATCGGCAAGACTTTATTTTCAGTACATTCGTTGGTTACTATTTTAAAAGTAATTGGTAAGATTTTTTTTTTTCAACATATTCGTCGGTTACTATTTCAAAAGTAATCGGCATGATTTATTTTCAGCACATTCGTCGGTTACCATTTCAAAAGTAATCGGCAAGATTTTTATTTTCAGCATATTCGTTGGTTACTATTTCAAAAGTAATCGGTAAGATTTTTATTTTCAACATATTCGTCGGTTACTATTTCGAAAGTAATCGGCAAGACTTTATTTTCAGTACATTCGTTGGTTACTATTTTAAAAGTAATTGGTAAGATTTTTTTTTTCAACATATTCGTCGGTTACTATTTCAAAAGTAATCGGCATGATTTATTTTCAGCACATTCGTCGGTTACCATTTCAAAAGTAATCGGCAAGATTTTTATTTTCAGCATATTCGTCGGTGACTATTTCAAAAGTAATCGGCAAGATTTTTATTTTCAACATATTTGTCGGTTACTATTTTAAAAGTAATCGACAAGATTTTTATTTTCAAC
This sequence comes from Medicago lupulina, assembly GCA_958299785.1. Taxonomy (NCBI): domain Eukaryota; kingdom Viridiplantae; phylum Streptophyta; class Magnoliopsida; order Fabales; family Fabaceae; genus Medicago; species Medicago lupulina. The sequence goes on along the minus strand of OY283139.1, from coordinate 48,771,555 downwards.
ATATTCGTCAGTTACTATTTCAAAAGTAATCGGCAAGACTTTATTTTCAGCATATTCGTTGGTTACTATTTCAAAAGTAATCGGTAAGATTTTTATTTTCAACATATTCGTCGGTTACTATTTCGAAAGTAATCGGCATGATTTATTTTCAGCACATTCGTCGGTTACTATTTCAAAAGTAATCGGCTAGATTTTTATTTTCAACATATTTGTCGGTTACTATTTTAAAAGTAATCGACAAGATTTTTATTTTCAACATATTCGTCGGTTACTATTTCAAAAGTAATCGGCAAGACTTTATTTTCAGCATATTCGTTGGTTACTATTTCAAAAGTAATCGGTAAGATTTTTATTTTCAACATATTCGTCGGTTACTATTTCAAAGGTAATCAACATGATTTATTTTCAGTACGTTCGTTGGTTACTATTTTAAAAGTATTCGGTAAGATTTTTATTTTCAACATATTCGTCGCTTACTATTTCGAAAGTAATCGGCATGATTTATTTTCAGTACATTCCTCGGTTACTATTTCAAAAGTATTCGGCAAGATTTTTATTTTCAGCATATTCGTCGGTGACTATTTCAAAAGTAATCGGCATTATTTATTTTCAGCACATTTGTCGGTTACTATTTCAATAGTAATCGGCATGATATATTTTCAGCACATTCGTCGGTTACTATTTCAAAAGTAATCGGCATTATTTATTTTCAACACATTCGTCGGTTACTATTTCAAAAGTAATCGGCAAGACTTTATTTTCAGTACATTCGTTGGTTACTATTTTAAAAGTAATTGGTAAGATTTTTTTTTTTCAACATATTCGTCGGTTACTATTTCAAAAGTAATCGGCATGATTTATTTTCAGCACATTCGTCGGTTACCATTTCAAAAGTAATCGGCAAGATTTTTATTTTCAGCATATTCGTTGGTTACTATTTCAAAAGTAATCGGTAAGATTTTTATTTTCAACATATTCGTCGGTTACTATTTCGAAAGTAATCGGCATGATTTATTTTCAGTACATTCGTTGGTTACTATTTTAAAAGTAATTGGTAAGATTTTTTTTTTCAACATATTCGTCGGTTACTATTTCAAAAGTAATCGGCATGATTTATTTTCAGCACATTCGTCGGTTACCATTTCAAAAGTAATCGGCAAGATTTTTATTTTCAGCATATTCGTCGGTGACTATTTCAAAAGTAATCGGCAAGATTTTTATTTTCAACATATTTGTCGGTTACTATTTTAAAAGTAATCGACAAGATTTTTATTTTCAACATATTCGTCAGTTACTATTTCAAAAGTAATCGGCAAGACTTTATTTTCAGCATATTCGTTGGTTACTATTTCAAAAGTAATCGGTAAGATTTTTATTTTCAACATATTCGTCGGTTACTATTTCGAAAGTAATCGGCATGATTTATTTTCAGCACATTCGTCGGTTACTATTTCAAAAGTAATCGGCTAGATTTTTATTTTCAACATATTTGTCGGTTACTATTTTAAAAGTAATCGACAAGATTTTTATTTTCAACATATTCGTCGGTTACTATTTCAAAAGTAATCGGCAAGACTTTATTTTCAGCATATTCGTTGGTTACTATTTCAAAAGTAATCGGTAAGATTTTTATTTTCAACATATTCGTCGGTTACTATTTCAAAGGTAATCAACATGATTTATTTTCAGTACGTTCGTTGGTTACTATTTTAAAAGTATTCGGTAAGATTTTTATTTTCAACATATTCGTCGCTTACTATTTCGAAAGTAATCGGCATGATTTATTTTCAGTACATTCCTCGGTTACTATTTCAAAAGTATTCGGCAAGATTTTTATTTTCAGCATATTCGTCGGTGACTATTTCAAAAGTAATCGGCATTATTTATTTTCAGCACATTTGTCGGTTACTATTTCAATAGTAATCGGCATGATATATTTTCAGCACATTCGTCGGTTACTATTTCAAAAGTAATCGGCATTATTTATTTTCAACACATTCGTCGGTTACTATTTCAAAAGTAATCGGCAAGACTTTATTTTCAGTACATTCGTTGGTTACTATTTTAAAAGTAATTGGTAAGATTTTTTTTTTTCAACATATTCGTCGGTTACTATTTCAAAAGTAATCGGCATGATTTATTTTCAGCACATTCGTCGGTTACCATTTCAAAAGTAATCGGCAAGATTTTTATTTTCAGCATATTCGTTGGTTACTATTTCAAAAGTAATCGGTAAGATTTTTATTTTCAACATATTCGTCGGTTACTATTTCGAAAGTAATCGGCATGATTTATTTTCAGCACATTCGTCGGTTACTATTTCAAAAGTAATCGGCTAGATTTTTATTTTCAACATATTTGTCGGTTACTATTTTAAAAGTAATCGACAAGATTTTTATTTTCAACATATTCGTCGGTTACTATTTCAAAAGTAATCGGCAAGACTTTATTTTCAGCATATTCGTTGGTTACTATTTCAAAAGTAATCGGTAAGATTTTTATTTTCAACATATTCGTCGGTTACTATTTCAAAGGTAATCAGCATGATTTATTTTCAGTACGTTCGTTGGTTACTATTTTAAAAGTATTCGGTAAGATTTTTATTTTCAACATATTCGTCGCTTACTATTTCGAAAGTAATCGGCATGATTTATTTTCAGTACATTCCTCGGTTACTATTTCAAAAGTATTCGGCAAGATTTTTATTTTCAGCATATTCGTCGGTGACTATTTCAAAAGTAATCGGCATTATTTATTTTCAGCACATTTGTCGGTTACTATTTCAATAGTAATCGGCATGATATATTTTCAGCACATTCGTCGGTTACTATTTCAAAAGTAATCGGCATTATTTATTTTCAACACATTCGTCGGTTACTATTTCAAAAGTAATCGGCATGATCTATTTTCTGCACATTCGTCGGTTACTATTTCAAAAGTAATCAACAAAATTTTTATATTCAGCATATTCGTCGGTTACTATTTCAAAGGTAATCGGCAAGATTTATTTTCAGTACATTCGTTGGTTACTATTTTAAAAGTAATCGGTAAGATTTTTATTTTCAACATATTCGTCGCTTACTATTTCGAAAGTAATCGGCATGATTTATTTTCAGCACATTCGTCGGTTACTATTTCAAAAGTAATCGGCAAGATTTTTATTTTCAGCATATTCGTCGGTGACTATTTCAAAAGTAATCGGCATGATTTATTTTCAGCACATTCGTCGGTTACTATTTCAAAAGTAATCGGCAAGATTTATTTTCAGCACATATTCGTCGGTTACTATTTCAAAAGTAATGGGCAAGACTTTTATTTTCAGCACATTTGTCGGTTACTATTTCAATAGTAATCGGCATGATTTATTTTCAGCACATTCGTCGGTTACTATTTTAAAAGTAATCGGCATGATTTATTTTCAGCACATTCGTCGGTTACTATTTTAAAAGTAATCGGCATGATTTATTTTCAACACATTCGTCGGTTACTATTTCAAAAGTAATCGGCATGATCTATTTTCTGCACATTCACCGGTTACTATTTCAAAAGTAATCGGCAAGATTTTTATTTTCAGCATATTTTTCGGTTACTATTTTAAAAGTAATCGACAAGATTTTTATTTTCAACATATTCGTCGGTTCCTATTTCAAAAGTAATCGGCAAGACTTTATTTTCAGTACATTCGTTGGTTACTATTTTAAAAGTAATTGGTAAGATTTTTTTTTTTCAACATATTCGTCGGTTACTATTTCAAAAGTAATCGGCATGATTTATTTTCAGCACATTCGTCGGTTACCATTTCAAAAGTAATCGGCAAGATTTTTATTTTCAGCATATTCGTTGGTTACTATTTCAAAAGTAATCGGTAAGATTTTTATTTTCAACATATTCGTCGGTTACTATTTCGAAAGTAATCGGCATGATTTATTTTCAGCACATTCGTCGGTTACTATTTCAAAAGTAATCAGCTAGATTTTTATTTTCAACATATTTGTCGGTTACTATTTTAAAAGTAATCGACAAGATTTTTATTTTCAACATATTCGTCGGTTACTATTTCAAAAGTAATCGGCAAGACTTTATTTTCAGCATATTCGTTGGTTACTATTTCAAAAGTAATCGGTAAGATTTTTATTTTCAACATATTCGTCGGTTACTATTTCAAAGGTAATCAGCATGATTTATTTTCAGTACGTTCGTTGGTTACTATTTTAAAAGTATTCGGTAAGATTTTTATTTTCAACATATTCGTCGCTTACTATTTCGAAAGTAATCGGCATGATTTATTTTCAGTACATTCCTCGGTTACTATTTCAAAAGTATTCGGCAAGATTTTTATTTTCAGCATATTCGTCGGTGACTATTTCAAAAGTAATCGGCATTATTTATTTTCAGCACATTTGTCGGTTACTATTTCAATAGTAATCGGCATGATATATTTTCAGCACATTCGTCGGTTACTATTTCAAAAGTAATCGGCATTATTTATTTTCAACACATTCGTCGGTTACTATTTCAAAAGTAATCGGCATGATCTATTTTCTGCACATTCGTCGGTTACTATTTCAAAAGTAATCAACAAAATTTTTATATTCAGCATATTCGTCGGTTACTATTTCAAAGGTAATCGGCAAGATTTATTTTCAGTACATTCGTTGGTTACTATTTTAAAAGTAATCGGTAAGATTTTTATTTTCAACATATTCGTCGCTTACTATTTCGAAAGTAATCGGCATGATTTATTTTCAGCACATTCGTCGGTTACTATTTCAAAAGTAATCGGCAAGATTTTTATTTTAAGCATATTCGTCGGTGACTATTTCAAAAGTAATCGGCAAGATTTTTATTTTCAACATATTTGTCGGTTACTATTTTAAAAGTAATCGAAAAGATTTTTATTTTCAACATATTCGTCGGTTACTATTTCAAAAGTAATCGGCATGATTTATTTTCAGCACATTCGTCGGTTACTATTTCAAAAGTAATCGGCAAGATTTATTTTCAGCACATATTCGTCGGTTACTATTTCAAAAGTAATGGGCAAGACTTTTATTTTCAGCACATTTGTCGGTTACTATTTCAATAGTAAACGGCATGATTTATTTTCAGCACATTCGTCGGTTACTATTTTAAAAGTAATCGGCATGATTTATTTTCAGCACATTCGTCGGTTACTATTTTAAAAGTAATCGGCATGATTTATTTTCAACACATTCGTCGGTTACTATTTCAAAAGTAATCGGCATGATCTATTTTCTGCACATTCACCGGTTACTATTTCAAAAGTAATCGGCAAGATTTTTATTTTCAGCATATTTTTCGGTTACTATTTTAAAAGTAATCGACAAGATTTTTATTTTCAACATATTCGTCGGTTCCTATTTCAAAAGTAATCGGCAAGACTTTATTTTCAGTACATTCGTTGGTTACTATTTTAAAAGTAATTGGTAAGATTTTTTTTTTCAACATATTCGTCGGTTACTATTTCAAAAGTAATCGGCAAGATTTTTATTTTCAGCATATTCGTTGGTTACTATTTCAAAAGTAATCGGTAAGATTTTTATTTTCAACATATTCGTCGGTTACTATTTCGAAATTAATCGGCATGATTTATTTTCAGCACATTCGTCGGTTACTATTTCAAAAGTAATCGGCTAGATTTTTATTTTCAACATATTTGTCGGTTACTATTTTAAAAGTAATCGACAAGATTTTTATTTTCAACATATTCGTCGGTTACTATTTCAAAAGTAATCGGCAAGACTTTATTTTCAGCATATTCGTTGGTTACTATTTCAAAAGTAATCGGTAAGATTTTTATTTTCAACATATTCGTCGGTTACTATTTCAAAGGTAATCAGCATGATTTATTTTCAGTACGTTCGTTGGTTACTATTTTAAAAGTATTCGGTAAGATTTTTATTTTCAACATATTCGTCGCTTACTATTTCGAAAGTAATCGGCATGATTTATTTTCAGTACATTCCTCGGTTACTATTTCAAAAGTATTCGGCAAGATTTTTATTTTCAGCATATTCGTCGGTGACTATTTCAAAAGTAATCGGCATTATTTATTTTCAGCACATTTGTCGGTTACTATTTCAATAGTAATCGGCATGATATATTTTCAGCACATTCGTCGGTTACTATTTCAAAAGTAATCGGCATTATTTATTTTCAACACATTCGTCGGTTACTATTTCAAAAGTAATCGGCATGATCTATTTTCTGCACATTCGTCGGTTACTATTTCAAAAGTAATCGGCAAGATTATTATTTTCAGCTTATTTGTCGGTTACTATTTTAAAAGTAATCGACAAGATTTTTATTTTCAACATATTCGTCGGTGACTATTTCAAAAGTAATCGGCATGATTTATTTTCAGCACATTCGTCAGGTTACAATTTCAAAAGTAATTGGCAAGACTTTTATTTTCAGCAAATTTGTTGGTTACTATTTCAAAAGTAATCGGCATGATTTATTTTCAACACATTCGTCGGTTACTATTTCAAAAGTAATCGGCATGATCTATTTTCTGCACATTCGTCGGTTACTATTTCAAAAGTAATCGGCAAGATTTTTATTTTCAGTTTATTTGTCGGTTACTATTTTGAAAGTAATCGACAAGATATTTATTTTCAACATATTCGTCGGTGACTATTTCAAAAGTAATCGGCATTATTTATTTTCAACACATTCGTCGGTTACTATTTCAAAAGTAATCGGCATGATCTATTTTCTGCACATTCGTCGGTTACTATTTCAAAAGTAATCAACAAAATTTTTATATTCAGCATATTCGTCCGTTACTATTTCAAAGGTAATCGGCAAGATTTATTTTCAGTACATTCGTTGGTTTCTATTTTAAAAGTAATCGGTAAGATTTTTATTTTCAACATATTCGTCGCTTACTATTTCGAAAGTAATCGGCATGATTTATTTTCAGCACATTCGTCGGTTACTATTTCAAAAGTAATCGGCAAGATTTTTATTTTCAGCATATTCGTCGGTGACTATTTCAAAAGTAATCGGCAAGATTTTTATTTTCAACATATTTGTCGGTTACTATTTTAAAAGTAATCGAAAAGATTTTTATTTTCAACATATTCGTCGGTTACTATTTCAAAAGTAATCGGCATGATTTATTTTCAGCACATTTGTCGGTTACTATTTCAATAGTAATCGGCATGATTTATTTTCAGCACATTCGTCGGTTACTATTTCAAAAGTAATCGGCATGATTTATTTTCAGCACATTCGTCGGTTACTATTTTAAAAGTAATCGGCATGATTTATTTTCAACACATTCGTCGGTTACTATTTCAAAAGTAATCGGCAGGATCTATTTTCTGCACATTCACCGGTTACTATTTCAAAAGTAATCGGCAAGATTTTTATTTTCAGCATATTTTTCGGTTACTATTTTAAAAGTAATCGACAAGATTTTTATTTTCAACATATTCGTCGGTTCCTATTTCAAAAGTAATCGGCAAGACTTTATTTTCAGTACATTCGTTGGTTACTATTTTAAAAGTAATTGGTAAGATTTTTTTTTTCAACATATTCGTCGGTTACTATTTCAAAAGTAATCGGCATGATTTATTTTCAGCACATTCGTCGGTTACCATTTCAAAAGTAATCGGCAAGATTTTTATTTTCAGCATATTCGTCGGTGACTATTTCAAAAGTAATCGGCAAGATTTTTATTTTCAACATATTTGTCGGTTACTATTTTAAAAGTAATCGACAAGATTTTTATTTTCAACATATTCGTCAGTTACTATTTCAAAAGTAATCGGCAAGACTTTATTTTCAGCATATTCGTTGGTTACTATTTCAAAAGTAATCGGTAAGATTTTTATTTTCCACATATTCGTCGGTTACTATTTCGAAAGTAATCGGCATGATTTATTTTCAGCACATTCGTCGGTTACTATTTCAAAAGTAATCGGCTAGATTTTTATTTTCAACATATTTGTCGGTTACTATTTTAAAAGTAATCGACAAGATTTTTATTTTCAACATATTCGTCGGTTACTATTTCAAAAGTAATCGGCAAGACTTTATTTTCAGCATATTCGTTGGTTACTATTTCAAAAGTAATCGGTAAGATTTTTATTTTCAACATATTCGTCGGTTACTATTTCAAAGGTAATCAACATGATTTATTTTCAGTACGTTCGTTGGTTACTATTTTAAAAGTATTCGGTAAGATTTTTATTTTCAACATATTCGTCGCTTACTATTTCGAAAGTAATCGGCATGATTTATTTTCAGTACATTCCTCGGTTACTATTTCAAAAGTATTCGGCAAGATTTTTATTTTCAGCATATTCGTCGGTGACTATTTCAAAAGTAATCGGCATTATTTATTTTCAGCACATTTGTCGGTTACTATTTCAATAGTAATCGGCATGATATATTTTCAGCACATTCGTCGGTTACTATTTCAAAAGTAATCGGCATTATTTATTTTCAACACATTCGTCGGTTACTATTTCAAAAGTAATCGGCAAGACTTTATTTTCAGTACATTCGTTGGTTACTATTTTAAAAGTAATTGGTAAGATTTTTTTTTTTCAACATATTCGTCGGTTACTATTTCAAAAGTAATCGGCATGATTTATTTTCAGCACATTCGTCGGTTACCATTTCAAAAGTAATCGGCAAGATTTTTATTTTCAGCATATTCGTTGGTTACTATTTCAAAAGTAATCGGTAAGATTTTTATTTTCAACATATTCGTCGGTTACTATTTCAAAAGTAATCGGCATGATTTATTTTCAGCACATTCGTCGGTTACTATTTCAAAAGTAATCGGCTAGATTTTTATTTTCAACATATTTGTCGGTTACTATTTTAAAAGTAATCGACAAGATTTTTATTTTCAACATATTCGTCGGTTACTATTTCAAAAGTAATCGGCAAGACTTTATTTTCAGCATATTCGTTGGTTACTATTTCAAAAGTAATCGGTAAGATTTTTATTTTCAACATATTCGTCGGTTACTATTTCAAAGGTAATCAGCATGATTTATTTTCAGTACGTTCGTTGGTTACTATTTTAAAAGTATTCGGTAAGATTTTTATTTTCAACATATTCGTCGCTTACTATTTCGAAAGTAATCGGCATGATTTATTTTCAGTACATTCCTCGGTTACTATTTCAAAAGTATTCGGCAAGATTTTTATTTTCAGCATATTCGTCGGTGACTATTTCAAAAGTAATCGGCATTATTTATTTTCAGCACATTTGTCGGTTACTATTTCAATAGTAATCGGCATGATATATTTTCAGCACATTCGTCGGTTACTATTTCAAAAGTAATCGGCATTATTTATTTTCAACACATTCGTCGGTTACTATTTCAAAAGTAATCGGCATGATCTATTTTCTGCACATTCGTCGGTTACTATTTCAAAAGTAATCAACAAAATTTTTATATTCAGCATATTCGTCGGTTACTATTTCAAAGGTAATTGGCAAGATTTATTTTCAGTACATTCGTTGGTTACTATTTTAAAAGTAATCGGTAAGATTTTTATTTTCAACATATTCGTCGCTTACTATTTCAAAAGTAATCGGCATGATTTATTTTCAGCACATTCGTCGGTTACTATTTCAAAAGTAATCGGCAAGATTTTTATTTTAAGCATATTCGTCGGTGACTATTTCAAAAGTAATCGGCAAGATTTTTATTTTCAACATATTTGTCGGTTACTATTTTAAAAGTAATCGAAAAGATTTTTATTTTCAACATATTCGTCGGTTACTATTTCAAAAGTAATCGGCATGATTTATTTTCAGCACATTCGTCGGTTACTATTTCAAAAGTAATCGGCAAGATTTATTTTCAGCACATATTCGTCGGTTACTATTTCAAAAGTAATGGGCAAGACTTTTATTTTCAGCACATTTGTCGGTTACTATTTCAATAGTAAACGGCATGATTTATTTTCAGCACATTCGTCGGTTACTATTTTAAAAGTAATCGGCATGATTTATTTTCAGCACATTCGTCGGTTACTATTTTAAAAGTAATCGGCATGATTTATTTTCAACACATTCGTCGGTTACTATTTCAAAAGTAATCGGCATGATCTATTTTCTGCACATTCACCGGTTACTATTTCAAAAGTAATCGGCAAGATTTTTATTTTCAGCATATTTTTCGGTTACTATTTTAAAAGTAATCGACAAGATTTTTATTTTCAACATATTCGTCGGTTCCTATTTCAAAAGTAATCGGCAAGACTTTATTTTCAGTACATTCGTTGGTTACTATTTTAAAAGTAATTGGTAAGATTTTTTTTTTCAACATATTCGTCGGTTACTATTTCAAAAGTAATCGGCAAGATTTTTATTTTCAGCATATTCGTTGGTTACTATTTCAAAAGTAATCGGTAAGATTTTTATTTTCAACATATTCGTCGGTTACTATTTCGAAATTAATCGGCATGATTTATTTTCAGCACATTCGTCGGTTACTATTTCAAAAGTAATCGGCTAGATTTTTATTTTCAACATATTTGTCGGTTACTATTTTAAAAGTAATCGACAAGATTTTTATTTTCAACATATTCGTCGGTTACTATTTCAAAAGTAATCGGCAAGACTTTATTTTCAGCATATTCGTTGGTTACTATTTCAAAAGTAATCGGTAAGATTTTTATTTTCAACATATTCGTCGGTTACTATTTCAAAGGTAATCAGCATGATTTATTTTCAGTACGTTCGTTGGTTACTATTTTAAAAGTATTCGGTAAGATTTTTATTTTCAACATATTCGTCGCTTACTATTTCGAAAGTAATCGGCATGATTTATTTTCAGTACATTCCTCGGTTACTATTTCAAAAGTATTCGGCAAGATTTTTATTTTCAGCATATTCGTCGGTGACTATTTCAAAAGTAATCGGCATTATTTATTTTCAGCACATTTGTCGGTTACTATTTCAATAGTAATCGGCATGATATATTTTCAGCACATTCGTCGGTTACTATTTCAAAAGTAATCGGCATTATTTATTTTCAACACATTCGTCGGTTACTATTTCAAAAGTAATCGGCATGATCTATTTTCTGCACATTCGTCGGTTACTATTTCAAAAGTAATCGGCAAGATTATTATTTTCAGCTTATTTGTCGGTTACTATTTTAAAAGTAATCGACAAGATTTTTATTTTCAACATATTCGTCGGTGACTATTTCAAAAGTAATCGGCATGATTTATTTTCAGCACATTCGTCAGGTTACAATTTCAAAAGTAATTGGCAAGACTTTTATTTTCAGCAAATTTGTTGGTTACTATTTCAAAAGTAATCGGCATGATTTATTTTCAACACATTCGTCGGTTACTATTTCAAAAGTAATCGGCATGATCTATTTTCTGCACATTCGTCGGTTACTATTTCAAAAGTAATCGGCAAGATTTTTATTTTCAGTTTATTTGTCGGTTACTATTTTGAAAGTAATCGACAAGATATTTATTTTCAACATATTCGTCGGTGACTATTTCAAAAGTAATCGGCATTATTTATTTTCAACACATTCGTCGGTTACTATTTCAAAAGTAATCGGCATGATCTATTTTCTGCACATTCGTCGGTTACTATTTCAAAAGTAATCAACAAAATTTTTATATTCAGCATATTCGTCCGTTACTATTTCAAAGGTAATCGGCAAGATTTATTTTCAGTACATTCGTTGGTTTCTATTTTAAAAGTAATCGGTAAGATTTTTATTTTCAACATATTTGTCGCTTACTATTTCGAAAGTAATCGGCATGATTTATTTTCAGCACATTCGTCGGTTACTATTTCAAAAGTAATCGGCAAGATTTTTATTTTCAGCATATTCGTCGGTAACTATTTCAAAAGTAATCGGCAAGATTTTTATTTTCAACATATTTGTCGGTTACTATTTTAGAAGTAATCGAAAAGATTTTTATTTTCAACATATTCGTCGGTTACTATTTCAAAAGTAATCGGCATGATTTATTTTCAGCACATTCGTCGGTTACTATTTCAAAAGTAATCGGCAAGATTTATTTTCAGCACATATTCGTCGGTTACTATTTCAAAAGTAATGGGCAAGACTTTTATTTTCAGCACATTTGTCGGTTACTATTTCAATAGTAATCGGCATGATTTATTTTCAGCACATTCGTCGGTTACTATTTTAAAAGTAATCGGCATGATTTATTTTCAGCACATTCGTCGGTTACTATTTTAAAAGTAATCGGCATGATTTATTTTCAACACATTCGTCGGTTACTATTTCAAAAGTAATCGGCATGATCTATTTTCTGCACATTCACCGGTTACTATTTCAATAGTAATCGGCAAGATTTTTATTTTCAGCATATTTTTCGGTTACTATTTTAAAAGTAATCGACAAGATTTTTATTTTCAACATATTCGTCGGTTCCTATTTCAAAAGTAATCGGCAAGACTTTATTTTCAGTACATTCGTTGGTTACTATTTTAAAAGTAATTGGTAAGATTTTTTTTTTCAACATATTCGTCGGTTACTATTTCAAAAGTAATCGGCATGATTTATTTTCAGCACATTCGTCGGTTACCATTTCAAAAGTAATCGGCAAGATTTTTATTTTCAGCATATTCGTCGGTGACTATTTCAAAAGTAATCGGCAAGATTTTTATTTTCAACATATTTGTCGGTTACTATTTTAAAAGTAATCGACAAGATTTTTATTTTCAACATATTCGTCAGTTACTATTTCAAAAGTAATCGGCAAGACTTTATTTTCAGCATATTCGTTGGTTACTATTTCAAAAGTAATCGGTAAGATTTTTATTTTCAACATATTCGTCGGTTACTATTTCGAAAGTAATCGGCATGATTTATTTTCAGCACATTCGTCGGTTACTATTTCAAAAGTAATCGGCTAGATTTTTATTTTCAACATATTTGTCGGTTACTATTTTAAAAGTAATCGACAAGATTTTTATTTTCAACATATTCGTCGGTTACTATTTCAAAAGTAATCGGCAAGACTTTATTTTCAGCATATTCGTTGGTTACTATTTCAAAAGTAATCGGTAAGATTTTTATTTTCAACATATTCGTCGGTTACTATTTCAAAGGTAATCAACATGATTTATTTTCAGTACGTTCGTTGGTTACTATTTTAAAAGTATTCGGTAAGATTTTTATTTTCAACATATTCGTCGCTTACTATTTCGAAAGTAATCGGCATGATTTATTTTCAGTACATTCCTCGGTTACTATTTCAAAAGTATTCGGCAAGATTTTTATTTTCAGCATATTCGTCGGTAACTATTTCAAAAGTAATCGGCAAGATTTTTATTTTCAACATATTTGTCGGTTACTATTTTAAAAGTAATCGAAAAGATTTTTATTTTCAACATATTCGTCGGTTACTATTTCAAAAGTAATCGGCATGATTTATTTTCAGCACATTCGTCGGTTACTATTTCAAAAGTAATCGGCAAGATTTATTTTCAGCACATATTCGTCGGTTACTATTTCAAAAGTAATGGGCAAGACTTTTATTTTCAGCACATTTGTCGGTTACTATTTCAATAGTAATCGGCATGATTTATTTTCAGCACATTCGTCGGTTACTATTTTAAAAGTAATCGGCATGATTTATTTTCAGCACATTCGTCGGTTACTATTTTAAAAGTAATCGGCATGATTTATTTTCAACACATTCGTCGGTTACTATTTCAAAAGTAATCGGCATGATCTATTTTCTGCACATTCACCGGTTACTATTTCAAAAGTAATCGGCAAGATTTTTATTTTCAGCATATTTTTCGGTTACTATTTTAAAAGTAATCGACAAGATTTTTATTTTCAACATATTCGTCGGTTCCTATTTCAAAAGTAATCGGCAAGACTTTATTTTCAGTACATTCGTTGGTTACTATTTTAAAAGTAATTGGTAAGATTTTTTTTTTCAACATATTCGTCGGTTACTATTTCAAAAGTAATCGGCATGATTTATTTTCAGCACATTCGTCGGTTACCATTTCAAAAGTAATCGGCAAGATTTTTATTTTCAGCATATTCGTCGGTGACTATCTCAAAAGTAATCGGCAAGATTTTTATTTTCAACATATTTGTCGGTTACTATTTTAAAAGTAATCGACAAGATTTTTATTTTCAACATATTCGTCAGTTACTATTTCAAAAGTAATCGGCAAGACTTTATTTTCAGCATATTCGTTGGTTACTATTTCAAAAGTAATCGGTAAGATTTTTATTTTCAACATATTCGTCGGTTACTATTTCGAAAGTAATCGGCATGATTTATTTTCAGCACATTCGTCGGTTACTATTTCAAAAGTAATCGGCTAGATTTTTATTTTCAACATATTTGTCGGTTACTATTTTAAAAGTAATCGACAAGATTTTTATTTTCAACATATTCGTCGGTTACTATTTCAAAAGTAATCGGCAAGACTTTATTTTCAGCATATTCGTTGGTTACTATTTCAAAAGTAATCGGTAAGATTTTTATTTTCAACATATTCGTCGGTTACTATTTCAAAGGTAATCAACATGATTTATTTTCAGTACGTTCGTTGGTTACTATTTTAAAAGTATTCGGTAAGATTTTTATTTTCAACATATTCGTCGCTTACTATTTCGAAAGTAATCGGCATGATTTATTTTCAGTACATTCCTCGGTTACTATTTCAAAAGTATTTGGCAAGATTTTTATTTTCAGCATATTCGTCGGTGACTATTTCAAAAGTAATCGGCATTATTTATTTTCAGCACATTTGTCGGTTACTATTTCAATAGTAATCGGCATGATATATTTTCAGCACATTCGTCGGTTACTATTTCAAAAGTAATCGGCATTATTTATTTTCAACACATTCGTCGGTTACTATTTCAAAAGTAATCGGTATGATCTATTTTCTGCACATTCGTCGGTTACTATTTCAAAAGTAATCGGCAAGATTATTATTTTCAGCTTATTTGTCGGTTACTATTTTAAAAGTAATCGACAAGATTTTTATTTTCAACATATTCGTCGGTGACTATTTCAAAAGTAATCGGCATGATTTATTTTCAGCACATTCGTCAGGTTACAATTTCAAAAGTAATTGGCAAGACTTTTATTTTCAGCAAATTTGTTGGTTACTATTTCAAAAGTAATCGGCAAGATTTATTTTCAACACATTCGTCGGTTACTATTTCAAAAGTAATCGGCATGATCTATTTTCTGCACATTCGTCGGTTACTATTTCAAAAGTAATCGGCAAGATTTTTATTTTCAGTTTATTTGTCGGTTACTATTTTGAAAGTAATCGACAAGATATTTATTTTCAACATATTCGTCGGTGACTATTTCAAAAGTAATCGGCATTATTTATTTTCAACACATTCGTCGGTTACTATTTCAAAAGTAATCGGCATGATCTATTTTCTGCACATTCGTCGGTTACTATTTCAAAAGTAATCAACAAAATTTTTATATTCAGCATATTCGTCGGTTACTATTTCAAAGGTAATCGGCAAGATTTATTTTCAGTACATTCGTTGGTTTCTATTTTAAAAGTAATCGGTAAGATTTTTATTTTCAACATATTCGTCGCTTACTATTTCGAAAGTAATCGGCATGATTTATTTTCAGCACATTCGTCGGTTACTATTTCAAAAGTAATCGGCAAGATTTTTATTTTCAGCATATTCGTCGGTGACTATTTCAAAAGTAATCGGCAAGATTTTTATTTTCAACATATTTGTCGGTTACTATTTTAAAAGTAATCGAAAAGATTTTTATTTTCAACATATTCGTCGGTTACTATTTCAAAAGTAATCGGCATGATTTATTTTCAGCACATTCGTCGGTTACTATTTCAAAAGTAATCGGCAAGATTTATTTTCAGCACATATTCGTCGGTTACTATTTCAAAAGTAATGGCAAGACTTTTATTTTCAGCACATTTGTCGGTTACTATTTCAATAGTAATCGGCATGATTTATTTTCAGCACATTCGTCGGTTACTATTTTAAAAGTAATCGGCATGATTTATTTTCAGCACATTCGTCGGTTACTATTTCAAAAGTAATCGGCATTATTTATTTTCAACACATTCGTCGGTTACTATTTCAAAAGTAATCGGCATGATCTATTTTCTGCACATTCGTCGGTTACTATTTCAAAAGTAATCGGCAAGATTTTTATTTTCAGCTTTTTTGTCGGTTACTATTTTAAAAGTAATCGACAAGATTTTTATTTTCAACATATTCGTCGGTGACTATTTCAAAAGTAATCGGCATGATTTATTTTCAGCACATTCGTCAGGTTACTATTTCAAAAGTAATTGGCAAGACTTTTATTTTCAGCAAATTTGTCGGTTACTATTTCAAAAGTAATCGGCATGATTTATTTTCAACACATTCGTCGGTTACTATTTCAAAAGTAATCGGCATGATCTATTTTCTGCACATTCGTCGGTTACTATTTCAAAAGTAATCGGCTAGATTTTTATTTTCAACATATTTGTCGGTTACTATTTTAAAAGTAATCGACAAGATTTTTATTTTCAACATATTCGTCGGTTACTATTTCAAAAGTAATCGGCAAGACTTTATTTTCAGCATATTCGTTGGTTACTATTTCAAAAGTAATCGGTAAGATTTTTATTTTCAACATATTCGTCGGTTACTATTTCAAAGGTAATCAACATGATTTATTTTCAGTACGTTCGTTGGTTACTATTTTAAAAGTATTCGGTAAGATTTTTATTTTCAACATATTCGTCGCTTACTATTTCGAAAGTAATCGGCATGATTTATTTTCAGTACATTCCTCGGTTACTATTTCAAAAGTATTCGGCAAGATTTTTATTTTCAGCATATTCGTCGGTGACTATTTCAAAAGTAATCGGCAAGATTTTTATTTTCAACATATTTGTCGGTTACTATTTTAAAAGTAATCGAAAAGATTTTTATTTTCAACATATTCGTCGGTTACTATTTCAAAAGTAATCGGCATGATTTATTTTCAGCACATTCGTCGGTTACTATTTCAAAAGTAATCGGCAAGATTTATTTTCAGCACATATTCGTCGGTTACTATTTCAAAAGTAATGGCAAGACTTTTATTTTCAGCACATTTGTCGGTTACTATTTCAATAGTAATCGGCATGATTTATTTTCAGCACATTCGTCGGTTACTATTTTAAAAGTAATCGGCATGATTTATTTTCAGCACATTCGTCGGTTACTATTTTAAAAGTAATCGGCATGATTTATTTTCAACACATTCGTCGGTTACTATTTCAAAAGTAATCGGCATGATCTATTTTCTGCACATTCACCGGTTACTATTTCAAAAGTAATCGGCAAGATTTTTATTTTCAGCATATTTTTCGGTTACTATTTTAAAAGTAATCGACAAGATTTTTATTTTCAACATATTCGTCGGTTCCTATTTCAAAAGTAATCGGCAAGACTTTATTTTCAATACATTCGTTGGTTACTATTTTAAAAGTAATTGGTAAGATTTTTTTTTTCAACATATTCGTCGGTTACTATTTCAAAAGTAATCGGCATGATTTATTTTCAGCACATTCGTCGGTTACCATTTCAAAAGTAATCGGCAAGATTTTTATTTTCAGCATATTCGTCGGTGACTATTTCAAAAGTAATCGGCAAGATTTTTATTTTCAACATATTTGTCGGTTACTATTTTAAAAGTAATCGACAAGATTTTTATTTTCAACATATTCGTCAGTTACTATTTCAAAAGTAATCGGCAAGACTTTATTTTCAGCATATTCGTTGGTTACTATTTCAAAAGTAATCGGTAAGATTTTTATTTTCAACATATTCGTCGGTTACTATTTCGAAAGTAATCGGCATGATTTATTTTCAGCACATTCGTCGGTTACTATTTCAAAAGTAATCGGCTAGATTTTTATTTTCAACATATTTGTCGGTTACTATTTTAAAAGTAATCGACAAGATTTTTATTTTCAACATATTCGTCGGTTACTATTTCAAAAGTAATCGGCAAGACTTTATTTTCAGCATATTCGTTGGTTACTATTTCAAAAGTAATCGGTAAGATTTTTATTTTCAACATATTCGTCGGTTACTATTTCAAAGGTAATCAACATGATTTATTTTCAGTACGTTCGTTGGTTACTATTTTAAAAGTATTCGGTAAGATTTTTATTTTCAACATATTCGTCGCTTACTATTTCGAAAGTAATCGGCATGATTTATTTTCAGTACATTCCTCGGTTACTATTTCAAAAGTATTCGGCAAGATTTTTATTTTCAGCATATTCGTCGGTGACTATTTCAAAAGTAATCGGCAAGATTTTTATTTTCAACATATTTGTCGGTTACTATTTTAAAAGTAATCGAAAAGATTTTTATTTTCAACATATTCGTCGGTTACTATTTCAAAAGTAATCGGCATGATTTATTTTCAGCACATTCGTCGGTTACTATTTCAAAAGTAATCGGCAAGATTTATTTTCAGCACATATTCGTCGGTTACTATTTCAAAAGTAATGGCAAGACTTTTATTTTCAGCACATTTGTCGGTTACTATTTCAATAGTAATCGGCATGATTTATTTTCAGCACATTCGTCGGTTACTATTTTAAAAGTAATCGGCATGATTTATTTTCAGCACATTCGTCGGTTACTATTTTAAAAGTAATCGGCATGATTTATTTTCAACACATTCGTCGGTTACTATTTCAAAAGTAATCGGCATGATCTATTTTCTGCACATTCACCGGTTACTATTTCAAAAGTAATCGGCAAGATTTTTATTTTCAGCATATTTTTCGGTTACTATTTTAAAAGTAATCGACAAGATTTTTATTTTCAACATATTCGTCGGTTCCTATTTCAAAAGTAATCGGCAAGACTTTATTTTCAATACATTCGTTGGTTACTATTTTAAAAGTAATTGGTAAGATTTTTTTTTTCAACATATTCGTCGGTTACTATTTCAAAAGTAATCGGCATGATTTATTTTCAGCACATTCGTCGGTTACCATTTCAAAAGTAATCGGCAAGATTTTTATTTTCAGCATATTCGTCGGTGACTATTTCAAAAGTAATCGGCAAGATTTTTATTTTCAACATATTTGTCGGTTACTATTTTAAAAGTAATCGACAAGATTTTTATTTTCAACATATTCGTCAGTTACTATTTCAAAAGTAATCGGCAAGACTTTATTTTCAGCATATTCGTTGGTTACTATTTCAAAAGTAATCGGTAAGATTTTTATTTTCAACATATTCGTCGGTTACTATTTCGAAAGTAATCGGCATGATTTATTTTCAGTACATTCCTCGGTTACTATTTCAAAAGTATTCGGCAAGATTTTTATTTTCAGCATATTCGTCGGTGACTATTTCAAAAGTAATCGGCAAGATTTTTATTTTCAACATATTTGTCGGTTACTATTTTAAAAGTAATCGAAAAGATTTTTATTTTCAACATATTCGTCGGTTACTATTTCAAAAGTAATCGGCATGATTTATTTTCAGCACATTCGTCGGTTACTATTTCAAAAGTAATCGGCAAGATTTATTTTCAGCACATATTCGTCGGTTACTATTTCAAAAGTAATGGCAAGACTTTTATTTTCAGCACATTTGTCGGTTACTATTTCAATAGTAATCGGCATGATTTATTTTCAGCACATTCGTCGGTTACTATTTTAAAAGTAATCGGCATGATTTATTTTCAGCACATTCGTCGGTTACTATTTTAAAAGTAATCGGCATGATTTATTTTCAACACATTCGTCGGTTACTATTTCAAAAGTAATCGGCATGATCTATTTTCTGCACATTCACCGGTTACTATTTCAAAAGTAATCGGCAAGATTTTTATTTTCAGCATATTTTTCGGTTACTATTTTAAAAGTAATCGACAAGATTTTTATTTTCAACATATTCGTCGGTTCCTATTTCAAAAGTAATCGGCAAGACTTTATTTTCAATACATTCGTTGGTTACTATTTTAAAAGTAATTGGTAAGATTTTTTTTTTCAACATATTCGTCGGTTACTATTTCAAAAGTAATCGGCATGATTTATTTTCAGCACATTCGTCGGTTACCATTTCAAAAGTAATCGGCAAGATTTTTATTTTCAGCATATTCGTCGGTGACTATTTCAAAAGTAATCGGCAAGATTTTTATTTTCAACATATTTGTCGGTTACTATTTTAAAAGTAATCGACAAGATTTTTATTTTCAACATATTCGTCAGTTACTATTTCAAAAGTAATCGGCAAGACTTTATTTTCAGCATATTCGTTGGTTACTATTTCAAAAGTAATCGGTAAGATTTTTATTTTCAACATATTCGTCGGTTACTATTTCGAAAGTAATCGGCATGATTTATTTTCAGCACATTCGTCGGTTACTATTTCAAAAGTAATCGGCTAGATTTTTATTTTCAACATATTTGTCGGTTACTATTTTAAAAGTAATCGACAAGATTTTTATTTTCAACATATTCGTCGGTTACTATTTCAAAAGTAATCGGCAAGACTTTATTTTCAGCATATTCGTTGGTTACTATTTCAAAAGTAATCGGTAAGATTTTTATTTTCAACATATTCGTCGGTTACTATTTCAAAGGTAATCAACATGATTTATTTTCAGTACGTTCGTTGGTTACTATTTTAAAAGTATTCGGTAAGATTTTTATTTTCAACATATTCGTCGCTTACTATTTCGAAAGTAATCGGCATGATTTATTTTCAGTACATTCCTCGGTTACTATTTCAAAAGTATTCGGCAAGATTTTTATTTTCAGCATATTCGTCGGTGACTATTTCAAAAGTAATCGGCATTATTCATTTTCAGCACATTTGTCGGTTACTATTTCAATAGTAATCGGCATGATATATTTTCAGCACATTCGTCGGTTACTATTTCAAAAGTAATCGGCATTATTTATTTTCAACACATTCGTCGGTTACTATTTCAAAAGTAATCGGCATGATCTATTTTCTGCACATTCGTCGGTTACTATTTCAAAAGTAATCGGCAAGATTTTTATTTTCAGCTTTTTTGTCGGTTACTATTTTAAAAGTAATCGACAAGATTTTTATTTTCAACATATTCGTCGGTGACTATTTCAAAAGTAATCGGCATGATTTATTTTCAGCACATTCGTCAGGTTACTATTTCAAAAGTAATTGGCAAGACTTTTATTTTCAGCAAATTTGTCGGTTACTATTTCAAAAGTAATCGGCATGATTTATTTTCAACACATTCGTCGGTTACTATTTCAAAAGTAATCGGCATGATCTATTTTCTGCACATTCGTCGGTTACTATTTCAAAAGTAATCGGCTAGATTTTTATTTTCAACATATTTGTCGGTTACTATTTTAAAAGTAATCGACAAGATTTTTATTTTCAACATATTCGTCGGTTACTATTTCAAAAGTAATCGGCAAGACTTTATTTTCAGCATATTCGTTGGTTACTATTTCAAAAGTAATCGGTAAGATTTTTATTTTCAACATATTTGTCGGTTACTATTTCAAAGGTAATCAACATGATTTATTTTCAGTACGTTCGTTGGTTACTATTTTAAAAGTATTCGGTAAGATTTTTATTTTCAACATATTCGTCGCTTACTATTTCGAAAGTAATCGGCATGATTTATTTTCAGTACATTCCTCGGTTACTATTTCAAAAGTATTTGGCAAGATTTTTATTTTCAGCATATTCGTCGGTGACTATTTCAAAAGTAATCGGCATTATTTATTTTCAGCACATTTGTCGGTTACTATTTCAATAGTAATCGGCATGATATATTTTCAGCACATTCGTCGGTTACTATTTCAAAAGTAATCGGCATTATTTATTTTCAACACATTCGTCGGTTACTATTTCAAAAGTAATCGGCATGATCTATTTTCTGCACATTCGTCGGTTACTATTTCAAAAGTAATCGGCAAGATTTTTATTTTCAGCTTTTTTGTCGGTTACTATTTTAAAAGTAATCGACAAGATTTTTATTTTCAACATATTCGTCGGTGACTATTTCAAAAGTAATCGGCATGATTTATTTTCAGCACATTCGTCAGGTTACTATTTCAAAAGTAATTGGCAAGACTTTTATTTTCAGCAAATTTGTCGGTTACTATTTCAAAAGTAATCGGCATGATTTATTTTCAACACATTCGTCGGTTACTATTTCAAAAGTAATCGGCATGATCTATTTTCTGCACATTCGTCGGTTACTATTTCAAAAGTAATCGGCAAGATTTTTATTTTCAGTTTATTTGTCGGTTACTATTTTAAAAGTAATCGACAAGATATTTATTTTCAACATATTCGTCGGTGACTATTTCAAAAGTAATCGGCATTATTTATTTTCAACACATTCGTCGGTTACTATTTCAAAAGTAATCGGCATGATCTATTTTCTGCACATTCGTCGGTTACTATTTCAAAAGTAATCAACAAAATTTTCATATTCAGCATATTCGTCGGTTACTATTTCAAAGGTAATCGGCAAGATTTATTTTCAGTACATTCGTTGGTTACTATTTTAAAAGTAATCGGTAAGATTTTTATTTTCAACATATTCGTCGCTTACTATTTCGAAAGTAATCGACAAGATTTATTTTCAGCACATTCGTCGGTTATTATTTCATAAGTAATCGGCAAGATTTTTATTTTCAACATGTTCGTCGGTTACTATTTCAAAAGTAATCGGCAAGATTTTTATTCAGCACATTCGTCAGGTTACTATTTCAAAAGTAATCGGCAAGACTTTTATTTTCAGCAAATTTGTCGGTTACTATTTCAAAAGTAATCGGCATGATTTATTTTCAACACATTCGTCGGTTAATATTTCAAAAGTAATCGGCATGATCTATTTTCTGCACATTCGTCGGTTACTATTTCAAAAGTAATCGGCAAGATTTTTATTTTCAGCTTATTTGTCGGTTACTATTTTAAAAGTAATCGACAAGATTTTTATTTTCAACATATTCGTCGGTGACTATTTCAAAAGTAATCGGCAAGATTTTTATTTTCAACATATTTGTCGGTTACTATTTTAAAAGTAATCGAAAAGATTTTTATTTTCAGCATATTCGTCGGTTACTATTTCAAAAGTAATCGGCATGATTTATTTTCAGCACATTCGTCGGTTACTATTTCAAAAGTAATCGGCAAGATTTATTTTCAGCACATATTCGTCGGTTACAATATCAAAAGTAATGGGCAAGACTTTTATTTTCAGCACATTTGTCGGTTACTATTTCAATAGTAATCGGCATGATTTATTTTCAGCACATTCGTCGGTTACTATTTTAAAAGTAATCGGCATGATTTATTTTCAGCACATTCGTCGGTTACTATTTTAAAAGTAATCGGCATGATTTATTTTCAACACATTCGTCGGTTACTATTTCAAAAGTAATCGGCATGATCTATTTTCTGCACATTCACCGGTTACTATTTCAAAAGTAATCGGCAAGATTTTTATTTTCAGCATATTTGTCGGTTACTATTTTAAAAGTAATCGACAAGATTTTTATTTTCAACATATTCGTCGCTTACTATTTCGAAAGTAATCGGCATGATTTATTTTCAGCACATTCGTCGGTTACTATTTCAAAAGTAATCGGCAAGATTTTTATTTTCAGCATATTCGTCAGTGACTATTTCAAAAGTAATCGGCAAGATTTTTATTTTCAACATATTTGTCAGTTACTATTTTAAAAGTAATCGACAAGATTTTTATTTTCAACATATTCGTCGGTTACTATTTCAAAAGTAATCGGCATGATTTATTTTCAGCACATTCGTCGGTTACCATTTCAAAAGTAATCGGCAAGATTTTTATTTTCAACATATTCGTCGGTTACTATTTCAAAAGTAATCGGCAAGACTTTATTTTCAGCATATTCGTTGGTTACTATTTCAAAAGTAATCGGTAAGATTTTTATTTTCAACATATTCGTCGGTTACTATTTCGAAAGTAATCAGCATGATTTATTTTCAGCACATTCGTCGGTTACTATTTCAAAAGTAATCGGCTAGATTTTTATTTTCAACATATTTGTCGGTTACTATTTTAAAAGTAATCGACAAGATTTTTATTTTCAACATATTCGTCGGTTACTATTTCAAAAGTAATCGGCAAGACTTTATTTTCAGCATATTCGTTGGTTACTATTTCAAAAGTAATCGGTAAGATTTTTATTTTCAACATATTCGTCGGTTACTATTTCAAAGGTAATCAGCATGATTTATTTTCAGTACGTTCGTTGGTTACTATTTTAAAAGTATTCGGTAAGATTTTTATTTTCAACATATTCGTCGCTTACTATTTCGAAAGTAATCGGCATGATTTATTTTCAGTACATTCCTCGGTTACTATTTCAAAAGTAATCGGCAAGATTTTTATTTTCAGCATATTCGTCGGTGACTATTTCAAAAGTAATCGGCATTATTTATTTTCAGCACATTTGTCGGTTACTATTTCAATAGTAATCGGCATGATATATTTTCAGCACATTCGTCGGTTACTATTTCAAAAGTAATCGGCATTATTTATTTTCAGCACATTTGTCGGTTACTATTTCAATAGTAATCGGCATGATATATTTTCAGCACATTCGTCGGTTACTATTTCAAAAGTAATCGGCATTATTTATTTTCAACACATTCGTCGGTTACTATTTCAAAAGTAATCGGCATGATCTATTTTCTGCACATTCGTCGGTTACTATTTCAAAAGTAATCGGCAAGATTTTTATTTTCAGCTTATTTGTCGGTTACTATTTTAAAAGTAATCGACAAGATTTTTATTTTCAACATATTCGTCGGTGACTATTTCAAAAGTAATCGGCATGATTTATTTTCAGCACATTCGTCAGGTTACTATTTCAAAAGTAATTGGCAAGACTTTTATTTTCAGCAAATTTGTCGGTTACTATTTCAAAAGTAATCGGCATGATTTATTTTCAACACATTCGTCGGTTACTATTTCAAAATTAATCGGCATGATCTATTTTCTGCACATTCGTCGGTTACTATTTCAAAAGTAATCGGCAAGATTTTTATTTTCAGTTTATTTGTCGGTTACTATTTTAAAAGTAATCGACAAGATATTTATTTTCAACATATTCGTCGGTGACTATTTCAAAAGTAATCGGCATTATTTATTTTCAACACATTCGTCGGTTACTATTTCAAAAGTAATCGGCATGATCTATTTTCTGCACATTCGTCGGTTACTATTTCAAAAGTAATCAACAAAATTTTTATATTCAGCATATTCGTCGGTTACTATTTCAAAGGTAATCGGCAAGATTTATTTTCAGTACATTCGTTGGTTACTATTTTAAAAGTAATCGGTAAGATTTTTATTTTCAACATATTCGTCGCTTACTATTTCGAAAGTAATCGACAAGATTTATTTTCAGCACATTCGTCGGTTATTATTTCATAAGTAATCGGCAAGATTTTTATTTTCAACATGTTCGTCGGTTACTATTTCAAAAGTAATCGGCAAGATTTTTATTCAGCACATTCGTCAGGTTACTATTTCAAAAGTAATCGGCAAGACTTTTATTTTCAGCAAATTTGTCGGTTACTATTTCAAAAGTAATCGGCATGATTTATTTTCAACACATTCGTCGGTTACTATTTCAAAAGTAATCGGCATGATCTATTTTCTGCACATTCGTCGGTTACTATTTCAAAAGTAATCGGCATGATTTATTTTCAACACATTCGTCGGTTACTATTTCAAAAGTAATCGGCATGATCTATTTTCTGCACATTCGTCGGTTACTATTTCAAAAGTAATCGGCAAGATTTTTATTTTCAGCTTATTTGTCGGTTACTATTTTAAAAGTAATCGACAAGATTTTTATTTTCAACATATTCGTCGGTGACTATTTCAAAAGTAATCGGCAAGATTTTTATTTTCAACATATTTGTCGGTTACTATTTTAAAAGTAATCGAAAAGATTTTTATTTTCAGCATATTCGTCGGTTACTGTTTCAAAAGTAATCGGCATGATTTATTTTCAGCACATTCGTCGGTTACTATTTCAAAAGTAATCGGCAAGATTTATTTTCAGCACATATTCGTCGGTTACTATTTCAAAAGTAATGGGCAAGACTTTTATTTTCAGCACATTTGTCGGTTACTATTTCAATAGTAATCGGCATGATTTATTTTCAGCACATTCGTCGGTTACTATTTTAAAAGTAATCGGCATGATTTATTTTCAGCACATTCGTCGGTTACTATTTTAAAAGTAATCGGCATGATTTATTTTCAACACATTCGTCGGTTACTATTTCAAAAGTAATCGGCATGATCTATTTTCTGCACATTCACCGGTTACTATTTCAAAAGTAATCGGCAAGATTTTTATTTTCAGCATATTTGTCGGTTACTATTTTAAAAGTAATCGACAAGATTTTTATTTTCAACATATTCGTCGCTTACTATTTCGAAAGTAATCGGCATGATTTATTTTCAGCACATTCGTCGGTTACTATTTCAAAAGTAATCGGCAAGATTTTTATTTTCAGCATATTCGTCAGTGACTATTTCAAAAGTAATCGGCAAGATTTTTATTTTCAACATATTTGTCAGTTACTATTTTAAAAGTAATCGACAAGATTTTTATTTTCAACATATTCGTCGGTTACTATTTCAAAAGTAATCGGCATGATTTATTTTCAGCACATTCGTCGGTTACCATTTCAAAAGTAATCGGCAAGATTTTTATTTTCAGCATATTCGTCGGTGACTATTTCAAAAGTAATCGGCAAGATTTTTATTTTCAACATATTTGTCGGTTACTATTTTAAAAGTAATCGACAAGATTTTTATTTTCAACATATTCGTCGGTTACTATTTCAAAAGTAATCGGCAAGACTTTATTTTCAGCATATTCGTTGGTTACTATTTCAAAAGTAATCGGTAAGATTTTTATTTTCAACATATTCGTCGGTTACTATTTCGAAAGTAATCAGCATGATTTATTTTCAGCACATTCGTCGGTTACTATTTCAAAAGTAATCGGCTAGATTTTTATTTTCAACATATTTGTCGGTTACTATTTTAAAAGTAATCGACAAGATTTTTATTTTCAACATATTCGTCGGTTACTATTTCAAAAGTAATCGGCAAGACTTTATTTTCAGCATATTCGTTGGTTACTATTTCAAAAGTAATCGGTAAGATTTTTATTTTCAACATATTCGTCGGTTACTACTTCAAAGGTAATCAGCATGATTTATTTTCAGTACGTTCGTTGGTTACTATTTTAAAAGTATTCGGTAAGATTTTTATTTTCAACATATTCGTCGCTTACTATTTCGAAAGTAATCGGCATGATTTATTTTCAGTACATTCCTCGGTTACTATTTCAAAAGTAATCGGCAAGATTTTTATTTTCAGCATATTCGTCGGTGACTATTTCAAAAGTAATCGGCATTATTTATTTTCAGCACATTTGTCGGTTACTATTTCAATAGTAATCGGCATGATATATTTTCAGCACATTCGTCGGTTACTATTTCAAAAGTAATCGGCATTATTTATTTTCAGCACATTTGTCGGTTACTATTTCAATAGTAATCGGCATGATATATTTTCAGCACATTCGTCGTTTACTATTTCAAAAGTAATCGGCATTATTTATTTTCTGCACATTCGTCGGTTACTATTTCAAAAGTAATCGGCAAGATTTTTATTTTCAGCTTATTTGTCGGTTACTATTTTAAAAGTAATCGACAAGATTTTTATTTTCAACATATTCGTCGGTGACTATTTCAAAAGTAATCGGCATGATTTATTTTCAGCACATTCGTCAGGTTACTATTTCAAAAGTAATTGGCAAGACTTTTATTTTCAGCAAATTTGTCGGTTACTATTTCAAAAGTAATCGGCATGATTTATTTTCAACACATTCGTCGGTTACTATTTCAAAAGTAATCGGCATGATCTATTTTCTGCACATTCGTCGGTTACTATTTCAAAAGTAATCGGCAAGATTTTTATTTTCAGTTTATTTGTCGGTTACTATTTTAAAAGTAATCGACAAGATATTTATTTTCAACATATTCGTCGGTGACTATTTCAAAAGTAATCGGCATTATTTATTTTCAACACATTCGTCGGTTACTATTTCAAAAGTAATCCGCATGATCTATTTTCTGCACATTCGTCGGTTACTATTTCAAAAGTAATCAACAAAATTTTTATATTCAGCATATTCGTCGGTTACTATTTCAAAGGTAATCGGCAAGATTTATTTTCAGTACATTCGTTGGTTACTATTTTAAAAGTAATCGGTAAGATTTTTATTTTCAACATATTCGTCGCTTACTATTTCGAAAGTAATCGACAAGATTTATTTTCAGCACATTCGTCGGTTATTATTTCATAAGTAATCGGCAAGATTTTTATTTTCAACATGTTCGTCGGTTACTATTTCAAAAGTAATCGGCAAGATTTTTATTCAGCACATTCGTCAGGTTACTATTTCAAAAGTAATCGGCAAGACTTTTATTTTCAGCAAATTTGTCGGTTACTATTTCAAAAGTAATCGGCATGATTTATTTTCAACACATTCGTCGGTTACTATTTCAAAAGTAATCGGCATGATCTATTTTCTGCACATTCGTCGGTTACTATTTCAAAAGTAATCGGCAAGATTTTTATTTTCAGCTTATTTGTCGGTTACTATTTTAAAAGTAATCGACAAGATTTTTATTTTCAACATATTCGTCGGTGACTATTTCAAAAGTAATCGGCAAGATTTTTATTTTCAACATATTTGTCGGTTACTATTTTAAAAGTAATCGAAAAGATTTTTATTTTCAGCATATTCGTCGGTTACTATTTCAAAAGTAATCGGCAAGATTTTTATTTTCAGCATATTCGTCAGTGACTATTTCAAAAGTAATCGGCAAGATTTTTATTTTCAACATATTTGTCAGTTACTATTTTAAAAGTAATCGACAAGATTTTTATTTTCAACATATTCGTCGGTTACTATTTCAAAAGTAATCGGCATGATTTATTTTCAGCACATTCGTCGGTTACCATTTCAAAAGTAATCGGCAAGATTTTTATTTTCAGCATATTCGTCGGTGACTATTTCAAAAGTAATCGGCAAGATTTTTATTTTCAACATATTTGTCGGTTACTATTTTAAAAGTAATCGACAAGATTTTTATTTTCAACATATTCGTCGGTTACTATTTCAAAAGTAATCGGCAAGACTTTATTTTCAGCATATTCGTTGGTTACTATTTCAAAAGTAATCGGTAAGATTTTTATTTTCAACATATTCGTCGGTTACTATTTCGAAAGTAATCAGCATGATTTATTTTCAGCACATTCGTCGGTTACTATTTCAAAAGTAATCGGCTAGATTTTTATTTTCAACATATTTGTCGGTTACTATTTTAAAAGTAATCGACAAGATTTTTATTTTCAACATATTCGTCGGTTACTATTTCAAAAGTAATCGGCAAGACTTTATTTTCAGCATATTCGTTGGTTACTATTTCAAAAGTAATCGGTAAGATTTTTATTTTCAACATATTCGTCGGTTACTACTTCAAAGGTAATCAGCATGATTTATTTTCAGTACGTTCGTTGGTTACTATTTTAAAAGTATTCGGTAAGATTTTTATTTTCAACATATTCGTCGCTTACTATTTCGAAAGTAATCGGCATGATTTATTTTCAGTACATTCCTCGGTTACTATTTCAAAAGTAATCGGCAAGATTTTTATTTTCAGCATATTCGTCGGTGACTATTTCAAAAGTAATCGGCATTATTTATTTTCAGCACATTTGTCGGTTACTATTTCAATAGTAATCGGCATGATATATTTTCAGCACATTCGTCGGTTACTATTTCAAAAGTAATCGGCATTATTTATTTTCAGCACATTTGTCGGTTACTATTTCAATAGTAATCGGCATGATATATTTTCAGCACATTCGTCGTTTACTATTTCAAAAGTAATCGGCATTATTTATTTTCTGCACATTCGTCGGTTACTATTTCAAAAGTAATCGGCAAGATTTTTATTTTCAGCTTATTTGTCGGTTACTATTTTAAAAGTAATCGACAAGATTTTTATTTTCAACATATTCGTCGGTGACTATTTCAAAAGTAATCGGCATGATTTATTTTCAGCACATTCGTCAGGTTACTATTTCAAAAGTAATTGGCAAGACTTTTATTTTCAGCAAATTTGTCGGTTACTATTTCAAAAGTAATCGGCATGATTTATTTTCAACACATTCGTCGGTTACTATTTCAAAAGTAATCGGCATGATCTATTTTCTGCACATTCGTCGGTTACTATTTCAAAAGTAATCGGCAAGATTTTTATTTTCAGTTTATTTGTCGGTTACTATTTTAAAAGTAATCGACAAGATATTTATTTTCAACATATTCGTCGGTGACTATTTCAAAAGTAATCGGCATTATTTATTTTCAACACATTCGTCGGTTACTATTTCAAAAGTAATCGGCATGATCTATTTTCTGCACATTCGTCGGTTACTATTTCAAAAGTAATCAACAAAATTTTTATATTCAGCATATTCGTCGGTTACTATTTCAAAGGTAATCGGCAAGATTTATTTTCAGTACATTCGTTGGTTACTATTTTAAAAGTAATCGGTAAGATTTTTATTTTCAACATATTCGTCGCTTACTATTTCGAAAGTAATCGACAAGATTTATTTTCAGCACATTCGTCGGTTATTATTTCATAAGTAATCGGCAAGATTTTTATTTTCAACATGTTCGTCGGTTACTATTTCAAAAGTAATCGGCAAGATTTTTATTCAGCACATTCGTCAGGTTACTATTTCAAAAGTAATCGGCAAGACTTTTATTTTCAGCAAATTTGTCGGTTACTATTTCAAAAGTAATCGGCATGATTTATTTTCAACACATTCGTCGGTTACTATTTCAAAAGTAATCGGCATGATCTATTTTCTGCACATTCGTCGGTTACTATTTCAAAAGTAATCGGCAAGATTTTTATTTTCAGCTTATTTGTCGGTTACTATTTTAAAAGTAATCGACAAGATTTTTATTTTCAACATATTCGTCGGTGACTATTTCAAAAGTAATCGGCAAGATTTTTATTTTCAACATATTTGTCGGTTACTATTTTAAAAGTAATCGAAAAGATTTTTATTTTCAGCATATTCGTCGGTTACTATTTCAAAAGTAATCGGCATGATTTATTTTCAGCACATTCGTCGGTTACTATTTCAAAAGTAATCGGCAAGATTTATTTTCAGCACATATTCGTCGGTTACTATTTCAAAAGTAATGGGCAAGACTTTTATTTTCAGCACATTCGTCGGTTACTATTTCAAAAGTAATCGGCATTATTTATTTTCAACACATTCGTCGGTTACTATTTCAAAAGTAATCGGCATGATCTATTTTCTGCACATTCGTCGGTTACTATTTCAAAAGTAATCGGCAAGATTTTTATTTTCAGCTTATTTGTCGGTTACTATTTTAAAAGTAATCGACAAGATTTTTATTTTCAACATATTCGTCGGTGACTATTTCAAAAGTAATCGCCATGATTTATTTTCAGCACATTCGTCAGGTTACTATTTCAAAAGTAATTGGCAAGACTTTTATTTTCAGCAAATTTGTCGGTTACTATTTCAAAAGTAATCGGCATGATTTATTTTCAACACATTCGTCGGTTACTATTTCAAAAGTAATCGGCATGATCTATTTTCTGCACATTCGTCGGTTACTATTTCAAAAGTAATCGGCAAGATTTTTATTTTCAGTTTATTTGTCGGTTACTATTTTAAAAGTAATTGACAAGATATTTATTTTCAACATATTCGTCGGTGACTATTTCAAAAGTAATCGGCATTATTTATTTTCAACACATTCGTCGGTTACTATTTCAAAAGTAATCGGCATGATCTATTTTCTGCACATTCGTCGGTTACTATTTCAAAAGTAATCAACAAAATTTTTATATTCAGCATATTCGTCGGTTACTATTTCAAAGGTAATCGGCAAGATTTATTTTCAGTACATTCGTTGGTTACTATTTTAAAGGTAATCGGTAAGATTTTTATTTTCAACATATTCGTCGCTTACTATTTCGAAAGTAATCGACAAGATTTATTTTCAGCACATTCGTCGGTTATTATTTCATAATTAATCGGCAAGATTTTTATTTTCAACATGTTCGTCGGTTACTATTTCAAAAGTAATCGGCAAGATTTTTATTCAGCACATTCGTCAGGTTACTATTTCAAAAGTAATCGGCAAGACTTTTATTTTCAGCAAATTTGTCGGTTACTATTTCAAAAGTAATCGGCATGATTTATTTTCAACACATTCGTCGGTTACTATTTCAAAAGTAATCGGCATGATCTATTTTCTGCACATTCGTCGGTTACTATTTCAAAAGTAATCGGCAAGATTTTTATTTTCAGCTTATTTGTCGGTTACTATTTTAAAAGTAATCGACAAGATTTTTATTTTCAACATATTCGTCGGTGACTATTTCAAAAGTAATCGGCAAGATTTTTATTTTCAACATATTTGTCGGTTACTATTTTAAAAGTAATCGAAAAGATTTTTATTTTCAGCATATTCGTCGGTTACTATTTCAAAAGTAATCGGCATGATTTATTTTCAGCACATTCGTCGGTTACTATTTCAAAAGTAATCGGCAAGATTTATTTTCAGCACATATTCGTCGGTTACTATTTCAAAAGTAATGGGCAAGACTTTTATTTTCAGCACATTTGTCGGTTACTATTTCAATAGTAATCGGCATGATTTATTTTCAGCACATTCGTCGGTTACTATTTTAAAAGTAATCGGCATGATTTATTTTCAGCATATTTGTCGGTTACTATTTTAAAAGTAATCGACAAGATTTTTATTTTCAACATATTCGTCGCTTACTATTTCGAAAGTAATCGGCATGATTTATTTTCAGCACATTCGTCGGTTACTATTTCAAAAGTAATCGGCAAGATTTTTATTTTCAGCATATTCGTCAGTGACTATTTCAAAAGTAATCGGCAAGATTTTTATTTTCAACATATTTGTCAGTTACTATTTTAAAAGTAATCGACAAGATTTTTATTTTCAACATATTCGTCGGTTACTATTTCAAAAGTAATCGGCATGATTTATTTTCAGCACATTCGTCGGTTACCATTTCAAAAGTAATCGGCAAGATTTTTATTTTCAGCATATTCGTCGGTGACTATTTCAAAAGTAATCGGCAAGATTTTTATTTTCAACATATTTGTCGGTTACTATTTTAAAACTAATCGACAAGATTTTTATTTTCAACATATTCGTCGGTTACTATTTCAAAAGTAATCGGCAAGACTTTATTTTCAGCATATTCGTTGGTTACTATTTCAAAAGTAATCGGTAAGATTTTTATTTTCAACATATTCGTCGGTTACTATTTCGAAAGTAATCAGCATGATTTATTTTCAGCACATTCGTCGGTTACTATTTCAAAAGTAATCGGCTAGATTTTTATTTTCAACATATTTGTCGGTTACTATTTTAAAAGTAATCGACAAGATTTTTATTTTCAACATATTCGTCGGTTACTATTTCAAAAGTAATCGGCAAGACTTTATTTTCAGTATATTCGTTGGTTACTATTTCAAAAGTAATCGGTAAGATTTTTATTTTCAACATATTCGTCGGTTACTATTTCAAAGGTAATCAGCATGATTTATTTTCAGTACGTTCGTTGGTTACTATTTTAAAAGTATTCGGTAAGATTTTTATTTTCAACATATTCGTCGCTTACTATTTCGAAAGTAATCGGCATGATTTATTTTCAGTACATTCCTCGGTTACTATTTCAAAACTAATCGGCAAGATTTTTATTTTCAGCATATTCGTCGGTGACTATTTCAAAAGTAATCGGCATTATTTATTTTCAGCACATTTGTCGGTTACTATTTCAATAGTAATCGGCATGATATATTTTCAGCACATTCGTCGGTTACTATTTCAAAAGTAATCGGCATTATTTATTTTCAACACATTCGTCGGTTACTATTTCAAAAGTAATCGGCATGATTTATTTTCAGCACATTCGTCGGTTTCCATTTCAAAAGTAATCGGCAAGATTTTTATTTTCAGCATATTCGTCGGTGACTATTTCAAAAGTAATCGGCAAGATTTTTATTTTCAACATATTTGTCGGTTACTATTTTAAAAGTAATCGACAAGATTTTTATTTTCAACATATTCGTCGGTTACTATTTCAAAAGTAATCGGCAAGACTTTATTTTCAGCATATTCGTTGGTTACTATTTAAAAAGTAATCGGTAAGATTTTTATTATCAACATATTCGTCGGTTACTATTTCAAAGGTAATCAGCATGATTTATTTTCAGTACGTTCGTTGGTTACTATTTTAAAAGTATTCGGTAAGATTTTTATTTTCAACATATTCGTCGCTTACTATTTCGAAAGTAATCGGCATGATTTATTTTCACTACATTCCTCGGTTACTATTTCAAAAGTAATCGGCAAGATTTTTATTTTCAGCATATTCGTCGGTGACTATTTCAAAAGTAATCGACATTATTTATTTTCAGCACATTTGTCGGTTACTATTTCAATAGTAATCGGCATGATATATTTTCAGCACATTCGTCGGTTACTATTTCAAAAGTAATCGGCATTATTTATTTTCAACACATTCGTCGGTTACTATTTCAAAAGTAATCGGCATGATCTATTTTCTGCACATTCGTCGGTTACTATTTCAAAAGTAATCGGCAAGATTTTTATTTTCAGCTTATTTGTCGGTTACTATTTTAAAAGTAATCGACAAGATTTTTATTTTCAACATATTCGTCGGTGACTATTTCAAAAGTAATCGGCATGATTTATTTTCAGCACATTCGTCAGGTTACTATTTCAAAAGTAATTGGCAAGACTTTTATTTTCAGCAAATTTGTCGGTTACTATTTCAAAAGTAATCGGCATGATTTATTTTCAACACATTCGTCGGTTACTATTTCAAAAGTAATCGGCTAGATTTTTATTTTCAACATATTTGTCGGTTACTATTTTAAAAGTAATCGGCATGATCTATTTTCTGCACATTCGTCGGGTACTATTTCAAAAGTAATCAGCAAAATTTTTATATTCAGCATATTCGTCGGTTACTATTTCAAAGGTAATCGGCAAGATTTATTTTCAGTACATTCGTTGGTTACTATTTTAAAAGTAATCGGTAAGATTTTTATTTTCAACATATTCGTCGCTTACTATTTCGAAAGTAATCGGCATGATTTATTTTCAGCACATTCGTTGGTTACTATTTCAAAAGTAATCGGTAAGATTTTTATTTTCAACATATTCGTCGGTTACTATTTCAAAGGTAATCAGCATGATTTATTTTCAGTACGTTCGTTGGTTACTATTTTAAAAGTATTCGGTAAGATTTTTATTTTCAACATATTCGTCGCTTACTATTTCGAAAGTAATCGGCATGATTTATTTTCAGTACATTCCTCGGTTACTATTTCAAAAGTAATCGGCAAGATTTTTATTTTCAGCATATTCGTCGGTGACTATTTCAAAAGTAATCGGCATTATTTATTTTCAGCACATTTGTCGGTTACTATTTCAATAGTAATCGGCATGATATATTTTCAGCACATTCGTCGGTTACTATTTCAAAAGTAATCGGCATTATTTATTTTCAGCACATTTGTCGGTTACTATTTCAATAGTAATCGGCATGATATATTTTCAGCACATTCGTCGGTTACTATTTCAAAAGTAATCGGCATTATTTATTTTCTGCACATTCGTCGGTTACTATTTCAAAAGTAATCGGCAAGATTTTTATTTTCAGCTTATTTGTCGGTTACTATTTTAAAAGTAATCGACAAGATTTTTATTTTCAACATATTCGTCGGTGACTATTTCAAAAGTAATCGGCATGATTTATTTTCAGCACATTCGTCAGGTTACTATTTCAAAAGTAATTGGCAAGACTTTTATTTTCAGCAAATTTGTCGGTTACTATTTCAAAGGTAATCGGCATGATTTATTTTCAACACATTCGTCGGTTACTATTTCAAAAGTAATCGGCATGATCTATTTTCTGCACATTCGTCGGTTACTATTTCAAAAGTAATCGGCAGGATTTTTATTTTCAGTTTATTTGTCGGTTACTATTTTAAAAGTAATCGACAAGATATTTATTTTCAACATATTCGTCGGTGACTATTTCAAAAGTAATCGGCATTATTTATTTTCAACACATTCGTCGGTTACTATTTCAAAAGTAATCGGCATGATCTATTTTCTGCACATTCGTCGGTTACTATTTCAAAAGTAATCAACAAAATTTTTATATTCAGCATATTCGTCGGTTACTATTTCAAAGGTAATCGGCAAGATTTATTTTCAGTACATTCGTTGGTTACTATTTTAAAAGTAATCGGTAAGATTTTTATTTTCAACATATTCGTCGCTTACTATTTCGAAAGTAATCGACAAGATTTATTTTCAGCACATTCGTCGGTTATTATTTCATAAGTAATCGGCAAGATTTTTATTTTCAACATGTTCGTCGGTTACTATTTCAAAAGTAATCGGCAAGATTTTTATTCAGCACATTCGTCAGGTTACTATTTCAAAAGTAATCGGCAAGACTTTTATTTTCAGCAAATTTGTCGGTTACTATTTCAAAAGTAATCGGCATGATTTATTTTCAACACATTCGTCGGTTACTATTTCAAAAGTAATCGGCATGATCTATTTTCTGCACATTCGTCGGTTACTATTTCAAAAGTAATCGGCAAGATTTTTATTTTCAGCTTATTTGTCGGTTACTATTTTAAAAGTAATCGACAAGATTTTTATTTTCAACATATTCGTCGGTGACTATTTCAAAAGTAATCGGCAAGATTTTTATTTTCAACATATTTGTCGGTTACTATTTTAAAAGTAATCGAAAAGATTTTTATTTTCAGCATATTCGTCGGTTACTATTTCAAAAGTAATCGGCATGATTTATTTTCAGCACATTCGTCGGTTACTATTTCAAAAGTAATCGGCAAGATTTATTTTCAGCACATATTCGTCGGTTACTATTTCAAAAGTAATGGGCAAGACTTTTATTTTCAGCACATTCGTCGGTTACTATTTCAAAAGTAATCGGCATTATTTATTTTCAACACATTCGTCGGTTACTATTTCAAAAGTAATCGGCATGATCTATTTTCTGCACATTCGTCGGTTACTATTTCAAAAGTAATCGGCAAGATTTTTATTTTCAGCTTATTTGTCGGTTACTATTTTAAAAGTAATCGACAAGATTTTTATTTTCAACATATTCGTCGGTGACTATTTCAAAAGTAATCGCCATGATTTATTTTCAGCACATTCGTCAGGTTACTATTTCAAAAGTAATTGGCAAGACTTTTATTTTCAGCAAATTTGTCGGTTACTATTTCAAAAGTAATCGGCATGATTTATTTTCAACACATTCGTCGGTTACTATTTCAAAAGTAATCGGCATGATCTATTTTCTGCACATTCGTCGGTTACTATTTCAAAAGTAATCGGCAAGATTTTTATTTTCAGTTTATTTGTCGGTTACTATTTTAAAAGTAATTGACAAGATATTTATTTTCAACATATTCGTCGGTGACTATTTCAAAAGTAATCGGCATTATTTATTTTCAACACATTCGTCGGTTACTATTTCAAAAGTAATCGGCATGATCTATTTTCTGCACATTCGTCGGTTACTATTTCAAAAGTAATCAACAAAATTTTTATATTCAGCATATTCGTCGGTTACTATTTCAAAGGTAATCGGCAAGATTTATTTTCAGTACATTCGTTGGTTACTATTTTAAAAGTAATCGGTAAGATTTTTATTTTCAACATATTCGTCGCTTACTATTTCGAAAGTAATCGACAAGATTTATTTTCAGCACATTCGTCGGTTATTATTTCATAATTAATCGGCAAGATTTTTATTTTCAACATGTTCGTCGGTTACTATTTCAAAAGTAATCGGCAAGATTTTTATTCAGCACATTCGTCAGGTTACTATTTCAAAAGTAATCGGCAAGACTTTTATTTTCAGCAAATTTGTCGGTTACTATTTCAAAAGTAATCGGCATGATTTATTTTCAACACATTCGTCGGTTACTATTTCAAAAGTAATCGGCATGATCTATTTTCTGCACATTCGTCGGTTACTATTTCAAAAGTAATCGGCAAGATTTTTATTTTCAGCTTATTTGTCGGTTACTATTTTAAAAGTAATCGACAAGATTTTTATTTTCAACATATTCGTCGGTGACTATTTCAAAAGTAATCGGCAAGATTTTTATTTTCAACATATTTGTCGGTTACTATTTTAAAAGTAATCGAAAAGATTTTTATTTTCAGCATATTCGTCGGTTACTATTTCAAAAGTAATCGGCATGATTTATTTTCAGCACATTCGTCGGTTACTATTTCAAAAGTAATCGGCAAGATTTATTTTCAGCACATATTCGTCGGTTACTATTTCAAAAGTAATGGGCAAGACTTTTATTTTCAGCACATTTGTCGGTTACTATTTCAATAGTAATCGGCATGATTTATTTTCAGCACATTCGTCGGTTACTATTTTAAAAGTAATCGGCATGATTTATTTTCAGCATATTTGTCGGTTACTATTTTAAAAGTAATCGACAAGATTTTTATTTTCAACATATTCGTCGCTTACTATTTCGAAAGTAATCGGCATGATTTATTTTCAGCACATTCGTCGGTTACTATTTCAAAAGTAATCGGCAAGATTTTTATTTTCAGCATATTCGTCAGTGACTATTTCAAAAGTAATCGGCAAGATTTTTATTTTCAACATATTTGTCAGTTACTATTTTAAAAGTAATCGACAAGATTTTTATTTTCAACATATTCGTCGGTTACTATTTCAAAAGTAATCGGCATGATTTATTTTCAGCACATTCGTCGGTTACCATTTCAAAAGTAATCGGCAAGATTTTTATTTTCAGCATATTCGTCGGTGACTATTTCAAAAGTAATCGGCAAGATTTTTATTTTCAACATATTTGTCGGTTACTATTTTAAAACTAATCGACAAGATTTTTATTTTCAACATATTCGTCGGTTACTATTTCAAAAGTAATCGGCAAGACTTTATTTTCAGCATATTCGTTGGTTACTATTTCAAAAGTAATCGGTAAGATTTTTATTTTCAACATATTCGTCGGTTACTATTTCGAAAGTAATCAGCATGATTTATTTTCAGCACATTCGTCGGTTACTATTTCAAAAGTAATCGGCTAGATTTTTATTTTCAACATATTTGTCGGTTACTATTTTAAAAGTAATCGACAAGATTTTTATTTTCAACATATTCGTCGGTTACTATTTCAAAAGTAATCGGCAAGACTTTATTTTCAGTATATTCGTTGGTTACTATTTCAAAAGTAATCGGTAAGATTTTTATTTTCAACATATTCGTCGGTTACTATTTCAAAGGTAATCAGCATGATTTATTTTCAGTACGTTCGTTGGTTACTATTTTAAAAGTATTCGGTAAGATTTTTATTTTCAACATATTCGTCGCTTACTATTTCGAAAGTAATCGGCATGATTTATTTTCAGTACATTCCTCGGTTACTATTTCAAAACTAATCGGCAAGATTTTTATTTTCAGCATATTCGTCGGTGACTATTTCAAAAGTAATCGGCATTATTTATTTTCAGCACATTTGTCGGTTACTATTTCAATAGTAATCGGCATGATATATTTTCAGCACATTCGTCGGTTACTATTTCAAAAGTAATCGGCATTATTTATTTTCAACACATTCGTCGGTTACTATTTCAAAAGTAATCGGCATGATTTATTTTCAGCACATTCGTCGGTTACCATTTCAAAAGTAATCGGCAAGATTTTTATTTTCAGCATATTCGTCGGTGACTATTTCAAAAGTAATCGGCAAGATTTTTATTTTCAACATATTTGTCGGTTACTATTTTAAAAGTAATCGACAAGATTTTTATTTTCAACATATTCGTCGGTTACTATTTCAAAAGTAATCGGCAAGACTTTATTTTCAGCATATTCGTTGGTTACTATTTAAAAAGTAATCGGTAAGATTTTTATTTTCAACATATTCGTCGGTTACTATTTCAAAGGTAATCAGCATGATTTATTTTCAGTACGTTCGTTGGTTACTATTTTAAAAGTATTCGGTAAGATTTTTATTTTCAACATATTCGTCGCTTACTATTTCGAAAGTAATCGGCATGATTTATTTTCACTACATTCCTCGGTTACTATTTCAAAAGTAATCGGCAAGATTTTTATTTTCAGCATATTCGTCGGTGACTATTTCAAAAGTAATCGACATTATTTATTTTCAGCACATTTGTCGGTTACTATTTCAATAGTAATCGGCATGATATATTTTCAGCACATTCGTCGGTTACTATTTCAAAAGTAATCGGCATTATTTATTTTCAACACATTCGTCGGTTACTATTTCAAAAGTAATCGGCATGATCTATTTTCTGCACATTCGTCGGTTACTATTTCAAAAGTAATCGGCAAGATTTTTATTTTCAGCTTATTTGTCGGTTACTATTTTAAAAGTAATCGACAAGATTTTTATTTTCAACATATTCGTCGGTGACTATTTCAAAAGTAATCGGCATGATTTATTTTCAGCACATTCGTCAGGTTACTATTTCAAAAGTAATTGGCAAGACTTTTATTTTCAGCAAATTTGTCGGTTACTATTTCAAAAGTAATCGGCATGATTTATTTTCAACACATTCGTCGGTTACTATTTCAAAAGTAATCGGCATGATCTATTTTCTGCACATTCGTCGGTTACTATTTCAAAAGTAATCGGCAAGATTTTTATTTTCAGTTTATTTGTCGGTTACTATTTTAAAAGTAATCGACAAGATATTTATTTTCAACATATTCGTCGGTGACTATTTCAAAAGTAATCGGCATTATTTATTTTCAACACATTCGTCGGTTACTATTTCAAAAGTAATCGGCATGATCTATTTTCTGCACATTCATCGGTTACTATTTCAAAAGTAATCAACAAAATTTTTATATTCAGCATATTCGTCGGTTACTATTTCAAAGGTAATCGGCAAGATTTATTTTCAGTACATTCGTTGGTTACTATTTTAAAAGTAATCGGTAAGATTTTTATTTTCAACATATTCGTCGCTTACTATTTCGAAAGTAATCGGCATGATTTATTTTCAGCACATTCGTCGGTTATTATTTCAAAAGTAATCGGCAAGATTTTTATTTTCAACATGTTCGTCGGTTACTATTTCAAAAGTAATCGACATGATTTATTTTCAACACATTCGTCAGGTTACTATTTCAAAAGTAATTGGCAAGACTTTTAATTTCAGCAAATTTGTCGGTTACTATTTCAAAAGTAATTGGCATGATTTATTTTCAGCACATTTTTCGGTTACTATTTCAAAAGTAATCCGCAAGACTTTATATTCAACACATTCGTCGGTTACTATTTCAAAAGTAATCGGCATGATCTATTTTCTGCACATTCGTCGGTTACTATTTCAAAAGTAATCAGCAAAAATTTTATATTCAGCATATTCGTCGGTTACTATTTCAAAGGTAATCGGCAAGATTTATTTTCAGTACATTCATTGGTTACTATTTTAAAAGTAATCGGTAAGATTTTTATTTTCAACATATTCGTCGCTTACTATTTCGAAAGTAATCGGCATGATTTATTTTCAGCACATTCGTCGGTTATTATTTCAAAAGTAATCGGCAAGATTTTTATTTTCAACATGATCGTCGGTTACTATTTCAAAAGTAATCGGCAAGATTTTTATTCAGCACATTCGTCAGGTTACTATTTCAAAAGTAATTGGCAAGACTTTTATTTTTAGCACATTTGTCGGTTACTATTTAAAAAGTAATTGGCATGATTTATTTTCAGCATATTTGTCGGTTACTATTTTAAAAGTAATCGACAAGATTTTTATTTTCAACATATTCGTCGGTTCCTATTTCAAAAGTAATCGGCAAGACTTTATTTTCAGTACATTCGTTGGTTACTATTTTAAAAGTAATCGGTAAGATTTTTTTTTCAACATATTCGTCGCTTACTATTT
Source organism: Medicago lupulina (assembly GCA_958299785.1). Classification (NCBI taxonomy): domain Eukaryota; kingdom Viridiplantae; phylum Streptophyta; class Magnoliopsida; order Fabales; family Fabaceae; genus Medicago; species Medicago lupulina. The sequence goes on along the minus strand of OY283139.1, from coordinate 48,729,323 downwards.
CGAAAGTAATCGGCATGATTTATTTTCAGCACATTCGTCGGTTACTATTTCAAAAGTAATCGGCAAGATTTTTATTTTCAGCATATTCGTCGGTGACTATTTCAAAAGTAATCGGCAAGACTTTTATTTTCAGCAAATTTGTCGGTTACTATTTCAAAAGTAATCGGCATGATTTATTTTCAACACATTCGTCGGTTACTATTTCAAAAGTAATCGGCATGATCTATTTTCTGCACATTCGTCGGTTACTATTTCAAAAGTAATCGGCAAGATTTTTATTTTCAGCTTATTTGTCGGTTACAATTTTAAAAGTAATCGACAAGATTTTTATTTTCAACATATTCGTCGGTGACTATTTCAAAAGTAATCGGCATGATTTATTTTCAGCACATTCGTCAGGTTACTATTTCAAAAGTAATTGGCAAGACTTTTATTTTCAGCAAATTTGTCGGTTACTATTTCAAAAGTAATTGGCATGATTTATTTTCAGCACATTCGTCGGTTACTATTTCAAAAGTAATCGGCTAGATTTTTATTTTCAACATATTTGTCGGTTACTATTTTAAAAGTAATCGGCATGATCTATTTTCTGCACATTCGTCGGGTACTATTTCAAAAGTAATCAGCAAAATTTTTATATTCAGCATATTCGTCGGTTACTATTTCAAAGGTAATCGGCAAGATTTATTTTCAGTACATTCGTTGGTTACTATTTTAAAAGTAATCGGTAAGATTTTTATTTTCAACATATTCGTCGCTTACTATTTCGAAAGTAATCGGCATGATTTATTTTCAGCACATTCGTCGGTTATTATTTCAAAAGTAATCGGCAAGATTTTTCTTTTCAACATGTTCGTCGGTTACTATTTCAAAAGTAATCGACATGATTTATTTTCAACACATTCGTCAGGTTACTACTTCAAAAGTAATTGGCAAGACTTTTAATTTCAGCAAATTTGTCGGTTACTATTTCAAAAGTAATTGGCATGATTTATTTTCAGCACATTTTTCGGTTACTATTTCAAAAGTAATCCGCAAGACTTTATATTCAACACATTCGTCGGTTACTATTTCAAAAGTAATCGGCATGATCTATTTTCTGCACATTCGTCGGTTACTATTTCAAAAGTAATCAGCAAAAATTTTATATTCAGCATATTCGTCGGTTACTATTTCAAAGGTAATCGGCAAGATTTATTTTCAGTACATTCGTTGGTTACTATTTTAAAAGTAATCGGTAAGATTTTTATTTTCAACATATTCGTCGCTTACTATTTCGAAAGTAATCGGCATGATTTATTTTCAGCACATTCGTCGGTTATTATTTCAAAAGTAATCGGCAAGATTTTTATTTTCAACATGATCGTCGGTTACTATTTCAAAAGTAATCGGCAAGATTTTTATTCAGCACATTCGTCAGGTTACTATTTCAAAAGTAATTGGCAAGACTTTTATTTTTAGCACATTTGTCGGTTACTATTTAAAAAGTAATTGGCATGATTTATTTTCAGCATATTTGTCGGTTACTATTTTAAAAGTAATCGACAAGATTTTTATTTTCAACATATTCGTCGGTTCCTATTTCAAAAGTAATCGGCAAGACTTTATTTTCAGTACATTCGTTCGTTACTATTTTAAAAGTAATCGGTAAGATTTTTTTTTCAACATATTCGTCGCTTACTATTTCGAAAGTAATCGGCATGATTTATTTTCAGCACATTCGTCGGTTACTATTTCAAAAGTAATCGGCAAGATTTTTATTTTCAGCATATTCGTCGGTGACTATTTCAAAAGTAATCAGCAAGATTTTTATTTTCAACATATTTGTCGGTTACTATTTTAAAAGTAATCGACAAGATTTTTATTTTCAACATATTCGTCGGTTACTATTTCAAAATTAATCGGCATGATTTATTTTCAACACATTCGTCGGTTACTATTTCAAAAGTAATCGGCATGATCTATTTTCTGCACATTCGTCGGTTACTATTTCAAAAGTAATCGGCAAGATTTTTATTTTCAGCTTATTTGTCGATTACTATTTTAAAAGTAATCGACAAGATTTTTATTTTCAACATATTCGTCGGTGACTATTTCAAAAGTAATCGGCATGATTTATTTTCAACACATTCGTCAGGTTACTATTTCAAAAGTAATTGGCAAGACTTTTATTTTCAGCAAATTTGTCGGTTACTATTTCAAAAGTAATTGGCATGATTTATTTTCAGCACATTTTTCGGTTACTATTTCAAAAGTAATCGGCATGATCTATTTTCTGCACATTCGTCGGTTACTATTTCAAAAGTAATCAGCAAAATTTTTATATTCAGCATATTCGTCGGTTACTATTTCAAAGGTAATCGGCAAGATTTATTTTCAGTACATTCGTTGGTTACTATTTTAAAAGTAATCGATAAGATTTTTATTTTCATAATATTCGTCGCTTACTATTTCGAAAGTAATCGGCATGATTTATTTTCAGCACATTCGTCGGTTATTATTTCAAAAGTAATCGGCTAGATTTTTATTTTCAACATGTTCGTCGGTTACTATTTCAAAAGTAATCGGCAAGATTTTTATTCAGCACATTCGTCAGGTTACTATTTCAAAAGTAATCGGCAAGACTTTTATTTTCAGCACATTCGTCGGTTACTATTTCAAAAGTAATCGGCATGATTTATTTTCAACACATTCGTCAGGTTACTATTTCAAAAGTAATTGGCAAGACTTTTATTTTCAGCAAATTTGTCGGTGACTATTTCAAAAGTAATTGGCATGATTTATTTTCAGCAAATTTTTCGGTTACTATTTCAAAAGTAATCCGCAAGACTTTATATTCAACACATTCGTCGGTTACTATTTCAAAAGTAATCGGCATGATGTATTTTCTGCACATTCGTCAGTTACTATTTCAAAAGTAATCAGCAAAATTTTTATATTCAGCATATTCGTCGGTTACTATTTCAAAGGTAATCGGCAAGATTTATTTTCAGTACATTCGTTGGTTACTATTTTAAAAGTAATCGGTAAGATTTTTATTTTCAACATATTCGTCGCTTACTATTTCGAAAGTAATCGACATGATTTATTTTCAGCACATTCGTCGGTTATTATTTCAAAAGTAATCGGCAAGATTTTTATTTTCAACATGTTCGTCGGTTACTATTTCAAAAGTAATCGGCAAGATTTTTATTCAGCACATTCGTCAGGTTACTATTTCAAAAGTAATCGGCAAGACTTTTATTTTTAGCACATTTGTCGGTTACTATTTCAAAAGTAATTGGCATGATTTATTTTCAGCATATTTGTCGGTTACTATTTTAAAAGTAATCGGTAAGATTTTTATTTTCAACATATTCGTCGCTTACTATTTCGAAAGTAATCGGCATGATTTATTTTCAGCACATTCGTCGGTTACTATTGCAAAAGTAATCGGCAAGATTTTTATTTTCAGCATATTCGTCGGTGACTATTTCCAAAGTAATCGGCAAGATTTTTATTTTCAACATATTTGTCGGTTACTATTTTAAAAGTAATCGACAAGATTTTTATTTTCAACATATTCGTCGGTTACTATTTCAAAAGTAATCGGCAAGACTTTATTTTCAGCATATTCGTTGGTTACTATTTCAAAAGTAATCGGTAAGATTTTTATTTTCAACATATTCGTCGGTTACTATTTCAAAAGTAATCGGCCTGATCTATTTTCTGCACATTCGTCGGTTACTATTTCAAAAGTAATCGGCAAGATTTTTATTTTCAGCATATTTGTCGGTTACTATTTTAAAAGTAATCGACAAGATTTTTATTTTCAACATATTCGTCGGTTCCTATTTCAAAAGTAATCGGCAAGACTTTATTTTCAGTACATTCGTTGGTTACTATTTTAAAAGTAATCGGTAAGATTTTTTTTTTCAACATATTCGTCGGTTACTATTTCGAAAGTAATCGGCATGATTTATTTTCAGCACATTCGTCAGTTACTATTTCAAAAGTAATCGGCTAGATTTTTATTTTCAACATATTTGTCGGTTACTATTTTAAAAGTAATTGACAAGATTTTTAATTTCAACATATTCGTCGGTTACTATTTCAAAAGTAATCGGCAAGACTTTATTTTCAGCATATTCGTTGGTTACTATTTCAAAAGTAATCGGTAAGATTTTTTTTTTTCCACATATTCGTCGGTTACTATTTCAAAGGTAATCGGCATGGTTTATTTTCAGTACATTCGTTGGTTACTATTTTAAAAGTAATCGGTAAGATTTTTATTTTCAACATATTCGTCGCTTACTATTTCGAATGTAATCGGCAAGATTTATTTTCAATACATTCATCGGTTACTATTTCAAAAGTAATCGACAAGAATTTTATTTTCAACATATTCGTCGGTTACGATTTCAAAAGTAATCGGCAAGACTTTATTTTCAGCATATTCGTTGGTTACTATTTCAAAAGTAATCGGTAAGATTTTTATTTTCAACATATTCGTCGCTTACTATTTCGAAAGTAATCGGCATGATTTATTTTCAGTACATTTGTCGGTTACTATTTCAATAGTAATCGGCATGATATATTTTCAGCACATTCGTCGGTTACTATTTCAAAAGTAATCGGCATTATTTATTTTCAACACATTCGTCGGTTACTATTTCAAAAGTAATTGGCAAGACTTTTATTTTCAGCAAATTTGTCGGTTACTATTTCAAAAGTAATTGGCATGATTTATTTTCAGCACATTTTTCGGTTACTATTTCAAAAGTAATCCGCAAGACTTTATATTCAACACATTCGTCGGTTACTATTTCAAAAGTAATCGGCAAGATTTTTATTTTCAGCATATTCGTCGGTGACTATTTCAAAAGTAATCGGCATTATTTATTTTTAGCACATTTGTCGGTTACTATTTCAATAGTAATCGGCATGATATATTTTCAGCACATTCGTCGGTTACTATTTCAAAAGTAATCGGCATTATTTATTTTCAACACATTCGTCGGTTACTATTTCAAAAGTAATTGGCAAGACTTTTATTTTCAGCAAATTTGTCGGTTACTATTTCAAAAGTAATTGGCATGATTTATTTTCAGCACATTTTTCGGTTACTATTTCAAAAGTAATCCACAAGACTTTATATTCAACACATTCGTCGGTTACTATTTCAAAAGTAATCGGCATGATCTATTTTCTGCACATTCGTCAGTTACTATTTCAAAAGTAATCAGCAAAATTTTTATATTCAGCATATTCGTCGGTTACTATTTCAAATGTAATCGGCAAGATTTATTTTCAGTACATTCGTTGGTTACTATTTTAAAAGTAATCGGTAAGATTTTTATTTTCAACATATTCGTCGCTTACTATTTCGAAAGTAATCGACATGATTTATTTTCAGCACATTCGTCGGTTATTAATTCAAAAGTAATCGGCAAGATTTTTATTTTCAACATGTTCGTCGGTTACTATTTCAAAAGTAATCGGCAAGATTTTTATTCAGCACATTCGTCAGGTTACTATTTCAAAAGTAATCGGCAAGACTTTTATTTTTAGCACATTTGTCGGTTATTATTTCAAAAGTAATTGGCATGATTTATTTTCAGCATATTTGTCGGTTACTATTTTAAAAGTAATCGACAAGATTTTTATTTTCAACATATTCGTCGGTTCCTATTTCAAAAGTAATCGGCAAGACTTTATTTTCAGTACATTCGTTGGTTACTATTTTAAAAGTAATCGGTAAGATTTTTTTTTTCAACATATTCGTCGCTTACTATTTCGAAAGTAATCGGCATGATTTATTTTCAGCACATTCGTCGGTTACTATTGCAAAACTAATCGGCAAGATTTTTATTTTCAGCATATTCGTCGGTGACTATTTCAAAAGTAATCGGCAAGATTTTTATTTTCAACATATTTGTCGGTTACTATTTTAAAAGTAATCGACAAGATTTTTATTTTCAACATATTCGTCGGTTACTATTTCAAAAGTAATCGGCAAGAATTTATTTTCAGCATATTCGTTGGTTACTATTTCAAAAGTAATCGGTAAGATTTTTATTTTCAACATATTCGTCGGTTACTATTTCGAAAGTAATCGGCATGATTTATTTTCAGCACATTCGTCGGTTAGTATTTCAAAAGTAATCGGCAAGATTTTTATTTTCAGCATATTCGTCGGTGACTATTTCAAAAGTAATCGACAAGATTTTTATTTTCAACATATTCGTCGGTTACTATTTCAAAAGTAATCGGCAAGACTTTATTTTCAGCATATTCGTTGGTTACTATTTCAAAAGTAATCGGTAAGATTTTAATTTTCAACATATTCGTCGGTTACTATTTCGAAAGTAATCGGCATGATTTATTTTCAGCACATTCGTCGGTTACTATTTCAAAAGTAATCGGCTAGATTTTTATTTTCAACATATTTGTCGGTTACTATTTTAAAAGTAATTGACAAGATTTTTAATTTCAACATATTCGTCGTTTACTATTTCAAAAGTAATCGACAAGATTTTTATTTTCAACATATTCGTCGGTTACTATTTCAAAAGTAATCGGCAAGACTTTATTTTCAGCATATTCGTTGGTTACTATTTCAAAAGTAATCGGTAAGATTTTTATTTTCAACATATTCGTCGCTTACTATTTCGAAAGTAATCGGCATGATTTATTTTCAGTACATTCCTCGGTTACTATTTCAAAAGTAATCGGCAAGATTTTTATTTTCAGCATATTCGTCGGTGACTATTTCAAAAGTAATCGGCATTATTTATTTTCAGCACATTTGTCGGTTACTATTTCAATAGTAATCGGCATGATATATTTTCAGCACATTCGTCGGTTACTATTTCAAAAGTAATCGGCATTATTTATTTTCAACACATTCGTCGGTTACTATTTCAAAAGTAATCGGCATGATCTATTTTCTGCACATTCGTCGGTTACTATTTCAAAAGTAATCGGCAAGATTTTTATTTTCAGCTTATTTGTCGGTTACTATTTTAAAAGTAATCGACAAGACTTTTATTTTCAACATATTCGTCGGTGACTATTTCAAAAGTAATCGGCATGATTTATTTTCAGCACATTCGTCAGGTTACTATTTCAAAAGTAATTGGCAAGACTTTTATTTTCAGCAAATTTGTTGGTTACTATTTCAAAAGTAATCGGCATGATTTATTTTCAACACATTCGTCGGTTACTATTTCAAAAGTAATCGGCATGATCTATTTTCCGCACATTCGTCGGTTACTATTTCAAAAGTAATCGGCAAGATTTTTATTTTCAGTTTATTTGTCGGTTACTATTTTAAAAGTAATCGACAAGATTTTTATTTTCAACATATTCGTCGGTGACTATTTCAAAAGTAATCGGCATGATTTATTTTCAGCACATTCGTCAGGTTACTATTTCAAAAGTAATTGGCAAGACTTTTATTTTCAGCAAATTTGTCGGTTACTATTTCAAAAGTAATCGGCATGATTTATTTTCAACACATTCGTCGGTTACTATTTCAAAAGTAATCGGCATGATCTATTTTCTGCACATTCGTCGGTTACTATTTCAAAAGTAATCGGCAAGATTTTTATTTTCAGCATATTTGTCGGTTACTATTTTAAAAGTAATCGACAAGATTTTTATTTTCAACATATTCGTCGGTTCCTATTTCAAAAGTAATCGGCAAGACTTTATTTTCAGTACATTCGTTGGTTACTATTTTAAAAGTAATCGGTAAGATTTTTTTTTTCAACATATTCGTCGGTTACTATTTCGAAAGTAATCGGCATGATTTATTTTCAGCACATTCGTCGGTTACTATTTCAAAAGTAATCGGCTAGATTTTTATTTTCAACATATTTGTCGGTTACTATTTTAAAAGTAATTGACAAGATTTTTAATTTCAACATATTCGTCGGTTACTATTTCAAAAGTAATCGGCAAGACTTTATTTTCAGCATATTCGTTGGTTACTATTTCTGTAACGCCCTAGTTGCTATTTATTTATTTTTGGTCGATTTTAGTATGTTTTATGTATTTCATATAATTTATGTGATTTATGTGAATATTTGATGTGTTGTTATTATTATATAATTATTTGTGTTATTTGATAAAATAGGAGATATATATTATTTATTTAATTAAAAGGGAATTATTTAGAGTTAATGGAGTTAAGGAGGGGTTAAGGAGAATTAATAGAAAGTTAGTGAGGGAGTAAATAGAAAGAAAAGGGGGTTATGTTTTGGTTGGTAAGGAATAGAAAGAGGCAGACAAAACTTTGTACGTACAGTAAAGAAAACCTAGCTTTTGGGAGAAAGAGAGAAGAACCAAGAGCAAAGGAGGATTAGCCAAGAGGAGAGATTTGCTGTAGCTTTTATTCATCTAATCAGGTAAGGGTGAGCCTAACTTCAATAATCTTAATTGTGAATCATTTGTTCTTGATTGGCATAGGGTTTGAGAGGATTGAGATGGGTTTATGAACTAGGGTTAAGATGAATTTGTGATGAATTGATGAGGGTTTGATGTTGTAAGGGTGGGTTTACCTTTCAATTGTTAATATATATGTATATGATTTCATGAAAATAGATTGAAAATTGGTGATTGTTGTTCTAGGTTTAAGAATATGAAAAATTGCTCAAGTTGTCGAATTATGTTGTTGATGATGTTGCTATGAGTTGTTGCTGATGCTTTGTTGTGTATTGAACCCATAAACATGTTTGTAACTCATTTTGGGTAATCAAGGGATCAAAATTGGGTTTTTGAGGTGAAAAATGGTGAAAAAATCGTAACAGCCTGTGCCAGATCGTGCTCCGATTTTGTCAAATCGTGCTCCGATTTTTCCAGAATGAAAATGCAATTTTTGACCCAGAAAATCGTGCTCCGATTTTTCAAATCGTACTCCGATTTGACAGTATCCCTGTTTCGCGTTCTTGCATCTTTTTCACCCATTTCTGTTTTGAACTGGCTTTTGGTATAAACATTAAAGTTGTAGATAATTGAGTTAGCTTTCTAATGGCTTTGGTTTGACTTGAAAATGATTTTTAAAGAATTATTGGTGTGATAAAAATATAGAATGAAGGTGTTTATGATGCATGAATGTAATTGATTAATGTATATGTTGCTATTGTTGTTGATACGATGGATTAATGTATGTTTACATGAAAATATTATATTTTGCTAAACTTGAGTTGTTTTGGATGAGGTTAAGTGATGTTTAAATATGATGTTATGTGATTGTGATAATGTTACGTGTTGCGATGTAATTGATTAATGAGATGATGTTCTGCCATGTAACTATTATACCTGCATGTGTCAGTTTTGCATTATGAATGATGTTTTGAGACGGTGTATTAAGTTGTTAAACGACGAGTCCATGCATTTGCATATTTATGAGACGGTGGAGCTTTATGCTCAAAGCGACGGTGGAGCTTTATGCTCAAAGCGACGGTGGAGCATTTGCTCAAAGCGACGGTGAAGCATATTAATGCTATAAATATATGGTACCACATGCATGATGGCAAGATGTTAGAGTTGCATTTAGTTGAGTCAAATTGTTGACATGTTATGAGACGATGTTTTGAGACGTTGATGCTTGATATGATGTTGTTATGATGATGCTTATGATGTTGTTATGAAGATGCTTATGATGTTGTTATGATGATGCTTATGATGTTGTTATGATGATGCTTATGATGTTGTTATGAAGATGCTTATGATGTTGTTATGATGATGCTTATGATGTTGTTATGATGATGCTTATGATGTTGTTATGAAGATGCTTATGATGTTGTTATGATGATGCTCATGATGTTGTTATGATGATGCTTATGATGTTGTTATGAAGATGCTTATGATGTTGTTATGATGATGCTTATGATGTTGTTATGATAATGTTATGATGTGCTATGATGTATATGTATGAGTTGGATTTATGATTGTTAATCTTGACGTTTGATTTATATATTAATATTATTGTTGTGAATCTCACCCCTTCTGCTGGAATTGCCGCCTCGTGGGCAAGTGCAGGTAGCGAAGGATAGATAGGAGTTGGCTCTCGTGTCGTAGGCTCTGATACGTAACGGGATGGGAATTTTTGATGTTTAATTCTTTCATTCCTTTATGTATCATTTTATCTGAAGGACATGTCGTTGGAGATTTTATCTTTATGCAATAAATTGTAGTATGATGAGGCCTTCGTGCCAAGGATGATGACATAGTTGTTGATTGATTTTTAAATAAATATTCCGCTGCAGATTTTTATAAAATGAGGTGTTGAATTAAATAGTTTTTATAATCTATTTAAACTGAATTTTGAAAAGTAGATGTAATACTCCGTTGTACGTTGAACTCTGATGTTTTATATAATATTACGTTGTTTTGGGAAAACGGGGTGTTACAATTTCAAAAGTAATCGGTAAGATTTTTTTTTTCCACATATTCGTCGGTTACTATTTCAAAGGTAATCGGCATGATTTATTTTCAGTACATTCGTTGGTTACTATTTTAAAAGTAATCGGTAAGATTTTTATTTTCAACATATTCGTCGCTTACTATTTCGAAAGTAATCGGCATGATTTATTTTCAATACATTCATCGGTTACTATTTCAAAAGTAATCGACAAGATTTTTATTTTCAACATATTCGTCGGTTACTATTTCAAAAGTAATCGGCAAGACTTTATTTTCAGCATATTCGTTGGTTACTATTTCAAAAGTAATCGGTAAGATTTTTATTTTCAACATATTCGTCGCTTACTATTTCGAAAGTAATCGGCATGATTTATTTTCAGTACATTCCTCGGTTACTATTTCAAAAGTAATCGGCAAGATTTTTATTTTCAGCATATTCGTCGGTGACTATTTCAAAAGTAATCGGCATTATTTATTTTCAGCACATTTGTCGGTTACTATTTCAATAGTAATCGGCATGATATATTTTCAGCACATTCGTCGGTTACTATTTCAAAAGTAATCGGCATTATTTATTTTCAACACATTCGTCGGTTACTATTTGAAAAGTAATCGGCATGATCTATTTTCTGCACATTCGTCGGTTACTATTTCAAAAGTAATCGGCAAGATTTTTATTTTCAGCTTATTTGTCGGTTACTATTTTAAAAGTAATCGACAAGACTTTTATTTTCAACATATTCGTCGGTGACTATTTCAAAAGTAATCGGCATGATTTATTTTCAGCACATTCGTCAGGTTACTATTTCAAAAGTAATTGGCAAGACTTTTATTTTCAGCAAATTTGTCGGTTACTATTTCAAAAGTAATCGGCATGATTTATTTTCAACACATTTGTCGGTTACTATTTCAAAAGTAATCGGCATGATCTATTTTCTGCACATTCGTCGGTTACTATTTCAAAAGTAATCGGCAAGATTTTTATTTTCAGTTTATTTGTCGGTTACTATTTTAAAAGTAATCGACAAGATTTTTATTTTCAACATATTCGTCGGTGACTATTTCAAAAGTAATCGGCATGATTTATTTTCAGCACATTCGTCAGGTTACTATTTCAAAAGTAATTGGCAAGACTTTTATTTTCAGCAAATTTGTCGGTTACTATTTCAAAAGTAATCGGCATGATTTATTTTCAACACATTCGTCGGTTACTATTTCAAAAGTAATCGGCATGATCTATTTTCTGCACATTCGTCGGTTACTATTTCAAAAGTAATCGGCAAGATTTTTATTTTCAGTTTATTTGTCGGTTACTATTTTAAAAGTAATCGACAAGATTTTTATTTTCAACATATTCGTCGGTGACTATTTCAAAAGTAATCGGCATGATTTATTTTCAGCACATTCGTCAGGTTACTATTTCAAAAGTAATTGGCAAGACTTTTATTTTCAGCAAATTTGTCGGTTACTATTTCAAAAGTAATCGGCATGATTTATTTTCAACACATTCGTCGGTTACTATTTCAAAAGTAATCGGCATGATCTATTTTCTGCACATTCGTCGGTTACTATTTCAAAAGTAATCGGCAAGATTTTTATTTTCAGTTTATTTGTCGGTTACTATTTTAAAAGTAATCGACAAGATTTTTATTTTCAACATATTCGTCGGTGACTATTTCAAAAGTAATCGGCATGATTTATTTTCAGCACATTCGTCAGGTTACTATTTCAAAAGTAATTGGCAAGACTTTTATTTTCAGCAAATTTGTCGGTTACTATTTCAAAAGTAATCGGCATGATTTATTTTCAACACATTCGTCGGTTACTATTTCAAAAGTAATCGGCATGATCTATTTTCTGCACATTCGTCGGTTACTATTTCAAAAGTAATCGGCAAGATTTTTATTTTCAGCATATTTGTCGGTTACTATTTTAAAAGTAATCGACAAGATTTTTATTTTCAACATATTCGTCGGTTCCTATTTCAAAAGTAATCGGCAAGACTTTATTTTCAGTACATTCGTTGGTTACTATTTTAAAAGTAATCGGTAAGATTTTTTTTTTCAACATATTCGTCGGTTACTATTTCGAAAGTAATCGGCATGATTTATTTTCAGCACATTCGTCGGTTACTATTTCAAAAGTAATCGGCTAGATTTTTATTTTCAACATATTTGTCGGTTACTATTTTAAAAGTAATTGACAAGATTTTTAATTTCAACATATTCGTCGGTTACTATTTCAAAAGTAATCGGCAAGACTTTATTTTCAGCATATTCGTTGGTTACTATTTCAAAAGTAATCGGTAAGATTTTTTTTTTCCACATATTCGTCGGTTACTATTTCAAAGGTAATCGGCATGATTTATTTTCAGTACATTCGTTGGTTACTATTTTAAAAGTAATCGGTAAGATTTTTATTTTCAACATATTCGTCGCTTACTATTTCGAAAGTAATCGGCATGATTTATTTTCAATACATTCATCGGTTACTATTTCAAAAGTAATCGACAAGATTTTTATTTTCAACATATTCGTCGGTTACTATTTCAAAAGTAATCGGCAAGACTTTATTTTCAGCATATTCGTTGGTTACTATTTCAAAAGTAATCGGTAAGATTTTTATTTTCAACATATTCGTCGCTTACTATTTCGAAAGTAATCGGCATGATTTATTTTCAGTACATTCCTCGGTTACTATTTCAAAAGTAATCGGCAAGATTTTTATTTTCAGCATATTCGTCGGTGACTATTTCAAAAGTAATCGGCATTATTTATTTTCAGCACATTTGTCGGTTACTATTTCAATAGTAATCAGCATGATATATTTTCAGCACATTCGTCGGTTACTATTTCAAAAGTAATTGGCAAGATTTTTATTTTCAGCTTATTTGTCGGTTACTATTTTAAAAGTAATCGACAAGATTTTTATTTTCAACATATTCGTCGGTGACTATTTCAAAAGTAATCGGCATGATTTATTTTCAGCACATTCGTCAGGTTACTATTTCAAAAGTAATTGGCAAGACTTTTATTTTCAGCAAATTTGTCGGTTACTATTTCAAAAGTAATCGGCATGATTTATTTTCAACACATTCGTCGGTTACTATTTCAAAAGTAATCGGCATGATCTATTTTCTGCACATTCGTCGGTTACTATTTCAAAAGTAATCGGCAAGATTTTTATTTTCAGTTTATTTGTCGGTAACTATTTTAAAAGTAATCGACAAGATTTTTATTTTCAACATATTCGTCGGTGACTATTTCAAAAGTAATCGGCATGATTTATTTTCAGCACATTCGTCAGGTTACTATTTCAAATGTAATTGGCAAGACTTTTATTTTCAGCAAATTTGTCGGTTACTATTTCAAAAGTAATTGGCATGATTTATTTTCAGCACATTTTTCGGTTACTATTTCAAAAGTAATCCGCAAGACTTTATATTCAACACATTCGTCGGTTACTATTTCAAAAGTAATCGGCATGATCTATTTTCTGCACATTCGTCGGTTACTATTTCAAAAGTAATCAACAAAATTTTTATATTCAGCATATTCGTCGGTTACTATTTCAAAGGTAATCGGCAAGATTTATCTTCAGTACATTCGTTGGTTACTATTTTAAAAGTAATCGGAAAGATTTTTATTTTCAACATATTCGTCGCTTACTATTTCGAAAGTAATCGACAAGATTTATTTTCAGCACATTCGTCGGTTATTATTTCATAAGTAATCGGCAAGATTTTTATTTTCAACATGTTCGTCGGTTACTATTTCAAAAGTAATCGGCAAGACTTTATTTTCAGCACATTCGTCAGGTTACTATTTCAAAAGTAATTGGCAAGACTTTTATTTTCAGCAAATTTGTCGGTTACTATTTCAAAAGTAATCGGCATGATTTATTTTCAACACATTCGTCGGTTACTATTTCAAACGTAATCGGCATGATCTATTTTCTGCACATTCGTCGGATACTATTTCAAAAGTAATCGGCAAGATTTTTATTTTCAGCATATTTGTCGGTTACTATTTTAAAAGTAATCGACAAGATTTTTATTTTCAACATATTCGTCGGTTCCTATTTCAAAAGTAATCGGCAAGACTTTATTTTCAGTACATTCGTAGGTTACTATTTTAAAAGTAATCGGTAAGATTTTTTTTTTCAACATATTCGTCGGTTACTATTTCGAAAGTAATCGGCATGATTTATTTTCAGCACATTCGTCGGTTACTATTTCAAAAGTAATCGGCTAGATTTTTATTTTCAACATATTTGTCGGTTACTATTTTAAAAGTAATTGACAAGATTTTTAATTTCAACATATTCGTCGGTTACTATTTCAAAAGTAATCGGCAAGACTTTATTTTCAGCATATTCGTTGGTTACTATTTCAAAAGTAATCGGTAAGATTTTTTTTTTCCACATATTCGTCGGTTACTATTTCAAAGGTAATCGGCATGATTTATTTTCAGTACATTCGTTGGTTACTATTTTAAAAGTAATCGGTAAGATTTTTATTTTCAACATATTCGTCGCTTACTATTTCGAAAGTAATCGGCATGATTTATTTTCAGTACATTCCTCGGTTACTATTTCAAAAGTAATCGGCAAGATTTTTATTTTCAGCATATTCGTCGGTGACTATTTCAAAAGTAATCGGCATTATTTATTTTCAACACATTCGTCGGTTACTATTTCAAAAGTAATCGGCATGATCTATTTTCTGCACATTCGTCGGTTACTATTTCAAAAGTAATCGGCAAGATTTTTATTTTCAGCTTATTTGTCGGTTACTATTTTAAAAGTAATCGACAAGACTTTTATTTTCAACATATTCGTCGGTGACTATTTCAAAAGTAATCGGCATTATTTATTTTCAACACATTCGTCGGTTACTATTTCAATAGTAATCGGTATGATATATTTTCAGCACATTCGTCGGTTACTATTTCAAAAGTAATCGGCATTATTTATTTTCAACACATTCGTCGGTTACTATTTCAAAAGTAATCGGCATGATCTATTTTCTGCACATTCGTCGGTTACTATTTCAAAAGTAATCGGCAAGATTTTTATTTTCAGCTTATTTGTCGGTTACTATTTTAAAAGTAATCGACAAGACTTTTATTTTCAACATATTCGTCGGTGACTATTTCAAAAGTAATCGGCATGATTTATTTTCAGCACATTCGTCAGGTTACTATTTCAATAGTAATCGGTATGATATATTTTCAGCACATTCGTCGGTTACTATTTCAAAAGTAATCGGCATTATTTATTTTCAACACATTCGTCGGTTACTATTTCAAAATTAATCGGCATGATCTATTTTCTGCACATTCGTCGGTTACTATTTCAAAAGTAATCGGCAAGATTTTTATTTTCAGCTTATTTGTCGGTTACTATTTTAAAAGTAATCGACAAGACTTTTATTTTCAACATATTCGTCGGTGACTATTTCAAAAGTAATCGGCATGATTTATTTTCAGCACATTCGTCAGGTTACTATTTCAAAAGTAATTGGCAAGACTTTTATTTTCAGCAAATTTGTCGGTTACTATTTCAAAAGTAATCGGCATGATTTATTTTCAACACATTCGTCGGTTACTATTTCAAAAGTAATCGGCATGATCTATTTTCTGCACATTCGTCGGTTACTATTTCAAAAGTAATTGGCAAGATTTTTATTTTCAGTTTATTTGTCGGTTACTATTTTAAAAGTAATCGACAAGATTTTTATTTTCAACATATTCGTCGGTGACTATTTCAAAAGTAATCGGCATGATTTATTTTCAGCACATTCGTCAGGTTACTATTTCAAAAGTAATTGGCAAGACTTTTATTTTCAGCAAATTTGTCGGTTACTATTTCAAAAGTAATCGGCATGATTTATTTTCAACACATTCGTCGGTTACTATTTCAAAAGTAATCGGCATGATCTATTTTCTGCACATTCGTCGGTTACTGTTTCAAAAGTAATCAGCAAAATTTTTATATTCAGCATATTCGTCGATTACTATTTCAAAGGTAATCGACAAGATTTATTTTCAGTACATTCGTTGGTTACTATTTTAAAAGTAATCGGTAAGATTTTTATTTTCAACATATTCGTCGCTTACTATTTCGAAAGTAATCGGCATGATTTATTTTCAATACATTCATCGGTTACTATTTCAAAAGTAATCGACAAGATTTTTATTTTCAACATATTCGTCGGTTACTATTTCAAAAGTAATCGGCAAGACTTTATTTTCAGCATATTCGTTGGTTACTATTTCAAAGGTAATCGGTAAGATTTTTATTTTCAACATATTCGTCGCTTACTATTTCGAAAGTAATCGGCATGATTTATTTTCAGTACATTCCTCGGTTACTATTTCAAAAGTAATCGGCAAGATTTTTATTTTCAGCATATTCGTCGGTGACTATTTCAAAAGTAATCGGCATTATTTATTTTCAACACATTCGTCGGTTACTATTTCAAAAGTAATCGGCATGATCTATTTTCTGCACATTCGTCGGTTACTATTTCAAAAGTAATGGGCAAGATTTTTATTTTCAGCTTATTTGTCGGTTACTATTTTAAAAGTAATCGACAAGACTTTTATTTTCAACATATTCGTCGGTGACTATTTCAAAAGTAATCGGCATTATTTATTTTCAACACATTCGTCGGTTACTATTTCAAAAGTAATCGGCATGATCTATTTTCTGCACATTCGTCGGTTACTATTTCAAAAGTAATTGGCAAGATTTTTATTTTCAGTTTATTTGTCGGTTACTATTTTAAAAGTAATCGACAAGATTTTTATTTTCAACATATTCGTCGGTGACTATTTCAAAAGTAATCGGCATGATTTATTTTCAGCACATTCGTCAGGTTACTATTTCAAAAGTAATTGGCAAGACTTTTATTTTCAGCAAATTTGTCGGTTACTATTTCAAAAGTAATCGGCATGATTTATTTTCAACACATTCGTCGGTTACTATTTCAAAAGTAATCGGCATGATCTATTTTCTGCACATTCGTCGGTTACTATTTCAAAAGTAATCGGCAAGATTTTTATTTTCAGCTTATTTGTCGGTTACTATTTTAAAAGTAATCGACAAGACTTTTATTTTCAACATATTCGTCGGTGACTATTTCAAAAGTAATCGGCATTATTTATTTTCAACACATTCGTCGGTTACTATTTCAATAGTAATCGGTATGATATATTTTCAGCACATTCGTCGGTTACTATTTCAAAAGTAATCGGCATTATTTATTTTCAACACATTCGTCGGTTACTATTTCAAAAGTAATCGGCATGATCTATTTTCTGCACATTCGTCGGTTACTATTTCAAAAGTAATCGGCAAGATTTTTATTTTCAGCTTATTTGTCGGTTACTATTTTAAAAGTAATCGACAAGACTTTTATTTTCAACATATTCGTCGGTGACTATTTCAAAAGTAATCGGCATGATTTATTTTCAGCACATTCGTCAGGTTACTATTTCAATAGTAATCGGTATGATATATTTTCAGCACATTCGTCGGTTACTATTTCAAAAGTAATCGGCATTATTTATTTTCAACATATTCGTCGCTTACTATTTCGAAAGTAATCGGCATGATTTATTTTCAGTACATTCCTCGGTTACTATTTCAAAAGTAATCGGCAAGATTTTTATTTTCAGCATATTCGTCGGTGACTATTTCAAAAGTAATCGGCATTATTTATTTTCAACACATTCGTCGGTTACTATTTCAAAAGTAATCGGCATGATCTATTTTCTGCACATTCGTCGGTTACTATTTCAAAAGTAATGGGCAAGATTTTTATTTTCAGCTTATTTGTCGGTTACTATTTTAAAAGTAATCGACAAGACTTTTATTTTCAACATATTCGTCGGTGACTATTTCAAAAGTAATCGGCATTATTTATTTTCAACACATTCGTCGGTTACTATTTCAAAAGTAATCGGCATGATCTATTTTCTGCACATTCGTCGGTTACTATTTCAAAAGTAATTGGCAAGATTTTTATTTTCAGTTTATTTGTCGGTTACTATTTTAAAAGTAATCGACAAGATTTTTATTTTCAACATATTCGTCGGTGACTATTTCAAAAGTAATCGGCATGATTTATTTTCAGCACATTCGTCAGGTTACTATTTCAAAAGTAATTGGCAAGACTTTTATTTTCAGCAAATTTGTCGGTTACTATTTCAAAAGTAATCGGCATGATTTATTTTCAACACATTCGTCGGTTACTATTTCAAAAGTAATCGGCATGATCTATTTTCTGCACATTCGTCGGTTACTATTTCAAAAGTAATCGGCAAGATTTTTATTTTCAGCTTATTTGTCGGTTACTATTTTAAAAGTAATCGACAAGACTTTTATTTTCAACATATTCGTCGGTGACTATTTCAAAAGTAATCGGCATTATTTATTTTCAACACATTCGTCGGTTACTATTTCAATAGTAATCGGTATGATATATTTTCAGCACATTCGTCGGTTACTATTTCAAAAGTAATCGGCATTATTTATTTTCAACACATTCGTCGGTTACTATTTCAAAAGTAATCGGCATGATCTATTTTCTGCACATTCGTCGGTTACTATTTCAAAAGTAATCGGCAAGATTTTTATTTTCAGCTTATTTGTCGGTTACTATTTTAAAAGTAATCGACAAGACTTTTATTTTCAACATATTCGTCGGTGACTATTTCAAAAGTAATCGGCATGATTTATTTTCAGCACATTCGTCAGGTTACTATTTCAATAGTAATCGGTATGATATATTTTCAGCACATTCGTCGGTTACTATTTCAAAAGTAATCGGCATTATTTATTTTCAACACATTCGTCGGTTACTATTTCAAAAGTAATCGGCATGATCTATTTTCTGCACATTCGTCGGTTACTATTTCAAAAGTAATCGGCAAGATTTTTATTTTCAGCTTATTTGTCGGTTACTATTTTAAAAGTAATCGACAAGACTTTTATTTTCAACATATTCGTCGGTGACTATTTCAAAAGTAATCGGCATGATTTATTTTCAGCACATTCGTCAGGTTACTATTTCAAAAGTAATTGGCAAGACTTTTATTTTCAGCAAATTTGTCGGTTACTGTAACGCCCTAAGTTGTTATTTATTTATTTTAGTGATTTTTGTGTGTTTTAGATGCCTTATAATTATTTATGTGAATTATTGGTGTTTACTATTTTAATATATTTTATGATAAAGAAGTAGTTAGGGTTTTTATTATTTAAGTGGAGTAGAAGAAATATTATTATTTTTGAAAATAGTAGAAATAATAGTTATTTAGAATTATTAGATTTAAGGAGGGTTAATGAGGAATTAATAGAAAATTAGTGGGGAGTTAAGATAGAAAAGGGAGTTACACTTGTAAAGGAAAATAGAGAAAAGTCAGTAAAGGAAAGGAAACATTTGGTACGTACAATAGAAACAGACAAGAGTTTTGGGAGAAAAGAGCCAAGAACAAGGGGAGAATTAGGAAGAGGGAAATTCATCCATTTGCTGTAGATTTTGCTAAATTAAGGTAAGGGTGGGTTTACTCTTCAATTGTCAATATATATGTATATGATTTCATGAATTTGAATTGAAAATTGGTAGGTTTTGGAACTAGGTTTAAGAATATGTTAAATGCTCATTTTCTTGATGAATCGTGTTGCAATGTTGTTGTTATGGTATGTTCTGATGTTTTGTTGTGCCTTATACCCATAAACATTGTTTCTAAACCATTTTGGGTGATTGGGGGATTAAAAATGGGATTTTTGGATGAAAATGGAATTGGAATCGTAGGTTAGAATTCTGCCCAGACGAACACTCGCTTAAGCGAGATGCCCTTCGCTCAAGCGAGCAACACTTTGCTACGCCCAGTCTGAGTTTTTAGTCGCTCGCTTAAGCGAGCCACGAGCGAACCCCAAGCGAGCAAAATGCTAACTTTCGTCATTTGCGTCGCTTAAGCGAGTTTCCCGTCGCTTAAGCGAGATACGCCCAGGATAGTGTATTTAGCCTGTTCGCTTAAGCGAACCAAGAGCGAGCTGCAAGCGAACTAAAACCCAACCTTCGTCATTTGACTCGCTCAAGCGAGATGTTGCTCGCTTAAGCGAGCAGGGTCCTGTGCGACCCAAAACGTGATTTTTCTAAGATGTTCCAAACCCAAACCTAACCTTTCTAAGATGTTTATTATAATTTTTAAGAATTGTTTGGATGATAAAAACTATGTTATGAAGATGATTACGATGAAATTATGTATGCTTAAGTGCAAATATCTATGCTTGCTAAGTTGAATTGCCTTGTCGATTGTCGAGTGATATTGTCCAGTTGGGGAGGGTATCCTAAGTTGTTGTTGTTGTTGGTTGCATGCTGATATGCTCCATTAAGATGTTGGGTTGTATGCTGATATACACCATAGAGTCATTTCATACTCATTTGCATTTGTTGGGGGCTTATTGCCCTGGAATGTTTATCATTCACTGTTGGGGGCTTATTGCCCTGGAACGCTTTATCGTTCACCTGTTGGGGGCTCATTGCCCTGGGATGCTTTAACCATCCAAATTGTTGGGGGCTTATTGCCCTGGAATGCTTAGCATTCAACGCGCGTAGTTGGTACCACATGCATAATGCATTAGATGTTGATGGAGTCTTGCATTAGTAGTAGGAGTGAGTTGTCCTTTTGGGATTGTTGTTGGTGAGGTGTCGCCACAAGTGTTGTTGTTGTTGTTGATATGAACCCAAGACGAATTTAAATTATAAGATGAGATGATTTGTTGATAATGTTGCTGTTGGTTGTAATCTTTGTTGTTGTTTTCAATTTACTTTGATGATTCATATATCTATATGTTACCTTTGATTTGTGAACTCACCCCTTCTGCTGGAATTGCCGCCTTGTGGGCAAGTGCAGGTAGCGAAGATTAGAGATGTGGCTCTTGCGTCTAGGGCTCTGATACATAGTAGGGATGGGGGAAACGTTATCTTTCTTGTATTCCTTTATGTATCTGATATTTGAAGACGTTGTTGTTGGGATCAAACTGTTGAATAATTTTAATATATTGATGGCCTTTAGTGCCAAGATTTTGATGTAGTTGTTGACTATGAGTTTTATATAAAGACTTTCCGCTGCATAATTTTTAATATGATGATATTGTATGTTGGTTTTAAATAGTTTTTATATTCTATTTAAATGATTTTGAAAAAGAAGTGTGATACTCCGTTGTTTTGTTGAATAACTCTGATTTATGATTATTAGTAATATTATTATTACGTTATTTCGGGAACGGGGTGTTACAGTTACTATTTCAAAAGTAATCGGCATGATTTATTTTCAACACATTCGTCGGTTACTATTTCAAAAGTAATCGGCATGATCTATTTTCTGCACATTCGTCGGTTACTATTTCAAAAGTAATCGGCAAGATTTTTATTTTCAGCTTATTTGTCGGTTACTATTTTAAAAGTAATCGACAAGACTTTTATTTTCAACATATTCGTCGGTGACTATTTCAAAAGTAATCGGCATGATTTATTTTCAGCACATTCGTCAGGTTACTATTTCAAAAGTAATTGGCAAGACTTTTATTTTCAGCAAATTTGTCGGTTACTATTTCAAAAGTAATCGGCATGATTTATTTTCAACACATTCGTCGGTTACTATTTCAAAAGTAATCGGCATGATCTATTTTCTGCACATTCGTCGGTTACTATTTCAAAAGTAATTGGCAAGATTTTTATTTTCAGTTTATTTGTCGGTTACTATTTTAAAAGTAATCGACAAGATTTTTATTTTCAACATATTCGTCGGTGACTATTTCAAAAGTAATCGGCATGATTTATTTTCAGCACATTCGTCAGGTTACTATTTCAAAAGTAATTGGCAAGACTTTTATTTTCAGCAAATTTGTCGGTTACTATTTCAAAAGTAATCGGCATGATTTATTTTCAACACATTCGTCGGTTACTATTTCAAAAGTAATCGGCATGATCTATTTTCTGCACATTCGTCGGTTACTGTTTCAAAAGTAAACAGCAAAATTTTTATATTCAGCATATTCGTCGATTACTATTTCAAAGGTAATCGACAAGATTTATTTTCAGTACATTCGTTGGTTACTATTTTAAAAGTAATCGGTAAGATTTTTATTTTCAACATATTCGTCGCTTACTATTTCGAAAGTAATCGGCATGATTTATTTTCAATACATTCATCGGTTACTATTTCAAAAGTAATCGACAAGATTTTTATTTTCAACATATTCGTCGGTTACTATTTCAAAAGTAATCGGCAAGACTTTATTTTCCGCATATTCGTTGGTTACTATTTCAAAAGTAATCGGTAAGATTTTTATTTTCAACATATTCGTCGCTTACTATTTCGAAAGTAATCGGCATGATTTATTTTCAGTACATTCCTCGGTTACTATTTCAAAAGTAATCGGCAAGATTTTTATTTTCAGCATATTCGTCAGTGACTATTTCAAAAGTAATCGGCATTATTTATTTTCAACACATTCGTCGGTTACTATTTCAAAAGTAATCGGCATGATCTATTTTCTGCACATTCGTCGGTTACTATTTCAAAAGTAATCGGCAAGATTTTTATTTTCAGCTTATTTGTCGGTTACTATTTTAAAAGTAATCGACAAGACTTTTATTTTCAACATATTCGTCGGTGACTATTTCAAAAGTAATCGGCATTATTTATTTTCAACACATTCGTCGGTTACTATTTCAATAGTAATCGGTATGATATATTTTCAGCACATTCGTCGGTTACTATTTCAAAAGTAATCGGCATTATTTATTTTCAACACATTCGTCGGTTACTATTTCAAAAGTAATCGGCATGATCTATTTTCTGCACATTCGTCGGTTACTATTTCAAAAGTAATCGGCAGATTTTTATTTTCAGCTTATTTGTCGGTTACTATTTTAAAAGTAATCGACAAGACTTTTATTTTCAACATATTCGTCGGTGACTATTTCAAAAGTAATCGGCATGATTTATTTTCAGCACATTCGTCAGGTTACTATTTCAATAGTAATCGGTATGATATATTTTCAGCACATTCGTCGGTTACTATTTCAAAAGTAATCGGCATTATTTATTTTCAACACATTCGTCGGTTACTATTTCAAAAGTAATCGGCATGATTTATTTTCAATACATTCATCGGTTACTATTTCAAAAGTAATCGACAAGATTTTTATTTTCAACATATTCGTCGGTTACTATTTCAAAAGTAATCGGCAAGACTTTATTTTCAGCATATTCGTTGGTTACTATTTCAAAAGTAATCGGTAAGATTTTTATTTTCAACATATTCGTCGCTTACTATTTCGAAAGTAATCGGCATGATTTATTTTCAGTACATTCCTCGGTTACTATTTCAAAAGTAATCGGCAAGATTTTTATTTTCAGCATATTCGTCGGTGACTATTTCAAAAGTAATCGGCATTATTTATTTTCAACACATTCGTCGGTTACTATTTCAAAAGTAATCGGCATGATCTATTTTCTGCACATTCGTCGGTTACTATTTCAAAAGTAATCGGCAAGATTTTTATTTTCAGCTTATTTGTCGGTTACTATTTTAAAAGTAATCGACAAGACTTTTATTTTCAACATATTCGTCGGTGACTATTTCAAAAGTAATCGGCATTATTTATTTTCAACACATTCGTCGGTTACTATTTCAATAGTAATCGGTATGATATATTTTCAGCACATTCGTCGGTTACTATTTCAAAAGTAATCGGCATTATTTATTTTCAACACATTCGTCGGTTACTATTTCAAAAGTAATCGGCATGATCTATTTTCTGCACATTCGTCGGTTACTATTTCAAAAGTAATCGGCAAGATTTTTATTTTCAGCTTATTTGTCGGTTACTATTTTAAAAGTAATCGACAAGACATTTATTTTCAACATATTCGTCGGTGACTATTTCAAAAGTAATCGGCATGATTTATTTTCAGCACATTCGTCAGGTTACTATTTCAAAAGTAATTGGCAAGACTTTTAATTTCAGCAAATTTGTCGGTTACTATTTCAAAAGTAATCGGCATGATTTATTTTCAACACATTCGTCGGTTACTATTTCAAAAGTAATCGGCATGATCTATTTTCTGCACATTCGTCGGTTACTATTTCAAAAGTAATTGGCAAGATTTTTATTTTCAGTTTATTTGTCGGTTACTATTTTAAAAGTAATCGACAAGATTTTTATTTTCAACATATTCGTCGGTGACTATTTCAAAAGTAATCGGCATGATTTATTTTCAGCACATTCGTCAGGTTACTATTTCAAAAGTAATTGGCAAGACTTTTATTTTCAGCAAATTTGTCGGTTACTATTTCAAAAGTAATCGGCATGATTTATTTTCAACACATTCGTCGGTTACTATTTCAAAAGTAATCGGCATGATCTATTTTCTGCACATTCGTCGGTTACTATTTCAAAAGTAATCGGCAAGATTTTTATTTTCAGCATATTTGTCGGTTACTATTTTAAAAGTAATCGACAAGATTTTTATTTTCAACATATTCGTCGGTTCCTATTTCAAAAGTAATCGGCAAGACTTTATTTTCAGTACATTCGTTGGTTACTATTTAAAAAGTAATCGGTAAGATTTTTTTTTCAACATATTCGTCGCTTACTATTTCGAAAGTAATCGGCATGATTTATTTTCTGCACATTCGTCGGTTACTATTTCAAAAGTAATCGGCAAGATTTTTATTTTCAGTTTATTTGTCGGTTACTATTTTAAAAGTAATCGACAAAATTTTTATTTTCAGCATATTCGTCGGTGACTATTTCAAAAGTAATCGACAAGATTTTTATTTTCAACATATTCGTCGGTTACTATTTCAAAAGTAATCGGCAAGACTTTATTTTCAGCAAATTTGTCGGTTACTATTTCAAAAGTAATCGGCATGATTTATTATCAACACATTCGTCGGTTACTATTTCAAAAGTAATCGGCATGATCTATTTTCTGCACATTCGTCGGTTACTATTTCAAAAGTAATTGGCAAGATTTTTATTTTCAGTTTATTTGTCGGTTACTATTTTAAAAGTAATCGACAAGATTTTTATTTTCAACATATTCGTCGGTGACTATTTCAAAAGTAATCGGCATGATTTATTTTCAGCACATTCGTCAGGTTACTATTTCAAAAGTAATTGGCAAGACTTTTATTTTCAGCAAATTTGTCGGTTACTATTTCAAAAGTAATCGGCATGATTTATTTTCAACACATTCGTCGGTTACTATTTCAAAAGTAATCGGCATGATCTATTTTCTGCACATTCGTCGGTTACTATTTCAAAAGTAATCGGCAAGATTTTTATTTTCAGCATATTTGTCGGTTACTATTTTAAAAGTAATCGACAAGATTTTTATTTTCAACATATTCGTCGGTTCCTATTTCAAAAGTAATCGGCAAGACTTTATTTTCAGTACATTCGTTGGTTACTATTTTAAAAGTAATCGGTAAGATTTTTTTTTTCAACATATTCGTCGCTTACTATTTCGAAAGTAATCGGTATGATTTATTTTCTGCACATTCGTCGGTTACTATTTCAAAAGTAATCGGCAAGATTTTTATTTTCAGTTTATTTGTCGGTTACTATTTTAAAAGTAATCGACAAGATTTTTATTTTCAGCATATTCGTCGGTGACTATTTCAAAAGTAATCGACAAGATTTTTATTTTCAACATATTCGTCGGTTACTATTTCAAAAGTAATCGGCAAGACTTTATTTTCAGCATATTCGTTGGTTACTATTTCAAAAGTAATCGGTAAAATTTTTATTTTCAACATATTCGTCGGTTACTATTTCGAAAGTAATCGGCATGATTTATTTTCAGCACATTCGTTGGTTACTATTTCAAAAGTAATCGGCTAGATTTTTATTTTCAACATATTTGTCGGTTACTATTTTAAAAGTAATTGACAAGTTTTTTAATTTCAACATATTCGTCGGTTACTATTTCAAAAGTTATCGGCAAGACTTTATTTTCAGCATATTCGTTGGTTACTATTTCAAAAGTAATCGGTAAGATTTTTTTTTTCCACATATTCGTCGGTTACTATTTCAAAGGTAATCGGCATGATTTATTTTCAGTACATTCGTTGGTTACTATTTTAAAAGTAATCGGTAAGATTTTTATTTTCAACATATTCGTCGCTTACTATTTCGAAAGTAATCGGCATGATTTATTTTCAATACATTCATCGGTTACTATTTCAAAAGTAATCGACAAGATGTTTATTTTCAACATATTCGTCGGTTACTATTTCAAAAGTAATCGGCATTATTTATTTTCAACACATTCGTCGGTTACTATTTCAATAGTAATCGGTATGATATATTTTCAGCACATTCGTCGGTTACTATTTCAAAAGTAATCGGCATTATTTATTTTCAACACATTCGTCGGTTACTATTTCAAAAGTAATCGGCATGATCTATTTTCTGCACATTCGTCGGTTACTATTTCAAAAGTAATCGGCAAGATTTTTATTTTCAGCTTATTTGTCGGTTACTATTTTAAAAGTAATCGACAAGACTTTTATTTTCAACATATTCGTCGGTGACTATTTCAAAAGTAATCGGCATGATTTATTTTCAGCACATTCGTCAGGTTACTATTTCAAAAGTAATTGGCAAGACTTTTATTTTCAGCAAATTTGTCGGTTACTATTTCAAAAGTAATCGGCATGATTTATTTTCAACACATTCGTCGGTTACTATTTCAAAAGTAATCGGCATGATCTATTTTCTGCACATTCGTCGGTTACTATTTCAAAAGTAATTGGCAAGATTTTTATTTTCAGTTTATTTGTCGGTTACTATTTTAAAAGTAATCGACAAGATTTTTATTTTCAACATATTCGTCGGTGACTATTTCAAAAGTAATCGGCATGATTTATTTTCAGCACATTCGTCAGGTTACTATTTCAAAAGTAATTGGCAAGACTTTTATTTTGAGCAAATTTGTCGGTTACTATTTCAAAAGTAATCGGCATGATTTATTTTCAACACATTCGTCGGTTACTATTTCAAAAGTAATCGGCATGATCTATTTTCTGCACATTCGTCGGTTACTATTTCAAAAGTAATTGGCAAGATTTTTATTTTCAGTTTATTTGTCGGTTACTATTTTAAAAGTAATCGACAAGATTTTTATTTTCAACATATTCGTCGGTGACTATTTCAAAAGTAATCGGCATGATTTATTTTCAGCACATTCGTCAGGTTACTATTTCAAAAGTAATTGGCAAGACTTTTATTTTCAGCAAATTTGTCGGTTACTATTTCAAAAGTAATCGGCATGATTTATTTTCAACACATTCGTCGGTTACTATTTCAAAAGTAATCGGCATGATCTATTTTCTGCACATTCGTCGGTTACTATTTCAAAAGTAATCGGCAAGATTTTTATTTTCAGCATATTTGTCGGTTACTATTTTAAAAGTAATCGACAAGATTTTTATTTTCAACATATTCGTCGGTTCCTATTTCAAAAGTAATCGGCAAGACTTTATTTTCAGTACATTCGTTGGTTACTATTTTAAAAGTAATCGGTAAGATTTTTTTTTTTCAACATATTCGTCGCTTACTATTTCGAAAGTAATCGGCATGATTTATTTTCTGCACATTCGTCGGTTACTATTTCAAAAGTAATCGGCAAGATTTTTATTTTCAGTTTATTTGTCGGTTACTATTTTAAAAGTAATCGACAAGATTTTTATTTTCAGCATATTCGTCGGTGACTATTTCAAAAGTAATCGACAAGATTTTTATTTTCAACATATTCGTCGGTTACTATTTCAAAAGTAATCGGCAAGACTTTATTTTCAGCAAATTTGTCGGTTACTATTTCAAAAGTAATCGGCATGATTTATTTTCAACACATTCGTCGGTTACTATTTCAAAAGTAATCGGCATGATCTATGTTCTGCACATTCGTCGGTTACTATTTCTAAAGTAATCGGCAAGATTTTTATTTTCAGCATATTTGTCGGTTACTATTTTAAAAGTAATCGACAAGATTTTTATTTTCAACATATTCGTCGGTTCCTATTTCAAAAGTAAACGGCAAGACTTTATTTTCAGTACATTCGTTGGTTACTATTTTAAAAGTAATCGGTAAGATTTTTTTTTTCAACATATTCGTCGCTTACTATTTCGAAAGTAATCGGCATGATTTATTTTCTGCACATTCGTCGGTTACTATTTCAAAAGTAATCGGCAAGATTTTTATTTTCAGTTTATTTGTCGGTTACTATTTTAAAAGTAATCGACAAGATTTTTATTTTCAACATATTCGTCGGTGACTATTTCAAAAGTAATCGGCATGATTTATTTTCAGCACATTCGTCAGGTTACTATTTCAAAAGTAATTGGCAAGACTTTTATTTTCAGCAAATTTGTCGGTTACTATTTCAAAAGTAATCGGCATGATTTATTTTCAACACATTCGTCGGTTACTATTTCAAAAGTAATCGGCATGATCTATTTTCTGCACATTCGTCGGTTACTATTTCAAAAGTAATTGGCAAGATTTTTATTTTCAGTTTATTTGTCGGTTACTATTTTAAAAGTAATCGACAAGATTTTTATTTTCAACATATTCGTCGGTGACTATTTCAAAAGTAATCGGCATGATTTATTTTCAGCACATTCGTCAGGTTACTATTTCAAAAGTAATTGGCAAGACTTTTATTTTGAGCAAATTTGTCGGTTACTATTTCAAAAGTAATCGGCATGATTTATTTTCAACACATTCGTCGGTTACTATTTCAAAAGTAATCGGCATGATCTATTTTCTGCACATTCGTCGGTTACTATTTCAAAAGTAATTGGCAAGATTTTTATTTTCAGTTTATTTGTCGGTTACTATTTTAAAAGTAATCGACAAGATTTTTATTTTCAACATATTCGTCGGTGACTATTTCAAAAGTAATCGGCATGATTTATTTTCAGCACATTCGTCAGGTTACTATTTCAAAAGTAATTGGCAAGACTTTTATTTTCAGCAAATTTGTCGGTTACTATTTCAAAAGTAATCGGCATGATTTATTTTCAACACATTCGTCGGTTACTATTTCAAAAGTAATCGGCATGATCTATTTTCTGCACATTCGTCGGTTACTATTTCAAAAGTAATCGGCAAGATTTTTATTTTCAGCATATTTGTCGGTTACTATTTTAAAAGTAATCGACAAGATTTTTATTTTCAACATATTCGTCGGTTCCTATTTCAAAAGTAATCGGCAAGACTTTATTTTCAGTACATTCGTTGGTTACTATTTTAAAAGTAATCGGTAAGATTTTTTTTTTTCAACATATTCGTCGCTTACTATTTCGAAAGTAATCGGCATGATTTATTTTCTGCACATTCGTCGGTTACTATTTCAAAAGTAATCGGCAAGATTTTTATTTTCAGTTTATTTGTCGGTTACTATTTTAAAAGTAATCGACAAGATTTTTATTTTCAGCATATTCGTCGGTGACTATTTCAAAAGTAATCGACAAGATTTTTATTTTCAACATATTTGTCGGTTACTATTTCAAAAGTAATCGGCAAGACTTTATTTTCAGCAAATTTGTCGGTTACTATTTCAAAAGTAATCGGCATGATTTATTTTCAACACATTCGTCGGTTACTATTTCAAAAGTAATCGGCATGATCTATTTTCTCCACATTCGTCGGTTACTATTTCTAAAGTAATCGGCAAGATTTTTATTTTCAGCATATTTGTCGGTTACTATTTTAAAAGTAATCGACAAGATTTTTATTTTCAACATATTCGTCGGTTCCTATTTCAAAAGTAAACGGCAAGACTTTATTTTCAGTACATTCGTTGGTTACTATTTTAAAAGTAATCGGTAAGATTTTTTTTTTCAACATATTCGTCGCTTACTATTTCGAAAGTAATCGGCATGATTTATTTTCTGCACATTCGTCGGTTACTATTTCAAAAGTAATCGGCACGATTTTTATTTTCAGTTTATTTGTCGGTTACTATTTTAAAAGTAATCGACAAGATTTTTATTTTCAGCATATTCGTCGGTGACTATTTCAAAAGTAATCGACAAGATTTTTATTTTCAACATATTCGTCGGTTACTATTTCAAAAGTAATCGGCAAGACTTTATTTTCAGCATATTCGTTGGTTACTATTTCAAAAGTAATCGGTAAAATTTTTATTTTCAACATATTCGTCGGTTACTATTTCGAAAGTAATCAGCATGATTTATTTTCAGCACATTCGTTGGTTACTATTTCAAAAGTAATCGGCTAGATTTTTATTTTCAACATATTTGTCGGTTACTATTTTAAAAGTAATTGACAAGATTTTTAATTTCAACATATTCGTCGGTTACTATTTCAAAAGTAATCGGCAAGACTTTATTTTCAGCATATTCGTTGGTTACTATTTCAAAAGTAATCGGTAAGATTTTTTTTTTCCACATATTCGTCGGTTACTATTTCAAAGGTAATCGGCATGATTTATTTTCAGTACATTCGTTGGTTACTATTTTAAAAGTAATCGGTAAGATTTTTATTTTCAACATATTCGTCGGTTACTATTTCGAAAGTAATCGGCATGATTTATTTTCAATACATTCATCGGTTACTATTTCAAAAGTAATCGACAAGATTTTTATTTTCAACATATTCGTCGGTTACTATTTCAAAAGTAATCGGCAAGATTTTTATTTTCAGTTTATTTGTCGGTTACTATTTTAAAAGTAATCGACAAGATTTTTATTTTCAGCATATTCGTCGGTGACTATTTCAAAAGTAATCGACAAGATTTTTATTTTCAACATATTCGTCGGTTACTATTTCAAAAGTAATCGGCAAGACTTTATTTTCAGCAAATTTGTCGGTTACTATTTCAAAAGTAATCGGCATGATTTATTTTCAACACATTCGTCGGTTACTATTTCAAAAGTAATCGGCATGATCTATTTTCTGCACATTCGTCGGTTACTATTTCAAAAGTAATTGGCAAGATTTTTATTTTCAGTTTATTTGTCGGTTACTATTTTAAAAGTAATCGACAAGATTTTTATTTTCAACATATTCGTCGGTGACTATTTCAAAAGTAATCGGCATGATTTATTTTCAGCACATTCGTCAGGTTACTATTTCAAAAGTAATTGGCAAGACTTTTATTTTCAGCAAATTTGTCGGTTACTATTTCAAAAGTAATCGGCATGATTTATTTTCAACACATTCGTCGGTTACTATTTCAAAAGTAATCGGCATGATCTATTTTCTGCACAATCGTCGGTTACTATTTCAAAAGTAATTGGCAAGATTTTTATTTTCAGTTTATTTGTCGGTTACTATTTTAAAAGTAATCGACAAGATTTTTATTTTCAACATATTCGTCGGTGACTATTTCAAAAGTAATCGGCATGATTTATTTTCAGCACATTCGTCAGGTTACTATTTCAAAAGTAATTGGCAAGACTTTTATTTTCAGCAAATTTGTCGGTTACTATTTCAAAAGTAATCGGCATGATTTATTTTCAACACATTCGTCGGTTACTATTTCAAAAGTAATCGGCATGATCTATTTTCTGCACATTCGTCGGTTACTATTTCAAAAGTAATCGGCAAGATTTTTATTTTCAGCATATTTGTCGGTTACTATTTTAAAAGTAATCGACAAGATTTTTATTTTCAACATATTCGTCGGTTCCTATTTCAAAAGTAATCGGCAAGACTTTATTTTCAGTACATTCGTTGGTTACTATTTTAAAAGTAATCGGTAAGATTTTTTTTTTTCAACATATTCGTCGCTTACTATTTCGAAAGTAATCGGCATGATTTATTTTCTGCACATTCGTCGGTTACTATTTCAAAAGTAATCGGCAAGATTTTTATTTTCAGTTTATTTGTCGGTTACTATTTTAAAAGTAATCGACAAGATTTTTATTTTCAGCATATTCGTCGGTGACTATTTCAAAAGTAATCGACAAGATTTTTATTTTCAACATATTCGTCGGTTACTATTTCAAAAGTAATCGGCAAGACTTTATTTTCAGCAAATTTGTCGGTTACTATTTCAAAAGTAATCGGCATGATTTATTTTCAACACATTCGTCGGTTACTATTTCAAAAGTAATCGGCATGATCTATTTTCTGCACATTCGTCGGTTACTATTTCAAAAGTAATTGGCAAGATTTTTATTTTCAGTTTATTTGTCGGTTACTATTTTAAAAGTAATCGACAAGATTTTTATTTTCAACATATTCGTCGGTGACTATTTCAAAAGTAATCGGCATGATTTATTTTCAGCACATTCGTCAGGTTACTATTTCAAAAGTAATTGGCAAGACTTTTATTTTCAGCAAATTTGTCGGTTACTATTTCAAAAGTAATCGGCATGATTTATTTTCAACACATTCGTCGGTTACTATTTCAAAAGTAATCGGCATGATCTATTTTCTGCACATTCGTCGGTTACTATTTCAAAAGTAATCGGCAAGATTTTTATTTTCAGCATATTTGTCGGTTACTATTTTAAAAGTAATCGACAAGATTTTTATTTTCAACATATTCGTCGGTTCCTATTTCAAAAGTAAACGGCAAGACTTTATTTTCAGTACATTCGTTGGTTACTATTTTAAAAGTAATCGGTAAGATTTTTTTTTTCAACATATTCGTCGCTTACTATTTCGAAAGTAATCGGCATGATTTATTTTCTGCACATTCGTCGGTTACTATTTCAAAAGTAATCGGCAAGATTTTTATTTTCAGTTTATTTGTCGGTTACTATTTTAAAAGTAATCGACAAGATTTTTATTTTCAGCATATTCGTCGGTGACTATTTCAAAAGTAATCGACAAGATTTTTATTTTCAACATATTCGTCGGTTACTATTTCAAAAGTAATCGGCAAGACTTTATTTTCAGCATATTCGTTGGTTACTATTTCAAAAGTAATCGGTAAAATTTTTATTTTCAACATATTCGTCGGTTACTATTTCGAAAGTAATCGGCATGATTTATTTTCAGCACATTCGTTGGTTACTATTTCAAAAGTAATCGGCTAGATTTTTATTTTCAACATATTTGTCGGTTACTATTTTAAAAGTAATTGACAAGATTTTTAATTTCAACATATTCGTCGGTTACTATTTCAAAAGTAATCGGCAAGACTTTATTTTCAGCATATTCGTTGGTTACTATTTCAAAAGTAATCGGTAAGATTTTTTTTTTCCACATATTCGTCGGTTACTATTTCAAAGGTAATCGGCATGATTTATTTTCAGTACATTCGTTGGTTACTATTTTAAAAGTAATCGGTAAGATTTTTATTTTCAACATATTCGTCGGTTACTATTTCGAAAGTAATCGGCATGATTTATTTTCAATACATTCATCGGTTACTATTTCAAAAGTAATCGACAAGATTTTTATTTTCAACATATTCGTCGGTTACTATTTCAAAAGTAATCGGCAAGATTTTTATTTTCAGTTTATTTGTCGGTTACTATTTTAAAAGTAATCGACAAGATTTTTATTTTCAGCATATTCGTCGGTGACTATTTCAAAAGTAATCGACAAGATTTTTATTTTCAACATATTCGTCGGTTACTATTTCAAAAGTAATCGGCAAGACTTTATTTTCAGCAAATTTGTCGGTTACTATTTCAAAAGTAATCGGCATGATTTATTTTCAACACATTCGTCGGTTACTATTTCAAAAGTAATCGGCATGATCTATTTTCTGCACATTCGTCGGTTACTATTTCAAAAGTAATTGGCAAGATTTTTATTTTCAGTTTATTTGTCGGTTACTATTTTAAAAGTAATCGACAAGATTTTTATTTTCAACATATTCGTCGGTGACTATTTCAAAAGTAATCGGCATGATTTATTTTCAGCACATTCGTCAGGTTACTATTTCAAAAGTAATTGGCAAGACTTTTATTTTCAGCAAATTTGTCGGTTACTATTTCAAAAGTAATCGGCATGATTTATTTTCAACACATTCGTCGGTTACTATTTCAAAAGTAATCGGCATGATCTATTTTCTGCACATTCGTCGGTTACTATTTCAAAAGTAATCGGCAAGATTTTTATTTTCAGCATATTTGTCGGTTACTATTTTAAAAGTAATCGACAAGATTTTTATTTTCAACATATTCGTCGGTTCCTATTTCAAAAGTAATCGGCAAGACTTTATTTTCAGTACATTCGTTGGTTACTATTTTAAAAGTAATCGGTAAGATTTTTTTTTTCAACATATTCGTCGCTTACTATTTCGAAAGTAATCGGCATGATTTATTTTCTGCACATTCGTCGGTTACTATTTCAAAAGTAATCGGCAAGATTTTTATTTTCAGTTTATTTGTCGGTTACTATTTTAAAAGTAATCGACAAGATTTTTATTTTCAGCATATTCGTCGGTGACTATTTCAAAAGTAATCGACAAGATTTTTATTTTCAACATATTCGTCGGTTACTATTTCAAAAGTAATCGGCAAGACTTTATTTTCAGCATATTCGTTGGTTACTATTTCAAAAGTAATCGGTAAAATTTTTATTTTCAACATATTCGTCGGTTACTATTTCGAAAGTAATCGACATGATTTATTTTCAGCACATTCGTTGGTTACTATTTCAAAAGTAATCGGCTAGATTTTTATTTTCAACATATTTGTCGGTTACTATTTTAAAAGTAATTGACAAGATTTTTAATTTCAACATATTCGTCGGTTACTATTTCAAAAGTAATCGGCAAGACTTTATTTTCAGCATATTCGTTGGTTACTATTTCAAAAGTAATCGGTAAGATTTTTTTTTCCACATATTCGTCGGTTACTATTTCAAAGGTAATCGGCATGATTTATTTTCAGTACATTCGTTGGTTACTATTTTAAAAGTAATCGGTAAGATTTTTATTTTCAACATATTCGTCGGTTACTATTTCGAAAGTAATCGGCATGATTTATTTTCAATACATTCATCGGTTACTATTTCAAAAGTAATCGACAAGATTTTTATTTTCAACATATTCGTCGGTTACTATTTCAAAAGTAATCGGCAAGACTTTATTTTCAGCATATTCGTTGGTTACTATTTCAAAAGTAATCGGTAAGATTTTTATTTTCAACATATTCGTCGCTTACTATTTCGAAAGTAATCGGCATGATTTATTTTCAGTACATTCCTCGGTTACTATTTCAAAAGTAATCGGCAAGATTTTTATTTTCAGCATATTCGTCGGTGACTATTTCAAAAGTAATCGGCATTATTTATTTTCAACACATTCGTCGGTTACTATTTCAAAAGTAATCGGCATGATCTATTTTCTGCACATTCGTCGGTTACTATTTCAAAAGTAATCGGCAAGATTTTTATTTTCAGCTTATTTGTCGGTTACTATTTTAAAAGTAATCGACAAGACTTTTATTTTCAACATATTCGTCGGTGACTATTTCAAAAGTAATCGGCATGATTTATTTTCAGCACATTCGTCAGGTTACTATTTCAAAAGTAATTGGCAAGACTTTTATTTTCAGCAAATTTGTCGGTTACTATTTCAAAAGTAATCGGCATGATTTATTTTCAACACATTCGTCGGTTACTATTTCAAAAGTAATCGGCATGATCTATTTTCTGCACATTCGTCGGTTACTATTTCAAAAGTAATTGGCAAGATTTTTATTTTCAGTTTATTTGTCGGTTACTATTTTAAAAGTAATCGACAAGATTTTTATTTTCAACATATTCGTCGGTGACTATTTCAAAAGTAATCGGCATGATTTATTTTCAGCACATTCGTCAGGTTACTATTTCAAAAGTAATTGGCAAGACTTTTATTTTCAGCAAATTTGTCGGTTACTATTTCAAAAGTAATCGGCATGATTTATTTTCAACACATTCGTCGGTTACTATTTCAAAAGTAATCGGCATGATCTATTTTCTGCACATTCGTCGGTTACTGTTTCAAAAGTAAACAGCAAAATTTTTATATTCAGCATATTCGTCGATTACTATTTCAAAGGTAATCGACAAGATTTATTTTCAGTACATTCGTTGGTTACTATTTTAAAAGTAATCGGTAAGATTTTTATTTTCAACATATTCGTCGCTTACTATTTCGAAAGTAATCGGCATGATTTATTTTCAATACATTCATCGGTTACTATTTCAAAAGTAATCGACAAGATTTTTATTTTCAACATATTCGTCGGTTACTATTTCTAAAGTAATCGGCAAGAATTTATTTTCAGCATATTCGTTGGTTACTATTTCAAAAGTAATCGGTAAGATTTTTATTTTCAACATATTCGTCGCTTACTATTTCGAAAGTAATCGGCATGATTTATTTTCAGTACATTCCTCGGTTACTATTTCAAAAGTAATCGGCAAGATTTTTATTTTCAGCATATTCGTCAGTGACTATTTCAAAAGTAATCGGCATTATTTATTTTCAACACATTCGTCGGTTACTATTTCAAAAGTAATCGGCATGATCTATTTTCTGCACATTCGTCGGTTACTGTTTCAAAAGTAAACAGCAAAATTTTTATATTCAGCATATTCGTCGATTACTATTTCAAAGGTAATCGACAAGATTTATTTTCAGTACATTCGTTGGTTACTATTTTAAAAGTAATCGGTAAGATTTTTATTTTCAACATATTCGTCGCTTACTATTTCGAAAGTAATCGGCATGATTTATTTTCAATACATTCATCGGTTACTATTTCAAAAGTAATCGACAAGATTTTTATTTTCAACATATTCGTCGGTTACTATTTCAAAAGTAATCGGCAAGACTTTATTTTCAGCATATTCGTTGGTTACTATTTCAAAAGTAATCGGTAAGATTTTTATTTTCAACATATTCGTCGCTTACTATTTCGAAAGTAATCGGCATGATTTATTTTCAGTACATTCCTCGGTTACTATTTCAAAAGTAATCGGCAAGATTTTTATTTTCAGCATATTCGTCAGTGACTATTTCAAAAGTAATCGGCATTATTTATTTTCAACACATTCGTCGGTTACTATTTCAAAAGTAATCGGCATGATCTATTTTCTGCACATTCGTCGGTTACTATTTCAAAAGTAATCGGCAAGATTTTTATTTTCAGCATATTTGTCGGTTACTATTTTAAAAGTAATCGACAAGATTTTTATTTTCAACATATTCGTCGGTTCCTATTTCAAAAGTAATCGGCAAGACTTTATTTTCAGTACATTCGTTGGTTACTATTTTAAAAGTAATCGGTAAGATTTTTTTTTTTCAACATATTCGTCGCTTACTATTTCGAAAGTAATCGGCATGATTTATTTTCTGCACATTCGTCGGTTACTATTTCAAAAGTAATCGGCAAGATTTTTATTTTCAGTTTATTTGTCGGTTACTATTTTAAAAGTAATCGACAAGATTTTTATTTTCAGCATATTCGTCGGTGACTATTTCAAAAGTAATCGACAAGATTTTTATTTTCAACATATTCGTCGGTTACTATTTCAAAAGTAATCGGCAAGACTTTATTTTCAGCAAATTTGTCGGTTACTATTTCAAAAGTAATCGGCATGATTTATTTTCAACACATTCGTCGGTTACTATTTCAAAAGTAATCGGCATGATCTATTTTCTGCACATTCGTCGGTTACTATTTCAAAAGTAATTGGCAAGATTTTTATTTTCAGTTTATTTGTCGGTTACTATTTTAAAAGTAATCGACAAGATTTTTATTTTCAACATATTCGTCGGTGACTATTTCAAAAGTAATCGGCATGATTTATTTTCAGCACATTCGTCAGGTTACTATTTCAAAAGTAATTGGCAAGACTTTTATTTTCAGCAAATTTGTCGGTTACTATTTCAAAAGTAATCGGCATGATTTATTTTCAACACATTCGTCGGTTACTATTTCAAAAGTAATCGGCATGATCTATTTTCTGCACATTCGTCGGTTACTATTTCAAAAGTAATCGGCAAGATTTTTATTTTCAGCATATTTGTCGGTTACTATTTTAAAAGTAATCGACAAGATTTTTATTTTCAACATATTCGTCGGTTCCTATTTCAAAAGTAAACGGCAAGACTTTATTTTCAGTACATTCGTTGGTTACTATTTTAAAAGTAATCGGTAAGATTTTTTTTTTCAACATATTCGTCGCTTACTATTTCGAAAGTAATCGGCATGATTTATTTTCTGCACATTCGTCGGTTACTATTTCAAAAGTAATCGGCAAGATTTTTATTTTCAGTTTATTTGTCGGTTACTATTTTAAAAGTAATCGACAAGATTTTTATTTTCAGCATATTCGTCGGTGACTATTTCAAAAGTAATCGACAAGATTTTTATTTTCAACATATTCGTCGGTTACTATTTCAAAAGTAATCGGCAAGACTTTATTTTCAGCATATTCGTTGGTTACTATTTCAAAAGTAATCGGTAAAATTTTTATTTTCAACATATTCGTCGGTTACTATTTCGAAAGTAATCGGCATGATTTATTTTCAGCACATTCGTTGGTTACTATTTCAAAAGTAATCGGCTAGATTTTTATTTTCAACATATTTGTCGGTTACTATTTTAAAAGTAATTGACAAGATTTTTAATTTCAACATATTCGTCGGTTACTATTTCAAAAGTAATCGGCAAGACTTTATTTTCAGCATATTCGTTGGTTACTATTTCAAAAGTAATCGGTAAGATTTTTTTTTTCCACATATTCGTCGGTTACTATTTCAAAGGTAATCGGCATGATTTATTTTCAGTACATTCGTTGGTTACTATTTTAAAAGTAATCGGTAAGATTTTTATTTTCAACATATTCGTCGGTTACTATTTCGAAAGTAATCGGCATGATTTATTTTCAATACATTCATCGGTTACTATTTCAAAAGTAATCGACAAGATTTTTATTTTCAACATATTCGTCGGTTACTATTTCAAAAGTAATCGGCAAGATTTTTATTTTCAGTTTATTTGTCGGTTACTATTTTAAAAGTAATCGACAAGATTTTTATTTTCAGCATATTCGTCGGTGACTATTTCAAAAGTAATCGACAAGATTTTTATTTTCAACATATTCGTCGGTTACTATTTCAAAAGTAATCGGCAAGACTTTATTTTCAGCAAATTTGTCGGTTACTATTTCAAAAGTAATCGGCATGATTTATTTTCAACACATTCGTCGGTTACTATTTCAAAAGTAATCGGCATGATCTATTTTCTGCACATTCGTCGGTTACTATTTCAAAAGTAATTGGCAAGATTTTTATTTTCAGTTTATTTGTCGGTTACTATTTTAAAAGTAATCGACAAGATTTTTATTTTCAACATATTCGTCGGTGACTATTTCAAAAGTAATCGGCATGATTTATTTTCAGCACATTCGTCAGGTTACTATTTCAAAAGTAATTGGCAAGACTTTTATTTTCAGCAAATTTGTCGGTTACTATTTCAAAAGTAATCGGCATGATTTATTTTCAACACATTCGTCGGTTACTATTTCAAAAGTAATCGGCATGATCTATTTTCTGCACATTCGTCGGTTACTATTTCAAAAGTAATCGGCAAGATTTTTATTTTCAGCATATTTGTCGGTTACTATTTTAAAAGTAATCGACAAGATTTTTATTTTCAACATATTCGTCGGTTCCTATTTCAAAAGTAATCGGCAAGACTTTATTTTCAGTACATTCGTTGGTTACTATTTTAAAAGTAATCGGTAAGATTTTTTTTTTCAACATATTCGTCGCTTACTATTTCGAAAGTAATCGGCATGATTTATTTTCTGCACATTCGTCGGTTACTATTTCAAAAGTAATCGGCAAGATTTTTATTTTCAGTTTATTTGTCGGTTACTATTTTAAAAGTAATCGACAAGATTTTTATTTTCAGCATATTCGTCGGTGACTATTTCAAAAGTAATCGACAAGATTTTTATTTTCAACATATTCGTCGGTTACTATTTCAAAAGTAATCGGCAAGACTTTATTTTCAGCATATTCGTTGGTTACTATTTCAAAAGTAATCGGTAAAATTTTTATTTTCAACATATTCGTCGGTTACTATTTCGAAAGTAATCGGCATGATTTATTTTCAGCACATTCGTTGGTTACTATTTCAAAAGTAATCGGCTAGATTTTTATTTTCAACATATTTGTCGGTTACTATTTTAAAAGTAATTGACAAGATTTTTAATTTCAACATATTCGTCGGTTACTATTTCAAAAGTAATCGGCAAGACTTTATTTTCAGCATATTCGTTGGTTACTATTTCAAAAGTAATCGGTAAGATTTTTTTTTCCACATATTCGTCGGTTACTATTTCAAAGGTAATCGGCATGATTTATTTTCAGTACATTCGTTGGTTACTATTTTAAAAGTAATCGGTAAGATTTTTATTTTCAACATATTCGTCGGTTACTATTTCGAAAGTAATCGGCATGATTTATTTTCAATACATTCATCGGTTACTATTTCAAAAGTAATCGACAAGATTTTTATTTTCAACATATTCGTCGGTTACTATTTCAAAAGTAATCGGCAAGACTTTATTTTCAGCATATTCGTTGGTTACTATTTCAAAAGTAATCGGTAAGATTTTTATTTTCAACATATTCGTCGCTTACTATTTCGAAAGTAATCGGCATGATTTATTTTCAGTACATTCCTCGGTTACTATTTCAAAAGTAATCGGCAAGATTTTTATTTTCAGCATATTCGTCGGTGACTATTTCAAAAGTAATCGGCATTATTTATTTTCAACACATTCGTCGGTTACTATTTCAAAAGTAATCGGCATGATCTATTTTCTGCACATTCGTCGGTTACTATTTCAAAAGTAATCGGCAAGATTTTTATTTTCAGCTTATTTGTCGGTTACTATTTTAAAAGTAATCGACAAGACTTTTATTTTCAACATATTCGTCGGTGACTATTTCAAAAGTAATCGGCATGATTTATTTTCAGCACATTCGTCAGGTTACTATTTCAAAAGTAATTGGCAAGACTTTTATTTTCAGCAAATTTGTCGGTTACTATTTCAAAAGTAATCGGCATGATTTATTTTCAACACATTCGTCGGTTACTATTTCAAAAGTAATCGGCATGATCTATTTTCTGCACATTCGTCGGTTACTATTTCAAAAGTAATTGGCAAGATTTTTATTTTCAGTTTATTTGTCGGTTACTATTTTAAAAGTAATCGACAAGATTTTTATTTTCAACATATTCGTCGGTGACTATTTCAAAAGTAATCGGCATGATTTATTTTCAGCACATTCGTCAGGTTACTATTTCAAAAGTAATTGGCAAGACTTTTATTTTCAGCAAATTTGTCGGTTACTATTTCAAAAGTAATCGGCATGATTTATTTTCAACACATTCGTCGGTTACTATTTCAAAAGTAATCGGCATGATCTATTTTCTGCACATTCGTCGGTTACTGTTTCAAAAGTAAACAGCAAAATTTTTATATTCAGCATATTCGTCGATTACTATTTCAAAGGTAATCGACAAGATTTATTTTCAGTACATTCGTTGGTTACTATTTTAAAAGTAATCGGTAAGATTTTTATTTTCAACATATTCGTCGCTTACTATTTCGAAAGTAATCGGCATGATTTATTTTCAATACATTCATCGGTTACTATTTCAAAAGTAATCGACAAGATTTTTATTTTCAACATATTCGTCGGTTACTATTTCAAAAGTAATCGGCAAGAATTTATTTTCAGCATATTCGTTGGTTACTATTTCAAAAGTAATCGGTAAGATTTTTATTTTCAACATATTCGTCGCTTACTATTTCGAAAGTAATCGGCATGATTTATTTTCAGTACATTCCTCGGTTACTATTTCAAAAGTAATCGGCAAGATTTTTATTTTCAGCATATTCGTCAGTGACTATTTCAAAAGTAATCGGCATTATTTATTTTCAACACATTCGTCGGTTACTATTTCAAAAGTAATCGGCATGATCTATTTTCTGCACATTCGTCGGTTACTGTTTCAAAAGTAAACAGCAAAATTTTTATATTCAGCATATTCGTCGATTACTATTTCAAAGGTAATCGACAAGATTTATTTTCAGTACATTCGTTGGTTACTATTTTAAAAGTAATCGGTAAGATTTTTATTTTCAACATATTCGTCGCTTACTATTTCGAAAGTAATCGGCATGATTTATTTTCAATACATTCATCGGTTACTATTTCAAAAGTAATCGACAAGATTTTTATTTTCAACATATTCGTCGGTTACTATTTCAAAAGTAATCGGCAAGACTTTATTTTCAGCATATTCGTTGGTTACTATTTCAAAAGTAATCGGTAAGATTTTTATTTTCAACATATTCGTCGCTTACTATTTCGAAAGTAATCGGCATGATTTATTTTCAGTACATTCCTCGGTTACTATTTCAAAAGTAATCGGCAAGATTTTTATTTTCAGCATATTCGTCAGTGACTATTTCAAAAGTAATCGGCATTATTTATTTTCAACACATTCGTCGGTTACTATTTCAAAAGTAATCGGCATGATCTATTTTCTGCACATTCGTCGGTTACTATTTCAAAAGTAATCGGCAAGATTTTTATTTTCAGCATATTTGTCGGTTACTATTTTAAAAGTAATCGACAAGATTTTTATTTTCAACATATTCGTCGGTTCCTATTTCAAAAGTAATCGGCAAGACTTTATTTTCAGTACATTCGTTCGTTACTATTTTAAAAGTAATCGGTAAGATTTTTTTTTTTCAACATATTCGTCGCTTACTATTTCGAAAGTAATCGGCATGATTTATTTTCTGCACATTCGTCGGTTACTATTTCAAAAGTAATCGGCAAGATTTTTATTTTCAGTTTATTTGTCGGTTACTATTTTAAAAGTAATCGACAAGATTTTTATTTTCAGCATATTCGTCGGTGACTATTTCAAAAGTAATCGACAAGATTTTTATTTTCAACATATTCGTCGGTTACTATTTCAAAAGTAATTGGCAAGACTTTATTTTCAGCAAATTTGTCGGTTACTATTTCAAAAGTAATTGGCATGATTTATTTTCAGCACATTCGTCAGGTTACTATTTCAAAAGTAATTGGCAAGATTTTTATTTTCAGTTTATTTGTCGGTTACTATTTTAAAAGTAATCGGTAAGATTTTTTTTTTCAACATATTCGTCGCTTACTATTTCGAAAGTAATCGGCATGATTTATTTTCTGCACATTCGTCGGTTACTATTTCAAAAGTAATCGGCAAGATTTTTATTTTCAGTTTATTTGTCGGTTACTATTTTAAAAGTAATCGACAAGATTTTTATTTTCAGCATATTCGTCGGTGACTATTTCAAAAGTAATCGACAAGATTTTTATTTTCAACATATTCGTCGGTGACTATTTCAAAAGTAATCGGCAAGACTTTATTTTCAGCATATTCGTTGGTTACTATTTCAAAAGTAATCGGTAAAATTTTTATTTTCAACATATTCGTCGGTTACTATTTCGAAAGTAATCGGCATGATTTATTTTCAGCACATTCGTTGGTTACTATTTCAAAAGTAATCGGCTAGATTTTTATTTTCAACATATTTGTCGGTTACTATTTTAAAAGTAATTGACAAGATTTTTAATTTCAACATATTCGTCGGTTACTATTTCAAAAGTAATCGGCAAGACTTTATTTTCAGCA
This sequence comes from Medicago lupulina, assembly GCA_958299785.1. NCBI lineage: Eukaryota > Viridiplantae > Streptophyta > Magnoliopsida > Fabales > Fabaceae > Medicago > Medicago lupulina. The sequence continues at coordinate 48,685,186 of OY283139.1, read as the reverse complement.
TATTCGTTGGTTACTATTTCAAAAGTAATCGGTAAGATTTTTTTTTTCCACATATTCGTCGGTTACTATTTCAAAGGTAATCGGCATGATTTATTTTCAGTACATTCGTTGGTTACTATTTTAAAAGTAATCGGTAAGATTTTTATTTTCAACATATTCGTCGGTTACTATTTCGAAAGTAATCGGCATGATTTATTTTCAATACATTCATCGGTTACTATTTCAAAAGTAATCGACAAGATTTTTATTTTCAACATATTCGTCGGTTACTATTTCAAAAGTAATCGGCAAGATTTTTATTTTCAGTTTATTTGTCGGTTACTATTTTAAAAGTAATCGACAAGATTTTTATTTTCAGCATATTCGTCGGTGACTATTTCAAAATTAATCGACAAGATTTTTATTTTCAACATATTCGTCGGTTACTATTTCAAAAGTAATCGGCAAGACTTTATTTTCAGCAAATTTGTCGGTTACTATTTCAAAAGTAATCGGCATGATTTATTTTCAACACATTCGTCGGTTACTATTTCAAAAGTAATCGGCATGATCTATTTTCTGCACATTCGTCGGTTACTATTTCAAAAGTAATTGGCAAGATTTTTATTTTCAGTTTATTTGTCGGTTACTATTTTAAAAGTAATCGACAAGATTTTTATTTTCAACATATTCGTCGGTGACTATTTCAAAAGTAATCGGCATGATTTATTTTCAGCACATTCGTCAGGTTACTATTTCAAAAGTAATTGGCAAGACTTTTATTTTCAGCAAATTTGTCGGTTACTATTTCAAAAGTAATCGGCATGATTTATTTTCAACACATTCGTCGGTTACTATTTCAAAAGTAATCGGCATGATCTATTTTCTGCACATTCGTCGGTTACTATTTCAAAAGTAATCGGCAAGATTTTTATTTTCAGCATATTTGTCGGTTACTATTTTAAAAGTAATCGACAAGATTTTTATTTTCAACATATTCGTCGGTTCCTATTTCAAAAGTAATCGGCAAGACTTTATTTTCAGTACATTCGTTCGTTACTATTTTAAAAGTAATCGGTAAGATTTTTTTTTTTCAACATATTCGTCGCTTACTATTTCGAAAGTAATCGGCATGATTTATTTTCTGCACATTCGTCGGTTACTATTTCAAAAGTAATCGGCAAGATTTTTATTTTCAGTTTATTTGTCGGTTACTATTTTAAAAGTAATCGACAAGATTTTTATTTTCAGCATATTCGTCGGTGACTATTTCAAAAGTAATCGACAAGATTTTTATTTTCAACATATTCGTCGGTTACTATTTCAAAAGTAATCGGCAAGACTTTATTTTCAGCATATTCGTTGGTTACTATTTCAAAAGTAATCGGTAAAATTTTTATTTTCAACATATTCGTCGGTTACTATTTCGAAAGTAATCGGCATGATTTATTTTCAGCACATTCGTTGGTTACTATTTCAAAAGTAATCGGCTAGATTTTTATTTTCAACATATTTGTCGGTTACTATTTTAAAAGTAATTGACAAGATTTTTAATTTCAACATATTCGTCGGTTACTATTTCAAAAGTAATCGGCAAGACTTTATTTTCAGCATATTCGTTGGTTACTATTTCAAAAGTAATCAGTAAGATTTTTTTTTTCCACATATTCGTCGGTTACTATTTCAAAGGTAATCGGCATGATTTATTTTCAGTACATTCGTTGGTTACTATTTTAAAAGTAATCGGTAAGATTTTTATTTTCAACATATTCGTCGGTTACTATTTCGAAAGTAATCGGCATGATTTATTTTCAATACATTCATCGGTTACTATTTCAAAAGTAATCGACAAGATTTTTATTTTCAACATATTCGTCGGTTACTATTTCAAAAGTAATCGGCAAGATTTTTATTTTCAGTTTATTTGTCGGTTACTATTTTAAAAGTAATCGACAAGATTTTTATTTTCAGCATATTCGTCGGTGACTATTTCAAAATTAATCGACAAGATTTTTATTTTCAACATATTCGTCGGTTACTATTTCAAAAGTAATCGGCAAGACTTTATTTTCAGCAAATTTGTCGGTTACTATTTCAAAAGTAATCGGCATGATTTATTTTCAACACATTCGTCGGTTACTATTTCAAAAGTAATCGGCATGATCTATTTTCTGCACATTCGTCGGTTACTATTTCAAAAGTAATTGGCAAGATTTTTATTTTCAGTTTATTTGTCGGTTACTATTTTAAAAGTAATCGACAAGATTTTTATTTTCAACATATTCGTCGGTGACTATTTCAAAAGTAATCGGCATGATTTATTTTCAGCACATTCGTCAGGTTACTATTTCAAAAGTAATTGGCAAGACTTTTATTTTCAGCAAATTTGTCGGTTACTATTTCAAAAGTAATCGGCATGATTTATTTTCAACACATTCGTCGGTTACTATTTCAAAAGTAATCGGCATGATCTATTTTCTGCACATTCGTCGGTTACTATTTCAAAAGTAATCGGCAAGATTTTTATTTTCAGCATATTTGTCGGTTACTATTTTAAAAGTAATCGACAAGATTTTTATTTTCAACATATTCGTCGGTTCCTATTTCAAAAGTAATCGGCAAGACTTTATTTTCAGTACATTCGTTGGTTACTATTTTAAAAGTAATCGGTAAGGTTTTTTTTTTTCAACATATTCGTCGCTTACTATTTCGAAAGTAATCGGCATGATTTATTTTCTGCACATTCGTCGGTTACTATTTCAAAAGTAATCGGCAAGATTTTTATTTTCAGTTTATTTGTCGGTTACTATTTTAAAAGTAATCGACAAGATTTTTATTTTCAGCATATTCGTCGGTGACTATTTCAAAAGTAATCGACAAGATTTTTATTTTCAACATATTCGTCGGTTACTATTTCAAAAGTAATCGGCAAGACTTTATTTTCAGCATATTCGTTGGTTACTATTTCAAAAGTAATCGGTAAAATTTTTATTTTCAACATATTCGTCGGTTACTATTTCGAAAGTAATCGGCATGATTTATTTTCAGCACATTCGTTGGTTACTATTTCAAAAGTAATCGGCTAGATTTTTATTTTCAACATATTTGTCGGTTACTATTTTAAAAGTAATTGACAAGATTTTTAATTTCAACATATTCGTCGGTTACTATTTCAAAAGTAATCGGCAAGACTTTATTTTCAGCATATTCGTTGGTTACTATTTCAAAAGTAATCGGTAAGATTTTTTTTTTCCACATATTCGTCGGTTACTATTTCAAAGGTAATCGGCATGATTTATTTTCAGTACATTCGTTGGTTACTATTTTAAAAGTAATCGGTAAGATTTTTATTTTCAACATATTCGTCGCTTACTATTTCGAAAGTAATCGGCATGATATATTTTCAATACATTCATCGGTTACTATTTCAAAAGTAATCGACAAGATTTTTATTTTCAACATATTCGTCGGTTACTATTTCAAAAGTAATCGGCAAGATTTTTATTTTCAGTTTATTTGTCGGTTACTATTTTAAAAGTAATCGACAAGATTTTTATTTTCAGCATATTCGTCGGTGACTATTTCAAAAGTAATCGACAAGATTTTTATTTTCAACATATTCGTCGGTTACTATTTCAAAAGTAATCGGCAAGACTTTATTTTCAGCAAATTTGTCGGTTACTATTTCAAAAGTAATCGGCATGATTTATTTTCAACACATTCGTCGGTTACTATTTCAAAAGTAATCGGCATGATCTATTTTCTGCACATTCGTCGGTTACTATTTCAAAAGTAATTGGCAAGATTTTTATTTTCAGTTTATTTGTCGGTTACTATTTTAAAAGTAATCGACAAGATTTTTATTTTCAACATATTCGTCGGTTACTATTTCAAAAGTAATCGGCATGATTTATTTTCAGCACATTCGTCAGGTTACTATTTCAAAAGTAATTGGCAAGACTTTTATTTTCAGCAAATTTGTCGGTTACTATTTCAAAAGTAATCGGCATGATTTATTTTCAACACATTCGTCGGTTACTATTTCAAAAGTAATCGGCATGATCTATTTTCTGCACATTCGTCGGTTACTATTTCAAAAGTAATCGGCAAGATTTTTATTTTCAGCATATTTGTCGGTTACTATTTTAAAAGTAATCGACAAGATTTTTATTTTCAACATATTCGTCGGTTCCTATTTCAAAAGTAATCGGCAAGACTTTATTTTCAGTACATTCGTTGGTTACTATTTTAAAAGTAATCGGTAAGATTTTTTTTTTCAACATATTCGTCGCTTACTATTTCGAAAGTAATCGGCATGATTTATTTTCTGCACATTCGTCGGTCACTATTTCAAAAGTAATCGGCAAGATTTTTATTTTCAGTTTATTTGTCGGTTACTATTTTAAAAGTAATCGACAAGATTTTTATTTTCAGCATATTCGTCGGTGACTATTTCAAAAGTAATCGACAAGATTTTTATTTTCAACATATTCGTCGGTTACTATTTCAAAAGTAATCGGCAAGACTTTATTTTCAGCATATTCGTTGGTTACTATTTCAAAAGTAATCGGTAAAATTTTTATTTTCAACATATTCGTCGGTTACTATTTCGAAAGTAATCGGCATGATTTATTTTCAGCACATTCGTTGGTTACTATTTCAAAAGTAATCGGCTAGATTTTTATTTTCAACATATTTGTCGGTTACTATTTTAAAAGTAATTGACAAGATTTTTAATTTCAACATATTCGTCGGTTACTATTTCAAAAGTAATCGGCAAGACTTTATTTTCAGCATATTCGTTGGTTACTATTTCAAAAGTAATCGGTAAGATTTTTTTTTTCCACATATTCGTCGATTACTATTTCAAAGGTAATCGGCATGATTTATTTTCAGTACATTCGTTGGTTACTATTTTAAAAGTAATCGGTAAGATTTTTATTTTCAACATATTCGTCGGTTTCTATTTCGAAAGTAATCGGCATGATTTATTTTCAATACATTCATCGGTTACTATTTCAAAAGTAATCGACAAGATTTTTATTTTCAACATATTCGTCGGTTACTATTTCAAAAGTAATCGGCAAGACTTTATTTTCAGCATATTCGTTGGTTACTATTTCAAAAGTAATCGGTAAGATTTTTTTTTTCAACATATTCGTCGCTTACTATTTCGAAAGTAATCGGCATGATTTATTTTCTGCACATTCGTCGGTTACTATTTCAAAAGTAATCGGCAAGATTTTTATTTTCAGTTTATTTGTCGGTTACTATTTTAAAAGTAATCGACAAGATTTTTATTTTCAGCATATTCGTCGGTGACTATTTCAAAAGTAATCGACAAGATTTTTATTTTCAACATATTCGTCGGTTACTATTTCAAAAGTAATCGGCAAGACTTTATTTTCAGCATATTCGTTGGTTACTATTTCAAAAGTAATCGGTAAAATTTTTATTTTCAACATATTCGTCGGTTACTATTTCAAAAGTAATCGGCATGATTTATTTTCAGCACATTCGTCAGGTTACTATTTCAAAAGTAATTGGCAAGACTTTTATTTTCAGCAAATTTGTCGGTTACTATTTCAAAAGTAATCGGCATGATTTATTTTCAACACATTCGTCGGTTACTATTTCAAAAGTAATCGGCATGATCTATTTTCTGCACATTCGTCGGTTACTATTTCAAAAGTAATTGGCAAGATTTTTATTTTCAGTTTATTTGTCGGTTACTATTTTAAAAGTAATCGACAAGATTTTTATTTTCAACATATTCGTCGGTGACTATTTCAAAAGTAATCGGCATGATTTATTTTCAGCACATTCGTCAGGTTACTATTTCAAAAGTAATTGGCAAGACTTTTATTTTCAGCACATTTGTCGGTTACTATTTCAAAAGTAATCGGCATGATTTATTTTCAACACATTCGTCGGTTACTATTTCAAAAGTAATCGGCATGATCTATTTTCTGCACATTCGTCGGTTACTATTTCAAAAGTAATCGGCAAGATTTTTATTTTCAGCATATTTGTCGGTTACTATTTTAAAAGTAATCGACAAGATTTTTATTTTCAACATATTCGTCGGTTCCTATTTCAAAAGTAATCGGCAAGACTTTATTTTCAGTACATTCGTTGGTTACTATTTTAAAAGTAATCGGTAAGATTTTTTTTTTCAACATATTCGTCGCTTACTATTTCGAAAGTAATCGGCATGATTTATTTTCTGCACATTCGTCGGTTACTATTTCAAAAGTAATCGGCAAGATTTTTATTTTCAGTTTATTTGTCGGTTACTATTTTAAAAGTAATCGACAAGATTTTTATTTTCAGCATATTCGTCGGTGACTATTTCAAAAGTAATCGACAAGATTTTTATTTTCAACATATTCGTTAGTTACTATTTCAAAAGTAATCGGCAAGACTTTATTTTCAGCAAATTTGTCGGTTACTATTTCAAAAGTAATCGGCATGATTTATTTTCAACACATTCGTCGGTTACTATTTCAAAAGTAATCGGCATGATCTATTTTCTGCACATTCGTCGGTTACTATTAAAAAAGTAATTGGCAAGATTTTTATTTTCAGTTTATTTGTCGGTTACTATTTTAAAAGTAATCGACAAGATTTTTATTTTCAACATATTCGTCGGTGACTATTTCAAAAGTAATCGGCATGATTTATTTTCAGCACATTCGTCAGGTTACTATTTCAAAAGTAATTGGCAAGACTTTTATTTTCAGCAAATTTGTCGGTTACTATTTCAAAAGTAATCGGCATGATTTATTTTCAACACATTCGTCGGTTACTATTTCAAAAGTAATCGGCATGATCTATTTTCTGCACATTCGTCGGTTACTATTTCAAAAGTAATCGGCAAGATTTTTATTTTCAGCATATTTGTCGGTTACTATTTTAAAAGTAATCGACAAGATTTTTATTTTCAACATATTCGTCGGTTCCTATTTCAAAAGTAATCGGCAAGACTTTATTTTCAGTACATTCGTTGGTTACTATTTTAAAAGTAATCGGTAAGATTTTTTTTTTCAACATATTCGTCGCTTACTATTTCGAAAGTAATCGGCATGATTTATTTTCTGCACATTCGTCGGTTACTATTTCAAAAGTAATCGGCAAGATTTTTATTTTCAGTTTATTTGTCGGTTACTATTTTAAAAGTAATCGACAAGATTTTTATTTTCAGCATATTCGTCGGTGACTATTTCAAAAGTAATCGACAAGATTTTTATTTTCAACATATTCGTCGGTGACTATTTCAAAAGTAATCGGCAAGACTTTATTTTCAGCATATTCGTTGGTTACTATTTCAAAAGTAATCGGTAAAATTTTTATTTTCAACATATTCGTCGGTTACTATTTCGAAAGTAATCGGCATGATTTATTTTCAGCACATTCGTCGGTTACTATTTCAAAAGTAATCGGCTAGATTTTTATTTTCAACATATTTGTCGGTTACTATTTTAAAAGTAATTGACAAGATTTTTAATTTCAACATATTCGTCGGTTACTATTTCAAAAGTAATCGGCAAGACTTTATTTTCAGCATATTCGTTGGTTACTATTTCAAAAGTAATCGGTAAGATTTTTTTTTTCCACATATTCGTCGGTTACTATTTCAAAGGTAATCGGCATGATTTATTTTCAGTACATTCGTTGGTTACTATTTTAAAAGTAATCGGTAAGATTTTTATTTTCAACATATTCGTCGCTTACTATTTCGAAAGTAATCGGCATGATTTATTTTCAATACATTCATCGGTTACTATTTCAAAAGTAATCGACAAGATTTTTATTTTCAACATATTCGTCGGTTACTATTTCAAAAGTAATCGGCAAGACTTTATTTTCAGCATATTCGTTGGTTACTATTTCAAAAGTAATCGGTAAGATTTTTTTTTTCAACATATTCGTCGCTTACTATTTCGAAAGTAATCGGCATGATTTATTTTCTGCACATTCGTCGGTTACTATTTCAAAAGTAATCGGCATGATTTTTATTTTCAACATATTTGTCGGTTACTATTTTAAAAGTAATCGACAAGATTTTTATTTTCAACATATTCGTCGGTTCCTATTTCAAAAGTAATCGGCAAGACTTTATTTTCAGTACATTCGTTGGTTACTATTTTAAATGTAATCGGTAAGATTTTTTTTTTCAACATATTCGTCGCTTACTATTTCGAAAGTAATCGGCATGATTTATTTTCTGCACATTCGTCGGTTACTATTTCAAAAGTAATCGGCAAGATTTTTATTTTCAGTTTATTTGTCGGTTACTATTTTAAAAGTAATCGACAAGATTTTTATTTTCAGCATATTCGTCGGTGACTATTTCAAAAGTAATCGACAAGATTTTTATTTTCAACATATTCGTCGGTTACTATTTCAAAAGTAATCGGCAAGACTTTATTTTCAGCATATTCGTTGGTTACTATTTCAAAAGTAATCGGTAAGATTTTTTTTTTCAACATATTCGTCGCTTACTATTTCGAAAGTAATCGGCATGATTTATTTTCTGCACATTCGTCGGTTACTATTTCAAAAGTAATCGGCATGATTTTTATTTTCAACATATTTGTCGGTTACTATTTTAAAAGTAATCGACAAGATTTTTATTTTCAACATATTCGTCGGTTCCTATTTCAAAAGTAATCGGCAAGACTTTATTTTCAGTACATTCGTTGGTTACTATTTTAAAAGTAATCGGTAAGATTTTTTTTTTCAACATATTCGTCGCTTACTATTTCGAAAGTAATCGGCATGATTTATTTTCTGCACATTCGTCGGTTACTATTTCAAAAGTAATCGGCAAGATTTTTATTTTCAGTTTATTTGTCGGTTACTATTTTAAAAGTAATCGACAAGATTTTTATTTTCAGCATATTCGTCGGTGACTATTTCAAAAGTAATCGACAAGATTTTTATTTTCAACATATTCGTCGGTTACTATTTCAAAAGTAATCGGCAAGACTTTATTTTCAGCATATTCGTTGGTTACTATTTCAAAAGTAATCGGTAAAATTTTTATTTTCAACATATTCGTCGGTTACTATTTCGAAAGTAATCGGCATGATTTATTTTCAGCACATTCGTCGGTTACTATTTCAAAAGTAATCGGCTAGATTTTTATTTTCAACATATTTGTCGGTTACTATTTTAAAAGTAATTGACAAGATTTTTAATTTCAACATATTCGTCGGTTACTATTTCAAAAGTAATCGGCAAGACTTTATTTTCAGCATATTCGTTGGTTACTATTTCAAAAGTAATCGGTAAGATTTTTTTTTTCCACATATTCGTCGGTTACTATTTCAAAGGTAATCGGCATGATTTATTTTCAGTACATTCGTTGGTTACTATTTTAAAAGTAATCGGTAAGATTTTTATTTTCAACATATTCGTCGCTTACTATTTCGAAAGTAATCGGCATGATTTATTTTCAATACATTCATCGGTTACTATTTCAAAAGTAATCGACAAGATTTTTATTTTCAACATATTCGTCGGTTACTATTTCAAAAGTAATCGGCAAGACTTTATTTTCAACATATTCGTTGGTTACTATTTCAAAAGTAATCGGTAAGATTTTTTTTTTCAACATATTCGTCGCTTACTATTTCGAAAGTAATCGGCATGATTTATTTTCTGCACATTCGTCGGTTACTATTTCAAAAGTAATCGGCAAGATTTTTATTTTCAGTTTATTTGTCGGTTACTATTTTAAAAGTAATCGACAAGATTTTTATTTTCAGCATATTCGTCGGTGACTATTTCAAAAGTAATCGGCAAGATTTTTATTTTCAACATATTCGTCGGTTACTATTTCAAAAGTAATCGGCAAGACTTTATTTTCAGCATATTCGTTGGTTACTATTTCAAAAGTAATCGGTAAAATTTTTATTTTCAACATATTCGTCGGTTACTATTTCGAAAGTAATCGGCATGATTTATTTTCAGCACATTCGTCGGTTACTATTTCAAAAGTAATCGGCTAGATTTTTATTTTCAACATATTTGTCGGTTACTATTTTAAAAGTAATTGACAAGATTTTTAATTTCAACATATTCGTCGGTTACTATTTCAAAAGTAATCGGCAAGACTTTATTTTCAGCATATTCGTTGGTTAATATTTCAAAAGTAATCGGTAAGATTTTTTTTTTCCACATATTCGTCGGTTACTATTTCAAAGGTAATCGACATGATTTATTTTCAGTACATTCGTTGGTTACTATTTTAAAAGTAATCGGTAAGATTTTTATTTTCAACATATTCGTCGCTTACTATTTCGAAAGTAATCGGCATGATTTATTTTCAATACATTCATCGGTTACTATTTCAAAAGTAATCGACAAGATTTTTATTTTCAACATATTCGTCGGTTACTATTTCAAAAGTAATCGGCAAGACTTTATTTTCAGCATATTCGTTGGTTACTATTTCAAAAGTAATCGGTAAGATTTTTATTTTCAACATATTCGTCGCTTACTATTTCGAAAGTAATCGGCATGATTTATTTTCAGTACATTCCTCGGTTACTATTTCAAAAGTAATCGGCAAGATTTTTATTTTCAGCATATTCGTCGGTGACTATTTCAAAAGTAATCGGCATTATTTATTTTCAACACATTCGTCGGTTACTATTTCAAAAGTAATCGGCATGATCTATTTTCTGCACATTCGTTGGTTACTATTTCAAAAGTAATCGGCAAGATTTTTATTTTCAGCTTATTTGTCGGTTACTATTTTAAAAGTAATCGACAAGACTTTTATTTTCAACATATTCGTCGGTGACTATTTCAAAAGTAATCGGCATTATTTATTTTCAACACATTCGTCGGTTACTATTTCAAAAGTAATCGGCATTATTTATTTTCAACACATTCGTCGGTTACTATTTCAAAAGTAATCGGCATGATCTATTTTCTGCACATTCGTCGGTTACTATTTCAAAAGTAATCGGCAAGATTTTTATTTTTAGCTTATTTGTCGGTTACTATTTTAAAAGTAATCGACAAGACTTTTATTTTCAACATATTCGTCGGTGACTATTTCAAAAGTAATCGGCATGATTTATTTTCAGCACATTCGTCAGGTTACTATTTCAAAAGTAATTGGCAAGACTTTTATTTTCAGCAAATTTGTCGGTTACTATTTCAAAAGTAATCGGCATGATTTATTTTCAACACATTCGTCGGTTACTATTTCAAAAGTAATCGGCATGATCTATTTTCTGCACATTCGTCGGTTACTATTTCAAAAGTAATTGGCAAGATTTTTATTTTCAGTTTATTTGTCGGTTACTATTTTAAAAGTAATCGACAAGATTTTTATTTTCAACATATTCGTCGGTGACTATTTCAAAAGTAATCGGCATGATTTATTTTCAGCACATTCGTCAGGTTACTATTTCAAAAGTAATTGGCAAGACTTTTATTTTCAGCAAATTTGTCGGTTACTATTTCAAAAGTAATCGGCATGATTTATTTTCAACACATTCGTCGGTTACTATTTCAAAAGTAATCGGCATGATCTATTTTCTGCACATTCGTCGGTTACTATTTCAAAAGTAATCGGCAAGATTTTTATTTTCAGCATATTTGTCGGTTACTATTTTAAAAGTAATCGACAAGATTTTTATTTTCAACATATTCGTCGGTTCCTATTTCAAAAGTAATCGGGAAGACTTTATTTTCAGTACATTCGTTGGTTACTATTTTAAAAGTAATCGGTAAGATTTTTTTTTTCAACATATTCGTCGCTTACTATTTCGAAAGTAATCGGCATGATTTATTTTCTGCACATTCGTCGGTTACTATTTCAAAAGTAATCGGCAAGATTTTTATTTTCAGTTTATTTGTCGGTTACTATTTTAAAACTAATCGACAAGATTTTTATTTTCAGCATATTCGTCGGTGACTATTTCAAAAGTAATCGACAAGATTTTTATTTTCAACATATTCGTCGGTTACTATTTCAAAAGTAATCGGCAAGACTTTATTTTCAGCATATTCGTTGGTTACTATTTCAAAAGTAATCGGTAAAATTTTTATTTTCAACATATTCGTCGGTTACTATTTCGAAAGTAATCGGCATGATTTATTTTCAGCACATTCGTCGGTTACTATTTCAAAAGTAATAGGCTAGATTTTTATTTTCAACATATTTGTCGGTTACTATTTTAAAAGTAATTGACAAGATTTTTAATTTCAACATATTCGTCGGTTACTATTTCAAAAGTAATCGGCAAGACTTTATTTTCAGGATATTTGTTGGTTACTATTTCAAAAGTAATCGGTAAGATTTTTTTTTTCCACATATTCGTCGGTTACTATTTCAAAGGTAATCGGCATGATTTATTTTCAGTACATTCGTTGGTTACTATTTTAAAAGTAATCGGTAAGATTTTTATTTTCAACATATTCGTCGCTTACTATTTCGAAAGTAATCGGCATGATTTATTTTCAAAACATTCATCGGTTACTATTTCAAAAGTAATCGACAAGATTTTTATTTTCAACATATTCGTCGGTTACTATTTCAAAAGTAATCGGCAAGACTTTATTTTCAGCATATTCGTTGGTTACTATTTCAAAAGTAATCGGTAAGATTTTTTTTTTCAACATATTCGTCGGTTACTATTTCAAAAGTAATCGGCAAGACCTTATTTTCAGCATATTCTTTGGTTACTATTTCAAAAGTAATCGGTAAAATTTTTATTTTCAACATATTCGTCGGTTACTATTTCGAAAGTAATCGGCATGATTTATTTTCAGCACATTCGTCGTTTACTATTTCAAAAGTAATCGGCTAGATTTTTATTTTCAACATATTTGTCGGTTACTATTTTAAAAGTAATTGACAAGATTTTTAATTTCAACATATTCGTCGGTTACTATTTCAAAAGTAATCGGCAAGACTTTATTTTCAGCATATTCGTTGGTTACTATTTCAAAAGTAATCGGTAAGATTTTTTTTTTCCACATATTCGTCGGTTACTATTTCAAAGGTAATCGGCATGATTTATTTTCAGTACATTCGTTGGTTACTATTTTAAAAGTAATCGGTAAGATTTTTATTTTCAACATATTCGTCGCTTACTATTTCGAAAGTAATCGGCATGATTTATTTTCAATACATTCATCGGTTACTATTTCAAAAGTAATCGACAAGATTTTTATTTTCAACATATTCGTCGGTTACTATTTCAAAAGTAATCGGCAAGACTTTATTTTCAGCATATTCGTTGGTTACTATTTCAAAAGTAATCGGTAAGATTTTTATTTTCAACATATTCGTCGCTTACTATTTCGAAAGTAATCGGCATGATTTATTTTCAGTACATTCCTCGGTTACTATTTCAAAAGTAATCGGCAAGATTTTTATTTTCAGCATATTCGTCGGTGACTATTTCAAAAGTAATCGGCATTATTTATTTTCAGCACATTTGTCGGTTACTATTTCAATAGTAATCGGCATGATATATTTTCAGCACATTCGTCGGTTACTATTTCAAAAGTAATCGGCATTATTTATTTTCAACACATTCGTCGGTTACTATTTCAAAAGTAATCGGCATGATCTATTTTCTGCACATTCGTCAGGTTACTATTTCAAAAGTAATCGGCAAGACTTTTATTTTCAGCAAATTTGTCGGTTACTATTTCAAAAGTAATTGGCATGATTTATTTTCAGCACATTTTTCAGTTACTATTTCAAAAGTAATCCGCAAGACTTTATATTCAACACATTCGTCGGTTACTATTTCAAAAGTAATCGGCATGATCTATTTTCTGCACATTCGTCGGTTACTATTTCAAAAGTAATCAACAAAATTTTTATATTCAGCATATTCGTCGGTTACTATTTCAAAGGTAATCGGCAAGATTTATCTTCAGTACATTCGTTGGTTACTATTTTAAAAGTAATCGGTAAGATTTTTATTTTCAACATATTCGTCGCTTACTATTTCGAAAGTAATCGACAAGATTTATTTTCAGCACATTCGTCGGTTATTATTTCATAAGTAATCGGCAAGATTTTTATTTTCAACATGTTCGTGGGTTACTGTTTCAAAAGTAATCGGCAAGATTTTTATTCAGCACATTCGTCAGGTTACTATTTCAAAAGTAATCGGCAAGACTTTTATTTTCAGCAAATTTGTCGGTTACTATTTCAAAAGTAATCGGCATGATTTATTTTCAACACATTCGTCGGTTACTAGTTCAAAAGTAATCGGCATGATCTATTTTCTGCACATTCGTCGGTTACTATTTCAAAAGTAATCGGCAAGATTTTTATTTTCAGCTTATTTGTCGGTTACTATTTTAAAAGTAATTGACAAGATTTTTAATTTCAACATATTCGTCGGTTACTATTTCAAAAGTAATCGGCAAGACTTTATTTTCAGCATATTCGTTGGTTACTATTTCAAAAGTAATCGGTAAGATTTTTATTTTCAACATATTCGTCGCTTACTATTTCGAAAGTAATCGGCATGATTTATTTTCAGTACATTCCTCGGTTACTATTTCAAAAGTAATCGGCAAGATTTTTATTTTCAGCATATTCGTCGGTGACTATTTCAAAAGTAATCGGCATTATTTATTTTCAGCAAATTTGTCGGTTACTATTTCAATAGTAATCGGCATGATATATTTTCAGCACATTCGTCGGTTACTATTTCAAAAGTAATCGGCATTATTTATTTTCAACACATTCGTCGGTTACTATTTCACAAGTAATCGGCATGATCTATTTTCTGCACATTCGTCGGTTACTATTTCAAAAGTAATCGGCAAGATTTTTATTTTCAGCTTATTTGTCGGTTACTATTTCAAAAGTAATCGACAAGATTTTTATTTTCAACATATTCGTCGGTTACTATTTCAAAAGTAATCGGCAAGACTTTATTTTCAGCATATTCGTTGGTTAATATTTCAAAAGTAATCGGTAAGATTTTTATTTTCAACATATTCGTCGCTTACTATTTCGAAAGTAATCGGCATGATTTATTTTCAGTACATTCCTCGGTTACTATTTCAAAAGTAATCGGCAAGATTTTTATTTTCAGCATATTCGTCGGTGACTATTTCAAAAGTAATCGGCATTATTTATTTTCAGCACATTTGTCGGTTACTATTTCAATAGTAATCGGCATGATATATTTTCAGCACATTCGTCGGTTACTATTTCAAAAGTAATCGGCATTATTTATTTTCAACACATTCGTCGGTTACTATTTCAAAAGTAATCGGCATGATCTATTTTCTGCACATTCGTCGGTTACTATTTCAAAAGTAATCGGCAAGATTTTTATTTTCAGCTTATTTGTCGGTTACTATTTTAAAAGTAATCGACAAGATTTTTATTTTCAACATAGTCGTCGGTGACTATTTCAAAAGTAATCGGCATGATTTATTTTCAGCACATTCGTCAGGTTACTATTTCAAAAGTAATTGGCAAGACTTTTATTTTCAGCAAATTTGTCGGTTACTATTTCAAAAGTAATCGGCATGATTTATTTTCTGCACATTCGTCGGTTACTATTTCAAAAGTAATCAACAAAATTTTTATATTCAGCATATTCGTCGGTTACTATTTCAAAGGTAATCGGCAAGATTTATCTTCAGTACATTCGTTGGTTACTATTTTAAAAGTAATCGGTAAGATTTTTATTTTCAACATATTCGTCGCTTACTATTTCGAAAGTAATCGACAAGATTTATTTTCAGCACATTCGTCGGTTATTATTTCCTAAGTAATCGGCAAGATTTTTATTTTCAACATGTTCGTCGGTTACTGTTTCAAAAGTAATCGGCAAGATTTTTATTCAGCACATTCGTCAGGTTACTATTTCAAAAGTAATCGGCAAGACTTTTATTTTCAGCAAATTTGTCGGTTACTATTTCAAAAGTAATTGGCATGATTTATTTTCAGCACATTTTTCGGTTACTATTTCAAAAGTAATCCGCAAGACTTTATATTCAACACATTCGTCGGTTACTATTTCAAAAGTAATCGGCATGATCTATTTTCTGCACATTCGTCGGTTACTATTTCAAAAGTAATCAACAAAATTTTTATATTCAGCATATTCGTCGGTTACTATTTCAAAGGTAATCGGCAAGATTTATCTTCAGTACATTCGTTGGTTACTATTTTAAAAGTAATCGGTAAGATTTTTATTTTCAACATATTCGTCGCTTACTATTTCGAAAGTAATCGACAAGATTTATTTTCAGCACATTCGTCGGTTATTATTACATAAGTAATCGGCAAGATTTTTATTTTCAAGATGTTCGTCGGTTACTGTTTCAAAAGTAATCGGCAAGATTTTTATTCAGCACATTCGTGAGGTTACTATTTCAAAAGTAATCGGCAAGACTTTTATTTTCAGCAAATTTGTCGGTTACTATTTCAAAAGTAATCGGCATGATTTATTCTCAACACATTCGTCGGTTACTAGTTCAAAAGTAATCGGCATGATCTATTTTCTGCACATTCGTCGGTTACTATTTCAAAAGTAATCGGCAAGATTTTTATTTTCAGCTTATTTGTCGGTTACTATTTTAAAAGTAATTGACAAGATTTTTAATTTCAACATATTCGTCGGTTACTATTTCAAAAGTAATCGGCAAGACTTTATTTTCAGCATATTCGTTGGTTACTATTTCAAAAGTAATCGGTAAGATTTTTATTTTCAACATATTCGTCGCTTACTATTTCGAAAGTAATCGGCATGATTTATTTTCAGTACATTCCTCGGTTACTATTTCAAAAGTAATCGGCAAGATTTTTATTTTCAGCATATTCGTCGGTGACTATTTCAAAAGTAATCGGCATTATTTATTTTCAGCACATTTGTCGGTTACTATTTCAATAGTAATCGGCATGATATATTTTCAGCACATTCGTCGGTTACTATTTCAAAAGTAATCGGCATTATTTATTTTCAACACATTCGTCGGTTACTATTTCACAAGTAATCGGCATGATCTATTTTCTGCACATTCGTCGGTTACTATTTCAAAAGTAATCGGCAAGATTTTTATTTTCAGCTTATTTGTCGGTTACTATTTTAAAAGTAATCGACAAGATTTTTATTTTCAACATATTCGTCGGGTTACTATTTCAAAAGTAATTGGCAAGACTTTTATTTTCAGCAAATTTGTCGGTTACTATTTCAAAAGTAATTGGCATGATTTATTTTCAGCACATTTTTCGGTTACTATTTCAAAAGTAATCCGCAAGACTTTATATTCAACACATCGGTTACTATTTCAAAAGTAATCGGCATGATCTATTTTCTGCACATTCGTCGGTTACTATTTCAAAAGTAATCAGCAAAATTTTTATATTCAGCATATTTGTCGGTTACTATTTCAAAGTTAATCGGCAAGATTTATTTTCAGTACATTCGTTGGTTACTATTTTAAAAGTAATCGGTAAGATTTTTATTTTCAACATATTCGTCGCTTACTATTTCGAAAGTAATCGACAAGATTTATTTTCAGCACATTCGTCGGTTATTATTTCATAATTAATCGGCAAGATTTTTATTTTCAACATGTTCGTCGGTTACTATTTCAAAAGTAATCGGCATGATCTATTTTCTGCACATTCGTCGGTTACTATTTCAAAAGTAATCAACAAAATTTTTATATTCAGCATATTCGTCGGTTACTATTTCAAAGGTAATCGGCAAGATTTATCTTCAGTACATTCGTTGGTTACTATTTTAAAAGTAATCGGTAAGATTTTTATTTTCAACATATTCGTCGCTTACTATTTCGAAAGTAATCGACAAGATTTATTTTCAGCACATTCGTCGGTTATTATTACATAAGTAATCGGCAAGATTTTTATTTTCAAGATGTTCGTCGGTTACTGTTTCAAAAGTAATCGGCAAGATTTTTATTCAGCACATTCGTGAGGTTACTATTTCAAAAGTAATCGGCAAGACTTTTATTTTCAGCAAATTTGTCGGTTACTATTTCAAAAGTAATCGGCATGATTTATTCTCAACACATTCGTCGGTTACTAGTTCAAAAGTAATCGGCATGATCTATTTTCTGCACATTCGTCGGTTACTATTTCAAAAGTAATCGGCAAGATTTTTATTTTCAGCTTATTTGTCGGTTACTATTTTAAAAGTAATTGACAAGATTTTTAATTTCAACATATTCGTCGGTTACTATTTCAAAAGTAATCGGCAAGACTTTATTTTCAGCATATTCGTTGGTTACTATTTCAAAAGTAATCGGTAAGATTTTTATTTTCAACATATTCGTCGCTTACTATTTCGAAAGTAATCGGCATGATTTATTTTCAGTACATTCCTCGGTTACTATTTCAAAAGTAATCGGCAAGATTTTTATTTTCAGCATATTCGTCGGTGACTATTTCAAAAGTAATCGGCATTATTTATTTTCAGCACATTTGTCGGTTACTATTTCAATAGTAATCGGCATGATATATTTTCAGCACATTCGTCGGTTACTATTTCAAAAGTAATCGGCATTATTTATTTTCAACACATTCGTCGGTTACTATTTCACAAGTAATCGGCATGATCTATTTTCTGCACATTCGTCGGTTACTATTTCAAAAGTAATCGGCAAGATTTTTATTTTCAGCTTATTTGTCGGTTACTATTTTAAAAGTAATCGACAAGATTTTTATTTTCAACATATTCGTCGGGTTACTATTTCAAAAGTAATTGGCAAGACTTTTATTTTCAGCAAATTTGTCGGTTACTATTTCAAAAGTAATTGGCATGATTTATTTTCAGCACATTTTTCGGTTACTATTTCAAAAGTAATCCGCAAGACTTTATATTCAACACATCGGTTACTATTTCAAAAGTAATCGGCATGATCTATTTTCTGCACATTCGTCGGTTACTATTTCAAAAGTAATCAGCAAAATTTTTATATTCAGCATATTTGTCGGTTACTATTTCAAAGTTAATCGGCAAGATTTATTTTCAGTACATTCGTTGGTTACTATTTTAAAAGTAATCGGTAAGATTTTTATTTTCAACATATTCGTCGCTTACTATTTCGAAAGTAATCGACAAGATTTATTTTCAGCACATTCGTCGGTTATTATTTCATAATTAATCGGCAAGATTTTTATTTTCAACATGTTCGTCGGTTACTATTTCAAAAGTAATCGGCAAGATTTTTATTCAGCACATTCGTCAGGTTACTATTTCAAAAGTAATCGGCAAGACTTTTATTTTCAGCAAATTTGTCGGTTACTATTTCAAAAGTAATCGGCATGATTTATTTTCAACACATTCGTCGGTTACTAGTTCAAAAGTAATCGGCATGATCTATTTTCTGCACATTCGTCGGTTACTATTTTAAAAGTAATAGGCAAGATTTTTATTTTCAGCTTATTTGTCGGTTACTATTTTAAAAGTAATTGACAAGATTTTTAATTTCAACATATTCGTCGGTTACTATTTCAAAAGTAATCGGCAAGACTTTATTTTCAGCATATTCGTTGGTTACTATTTCAAAAGTAATCGGTAAGATTTTTTTTTTCCACATATTCGTCGGTTACTATTTCAAAGGTAATCGGCATGATTTATTTTCAGTACATTCGTTGGTTACTATTTTAAAAGTAATCGGTAAGATTTTTATTTTCAACATATTCGTCGCTTACTATTTCGAAAGTAATCGGCATGATTTATTTTCAATACATTCATCGGTTACTATTTCAAAAGTAATCGACAAGATTTTTATTTTCAACATATTCGTCGGTTACTATTTCAAAAGTAATCGGCAAGACTTTATTTTCAGCATATTCGTTGGTTACTATTTCAAAAGTAATCGGTAAGATTTTTATTTTCAACATATTCGTCGCTTACTATTTCGAAAGTAATCGGCATGATTTATTTTCAGTACATTCCTCGGTTACTATTTCAAAAGTAATCGGCAAGATTTTTATTTTCAGCATATTCGTCGGTGACTATTTCAAAAGTAATCGGCATTATTTATTTTCAGCACATTTGTCGGTTACTATTTCAATAGTAATCGGCATGATATATTTTCAGCACATTCGTCGGTTACTATTTCAAAAGTAATCGGCATTATTTATTTTCAACACATTCGTCGGTTACTATTTCAAAAGTAATCGGCATGATCTATTTTCTGCACATTCGTCGGTTACTATTTCAAAAGTAATCGGCAAGATTTTTATTTTCAGCTTATTCGTCGGTTACTATTTCAAAGGTAATCGGCAAGATTTATCTTCAGTACATTCGTTGGTTACTATTTTAAAACTAATCGGTAAGATTTTTATTTTCAACATATTCGTCGCTTACTATTTCGAAAGCAATCGACAAGATTTATTTTCAGCACATTCGTCGGTTATTATTTCATAAGTAATCGGCAAGATTTTTATTTTCAACATGTTCGTCGGTTACTATTTCAAAGGTAATCGACAAGATTTTTATTTTCAACATGTTCGTCGGTTACTGTTTCAAAAGTAATCGGCAAGATTTTTATTCAGCACATTCGTCAGGTTACTATTTCAAAAGTAATCGGCAAGACTTTTATTTTCAGCAAATTTGTCAGTTACTATTTCAAAAGTAATCGGCATGATTTATTTTCAACACATTCGTCGGTTACTAGTTCAAAAGTAATCGGCATGATCTATTTTCTGCACATTCGTCGGTTACTATTTCAAAAGTAATCGGCAAGATTTTTATTTTCAGCTTATTTGTCGGTTACTATTTTAAAAGTAATTGACAAGATTTTTAATTTCAACATATTCGTCGGTTACTATTTCAAAAGTAATCGGCAAGACTTTATTTTCAGCATATTCGTTGGTTACTATTTCAAAAGTAATCGGTAAGATTTTTATTTTCAACATATTCGTCGCTTACTATTTCGAAAGTAATCGGCATGATTTATTTTAAGTACATTCCTCGGTTAGTATTTCCAAAGTAATCGGCAAGATTTTTATTTTCAGCATATTCGTCGGTGACTATTTCAAAAGTAATCGGCATTATTTATTTTCAGCACATTTGTCGGTTACTATTTCAATAGTAATCGGCATGATATATTTTCAGCACATTCGTCGATTACTATTTCAACAGTAATCGGCATTATTTATTTTCAACACATTCGTCGGTTACTATTTCACAAGTAATCGGCATGATCTATTTTCTGCACATTCGTCGGTTACTATTTCAAAAGTAATCGGCAAGATTTTTATTTTCAGCTTATTTGTCGGTTACTATTTTAAAAGTAATCGACAAGATTTTTATTTTCAACATATTCGTCGGTGACTATTTCAAAAGTAATCGGCATGATTTATTTTCAGCACATTCGTCAGGTTACTATTTCAAAAGTAATTGGCAAGACTTTTATTTTCAGCAAATTTGTCGGTTACTATTTCAAAAGTAATTGGCATGATTTATTTTCAGCACATTTTTCGGTTACTATTTCAAAAGTAATCCGCAAGACTTTATATTCAACACATCGGTTACTATTTCAAAAGTAATCGGCATGATCTATTTTCTGCACATTCGTCGGTTACTATTTCAAAAGTAATCAGCAAAATTTTTATATTCAGCATATTTGTCGGTTACTATTTCAAAGGTAATCGACAAGATTTATTTTCAGTACATTCGTTGGTTACTATTTTAAAAGTAATCGGTAAGATTTTTATTTTCAACATTTTCGTCGCTTACTATTTCGAAAGTAATCGACAAGATTTATTTTCAGCACATTCGTCGGTTATTATTTCATAAGTAATCGGCAAGATTTTTATTTTCAACATGTTCGTCGGTTACTATTTCAAAAGTAATCGGCAAGATTTTTATTCAGCACATTCGTCAGGTTACTATTTCAAAAGTAATCGGCAAGACTTTTATTTTCAGCAAATTTGTCGGTTACTATTTCAAAAGTAATCGGCATGATTTATTTTCAACACATTCGTCGGTTACTAGTTCAAAAGTAATCGGCATGATCTATTTTCTGCACATTCGTCGGTTACTATTTCAAAAGTAATCGGCAAGATTTTTATTTTCAGCTTATATGTCGGTTACTATTTTAAAAGTAATTGACAAGATTTTTAATTTCAACATATTCGTCGGTTACTAGTTCAAAAGTAATCGGCATGATCTATTTTCTGCATATTCGTTGGTTACTATTTCAAAAGTAATCGGTAAGATTTTTTTTTTCCACATATTCGTCGGTTACTATTTCAAAGGTAATCGGCATGATTTATTTTCAGTACATTCGTTGGTTACTATTTTAAAAGTAATCGGTAAGATTTTTATTTTCAACATATTCGTCGCTTACTATTTCGAAAGTAATCGGCATGATTTATTTTCAATACATTCATCGGTTACTATTTCAAAAGTAATCGACAAGATTTTTATTTTCAACATATTCGTCGGTTACTATTTCAAAAGTAATCGGCAAGACTTTATTTTCAGCATATTCGTTGGTTATTATTTCAAAAGTAATCGGTAAGATTTTTATTTTCAACATATTCGTCGCTTACTATTTCGAAAGTAATCGGCATGATTTATTTTCAGTACATTCCTCGATTACTATTTCAAAAGTAATCGGCAAGATTTTTATTTTCAGCATATTCGTCGGTGACTATTTCAAAAGTAATCGGCATTATTTATTTTCAGCACATTTGTCGGTTACTATTTCAATAGTAATCGGCATGATATATTTTCAGCACATTCGTCGGTTACTATTTCAAAAGTAATCGGCATTATTTATTTTCAACACATTCGTCGGTTACTATTTCAAAAGTAATCGGCATGATCTATTTTCTGCACATTCGTCGGTTACTATTTCAAAAGTAATCGGCAAGATTTTTATTTTCAGCTTATTTGTCGGTTACTATTTTAAAAGTAATCGACAAGATTTTTATTTTCAACATATTCGTCGGTGACTATTTCAAAAGTAATCGGCAAGATTATTTTCAGCACATTCGTCAGGTTACTATTTCAAAAGTAATCGGCAAGACTTTATTTTCAGCACATTCGTCGGTTATTATTTTAAAAGTAATCGGCAAGATTTTTATTTTCAACATGTTCGTCGGTTACTATTTCAAAAGTAATCGGCAAGATTTTTATTCAGCACATTCGTCAGGTTACTATTTAAAAAGTAATCGGCAAGACTTTTATTTTTAGCACATTTGTCGGTTACTATTTTAAAAGTAATCGACAAGATTTTTATTTTCAACATATTCGTCGGTTCCTATTTCAAAAGTAATCGGCAAGACTTTATTTTCAGTACATTCGTTGGTTACTATTTTCAAAGTAATCGGTAAGATTTTTTTTTTCAACATATTCGTCGCTTACTATTTTGAAAGTAATCGGCATGATTTATTTTCAGCACATTCGTCGGTTACTATTTCAAAAGTAATCGGCAAGATTTTTATTTTCAGCATATTCGTCGGTGACTATTTCAAAAGTAATCGGCAAGATTTTTATTTTCAACATATTTGTCGGTTACTATTTTAAAAGTAATCGACAAGATTTTTATTTTCAACATATTCGTCGGTTACTATTTCAAAAGTAATCGGCATGATTTATTTTCAACACATTCGTCGGTTACTATTTCAAAAGTAATCGGCATGATCTATTTTCTGCACATTCGTCGGTTACTATTTCAATAGTAATCAGCAAGATTTTTATTTTCAGCTTATTTGTCGGTTACTATTTTAAAAGTAATCGACAAGATTTTTATTTTCAACATATTCGTCGGTGACTATTTCAAAAGTAATCGGCATGATTTATTTTCAGCACATTCGTTAGGTTACTATTTCAAAAGTAATTGGCAAGACTTTTATTTTCAGCAAATTTGTCGGTTACTATTTCAAAAGTAATTGGCATGATTTATTTTCAGCACATTTTTCGGTTACTATTTCAAAAGTAATCCGCAAGACTTTATATTCAACACATTCGTCGGTTACTATTTCAAAAGTAATCGGCATGATCTATTTTCTGCACATTCGTCGGTTACTATTTCAAAAGTAATCAGCAAAATTTTTATATTCAGCATATTCGTCGGTTACTATTTCAAAGGTAATCGGCAAGATTTATTTTCAGTACATTCTTTGGTTTCTATTTCAAAAGTAATTGGTAAGATTTTTATTTTC
This sequence comes from Medicago lupulina, assembly GCA_958299785.1. NCBI lineage: Eukaryota > Viridiplantae > Streptophyta > Magnoliopsida > Fabales > Fabaceae > Medicago > Medicago lupulina. The sequence goes on along the minus strand of OY283139.1, from coordinate 48,661,044 downwards.
AACATATTCGTCGCTTACTATTTCGAAAGTAATCGGCATGATTTATTTTCAGCACATTCGTCGGTTATTATTTCAAAAGTAATCGGCAAGATTTTTATTTTCAACATGTTCGTCGGTTACTATTTCAAAAGTAATCGGCAAGATTTTTATTCAGCACATTCGTCAGGTTACTATTTCAAAAGTAATCAGCAAGACTTTTATTTTTAGCACATTTGTCGGTTACTATTTCAAAAGTAATTGGCATGATTTATTTTCAGCATATTCGTTGGTTACTATTTCAAAAGTAATCGGAAAGATTTTTATTTTCAACATATTCGTCGGTTACTATTTCAAAGGTAATTGGCATGATTTATTTTCAGTACATTCGTTGGTTACTATTTTAAAAGTAATCGGTAAGATTTTTATTTTCAACATATTCGTCGCTTACTATTTCGAAAGTAATCGGCATGATTTATTTTCAGCACATTCGTCAGGTTACTATTTCAAAAGTAATCGGCAAGACTTTTTTTTTCAGCACATTTGTCGGTTACAATTTCAATAGTAATTGGCATGATTTATTTTCAGCACATTTGTCGGTTACTATTTCAAAAGTAATCGGCAAGACTTTATATTCAACAAATTCGTCGGTTACTATTTCAAAAGTAATCGGCATGATCTATTTTCTGCACATTCGTCGGTTACTATTTCAAAAGTAATCAGCAAAATTTTTATATTCAGCATATTCGTCGGTTACTATTTCAAAAGTAATCGGCAAGATTTATTTTCAGCACATTCGTCAGGATACTATTTCAAAAGTAATCGGCAAGACTTTATTTTCAGCACATTCGTCGGTTATTATTTTAAAAGTAATCGGCAAGATTTTTATTTTCAACATGTTCGTCGGTTACTATTTCAAAAGTAATCGGCAAGAATTTTATTCAGCACATTCGTCAGGTTACTATTTCAAAAGTAATCGGCAAGACTTTTATTTTTAGCACATTTGTCGGTTACTATTTCAAAAGTAATTGGCATGATTTATTTTCAGCATATTTGTCGGTTACTATTTTAAAAGTAATCGACAAGATTTTTATTTTCAACATATTCGTCGGTTCCTATTTCAAAAGTAATCGGCAAGACTTTATTTTCAGTACATTCGTTGGTTACTATTTTAAAAGTAATCGGTAAGATTTTTATTTTCAACATATTCGTCGCTTACTATTTCGAAAGTAATCGGCATGATTTATTTTCAGCACATTCGTCGGTTATTATTTCAAAAGTAATCGGCAAGATTTTTATTTTCAACATGTTCGTCGGTTACTATTTCAAAAGTAATCGGCAAGAATTTTATTCAGCACATTCGTCAGGTTACTATTTCAAAAGTAATCGGCAAGACTTTTATTTTTAGCACATTTGTCGGTTACTATTTTAAAAGTAATTGGCATGATTTATTTTCAGCATATTTGTCGGTTACTATTTTAAAAGTAATCGACAAGATTTTTATTTTCAACATATTCGTCGGTTCCTATTTCAAAAGTAATCGGCAAGACTTTATTTTCAGTACATTCGTTGGTTACTATTTTAAAAGTAATCGGTAAGATTTTTTTTTTCAACATATTCGTCGCTTACTATTTCGAAAGTAATCGGCATGATTTATTTTCAGCACATTCGTTGGTTACTATTTCAAAAGTAATCGGCAAGATTTTTATTTTCAGCATATTCGTCGGTGACTATTTCAAAAGTAATCGGCAAGATTTTTATTTTCAACATATTTGTCGGTTACTATTTTAAAAGTAATCGACAAGATTTTTATTTTCAACATATTCGTCGGTTACTATTTCAAAAGTAATCGGCAAGACTTTATTTTCAGCATATTCGTTGGTTACTATTTCAAAAGTAATCGGTAAGATTTTTATTTTCAACATATTCGTCGGTTACTATTTCGAAAGTAATCGGCATGATTTATTTTCAGCACATTCGTCGGTTACTATTTCAAAAGTAATCGGCTAGATTTTTATTTTCAACATATTTGTCGGTTACTATTTTAAAAGTAATCGACAAGATTTTTAATTTCAACATATTCTTCGGTTACTATTTCAAAAGTAATCGGCAAGACTTTATTTTCAGCATATTCGTTGGTTACTATTTCAAAAGTAATCGGTAAGATTTTTATTTTCAACATATTCGTCGGTTACTATTTCAAAGGTAATCGGCATGATTTATTTTCAGTACATTCGTTGGTTACTATTTTAAAAGTAATCGGTAAGATTTTTATTTTCAACATATTCGTCGCTAATATTTCGAAAGTAATCGGCATGATTTATTTTCAATACATTCGTCGGTTACTATTTCAAAAGTAATCGACAAGATTTTTATTTTCAACATATTCGTCGGTTCCTATTTCAAAAGTAATCGGCAAGACTTTATTTTCAGTACATTCGTTGGTTACTATTTTAAAAGTAATCGGTAATGTAACACCCCGTTCCCGAAATAACGTAATAATAATATTACAAATAATCATAATCAGAGTTATTCAACAAAACAACGGAGTATCACACTTCTTTTTCAAAATTATTTAAATAGAATATGAAACTATTTAAAACCATCATCATATAATATCATCATATTAAAATTCTGCAGCGGAAAGTCTTTATATAAAAATCATATTCAACAACTACATCATAATCTTGGCACAAAGGCCATTAACATAATAAAATTGTTTGACAAACAAATCTCAACAACATCTTCTTCAAACAAATGATACATAAAGGAATACAAGAAGATAACGTTTCCCCATCCCTACTATGTATCAGAGCCCTAGACGCAAGAGCCAACATCACTAGTCTTCGCTACCTGCACTTGCCCACAAGGCGGCAATTCCAGCAGAAGGGGTGAGTTCACAAGTCAAAGGTAAATATACAGATATATGAATCATCAAAGTAAATTGAAACCAACAACAACAAACAGCAACATTATCAACATCATCTCAACTTTATAAATTAAATTTCATCTTTGATTAACATCAACAACAACAACAACAACTCTTGTGGCGACATCTCACCAACAACAATTCCAACAGGACAACTCACACCTACAACTAATGCAAGACTCCATCAACATCTAATGCATTATGCATGTGGTACCAACTACGCGCGTTGAATGCTAAGCATTCCAGGGCAATAAGCCCCCAACAATTTGGATGGTTAAAGCATCCCAGGGCAATGAGCCCCCAACAAGTGAACGATAAAGCGTTCCAGGGCAATAAGCCCCCAACAGTGAATGATAAACATTCCAGGGCAATAAGCCCCCAACAAATGCAAATGAGTATGAAATGACTCTATGGTGTATATCAGCATACAACCCAACATCTTAATGGAGCATATCAGCATGCAACCAACAACAACAACAACTTAGGATACCCTCCCCAACTGGACAATACCACTCAACATCAATCAAGACAACTCAACTTAGCAAAGTATAAATATTTGCACATAAGCATACATAATTCCATCTTAATCATCTTCATAATATAGTTTTCATCATCCAAACAATTCTTAATAAATCCAATAAACATCTTAGAAAGCTTAGGTTTGGGTTTAGAACATCTTAGAAAAATCACATTTTGGGTCGCACAGGACCCAACTCGCTTAAGCGAGCAGCATCTCGCTTGAGCGAGTCAAATCACGTAAGTTTGGTTTTAGTTCGCTTCTGGCTCGCTTCTGGTTCGCTTAAGCGAACAGGTGAAATACACTATCCTGGGCGTCTCTCGCTTAAGCGACGGGAATCTCGCTTAAGCGACGCAAATGACGAAGGTTTGGTTTTGGTTCGCTTACAGTTCGCTTAGAGCTCGCTTGAGCGAACTGACGCGAAACGATTCTGGACAGGAAAAAGTGCCGCTCGCTTGAGCGAACAGCTATCTCGCTTGAGCGAGAATTCATCTGGGCAGAATTCTAACTTACGATTCTAACTCCATTTTCATCCAAAAATCCCATTTTTAATCCCCCAATCACCCAAAATGGTTTAGAAACAATGTTTATGGTTCAAGGGCACAACAAAACAGCAGAACATATCATAACAACATCATTGCAACACAATTCATCAAGAAAAGAGCAATTTAACCTATTCATAGACCTAGTTTCAAAACTACCAATTTTCAATCCAAATTCATGAAATCATATACATATATATTGACAATTGAAGAGTAAACCCACCCTTACCTGATTAGATGAATTAAACAAAAGCTACAGCAACCCTAGCAATCTCCCTTTGGTTCTTGGCTCTACTCTTCTCTCTTCCCAAAAGTCTATTTCTTTGTTTTACTGATACGTGAAAATGTTTCTTTCTTTCCTTACTGGCTCTTCCTATCCTTACCAACCAAAACCTTTCTTTTCTCTTAACTCCCTCTTAACTTCCTAATTAAAGTGTAACCCCTACCACTTAATTCCAATAATTTTCAATTAAATCCTTTTTATCTAAATACCCATTATTTCTCCTATTTTCACTTAATTAATAAAATCATTACAAATTCACATAAATCAACATAATTAATTTTAAAACACATAAAACACACATAAATCAACTAAAATAAATAAATAACAACTAGGGCGTTACAGGTAAGATTTTTTTTTTCAACATATTCGTCGCTTACTATTTCGAAAGTAATCGGCATGATTTATTTTCAGCACATTCGTCGGTTACTATTTCAAAAGTAATCGGCAAGATTTTTATTTTCAGCATATTCGTCGGTGACTATTTCAAAAGTAATCGGAAAGATTTTTATTTTCAACATGTTTGTCGGTTACTATTTTAAAAGTAATCGACAAGATTTTTATTTTCAACATATTCGTCGGTTACTATTTCGAAAGTAATCGGCATGATTTATTTTCAGCACATTCGTCGGTTACTATTTCAAAAGTAATCGGCAAGACTTTATTTTCAGCATATTCGTTGGTTACTATTTCAAAAGTAATCGGTAAGATTTTTATTTTCAACATATTCGTCGGTTACTATTTCGAAAGTAATCGGCATGATTTATTTTCAGCACATTCGTCGGTTACTATTTCAAAAGTAATCGGCTAGATTTTTATTTTCAACATATTTGTCGGTTACTATTTTAAAAGTAATCGACAAGATTTTTATTTTCAACATATTCGTCGGTTACTATTTCAAAAGTAATCGGCAAGACTTTATTTTCAGCATATTCGTTGGTTACTATTTCAAAAGTAATCGGTAAGATTTTTATTTTCAACATATTCGTCGGTTACTATTTCAAAGGTAATCGGCATGATTTATTTTCAGCACATTCGTCGGTTACTATTTCAAAAGTAATCGGCATGATCTATTTTCTGCACATTCGTCAATTACTATTTCAAATGTAATCGGCAAGATTTTTATTTTCAGCATATTTGTCGGTTACTATTTTAAAAGTAATCGACAAGATTTTTATTTTCAACATATTCGTCGGTGACTATTTCAAAAGTAATCGGCATGACTTTTATTTTCAACACATTTGTCGGTCACTATTTCAAAAGTAATTGGCATGATTTATTTTCAGCACATTTGTCGGTTACTATTTCAAAAGTAATCGGCAAGACTTTATATTCAACACATTCGTCGGTTACTATTTCAAAACTAATCGGCATGATCTATTTTCTGCACATTCCTTGGTTACTATTTCGAAAGTAATCAGCAAAATTTTTATATTCAACATATTCGTCGGTTACTATTTCAAAGGTAATCGGCAAGATTTATTTTCAGCTCATTCGTCGGTTACTATTTCAAAAGTAATCGGCAAAAATTTATTTTCAGCACATTCGTCGGTTACTATTTCAAAAGTAATCGGCAAGGTTTTTATTTTCAGCATGTTCGTCGGTTACTATTTCAAAAGTAATCGGCAAGATTTTTATTTTCAACATGTTCGTCGGTTACTATTTTAAAAGTAATCGGCAAGCTTTTTATTCAGCACATTCGTCAGGTTACTATTTCAAAAGTAATCGGCAAGACTTTTATTTTTAGCACATTTGTCGGTTACTATTTCAAAAGTAATTGGCATGATTTATTTTCAGCACATTTGTCGGTTACTATTTCAAAAGTAATCGGCAAGACTTTATATTCAACACATTCGTCGGTTACTATTTCAAAAGTAATCGGCATGATCTATTTTCTGCACATTCGTCGGTTACTATTTCAAAAGTAATCAGCAAAATTTTTATATTCAGCATATTCGTCGGTTACTATTTCAAAGGTAATCGGCAAGATTTATTTTCAGTACATTCGTTGGTTACTATTTTAAAAGTAATCGGTAAGATTTTTATTTTCAACATATTCTTCGCTTACTATTTCGAAAGTAATCGACATGATTTATTTTCAGCACATTCGTCGGTTATTATTTCAAAAGTAATCGGCAAGATTTTTATTTTCAACATGTTCGTCGGTTACTATTTCAAAAGTAATCGGCAAGATTTTTATTCAGCACATTCGTCAGGTTACTATTTCAAAAGTAATCGGCAAGACTTTTATTTTCAGCAAATTTGTCGGTTACTATTTCAAAAGTAATCGGCATGATTTATTTTCAACACATTCGTCGGTTACTATTTCAAAAGTAATCGGCATGATCTATTTTCTGCACATTCCTCGGTTACTATTTCAAAAGTAATCGGCAAGATTTTTATTTTCAGCTTATTTGTCGGTTACTATTTTAAAAGTAATCGACAAGATTTTTATTTTCAACATATTCGTCGGTGACTATTTCAAAAGTAATCGGCATGATTTATTTTCAGCACATTCGTCAGGTTACTATTTCAAAAGTAATTGGCAAGACTTTTATTTTCAGCAAATTTGTCGGTTACTATTTCAAAAGTAATTGGCATGATTTATTTTCAGCACATTTTTCGGTTACTATTTCAAAAGTAATCCGCAAGACTTTATATTCAACACATTCGTCGGTTACTATTTCAAAAGTAATCGGCATGATCTATTTTCTGCACATTCGTCGGTTACTATTTCAAAAGTAATCAGCAAAATTTTTATATTCAGCATATTCGTCGGTTACTATTTAAAAGGTAATCGACAAGATTTATTTTCAGTACATTCGTTGGTTACTATTTTAAAAGTAATCGGTAAGACTTTTATTTTCAACATATTCGTCGCTTACTATTTCGAAAGTAATCAGCATGATTTATTTTCAGCACATTCGTCGGTTACTATTTCAAAAGTAATCGACAAGATTTTTATTTTTAACATATTCGTCGGTTCCTATTTCAAAAGTAATCGGCAAGACTTTATTTTCAGTACATTCGTTGGTTACTATTTTAAAAGTAATCGGTAAGATTTTTTTTTTCCACATATTCGTCGCTTACTATTTCGAAAGTAATCGGCATGATTTATTTTCAGCACATTCGTCGGTTACTATTTCAAAAGTAATCGGCAAGATTTTTATTTTCAGCATATTCGTCGGTGACTATTTCAAAAGTAATCGACAAGATTTTTATTTTCAACATATTTGTCCGTTACTATTTTAAAAGTAATCGACAAGATTTTTATTTTCAACATATTCGTCGGTTACTATTTCAAAAGTAATCGGCAAGACTTTATTTTCAGCATATTCGTTGGTTACTATTTCAAAAGTAATCGGTAAGACTTTATTTTCAGTACATTCGTTGGTTACTATTTTAAAAGTAATCGACAAGATTTTTATTTTCAACATATTCGTCGGTTCCTATTTCAAAAGTAATCGGCAAGACTTTATTTTCAGTACATTCGTTGGTTACTATTTTAAAAGTAATCGGTAAGATTTTTTTTTTCAACATATTCGTCGCTTACTATTTCGAAAGTAATCGGCATGATTTATTTTCAGCACATTCGTCGGTTACTATTTCAAAAGTAATCGGCAAGATTTTTATTTTCAGCATATTCGTCGGTGACTATTTCAAAACTAATCGGCATTATTTATTTTCAGCACATTTGTCGGTTACTATTTCAATAGTAATCGGCATGATTTATTTTCAGCACATTCGTCGGTTACTATTTCAAAAGTAATCGGCATGATCTATTTTCTGCACATTCGTTGGTTACTATTTCAAAAGTAATCAGCAAAATTTTTATATTCAGCATATTCGTCGGTTACTATTTAAAAGGTAATCGACAAGATTTATTTTCAGTACATTCGTTGGTTACTATTTTAAAAGTAATCGGTAAGACTTTTATTTTCAACATATTCGTCGCTTACTATTTCGAAAGTAATCAGCATGATTTATTTTCAGCACATTCGTCGGTTATTATTTCAAAGGTAATCGGCCAGATTTTTATTTTCAACATGTTCGTCGGTTACTATTTCAAAAGTAATCGGCATGATTTTTATTTTCAACATATTTGTCGGTTACTATTTTAAAAGTAATCGACAAGATTTTTATTTTTAACATATTCGTCGGTTCCTATTTCAAAAGTAATCGGCAAGACTTTATTTTCAGTACATTCGTTGGTTACTATTTTAAAAGTAATCGGTAAGATTTTTTTTTTCAACATATTCGTCGCTTACTATTTCGAAAGTAATCGGCATGATTTATTTTCAGCACATTCGTCGGTTACTATTTCAAAAGTAATCGGCAAGATTTTTATTTTCAGCATATTCGTCGGTGACTATTTCAAAAGTAATCGACAAGATTTTTATTTTCAACATATTTGTCCGTTACTATTTTAAAAGTAATCGACAAGATTTTTATTTTCAACATATTCGTCGGTTACTATTTCAAAAGTAATCGGCAAGACTTTATTTTCAGCATATTCGTTGGTTACTATTTCAAAAGTAATCGGTAAGACTTTATTTTCAGTACATTCGTTGGTTACTATTTTAAAAGTAATCGACAAGATTTTTATTTTCAACATATTCGTCGGTTCCTATTTCAAAAGTAATCGGCAAGACTTTATTTTCAGTACATTCGTTGGTTACTATTTTAAAAGTAATCGGTAAGATTTTTTTTTTCAACATATTCGTCGCTTACTATTTCGAAAGTAATCGGCATGATTTATTTTCAGCACATTCGTCGGTTACTATTTCAAAAGTAATCGGCAAGATTTTTATTTTCAGCATATTCGTCGGTGACTATTTCAAAACTAATCGGCATTATTTATTTTCAGCACATTTGTCGGTTACTATTTCAATAGTAATCGGCATGATTTATTTTCAGCACATTCGTCGGTTACTATTTCAAAAGTAATCGGCATGATCTATTTTCTGCACATTCGTCAATTACTATTTCAAATGTAATCGGCAAGATTTTTATTTTCAGCATATTTGTCGGTTACTATTTTAAAAGTAATCGACAAGATTTTTATTTTCAACATATTCGTCGGTGACTATTTCAAAAGTAATCGGCATGATTTATTTTCAGCACATTCGTCAGGTTACTATTTCAAAAGTAATCGGCGAGACTTTTATTTTCAGCAAATTTGTCGGTTACTATTTCAAAAGTAATCGGCATGATCTATTTTTTGCACATTCGTCGGTTACTGTTTCAAAAGTAATCAGCAAAATTTTTATATTCAGCATATTCGTCGGTTACTATTTCAAAGGTAATCGACAAGATTTATTTTCAGTACATTCGTTGGTTACTATTTTAAAAGTAATCGGTAAGATTTTTATTTTCAACATATTCGTCGCTTACTATTTCGAAAGTAATCGGCATGATTTATTTTCAATACATTCGTCGGTTACTATTTCAAAAGTAATCGGCAAGATTTTTATTTTCAGCATATTCGTCGGTGACTATTTCAAAACTAATCGGCATTATTTATTTTCAGCACATTTGTCGGTTACTATTTCAATAGTAATCGGCATGATTTATTTTCAGCACATTCGTCGGTTACTATTTCAAAAGTAATCGGCAAGATTTATTTTCAGCACATATTCGTCGGTTACTATTTCAAAAGTAATGGGCAAGACTTTTATTTTCAGCACATTTGTCGGTTACTATTTCAATAGTAATCGGCATGATTTATTTTCAGCACATTCGTCGGTTACTATTTCAAAAGTAATCGGCATGATCTATTTTCTGCACATTCGTCAATTACTATTTCAAATGTAATCGGCAAGATTTTTATTTTCAGCATATTTGTCGGTTACTATTTTAAAAGTAATCGACAAGATTTTTATTTTCAACATATTCGTCGGTGACTATTTCAAAAGTAATCGGCATGATTTATTTTCAGCACATTCGTCAGGTTACTATTTCGAAAGTAATCGGCATGATTTATTTTCAGCACATTCGTCGGTTACTATTTCAAAAGTAATCGGCAAGATTTTTATTTTCAGCATATTCGTCGGTGACTATTTCAAAACTAATCGGCATTATTTATTTTCAGCACATTCGTCGGTTACTATTTCAAAAGTACTCGGCATGATCTATTTTCTGCACATTCGTCAATTACTATTTCAAATGTAATCGGCAAGATTTTTATTTTCAGCATATTTTCGGTTACTATTTTAAAAGTAATCGACAAGATTTTTATTTTCAACATATTCGTCGGTGACTATTTCAAAAGTAATCGGCATGATTTATTTTCAGCACATTCGTCAAGTTACTATTTCAAAAGTAATCGGCGAGACTTTTATTTTCAGCAAATTTGTCGGTTACTATTTCAAAAGTAATCGTGATGATCTATTTTTTGCACATTCGTCGGTTACTATTTCAAAAGTAATCAGCAAAATTTTTATATTCAGCATATTCGTCGGTTACTATTTCAAAGGTAATCGGCAAGATTTATTTTCAGTACATTCGTTGGTTACTATTTTAAAAGTAATCGGTAAGATTTTTATTTTCAACATATTCGTCGCTTACTATTTCGAAAGTAATCGACATGATTTATTTTCAGCACATTCGTCGGTTATTATTTCAAAAGTAATCGGCAAGATTTTTATTTTCAACATGTTCGTCGGTTACTATTTCAAAAGTAATCGGCAAGATTTTTATTCAGCACATTCGTCAGGTTACTATTTCAAAAGTAATCGGCAAGACTTTTATTTTCAGCAAATTTTTCGGTTACTATTTCAAAAGTAATCGGCATGATTTATTTTCAACACATTCGTCGGTTACTATTTCAAAAGTAATCGGCATGATCTATTTTCTGCACATTCCTCGGTTACTATTTCAAAAGTAATCGGCAAGATTTTTATTTTCAGCTTATTTGTCGGTTACTATTTTAAAAGTAATCGACAAGATTTTTATGTTCAACATATTCGTCGGTGACTATTTCAAAAGTAATCGGCATGATTTATTTTCAGCACATTCGTCAGGTTACTATTTCAAAAGTAATTGGCAAGACTTTTATTTTCAGCAAATTTGTCGGTTACTATTTCAAAAGTAATTGGCATGATTTATTTTCAGCACATTTTTCGGTTACTATTTCAAAAGTAATCCGCAAGACTTTATATTCAACACATTCGTCGGTTACTATTTCAAAAGTAATCGGCATGATCTATTTTCTGCACATTCGTTGGTTACTATTTCAAAAGTAATCAGCAAAATTTTTATATTCAGCATATTCGTCGGTTACTATTTAAAAGGTAATCGACAAGATTTATTTTCAGTACATTCGTTGGTTACTATTTTAAAAGTAATCGGTAAGACTTTTATTTTCAACATATTCGTCGCTTACTATTTCGAAAGTAATCAGCATGATTTATTTTCAGCACATTCGTCGGTTATTATTTCAAAAGTAATCGGCAAGATTTTTATTTTCAACATGTTCGTCGGTTACTATTTCAAAAGTAATCGGCATGATTTTTATTTTCAACATATTTGTCGGTTACTATTTTAAAAGTAATCGACAAGATTTTTATTTTTAACATATTCGTCGGTTCCTATTTCAAAAGTAATCGGCAAGACTTTATTTTCAGTACATTCGTTGGTTACTATTTTAAAAGTAATCGACAAGATTTTTTTTTTCAACATATTCGTCGGTGACTATTTCAAAAGTAATCGGCATGATTTATTTTCAGCACATTCGTCAGGTTACTATTTCGAAATTAATCGGCATGATTTATTTTCAGCACATTCGTCGGTTACTATTTCAAAAGTAATCGGCAAGATTTTTATTTTCAGCATATTCGTCGGTGACTATTTCAAAACTAATCGGCATTATTTATTTTCAGCACATTCGTCGGTTACTATTTCAAAAGTACTCGGCATGATCTATTTTCTGCACATTCGTCAATTACTATATCAAATGTAATCGGCAAGATTTTTATTTTCAGCATATTTTCGGTTACTATTTTAAAAGTAATCGACAAGATTTTTATTTTCAACATATTCGTCGGTGACTATTTCAAAAGTAATCGGCATGATTTATTTTCAGCACATTCGTCAAGTTACTATTTCAAAAGTAATCGGCGAGACTTTTATTTTCAGCAAATTTGTCGGTTACTATTTCAAAAGTAATCGTGATGATCTATTTTTTGCACATTCGTCGGTTACTATTTCAAAAGTAATCAGCAAAATTTTTATATTCAGCATATTCGTCGGTTACTATTTCAAAGGTAATCGGCAAGATTTATTTTCAGTACATTCGTTGGTTACTATTTTAAAAGTAATCGGTAAGATTTTTATTTTCAACATATTCGTCGCTTACTATTTCGAAAGTAATCGACATGATTTATTTTCAGCACATTCGTCGGTTATTATTTCAAAAGTAATCGGCAAGATTTTTATTTTCAACATGTTCGTCGGTTACTATTTCAAAAGTAATCGGCAAGATTTTTATTCAGCACATTCGTCAGGTTACTATTTCAAAAGTAATCGGCAAGACTTTTATTTTCAGCAAATTTTTCGGTTACTATTTCAAAAGTAATCGGCATGATTTATTTTCAACACATTCGTCGGTTACTATTTCAAAAGTAATCGGCATGATCTATTTTCTGCACATTCCTCGGTTACTATTTCAAAAGTAATCGGCAAGATTTTTATTTTCAGCTTATTTGTCGGTTACTATTTTAAAAGTAATCGACAAGATTTTTATGTTCAACATATTCGTCGGTGACTATTTCAAAAGTAATCGGCATGATTTATTTTCAGCACATTCGTCAGGTTACTATTTCAAAAGTAATTGGCAAGACTTTTATTTTCAGCAAATTTGTCGGTTACTATTTCAAAAGTAATTGGCATGATTTATTTTCAGCACATTTTTCGGTTACTATTTCAAAAGTAATCCGCAAGACTTTATATTCAACACATTCGTCGGTTACTATTTCAAAAGTAATCGGCATGATCTATTTTCTGCACATTCGTTGGTTACTATTTCAAAAGTAATCAGCAAAATTTTTATATTCAGCATATTCGTCGGTTACTATTTAAAAGGTAATCGACAAGATTTATTTTCAGTACATTCGTTGGTTACTATTTTAAAAGTAATCGGTAAGACTTTTATTTTCAACATATTCGTCGCTTACTATTTCGAAAGTAATCAGCATGATTTATTTTCAGCACATTCGTCGGTTATTATTTCAAAAGTAATCGGCAAGATTTTTATTTTCAACATGTTCGTCGGTTACTATTTCAAAAGTAATCGGCATGATTTTTATTTTCAACATATTTGTCGGTTACTATTTTAAAAGTAATCGACAAGATTTTTATTTTTAACATATTCGTCGGTTCCTATTTCAAAAGTAATCGGCAAGACTTTATTTTCAGTACATTCGTTGGTTACTATTTTAAAAGTAATCGACAAGATTTTTTTTTTCAACATATTCGTCGGTGACTATTTCAAAAGTAATCGGCATGATTTATTTTCAGCACATTCGTCAGGTTACTATTTCGAAATTAATCGGCATGATTTATTTTCAGCACATTCGTCGGTTACTATTTCAAAAGTAATCGGCAAGATTTTTATTTTCAGCATATTCGTCGGTGACTATTTCAAAACTAATCGGCATTATTTATTTTCAGCACATTCGTCGGTTACTATTTCAAAAGTACTCGGCATGATCTATTTTCTGCACATTCGTCAATTACTATATCAAATGTAATCGGCAAGATTTTTATTTTCAGCATATTTTCGGTTACTATTTTAAAAGTAATCGACAAGATTTTTATTTTCAACATATTCGTCGGTGACTATTTCAAAAGTAATCGGCATGATTTATTTTCAGCACATTCGTCAAGTTACTATTTCAAAAGTAATCGGCGAGACTTTTATTTTCAGCAAATTTGTCGGTTACTATTTCAAAAGTAATCGTGATGATCTATTTTTTGCACATTCGTCGGTTACTATTTCAAAAGTAATCAGCAAAATTTTTATATTCAGCATATTCGTCGGTTACTATTTCAAAGGTAATCGGCAAGATTTATTTTCAGTACATTCGTTGGTTACTATTTTAAAAGTAATCGGTAAGATTTTTATTTTCAACATATTCGTCGCTTACTATTTCGAAAGTAATCGACATGATTTATTTTCAGCACATTCGTCGGTTATTATTTCAAAAGTAATCGGCAAGATTTTTATTTTCAACATGTTCGTCGGTTACTATTTCAAAAGTAATCGGCAAGATTTTTATTCAGCACATTCGTCAGGTTACTATTTCAAAAGTAATCGGCAAGACTTTTATTTTCAGCAAATTTTTCGGTTACTATTTCAAAAGTAATCGGCATGATTTATTTTCAACACATTCGTCGGTTACTATTTCAAAAGTAATCGGCATGATCTATTTTCTGCACATTCCTCGGTTACTATTTCAAAAGTAATCGGCAAGATTTTTATTTTCAGCTTATTTGTCGGTTACTATTTTAAAAGTAATCGACAAGATTTTTATGTTCAACATATTCGTCGGTGACTATTTCAAAAGTAATCGGCATGATTTATTTTCAGCACATTCGTCAGGTTACTATTTCAAAAGTAATTGGCAAGACTTTTATTTTCAGCAAATTTGTCGGTTACTATTTCAAAAGTAATTGGCATGATTTATTTTCAGCACATTTTTCGGTTACTATTTCAAAAGTAATCCGCAAGACTTTATATTCAACACATTCGTCGGTTACTATTTCAAAAGTAATCGGCATGATCTATTTTCTGCACATTCGTTGGTTACTATTTCAAAAGTAATCAGCAAAATTTTTATATTCAGCATATTCGTCGGTTACTATTTAAAAGGTAATCGACAAGATTTATTTTCAGTACATTCGTTGGTTACTATTTTAAAAGTAATCGGTAAGACTTTTATTTTCAACATATTCGTCGCTTACTATTTCGAAAGTAATCAGCATGATTTATTTTCAGCACATTCGTCGGTTATTATTTCAAAAGTAATCGGCCAGATTTTTATTTTCAACATGTTCGTCGGTTACTATTTCAAAAGTAATCGGCATGATTTTTATTTTCAACATATTTGTCGGTTACTATTTTAAAAGTAATCGACAAGATTTTTATTTTTAACATATTCGTCGGTTCCTATTTCAAAAGTAATCGGCAAGACTTTATTTTCAGTACATTCGTTGGTTACTATTTTAAAAGTAATCGGTAAGATTTTTTTTTTCAACATATTCGTCGCTTACTATTTCGAAAGTAATCGGCATGATTTATTTTCAGCACATTCGTCGGTTACTATTTCAAAAGTAATCGGCAAGATTTTTATTTTCAGCATATTCGTCGGTGACTATTTCAAAAGTAATCGACAAGATTTTTATTTTCAACATATTTGTCCGTTACTATTTTAAAAGTAATCGACAAGATTTTTATTTTCAACATATTCGTCGGTTACTATTTCAAAAGTAATCGGCAAGACTTTATTTTCAGCATATTCGTTGGTTACTATTTCAAAAGTAATCGGTAAGACTTTATTTTCAGTACATTCGTTGGTTACTATTTTAAAAGTAATCGACAAGATTTTTATTTTCAACATATTCGTCGGTTCCTATTTCAAAAGTAATCGGCAAGACTTTATTTTCAGTACATTCGTTGGTTACTATTTTAAAAGTAATCGGTAAGATTTTTTTTTTCAACATATTCGTCGCTTACTATTTCGAAAGTAATCGGCATGATTTATTTTCAGCACATTCGTCGGTTACTATTTCAAAAGTAATCGGCAAGATTTTTATTTTCAGCATATTCGTCGGTGACTATTTCAAAACTAATCGGCATTATTTATTTTCAGCACATTTGTCGGTTACTATTTCAATAGTAATCGGCATGATTTATTTTCAGCACATTCGTCGGTTACTATTTCAAAAGTAATCGGCATGATCTATTTTCTGCACATTCGTCAATTACTATTTCAAATGTAATCGGCAAGATTTTTATTTTCAGCATATTTGTCGGTTACTATTTTAAAAGTAATCGACAAGATTTTTATTTTCAACATATTCGTCGGTGACTATTTCAAAAGTAATCGGCATGATTTATTTTCAGCACATTCGTCAGGTTACTATTTCAAAAGTAATCGGCAAGATTTATTTTCAGCACATATTCGTCGGTTACTATTTCAAAAGTAATGGGCATGATTTATTTTTTGCACATTCGTCGGTTACTGTTTCAAAAGTAATCAGCAAAATTTTTATATTCAGCATATTCGTCGGTTACTATTTCAAAGGTAATCGACAAGATTTATTTTCAGTACATTCGTTGGTTACTATTTTAAAAGTAATCGGTAAGATTTTTATTTTCAACATATTCGTCGCTTACTATTTCGAAAGTAATCGGCATGATTTATTTTCAATACATTCGTCGGTTACTATTTCAAAAGTAATCGGCAAGATTTTTATTTTCAGCATATTCGTCGGTGACTATTTCAAAACTAATCGGCATTATTTATTTTCAGCACATTTGTCGGTTACTATTTCAATAGTAATCGGCATGATTTATTTTCAGCACATTCGTCGGTTACTATTTCAAAAGTAATCGGCAAGATTTTTATTTTCAGCATATTCGTCGGTGACTATTTCAAAACTAATCGGCATTATTTATTTTCAGCACATTTGTCGGTTACTATTTCAATAGTAATCGGCATGATTTATTTTCAGCACATTCGTCGGTTACTATTTCAAAAGTAATCGGCATGATCTATTTTCTGCACATTCGTCAATTACTATTTCAAATGTAATCGGCAAGATTTTTATTTTCAGCATATTTGTCGGTTACTATTTTAAAAGTAATCGACAAGATTTTTATTTTCAACATATTCGTCGGTGACTATTTCAAAAGTAATCGGCATGATTTATTTTCAGCACATTCGTCAGGTTACTATTTCAAAAGTAATCGGCAAGATTTATTTTCAGCACATATTCGTCGGTTACTATTTCAAAAGTAATGGGCATGATTTATTTTTTGCACATTCGTCGGTTACTGTTTCAAAAGTAATCAGCAAAATTTTTATATTCAGCATATTCGTCGGTTACTATTTCAAAGGTAATCGACAAGATTTATTTTCAGTACATTCGTTGGTTACTATTTTAAAAGTAATCGGTAAGATTTTTATTTTCAACATATTCGTCGCTTACTATTTCGAAAGTAATCGGCATGATTTATTTTCAATACATTCGTCGGTTACTATTTCAAAAGTAATCGGCAAGATTTTTATTTTCAGCATATTCGTCGGTGACTATTTCAAAACTAATCGGCATTATTTATTTTCAGCACATTTGTCGGTTACTATTTCAATAGTAATCGGCATGATTTATTTTCAGCACATTCGTCGGTTACTATTTCAAAAGTAATCGGCAAGATTTATTTTCAGCACATATTCGTCGGTTACTATTTCAAAAGTAATGGGCAAGACTTTTATTTTCAGCACATTTGTCGGTTACTATTTCAATAGTAATCGGCATCATTTATTTTCAGCACATTCGTCGGTTACTATTTCAAAAGTAATCGGCATGATCTATTTTCTGCACATTCGTCAATTACTATTTCAAATGTAATCGGCAAGATTTTTATTTTCAGCATATTTGTCGGTTACTATTTTAAAAGTAATCGACAAGATTTTTATTTTCAACATATTCGTCGGTGACTATTTCAAAAGTAATCGGCATGATTTATTTTCAGCACATTCGTCAGGTTACTATTTCGAAAGTAATCGGCATGATTTATTTTCAGCACATTCGTCGGTTAGTATTTCAAAAGTAATCGGCAAGATTTTTATTTTCAGCATATTCGTCGGTGACTATTTCAAAACTAATCGGCATTATTTATTTTCAGCACATTCGTCGGTTACTATTTCAAAAGTAATCGGCATGATCTATTTTCTGCACATTCGTCAATTACTATTTCAAATGTAATCGGCAAGATTTTTATTTTCAGCATATTTTCGGTTACTATTTTAAAAGTAATCGACAAGATTTTTATTTTCAACATATTCGTCGGTGACTATTTCAAAAGTAATCGGCATGATTTATTTTCAGCACATTCGTCAAGTTACTATTTCAAAAGTAATCGGCGAGACTTTTATTTTCAGCAAATTTGTCGGTTACTATTTCAAAAGTAATCGGCATGATCTATTTTTTGCACATTCGTCGGTTACTGTTTCAAAAGTAATCAGCAAAATTTTTATATTCAGCATATTCGTCGGTTACTATTTCAAAGGTAATCGACAAGATTTATTTTCAGTACATTCGTTGGTTACTATTTTAAAAGTAATCGGTAAGATTTTTATTTTCAACATATTCGTCGCTTACTATTTCGAAAGTAATCGGCAAGATTTATTTTAAGCACATTCGTCGGTTACTATTTCAAAAGTAATCGGCTAGATTTTTATTTTCAACATATTTGTCGGTTACTATTTTAAAAGTAATCGACAAGATTTTTATTTTCAACATATTCGTCGGTTACTATTTCAAAAGTAATCGGCAAGACTTTATTTTCAGCATATTCGTTGGTTACTATTTCAAAAGTAATCGGTAAGATTTTTATTTTCAACATATTCGTCGGTTACTATTTCAAAGGTAATCGGCATGATTTATTTTCAGTACATTCGTTGGTTACTATTTTAAAAGTAATCGGTAAGATTTTTATTTTCAACATATTCGTCGCTTACTATTTCGAAAGTAATCGGCATGATTTATTTTCAATACATTCGTCGGTTACTATTTCAAAAGTAATCGGCAAGATTTTTATTTTCAGCATATTCGTCGGTGACTATTTCAAAACTAATCGGCATTATTTATTTTCAGCACATTTGTCGGTTACTATTTCAATAGTAATCGGCATAATTTATTTTCAGCACATATTCGTCGGTTACTATTTCAAAAGTAATGGGCAAGACTTTTATTTTCAGCACATTCGTCGGTTACTATTTCAATAGTAATCGGCATGATTTATTTTCAGCACATTCGTCGGTTACTATTTCAAAAGTAATCGGCATGATCTATTTTCTGCACATTCGTCAATTACTATTTCAAATGTAATCGGCAAGATTTTTATTTTCAGCATATTTGTCGGTTACTATTTTAAAAGTAATCGACAAGATTTTTATTTTCAACATATTCGTCGGTGACTATTTCAAAAGTAATCGGCATGATTTATTTTCAGCACATTCGTCAGGTTACTATTTCGAAAGTAATCCGCATGATTTATTTTCAGCACATTCGTCGGTTACTATTTCAAAAGTAATCGGCAAGATTTTTATTTTCAGCATATTCGTCGGTGACTATTTCAAAACTAATCGGCATTATTTATTTTCAGCACATTTGTCGGTTACTATTTCAATAGTAATCGGCATGATTTATTTTCAGCACATTCGTCGGTTACTATTTCAAAAGTAATCGGCATGATCTATTTTCTGCACATTCGTCAATTACTATTTCAAATGTAATCGGCAAGATTTTTATTTTCAGCATATTTTCGGTTACTATTTTAAAAGTAATCGACAAGATTTTTATTTTCAACATATTCGTCGGTGACTATTTCAAAAGTAATCGGCATGATTTATTTTCAGCACATTCGTCAGGTTACTATTTCAAAAGTAATCGGCGAGACTTTTATTTTCAGCAAATTTGGTGGTTACTATTTCAAAAGTAATCGGCATGATCTATTTTTTGCACATTCGTCGGTTACTGTTTCAAAAGTAATCAGCAAAATTTTTATATTCAGCATATTCGTCGGTTACTATTTCAAAGGTAATCGACAAGATTTATTTTCAGTACATTCGTTGGTTACTATTTTAAAAGTAATCGGTAAGATTTTTATTTTCAACATATTCGTCGCTTACTATTTCGAAAGTAATCGGCATGATTTATTTTCAGCACATTCGTCGGTTACTATTTCAAAAGTAATCGGCTAGATTTTTATTTTCAACATATTTGTCGGTTACTATTTTAAAAGTAATCGACAAGATTTTTATTTTCAACATATTCGTCGGTTACTATTTCAAAAGTAATCGGCAAGACATTATTTTCAGCATATTCGTTGGTTACTATTTCAAAAGTAATCGGTAAGATTTTTATTTTCAACATATTCGTCGGTTACTATTTCAAAGGTAATCGGCATGATTTATTTTCAGTACATTCGTTGGTTACTATTTTAAAAGTAATCGGTAAGATTTTTATTTTCAACATATTCGTCGCTTACTATTTCGAAAGTAATCGGCATGATTTATTTTCAATACATTCGTCGGTTACTATTTCAAAAGTAATCGGCAAGATTTTTATTTTCAGCATATTCGTCGGTGACTATTTCAAAACTAATCGGCATTATTTATTTTCAGCACATTTGTCGGTTACTATTTCAATAGTAATCGGCATAATTTATTTTCAGCACATTCGTCGGTTACTATTTCAAAAGTAATCGGCAAGATTTATTTTCAGCACATATTCGTCGGTTACTATTTCAAAAG
Source organism: Medicago lupulina (assembly GCA_958299785.1). Lineage (NCBI taxonomy): Eukaryota > Viridiplantae > Streptophyta > Magnoliopsida > Fabales > Fabaceae > Medicago > Medicago lupulina. The sequence continues at coordinate 48,640,259 of OY283139.1, read as the reverse complement.
TAATGGGCAAGACTTTTATTTTCAGCACATTCGTCGGTTACTATTTCAATAGTAATCGGCATGATTTATTTTCAGCACATTCGTCGGTTACTATTTCAAAAGTAATCGGCATGATCTATTTTCTGCACATTCGTCAATTACTATTTCAAATGTAATCGGCAAGATTTTTATTTTCAGCATATTTGTCGGTTACTATTTTAAAAGTAATCGACAAGATTTTTATTTTCAACATATTCGTCGGTGACTATTTCAAAAGTAATCGGCATGATTTATTTTCAGCACATTCGTCAGGTTACTATTTCGAAAGTAATCCGCATGATTTATTTTCAGCACATTCGTCGGTTACTATTTCAAAAGTAATCGGCAAGATTTTTATTTTCAGCATATTCGTCGGTGACTATTTCAAAACTAATCGGCATTATTTATTTTCAGCACATTTGTCGGTTACTATTTCAATAGTAATCGGCATGATTTATTTTCAGCACATTCGTCGGTTACTATTTCAAAAGTAATCGGCATGATCTATTTTCTGCACATTCGTCAATTACTATTTCAAATGTAATCGGCAAGATTTTTATTTTCAGCATATTTTCGGTTACTATTTTAAAAGTAATCGACAAGATTTTTATTTTCAACATATTCGTCGGTGACTATTTCAAAAGTAATCGGCATGATTTATTTTCAGCACATTCGTCAGGTTACTATTTCAAAAGTAATCGGCGAGACTTTTATTTTCAGCAAATTTGTTGGTTACTATTTCAAAAGTAATCGGCATGATCTATTTTTTGCACATTCGTCGGTTACTGTTTCAAAAGTAATCAGCAAAATTTTTATATTCAGCATATTCGTCGGTTACTATTTGAAAGGTAATCGACAAGATTTATTTTCAGTACATTCGTTGGTTACTATTTTAAAAGTAATCGGTAAGATTTTTATTTTCAACATATTCGTCGCTTACTATTTCGAAAGTAATCGGCATGATTTATTTTCAATACATTCGTCGGTTACTATTTCAAAAGTAATCGGCAAGATTTTTATTTTCAGCATATTCGTCGGTGACTATTTCAAAACTAATCGGCATTATTTATTTTCAGCACATTTGTCGGTTACTATTTCAATAGTAATCGGCATAATTTATTTTCAGCACATATTCGTCGGTTACTATTTCAAAAGTAATGGGCAAGACTTTTATTTTCAGCACATTCGTCGGTTACTATTTCAATAGTAATCGGCATGATTTATTTTCAGCACATTCGTCGGTTACTATTTCAAAAGTAATCGGCATGATCTATTTTCTGCACATTCGTCAATTACTATTTCAAATGTAATCGGCAAGATTTTTATTTTCAGCATATTTGTCGGTTACTATTTTAAAAGTAATCGACAAGATTTTTATTTTCAGCATATTCGTCGGTGACTATTTCAAAACTAATCGGCATTATTTATTTTCAGCACATTTGTCGGTTACTATTTCAATAGTAATCGGCATGATTTATTTTCAGCACATTCGTCGGTTACTATTTCAAAAGTAATCGGCATGATCTATTTTCTGCACATTCGTCCATTACTATTTCAAATGTAATCGGCAAGATTTTTATTTTCAGAATATTTTCGGTTACTATTTTAAAAGTAATCGACAAGATATTTATTTTCAACATATTCGTCGGTGACTATTTCAAAAGTAATCGGCATGATTTATTTTCAGCACATTCGTCAGGTTACTATTTCAAAAGTAATCGGCGAGACTTTTATTTTCAGCAAATTTGTTGGTTACTATTTCAAAAGTAATCGGCATGATCTATTTTTTGCACATTCGTCGGTTACTGTTTCAAAAGTAATCAGCAAAATTTTTATATTCAGCATATTCGTCGGTTACTATTTGAAAGGTAATCGACAAGATTTATTTTCAGTACATTCGTTGGTTACTATTTTAAAAGTAATCGGTAAGATTTTTATTTTCAACATATTCGTCGCTTACTATTTCGAAAGTAATCGGCATGATTTATTTTCAATACATTCGTCGGTTACTATTTCAAAAGTAATCGGCAAGATTTTTATTTTCAGCATATTCGTCGGTGACTATTTCAAAACTAATCGGCATTATTTATTTTCAGCACATTTGTCGGTTACTATTTCAATAGTAATCGGCATAATTTATTTTCAGCACATATTCGTCGGTTACTATTTCAAAAGTAATGGGCAAGACTTTTATTTTCAGCACATTCGTCGGTTACTATTTCAATAGTAATCGGCATGATTTATTTTCAGCACATTCGTCGGTTACTATTTCAAAAGTAATCGGCATGATCTATTTTCTGCAGATTCGTCAATTACTATTTCAAATGTAATCGGCAAGATTTTTATTTTCAACATATTTGTCGGTTACTATTTTAAAAGTAATCGACAAGATTTTTATTTTCAACATATTCGTCGGTGACTATTTCAAAAGTAATCGGCATGATTTATTTTCAGCACATTCGTCAGGTTACTATTTCGAAAGTAATCCGCATGATTTATTTTCAGCACATTCGTCGGTTACTATTTCAAAAGTAATCGGCAAGATTTTTATTTTCAGCATATTCGTCGGTGACTATTTCAAAACTAATCGGCATTATTTATTTTCAGCACATTTGTCGGTTACTATTTCAATAGTAATCGGCATGATTTATTTTCAGCACATTCGTCGGTTACTATTTCAAAAGTAATCGGCATGATCTATTTTCTGCACATTCGTCAATTACTATTTCAAATGTAATCGGCAAGATTTTTATTTTCAGCATATTTTCGGTTACTATTTTAAAAGTAATCGACAAGATTTTTATTTTCAACATATTCGTCGGTGACTATTTCAAAAGTAATCGGCATGATTTATTTTCAGCACATTCGTCAGGTTACTATTTCAAAAGTAATCGGCGAGACTTTTATTTTCAGCAAATTTGTCGGTTACTATTTCAAAAGTAATCGGCATGATCTATTTTTTGCACATTCGTCGGTTACTGTTTCAAAAGTAATCAGCAAAATTTTTATATTCAGCATATTCGTCGGTTACTATTTCAAAGGTAATCGACAAGATTTATTTTCAGTACATTCGTTGGTTACTATTTTAAAAGTAATCGGTAAGATTTTTATTTTCAACATATTCGTCGCTTACTATTTCGAAAGTAATCGGCAAGATTTATTTTAAGCACATTCGTCGGTTACTATTTCAAAAGTAATCGGCTAGATTTTTATTTTCAACATATTTGTCGGTTACTATTTTAAAAGTAATCGACAAGATTTTTATTTTCAACATATTCGTCGGTTACTATTTCAAAAGTAATCGGCAAGACTTTATTTTCAGCATATTCGTTGGTTACTATTTCAAAAGTAATCGGTAAGATTTTTATTTTCAACATATTCGTCGGTTACTATTTCAAAGGTAATCGGCATGATTTATTTTCAGTACATTCGTTGGTTACTATTTTAAAAGTAATCGGTAAGATTTTTATTTTCAACATATTCGTCGCTTACTATTTCGAAAGTAATCGGCATGATTTATTTTCAATACATTCGTCGGTTACTATTTCAAAAGTAATCGGCAAGATTTTTATTTTCAGCATATTCGTCGGTGACTATTTCAAAACTAATCGGCATTATTTATTTTCAGCACATTTGTCGGTTACTATTTCAATAGTAATCGGCATAATTTATTTTCAGCACATTCGTCGGTTACTATTTCAAAAGTAATCGGCAAGATTTATTTTCAGCACATATTCGTCGGTTACTATTTCAAAAGTAATGGGCAAGACTTTTATTTTCAGCACATTCGTCGGTTACTATTTCAATAGTAATCGGCATGATTTATTTTCAGCACATTCGTCGGTTACTATTTCAAAAGTAATCGGCATGATCTATTTTCTGCACATTCGTCAATTACTATTTCAAATGTAATCGGCAAGATTTTTATTTTCAGCATATTTGTCGGTTACTATTTTAAAAGTAATCGACAAGATTTTTGTTTTCAACATATTCGTCGGTGACTATTTCAAAAGTAATCGGCATGATTTATTTTCAGCACATTCGTCAGGTTACTATTTCGAAAGTAATCCGCATGATTTATTTTCAGCACATTCGTCGGTTACTATTTCAAAAGTAATCGGCAAGATTTTTATTTTCAGCATATTCGTCGGTGACTATTTCAAAACTAATCGACATTATTTATTTTCAGCACATTTGTCGGTTACTATTTCAATAGTAATCGGCATGATTTATTTTCAGCACATTCGTCGGTTACTATTTCAAAAGTAATCGGCATGATCTATTTTCTGCACATTCGTCAATTACTATTTCAAATGTAATCGGCAAGATTTTTATTTTCAGCATATTTATCGGTTACTATTTTAAAAGTAATCGACAAGATTTTTATTTTCAACATATTCGTCGGTGACTATTTCAAAAGTAATCGGCATGATTTATTTTCAGCACATTCGTCAGGTTACTATTTCAAAAGTAATCGGCGAGACTTTTATTTTCAGCAAATTTGTCGGTTACTATTTCAAAAGTAATCGGCATGATCTATTTTCTGCACATTCGTCGGTTACTGTTTCAAAAGTAATCAGCAAAATTTTTATATTCAGCATATTCGTCGATTACTATTTCAAAGGTAATCGACAAGATTTATTTTCAGTACATTCGTTGGTTACTATTTTAAAAGTAATCGGTAAGATTTTTATTTTCAACATATTCGTCGCTTACTATTTCAAAAGTAATCGGCATGATTTATTTTCAGCACATTCGTCGGTTACTATTTCAAAAGTAATCGGCAAGATTTTTATTTTCAGCATATTCGTCGGTGACTATTTCAAAAGTAATCGGCATGATTTATTTTCAGCACATTCGTCAGGTTACTATTTCAAAAGTAATCGGCAAGACTATTATTTTCAGCACATTTGTCGGTTACTATTTCAAAAGTAATTGGCATGATTTATTTTCAGCACATTTGTCGGTTACTATTTCAAAAGTAATCGGCAAGACTTTATATTCAACACATTCGTCGGTTACTATTTCAAAACTAGTCGGCATGATCTATTTTCTGCACATTCGTCGGTTACTATTTCGAAAGTAATCAGCAAAATTTTTATATTCAACATATTCGTCGGTTACTATTTCAAAGGTAATCGGCAAGATTTATTTTCAGCTCATTCGTCGGTTACTATTTCAAAAGTAATCGGCAACAATTTATTTTCAGCACATTCGTCGGTTACTATTTCAAAAGTAATCGGCAAGGTTTTTATTTTCAGCATGTTCGTCGGTTACTATTTCAAAAGTAATCGGCAAGATTTTTATTTTCAACATGTCCGTCGGTTACTATTTCAAAAGTAATCGGCAAGATTTTTATTCAGCACATTCGTCAGGTTACTATTTCAAAAGTAATCGGCAAGACTTTTATTTTCAGCACATTTGTCGGTTACTATTTCAATAGTAATCGGCATAATTTATTTTCAGCACATTCGTCGGTTACTATTTCAAAAGTAATCGGCAAGATTTATTTTCAGCACATATTCGTCGGTTACTATTTCAAAAGTAATGGGCAAGACTTTTATTTTCAGCACATTCGTCGGTTACTATTTCAATAGTAATCGGCATGATTTATTTTCAGCACATTCGTCGGTTACTATTTCAAAAGTAATCGGCATGATCTATTTTCTGCACATTCGTCAATTACTATTTCAAATGTAATCGGCAAGATTTTTATTTTCAGCATATTTGTCGGTTACTATTTTAAAAGTAATCGACAAGAATTTTATTTTCAACATATTTGTAACACCCCGTTCCCGAAATAACGTAATAATAATATTACTAATAATCATAAATCAGAGTTATTCAACAAAACAACGGAGTATCACACTTCTTTTTCAAAATTTATTTAAATAGAATATAAAAACTATTTAAAACCAACATACAATATCATCATATTAAAATTCTGCAGCGGAAAGTCTTTATATAAAACTCATAGTCAACAACTACATCAAAATCTTGGCACTAAAGGCCATCAACATATTAAAATTATTCAACAGTTTGATCCCAACAACAACGTCTTCAAATATCAGATACATAAAGGAATACAAGAAAGATAACGTTTCCCCCATCCCTACTATGTATCAGAGCCCTAGACGCAAGAGCCACATCTCTAATCTTCGCTACCTGCACTTGCCCACAAGGCGGCAATTCCAGCAGAAGGGGTGAGTTCACAAATCAAAGGTAACATATAGATATATGAATCATCAAAGTAAATTGAAAACAACAACAAAGATTACAACCAACAGCAACATTATCAACAAATCATCTCATCTTATAATTTAAATTCGTCTTGGGTTCATATCAACAACAACAACAACACTTGTGGCGACACCTCACCAACAACAATCCCAAAAGGACAACTCACTCCTACTACTAATGCAAGACTCCATCAACATCTAATGCATTATGCATGTGGTACCAACTACGCGCGTTGAATGCTAAGCATTCCAGGGCAATAAGCCCCCAACAATTTGGATGGTTAAAGCATCCCAGGGCAATGAGCCCCCAACAGGTGAACGATAAAGCGTTCCAGGGCAATAAGCCCCCAACAGTGAATGATAAACATTCCAGGGCAATAAGCCCCCAACAAATGCAAATGAGTATGAAATGACTCTATGGTGTATATCAGCATACAACCCAACATCTTAATGGAGCATATCAGCATGCAACCAACAACAACAACAACTTAGGATACCCTCCCCAACTGGACAATATCACTCGACAATCGACAAGGCAATTCAACTTAGCAAGCATAGATATTTGCACTTAAGCATACATAATTTCATCGTAATCATCTTCATAACATAGTTTTTATCATCCAAACAATTCTTAAAAATTATAATAAACATCTTAGAAAGGTTAGGTTTGGGTTTGGAACATCTTAGAAAAATCACGTTTTGGGTCGCACAGGACCCTGCTCGCTTAAGCGAGCAACATCTCGCTTGAGCGAGTCAAATGACGAAGGTTGGGTTTTAGTTCGCTTGCAGCTCGCTCTTGGTTCGCTTAAGCGAACAGGCTAAATACACTATCCTGGGCGTATCTCGCTTAAGCGACGGGAAACTCGCTTAAGCGACGCAAATGACGAAAGTTAGCATTTTGCTCGCTTGGGGTTCGCTCGTGGCTCGCTTAAGCGAGCGACTAAAAACTCAGACTGGGCGTAGCAAAGTGTTGCTCGCTTGAGCGAAGGGCATCTCGCTTAAGCGAGTGTTCGTCTGGGCAGAATTCTAACCTACGATTCCAATTCCATTTTCATCCAAAAATCCCATTTTTAATCCCCCAATCACCCAAAATGGTTTAGAAACAATGTTTATGGGTATAAGGCACAACAAAACATCAGAACATACCATAACAACAACATTGCAACACGATTCATCAAGAAAATGAGCATTTAACATATTCTTAAACCTAGTTCCAAAACCTACCAATTTTCAATTCAAATTCATGAAATCATATACATATATATTGACAATTGAAGAGTAAACCCACCCTTACCTTAATTTAACAAAATCTACAGCAAATGGATGAATTTCCCTCTTCCTAATTCTCCCCTTGTTCTTGGCTCTTTTCTCCCAAAACTCTTGTCTGTTTCTATTGTACGTACCAAATGTTTCCTTTCCTTTACTGACTTTTCTCTATTTTCCTTTACAAGTGTAACTCCCTTTTCTATCTTAACTCCCCACTAATTTCTATTAATTCCTCATTAACCCTCCTTAAATCTAATAATTCTAAATAACTATTATTTCTACTATTTTCAAAAATAATAATATTTCTTCTACTCCACTTAAATAATAAAAACCCTAACTACTTCTTTATCATAAAATATATTAAAATAGTAAACACCAATAATTCACATAAATAATTATAAGGCATCTAAAACACACAAAAATCACTAAAATAAATAAATAACAACTTAGGGCGTTACAACTCTCCCCAACTTAGAGAATTTCGTCCTCGAAATATTACCTTAAGCAACAAACAACTCAGGATAGGACTCTTGCATCTTGCTCTCCAATTCCCAAGTCAAACTCTCACCGGTTACACCGCCCCAAACAACTCTAACCAGAGGTATTTCCTTGCCTCTCAACTGCTTCACCTTGCGATCATCAATCCTCAACGGCAAAGTCTCAACAGTGAGGTTATCCCTAACTTGTACATCATCTCTAGGAATAACATGCGAAGGATCAGCTACATACTTCCTCAACTGCGACACATGAAACACATCATGCAAGTTCGATAGATGTGGTGGCAATCCAATCCGATACGCCACAGTTCCAACTCTCTCGGAAATCTGGTAAGGACCAATGAACTTTGGAGTCAACTTCTTCGACTTCAATGCACGTCCTACACCCGTCATCGGAGTAACCCTCAAAAACACATGCTCACCCTCATGAAACTCAAGGGCTTTTCTCCTCTTGTCATGATAACTCTTCTGACGATCTTGAGATGCCTTCATCTTTTCTCTTATCATCTTGACCTTTTCTGTAGTCTGCTGCACTAACTCAGGTCCTAACACAAAACTTTCACCCGACTCAAACCAACATAGAGGAGTTCTACACCTCCGACCATACAAAGCTTCGAACGGTGCCATACCAATACTCGAATGGTAACTATTATTATAGGTAAACTCTATCAAAGACAAGTGGCTGTCCCAAGCTCCACCTTGCTCAAGTACACACACTCTCAACAAATCCTCCAAGGATTGGATAGTCCTCTCCGACTGACCATCTGTCTGCGGATGATAAGCCGAACTCAATCTTAACTTCGAACCCAAGGCATCTTGCAAACTCTTCCAAAATCTCGAAGTAAACCTCGGATCTCTATCCGACACAATACTAGATGGAACACCATGCAACTTCACAATGTCACGGATATAAATCTCCGCCAACTGAGCTACCGGATAAGTAATATTGATCGGAATAAAGTGCGCCGACTTAGTCAACCTGTCGACCACGACCCAAATGGCATCATGCCCTCTTGGAGTATTCGGCAAACTCGTCACAAAATCCATAGAAATGCTATCCCATTTCCACTCAGGTACATCTAACGGAGCTAACAGCCCTGCAGGCTTCTGATGCTCAACCTTAGACTTCTGGCAAATTAAACATGCATACACAAACTGAGCAACATCCCTTTTCAAACCGGACCACCAAAACAATTTCTTCAGGTCATGATACATTTTAGTAGCTCCAGGATGAATACTCAAACTACTCTTATGACTTTCTTCTAAAATCAACTTCTTCAAATCCTCATCATCCGGAATACAAATCCTTCCTCTAAACCTCAACACACCTTGGTCATCAACCTTGAAATCACTATCCACATTCGGATCACTAGCAGCCATCAAATCTACAAACTTAACATCAAGCTTCTGCGCCTCTTTGATACTATTCAAGAAATCACTATTTATCTTCAACATGCCTAACCGCACACTCTGAGGCGATCTTTCACAAACAAGACTCAAGTCCCTAAATTGTTCAAGTAACTCGAATTCTTTCACCATCATAGCAGACATATGCAATGTCTTTCTACTCAACGCATCAGCCACAACATTAGCTTTACCAGGATGGTAATTCAAGCCAAAATCGTAATCCTTAAGTAACTCAAGCCACCTCCTCTGCCTCATGTTCAACTCCTTCTGATCAAACAAATACTTTAAACTCTTATGGTCACTAAACACTTCAAATCTGGAACCATACAAATAATGCCTCCAAATTTTTAACACAAACACCACGGCTGCCAACTCTAGATCGTGCGTAGGATAATTCTTCTCATGCACTCTCAGCTGTCTAGAAGCATACGCTACCACCTTGCCATCTTGCATCAAAACTCCACCTAATCCCAGCTTAGATGCATCACAATAAACCACAAAAGGCTCTTCTGGCTTTGGCAAAATTAAAATAGGAGCAGTCGTCAATCTTTGCTTCAACTCATTGAAACTACTCTCACATTGAGCATCCCACACAAATATTTTTCCCTTACAAGTCAACTGCGTCAAAGGAAGTGCCAACTTCGAAAATCCTTCAATAAATCTGCGGTAATAACCAGCCAACCCAAGAAAACTTCTTACCTCAGTAACTGACTTTGGTGCCTCCCACTGCGACACAGCATCTACCTTCGAAGGATCTACAGCAATACCATTACCAGAAATAATGTGGCCAAGAAAACTTACTTCATTCAGCCAGAACTCGCACTTGGATAACTTGGCATACAACTTCTTTTCCTTCAGCACTTGCAAAACAATCTTCAAATGCTCTGCATGCTCAGCTTCAGTCTTAGAATAAATCAAGATGTCATCAATAAAGACTACTACAAATTGATCCAAATACTCATGAAAAATTCTGTTCATGTACTCCATAAACACACCAGGTGCATTCGTCACACCGAAAGGCATCACCTTATACTCATAATGACCATAACGCGTCCGAAACGCTGTCTTTTGCATATCCTCATCCTTCACCTTTATCTGATGGTAACCTGACCTCAAGTCAATTTTGCTAAACACACGGGCACCCACTAGTTGATCCATCAAATCATCAATCCTCGGTAGTGGATACCTATTCTTAATCGTCACCTTATTCAGCTGTCGGTAATCAATACACAACCGCATGCTACCATCCTTCTTCTTTACCAACAACACCGGCGCTCCCCACGGTGAAACACTCGGTCTCACAAACTTCTTGTCAAGCAAGTCTTCTAACTGCTTCTTCAGCTCAGCTAACTCAGAAGCTGACATACGGTAAGGAGCCATCGACACAGGCTTCGTACCCGGCACAAGGTCTATCGAAAATTCCACTTCCCTCTCCGGTGGCACATCTGGAATCTCATCAGGGAAAACTTCAGGAAATTCCTTCACAACAGGCAGCCCATCAATTACAGCTTGGTTCTCCACCGACAAGAATGCCAACAAAGAAAACATCAACACGCCATCTTGTTCTAACCGCTTCATCTCTTTAGTGGATATGAATTCTGCTCCACTCTCTTCTTCAGCAGAAGAAAACCGCACCGTCTTCGTAAAACAATTGATCAGGACATGATTGTATTCTAACCAATTCATCCCCAATATTACATCCATTCCCACTAACGGCAAACAAACAAGATCCACCTCAAAATCTCTACCAAAAACAGACAACGGACAACTTAAACAAACAAGGGAAGTAGTCACTGAACCCTTAGCTGGAGTTTCAACAACCATCTCCCCATTCATATCAGACATAATCAAACCCAATCTTTGTGCACAGTCAATAGCAATGAAACAATGCGTTGCACCAGTATCTATTATAGCAATTAAAGGAGTACCACTAAAGAAACAAGTACCTCTGATAAGTCGATCCTCCTGATCAGTCTGAGTACCGGTCAAGGCAAAAACTCTACCACTGGTCTGCGCCTTTTTAGGCTTAGTGCACTGAGAACCAATGTGACCTTCTTCATTACAGTTGAAACAAACAATGTCCCCACGCTTGCATTCGGTGACAGTGTGGCCCTTCTTACCACAACGGAAACATTTCTTCTCATCACGGGTGCAAGCATTACTCTTGTGGCCTTTGACACCACACTTATAGCAAACCACTTCAGCAGGAGCATCTCTACGTGCAGGCCTCCTCTCATCATGCATCCTTTGCTTACCTTTATCAGCTGGGGCACTATAAGGCTTCGGGCGACTCTGCTGCCCCTTTCCTCTACGGTCGTTCATTATCTTATAGTGAGCTTTGGTGTCCTCTTCATAAATACGGCAACTGCTCACCAACTCAGAGAAGTCTCTGATCTTCTGATAGCCAATGGCCCGCTTGATATCAGCTCGCAGACCATTCTCAAATTTGATACACTTAGAGAACTCAGCAGTCTCCGCAGCATAATGGGGATAAAATTTTGCAAGCTCCACAAACTTAGCAGCATATTCCGTAATGGACATGTCTCCTTGCTTCAGCTCAAGGAATTCTATCTCCTTCTTACCTCGGACATCCTCCGGAAAATACCTCCTCAAGAACTCTCTTCTAAAAACAGCCCATGTAATCACAGCACCTTCATTCTCTAACACCGGCTGCACACTCACCCACCAGTCATCAGCCTCTTCCGCTAACATGTGCGTGCCAAACCGCACCATCTGAACGTCCGTACACTGCATCACCCGGAAGATCCTCTCGACCTCCTTCAGCCAGGTCTGTGCTCCATCGGGGTCGTACCTTCCCTTAAAGGTTGGTGGATGATTCCTCAAGAAAGTCTCAAGCATCCTTACACCTTCACCAGCACCACCAGCACCTTGCTGTTGTCCAACAACCTGAGCCATTGCTTGCAAAGCAGCAGCAAGAGCAGCATCATTCCTTCCGGCCATCTCGATAGTTCTACATAACAACAAGAATTAGAACAACAAAGACAGTTTAAACCTGTCACACTACTCTACATGGCTCGACACGACTCTTCTAATGGTCTGACAGACCGACCTGCTCTGATACCAATTGTAACACCCCGTTCCCGAAATAACGTAATAATAATATTACTAATAATCATAAATCAGAGTTATTCAACAAAACAACGGAGTATCACACTTCTTTTTCAAAATTTATTTAAATAGAATATAAAAACTATTTAAAACCAACATACAATATCATCATATTAAAATTCTGCAGCGGAAAGTCTTTATATAAAACTCATAGTCAACAACTACATCAAAATCTTGGCACTAAAGGCCATCAACATATTAAAATTATTCAACAGTTTGATCCCAACAACAACGTCTTCAAATATCAGATACATAAAGGAATACAAGAAAGATAACGTTTCCCCCATCCCTACTATGTATCAGAGCCCTAGACGCAAGAGCCACATCTCTAATCTTCGCTACCTACACTTGCCCACAAGGCGGCAATTCCAGCAGAAGGGGTGAGTTCACAAATCAAAGGTAACATATAGATATATGAATCATCAAAGTAAATTGAAAACAACAACAAAGATTACAACCAACAGCAACATTATCAACAAATCATCTCATCTTATAATTTAAATTCGTCTTGGGTTCATATCAACAACAACAACAACACTTGTGGCGACACCTCACCAACAACAATCCCAAAAGGACAACTCACTCCTACTACTAATGCAAGACTCCATCAACATCTAATGCATTATGCATGTGGTACCAACTACGCGCGTTGAATGCTAAGCATTCCAGGGCAATAAGCCCCCAACAATTTGGATGGTTAAAGCATCCCAGGGCAATGAGCCCCCAACAGGTGAACGATAAAGCGTTCCAGGGCAATAAGCCCCCAACAGTGAATGATAAACATTCCAGGGCAATAAGCCCCCAACAAATGCAAATGAGTATGAAATGACTCTATGGTGTATATCAGCATACAACCCAACATCTTAATGGAGCATATCAGCATGCAACCAACAACAACAACAACTTAGGATACCCTCCCCAACTGGACAATATCACTCGACAATCGACAAGGCAATTCAACTTAGCAAGCATAGATATTTGCACTTAAGCATACATAATTTCATCGTAATCATCTTCATAACATAGTTTTTATCATCCAAACAATTCTTAAAAATTATAATAAACATCTTAGAAAGGTTAGGTTTGGGTTTGGAACATCTTAGAAAAATCACGTTTTGGGTCGCACAGGACCCTGCTCGCTTAAGCGAGCAACATCTCGCTTGAGCGAGTCAAATGACGAAGGTTGGGTTTTAGTTCGCTTGCAGCTCGCTCTTGGTTCGCTTAAGCGAACAGGCTAAATACACTATCCTGGGCGTATCTCGCTTAAGCGACGGGAAACTCGCTTAAGCGACGCAAATGACGAAAGTTAGCATTTTGCTCGCTTGGGGTTCGCTCGTGGCTCGCTTAAGCGAGCGACTAAAAACTCAGACTGGGCGTAGCAAAGTGTTGCTCGCTTGAGCGAAGGGCATCTCGCTTAAGCGAGTGTTCGTCTGGGCAGAATTCTAACCTACGATTCCAATTCCATTTTCATCCAAAAATCCCATTTTTAATCCCCCAATCACCCAAAATGGTTTAGAAACAATGTTTATGGGTATAAGGCACAACAAAACATCAGAACATACCATAACAACAACATTGCAACACGATTCATCAAGAAAATGAGCATTTAACATATTCTTAAACCTAGTTCCAAAACCTACCAATTTTCAATTCAAATTCATGAAATCATATACATATATATTGACAATTGAAGAGTAAACCCACCCTTACCTTAATTTAACAAAATCTACAGCAAATGGATGAATTTCCCTCTTCCTAATTCTCCCCTTGTTCTTGGCTCTTTTCTCCCAAAACTCTTGTCTGTTTCTATTGTACGTACCAAATGTTTCCTTTCCTTTACTGACTTTTCTCTATTTTCCTTTACAAGTGTAACTCCCTTTTCTATCTTAACTCCCCACTAATTTCTATTAATTCCTCATTAACCCTCCTTAAATCTAATAATTCTAAATAACTATTATTTCTACTATTTTCAAAAATAATAATATTTCTTCTACTCCACTTAAATAATAAAAACCCTAACTACTTCTTTATCATAAAATATATTAAAATAGTAAACACCAATAATTCACATAAATAATTATAAGGCATCTAAAACACACAAAAATCACTAAAATAAATAAATAACAACTTAGGGCGTTACAATATTCGTCGGTGACTATTTCAAAAGTAATCGGCATGATTTATTTTCAGCACATTCGTCAGGTTACTATTTCGAAAGTAATCCGCATGATTTATTTTCAGCACATTCGTCGGTTACTATTTCAAAAGTAATCGGCAAGATTTTTATTTTCAGCATATTCGTCGGTGACTATTTCAAAACTAATCGGCATTATTTATTTTCAGCACATTTGTCGGTTACTATTTCAATAGTAATCGGCATGATTTATTTTCAGCACATTCGTCGGTTACTATTTCAAAAGTAATCGGCATGATCTATTTTCTGCACATTCGTCAATTACTATTTCAAATGTAATCGGCAAGATTTTTATTTTCAGCATATTTTCGGTTACTATTTTAAAAGTAATCGACAAGATTTTTATTTTCAACATATTCGTCGGTGACTATTTCAAAAGTAATCGGCATGATTTATTTTCAGCACATTCGTCAGGTTACTATTTCAAAAGTAATCGGCGAGACTTTTATTTTCAGCAAATTTGTTGGTTACTATTTCAAAAGTAATCGGCATGATCTATTTTTTGCACATTCGTCGGTTACTGTTTCAAAAGTAATCAGCAAAATTTTTATATTCAGCATATTCGTCGGTTACTATTTCAAAGGTAATCGACAAGATTTATTTTCAGTACATTCGTTGGTTACTATTTTAAAAGTAATCGGTAAGATTTTTATTTTCAACATATTCGTCGCTTACTATTTCGAAAGTAATCGGCATGATTTATTTTCAGCACATTCGTCGGTTACTATTTCAAAAGTAATCGGCTAGATTTTTATTTTCAACATATTTGTCGGTTACTATTTTAAAAGTAATCGACAAGATTTTTATTTTCAACATGTTCGTCGGTTACTATTTCAAAAGTAATCGGCAAGACTTTATTTTCAGCATATTCGTTGGTTACTATTTCAAAAGTAATCGGTAAGATTTTTATTTTCAACATATTCGTCGGTTACTATTTCGAAAGTAATCGGCATGATTTATTTTCAATACATTCGTCGGTTACTATTTCAAAAGTAATCGGCAAGATTTTTATTTTCAGCATATTCGTCGGTGACTATTTCAAAACTAATCGACATTATTTATTTTCAGCACATTTGTCGGTTACTATTTCAATAGTAATCGGCATGATTTATTTTCAGCACATTCGTCGGTTACTATTTCAAAAGTAATCGGCATGATCTATTTTCTGCACATTCGTCAATTACTATTTCAAATGTAATCGGCAAGATTTTTATTTTCAGCATATTTGTCGGTTACTATTTTAAAAGTAATCGACAAGATTTTTATTTTCAACATATTCGTCGGTGACTATTTCAAAAGTAATCGGCATGATTTATTTTCAGCACATTCGTCAGGTTACTATTTCAAAAGTAATCGGCGAGACTTTTATTTTCAGCAAATTTGTCGGTTACTATTTCAAAAGTAATCGGCATGATCTATTTTCTGCACATTCGTCGGTTACTGTTTCAAAAGTAATCAGCAAAATTTTTATATTCAGCATATTCGTCGATTACTATTTCAAAGGTAATCGACAAGATTTATTTTCAGTACATTCGTTGGTTACTATTTTAAAAGTAATCGGTAAGATTTTTATTTTCAACATATTCGTCGCTTACTATTTCGAAAGTAATCGGCATGATTTATTTTCAGCACATTCGTCGGTTACTATTTCAAAAGTAATCGGCAAGATTTTTATTTTCAGCATATTCGTCGGTGACTATTTCAAAAGTAATCAGCATGATTTATTTTCAGCACATTCGTCAGGTTACTATTTCAAAAGTAATCGGCAAGACTTTTATTTTCAGCACATTTGTCGGTTACTATTTCAAAAGTAATTGGCATGATTTATTTTCAGCACATTTGTCGGTTACTATTTCAAAAGTAATCGGCAAGACTTTATATTCAACACATTCGTCGGTTACTATTTCAAAACTAGTCGGCATGATCTATTTTCTGCACATTCGTCGGTTACTATTTCGAAAGTAATCAGCAAAATTTTTATATTCAACATATTCGTCGGTTACTATTTCAAAGGTAATCGGCAAGATTTATTTTCAGCTCATTCGTCGGTTACTATTTCAAAAGTAATCGGCAAAAATTTATTTTCAGCACATTCGTCGGTTACTATTTCAAAAGTAATCGGCAAGGTTTTTATTTTCAGCATGTTCGTCGGTTACTATTTCAAAAGTAATCGGCAAGATTTTTATTTTCAACATGTCCGTCGGTTACTATTTCAAAAGTAATCGGCAAGATTTTTATTCAGCACATTCGTCAGGTTACTATTTCAAAAGTAATCGGCAAGACTTTTATTTTCAGCACATTTGTCGGTTACTATTTCAATAGTAATCGGCATAATTTATTTTCAGCACATTCGTCGGTTACTATTTCAAAAGTAATCGGCAAGATTTATTTTCAGCACATATTCGTCGGTTACTATTTCAAAAGTAATGGGCAAGACTTTTATTTTCAGCACATTCGTCGGTTACTATTTCAATAGTAATCGGCATGATTTATTTTCAGCACATTCGTCGGTTACTATTTCAAAAGTAATCGGCATGATCTATTTTCTGCACATTCGTCAATTACTATTTCAAATGTAATCGGCAAGATTTTTATTTTCAGCATATTTGTCGGTTACTATTTTAAAAGTAATCGACAAGATTTTTATTTTCAACATATTCGTCGGTGACTATTTCAAAAGTAATCGGCATGATTTATTTTCAGCACATTCGTCAGGTTACTATTTCGAAAGTAATCCGCATGATTTATTTTCAGCACATTCGTCGGTTACTATTTCAAAAGTAATCGGCAAGATTTTTATTTTCAGCATATTCGTCGGTGACTATTTCAAAACTAATCGGCATTATTTATTTTCAGCACATTTGTCGGTTACTATTTCAATAGTAATCGGCATGATTTATTTTCAGCACATTCGTCGGTTACTATTTCAAAAGTAATCGGCATGATCTATTTTCTGCACATTCGTCAATTACTATTTCAAATGTAATCGGCAAGATTTTTATTTTCAGCATATTTTCGGTTACTATTTTAAAAGTAATCGACAAGATTTTTATTTTCAACATATTCGTCGGTGACTATTTCAAAAGTAATCGGCATGATTTATTTTCAGCACATTCGTCAGGTTACTATTTCAAAAGTAATCGGCGAGACTTTTATTTTCAGCAAATTTGTTGGTTACTATTTCAAAAGTAATCGGCATGATCTATTTTTTGCACATTCGTCGGTTACTGTTTCAAAAGTAATCAGTAAAATTTTTATATTCAGCATATTCGTCGGTTACTATTTCAAAGGTAATCGACAAGATTTATTTTCAGTACATTCGTTGGTTACTATTTTAAAAGTAATCGGTAAGATTTTTATTTTCAACATATTCGTCGCTTACTATTTCGAAAGTAATCGGCATGATTTATTTTCAGCACATTCGTCGGTTACTATTTCAAAAGTAATCGGCAAGATTTTTATTTTCAGCATATTCGTCGGTGACTATTTCAAAAGTAATCGGCATGATTTATTTTCAGCACATTCGTCAGGTTACTATTTCAAAAGTAATCGGCAAGACTTTTATTTTCAGCACATTTGTCGGTTACTATTTCAAAAGTAATTGGCATGATTTATTTTCAGCACATTTGTCGGTTACTATTTCAAAAGTAATCGGCAAGACTTTATATTCAACACATTCGTCGGTTACTATTTCAAAACTAGTCGGCATGATCTATTTTCTGCACATTCGTCGGTTACTATTTCGAAAGTAATCACCAAATTTTTATATTCAACATATTCGTCGGTTACTATTTCAAAGGTAATCGGCAAGATTTATTTTCAGCTCATTCGTCGGTTACTATTTCAAAAGTAATCGGCAAAAATTTATTTTCAGCACATTCGTCGGTTACTATTTCAAAAGTAATCGGCAAGGTTTTTATTTTCAGCATGTTCGTCGGTTACTATTTCAAAAGTAATCGGCAAGATTTTTATTTTCAACATGTCCGTCGGTTACTATTTCAAAAGTAATCGGCAAGATTTTTATTCAGCACATTCGTCAGGTTACTATTTCAAAAGTAATCGGCAAGACTTTTATTTTCAGCACATTTGTCGGTTACTATTTCAATAGTAATCGGCATAATTTATTTTCAGCACATTCGTCGGTTACTATTTCAAAAGTAATCGGCAAGATTTATTTTCAGCACATATTCGTCGGTTACTATTTCAAAAGTAATGGGCAAGACTTTTATTTTCAGCACATTCGTCGGTTACTATTTCAATAGTAATCGGCATGATTTATTTTCAGCACATTCGTCGGTTACTATTTCAAAAGTAATCGGCATGATCTATTTTCTGCACATTCGTCAATTACTATTTCAAATGTAATCGGCAAGATTTTTATTTTCAGCATATTTGTCGGTTACTATTTTAAAAGTAATCGACAAGATTTTTATTTTCAACATATTCGTCGGTGACTATTTCAAAAGTAATCGGCATGATTTATTTTCAGCACATTCGTCAGGTTACTATTTCGAAAGTAATCCGCATGATTTATTTTCAGCACATTCGTCGGTTACTATTTCAAAAGTAATCGGCAAGATTTTTATTTTCAGCATATTCGTCGGTGACTATTTCAAAACTAATCGGCATTATTTATTTTCAGCACATTTGTCGGTTACAATTTCAATAGTAATCGGCATGATTTATTTTCAGCACATTCGTCGGTTACTATTTCAAAAGTAATCGGCATGATCTATTTTCTGCACATTCGTCAATTACTATTTCAAATGTAATCGGCAAGATTTTTATTTTCAGCATATTTTCGGTTACTATTTTAAAAGTAATCGACAAGATTTTTATTTTCAACATATTCGTCGGTGACTATTTCAAAAGTAATCGGCATGATTTATTTTCAGCACATTCGTCAGGTTACTATTTCAAAAGTAATCGGCGAGACTTTTATTTTCAGCAAATTTGTTGGTTACTATTTCAAAAGTAATCGGCATGATCTATTTTTTGCACATTCGTCGGTTACTGTTTCAAAAGTAATCAGTAAAATTTTTATATTCAGCATATTCGTCGGTTACTATTTCAAAGGTAATCGACAAGATTTATTTTCAGTACATTCGTTGGTTACTATTTTAAAAGTAATCGGTAAGATTTTTATTTTCAACATATTCGTCGCTTACTATTTCGAAAGTAATCGGCATGATTTATTTTCAGCACATTCGTCGGTTACTATTTCAAAAGTAATCGGCTAGATTTTTATTTTCAACATATTTGTCGGTTACTATTTTAAAAGTAATCGACAAGATTTTTATTTTCAACATATTCGTCGGTTACTATTTCAAAAGTAATCGGCAAGACTTTATTTTCAGCATATTCGTTGGTTACTATTTCAAAAGTAATCGGTAAGATTTTTATTTTCAACATATTCGTCGGTTACTATTTCAAAGGTAATCGGCATGATTTATTTTCAGTACATTCGTTGGTTACTATTTTAAAAGTAATCGGTAAGATTTTTATTTTCAACATATTCGTCGCTTACTATTTCGAAAGTAATCGGCATGATTTATTTTCAATACATTCGTCGGTTACTATTTCAAAAGTAATCGGCAAGATTTTTATTTTCAGCATATTCGTCGGTGACTATTTCAAAACTAATCGACATTATTTATTTTCAGCACATTTGTCGGTTACTATTTCAATAGTAATCGGCATGATTTATTTTCAGCACATTCGTCGGTTACTATTTCAAAAGTAATCGGCATGATCTATTTTCTGCACATTCGTCAATTACTATTTCAAATGTAATCGGCAAGATTTTTATTTTCAGCATATTTGTCGGTTACTATTTTAAAAGTAATCGACAAGATTTTTATTTTCAACATATTCGTCGGTGACTATTTCAAAAGTAATCGGCATGATTTATTTTCAGCACATTCGTCAGGTTACTATTTCAAAAGTAATCGGCGAGACTTTTATTTTCAGCAAATTTGTTGGTTACTATTTCAAAAGTAATCGGCATGATCTATTTTTTGCACATTCGTCGGTTACTGTTTCAAAAGTAATCAGTAAAATTTTTATATTCAGCATATTCGTCGGTTACTATTTCAAAGGTAATCGACAAGATTTATTTTCAGTACATTCGTTGGTTACTATTTTAAAAGTAATCGGTAAGATTTTTATTTTCAACATATTCGTCGCTTACTATTTCGAAAGTAATCGGCATGATTTATTTTCAGCACATTCGTCGGTTACTATTTCAAAAGTAATCGGCAAGATTTTTATTTTCAGCATATTCGTCGGTGACTATTTCAAAAGTAATCGGCATGATTTATTTTCAGCACATTCGTCAGGTTACTATTTCAAAAGTAATCGGCAAGACTTTTATTTTCAGCACATTTGTCGGTTACTATTTCAAAAGTAATTGGCATGATTTATTTTCAGCACATTTGTCGGTTACTATTTCAAAAGTAATCGGCATGATCTATTTTCTGCACATTCGTCAATTACTATTTCAAATGTAATCGGCAAGATTTTTATTTTCAGCATATTTGTCGGTTACTATTTTAAAAGTAATCGACAAGATTTTTATTTTCAACATATTCGTCGGTGACTATTTCAAAAGTAATCGGCATGATTTATTTTCAGCACATTCGTCAGGTTACTATTTCAAAAGTAATCGGCGAGACTTTTATTTTCAGCAAATTTGTTGGTTACTATTTCAAAAGTAATCGGCATGATCTATTTTTTGCACATTCGTCGGTTACTGTTTCAAAAGTAATCAGTAAAATTTTTATATTCAGCATATTCGTCGGTTACTATTTCAAAGGTAATCGACAAGATTTATTTTCAGTACATTCGTTGGTTACTATTTTAAAAGTAATCGGTAAGATTTTTATTTTCAACATATTCGTCGCTTACTATTTCGAAAGTAATCGGCATGATTTATTTTCAGCACATTCGTCGGTTACTATTTCAAAAGTAATCGGCAAGATTTTTATTTTCAGCATATTCGTCGGTGACTATTTCAAAAGTAATCGGCATGATTTATTTTCAGCACATTCGTCAGGTTACTATTTCAAAAGTAATCGGCAAGACTTTTATTTTCAGCACATTTGTCGGTTACTATTTCAAAAGTAATTGGCATGATTTATTTTCAGCACATTTGTCGGTTACTATTTCAAAAGTAATCGGCAAGACTTTATATTCAACACATTCGTCGGTTACTATTTCAAAACTAGTCGGCATGATCTATTTTCTGCACATTCGTCGGTTACTATTTCGAAAGTAATCAGCAAAATTTTTATATTCAACATATTCGTCGGTTACTATTTCAAAGGTTATCGGCAAGATTTATTTTCAGCTCATTCGTCGGTTACTATTTCAAAAGTAATCGGCAAAAATTTATTTTCAGCACATTCGTCGGTTACTATTTCAAAAGTAATCGGCAAGGTTTTTATTTTCAGCATGTTCGTCGGTTACTATTTCAAAAGTAATCGGCAAGATTTTTATTTTCAACATGTCCGTCGGTTACTATTTCAAAAGTAATCGGCAAGATTTTTATTCAGCACATTCGTCAGGTTACTATTTCAAAAGTAATCGGCAAGACTTTTATTTTCAGCACATTTGTCGGTTACTATTTCAATAGTAATCGGCATAATTTATTTTCAGCACATTCGTCGGTTACTATTTCAAAAGTAATCGGCAAGATTTATTTTCAGCACATATTCGTCGGTTACTATTTCAAAAGTAATGGGCAAGACTTTTATTTTCAGCACATTCGTCGGTTACTATTTCAATAGTAATCGGCATGATTTATTTTCAGCACATTCGTCGGTTACTATTTCAAAAGTAATCGGCATGATCTATTTTCTGCACATTCGTCAATTACTATTTCAAATGTAATCGGCAAGATTTTTATTTTCAGCATATTTGTCGGTTACTATTTTAAAAGTAATCGACAAGATTTTTATTTTCAACATATTCGTCGGTGACTATTTCAAAAGTAATCGGCATGATTTATTTTCAGCACATTCGTCAGGTTAATATTTCGAAAGTAATCCGCATGATTTATTTTCAGCACATTCGTCGGTTACTATTTCAAAAGTAATCGGCAAGATTTTTATTTTCAGCATATTCGTCGGTGACTATTTCAAAACTAATCGGCATTATTTATTTTCAGCACATTTGTCGGTTACTATTTCAATAGTAATCGGCATGATTTATTTTCAGCACATTCGTCGGTTACTATTTCAAAAGTAATCGGCATGATCTATTTTCTGCACATTCGTCAATTACTATTTCAAATGTAATCGGCAAGATTTTTATTTTCAGCATATTTTCGGTTACTATTTTAAAAGTAATCGACAAGATTTTTATTTTCAACATATTCGTCGGTGACTATTTCAAAAGTAATCGGCATGATTTATTTTCAGCACATTCGTCAGGTTACTATTTCAAAAGTAATCGGCGAGACTTTTATTTTCAGCAAATTTGTTGGTTACTATTTCAAAAGTAATCGGCATGATCTATTTTTTGCACATTCGTCGGTTACTGTTTCAAAAGTAATCAGTAAAATTTTTATATTCAGCATATTCGTCGGTTACTATTTCAAAGGTAATCGACAAGATTTATTTTCAGTACATTCGTTGGTTACTATTTTAAAAGTAATCGGTAAGATTTTTATTTTCAACATATTCGTCGCTTACTATTTCGAAAGTAATCGGCATGATTTATTTTCAGCACATTCGTTGGTTACTATTTCAAAAGTAATCGGCTAGATTTTTATTTTCAACATATTTGTCGGTTACTATTTTAAAAGTAATCGACAAGATTTTTATTTTCAACATATTCGTCGGTTACTATTTCAAAAGTAATCGGCAAGACTTTATTTTCAGCATATTCGTCGGTTACTATTTCGAAAGTAATCAGCAAAATTTTTATATTCAACATATTCGTCGGTTACTATTTCAAAGGTAATCGGCAAGATTTATTTTCAGCTCATTCGTCGGTTACTATTTCAAAAGTAATCGGCAAAAATTTATTTTCAGCACATTCGTCGGTTACTATTTCAAAAGTAATCGGCAAGGTTTTTATTTTCAGCATGTTCGTCGGTTACTATTTCAAAAGTAATCGGCAAGATTTTTATTTTCAACATGTCCGTCGGTTACTATTTCAAAAGTAATCGGCAAGATTTTTATTCAGCACATTCGTCAGGTTACTATTTCAAAAGTAATCGGCAAGACTTTTATTTTCAGCACATTTGTCGGTTACTATTTCAATAGTAATCGGCATAATTTATTTTCAGCACATTCGTCGGTTACTATTTCAAAAGTAATCGGCAAGATTTATTTTCAGCACATATTCGTCGGTTACTATTTCAAAAGTAATGGGCAAGACTTTTATTTTCAGCACATTCGTCGGTTACTATTTCAATAGTAATCGGCATGATTTATTTTCAGCACATTCGTCGGTTACTATTTCAAAAGTAATCGGCATGATCTATTTTCTGCACATTCGTCAATTACTATTTCAAATGTAATCGGCAAGATTTTTATTTTCAGCATATTTGTCGGTTACTATTTTAAAAGTAATCGACAAGATTTTTATTTTCAACATATTCGTCGGTGACTATTTCAAAAGTAATCGGCATGATTTATTTTCAGCACATTCGTCAGGTTACTATTTCGAAAGTAATCCGCATGATTTATTTTCAGCACATTCGTCGGTTACTATTTCAAAAGTAATCGGCAAGATTTTTATTTTCAGCATATTCGTCGGTGACTATTTCAAAACTAATCGGCATTATTTATTTTCAGCACATTTGTCGGTTACTATTTCAATAGTAATCGGCATGATTTATTTTCAGCACATTCGTCGGTTACTATTTCAAAAGTAATCGGCATGATCTATTTTCTGCACATTCGTCAATTACTATTTCAAATGTAATCGGCAAGATTTTTATTTTCAGCATATTTTCGGTTACTATTTTAAAAGTAATCGACAAGATTTTTATTTTCAACATATTCGTCGGTGACTATTTCAAAAGTAATCGGCATGATTTATTTTCAGCACATTCGTCAGGTTACTATTTCAAAAGTAATCGGCGAGACTTTTATTTTCAGCAAATTTGTTGGTTACTATTTCAAAAGTAATCGGCATGATCTATTTTTTGCACATTCGTCGGTTACTGTTTCAAAAGTAATCAGTAAAATTTTTATATTCAGCATATTCGTCGGTTACTATTTCAAAGGTAATCGACAAGATTTATTTTCAGTACATTCGTTGGTTACTATTTTAAAAGTAATCGGTAAGATTTTTATTTTCAACATATTCGTCGCTTACTATTTCGAAAGTAATCGGCATGATTTATTTTCAGCACATTCGTTGGTTACTATTTCAAAAGTAATCGGCTAGATTTTTATTTTCAACATATTTGTCGGTTACTATTTTAAAAGTAATCGACAAGATTTTTATTTTCAACATATTCGTCGGTTACTATTTCAAAAGTAATCGGCAAGACTTTTATTTTCAGCACATTTGTCGGTTACTATTTCAATAGTAATCGGCATAATTTATTTTCAGCACATTCGTCGGTTACTATTTCAAAAGTAATCGGCAAGATTTATTTTCAGCACATATTCGTCGGTTACTATTTCAAAAGTAATGGGCAAGACTTTTATTTTCAGCACATTCGTCGGTTACTATTTCAATAGTAATCGGCATGATTTATTTTCAGCACATTCGTCGGTTACTATTTCAAAAGTAATCGGCATGATCTATTTTCTGCACATTCGTCAATTACTATTTCAAATGTAATCGGCAAGATTTTTATTTTCAGCATATTTGTCGGTTACTATTTTAAAAGTAATCGACAAGATTTTTATTTTCAACATATTCGTCGGTGACTATTTCAAAAGTAATCGGCATGATTTATTTTCAGCACATTCGTCAGGTTAATATTTCGAAAGTAATCCGCATGATTTATTTTCAGCACATTCGTCGGTTACTATTTCAAAAGTAATCGGCAAGATTTTTATTTTCAGCATATTCGTCGGTGACTATTTCAAAACTAATCGGCATTATTTATTTTCAGCACATTTGTCGGTTACTATTTCAATAGTAATCGGCATGATTTATTTTCAGCACATTCGTCGGTTACTATTTCAAAAGTAATCGGCATGATCTATTTTCTGCACATTCGTCAATTACTATTTCAAATGTAATCGGCAAGATTTTTATTTTCAGCATATTTTCGGTTACTATTTTAAAAGTAATCGACAAGATTTTTATTTTCAACATATTCGTCGGTGACTATTTCAAAAGTAATCGGCATGATTTATTTTCAGCACATTCGTCAGGTTACTATTTCAAAAGTAATCGGCGAGACTTTTATTTTCAGCAAATTTGTTGGTTACTATTTCAAAAGTAATCGGCATGATCTATTTTTTGCACATTCGTCGGTTACTGTTTCAAAAGTAATCAGTAAAATTTTTATATTCAGCATATTCGTCGGTTACTATTTCAAAGGTAATCGACAAGATTTATTTTCAGTACATTCGTTGGTTACTATTTTAAAAGTAATCGGTAAGATTTTTATTTTCAACATATTCGTCGCTTACTATTTCGAAAGTAATCGGCATGATTTATTTTCAGCACATTCGTTGGTTACTATTTCAAAAGTAATCGGCTAGATTTTTATTTTCAACATATTTGTCGGTTACTATTTTAAAAGTAATCGACAAGATTTTTATTTTCAACATATTCGTCGGTTACTATTTCAAAAGTAATCGGCAAGACTTTATTTTCAGCATATTCGTCGGTTACTATTTCGAAAGTAATCAGCAAAATTTTTATATTCAACATATTCGTCGGTTACTATTTCAAAGGTAATCGGCAAGATTTATTTTCAGCTCATTCGTCGGTTACTATTTCAAAAGTAATCGGCAAAAATTTATTTTCAGCACATTCGTCGGTTACTATTTCAAAAGTAATCGGCAAGGTTTTTATTTTCAGCATGTTCGTCGGTTACTATTTCAAAAGTAATCGGCAAGATTTTTATTTTCAACATGTCCGTCGGTTACTATTTCAAAAGTAATCGGCAAGATTTTTATTCAGCACATTCGTCAGGTTACTATTTCAAAAGTAATCGGCAAGACTTTTATTTTCAGCACATTTGTCGGTTACTATTTCAATAGTAATCGGCATAATTTATTTTCAGCACATTCGTCGGTTACTATTTCAAAAGTAATCGGCAAGATTTATTTTCAGCACATATTCGTCGGTTACTATTTCAAAATTAATGGGCAAGACTTTTATTTTCAGCACATTCGTCGGTTACTATTTCAATAGTAATCGGCATGATTTATTTTCAGCACATTCGTCGGTTACTATTTCAAAAGTAATCGGCATGATCTATTTTCTGCACATTCGTCAATTACTATTTCAAATGTAATCGGCAAGATTTTTATTTTCAGCATATTTGTCGGTTACTATTTTAAAAGTAATCGACAAGATTTTTATTTTCAACATATTCGTCGGTGACTATTTCAAAAGTAATCGGCATGATTTATTTTCAGCACATTCGTCAGGTTAATATTTCGAAAGTAATCCGCATGATTTATTTTCAGCACATTCGTCGGTTACTATTTCAAAAGTAATCGGCAAGATTTTTATTTTCAGCATATTCGTCGGTGACTATTTCAAAACTAATCGGCATTATTTATTTTCAGCACATTTGTCGGTTACTATTTCAATAGTAATCGGCATGATTTATTTTCAGCACATTCGTCGGTTACTATTTCAAAAGTAATCGGCATGATCTATTTTCTGCACATTCGTCAATTACTATTTCAAATGTAATCGGCAAGATTTTTATTTTCAGCATATTTTCGGTTACTATTTTAAAAGTAATCGACAAGATTTTTATTTTCAACATATTCGTCGGTGACTATTTCAAAAGTAATCGGCATGATTTATTTTCAGCACATTCGTCAGGTTACTATTTCAAAAGTAATCGGCGAGACTTTTATTTTCAGCAAATTTGTTGGTTACTATTTCAAAAGTAATCGGCATGATCTATTTTTTGCACATTCGTCGGTTACTGTTTCAAAAGTAATCAGTAAAATTTTTATATTCAGCATATTCGTCGGTTACTATTTCAAAGGTAATCGACAAGATTTATTTTCAGTACATTCGTTGGTTACTATTTTAAAAGTAATCGGTAAGATTTTTATTTTCAACATATTCGTCGCTTACTATTTCGAAAGTAATCGGCATGATTTATTTTCAGCACATTCGTTGGTTACTATTTCAAAAGTAATCGGCTAGATTTTTATTTTCAACATATTTGTCGGTTACTATTTTAAAAGTAATCGACAAGATTTTTATTTTCAACATATTCGTCGGTTACTATTTCAAAAGTAATCGGCAAGACTTTATTTTCAGCATATTCGTTGGTTACTATTTCAAAAGTAATCGGTAAGATTTTTATTTTCAACATATTCGTCGGTTACTATTTCAAAGGTAATCGGCATGATTTATTTTCAGTACATTCGTTGGTTACTATTTTAAAAGTAATCGGTAAGATTTTTATTTTCAACATATTCGTCGCTTACTATTTCGAAAGTAATCGGCATGATTTATTTTCAATACATTCGTCGGTTACTATTTCAAAAGTAATCGGCAAGATTTTTATTTTCAGCATATTCGTCGGTGACTATTTCAAAACTAATCGACATTATTTATTTTCAGCACATTTGTCGGTTACTATTTCAATAGTAATCGGCATGATTTATTTTCAGCACATTCGTCGGTTACTATTTCAAAAGTAATCGGCATGATCTATTTTCTGCACATTCGTCAATTACTATTTCAAATGTAATCGGCAAGATTTTTATTTTCAGCATATTTGTCGGTTACTATTTTAAAAGTAATCGACAAGATTTTTATTTTCAACATATTCGTCGGTGACTATTTCAAAAGTAATCGGCATGATTTATTTTCAGCACATTCGTCAGGTTACTATTTCAAAAGTAATCGGCGAGACTTTTATTTTCAGCAAATTTGTCGGTTACTATTTCAAAAGTAATCGGCATGATCTATTTTCTGCACATTCGTCGGTTACTGTTTCAAAAGTAATCAGCAAAATTTTTATATTCAGCATATTCGTCGATTACTATTTCAAAGGTAATCGACAAGATTTATTTTCAGTACATTCGTTGGTTACTATTTTAAAAGTAATCGGTAAGATTTTTATTTTCAACATATTCGTCGCTTACTATTTCGAAAGTAATCGGCATGATTTATTTTCAGCACATTCGTCGGTTACTATTTCAAAAGTAATCGGCAAGATTTTTATTTTCAGCATATTCGTCGGTGACTATTTCAAAAGTAATCGGCATGATTTATTTTCAGCACATTCGTCAGGTTACTATTTCTAAAGTAATCGGCAAGACTTTTATTTTCAGCACATTTGTCGGTTACTATTTCAAAAGTAATTGGCATGATTTATTTTCAGCACATTTGTCGGTTACTATTTCAAAAGTAATCGGCAAGACTTTATATTCAACACATTCGTCGGTTACTATTTCAAAACTAGTCGGCATGATCTATTTTCTGCACATTCGTCGGTTACTATTTCGAAAGTAATCAGCAAAATTTTTATATTCAACATATTCGTCGGTTACTATTTCAAAGGTAATCGGCAAGATTTATTTTCAGCTCATTCGTCGGTTACTATTTCAAAAGTAATCGGCAAAAATTTATTTTCAGCACATTCGTCGGTTACTATTTCAAAAGTAATCGGCAAGGTTTTTATTTTCAGCATGTTCGTCGGTTACTATTTCAAAAGTAATCGGCAAGATTTTTATTTTCAACATATTTGTCGGTTACTATTTTAAAAGTAATCGACAAGATTTTTATTTTCAACATATTCGTCGGTTACTATTTCAAAAGTAATCGGCAAGATTTTTATTTTCAACATGTTCGTCGGTTACTATTTCAAAAGTAATCGGCATGATTTTTATTTTCAACATATTTGTCGGTTACTATTTTAAAAGTAATCGACAAGATTTTTATTTTCAACATATTCGTCGGTTCCTATTTCAAAAGTAATCGGCAAGACTTTATTTTCAGTACATTCGTTGGTTACTATTTTAAAAGTAATCGGTAAGATTTTTTTTTTCAACATATTCGTCGCTTACTATTTCGAAAGTAATCGGCATGATTTATTTTCAGCACATTCGTCGGTTACTATTTCAAAAGTAATCGGCAAGATTTTTATTTTCAGCATATTCGTCGGTGACTATTTCAAAAGTAATCGGCAAGATTTTTATTTTCAACATATTTGTCGGTTACTATTTTAAAAGTAATCGACAAGATTTTTATTTTCAACATATTCGTCGGTTACTATTTCAAAAGTAATCGGCAAGACTTTATTTTCAGCATATTCGTTGGTTACTATTTCAAAAGTAATCGGTAAGACTTTATTTTCAGTACATTCGTTGGTTACTATTTTAAAAGTAATCGACAAGATTTTTATTTTCAACATATTCGTCGGTTCCTATTTCAAAAGTAATCGGCAAGACTTTATTTTCAGTACATTCGTTGGTTACTATTTTAAAAGTAATCGGTAAGATTTTTTTTTCAACATATTCGTCGCTTACTATTTCGAAAGTAATCGGCATGATTTATTTTCAGCACATTCGTCGGTTACTATTTCAAAAGTAATCGGCAAGATTTTTATTTTCAACATATTTGTCGGTTACTATTTTAAAAGTAATCGACAAGATTTTTAATTTCAACATATTCGTCGGTTACTATTTCAAAAGTAATCGGCAAGACTTTATTTTCAGCATATTCGTTGGTTACTATTTCAAAAGTAATCGGTAAGATTTTTTTTTCCACATATTCGTCGGTTACTATTTCAAAGTTAATCGGCATGATTTATTTTCAGTACATTCGTTGGTTACTATTTTAAAAGTAATCGGTAAGATTTTTATTTTCAACATATTCGTCGCTTACTATTTCGAAAGTAATCGGCATGATTTATTTTCAATACATTCATCGGTTACTATTTCAAAAGTAATCGACAAGATTTTTATTTTCAACATATTCGTCGGTTCCTATTTCAAAAGTAATCGGCAAGACTTTATTTTCAGTACATTCGTTGGTTACTATTTTAAAAGTAATCGGTAAGATTTTTTTTTTCAACATATTCGTCGCTTACTATTTCGAAAGTAATCGGCATGATTTATTTTCAGCACATTCGTCGGTTACTATTTCAAAAGTAATCGGCAAGATTTTTATTTTCAGCATATTCGTCGGTGACTATTTCAAAAGTAATCGGCAAGATTTTTATTTTCAACATATTTGTCGGTTACTATTTTAAAAGTAATCGACAAGATTTTTATTTTCAACATATTCGTCGGTTACTATTTCAAAAGTAATCGGCAAGATTTTTATTTTCAACATGTTCGTCGGTTACTATTTCAAAAGTAATCGGCATGATTTTTATTTTCAACATATTTGTCGGTTACTATTTTAAAAGTAATCGACAAGATTTTTATTTTCAACATATTCGTCGGTTCCTATTTCAAAAGTAATCGGCAAGACTTTATTTTCAGTACATTCGTTGGTTACTATTTTAAAAGTAATCGGTAAGATTTTTTTTTTCAACATATTCGTCGCTTACTATTTCGAAAGTAATCGGCATGATTTATTTTCAGCACATTCGTCGGTTACTATTTCAAAAGTAATCGGCAAGATTTTTATTTTCAGCATATTCGTCGGTGACTATTTCAAAAGTAATCGGCAAGATTTTTATTTTCAACATATTTGTCGGTTACTATTTTAAAAGTAATCGACAAGATTTTTATTTTCAACATATTCGTCGGTTACTATTTCAAAAGTAATCGGCAAGACTTTATTTTCAGCATATTCGTTGGTTACTATTTCAAAAGTAATCGGTAAGACTTTATTTTCAGTACATTCGTTGGTTACTATTTTAAAAGTAATCGACAAGATTTTTATTTTCAACATATTCGTCGGTTCCTATTTCAAAAGTAATCGGCAAGACTTTATTTTCAGTACATTCGTTGGTTACTATTTTAAAAGTAATCGGTAAGATTTTTTTTTCAACATATTCGTCGCTTACTATTTCGAAAGTAATCGGCATGATTTATTTTCAGCACATTCGTCGGTTACTATTTCAAAAGTAATCGGCAAGATTTTTATTTTCAACATATTTGTCGGTTACTATTTTAAAAGTAATCGACAAGATTTTTATTTTCAACATATTCGTCGGTTACTATTTCAAAAGTAATCGGTAAGACTTTATTTTCAGCATATTCGTTGGTTACTATTTCAAAAGTAATCGGTAAGATTTTTATTTTCAACATATTCGTCGGTTACTATTTCGAAAGTAATCGGCATGATTTATTTTCAGCACATTCGTCGGTTACTATTTCAAAAGTAATCGGCTAAATTTTTATTTTCAACATATTTGTCGGTTACTATTTTAAAAGTAATCGACAAGATTTTTAATTTCAACATATTCGTCGGTTACTATTTCAAAAGTAATCGGCAAGACTTTATTTTCAGCATATTCGTTGGTTACTATTTCAAAAGTAATCAGTAAGATTTTTTTTTCCACATATTCGTCGGTTACTATTTCAAAGTTAATCGGCATGATTTATTTTCAGTACATTCGTTGGTTACTATTTTAAAAGTAATCGGCAAGATTTTTATTTTCAGCATATTCGTCGGTGACTATTTCAAAAGTAATCGGCAAGATTTTTATTTTCAGCATATTCGTCGGTGACTATTTCAAAAGTAATCGGCAAGATTTTTATTTTCAACATATTTGTCGGTTACTATTTTAAAAGTAATCGACAAGATTTTTATTTTCAACATATTCGTCGGTTACTATTTCAAAATTAATCGGCAAGATTTTTATTTTCAACATGTTCGTCGGTTACTATTTCAAAAGTAATCGGCATGATTTTTATTTTCAACATATTTGTCGGTTACTATTTTAAAAGTAATCGACAAGATTTTTATTTTCAACATATTCGTCGGTTCCTATTTCAAAAGTAATCGGCAAGACTTTATTTTCAGCATATTCCTTTGTTACTATTTCAAAAGTAATCGGTAAGATTTTTATTTTCAACATATTCGTCGCTTACTATTTCGAAAGTAATCGGCATGATTTATTTTCAGCACATTCGTCGGTTACTATTTCAAAAGTAATCGGCAAGATTTTTATTTTCAGCATATTCGTCGGTGACTATTTCAAAAGTAATCGGCAAGATTTTTATTTTCAGCATATTCGTCGGTGACTATTTCAAAAGTAATCGGCAAGATTTTTATTTTCAACATATTTGTCGGTTACTATTTTAAAAGTAATCGACAAGATTTTTATTTTCAACATATTCGTCTGTTACTATTTCAAAAGTAATCGGCAAGATTTTTATTTTCAACATGTTCGTCGGTTACTATTTCAAAAGTAATCGGCATGATTTTTATTTTCAACATATTTGTCGGTTACTATTTTAAAAGTAATCGACAAGATTTTTATTTTCAACATATTCGTCGGTTCCTATTTCAAAAGTAATCGGCAAGACTTTATTTTCAGTACATTCGTTGGTTACTATTTTAAAAGTAATCGGTAAGATTTTTTTTTTCAACATATTCGTCGCTTACTATTTCGAAAGTAATCGGCATGATTTATTTTCAGCAGATTCGTCGGTTACTATTTCAAAAGTAATCGGCAAGATTTTTATTTTCAGCATATTCGTCGGTGACTATTTCAAAAGTAATCGGCAAGATTTTTATTTTCAACATATTTGTCGGTTACTATTTTAAAAGTAATCCACAAGATTTTTATTTTCAACATATTCGTCGGTTACTATTTCAAAAGTAATCGACAAGATTTTTATTTTCAACATATTCGTCGGTTCCTATTTCAAAAGTAATCGGCAAGACTTTATTTTCAGCATATTCCTTTGTTACTATTTCAAAAGTAATCGGTAAGATTTTTATTTTCAACATATTCGTCGCTTACTATTTCGAAAGTAATCGGCATGATTTATTTTCAGCACATTCGTCGGTTACTATTTCAAAAGTAATCGGCAAGATTTTTATTTTCAGCATATTCGTCGGTGACTATTTCAAAAGTAATCGGCAAGATTTTTATTTTCAGCATATTCGTCGGTGACTATTTCAAAAGTAATCGGCAAGATTTTTATTTTCAAC
Source organism: Medicago lupulina (assembly GCA_958299785.1). NCBI lineage: Eukaryota > Viridiplantae > Streptophyta > Magnoliopsida > Fabales > Fabaceae > Medicago > Medicago lupulina. Next base: position 48,606,270 of record OY283139.1, on the reverse strand, counting down.
ATATTTGTCGGTTACTATTTTAAAAGTAATCGACAAGATTTTTATTTTCAACATATTCGTCGGTTACTATTTCAAAAGTAATCGGCAAGACTTTATTTTCAGCATATTCGTTGGTTACTATTTCAAAAGTAATCGGTAAGACTTTATTTTCAGTACATTCGTTGGTTACTATTTTAAAAGTAATCGACAAGATTTTTTTTTTCAACATATTCGTCGGTTCCTATTTCAAAAGTAATCGGCAAGACTTTATTTTCAGTACATTCGTTGGTTACTATTTTAAAAGTAATCGGTAAGATTTTTTTTTTCAACATATTCGTCGCTTACTATTTCGAAAGTAATCGGCATGATTTATTTTCAGCACATTCGTCGGTTACTATTTCAAAAGTAATCGGCAAGATTTTTATTTTCAACATATTTGTCGGTTACTATTTTAAAAGTAATCGACAAGATTTTTATTTTCAACATATTCGTCGGTTACTATTTCAAAAGTAATCGGTAAGACTTTATTTTCAGCATATTCGTTGGTTACTATTTCAAAAGTAATCGATAAGATTTTTATTTTCAACATATTCGTCGGTTACTATTTCGAAAGTAATCGGCATGATTTATTTTCAGCACATTCGTCGGTTACTATTTCAAAAGTAATCGGCTAGATTTTTATTTTCAACATATTTGTCGGTTACTATTTTAAAAGTAATCGACAAGATTTTTAATTTCAACATATTCGTCGGTTACTATTTCAAAAGTAATCGGCAAGACTTTATTTTCAGCATATTCGTTGGTTACTATTTCAAAAGTAATCAGTAAGATTTTTTTTTCCACATATTCGTCGGTTACTATTTCAAAGTTAATCGGCATGATTTATTTTCAGTACATTCGTTGGTTACTATTTTAAAAGTAATCGGTAAGATTTTTTTTTTCAACATATTCGTCGCTTACTATTTCGAAAGTAATCGGCATGATTTATTTTCAGCACATTCGTCGGTTACTATTTCAAAAGTAATCGGCAAGATTTTTATTTTCAGCATATTCGTCGGTGACTATTTCAAAAGTAATCGGCAAGATTTTTATTTTCAACATATTTGTCGGTTACTATTTTAAAAGTAATCGACAAGATTTTTATTCTCAACATATTCGTCGGTTACTATTTCAAAAGTAATCGGCAAGACTTTATTTTCAGCATATTCGTTGGTTACTATTTCAAAAGTAATCAGTAAGATTTTTTTTTCCACATATTCGTCGGTTACTATTTCAAAGTTAATCGGCATGATTTATTTTCAGTACATTCGTTGGTTACTATTTTAAAAGTAATCGGTAAGATTTTTATTTTCAACATATTCGTCGCTTACTATTTCGAAAGTAATCGGCATGATTTATTTTCAATACATTCATCGGTTACTATTTCAAAAGTAATCGACAAGATTTTTATTTTCAACATATTCGTCGGTTCCTATTTCAAAAGTAATCGGCAAGACTTTATTTTCAGTACATTCGTTGGTTACTATTTTAAAAGTAATCGGTAAGATTTTTTTTTTCAACATATTCGTCGCTTACTATTTCGAAAGTAATCGGCATGATTTATTTTCAGCACATTCGTCGGTTACTATTTCAAAAGTAATCGGCAAGATTTTTATTTTCAGCATATTCGTCGGTGACTATTTCAAAAGTAATCGGCAAGATTTTTATTTTCAACATATTTGTCGGTTACTATTTTAAAAGTAATCGACAAGATTTTTATTCTCAACATATTCGTCGGTTACTATTTCAAAAGTAATCGGCAAGACTTTATTTTCAGCATATTCGTCGGTTACTATTTCAAAAGTAATCGGTAAGATTTTTATTTTCAACATATTCGTCGGTTACTATTTCAAAGGTAATCGGCATGATTTATTTTCAGTACATTCGTTGGTTACTATTTTAAAAGTAATCGGTAAGATTTTTTTTTTCAACATATTCGTCGCTTACTATTTCGAAAGTAATCGGCATGATTTATTTTCAGCACATTCGTCGGTTACTATTTCAAAAGTAATCGGCAAGATTTTTATTTTCAGCATATTCGTCGGTGACTATTTCAAAAGTAATCGGCAAGATTTTTATTTTCAACATATTTGTCGGTTACTATTTTAAAAGTAATCGACAAGATTTTTATTTTCAACATATTCGTCGGTTACTATTTCAAAAGTAATCGGCAAGACTTTATTTTCAGCATATTCGTTGGTTACTATTTCAAAAGTAATCGGTAAGACTTTATTTTCAGTACATTCGTTGGTTACTATTTTAAAAGTAATCGACAAGATTTTTATTTTCAACATATTCGTCGGTTCCTATTTCAAAAGTAATCGGCAAGACTTTATTTTCAGTACATTCGTTGGTTACTATTTTAAAAGTAATCGGTAAGATTTTTTTTTTCAACATATTCGTCGCTTACTATTTCGAAAGTAATCGGCATGATTTATTTTCAGCACATTCGTCGGTTACTATTTCAAAAGTAATCGGCAAGATTTTTATTTTCAACATATTTGTCGGTTACTATTTTAAAAGTAATCGACAAGATTTTTATTTTCAACATATTCGTCGGTTACTATTTCAAAAGTAATCGGTAAGACTTTATTTTCAGCATATTCGTTGGTTACTATTTCAAAAGTAATCGGTAAGATTTTTATTTTCAACATATTCGTCGGTTACTATTTCGAAAGTAATCGGCATGATTTATTTTCAGCACATTCGTCGGTTACTATTTCAAAAGTAATCGGCTAGATTTTTATTTTCAACATATTTGTCGGTTACTATTTTAAAAGTAATCGACAAGATTTTTAATTTCAACATATTCGTCGGTTACTATTTCAAAAGTAATCGGCAAGACTTTATTTTCAGCATATTCGTTGGTTACTATTTCAAAAGTAATCAGTAAGATTTTTTTTTCCACATATTCGTCGGTTACTATTTCAAAGTTAATCGGCATGATTTATTTTCAGTACATTCGTTGGTTACTATTTTAAAAGTAATCGGTAAGATTTTTATTTTCAACATATTCGTCGCTTACTATTTCGAAAGTAATCGGCATGATTTATTTTCAATACATTCATCGGTTACTATTTCAAAAGTAATCGACAAGATTTTTATTTTCAACATATTCGTCGGTTCCTATTTCAAAAGTAATCGGCAAGACTTTATTTTCAGTACATTCGTTGGTTACTATTTTAAAAGTAATCGGTAAGATTTTTTTTTTCAACATATTCGTCGCTTACTATTTCGAAAGTAATCGGCATGATTTATTTTCAGCACATTCGTCGGTTACTATTTCAAAAGTAATCGGCAAGATTTTTATTTTCAGCATATTCGTCGGTGACTATTTCAAAAGTAATCGGCAAGATTTTTATTTTCAACATATTTGTCGGTTACTATTTTAAAAGTAATCGACAAGATTTTTATTTTCAACATATTCGTCGGTTACTATTTCAAAAGTAATCGGCAAGACTTTATTTTCAGCATATTCGTTGGTTACTATTTCAAAAGTAATCGGTAAGACTTTATTTTCAGTACATTCGTTGGTTACTATTTTAAAAGTAATCGACAAGATTTTTATTTTCAACATATTCGTCGGTTCCTATTTCAAAAGTAATCGGCAAGACTTTATTTTCAGTACATTCGTTGGTTACTATTTTAAAAGTAATCGGTAAGATTTTTTTTTTCAACATATTCGTCGCTTACTATTTCGAAAGTAATCGGCATGATTTATTTTCAGCACATTCGTCGGTTACTATTTCAAAAGTAATCGGCAAGATTTTTATTTTCAACATATTTGTCGGTTACTATTTTAAAAGTAATCGACAAGATTTTTATTTTCAACATATTCGTCGGTTACTATTTCAAAAGTAATCGGTAAGACTTTATTTTCAGCATATTCGTTGGTTACTATTTCAAAAGTAATCGGCAAGATTTTTATTTTTAGCTTATTTGTCGGTTATTATTTTAAAAGTAATAGACAAGATTTTTATTTTCAACATATTCATCGGTTCCTATTTCAAAAGTAATCGGCAAGATTTTTAGTTTTAGCATATTTGTCAGTTACTATTTTAAAAGCAATCGAGAAGATTTTTATTTTCAACATATTCGTCGCTTACTATTTCAAAAGTAATCGGCATGATTTATTTTCAGCACATTCGTCGGTTACTATTTCAAAAGTAATCGGCAAGATTTATTTTCAGCACATATTCGTCGGTTACTATTTAAAAAGTAATGGGCAAGACTTTTATTTTCAGCACATTTGTCGGTTACTATTTCAATAGTAATCGGCATGATTTATTTTCAGCACATTCGTCGGTTACTATTTCAAAAATAATCGGCATGATTTATTTTCAACACATTCGTCGGTTACTATTTCAAAAGTAATCGGCATGATCTATTTTCTGCACAATCGTCGGTTACTATTTCAAAAGTAATCGGCAAGATTTTTATTTTCAGCATATCGGTTACTATTTTAAAAGTAATCGACAAGATTTTTATTTTCAACATATTCGTCGGTTCCTATTTAAAAAGTAATCGGCAAGACTTTATTTTCAGTACATTCGTTGGTTACTATTTTAAAAGTAATCGGTAAGATTTTTATTTTCAACATATTCGTCGCTTACTATTTCGAAAGTAATCGGCATGATTTATTTTCAGCACATTCGTCGGTTACTATTTCAAAAGTAATCGGCAAGATTTTTATATTCAACATATTTGTCGGTTACTATTTTAAAAGTAATCGACAAGATTTTTATTTTCAACATATTCGTCGGTTACTATTTCAAAAGTAATCGGCAAGACTTTATTTTCAGCATATTCCTTTGTTACTATTTCAAAAGTAATCGGTAAGATTTTTATTTTCAACATATTCGTCGGTTACTATTTCAAAGGTAATCGGCATGATTTATTTTCAGTACATTCGTTGGTTACTATTTTAAAAGTAATCGGTAAGATTTTTATTTTCAACATATTCGTCGCTTACTATTTCAAAAGTAATCGGCATGATTTATTTTCAGCACATTCGTCAGGTTACTATTTCAAAAGTATTCGGCAAGACTTTTATTTTCAGCACATTTGTCGGTTACTATTTCAATAGTAATTGACATGATTTATTTTCAACACATTTGTCGGTTACTATTTCAAAAGTAATCGGCAAGACTTTATATTCAACACATTCGTCGGTTACTATTTCAAAAGTAATCGGCATGATCTATTTTCTGCACATTCGTCGGTTACTATTTCAAAAGTAATCAGCAAAATTTTTATATTCAGCATATTCGTTGGTTACTATTTCAAAGGTAATCGGCAAGATTTATTTTCAGCACATTCGTCGGTTACTATTTCAAAAGTAATCGGCAATATTTTTATTTTTAGCATATTTGTCTGTTACTATTTTAGAATTAATCGGCAAGACTATATTTTCAGCACATTCGTCGGTTACTATTTCAAAAGTAATCGGCAAGACTTTATTTTCAGCACATTTGTCGGTTACTATTTCAATAGTAATCGGCAAGATTTTTATTTTCAGCATGTACGTCGGTTACTATTTCAAAAGTAATCGGCAAGATTTTTATCTTCAGCATATTTGTCGGTTACTATTTTAAAAGTAATCGGCAAGACTTTATTTTCAGCACATTCGTCGATTACTATTTCAAAAGTAATCGGCAAGATTTTTATTTTCAACATATTCGTCGGTTACTATTTCAAAAGTAATCGGCAAGTCTTTATTTTCAGCACATTCATTGGTTACTTTTTTAAAAGTAATCGGTAAGATTTTTATTTCCAACATATTCATCGCTTACTATATCAAAAGTAATCAGCATGATTTATTTTCAGCACATTCGTCGGTTACTATTTCAAAAGTAATCGACAAGATTTTTATTTTCAGCATATTGGTCGGTGACTATTTCAAAAGTAATCGGCAAGATTTTTATTTTCAGCATATTTGTCGGTTACTTTTTCAAAAGTAATCGGCAAGATTTTTATTTTCAGCATATTTGTCGGTTACTATTTTAAAAGTAATCGACAAGATTTTTATTTTCAACATATTTGTCGGTTACTATTTCAAAAGTAATCGGCAAGACTTTATTTTCAGCATATTCGTTGTTACTATTTCAAAAGTAATCGGTAAGATTTTTATTTTCAACATATTCGTCGCTTACTATTTTAAAAGTAATCGGCATGATTTATTTTCAGCACATTCGTCGGTTACTATTTCAAAAGTAATCGGCAAGATTTATTTTAAGCACATTCGTCGGTTACTATTTCAAAAATAATCGGCATGATTTATTTTCAACACATTCGTCGGTTACTATTTCAAAAGTAATCGGCATGAACTATTTTCTGCACATTCGTCGGTTACTATTTCAAAAGTAATCGGCATGAACTATTTTCTGCACATTCGTCGGTTACTATTTCAAAAGTAATCGGCAAGATTTTTATTTTTAGCTTATTTGTCGGTTATTATTTTAAAAGTAATCGACAAGATTTTTATTTTCAACATATTCGTCGGTTCCTATTTCAAAAGTAATCGGCAAGATTTTTAGTTTTAGCATATTTGTCGGTTACTATTTTAAAAGCAATCGAGAAGATTTTTATTTTCAACATATTCGTCGCTTACTATTTCAAAAGTAATCGGCATGATTTATTTTCAGCACATTCGTCGGTTACTATTTCAAAAGTAACCGGCAAGATTTATTTTCAGCACATATTCGTCGGTTACTATATCAAAGGTAATCGGCAAGATTTATTTTCAGCACATTCGTCGGTTACTATTTCAAAAGTAATCGGCAAGATTTTTATTTTCAACATATTTGTCGGTTACTATTTTAAAAGTAATCGACAAGATTTTTCTTTTCAACATATTCGTCAGTTACTATTTCAAAAGTAATCGGCAAGACTTTATTTTCAGCACATTCTTTGGTTACTTTTTTAAAAGTAATCGGTAAGATTTTTATTTCCAACATATTCATCGCTTACTATTTCAAAAGTAATCAGCATGATTTATTTTCAGCACATTCGTCGGTTACTATTTCAAAAGTAATTGACATGATTTATTTTCAACACATTTGTCGGTTACTATTTCAAAAGTAATCGGCAAGACTTTATATTCAACACATTCGTCGGTTACTATTTCAAAAGTAATCGGCATGATCTATTTTCTGCACATTCGTCAGGTACTATTTCAAAAGTAATCAGCAAAATTTTTATATTCAGCATATTCGTCGGTTACTATTTCAAAGGTAATCGGCAAGATTTATTTTCAGCACATTCGTCGGTTACTATTTCAAAAGTAATCGGCAAGATTTTTATTTTTAGCATATTTGTCTGTTACTATTTTAGAATTAATCGGCAAGACTATATTTTCAGCACATTCGTCGGTTACTATTTCAAAAGTAACCGGCAAGATTTATTTTCAGCACATATTCGTCGGTTACTATATCAAAGGTAATCGGCAAGATTTATTTTCAGCACATTCGTCGGTTACTATTTCAAAAGTAATCGGCAAGATTTTTATTTTCAACATATTTGTCGGTTACTATTTTAAAAGTAATCGACAAGATTTTTATTTTCAACATATTCGTCAGTTACTATTTCAAAAGTAATCGGCAAGACTTTATTTTCAGCACATTCTTTGGTTACTTTTTTAAAAGTAATCGGTAAGATTTTTATTTCCAACATATTCATCGCTTACTATTTCAAAAGTAATCAGCATGATTTATTTTCAGCACATTTGTCGGTTACTATTTCAAAAGTAATCGGCAAGATTTTTATTTTCAGCATATTGGTCGGTGACTATTTCAATAGTAATCGGCAAGATTTTTATTTTCAGCATATTTGTCGGTTACTTTTTCAAAAGTAATCGGCAAGATTTTTATTTTTAGCATATTTGTCGGTTACTATTTTAAAAGTAATCGGCAAGATTTTTATTTTCAACATATTCGTCGGTTCCTATTTCAAAAGTAATCGGCAAGATTTTTAGTTTTAGCATATTTGTCGGTTACTATTTTAAAAGTAATCGAGAAGATTTTTATTTTCAACATATTCGTCGCTTACTATTTCAAAAGTAATCGGCATGATTTATTTTCAGCACATTCGTCGGTTACTATTTCAAAAGTAATCGGCAAGATTTATTTTCAGCACATATTCGTCGGTTACTATTTCAAAAGTAATGGGCAAGACTTTTATTTTCAGCACATTTGTCGGTTACTATTTCAATAGTAATCGGCATGATTAATTTTCAGCACATTCGTCGGTTACTATTTCAAAAATAATCGGCATGATTTATTTTCAACACATTCGTCGGTTACTATTTCAAAAGTAATCGGCATGAACTATTTTCTGCACATTCGTCGGTTACTATTTCAAAAGTAATCGGCAAGATTTTTATTTTTAGCTTATTTGTCGGTTATTATTTTAAAAGTAATCGACAAGATTTTTATTTTCAACATATTCGTCGGTTCCTATTTCAAAAGTAATCGGCAAGATTTTTAGTTTTAGCATATTTGTCGGTTACTATTTTAAAAGCAATCGAGAAGATTTTTATTTTCAACATATTCGTCGCTTACTATTTCAAAAGTAATCGGCATGATTTATTTTCAGCACATTCGTCGGTTACTATTTCAAAAGTAATTGGCAAGATTTATTTTCAGCACATATTCGTCGGTTACTATTTAGAAAGTAATGGGCAAGACTTTTATTTTCAGCACATTTGTCGGTTACTATTTCAATAGTAATCGGCATGATTTATTTTCAGCACATTCGTCGGTTACTATTTCAAAAATAATCGGCATGATTTATTTTCAACACATTCGTCGGTTACTATTTCAAAAGTAATCGGCATGATCTATTTTCTGCACAATCGTCGGTTACTATTTCAAAAGTAATCGGCAAGATTTTTATTTTCAGCATATTTGTCGGTTACTATTTTAAAAGTAATCGACAAGATTTTTATTTTCAACATATTCGTCGGTTCCTATTTAAAAAGTAATCGGCAAGACTTTATTTTCAGTACATTCGTTGGTTACTATTTTAAAAGTAATCGGTAAGATTTTTATTTTCAACATATTCGTCGCTTACTATTTCGAAAGTAATCGGCATGATTTATTTTCAGCACATTCGTCGGTTACTATTTCAAAAGTAATCGGCAAGATTTTTATATTCAACATATTTGTCGGTTACTATTTTAAAAGTAATCGACAAGATTTTTATTTTCAACATATTCGTCGGTTACTATTTCAAAAGTAATCGGCAAGACTTTATTTTCAGCATATTCCTTTGTTACTATTTCAAAAGTAATCGGTAAGATTTTTATTTTCAACATATTCGTCGGTTACTATTTCAAAGGTAATCGGCATGATTTATTTTCAGTACATTCGTTGGTTACTATTTTAAAAGTAATCGGTAAGATTTTTATTTTCAACATATTCGTCGCTTACTATTTCAAAAGTAATCGGCATGATTTATTTTCAGCACATTCGTCAGGTTACTATTTCAAAAGTATTCGGCAAGACTTTTATTTTCAGCACATTTGTCGGTTACTATTTCAATAGTAATTGGCATGATTTATTTTCAACACATTTGTCGGTTACTATTTCAAAAGTAATCGGCAAGACTTTATATTCAACACATTCGTCGGTTACTATTTCAAAAGTAATCGGCATGATCTATTTTCTGCACATTCGTCGGTTACTATTTCAAAAGTAATCAGCAAAATTTTTATATTCAGCATATTCGTCGGTTACTATTTCAAAGGTAATCGGCAAGATTTATTTTCAGCACATTCGTCGGTTACTATTTCAAAAGTAATCGGCAAGATTTTTATTTTTAGCATATTTGTCTGTTACTATTTTAGAATTAATCGGCAAGACTATATTTTCAGCACATTCGTCGGTTACTATTTCAAAAGTAACCGGCAAGATTTATTTTCAGCACATATTCGTCGGTTACTATATCAAAGGTAATCGGCAAGATTTATTTTCAGCACATTCGTCGGTTACTATTTCAAAAGTAATCGGCAAGATTTTTATTTTCAACATATTTGTCGGTTACTATTTTAAAAGTAATCGACAAGATTTTTATTTTCAACATATTCGTCAGTTACTATTTCAAAAGTAATCGGCAAGACTTTATTTTCAGCACATTCTTTGGTTACTTTTTTAAAAGTAATCGGTAAGATTTTTATTTCCAACATATTCATCGCTTACTATTTCAAAAGTAATCAGCATGATTTATTTTCAGCACATTCGTCGGTTACTATTTCAAAAGTAATCGGCAAGATTTTTATTTTCAGCATATTGGTCGGTGACTATTTCAATAGTAATCGGCAAGATTTTTATTTTCAGCATATTTGTCGGTTACTTTTTCAAAAGTAATCGGCAAGATTTTTATTTTTAGCATATTTGTCGGTTACTATTTTAAAAGTAATCGGCAAGATTTTTATTTTCAACATATTCGTCGGTTCCTATTTCAAAAGTAATCGGCAAGATTTTTAGTTTTAGCATATTTGTCGGTTACTATTTTAAAAGTAATCGAGAAGATTTTTATTTTCAACATATTCGTCGCTTACTATTTCAAAAGTAATCGGCATGATTTATTTTCAGCACATTCGTCGGTTACTATTTCAAAAGTAATCGGCAAGATTTATTTTCAGCACATATTCGTCGGTTACTATTTCAAAAGTAATGGGCAAGACTTTTATTTTCAGCACATTTGTCGGTTACTATTTCAATAGTAATCGGCATGATTAATTTTAAGCACATTCGTCGGTTACTATTTCAAAAATAATCGGCATGATTTATTTTCAACACATTCGTCGGTTACTATTTCAAAAGTAATCGGCATGAACTATTTTCTGCACATTCGTCGGTTACTATTTCAAAAGTAATCGGCAAGATTTTTATTTTTAGCTTATTTGTCGGTTATTATTTTAAAAGTAATCGACAAGATTTTTATTTTCAACATATTCGTCGGTTCCTATTTCAAAAGTAATCGGCAAGATTTTTAGTTTTAGCATATTTGTCGGTTACTATTTTAAAAGCAATCGAGAAGATTTTTATTTTCAACATATTCGTCGCTTACTATTTCAAAAGTAATCGGCATGATTTATTTTCAGCACATTCGTCGGTTACTATTTCAAAAGTAATCGGCAAGATTTATTTTCAGCACATATTCGTCGGTTACTATTTAAAAAGTAATGGGCAAGACTTTTATTTTCAGCACATTTGTCGGTTACTATTTCAATAGTAATCGGCATGATTTATTTTCAGCACATTCGTCGGTTACTATTTCAAAAATAATCGGCATGATTTATTTTCAACACATTCGTCGGTTACTATTTCAAAAGTAATCGGCATGATCTATTTTCTGCACAATCGTCGGTTACTATTTCAAAAGTAATCGGCAAGATTTTTATTTTTAGCATATTTGTCGGTTACTATTTTAAAAGTAATCGACAAGATTTTTATTTTCAACATATTCGTCGGTTCCTATTTAAAAAGTAATCGGCAAGACTTTATTTTCAGTACATTCGTTGGTTACTATTTTAAAAGTAATCGGTAAGATTTTTATTTTCAACATATTCGTCGCTTACTATTTCGAAAGTAATCGGCATGATTTATTTTCAGAACATTCGTCGGTTACTATTTCAAAAGTAATCGGCAAGATTTTTATATTCAACATATTTGTCGGTTACTATTTTAAAAGTAATCGACAAGATTTTTATTTTCAACATATTCGTCGGTTACTATTTTAAAAGTAATCGGCAAGACTTTATTTTCAGCATATTCCTTTGTTACTATTTCAAAAGTAATCGGTAAGATTTTTATTTTCAACATATTCGTCGGTTACTATTTCAAAGGTAATCAGCATGATTTATTTTTAGTACATTCGTTGGTTACTATTTTAAAAGTAATCGGTAAGATTTTTATTTTCAACATATTCGTCGCTTACTATTTCAAAAGTAATCGGCATGATTTATTTTCAGCACATTCGTCAGGTTACTATTTCAAAAGTATTCGGCAAGACTTTTATTTTCAGCACATTTGTCGGTTACTATTTCAATAGTAATTGGCATGATTTATTTTCAACACATTTGTCGGTTACTATTTCAAAAGTAATCGGCAAGACTTTATATTCAACACATTCGTCGGTTACTATTTCAAAAGTAATCGGCATGATCTATTTTCTGCACATTCGTCGGTTACTATTTCAAAAGTAATCAGCAAAATTATTATATTCAGCATATTCGTCGGTTACTATTTCAAAGGTAATCGGCAAGATTTATTTTCAGCACATTCGTCGGTTACTATGTCAAAAGTAATCGGCAAGATTTTTATTTTTAGCATATTTGTCTGTTACTATTTTAGAATTAATCGGCAAGACTATATTTTCAGCACATTCGTCGGTTACTATTTCAAAAGTAATCGGCAAGACTTTATTTTCAGCACATTCGTCGGTTACTATTTCAATAGTAATCGGCAAGATTTTTATTTTCAGCATGTACGTCGGTTACTATTTCAAAAGTAATCGGCAAGATTTTTATCTTCAGCATATTTGTCGGTTACTATTTTAAAAGTAATCGACAAGACTTTATTTTCAGCACATTCGTCGATTACTATTTCAAAAGTAATCGGCAAGATTTTTATTTTCAACATATTCAACGGTTACTATTTCAAAAGTAATCGGCAAGTCTTTATTTTCAGCACATTCATTGGTTACTTTTTTAAAAGTAATCGGTAAGATTTTTATTTCCAACATATTCATCGCTTACTATATCAAAAGTAATCAGCATGATTTATTTTCAGCACATTCGTCGGTTACTATTTCAAAAGTAATCGACAAGATTTTTATTTTCAGCATATTGGTCGGTGACTATTTCAAAAGTAATCGGCAAGATTTTTATTTTCAGCATATTTGTCGGTTACTTTTTCAAAAGTAATCGGCAAGATTTTTATTTTCAGCATATTTGTCGGTTACTATTTTAAAAGTAATCGACAAGATTTTTATTTTCAACATATTTGTCGGTTACTATTTCAAAAGTAATCGGCAAGACTTTATTTTCAGCATATTCGTTGTTACTATTTCAAAAGTAATCGGTAAGATTTTTATTTTCAACATATTCGTCGCTTACTATTTCAAAAGTAATCGGCATGATTTATTTTCAGCACATTCGTCGGTTACTATTTCAAAAGTAATCGGCAAGATTTATTTTAAGCACATTCGTCGGTTACTATTTCAAAAATAATCGGCATGATTTCTTTCAACACATTCGTCGGTTACTATTTCAAAAGTAATCGGCATGAACTATTTTCTGCACATTCGTCGGTTACTATTTCAAAAGTAATCGGCAAGATTTTTATTTTCTGCACATTCGTCGGTTACTATTTCAAAAGTAATCGGCAAGATATTTATTTTTAGCTTATTTGTCGGTTATTATTTTAAAAGTAATCGACAAGATTTTTATTTTCAACATATTCGTCGGTTCCTATTTCAAAAGTAATCGGCAAGATTTTTAGTTTTAGCATATTTGTCGGTTGCTATTTTAAAAGCAATCGAGAAGATTTTTATTTTCAACATATTCGTCGCTTACTATTTCAAAAGTAATCGGCATGATTTATTTTCAGCACATTCGTCGGTTACTATTTCAAAAGTAATCGGCAAGATTTATTTTCAGCACATATTCGTCGGTTACTATATCAAAGGTAATCGGCAAGATTTATTTTCAGCACATTCGTCGGTTACTATTTCAAAAGTAATCGGCAAGATTTTTATTTTCAACATATTTGTCGGTTACTATTTTAAAAGTAATCGACAAGATTTTTATTTTCAACATATTCGTCAGTTACTATTTCAAAAGTAATCGGCAAGACTTTATTTTCAGCACATTCTTTGGTTACTTTTTTAAAAGTAATCGGTAAGATTTTTATTTCCAACATATTCATCGCTTACTATTTCAAAAGTAATCAGCATGATTTATTTTCAGCACATTCGTCGGTTACTATTTCAAAAGTAATCGGCAAGATTTTTATTTTCAGCATATTGGTCGGTGACTATTTCAATAGTAATCGGCAAGATTTTTATTTTCAGCATATTTGTCGGTTACTTTTTCAAAAGTAATCGGCAAGATTTTTATTTTTAGCATATTTGTCGGTTACTATTTTAAAAGTAATCGGCAAGATTTTTATTTTCAACATATTCGTCGGTTCCTATTTCAAAAGTAATCGGCAAGATTTTTAGTTTTAGCATATTTGTCGGTTACTATTTTAAAAGTAATCGAGAAGATTTTTATTTTCAACATATTCGTCGCTTACTATTTCAAAAGTAATCGGCATGATTTATTTTCAGCACATTCGTCGGTTACTATTTCAAAAGTAATCGGCAAGATTTATTTTCAGCACATATTCGTCGGTTACTATTTCAAAAGTAATGGGCAAGACTTTTATTTTCAGCACATTTGTCGGTTACTATTTCAATAGTAATCGGCATGATTAATTTTCAGCACATTCGTCGGTTACTATTTCAAAAATAATCGGCATGATTTATTTTCAACACATTCGTCGGTTACTATTTCAAAAGTAATCGGCATGAACTATTTTCTGCACATTCGTCGGTTACTATTTCAAAAGTAATCGGCAAGATTTTTATTTTTAGCTTATTTGTCGGTTATTATTTTAAAAGTAATCGACAAGATTTTTATTTTCAACATATTCGTCGGTTCCTATTTCAAAAGTAATCGGCAAGATTTTTAGTTTTAGCATATTTGTCGGTTACTATTTTAAAAGCAATCGAGAAGATTTTTATTTTCAACATATTCGTCGCTTACTATTTCAAAAGTAATCGGCATGATTTATTTTCAGCACATTCGTCGGTTACTATTTCAAAAGTAATCGGCAAGATTTATTTTCAGCACATATTCGTCGGTTACTATTTAAAAAGTAATGGGCAAGACTTTTATTTTCAGCACATTTGTCGGTTACTATTTCAATAGTAATCGGCATGATTTATTTTCAGCACATTCGTCGGTTACTATTTCAAAAATAATCGGCATGATTTATTTTCAACACATTCGTCGGTTACTATTTCAAAAGTAATCGGCATGATCTATTTTCTGCACAATCGTCGGTTACTATTTCAAAAGTAATCGGCAAGATTTTTATTTTTAGCATATTTGTCGGTTACTATTTTAAAAGTAATCGACAAGATTTTTATTTTCAACATATTCGTCGGTTCCTATTTAAAAAGTAATCGGCAAGACTTTATTTTCAGTACATTCGTTGGTTACTATTTTAAAAGTAATCGGTAAGATTTTTATTTTCAACATATTCGTCGCTTACTATTTCGAAAGTAATCGGCATGATTTATTTTCAGAACATTCGTCGGTTACTATTTCAAAAGTAATCGGCAAGATTTTTATATTCAACATATTTGTCGGTTACTATTTTAAAAGTAATCGACAAGATTTTTATTTTCAACATATTCGTCGGTTACTATTTTAAAAGTAATCGGCAAGACTTTATTTTCAGCATATTCCTTTGTTACTATTTCAAAAGTAATCGGTAAGATTTTTATTTTCAACATATTCGTCGGTTACTATTTCAAAGGTAATCAGCATGATTTATTTTCAGTACATTCGTTGGTTACTATTTTAAAAGTAATCGGTAAGATTTTTATTTTCAACATATTCGTCGCTTACTATTTCAAAAGTAATCGGCATGATTTATTTTCAGCACATTCGTCAGGTTACTATTTCAAAAGTATTCGGCAAGACTTTTATTTTCAGCACATTTGTCGGTTACTATTTCAATAGTAATTGGCATGATTTATTTTCAACACATTTGTCGGTTACTATTTCAAAAGTAATCGGCAAGACTTTATATTCAACACATTCGTCGGTTACTATTTCAAAAGTAATCGGCATGATCTATTTTCTGCACATTCGTCGGTTACTATTTCAAAAGTAATCAGCAAAATTATTATATTCAGCATATTCGTCGGTTACTATTTCAAAGGTAATCGGCAAGATTTATTTTCAGCACATTCGTCGGTTACTATGTCAAAAGTAATCGGCAAGATTTTTATTTTTAGCATATTTGTCTGTTACTATTTTAGAATTAATCGGCAAGACTATATTTTCAGCACATTCGTCGGTTACTATTTCAAAAGTAATCGGCAAGACTTTATTTTCAGCACATTCGTCGGTTACTATTTCAATAGTAATCGGCAAGATTTTTATTTTCAGCATGTACGTCGGTTACTATTTCAAAAGTAATCGGCAAGATTTTTATCTTCAGCATATTTGTCGGTTACTATTTTAAAAGTAATCGGCAAGACTTTATTTTCAGCACATTCGTCGATTACTATTTCAAAAGTAATCGGCAAGATTTTTATTTTCAACATATTCAACGGTTACTATTTCAAAAGTAATCGGCAAGTCTTTATTTTCAGCACATTCATTGGTTACTTTTTTAAAAGTAATCGGTAAGATTTTTATTTCCAACATATTCATCGCTTACTATATCAAAAGTAATCAGCATGATTTATTTTCAGCACATTCGTCGGTTACTATTTCAAAAGTAATCGACAAGATTTTTATTTTCAGCATATTGGTCGGTGACTATTTCAAAAGTAATCGGCAAGATTTTTATTTTCAGCATATTTGTCGGTTACTTTTTCAAAAGTAATCGGCAAGATTTTTATTTTCAGCATATTTGTCGGTTACTATTTTAAAAGTAATCGACAAGATTTTTATTTTCAACATATTTGTCGGTTACTATTTCAAAAGTAATCGGCAAGACTTTATTTTCAGCATATTCGTTGTTACTATTTCAAAAGTAATCGGTAAGATTTTTATTTTCAACATATTCGTCGCTTACTATTTCAAAAGTAATCGGCATGATTTATTTTCAGCACATTCGTCGGTTACTATTTCAAAAGTAATCGGCAAGATTTATTTTAAGCACATTCGTCGGTTACTATTTCAAAAATAATCGGCATGATTTCTTTCAACACATTCGTCGGTTACTATTTCAAAAGTAATCGGCATGAACTATTTTCTGCACATTTAGCAAGATGACGGAATTAGAAAGCTGTCAAGACAAATTGTTTTGAAATGCTAAGCGAAAGGAAGTGGGATCGACTTCCTTGAACTTTGTAAGACTTAGTCCTCTTCATGCCTGATCATATTTGCAAAGAATTTTAGTTTGTCTATACCCTTTGATAAATGCATGTAAAATTTTATGCATGAATGCATGTATGCATGGTTTTAACAAGGAAAGCACGGTGGGCTAAGGTAACAAGTGGACACGGTGTCCGGTGAAACTAAGGCTTTGACAGTAGTAACCAAGGTTCTATAAAGTTCCCAAACCACAACCTCTCTTCCGTATATCATAGTAGTACAAAGCAACGCTTGTCCATGATTATTCGTAAGAAGGTCTAGTTTGGGTGTAGTATTGCATGACGACTAAATTTCGAGACAACGCTCGGTTTAGCCACCGCACTACGTCCTAAGAAAGGCCAAGGATGGGTTCGGTAACTACGGTCCATAGCCTTCATCGGTCAATTGGAAGTAAAGTGTCTAAGCATGACAACACACGCCGACAACATCACCTCCAAAATGCCTCAGCTATGTGAGATTGATCGCGTAATCCAATGCACGAGGCAACCCTCGGAATGGATTGTCGATTATATCTCCCCTAATCTTAAGTTCACTCAGCCCGGGTATAGGGCTTTTGATATTCTCACCCCACACGTACACCAGAAAATTTTACATGTAAAAATAAAGCAAAGCATAAAACATAAAGCGTGTAAAACTAGGCGTAGCCCTAACTACTCCCCAGTGAAGTCGCCATTTCTGTCATCGTGATTTTCGGGTGTCAAATCATTAATTAGATTTGAACCTTTCAACCATTGATGTCTCTATTTTTTTGGGGGAGGTAAAATTGAGAAAACCTTAGAAATCCTAAGTTCGGGGCTGATTTCATCACGGGAAGGTGTTAGGCACCCGCAATGACTATAGTATCCTATAGGAACCGTTTTACTATGCTTTACGTTTATGCGTTGCTTTTATCGCTACTTGTAAAAAGATTAGTTTTAAGAATGAGAGGGAGAAGATGGGATTCTATTTTATTGGACTTGGAGAGATTTTAAGTCTCTTGCCTACATACCCTTTTAAGGGATCAAAATTCCATGTAGTTCTCTTCCAAAATGTTTTTGTGAGTTTTGTTTGTTTGTAGTTTTGAAAAAAGATTTTGAAGAAGGGAAAGAAGCCGTGTAGGCATTAGAATTGAAAAGAAAAAGAATGCATTTGGTTGGTTCAATTGTTAATGAAAGCGGTTAAAGTTGGAAATTAATTGCATTTTTGATTTGATTAAGAAAATAAAGGAAAAATCCTTTGGAGTTTTGACTCCAAGGTTTATTTGAAAAAGATTTGAAGTGATGGAGGTTCTTTGTTTTTCAAAAGCTTGATTTTCTCTAAGTATCGCGCATCCTAAACATACACCTAGCGATGAACATACAACGTGTGTGCGTGTGTCGGTGCATGTGTCGGTGTACATCCTCATAGTCCATAGTCCTTTACATCGGGTCCTATTTTACATCCTATAGTCTTGCATGAAATTAAAGAAAATAAACTAAGCCTAAAATATTGCATGAATTAACGAAAATTACATGGAGTAGTTAAAGAGGGAATATGGGTGAGATGAGATGCTTAGTATGCATGAAACATGGAGCAAAAGGTTAGTAAAACAAAATGAAAATGATAATGAAATATAAGTCCTAAACACAATGGCAACTAATCACAAAGAATTGGCCTAAAATCATACCAAACAAAAGTTGAGAAAGTATCACGAAATTGGCATCAAAGTTGTAACTAAACAAGATTGTAAAATATCACAATTAGTATCAAGAATCAAATCTAACAAAAAAAATGAAAATATTGTTTAAAATTGTAAACAAAAATCAACTAACACAATTAAACATATTTGCAAAAAATCGTAAACAAAAAGATCAACTAACACAATTAAACATATTTGCAAAAAATTGTAAACAAAAAGATCAACTAACACAATTAAACATATTTGCAAAAAATCAGAGGTAAACTCATGATAAAATTAAGTGCCAAACATCCACGTCACATGACAAGTTTCGGATCAAAAATTGCGCGAGAAAATTCACACAAAAACGCACAAAATACGAATCACGAGAGGAAATTGACGCGTATTATTTCCATCAGTCTCGAACACGTGAAAATAATACTAAACAGCCAAAAACATATCAAGAACACACTAAGAATTTTCCAGGAACTTTGCAAGGAATTTTAGCATGCATAGGGGTTCAGATAGCAAGAACAAAGGTGTAAATAGCGAGAAAAAATCAAGAAACTGAAAGAAAAACAAAAGCTGGCGGGTAAGAGGCCCAAACCCACGGATCTGATGGATCCGGATCAAGCTAACGCTCCAGGAGCGTTGGATTGATCCAGATCCATCAGGATCTTGATCAACGGCTGAGAATGAGAGGAGAGTGGACCGGGTCTTGGGTCAACCCGACCCAACACGTGTATAAAAGGGGCTACGACCCGGATTCCTTCACTTTTCATTCTTTTTTTCTTCTCTTCTCCGCCGTTGTTTCGTGTTCTTGAACCCTAACCCTAATCTCTGAAATCCGACCCAGAACTCCATGATTCATGGCTCAATCGCTTCCTTTCATGGTTCTAAACACGAATCCATTGCTGGTTTTCACATGCATTAGTTGAAACGACGTGGATCCAGAATTCTTTCTTGCGGAATCCGTACGGTTTTGGTTCATTTTTTTGTTCAAATCTTCTTTCTGTGTGTTTTTCTTGTTGATTCGTTGGTTTACAACGATGAATCACTGTTGTAAACCTTTGGAATCTTGAAATTTTCTCAGAAAAGGTTAGGGTTTGTGATTCCGAACCAAAGCTTCACGGATTCGCGCTGTTCTACGTCGTTATGGAACTCGTTGTTGTTCTTGAACGAAACAAAGGAGTAAGTTTGTGATTTTTACCTGATTTTGGTTCGGAGATTCGATCTGGATCTTCAGAAATCCTTGGATTCGATTCTGTTGTTGATCTTGGCTTGATTTCTGGAACGAAACTGGTGATTTTCTCCTTCTCCTTCTGAACTGGTTCGGATTCCGTGAATCTTTCTTTCCCTCTTCTTCTCAAACTTGCTTCTGTGATCGCATTTGGATTCGTTGCTTCCGGCGATGAATCTGGTGCTTGAATTGCAGAAATGAAGGCTCAATGATGAAGATTCAACGTTGAATCTCTGAGAGCTGTCCCAATTTCATTGATTTTGCTTGCATTCAGTTCTGGAAAAATTAGGGTTCATGCATTTGTTCTTGAGCTTTTGTGATTCTGATCTGTAACTGCCAAGAGAGAGAAAAAAATCTGTTTGTGTGATGTGGCGCTTGATGAATGGGATCTCTGACTCTGACACTGTGCAGTGGTGGCCTTTTATAGGCTGCCACATGTGCATTTGGACCAATGGGAACCTGCCATCTGGATTGAACTGCCCGTGTGGCTCTTGAGGACCAATCTGCAATTGTATAAAGATTTGGACTGTTTTGCAATTATGTAAAAAAAATGGGACTGAACTGCTATTTATTAAAAATGGACTGTTTTTAAAAGAAATGAAAGAATTGGACTGTTTTCAAAAGAATTGGGACAAACTTGCAAAAAAACAAAATATTTGGACTGAATTGTAATTTTTAAAAGTATTTGGACTAAAATGTAAAAATAATAAAATTGGCTAAAAAATGTAATTTGAAATGCAACGTAAAGTGAAACGATTAAAATTGACACAACGGACTAAAATGAACAAATTACAAAATGAGGTATTTTAAAATACCTTTCTGCCCAAAAATCAAATAATGTGAAAAGACTAAAATGCCCCTGGGGCAAAAACGACTCAAACTGACTCAGACGCAAAACTAAGATGATTTTTAAACAGAATTTGATATATGATTTATGCAAAACAGTTGAAAAGACTCAGGGACAAATTGCAGGGACTGAAAATGGGTTCCTTTGTAGGAAATGACCAAAATACCCTTTTGTATGATTTTATGCAAAAAGTTTAAAAGACTGAAGCAGTAACGTATGCAGCTGGAGCACAGTAGAAAACACGGTGAATTTGAAAGTATTAGAAAATAACAGAGGAATTTGAGTGAGTATTTTTAGGTCCAAAATGAGGGTATGACAGCTGCCCCTATTTAAGTTTCTTTGTCTGGAGAGTCAAGAGACGGAGTCTTTGGCTTGACATGACGAAGATACTTAAATATCGACATTAGCACTGATTTTGGGCATAAAAATACATTCGTAGATGCTATGTATGCCATGCAACATTTGTGTTATGAATGCAAGACAAACTGAGAATTGAATTTAACAGAATATGTCATATCCATTGCGGGATTGGTAGACATTAACAGAATAGCAAAAAGGAATATGTCGTATCCATTGCGGGATTGATTGACATTAACAGAATAGCAAAAAGAAAAAATGTCGCATCCATTGCGGGACTGATTGACATTAAAATAACAAGATCACAAGACTCACTGGGGAGACTTGAAAGCAAATTTGACAGGTACAAGCTGTTCTGGGATGCGAACTGGCCGCTTGACCGGGAATATTGACAACAAAGGGCGCAAGCTGCTCTTGTATTTGAGCTGGTTACTTGGCTGAAAGAAAATATAGAAAGCACAAGCTGTTCTTGGACACGAACTGGTTACTTGGCTGAAAGAAAAACAAAATGGGAAGCCCAAGCCGTTCTTGTATTTGAACTAGTTACTCGGCGGACAGAAAACAAAATAGAAAGCACGAGCTGTTCTTGAATTCGAACTGGTTACTCGGCGGATATCAAAAGGGTAGGTACAAGCTGTTCTTGGGTATGAACTTGCTACTTGACCGATAACAAGAGTGAATTGACAGGCACAAGCTGTTCTTGGATATGAACCTGCTGCTTGACCGATAACAGAAACAAATTGTATTTGAAAAAGACTTGAATTTGATTGACATAACTGCAGGAGCTTGAATTTGACAGGAATGTTGACAAGACTGTTGAACTTTGAGATTGACATGACAGCAGACATTTATTGTTGGCAGAAGAAATTTGAGGTTGACATGATTGATTTTGATTGAAATTAACATAGGAATTGAGAATGCAGATGCGTATGAATAGCATGACAATTTTATCAAATGCATGAACATGTAAGATGCATGATTATGCATGTATGAATGTTTTGAAATGCATGATGATTGGCAATTTGTAGACACAATTTCGCAGAGACAGCCAAAACATTGGAATATTGGGCACGTAATGGCTCGCGCTCGGACATATACTTGCAAAAGTTCCTTCTGGGGACGCAGTCGTTCGAAGATACATCGAGACCGTCGTTGAAGGCAGGAAGCTATAAAATTGTAGAGAAAAACAGTTTGAATGGTATTGCTGCTTGTTGGAACAGTCACGTCAGTGCTTTGGACATCGCATCTGTGGTCAATGCTTTTGCATGCTTGTTTTTTCATTTTTTATTTTTTCTTTTCTTATTTTCATCATCCCATTTTTGCCTGGATCGCCCTTTCGGGTTTTCGACCCACCGGGGGATAGTTTTTTTGTGTTGCCCCTGTTTTTGCCTGAATTGCCTTTGAAGGTTGTCAATCCATCGGGGTGCTCATTCTTGCTTAAGCCGCCCTTTCGGGTTTTCAGCTTAGCGAGCATATTCATTTTTCATGCCTTTCATTCTGTTTTTTCATTCTTGCCATTGACCACAGACCGTCACTGGGAGGAAGGCTTGCTAGTAACTTGAATTGGAACTGATATCAATATAGATTTGTTCATGCATGTTCATTTGAATGTACCTAGCTGTTCAGGCTTGTTTTTCAAAATACTTAAAAAATTTCAATTTTCACAATGTTTATTCCGGACATGCATCATTATTAACATAGAAAAAATCTTTTTGTACAAAGTTTTGAAAATAGAATAGAAAAATAGAGTGCCAAACAAAAGCATAGGCTCAAATCGATGTATAAGGGTGGTAATCGGCCAAAAGCGCAACCCCACAGATTTACAAATCTTGGAAAATGGTAATTTTATTGGTTGATGGTACATTGAACACAATAACTGCTATGGTATCTGAAACTCTTGAATCCGCAGGCGTCGGAACCTCGGATGAGAACAGCAAAACATCAATTGCAAAGATCCCAAGGGGAAAAGTAATTTGCCAAATATAGTCAATTGTCTTTTATTTCAATCTCATTTTTGCATGAACCGCCCTTTCGGGTTTTCGGCTCATCGAGACGCTCATTTTTGCCTGAGTTACATGTAATCTCAGCGAGCTTTTACATTTTTGTTTCTTGTCCCTTATTTTGCCTGGACCGCCCTTTCGGGTTTTCGATCCACCGGGAAGCGCATTTTTGCCTAGGCCGCCCTTTCGGGTTTTCGACCTACCACGCTGTTCTTTTCATCTTTAGACAAAGTACTTCTTGACTATATCGGCATTCACAGGATTCGGAAGCTCTACACCATCCATGTGCGTGAGAATCAAAGCACCGCCAGAGAAAGCCTCCTTGACAACATAAGGTCCCTCATAGTTAGGCGTCCACTTGCCCCTTGGGTCGGGTTGCTGATTCATTCTTCTTTTCAATACGAGCTCACCCTCCTTGAATTCCCGAGGACGGACCTTCTTGTCAAAAGCATTTTTCATCCTTGTTTGATACATCTGACCGTGAGCCAAAGCGTCCAGGCGTCTTTCCTCAATCAAATTCAACTGGTCGTACCGACTCTGGCACCATTCAGCCTCAGACAACTTTGCTTCCATAATCACACGGAGAGACGGAATCTCCACTTCCAATGGAAGGACCGCTTCCATGCCGTACACCAGAGAAAAAGGCGTTGCTCCGGTTGAACTACGAACTGTAGTGCGGTAGCCATGTAGAGCATAGGGCAACATCTCATGCCAGTCTTTGTATGTTGTTACCATCTTCTGCACAATCTTCTTGATGTTCTTATTGGCGGCCTCGACTGCACCATTCATCTGAGGTCTGTAAGGAGAAGAATTGTGGTGTTCAATCTTGAATTTCTCGCATAAGGCTTGCACCATGTCATTGTTCAGGTTGGTACCATTGTCAGTGATAATCTTGCTAGGGACACCATACCGACAGATGATATTGTTCTTGATGAATTTGACTACTACTTGCTTAGTCACGTTGGCATATGATGCAGCTTCGACCCATTTGGTGAAATAATCGATTGCTACCAGAATAAAACGATGACCATTTGAAGCTTTTGGTTCAATTCTTCCGATCATATCAATGCCCCACATAGAGAAAGGCCACGGAGAAGACATAACATTGAGAGTGTGCGGAGGCACATGGATCTTATCAGCATATATTTGACACTTGTGGCACTTTCTGGCATATTGACAGCAATCGCGCTCCATAGTCATCCAGTAGTAACCAGCTCTCAACAACTTTCTAGACATAGCATGCCCCGATGCGTGGGTCCCAAAGGTACCATCGTGCACATCGTGCATCAGCTGTTCCGCTTCACATTCGTCAACACATCTTAACAACACCATATCGAAATTCCTTTTGTACAGGACATCACCATCCAGCAGGAACCTGCTAGCCAACCTGCGCAGTGTCTTCTTGTCTTTGATGGAAGCACCTGGCGGATACTTACGGCTTTGCAGAAATTGTTTGATATCATAATACCAGGGTTTACTGTCGACTCCGCCTGATTCTGTCCGTACAATTGCATCGCTGACAGTAAACACATGAGCGGGCCGATCTAAGCGTTGTACTTTGATCATCGGCACATGATTCCAATGGTTCACTTGAAGCATAGAAGATAAGGTAGCAAGAGCATCGGCCATCTGGTTCTCCTCTCGGGGGATATGGTGCAACTCGACCTTTGTAAAATACGTCAACAGGCGCCTCGCATAGTCACGGTAAGGGATCAAATTGGCATGATGGGTCTCCCATTCTCCCTTTATCTGGTTGATGACTAGTGCAGAGTCTCCATAGATGTCGAGGTGCTTGATTCTCATATCGATGGCCTCTTCAATTCCCAAGATGCACGCCTCGTACTCGGCCACGTTGTTGGTGCATTCAAACACAATCCGGGCTGTGAAAGGGATATGATGTCCCTGCGGAGCCACAATTACTGCGCCAATTCCTCGGCCATAGGCATTAACAGCACCATCAAAGACCAATCCCCACTTGCTATCAGGGTCTGGACCTTCACCGATCAGTGGTTCTTCACAGTCTCTTGATTTCAGAAACATGACCTCTTCGTCGGGGAAATCGAACTTCAACGGTTGATAATCATCAAGTGGTTGGCAAGCGAGATGGTCAGCCAGGATACTCCCTCTAATGGCTTTCTGAGCTTTAAACACAATATCATATTCTGACAGTAACATTTGCCAACGTGCAATTTTTCCAGTGACAGCCGGTTTCTCAAAGATGTACTTGATTGGATCCATCCGGGATATCAACCAAGTTGTATGATTTATCAAGTAATGACGCAGGCGTTTGGCAGCCCAAGCTAGTGCACAACAGGTTTTCTCGAGCATTGTATACCGAGTCTCACAATCGGTGAATTTCTTGCTCAAATAATAGATCGCATGCTCTTTCTTTCCAGTCTCGTCTTGCTGACCGAGCACACATCCCATGGATTCATCCAGCACCGACAGATACATGATCAATGGCCTTCCTTCCACCGGCGGAACGAGGATAGGAGGTTCTAGCAAGTAACTCTTAATGTTGTCGAAAGCTTCTTGGCATTCATCATTCCATACTACAGGTTGATTCTTCCTGAGTAACTTGAAAATCGGCCCGCAGGTCGCAGTCATGTGGGATATAAATCTGGAAATATAGTTCAAACGCCCGAGGAACCCTCTGACCTGCTTCTCAGTTTGCGGAGCCGGCATCTCGCGGATGGCTCGAACTTTGTCAGGATCTACTTCAATGCCCTTCTGGCTGACAATGAAGCCTAGCAATTTTCCTGATCTAACACCGAATGTACACTTGTTTGGGTTCAGCCGAAGCTTGTACTTCCTCAACCTTTCAAACATCTTAGCCAAGTACTCGACGTGTTGTTCTTCATCGCTCGACTTGACAATCATGTCATCTACATACACCTCAACCTCTTTGTGGATCATGTCATGGAACAAAGTGGTCATCCCCCTTTGGTAGGTAGCACCAGCATTTATTAGACCAAACGGCATCGCTTTGCAGCAAAAAGTTCCCCACGGAGTGATGAACGACGTCTTCTCCCTGTCCTTGGGTGACATTTTGATTTGGTTATAGCCAGAAAAACCGTCCATGAAGGAGAACACTTTGCACTGGGCAGTATTGTCAACGAGCACATCAATGTGAGGCAGTGGGAAATTGTCTTTCAAGCTTGCTCTGTTCAAATCTCTATAGTCAACACACATCCGAACCTTACCATCTTTCTTCGGCACTGGCACGATGTTAGCAACCCACTCGGGATACTCAACTGTCATGAGAAAACCCGCATCGATCTGTTTCTGCACTTCCGCCTTGATCTTCAGAGCCATGTCTGGCCGAGTCCGTCTCAACTTTTGCCTGACAGGAGGACAGTCTGGCTTTGTCGGTATCCGATGCTCCACAATCTGAGGATCCAAACCTGGCATGTCTTCATATGACCATGCAAAAATGTCCGAGTACTCTCGGAGAAGCTGAAAGATCCTTTTCTTGACCCCTTCCTCCAATGCAGCACCGACTTTGATCTCTCTTTTGTTATCTTCGGTACCCAAGTTGACTAGCTCGATCTCCTCCTGATGAGGCCGAATGGTTTTCTCTTCTTGTTCAAGCAATCGGGCAATCTCATCTGGTATGTCATCACTATCCTCATCTTCGGTCTCGAATACCGGGGATTCAACAGTTTGGAGAAGCATAGAGTCACTGTGTTCAACGGGTTTATTTTGGTTCGATCTGCGTGACATGATTGGATGATTTTTTTAGAAAATAGTTTTCATGCAGATCTTTGAAATTAATAAGAAAACACAGATGTTTTGGTTTTTTCTGGCATTACCATTATTTCCAAGGGAAAAGCATTAAAGAAGGAAAAGAGTCGTGAAAGAAACGACGTTTTTTATTGATAATGGTGATGTCGGAACAAACATGCCCTTTACAAAGAAGGTCACTTCCGCCTCGGGCAAGACGGAAGGATTGTTATTTTGAAAATACAGCCTAAACAGCAAGACATATTACTTAGAATCATGCACAAACACAGGGAGATTGATAACGTTCCAGTTCTTTGCAATGCCTCCTGGTACAACAAACACGGGCCTAGACCCACTGAGCACGGGCCATTTTTCAAACTGCGGCAGAAGAACCAGGAGACAATGAGCACTTGGAAGTTTTGTTGTGTTGTTTTTGAATGATGCATATGATGCATGATATGTATAAATGCAGATGCAAAAATGACTCTTTTCGTTATCAAAAGGGTTTTAGACAAACTATAAACTTTTGCAAACATTTAGCAAGATGACGGAATTAGAAAGCTGTCAAGACAAATTGTTTTGAAATGCTAAGCGAAAGGAAGTGGGATCGACTTCCTTGAACTTTGTAAGACTTAGTCCTCTTCATGCCTGATCATATTTGCAAAGAATTTTAGTTTGTCTATACCCTTTGATAAATGCATGTAAAATTTTATGCATGAATGCATGTATGCATGGTTTTAACAAGGAAAGCACGGTGGGCTAAGGTAACAAGTGGACACGGTGTCCGGTGAAACTAAGGCTTTGACAGTAGTAACCAAGGTTCTATAAAGTTCCCAAACCACAACCTCTCTTCCGTATATCATAGTAGTACAAAGCAACGCTTGTCCATGATTATTCGTAAGAAGGTCTAGTTTGGGTGTAGTATTGCATGACGACTAAATTTCGAGACAACGCTCGGTTTAGCCACCGCACTACGTCCTAAGAAAGGCCAAGGATGGGTTCGGTAACTACGGTCCATAGCCTTCATCGGTCAATTGGAAGTAAAGTGTCTAAGCATGACAACACACGCCGACAACATCACCTCCAAAATGCCTCAGCTATGTGAGATTGATCGCGTAATCCAATGCACGAGGCAACCCTCGGAATGGATTGTCGATTATATCTCCCCTAATCTTAAGTTCACTCAGCCCGGGTATAGGGCTTTTGATATTCTCACCCCACACGTACACCAGAAAATTTTACATGTAAAAATAAAGCAAAGCATAAAACATAAAGCGTGTAAAACTAGGCGTAGCCCTAACTACTCCCCAGTGAAGTCGCCATTTCTGTCATCGTGATTTTCGGGTGTCAAATCATTAATTAGATTTGAACCTTTCAACCATTGATGTCTCTATTTTTTTGGGGGAGGTAAAATTGAGAAAACCTTAGAAATCCTAAGTTCGGGGCTGATTTCATCACGGGAAGGTGTTAGGCACCCGCAATGACTATAGTATCCTATAGGAACCGTTTTACTATGCTTTACGTTTATGCGTTGCTTTTATCGCTACTTGTAAAAAGATTAGTTTTAAGAATGAGAGGGAGAAGATGGGATTCTATTTTATTGGACTTGGAGAGATTTTAAGTCTCTTGCCTACATACCCTTTTAAGGGATCAAAATTCCATGTAGTTCTCTTCCAAAATGTTTTTGTGAGTTTTGTTTGTTTGTAGTTTTGAAAAAAGATTTTGAAGAAGGGAAAGAAGCCGTGTAGGCATTAGAATTGAAAAGAAAAAGAATGCATTTGGTTGGTTCAATTGTTAATGAAAGCGGTTAAAGTTGGAAATTAATTGCATTTTTGATTTGATTAAGAAAATAAAGGAAAAATCCTTTGGAGTTTTGACTCCAAGGTTTATTTGAAAAAGATTTGAAGTGATGGAGGTTCTTTGTTTTTCAAAAGCTTGATTTTCTCTAAGTATCGCGCATCCTAAACATACACCTAGCGATGAACATACAACGTGTGTGCGTGTGTCGGTGCATGTGTCGGTGTACATCCTCATAGTCCATAGTCCTTTACATCGGGTCCTATTTTACATTCTATAGTCTTGCATGAAATTAAAGAAAATAAACTAAGCCTAAAATATTGCATGAATTAACGAAAATTACATGGAGTAGTTAAAGAGGGAATATGGGTGAGATGAGATGCTTAGTATGCATGAAACATGGAGCAAAAGGTTAGTAAAACAAAATGAAAATGATAATGAAATATAAGTCCTAAACACAATGGCAACTAATCACAAAGAATTGGCCTAAAATCATACCAAACAAAAGTTGAGAAAGTATCACGAAATTGGCATCAAAGTTGTAACTAAACAAGATTGTAAAATATCACAATTAGTATCAAGAATCAAATCTAACAAAAAAAATGAAAATATTGTTTAAAATTGTAAACAAAAATCAACTAACACAATTAAACATATTTGCAAAAAATCGTAAACAAAAAGATCAACTAACACAATTAAACATATTTGCAAAAAATTGTAAACAAAAAGATCAACTAACACAATTAAACATATTTGCAAAAAATCAGAGGTAAACTCATGATAAAATTAAGTGCCAAACATCCACGTCACATGACAAGTTTCGGATCAAAAATTGCGCGAGAAAATTCACACAAAAACGCACAAAATACGAATCACGAGAGGAAATTGACGCGTATTATTTCCATCAGTCTCGAACACGTGAAAATAATACTAAACAGCCAAAAACATATCAAGAACACACTAAGAATTTTCCAGGAACTTTGCAAGGAATTTTAGCATGCATAGGGGTTCAGATAGCAAGAACAAAGGTGTAAATAGCGAGAAAAAATCAAGAAACTGAAAGAAAAACAAAAGCTGGCGGGTAAGAGGCCCAAACCCACGGATCTGATGGATCCGGATCAAGCTAACGCTCCAGGAGCGTTGGATTGATCCAGATCCATCAGGATCTTGATCAACGGCTGAGAATGAGAGGAGAGTGGACCGGGTCTTGGGTCAACCCGACCCAACACGTGTATAAAAGGGGCTACGACCCGGATTCCTTCACTTTTCATTCTTTTTTTCTTCTCTTCTCCGCCGTTGTTTCGTGTTCTTGAACCCTAACCCTAATCTCTGAAATCCGACCCAGAACTCCATGATTCATGGCTCAATCGCTTCCTTTCATGGTTCTAAACACGAATCCATTGCTGGTTTTCACATGCATTAGTTGAAACGACGTGGATCCAGAATTCTTTCTTGCGGAATCCGTACGGTTTTGGTTCATTTTTTTGTTTAAATCTTCTTTCTGTGTGTTTTTCTTGTTGATTCGTTGGTTTACAACGATGAATCACCGTTGTAAACCTTTGGAATCTTGAAATTTTCTCAGAAAAGGTTAGGGTTTGTGATTCCGAACCAAAGCTTCACGGATTCGCGCTGTTCTACGTCGTTATGGAACTCGTTGTTGTTCTTGAACGAAACAAAGGAGTAAGTTTGTGATTTTTACCTGATTTTGGTTCGGAGATTCGATCTGGATCTTCAGAAATCCTTGGATTCGATTCTGTTGTTGATCTTGGCTTGATTTCTGGAACGAAACTGGTGATTTTCTCCTTCTCCTTCTGAACTGGTTCGGATTCCGTGAATCTTTCTTTCCCTCTTCTTCTCAAACTTGCTTCTGTGATCGCATTTGGATTCGTTGCTTCCGGCGATGAATCTGGTGCTTGAATTGCAGAAATGAAGGCTCAATGATGAAGATTCAACGTTGAATCTCTGAGAGCTGTCCCAATTTCATTGATTTTGCTTGCATTCAGTTCTGGAAAAATTAGGGTTCATGCATTTGTTCTTGAGCTTTTGTGATTCTGATCTGTAACTGCCAAGAGAGAGAAAAAAAATCTGTTTGTGTGATGTGGCGCTTGATGAATGGGATCTCTGACTCTGACACTGTGCAGTGGTGGCCTTTTATAGGCTGCCACATGTGCATTTGGACCAATGGGAACCTGCCATCTGGATTGAA
The DNA here is from genome assembly GCA_958299785.1 of Medicago lupulina. Taxonomy (NCBI): domain Eukaryota; kingdom Viridiplantae; phylum Streptophyta; class Magnoliopsida; order Fabales; family Fabaceae; genus Medicago; species Medicago lupulina. The sequence continues at coordinate 48,575,282 of OY283139.1, read as the reverse complement.
CTGCCCGTGTGGCTCTTGAGGACCAATCTGCAATTGTATAAAGATTTGGACTGTTTTGCAATTATGTAAAAAAAATGGGACTGAACTGCAATTTATTAAAAATGGACTGTTTTTAAAAGAAATGAAAGAATTGGACTGTTTTCAAAAGAATTGGGACAAACTTGCAAAAAAACAAAATATTTGGACTGAATTGTAATTTTTAAAAGTATTTGGACTAAAATGTAAAAATAATAAAATTGGCTAAAAAATGTAATTTGAAATGCAACGTAAAGTGAAACGATTAAAATTGACACAACGGACTAAAATGAACAAATTACAAAATGAGGTATTTTAAAATACCTTTCTGCCCAAAAATCAAATAATGTGAAAAGACTAAAATGCCCCTGGGGCAAAAACGACTCAAACTGACTCAGACGCAAAACTAAGATGATTTTTAAACAGAATTTGATACATGATTTATGCAAAACAGTTGAAAAGACTCAGGGACAAATTGCAGGGACTGAAAATGGGTTCCTTTGTAGGAAATGACCAAAATACCCTTTTGTATGATTTTATGCAAAAAGTTTAAAAGACTGAAGCAGTAACGTATGCAGCTGGAGCACAGTAGAAAACACGGTGAATTTGAAAGTATTAGAAAATAACAGAGGAATTTGAGTGAGTATTTTTAGGTCCAAAATGAGGGTATGACAGCTGCCCCTATTTAAGTTTCTTTGTCTGGAGAGTCAAGAGACGGAGTCTTTGGCTTGACATGACGAAGATACTTAAATATCGACATTAGCACTGATTTTGGGCATAAAAATACATTCGTAGATGCTATGTATGCCATGCAACATTTGTGTTATGAATGCAAGACAAACTGAGAATTGAATTTAACAGAATATGTCATATCCATTGCGGGATTGGTAGACATTAACAGAATAGCAAAAAGGAATATGTCGTATCCATTGCGGGATTGATTGACATTAACAGAATAGCAAAAAGAAAAAATGTCGCATCCATTGCGGGACTGATTGACATTAAAATAACAAGATCACAAGACTCACTGGGGAGACTTGAAAGCAAATTTGACAGGTACAAGCTGTTCTGGGATGCGAACTGGCCGCTTGACCGGGAATATTGACAACAAAGGGCGCAAGCTGCTCTTGTATTTGAGCTGGTTACTTGGCTGAAAGAAAATATAGAAAGCACAAGCTGTTCTTGGACACGAACTGGTTACTTGGCTGAAAGAAAAACAAAATGGGAAGCCCAAGCCGTTCTTGTATTTGAACTAGTTACTCGGCGGACAGAAAACAAAATAGAAAGCACGAGCTGTTCTTGAATTCGAACTGGTTACTCGGCGGATATCAAAAGGGTAGGTACAAGCTGTTCTTGGGTATGAACTTGCTACTTGACCGATAACAAGAGTGAATTGACAGGCACAAGCTGTTCTTGGATATGAACCTGCTGCTTGACCGATAACAGAAACAAATTGTATTTGAAAAAGACTTGAATTTGATTGACATAACTGCAGGAGCTTGAATTTGACAGGAATGTTGACAAGACTGTTGAACTTTGAGATTGACATGACAGCAGACATTTATTGTTGGCAGAAGAAATTTGAGGTTGACATGATTGATTTTGATTGAAATTAACATAGGAATTGAGAATGCAGATGCGTATGAATAGCATGACAATTTTATCAAATGCATGAACATGTAAGATGCATGATTATGCATGTATGAATGTTTTGAAATGCATGATGATTGGCAATTTGTAGACACAATTTCGCAGAGACAGCCAAAACATTGGAATATTGGGCACGTAATGGCTCGCGCTCGGACATATACTTGCAAAAGTTCCTTCTGGGGACGCAGTCGTTCGAAGATACATCGAGACCGTCGTTGAAGGCAGGAAGCTATAAAATTGTAGAGAAAAACAGTTTGAATGGTATTGCTGCTTGTTGGAACAGTCACGTCAGTGCTTTGGACATCGCATCTGTGGTCAATGCTTTTGCATGCTTGTTTTTTCATTTTTTATTTTTTCTTTTCTTATTTTCATCATCCCATTTTTGCCTGGATCGCCCTTTCGGGTTTTCGACCCACCGGGGGATAGTTTTTTTGTGTTGCCCCTGTTTTTGCCTGAATTGCCTTTGAAGGTTGTCAATCCATCGGGGGATAGTTTTATTTTTAGCATATTTGTCGGTTACTATTTTAAAAGTAATCGGCAAGATATTTATTTTTAGCTTATTTGTCGGTTATTATTTTAAAAGTAATCGACAAGATTTTTATTTTCAACATATTCGTCGGTTCCTATTTCAAAAGTAATCGGCAAGATTTTTAGTTTTAGCATATTTGTCGGTTGCTATTTTAAAAGCAATCGAGAAGATTTTTATTTTCAACATATTCGTCGCTTACTATTTCAAAAGTAATCGGCATGATTTATTTTCAGCACATTCGTCGGTTACTATTTCAAAAGTAATCGGCAAGATTTATTTTCAGCACATATTCGTCGGTTACTATATCAAAGGTAATCGGCAAGATTTATTTTCAGCACATTCGTCGGTTACTATTTCAAAAGTAATCGACAAGATTTTTATTTTCAACATATTTGTCGGTTACTATTTTAAAAGTAATCGACAAGATTTTTATTTTCAACATATTCGTCAGTTACTATTTCGAAAGTAATCGGCAAGACTTTATTTTCAGCACATTCTTTGGTTACTTTTTTAAAAGTAATCGGTAAGATTTTTATTTCCAACATATTCATCGCTTACTATTTCAAAAGTAATCAGCATGATTTATTTTCAGCACATTCGTCGGTTACTATTTCAAAAGTAATCGGCAAGATTTTTATTTTCAGCATATTGGTCGGTGACTATTTCAAAAGTAATCGGCAAGATTTTTATTTTCAGCATATTTGTCGGTTACTTTTTCAAAAGTAATCGGCAAGATTTTTATTTTTAGCATATTTGTCGGTTACTATTTTAAAAGTAATCGGCAAGATTTTTATTTTCAACATATTCGTCGGTTCCTATTTCAAAAGTAATCGGCAAGATTTTTAGTTTTAGCATATTTGTCGGTTACTATTTTAAAAGTAATCGAGAAGATTTTTATTTTCAACATATTCGTCGCTTACTATTTCAAAAGTAATCGGCATGATTTATTTTCAGCACATTCGTCGGTTACTATTTCAAAAGTAATCGGCAAGATTTATTTTCAGCACATATTCGTCGGTTACTATTTCAAAAGTAATGGGCAAGACTTTTATTTTCAGCACATTTGTCGGTTACTATTTCAATAGTAATCGGCATGATTAATTTTAAGCACATTCGTCGGTTACTATTTCAAAAATAATCGGCATGATTTATTTTCAACACATTCGTCGGTTACTATTTCAAAAGTAATCGGCATGAACTATTTTCTGCACATTCGTCGGTTACTATTTCAAAAGTAATCGGCAAGATTTTTATTTTTAGCTTATTTGTCGGTTATTATTTTAAAAGTAATCGACAAGATTTTTATTTTCAACATATTCGTCGGTTCCTATTTCAAAAGTAATCGGCAAGATTTTTAGTTTTAGCATATTTGTCGGTTACTATTTTAAAAGCAATCGAGAAGATTTTTATTTTCAACATATTCGTCGCTTACTATTTCAAAAGTAATCGGCATGATTTATTTTCAGCACATTCGTCGGTTACTATTTCAAAAGTAATCGGCAAGATTTATTTTCAGCACATATTCGTCGGTTACTATTTAAAAAGTAATGGGCAAGACTTTTATTTTCAGCACATTTGTCGGTTACTATTTCAATAGTAATCGGCATGATTTATTTTCAGCACATTCGTCGGTTACTATTTCAAAAATAATCGGCATGATTTATTTTCAACACAATCGTCGGTTACTATTTCAAAAGTAATCGGCATGATCTATTTTCTGCACAATCGTCGGTTACTATTTCAAAAGTAATCGGCAAGATTTTTATTTTCAGCATATTTGTCGGTTACTATTTTAAAAGTAATCGACAAGATTTTTATTTTCAACATATTCGTCGGTTCCTATTTAAAAAGTAATCGGCAAGACTTTATTTTCAGTACATTCGTTGGTTACTATTTTAAAAGTAATCGGTAAGATTTTTATTTTCAACATATTCGTCGCTTACTATTTCGAAAGTAATCGGCATGATTTATTTTCAGCACATTCGTCGGTTACTATTTCAAAAGTAATCGGCAAGATTTCTATATTCAACATATTTGTCGGTTACTATTTTAAAAGTAATCGACAAGATTTTTATTTTCAACATATTCGTCGGTTACTATTTCAAAAGTAATCGGCAAGACTTTATTTTCAGCATATTCCTTTGTTACTATTTCAAAAGTAATCGGTAAGATTTTTATTTTCAACATATTCGTCGGTTACTATTTCAAAGGTAATCGGCATGATTTATTTTCAGTACATTCGTTGGTTACTATTTTAAAAGTAATCGGTAAGATTTTTATTTTCAACATATTCGTCGCTTACTATTTCAAAAGTAATCGGCATGATTTATTTTCAGCACATTCGTCAGGTTACTATTTCAAAAGTATTCGGCAAGACTTTTATTTTCAGCACATTTGTCGGTTACTATTTCAATAGTAATTGGCATGATTTATTTTCAACACATTTGTCGGTTACTATTTCAAAAGTAATCGGCAAGACTTTATATTCAACACATTCGTCGGTTACTATTTCAAAAGTAATCGGCATGATCTATTTTCTGCACATTCGTCGGTTACTATTTCAAAAGTAATCAGCAAAATTTTTATATTCAGCATATTCGTCGATTACTATTTCAAAGGTAATCGGCAAGATTTATTTTCAGCACATTCGTCGGTTACTATTTCAAAAGTAATCGGCAAGATTTTTCTTTTTAGCATATTTGTCTGTTACTATTTTAGAATTAATCGGCAAGACTATATTTTCAGCACATTCGTCGGTTACTATTTCAAAAGTAATCGGCAAGACTTTATTTTCAGCACATTCGTCGGTTACTATTTCAATAGTAATCGGCAAGATTTTTATTTTCAGCATGTACGTCGGTTACTATTTCAAAAGTAATCGGCAAGATTTTTATCTTCAGCATATTTGTCGGTTACTATTTTAAAAGTAATCGGCAAGACTATATTTTCAGCACATTCGTCGATTACTATTTCAAAAGTAATCGGCAAGATTTTTATTTTCAACATATTCGTCGGTTACTATTTCAAAAGTAATCGGCAAGTCTTTATTTTCAGCACATTCATTGGTTACTTTTTTAAAAGTAATCGGTAAGATTTTTATTTCCAACATATTCATCGCTTACTATATCAAAAGTAATCAGCATGATTTATTTTCAGCACATTCGTCGGTTACTATTTCAAAGGTAATCGACAAGATTTTTATTTTCAGCATATTGGTCGGTGACTATTTCAAAAGTAATCGGCAAGATTTTTATTTTCAGCATATTTGTCGGTTACTTTTTCAAAAGTAATCGGCAAGATTTTTATTTTCAGCATATTTGTCGGTTACTATTTTAAAAGTAATCGACAAGATTTTTATTTTCAACATATTTGTCGTTTACTATTTCAAAAGTAATCGGCAAGACTTTATTTTCAGCATATTCGTTGTTACTATTTCAAAAGTAATCGGTAAGATTTTTATTTTAAACATATTCGTCGCTTACTATTTCAAAAGTAATCGGCATGATTTATTTTCAGCACATTCTTCGGTTACTATTTCAAAAGTAATCGGCAAGATTTATTTTAAGCACATTCGTCGGTTACTATTTCAAAAATAATCGGCATGATTTATTTTCAACACATTCGTCGGATACTATTTCAAAAGTAATCGGCATGAACTATTTTCTGCACATTCGTCGGTTACTATTTCAAAAGTAATCGGCAAGATTTTTATTTTTTGCACATTCGTTGGTTACTATTTTAAAAGTAATCGGTAAGATTTTTATTTTCAACATATTCGTCGCTTACTATTTCAAAAGTAATCGGCATGATTTATTTTCAGCACATTCGTCAGGTTACTATTTCAAAAGTATTCGGCAAGACTTTTATTTTCAGCACATTTGTCGGTTACTATTTCAATAGTAATTGGCATGATTTATTTTCAGCACATTCGTCAGGTTACTATTTCAAAAGTATTCGGCAAGACTTTTATTTTCAGCACATTTGTCGGTTACTATTTCAATAGTAATTGGCATGATTTATATTCAACACATTCGTCGGTTACTATTTCAAAAGTAATCGGCATGATCTATTTTCTGCACATTCGTCGGTTACTATTTCAAAAGTAATCAGCAAAATTTTTATATTCAGCATATTCGTCGATTACTATTTCAAAGGTAATCGGCAAGATTTATTTTCAGCACATTCGTCGGTTACTATTTCAAAAGTAATCGGCAAGATTTTTCTTTTTAGCATATTTGTCTGTTACTATTTTAGAATTAATCGGCAAGACTATATTTTCAGCACATTCGTCGGTTACTATTTCAAAAGTAATCGGCAAGACTTTATTTTCAGCACATTCGTCGGTTACTATTTCAATAGTAATCGGCAAGATTTTTATTTTCAGCATGTACGTCGGTTACTATTTCAAAAGTAATCGGCAAGATTTTTATCTTCAGCATATTTGTCGGTTACTATTTTAAAAGTAATCGGCAAGACTTTATTTTCAGCACATTCGTCGATTACTATTTCAAAAGTAATCGGCAAGATTTTTATTTTCAACATATTCGTCGGTTACTATTTCAATAGTAATCGGCAAGACTTTTATTTTCAGCAAATTTGTTGGTTACTATTTCAAAAGTAATCGGCAAGATTTTTATTTTCAGCATATTTGTCGGTTACTATTTTAAAAGTAATCGACAAGATTTTTATTTTCAACATATTTGTCGGTTACTATTTCAAAAGTAATCGGCAAGACTTTATTTTCAGCATATTCGTTGTTACTATTTCAAAAGTAATCGGCATGATTTATTTTCAGCACATTCGTCGGTTACTATTTCAAAAGTAATCGGCAAGATTTATTTTAAGCACATTCGTCGGTTAATATTTCAAAAATAATCGGCATGATTTATTTTCAACACATTCGTCGGTTACTATTTCAAAAGTAATCGGCATGAACTATTTTCTGCACATTCGTCGGTTACTATTTCAAAAGTAATCGGCAAGATTTTTATTTTCTGCACATTCGTCGGTTACTATTTCAAAAGTAATCGGCAAGATTTTTATTTTTAGCTTATTTGTCGGTTATTATTTTAAAAGTAATCGACAAGATTTTTATTTTCAACATATTCGTCGGTTCCTATTTCAAAAGTAATCGGCAAGATTTTTAGTTTTAGCATATTTGTCGGTTACTATTTTAAAAGCAATCGAGAAGATTTTTATTTTCAACATATTCGTCGCTTACTATTTCAAAAGTAATCGGCATGATTTATTTTCAGCACATTCGTCGGTTACTATTTCAAAAGTAATCGGCAAGATTTATTTTCAGCACATATTCGTCGGTTACTATATCAAAGGTAATCGGCAAGATTTATTTTCAGCACATTCGTCGGTTACTATTTCAAAAGTAATCGGCAAGATTTTTATTTTCAACATATTTGTCGGTTACTATTTTAAAAGTAATCGACAAGATTTTTATTTTCAACATATTCGTCAGTTACTATTTCAAAAGTAATCGGCAAGACTTTATTTTCAGCACATTCTTTGGTTACTTTTTTAAAAGTAATCGGTAAGATTTTTATTTCCAACATATTCATCGCTTACTATTTCAAAAGTAATCAGCATGATTTATTTTCAGCACATTCGTCGGTTACTATTTCAAAAGTAATCGGCAAGATTTTTATTTTCAGCATATTGGTCGGTGACTATTTCAAAAGTAATCGGCAAGATTTTTATTTTCAGCATATTTGTCGGTTACTTTTTCAAAAGTAATCGGCAAGATTTTTATTTTTAGCATATTTGTCGGTTACTATTTTAAAAGTAATCGGCAAGATTTTTATTTTCAACATATTCGTCGGTTCCTATTTCAAAATTAATCGGCAAGATTTTTAGTTTTAGCATATTTGTCAGTTACTATTTTAAAAGTAATCGAGAAGATTTTTATTTTCAACATATTCGTCGCTTACTATTTCAAAAGTAATCGGCAAGATTTATTTTCAGCACATATTCGTCGGTTACTATTTCAAAAGTAATGGGCAAGACTTTTATTTTCAGCACATTTGTCGGTTACTATTTCAATAGTAATCGGCATGATTTATTTTAAGCACATTCGTCGGTTACTATTTCAAAAATAATCGGCATGATTTATTTTCAACACATTCGTCGGTTACTATTTTAAAAGTAATCGGCATGAACTATTTTCTGCACATTCGTCGGTTACTATTTCAAAAGTAATCGGCAAGATTTTTATTTTTAGCTTATTTGTCGGTTATTATTTTAAAAGTAATCGACAAGATTTTTATTTTCAACAGATTCGTCGGTTCCTATTTCAAAAGTAATCGGCAAGGCTTTATTTCCAGCATATTCCTTTGTTACTATTTCAAAAGTAATCGGCATGAACTATTTTCTGCACATTCGTCGGTTACTATTTCAAAAGTAATCGGCAAGATTTTTATTTTTTGCACATTCGTTGGTTACTATTTTAAAAGTAATCGGTAAGATTTTTATTTTCAACATATTCGTCGCTTACTATTTCAAAAGTAATCGGCATGATTTATTTTCAGCACATTCGTCAGGTTACTATTTCAAAAGTATTCGGCAAGACTTTTATTTTCAACACATTTGTCGGTTACTATTTCAATAGTAATTGGCATGATTTATTTTCAACACATTTGTCGGTTACTATTTCAAAAGTAATCGGCAAGACTTTATATTCAACACATTCGTCGGTTACTATTTCAAAAGTAATCGGCATGATCTATTTTCTGCACATTCGTCGGTTACTATTTCAAAAGTAATCAGCAAAATTTTTATATTCAGCATATTCGTCGATTACTATTTCAAAGGTAATCGGCAAGATTTATTTTCAGCACATTCGTCGGTTACTATTTCAAAAGTAATCGGCAAGATTTTTATTTTTAGCATATTTGTCTGTTACTATTTTAGAATTAATCGGCAAGACTATATTTTCAGCACATTCGTCGGTTACTATTTCAAAAGTAATCGGCAAGACTTTATTTTCAGCACATTCGTCGGTTACTATTTCAATAGTAATCGGCAAGATTTTTATTTTCAGCATGTACGTCGGTTACTATTTCAAAAGTAATCGGCAAGATTTTTATCTTCAGCATATTTGTCGGTTACTATTTTAAAAGTAATCGGCAAGACTTTATTTTCAGCACATTCGTCGATTACTATTTCAAAAGTAATCGGCAAGATTTTTATTTTCAACATATTCGTCGGTTACTATTTCAATAGTAATCGGCAAGACTTTTATTTTCAGCAAATTTGTCGGTTACTATTTCAAAAGTAATCGGCAAGATTTTTATTTTCAGCATATTTGTCGGTTACTATTTTAAAAGTAATCGACAAGATTTTTATTTTCAACATATTTGTCGGTTACTATTTCAAAAGTAATCGGCAAGACTTTATTTTCAGCATATTCGTTGTTACTATTTCAAAAGTAATCGGTAAGATTTTTATTTTCAACATATTCGTCGCTTACTATTTCAAAAGTAATCGGCATGATTTATTTTCAGCACATTCGTCGGTTACTATTTCAAAAGTAATCGGCAAGATTTATTTTAAGCACATTCGTCGGTTACTATTTCAAAAATAATCGGCATGATTTATTTTCAACACATTCGTCGGTTACTATTTCAAAAGTAATCGGCATGAACTATTTTCTGCACATTCGTCGGTTACTATTTCAAAAGTAATCGGCAAGATTTTTATTTTCTGCACATTCGTCGGTTACTATTTCAAAAGTAATCGGCAAGATTTTTATTTTTAGCTTATTTGTCGGTTATTATTTTAAAAGTAATGGAAAAGATTTTTATTTTCAACATATTCGTCGGTTCCTATTTCAAAAGTAATCGGCAAAATTTTTAGTTTTAGCATATTTGTCGGTTACTATTTTAAAAGCAATCGAGAAGATTTTTATTTTCAACATATTCGTCGCTTACTATTTCAAAAGTAATCGGCATGATTTATTTTCAGCACATTCGTCGGTTACTATTTCAAAAGTAATCGGCAAGATTTATTTTCAGCACATATTCGTCGGTTACTATATCAAAGGTAACCGGCAAGATTTATTTTCAGCACATTCGTCGGTTACTATTTCAAAAGTAATCGGCAAGATTTTTATTTTCAACATATTTGTCGGTTACTATTTTAAAAGTAATCGACAAGATTTTTATTTTCAACATATTCGTCAGTTACTATTTCAAAAGTAATCGGCAAGACTTTATTTTCAGCACATTCTTTGGTTACTTTTTTAAAAGTAATCGGTAAGATTTTTATTTCCAACATATTCATCGCTTACTATTTCAAAAGTAATCAGCATGATTTATTTTCAGCACATTCGTCGGTTACTATTTCAAAAGTAATCGGCAAGATTTTTATTTTCAGCATATTGGTCGGTGACTATTTCAAAAGTAATCGGCAAGATTTTTATTTTCAGCATATTTGTCGGTTACTTTTTCAAAAGTAATCGGCAAGATTTTTATTTTTAGCATATTTGTCGGTTACTATTTTAAAAGTAATCGGCAAGATTTTTATTTTCAACATATTCGTCGGTTCCTATTTCAAAAGTAATCGGCAAGATTTTTAGTTTTAGCATATTTGTCAGTTACTATTTTAAAAGTAATCGAGAAGATTTTTATTTTCAACATATTCGTCGCTTACTATTTCAAAAGTAATCGGCATGATTTATTTTCAGCACATTCGTCGGTTACTATTTCAAAAGTAATCGGCAAGATTTATTTTCAGCACATATTCGTCGGTTACTATTTCAAAAGTAATGGGCAAGACTTTTATTTTCAGCACATTTGTCGGTTACTATTTCAATAGTAATCGGCATGATTTATTTTAAGCACATTCGTCGGTTACTATTTCAAAAATAATCGGCATGATTTATTTTCAACACATTCGTCGGTTACTATTTTAAAAGTAATCGGCATGAACTATTTTCTGCACATTCGTCGGTTACTATTTCAAAAGTAATCGGCAAGATTTTTATTTTTAGCTTATTTGTCGGTTATTATTTTAAAAGTAATCGACAAGATTTTTATTTTCAACATATTCGTCGGTTCCTATTTCAAAAGTAATCGGCAAGGCTTTATTTCCAGCATATTCCTTTGTTACTATTTCAAAAGTAATCGGTAAGATTTTTATTTTCAACATATTCGTCGGTTACTATTTCAAAGGTAATCGGCATGATTTATTTTCAGTACATTCGTTGGTTACTATTTTAAAAGTAATCGGTAAGATTTTTATTTTCAACATATTCGTCGCTTACTATTTCGAAAGTAATCGGCATGATTTATTTTCAGCACATTCGGTAGGTTACTATTTCAAAAGTAATCGGCAAGACTTTTATTTTCAGCACATTTGTCGGTTACTATTTCAATAGTAATTGGCATGATTTATTTTCAGCACATTTGTCGGTTACTATTTCAAAAGTAATCGGCAAGACTTTATATTCAACACATTCGTCGGTTACTATTTCAAAAGTAATCGGCATGATCTATTTTCTGCACATTCGTCGGTTACTATTTCAAAAGTAATCGGCAAGATTTTTATTTTCAACATATTCGTCGGTTACTATTTCAAAAGTAATCGGCAAGACTTTATTTTCAGCATATTCATTGGTTACTTTTTTAAAAGTAATCGGTAAGATTTTTATTTCCAACATATTCATCGCTTACTATTTCAAAAGTAATCAGCATGATTTATTTTCAGCACATTCGTCGGTTACTATTTCAAAAGTAATCGACAAGATTTTTATTTTCAGCATATTGGTCGGTGACTATTTCAAAAGTAATCGGCAAGATTTTTATTTTCAGCATATTTGTCAGTTACTTTTTCAAAAGTAATCGGCAAGATTTTTATTTTCAGCATATTTGTCGGTTACTATTTTAAAAGTAATCGACAAGATTTTTATTTTCAACATATTTGTCGGTTACTATTTCAAAAGTAATCGGCAAGACTTTATTTTCAGCATATTCGTTGTTACTATTTCAAAAGTAATCGGTAAGATTTTTATTTTCGACATATTCGTCGCTTACTATTTCAAAAGTAATCGGCATGATTTATTTTCAGCACATTCGTCGGTTACTATTTCAAAAGTAATCGGCAAGATTTATTTTAAGCACATTCGTCGGTTACTATTTCAAAAATAATCGGCATGATTTATTTTCAACACATTCGTCGGTTACTATTTCAAAAGTAATCGGCATGAACTATTTTCTGCACATTCGTCGGTTACTATTTCAAAAGTAATCAGCAAGATTTTTATTTTTAGCTTATTTGTCGGTTATTATTTTAAAAGTAATCGACAAGATTTTTATTTTCAACATATTCGTCGGTTCCTATTTCAAAAGTAATCGGCAAGATTTTTAGTTTTAGCATATTTGTCGGTTACTCTTTTAAAAGCAATCGAGAAGATTTTTATTTTCAACATATTCGTCGCTTACTATTTCAAAAGTAATCGGCATGATTTATTTTCAGCACATTCGTCGGTTACTATTTCAAAAGTAATCGCCAAGATTTATTTTCAGCACATATTCGTCGGTTACTATTTCAAAAGTAATGGGCAAGACTTTTATTTTCAGCACATTTGTCGGTTACTATTTCAATAGTAATCGGCATGATTTATTTTAAGCACATTCGTCGGTTTCTATTTCAAAAATAATCGGCATGATTTATTTTCAACACATTCGTCGGTTACTATTTCAAAAGTAATCGGCATGAACTATTTTCTGCACATTCGTCGGTTACTATTTCAAAAGTAATCGGCAAGATTTTTATTTTTAGCTTATTTGTCGGTTATTTATTTAAAAGTAATCGACAAGATTTTTATTTTCAACATATTCGTCGGTTCCTATTTCAAAAGTAATCGGCAAGATTTTTAGTTTTAGCATATTTGTCGGTTACTATTTTAAAAGCAATCGAGAAGATTTTTATTTTCAACATATTTGTCGCTTACTATTTCAAAAGTAATCGGCATGATTTATTTTCAGCACATTCGTCGGTTACTATTTCAAAAGTAATCGACAAGATTTATTTTCAGCACATATTCGTCGGTTACTATATCAAAGGTAATCGGCAAGATTTATTTTCAGCACATTCGTCGGTTACTATTTCAAAAGTAATCGGCAAGATTTTTATTTTCAACATATTTGTCGGTTACTATTTTAAAAGTAATCGACAAGATTTTTATTTTCAACATATTCATCAGTTACTATTTCAAAAGTAATCGGCAAGACTTTATTTTCAGCACATTCTTTGGTTACTTTTTTAAAAGTAATCGGTAAGATTTTTATTTCCAACATATTCATCGCTTACTATTTCAAAAGTAATCAACATGATTTATTTTCAGCACATTCGTCGGTTACTATTTCAAAAGTAATCGGCAAGATTTTTATTTTCAGCATATTGGTCGGTGACTATTTCAAAAGTAATCGGCAAGATTTTTATTTTCAGCATATTTGTCGGTTACTATTTCAATAGTAATCGGCATGATTTATTTTAAGCACATTCGTCGGTTACTATTTCAAAAATAATCGGCATGATTTATTTTCAACACATTCGTCGGTTATTATTTCAAAAGTAATCGGCATGAACTATTTTCTGCACATTCGTCGGTTACTATTTCAAAAGTAATCGGCAAGATTTTTATTTTTAGCTTATTTGTCGGTTATTAATTTAAAAGTAATCGACAAGATTTTTATTTTCAACATATTCGTCGGTTCCTATTTCAAAAGTAATCGGCAAGATTTTTAGTTTTAGCATATTTGTCGGTTACTATTTTAAAAGCAATCGAGAAGATTTTTATTTTCAACATATTCGTCGCTTACTATTTCAAAAGTAATCGGCATGATTTATTTTCAGCACATTCGTCGGTTACTATTTCAAAAGTAATCGCCAAGATTTATTTTCAGCACATATTCGTCGGTTACTATTTCAAAAGTAATGGGCAAGACTTTTATTTTCAGCACATTTGTCGGTTACTATTTCAATAGTAATCGGCATGATTTATTTTAAGCACATTCGTCGGTTACTATTTCAAAAATAATCGGCATGATTTATTTTCAACACATTCGTCGGTTACTATTTCAAAAGTAATCGGCATGAACTATTTTCTGCACATTCGTCGGTTACTATTTCAAAAGTAATCGGCAAGATTTTTATTTTTAGCTTATTTGTCGGTTATTAATTTAAAAGTAATCGACAAGATTTTTATTTTCAACATATTCGTCGGTTCCTATTTCAAAAGTAATCGGCAAGATTTTTAGTTTTAGCATATTTGTCGGTTACTATTTTAAAAGCAATCGAGAAGATTTTTATTTTCAACATATTCGTCGCTTACTATTTCAAAAGTAATCGGCATGATTTATTTTCAGCACATTCGTCGGTTACTATTTCAAAAGTAATCGGCAAGATTTATTTTCAGCACATATTCGTCGGTTACTATATCAAAGGTAATCGGCAAGATTTATTTTCAGCACATTCGTCGGTTACTATTTCAAAAGTAATCGGCAAGATTTTTATTTTCAACATATTTGTCGGTTAGATTTTTATTTTCAACATATTCATCAGTTACTATTTCAAAAGTAATCGGCAAGACTTTATTTTCAGCACATTCTTTGGTTACTTTTTTAAAAGTAATCGGTAAGATTTTTATTTCCAACATATTCATCGCTTACTATTTCAAAAGTAATCAGCATGATTTATTTTCAGCACATTCGTCGGTTACTATTTCAAAAGTAATCGGCAAGATTTTTATTTTCAGCATATTGGTCGGTGACTATTTCAAAAGTAATCGGCAAGATTTTTATTTTCAGCATATTTGTCGGTTACTTTTTCAAAAGTAATCGGCAAGATTTTTATTTTTAGCATATTTGTCGGTTACTATTTTAAAAGTAATCGGCAAGATTTTTATTTTCAACATATTCGTCGGTTCCTATTTCAAAAGTAATCGGCAAGATTTTTAGTTTTAGCATATTTGTCAGTTACTATTTTAAAAGTAATCGAGAAGATTTTTATTTTCAACATATTCGTCGCTTACTATTTCAAAAGTAATCGGCATGATTTATTTTCAGCACATTCGTCGGTTACTATTTCAAAAGTAATCGGCAAGATTTATTTTCAGCACATATTCGTCGGTTACTATTTCAAAAGTAATGGGCAAGACTTTTATTTTCAGCACATTTGTCGGTTACTATTTCAATAGTAATCGGCATGATTTATTTTAAGCACATTCGTCGGTTACTATTTCAAAAATAATCGGCATGATTTATTTTCAACACATTCGTCGGTTACTATTTTAAAAGTAATCGGCATGAACTATTTTCTGCACATTCGTCGGTTACTATTTCAAAAGTAATCGGCAAGATTTTTATTTTTAGCTTATTTGTCGGTTATTATTTTAAAAGTAATCGACAAGATTTTTATTTTCAACATATTCGTCGGTTCCTATTTCAAAAGTAATCGGCAAGGCTTTATTTCCAGCATATTCCTTTGTTACTATTTCAAAAGTAATCGGTAAGATTTTTATTTTCAACATATTCGTCGGTTACTATTTCAAAGGTAATCGGCATGATTTATTTTCAGTACATTCGTTGGTTACTATTTTAAAAGTAATCGGTAAGATTTTTATTTTCAACATATTCGTCGCTTACTATTTCGAAAGTAATCGGCATGATTTATTTTCAGCACATTCGGTAGGTTACTATTTCAAAAGTAATCGGCAAGACTTTTATTTTCAGCACATTTGTCGGTTACTATTTCAATAGTAATTGGCATGATTTATTTTCAGCACATTTGTCGGTTACTATTTCAAAAGTAATCGGCAAGACTTTATATTCAACACATTCGTCGGTTACTATTTCAAAAGTAATCGGCATGATCTATTTTCTGCACATTCGTCGGTTACTATTTCAAAAGTAATCGGCAAGATTTTTATTTTCAACATATTCGTCGGTTACTATTTCAAAAGTAATCGGCAAGACTTTATTTTCAGCACATTCATTGGTTACTTTTTTAAAAGTAATCGGTAAGATTTTTATTTCCAACATATTCATCGCTTACTATTTCAAAAGTAATCAGCATGATTTATTTTCAGCACATTCGTCGGTTACTATTTCAAAAGTAATCGACAAGATTTTTATTTTCAGCATATTGGTCGGTGACTATTTCAAAAGTAATCGGCAAGATTTTTATTTTCAGCATATTTGTCAGTTACTTTTTCAAAAGTAATTGGCAAGATTTTTATTTTCAGCATATTTGTCGGTTACTATTTTAAAAGTAATCGACAAGATTTTTATTTTCAACATATTTGTCGGTTACTATTTCAAAAGTAATCGGCAAGACTTTATTTTCAGCATATTCGTTGTTACTATTTCAAAAGTAATCGGTAAGATTTTTATTTTCAACATATTCGTCGCTTACTATTTCAAAAGTAATCGGCATGATTTATTTTCAGCACATTCGTCGGTTACTATTTCAAAAGTAATCGGCAAGATTTATTTTAAGCACATTCGTCGGTTACTATTTCAAAAATAATCGGCATGATTTATTTTCAACACATTCGTCGGTTACTATTTCAAAAGTAATCGGCATGAACTATTTTCTGCACATTCGTCGGTTACTATTTCAAAAGTAATCAGCAAGATTTTTATTTTTATCTTATTTGTCGGTTATTATTTTAAAAGTAATCGACAAGATTTTTATTTTCAACATATTCGTCGGTTCCTATTTCAAAAGTAATCGGCAAGATTTTTAGTTTTAGTATATTTGTCGGTTACTCTTTTAAAAGCAATCGAGAAGATTTTTATTTTCAACATATTCGTCGCTTACTATTTCAAAAGTAATCGGCATGATTTATTTTCAGCACATTCGTCGGTTACTATTTCAAAAGTAATCGCCAAGATTTATTTTCAGCACATATTCGTCGGTTACTATTTCAAAAGTAATGGGCAAGACTTTTATTTTCAGCACATTTGTCGGTTACTATTTCAATAGTAATCGGCATGATTTATTTTAAGCACATTCGTCGGTTTCTATTTCAAAAATAATCGGCATGATTTATTTTCAACACATTCGTCGGTTACTATTTCAAAAGTAATCGGCATGAACTATTTTCTGCACATTCGTCGGTTACTATTTCAAAAGTAATCAGCAAGATTTTTATTTTTATCTTATTTGTCGGTTATTATTTTAAAAGTAATCGACAAGATTTTTATTTTCAACATATTCGTCGGTTCCTATTTCAAAAGTAATCGGCAAGATTTTTAGTTTTAGTATATTTGTCGGTTACTCTTTTAAAAGCAATCGAGAAGATTTTTATTTTCAACATATTCGTCGCTTACTATTTCAAAAGTAATCGGCATGATTTATTTTCAGCACATTCGTCGGTTACTATTTCAAAAGTAATCGCCAAGATTTATTTTCAGCACATATTCGTCGGTTACTATTTCAAAAGTAATGGGCAAGACTTTTATTTTCAGCACATTTGTCGGTTACTATTTCAATAGTAATCGGCATGATTTATTTTAAGCACATTCGTCGGTTTCTATTTCAAAAATAATCGGCATGATTTATTTTCAACACATTCGTCGGTTACTATTTCAAAAGTAATCGGCATGAACTATTTTCTGCACATTCGTCGGTTACTATTTCAAAAGTAATCGGCAAGATTTTTAATTTTAGCTTATTTGTCGGTTATTAATTTAAAAGTAATCGACAAGATTTTTATTTTCAACATATTCAACGGTTCCTATTTCAAAAGTAATCGGCAAGATTTTTAGTTTTAGCATATTTGCCGGTTACTATTTTAAAAGCAATCGAGAAGATTTTTATTTTCAACATATTTGTCGCTTACTATTTCAAAAGTAATCGGCATGATTTATTTTCAGCACATTCGTCGGTTACTATTTCAAAAGTAATCGACAAGATTTATTTTCAGCACATATTCGTCGGTTACTATATCAAAGGTAATCGGCAAGATTTATTTTCAGCACATTCGTCGGTTACTATTTCAAAAGTAATCGGCAAGATTTTTATTTTCAACATATTTGTCGGTTACTATTTTAAAAGTAATCGACAAGATTTTTATTTTCAACATATTCATCAGTTACTATTTCAAAAGTAATCGGCAAGACTTTATTTTCAGCACATTCTTTGGTTACTTTTTTAAAAGTAATCGGTAAGATTTTTATTTCCAACATATTCATCGCTTACTATTTCAAAAGTAATCAACATGATTTATTTTCAGCACATTCGTCGGTTACTATTTCAAAAGTAATCGGCAAGATTTTTATTTTCAGCATATTGGTCGGTGACTATTTCAAAAGTAATCGGCAAGATTTTTATTTTCAGCATATTTGTCGGTTACTATTTCAATAGTAATCGGCATGATTTATTTTAAGCACATTCGTCGGTTACTATTTCAAAAATAATCGGCATGATTTATTTTCAACACATTCGTCGGTTACTATTTCAAAAGTAATCGGCATGAACTATTTTCTGCACATTCGTCGGTTACTATTTCAAAAGTAATCGGCAAGATTTTTATTTTTAGCTTATTTGTCGGTTATTAATTTAAAAGTAATCGACAAGATTTTTATTTTCAACATATTCGTCGGTTCCTATTTCAAAAGTAATCGGCAAGATTTTTAGTTTTAGCATATTTGTCGGTTACTATTTTAAAAGCAATCGAGAAGATTTTTATTTTCAACATATTCGTCGCTTACTATTTCAAAAGTAATCGGCATGATTTATTTTCAGCACATTCGTCGGTTACTATTTCAAAAGTAATCGCCAAGATTTATTTTCAGCACATATTCGTCGGTTACTATTTCAAAAGTAATGGGCAAGACTTTTATTTTCAGCACATTTGTCGGTTACTATTTCAATAGTAATCGGCATGATTTATTTTAAGCACATTCGTCGGTTACTATTTCAAAAATAATCGGCATGATTTATTTTCAACACATTCGTCGGTTACTATTTCAAAAGTAATCGGCATGAACTATTTTCTGCACATTCGTCGGTTACTATTTCAAAAGTAATCGGCAAGATTTTTATTTTTAGCTTATTTGTCGGTTATTAATTTAAAAGTAATCGACAAGATTTTTATTTTCAACATATTCGTCGGTTCCTATTTCAAAAGTAATCGGCAAGATTTTTAGTTTTAGCATATTTGTCGGTTACTATTTTAAAAGCAATCGAGAAGATTTTTATTTTCAACATATTCGTCGCTTACTATTTCAAAAGTAATCGGCATGATTTATTTTCAGCACATTCGTCGGTTACTATTTCAAAAGTAATCGGCAAGATTTATTTTCAGCACATATTCGTCGGTTACTATATCAAAGGTAATCGGCAAGATTTATTTTCAGCACATTCGTCGGTTACTATTTCAAAAGTAATCGGCAAGATTTTTATTTTCAACATATTTGTCGGTTACTATTTTAAAAGTAATCGACAAGATTTTTATTTTCAACATATTCATCAGTTACTATTTCAAAAGTAATCGGCAAGACTTTATTTTCAGCACATTCTTTGGTTACTTTTTTAAAAGTAATCGGTAAGATTTTTATTTCCAACATATTCATCGCTTACTATTTCAAAAGTAATCAACATGATTTATTTTCAGCACATTCGTCGGTTACTATTTCAAAAGTAATCGGCAAGATTTTTATTTTTAGCTTATTTGTCGGTTATTAATTTAAAAGTAATCGACAAGATTTTTATTTTCAACATATTCGTCGGTTCCTATTTCAAAAGTAATCGGCAAGATTTTTAGTTTTAGCATATTTGTCGGTTACTATTTTAAAAGCAATCGAGAAGATTTTTATTTTCAACATATTTGTCGCTTACTATTTCAAAAGTAATCGGCATGATTTATTTTCAGCACATTCGTCGGTTACTATTTCAAAAGTAATCGACAAGATTTATTTTCAGCACATATTCGTCGGTTACTATATCAAAGGTAATCGGCAAGATTTATTTTCAGCACATTCGTCGGTTACTATTTCAAAAGTAATCGGCAAGATTTATTTTCAGCACATTCGTCGGTTACTATTTCAAAAGTAATCGGCAAGATTTATTTTCAGCACATATTCGTCGGTTACTATTTCAAAAGTAATGGGCAAGACTTTTATTTTCAGCACATTTGTTGGTTACTATTTCAATAGTAATCGGCATGATTTATTTTAAGCACATTCGTCGGTTACTATTTCAAAAATAATCGGCATGATTTATTTTCAACACATTCGTCGGTTACTATTTTAAAAGTAATCGGCATGAACTATTTTCTGCACATTCGTCGGTTACTATTTCAAAAGTAATCGGCAAGATTTTTATTTTTAGCTTATTTGTCGGTTATTATTTTAAAAGTAATCGACAAGATTTTTATTTTCAACATATTCGTCGGTTCCTATTTCAAAAGTAATCGGCAAGGCTTTATTTCCAGCATATTCCTTTGTTACTATTTCAAAAGTAATCGGTAAGATTTTTATTTTCAACATATTCGTCGGTTACTATTTCAAAGGTAATCGGCATGATTTATTTTCAGTACATTCGTTGGTTACTATTTTAAAAGTAATCGGTAAGATTTTTATTTTCAACATATTCGTCGCTTACTATTTCGAAAGTAATCGGCATGATTTATTTTCAGCACATTCGGTAGGTTACTATTTCAAAAGTAATCGGCAAGACTTTTATTTTCAGCACATTTGTCGGTTACTATTTCAATAGTAATTGGCATGATTTATTTTCAGCACATTTGTCGGTTACTATTTCAAAAGTAATCGGCAAGACTTTATATTCAACACATTCGTCGGTTACTATTTCAAAAGTAATCGGCATGATCTATTTTCTGCACATTCGTCGGTTACTATTTCAAAAGTAATCGGCAAGATTTTTATTTTCAACATATTCGTCGGTTACTATTTCAAAAGTAATCGGCAAGACTTTATTTTCAGCACATTCATTGGTTACTTTTTTAAAAGTAATCGGTAAGATTTTTATTTCCAACATATTCATCGCTTACTATTTCAAAAGTAATCAGCATGATTTATTTTCAGCACATTCGTCGGTTACTATTTCAAAAGTAATCGACAAGATTTTTATTTTCAGCATATTGGTCGGTGACTATTTCAAAAGTAATCGGCAAGATTTTTATTTTCAGCATATTTGTCAGTTACTTTTTCAAAAGTAATCGGCAAGATTTTTATTTTCAGCATATTTGTCGGTTACTATTTTAAAAGTAATCGACAAGATTTTTATTTTCAACATATTTGTCGGTTACTATTTCAAAAGTAATCGGCAAGACTTTATTTTCAGCATATTCGTTGTTACTATTTCAAAAGTAATCGGTAAGATTTTTATTTTCAACATATTCGTCGCTTACTATTTCAAAAGTAATCGGCATGATTTATTTTCAGCACATTCGTCGGTTACTATTTCAAAAGTAATCGGCAAGATTTATTTTAAGCACATTCGTCGGTTACTATTTCAAAAATAATCGGCATGATTTATTTTCAACACATTCGTCGGTTACTATTTCAAAAGTAATCGGCATGAACTATTTTCTGCACATTCGTCGGTTACTATTTCAAAAGTAATCAGCAAGATTTTTATTTTTAGCTTATTTGTCGGTTATTATTTTAAAAGTAATCGACAAGATTTTTATTTTCAACATATTCGTCGGTTCCTATTTCAAAAGTAATCGGCAAGATTTTTAGTTTTAGTATATTTGTCGGTTACTCTTTTAAAAGCAATCGAGAAGATTTTTATTTTCAACATATTCGTCGCTTACTATTTCAAAAGTAATCGGCATGATTTATTTTCAGCACATTCGTCGGTTACTATTTCAAAAGTAATCGCCAAGATTTATTTTCAGCACATATTCGTCGGTTACTATTTCAAAAGTAATGGGCAAGACTTTTATTTTCAGCACATTTGTCGGTTACTATTTCAATAGTAATCGGCATGATTTATTTTAAGCACATTCGTCGGTTTCTATTTCAAAAATAATCGGCATGATTTATTTTCAACACATTCGTCGGTTACTATTTCAAAAGTAATCGGCATGAACTATTTTCTGCACATTCGTCGGTTACTATTTCAAAAGTAATCGGCAAGATTTTTAATTTTAGCTTATTTGTCGGTTATTAATTTAAAAGTAATCGACAAGATTTTTATTTTCAACATATTCAACGGTTCCTATTTCAAAAGTAATCGGCAAGATTTTTAGTTTTAGCATATTTGTCGGTTACTATTTTAAAAGCAATCGAGAAGATTTTTATTTTCAACATATTTGTCGCTTACTATTTCAAAAGTAATCGGCATGATTTATTTTCAGCACATTCGTCGGTTACTATTTCAAAAGTAATCGACAAGATTTATTTTCAGCACATATTCGTCGGTTACTATATCAAAGGTAATCGGCAAGATTTATTTTCAGCACATTCGTCGGTTACTATTTCAAAAGTAATCGGCAAGATTTTTATTTTCAACATATTTGTCGGTTACTATTTTAAAAGTAATCGACAAGATTTTTATTTTCAACATATTCATCAGTTACTATTTCAAAAGTAATCGGCAAGACTTTATTTTCAGCACATTCTTTGGTTACTTTTTTAAAAGTAATCGGTAAGATTTTTATTTCCAACATATTCATCGCTTACTATTTCAAAAGTAATCAACATGATTTATTTTCAGCACATTCGTCGGTTACTATTTCAAAAGTAATCGGCAAGATTTTTATTTTCAGCATATTGGTCGGTGACTATTTCAAAAGTAATCGGCAAGATTTTTATTTTCAGCATATTTGTCGGTTACTATTTCAATAGTAATCGGCATGATTTATTTTAAGCACATTCGTCGGTTACTATTTCAAAAATAATCGGCATGATTTATTTTCAACACATTCGTCGGTTACTATTTCAAAAGTAATCGGCATGAACTATTTTCTGCACATTCGTCGGTTACTATTTCAAAAGTAATCGGCAAGATTTTTATTTTTAGCTTATTTGTCGGTTATTAATTTAAAAGTAATCGACAAGATTTTTATTTTCAACATATTCGTCGGTTCCTATTTCAAAAGTAATCGGCAAGATTTTTAGTTTTAGCATATTTGTCGGTTACTATTTTAAAAGCAATCGAGAAGATTTTTATTTTCAACATATTCGTCGCTTACTATTTCAAAAGTAATCGGCATGATTTATTTTCAGCACATTCGTCGGTTACTATTTCAAAAGTAATCGCCAAGATTTATTTTCAGCACATATTCGTCGGTTACTATTTCAAAAGTAATGGGCAAGACTTTTATTTTCAGCACATTTGTCGGTTACTATTTCAATAGTAATCGGCATGATTTATTTTAAGCACATTCGTCGGTTACTATTTCAAAAATAATCGGCATGATTTATTTTCAACACATTCGTCGGTTACTATTTCAAAAGTAATCGGCATGAACTATTTTCTGCACATTCGTCGGTTACTATTTCAAAAGTAATCGGCAAGATTTTTATTTTTAGCTTATTTGTCGGTTATTAATTTAAAAGTAATCGACAAGATTTTTATTTTCAACATATTCGTCGGTTCCTATTTCAAAAGTAATCGGCAAGATTTTTAGTTTTAGCATATTTGTCGGTTACTATTTTAAAAGCAATCGAGAAGATTTTTATTTTCAACATATTCGTCGCTTACTATTTCAAAAGTAATCGGCATGATTTATTTTCAGCACATTCGTCGGTTACTATTTCAAAAGTAATCGGCAAGATTTATTTTCAGCACATATTCGTCGGTTACTATATCAAAGGTAATCGGCAAGATTTATTTTCAGCACATTCGTCGGTTACTATTTCAAAAGTAATCGGCAAGATTTTTATTTTCAACATATTTGTCGGTTACTATTTTAAAAGTAATCGACAAGATTTTTATTTTCAACATATTCATCAGTTACTATTTCAAAAGTAATCGGCAAGACTTTATTTTCAGCACATTCTTTGGTTACTTTTTTAAAAGTAATCGGTAAGATTTTTATTTCCAACATATTCATCGCTTACTATTTCAAAAGTAATCAACATGATTTATTTTCAGCACATTCGTCGGTTACTATTTCAAAAGTAATCGGCAAGATTTTTATTTTTAGCTTATTTGTCGGTTATTAATTTAAAAGTAATCGACAAGATTTTTATTTTCAACATATTCGTCGGTTCCTATTTCAAAAGTAATCGGCAAGATTTTTAGTTTTAGCATATTTGTCGGTTACTATTTTAAAAGCAATCGAGAAGATTTTTATTTTCAACATATTTGTCGCTTACTATTTCAAAAGTAATCGGCATGATTTATTTTCAGCACATTCGTCGGTTACTATTTCAAAAGTAATCGACAAGATTTATTTTCAGCACATATTCGTCGGTTACTATATCAAAGGTAATCGGCAAGATTTATTTTCAGCACATTCGTCGGTTACTATTTCAAAAGTAATCGGCAAGATTTTTATTTTCAACATATTTGTCGGTTACTATTTTAAAAGTAATCGACAAGATTTTTATTTTCAACATATTCATCAGTTACTATTTCAAAAGTAATCGGCAAGACTTTATTTTCAGCACATTCTTTGGTTACTTTTTTAAAAGTAATCGGTAAGATTTTTATTTCCAACATATTCATCGCTTACTATTTCAAAAGTAATCAACATGATTTATTTTCAGCACATTCGTCGGTTACTATTTCAAAAGTAATCGGCAAGATTTTTATTTTCAGCATATTGGTCGGTGACTATTTCAAAAGTAATCGGCAAGATTTTTATTTTCAGCATATTTGTCGGTTACTATTTCAATAGTAATCGGCATGATTTATTTTAAGCACATTCGTCGGTTACTATTTCAAAAATAATCGGCATGATTTATTTTCAACACATTCGTCGGTTACTATTTCAAAAGTAATCGGCATGAACTATTTTCTGCACATTCGTCGGTTACTATTTCAAAAGTAATCGGCAAGATTTTTATTTTTAGCTTATTTGTCGGTTATTAATTTAAAAGTAATCGACAAGATTTTTATTTTCAACATATTCGTCGGTTCCTATTTCAAAAGTAATCGGCAAGATTTTTAGTTTTAGCATATTTGTCGGTTACTATTTTAAAAGCAATCGAGAAGATTTTTATTTTCAACATATTCGTCGCTTACTATTTCAAAAGTAATCGGCATGATTTATTTTCAGCACATTCGTCGGTTACTATTTCAAAAGTAATCGCCAAGATTTATTTTCAGCACATATTCGTCGGTTACTATTTCAAAAGTAATGGGCAAGACTTTTATTTTCAGCACATTTGTCGGTTACTATTTCAATAGTAATCGGCATGATTTATTTTAAGCACATTCGTCGGTTACTATTTCAAAAATAATCGGCATGATTTATTTTCAACACATTCGTCGGTTACTATTTCAAAAGTAATCGGCATGAACTATTTTCTGCACATTCGTCGGTTACTATTTCAAAAGTAATCGGCAAGATTTTTATTTTTAGCTTATTTGTCGGTTATTAATTTAAAAGTAATCGACAAGATTTTTATTTTCAACATATTCGTCGGTTCCTATTTCAAAAGTAATCGGCAAGATTTTTAGTTTTAGCATATTTGTCGGTTACTATTTTAAAAGCAATCGAGAAGATTTTTATTTTCAACATATTCGTCGCTTACTATTTCAAAAGTAATCGGCATGATTTATTTTCAGCACATTCGTCGGTTACTATTTCAAAAGTAATCGGCAAGATTTATTTTCAGCACATATTCGTCGGTTACTATATCAAAGGTAATCGGCAAGATTTATTTTCAGCACATTCGTCGGTTACTATTTCAAAAGTAATCGGCAAGATTTTTATTTTCAACATATTTGTCGGTTACTATTTTAAAAGTAATCGACAAGATTTTTATTTTCAACATATTCATCAGTTACTATTTCAAAAGTAATCGGCAAGACTTTATTTTCAGCACATTCTTTGGTTACTTTTTTAAAAGTAATCGGTAAGATTTTTATTTCCAACATATTCATCGCTTACTATTTCAAAAGTAATCAACATGATTTATTTTCAGCACATTCGTCGGTTACTATTTCAAAAGTAATCGGCAAGATTTTTATTTTTAGCTTATTTGTCGGTTATTAATTTAAAAGTAATCGACAAGATTTTTATTTTCAACATATTCGTCGGTTCCTATTTCAAAAGTAATCGGCAAGATTTTTAGTTTTAGCATATTTGTCGGTTACTATTTTAAAAGCAATCGAGAAGATTTTTATTTTCAACATATTTGTCGCTTACTATTTCAAAAGTAATCGGCATGATTTATTTTCAGCACATTCGTCGGTTACTATTTCAAAAGTAATCGACAAGATTTATTTTCAGCACATATTCGTCGGTTACTATATCAAAGGTAATCGGCAAGATTTATTTTCAGCACATTCGTCGGTTACTATTTCAAAAGTAATCGGCAAGATTTTTATTTTCAACATATTTGTCGGTTACTATTTTAAAAGTAATCGACAAGATTTTTATTTTCAACATATTCATCAGTTACTATTTCAAAAGTAATCGGCAAGACTTTATTTTCAGCACATTCTTTGGTTACTTTTTTAAAAGTAATCGGTAAGATTTTTATTTCCAACATATTCATCGCTTACTATTTCAAAAGTAATCAACATGATTTATTTTCAGCACATTCGTCGGTTACTATTTCAAAAGTAATCGGCAAGATTTTTATTTTCAGCATATTGGTCGGTGACTATTTCAAAAGTAATCGGCAAGATTTTTATTTTCAGCATATTTGTCGGTTACTATTTCAATAGTAATCGGCATGATTTATTTTAAGCACATTCGTCGGTTACTATTTCAAAAATAATCGGCATGATTTATTTTCAACACATTCGTCGGTTACTATTTCAAAAGTAATCGGCATGAACTATTTTCTGCACATTCGTCGGTTACTATTTCAAAAGTAATCGGCAAGATTTTTATTTTTAGCTTATTTGTCGGTTATTAATTTAAAAGTAATCGACAAGATTTTTATTTTCAACATATTCGTCGGTTCCTATTTCAAAAGTAATCGGCAAGATTTTTAGTTTTAGCATATTTGTCGGTTACTATTTTAAAAGCAATCGAGAAGATTTTTATTTTCAACATATTCGTCGCTTACTATTTCAAAAGTAATCGGCATGATTTATTTTCAGCACATTCGTCGGTTACTATTTCAAAAGTAATCGCCAAGATTTATTTTCAGCACATATTCGTCGGTTACTATTTCAAAAGTAATGGGCAAGACTTTTATTTTCAGCACATTTGTCGGTTACTATTTCAATAGTAATCGGCATGATTTATTTTAAGCACATTCGTCGGTTACTATTTCAAAAATAATCGGCATGATTTATTTTCAACACATTCGTCGGTTACTATTTCAAAAGTAATCGGCATGAACTATTTTCTGCACATTCGTCGGTTACTATTTCAAAAGTAATCGGCAAGATTTTTATTTTTAGCTTATTTGTCGGTTATTAATTTAAAAGTAATCGACAAGATTTTTATTTTCAACATATTCGTCGGTTCCTATTTCAAAAGTAATCGGCAAGATTTTTAGTTTTAGCATATTTGTCGGTTACTATTTTAAAAGCAATCGAGAAGATTTTTATTTTCAACATATTCGTCGCTTACTATTTCAAAAGTAATCGGCATGATTTATTTTCAGCACATTCGTCGGTTACTATTTCAAAAGTAATCGGCAAGATTTATTTTCAGCACATATTCGTCGGTTACTATATCAAAGGTAATCGGCAAGATTTATTTTCAGCACATTCGTCGGTTACTATTTCAAAAGTAATCGGCAAGATTTTTATTTTCAACATATTTGTCGGTTACTATTTTAAAAGTAATCGACAAGATTTTTATTTTCAACATATTCATCAGTTACTATTTCAAAAGTAATCGGCAAGACTTTATTTTCAGCACATTCTTTGGTTACTTTTTTAAAAGTAATCGGTAAGATTTTTATTTCCAACATATTCATCGCTTACTATTTCAAAAGTAATCAACATGATTTATTTTCAGCACATTCGTCGGTTACTATTTCAAAAGTAATCGGCAAGATTTTTATTTTTAGCTTATTTGTCGGTTATTAATTTAAAAGTAATCGACAAGATTTTTATTTTCAACATATTCGTCGGTTCCTATTTCAAAAGTAATCGGCAAGATTTTTAGTTTTAGCATATTTGTCGGTTACTATTTTAAAAGCAATCGAGAAGATTTTTATTTTCAACATATTTGTCGCTTACTATTTCAAAAGTAATCGGCATGATTTATTTTCAGCACATTCGTCGGTTACTATTTCAAAAGTAATCGACAAGATTTATTTTCAGCACATATTCGTCGGTTACTATATCAAAGGTAATCGGCAAGATTTATTTTCAGCACATTCGTCGGTTACTATTTCAAAAGTAATCGGCAAGATTTTTATTTTCAACATATTTGTCGGTTACTATTTTAAAAGTAATCGACAAGATTTTTATTTTCAACATATTCATCAGTTACTATTTCAAAAGTAATCGGCAAGACTTTATTTTCAGCACATTCTTTGGTTACTTTTTTAAAAGTAATCGGTAAGATTTTTATTTCCAACATATTCATCGCTTACTATTTCAAAAGTAATCAACATGATTTATTTTCAGCACATTCGTCGGTTACTATTTCAAAAGTAATCGGCAAGATTTTTATTTTCAGCATATTGGTCGGTGACTATTTCAAAAGTAATCGGCAAGATTTTTATTTTCAGCATATTTGTCGGTTACTATTTCAATAGTAATCGGCATGATTTATTTTAAGCACATTCGTCGGTTACTATTTCAAAAATAATCGGCATGATTTATTTTCAACACATTCGTCGGTTACTATTTCAAAAGTAATCGGCATGAACTATTTTCTGCACATTCGTCGGTTACTATTTCAAAAGTAATCGGCAAGATTTTTATTTTTAGCTTATTTGTCGGTTATTAATTTAAAAGTAATCGACAAGATTTTTATTTTCAACATATTCGTCGGTTCCTATTTCAAAAGTAATCGGCAAGATTTTTAGTTTTAGCATATTTGTCGGTTACTATTTTAAAAGCAATCGAGAAGATTTTTATTTTCAACATATTCGTCGCTTACTATTTCAAAAGTAATCGGCATGATTTATTTTCAGCACATTCGTCGGTTACTATTTCAAAAGTAATCGCCAAGATTTATTTTCAGCACATATTCGTCGGTTACTATTTCAAAAGTAATGGGCAAGACTTTTATTTTCAGCACATTTGTCGGTTACTATTTCAATAGTAATCGGCATGATTTATTTTAAGCACATTCGTCGGTTACTATTTCAAAAATAATCGGCATGATTTATTTTCAACACATTCGTCGGTTACTATTTCAAAAGTAATCGGCATGAACTATTTTCTGCACATTCGTCGGTTACTATTTCAAAAGTAATCGGCAAGATTTTTATTTTTAGCTTATTTGTCGGTTATTAATTTAAAAGTAATCGACAAGATTTTTATTTTCAACATATTCGTCGGTTCCTATTTCAAAAGTAATCGGCAAGATTTTTAGTTTTAGCATATTTGTCGGTTACTATTTTAAAAGCAATCGAGAAGATTTTTATTTTCAACATATTCGTCGCTTACTATTTCAAAAGTAATCGGCATGATTTATTTTCAGCACATTCGTCGGTTACTATTTCAAAAGTAATCGGCAAGATTTATTTTCAGCACATATTCGTCGGTTACTATATCAAAGGTAATCGGCAAGATTTATTTTCAGCACATTCGTCGGTTACTATTTCAAAAGTAATCGGCAAGATTTTTATTTTCAACATATTTGTCGGTTACTATTTTAAAAGTAATCGACAAGATTTTTATTTTCAACATATTCATCAGTTACTATTTCAAAAGTAATCGGCAAGACTTTATTTTCAGCACATTCTTTGGTTACTTTTTTAAAAGTAATCGGTAAGATTTTTATTTCCAACATATTCATCGCTTACTATTTCAAAAGTAATCAACATGATTTATTTTCAGCACATTCGTCGGTTACTATTTCAAAAGTAATCGGCAAGATTTTTATTTTTAGCTTATTTGTCGGTTATTAATTTAAAAGTAATCGACAAGATTTTTATTTTCAACATATTCGTCGGTTCCTATTTCAAAAGTAATCGGCAAGATTTTTAGTTTTAGCATATTTGTCGGTTACTATTTTAAAAGCAATCGAGAAGATTTTTATTTTCAACATATTTGTCGCTTACTATTTCAAAAGTAATCGGCATGATTTATTTTCAGCACATTCGTCGGTTACTATTTCAAAAGTAATCGACAAGATTTATTTTCAGCACATATTCGTCGGTTACTATATCAAAGGTAATCGGCAAGATTTATTTTCAGCACATTCGTCGGTTACTATTTCAAAAGTAATCGGCAAGATTTTTATTTTCAACATATTTGTCGGTTACTATTTTAAAAGTAATCGACAAGATTTTTATTTTCAACATATTCATCAATTACTATTTCAAAAGTAATCGGCAAGACTTTATTTTCAGCACATTCTTTGGTTACTTTTTTAAAAGTAATCGGTAAGATTTTTATTTCCAACATATTCATCGCTTACTATTTCAAAAGTAATCAACATGATTTATTTTCAGCACATTCGTCGGTTACTATTTCAAAAGTAATCGGCAAGATTTTTATTTTCAGCATATTGGTCGGTGACTATTTCAAAAGTAATCGGCAAGATTTTTATTTTCAGCATATTTGTCGGTTACTATTTCAATAGTAATCGGCATGATTTATTTTAAGCACATTCGTCGGTTACTATTTCAAAAATAATCGGCATGATTTATTTTCAACACATTCGTCGGTTACTATTTCAAAAGTAATCGGCATGAACTATTTTCTGCACATTCGTCGGTTACTATTTCAAAAGTAATCGGCAAGATTTTTATTTTTAGCTTATTTGTCGGTTATTAATTTAAAAGTAATCGACAAGATTTTTATTTTCAACATATTCGTCGGTTCCTATTTCAAAAGTAATCGGCAAGATTTTTAGTTTTAGCATATTTGTCGGTTACTATTTTAAAAGCAATCGAGAAGATTTTTATTTTCAACATATTCGTCGCTTACTATTTCAAAAGTAATCGGCATGATTTATTTTCAGCACATTCGTCGGTTACTATTTCAAAAGTAATCGCCAAGATTTATTTTCAGCACATATTCGTCGGTTACTATTTCAAAAGTAATGGGCAAGACTTTTATTTTCAGCACATTTGTCGGTTACTATTTCAATAGTAATCGGCATGATTTATTTTAAGCACATTCGTCGGTTACTATTTCAAAAATAATCGGCATGATTTATTTTCAACACATTCGTCGGTTACTATTTCAAAAGTAATCGGCATGATCTATTTTCTGCACATTCGTCGGTTACTATTTCAAAAGTAATTGGCAAGATTTTTATTTTTCAGTTTATTTGTCGGTTACTATTTTAAAAGTAATCGACAAGATTTTTATTTTCAACATATTCGTCGGTGACTATTTCAAAAGTAATCGGCATGATTTATTTTCAGCACATTCGTCAGGTTACTATTTCAAAAGTAATTGGCAAGACTTTTATTTTCAGCAAATTTGTCGGTTACTATTTCAAAAGTAATCGGCATGATTTATTTTCAACACATTCGTCGGTTACTATTTCAAAAGTAATCGGCATGATCTATTTTCTGCACATTCGTCGGTTACTATTTCAAAAGTAATTGGCAAGATTTTTATTTTTCAGTTTATTTGTCGGTTACTATTTTAAAAGTAATCGACAAGATTTTTATTTTCAACATATTCGTCGGTGACTATTTCAAAAGTAATCGGCATGATTTATTTTCAGCACATTCGTCAGGTTACTATTTCAAAAGTAATTGGCAAGACTTTTATTTTCAGCAAATTTGTCGGTTACTATTTCAAAAGTAATCGGCATGATTTATTTTCAACACATTCGTCGGTTACTATTTCAAAAGTAATCGGCATGATCTATTTTCTGCACATTCGTCGGTTACTATTTCAAAAGTAATCGGCAAGATTTTTATTTTCAGCATATTTGTCGGTTACTATTTTAAAAGTAATCGACAAGATTTTTATTTTCAACATATTCGTCGGTTCCTATTTCAAAAGTAATCGGCAAGACTTTATTTTCAGTACATTCGTTGGTTACTATTTTAAAAGTAATCGGTAAGATTTTTTTTTTTCAACATATTCGTCGCTTACTATTTCGAAAGTAATCGGCATGATTTATTTTCTGCACATTCGTCGGTTACTATTTCAAAAGTAATCGGCAAGATTTTTATTTTCAGTTTATTTGTCGGTTACTATTTTAAAAGTAATCGACAAGATTTTTATTTTCAGCATATTCGTCGGTGACTATTTCAAAAGTAATCGACAAGATTTTTATTTTCAACATATTCGTCGGTTACTATTTCAAAAGTAATCGGCAAGACTTTATTTTCAGCAAATTTGTCGGTTACTATTTCAAAAGTAATCGGCATGATTTATTTTCAACACATTCGTCGGTTACTATTTCAAAAGTAATCGGCATGATCTATTTTCTGCACATTCGTCGGTTACTATTTCAAAAGTAATTGGCAAGATTTTTATTTTCAGTTTATTTGTCGGTTACTATTTTAAAAGTAATCGACAAGATTTTTATTTTCAACATATTCGTCGGTGACTACTTCAAAAGTAATCGGCATGATTTATTTTCAGCACATTCGTCTGGTTACTATTTCAAAAGTAATTGGCAAGACTTTTATTTTCAGCAAATTTGTCGGTTACTATTTCAAAAGTAATCGGCATGATTTATTTTCAACACATTCGTCGGTTACTATTTCAAAAGTAATCGGCATGATCTATTTTCTGCACATTCGTCGGTTACTATTTCAAAAGTAATCGGCAAGATTTTTATTTTCAGCATATTTGTCGGTTACTATTTTAAAAGTAATCGACAAGATTTTTATTTTCAACATATTCGTCGGTTCCTATTTCAAAAGTAAACGGCAAGACTTTATTTTCAGTACATTCGTTGGTTACTATTTTAAAAGTAATCGGTAAGATTTTTTTTTTCAACATATTCGTCGCTTACTATTTCGAAAGTAATCGGCATGATTTATTTTCTGCACATTCGTCGGTTACTATTTCAAAAGTAATCGGCAAGATTTTTATTTTCAGTTTATTTGTCGGTTACTATTTTAAAAGTAATCGACAAGATTTTTATTTTCAGCATATTCGTCGGTGACTATTTCAAAAGTAATCGACAAGATTTTTATTTTCAACATATTCGTCGGTTACTATTTCAAAAGTAATCGGCAAGACTTTATTTTCAGCATATTCGTTGGTTACTATTTCAAAAGTAATCGGTAAAATTTTTATTTTCAACATATTCGTCGGTTACTATTTCGAAAGTAATCGGCATGATTTATTTTCAGCACATTCGTTGGTTACTATTTCAAAAGTAATCGGCTAGATTTTTATTTTCAACATATTTGTCGGTTACTATTTTAAAAGTAATTGACAAGATTTTTAATTTCAACATATTCGTCGGTTACTATTTCAAAAGTAATCGGCAAGACTTTATTTTCAGCATATTCGTTGGTTACTATTTCAAAAGTAATCGGTAAGATTTTTTTTTTCCACATATTCGTCGGTTACTATTTCAAAGGTAATCGGCATGATTTATTTTCAGTACATTCGTTGGTTACTATTTTAAAAGTAATCGGTAAGATTTTTATTTTCAACATATTCGTCGGTTACTATTTCGAAAGTAATCGGCATGATTTATTTTCAATACATTCATCGGTTACTATTTCAAAAGTAATCGACAAGATTTTTATTTTCAACATATTCGTCGGTTACTATTTCAAAAGTAATCGGCAAGATTTTTATTTTCAGTTTATTTGTCGGTTACTATTTTAAAAGTAATCGACAAGATTTTTATTTTCAGCATATTCGTCGGTGACTATTTCAAAAGTAATCGACAAGATTTTTATTTTCAACATATTCGTCGGTTACTATTTCAAAAGTAATCGGCAAGACTTTATTTTCAGCAAATTTGTCGGTTACTATTTCAAAAGTAATCGGCATGATTTATTTTCAACACATTCGTCGGTTACTATTTCAAAAGTAATCGGCATGATCTATTTTCTGCACATTCGTCGGTTACTATTTCAAAAGTAATTGGCAAGATTTTTATTTTCAGTTTATTTGTCGGTTACTATTTTAAAAGTAATCGACAAGATTTTTATTTTCAACATATTCGTCGGTGACTATTTCAAAAGTAATCGGCATGATTTATTTTCAGCACATTCGTCAGGTTACTATTTCAAAAGTAATTGGCAAGACTTTTATTTTCAGCAAATTTGTCGGTTACTATTTCAAAAGTAATCGGCATGATTTATTTTCAACACATTCGTCGGTTACTATTTCAAAAGTAATCGGCATGATCTATTTTCTGCACATTCGTCGGTTACTATTTCAAAAGTAATCGGCAAGATTTTTATTTTCAGCATATTTGTCGGTTACTATTTTAAAAGTAATCGACAAGATTTTTATTTTCAACATATTCGTCGGTTCCTATTTCAAAAGTAATCGGCAAGACTTTATTTTCAGTACATTCGTTGGTTACTATTTTAAAAGTAATCGGTAAGATTTTTTTTTTCAACATATTCGTCGCTTACTATTTCGAAAGTAATCGGCATGATTTATTTTCTGCACATTCGTCGGTTACTATTTCAAAAGTAATCGGCAAGATTTTTATTTTCAGTTTATTTGTCGGTTACTATTTTAAAAGTAATCGACAAGATTTTTATTTTCAGCATATTCGTCGGTGACTATTTCAAAAGTAATCGACAAGATTTTTATTTTCAACATATTCGTCGGTTACTATTTCAAAAGTAATCGGCAAGACTTTATTTTCAGCATATTCGTTGGTTACTATTTCAAAAGTAATCGGTAAAATTTTTATTTTCAACATATTCGTCGGTTACTATTTCGAAAGTAATCGGCATGATTTATTTTCAGCACATTCGTTGGTTACTATTTCAAAAGTAATCGGCTAGATTTTTATTTTCAACATATTTGTCGGTTACTATTTTAAAAGTAATTGACAAGATTTTTAATTTCAACATATTCGTCGGTTACTATTTCAAAAGTAATCGGCAAGACTTTATTTTTAGCATATTCGTTGGTTACTATTTCAAAAGTAATCGGTAAGGATTTTTTTTTCCACATATTCGTCGGTTACTATTTCAAAGGTAATCGGCATGATTTATTTTCAGTACATTCGTTGGTTACTATTTTAAAAGTAATCGGTAAGATTTTTATTTTCAACATATTCGTCGGTTACTATTTCGAAAGTAATCGGCATGATTTATTTTCAATACATTCATCGGTTACTATTTCAAAAGTAATCGACAAGATTTTTATTTTCAACATATTCGTCGGTTACTATTTCAAAAGTAATCGGCAAGACTTTATTTTCAGCATATTCGTTGGTTACTATTTCAAAAGTAATCGGTAAGATTTTTATTTTCAACATATTCGTCGCTTACTATTTCGAAAGTAATCGGCATGATTTATTTTCAGTACATTCCTCGGTTACTATTTCAAAAGTAATCGGCAAGATTTTTATTTTCAGCATATTCGTCGGTGACTATTTCAAAAGTAATCGGCATTATTTATTTTCAACACATTCGTCGGTTACTATTTCAAAAGTAATCGGCATGATCTATTTTCTGCACATTCGTCGGTTACTATTTCAAAAGTAATCGGCAAGATTTTTATTTTCAGCTTATTTGTCGGTTACTATTTTAACAGTAATCGACAAGACTTTTATTTTCAACATATTCGTCGGTGACTATTTCAAAAGTAATCAGCATGATTTATTTTCAGCACATTCGTCAGGTTACTATTTCAAAAGTAATTGGCAAGACTTTTATTTTCAGCAAATTTGTCGGTTACTATTTCAAAAGTAATCGGCATGATTTATTTTCAACACATTCGTCGGTTACTATTTCAAAAGTAATCGGCATGATCTATTTTCTGCACATTCGTCGGTTACTATTTCAAAAGTAATTGGCAAGATTTTTATTTTCAGTTTATTTGTCGGTTACTATTTTAAAAGTAATCGACAAGATTTTTATTTTCAACATATTCGTCGGTGACTATTTCAAAAGTAATCGGCATGATTTATTTTCAGCACATTCGTCAGGTTACTATTTCAAAAGTAATTGGCAAGACTTTTATTTTCAGCAAATTTGTCGGTTACTATTTCAAAAGTAATCGGCATGATTTATTTTCAACACATTCGTCGGTTACTATTTCAAAAGTAATCGGCATGATCTATTTTCTGCACATTCGTCGGTTACTATTTCAAAAGTAATCGGCAAGATTTTTATTTTCAGCATATTTGTCGGTTACTATTTTAAAAGTAATCGACAAGATTTTTATTTTCAACATATTCGTCGGTTCCTATTTCAAAAGTAATCGGCAAGACTTTATTTTCAGTACATTCGTTCGTTACTATTTTAAAAGTAATCGGTAAGATTTTTTTTTTCAACATATTCGTCGCTTACTATTTCGAAAGTAATCGGCATGATTTATTTTCTGCACATTCGTCGGTTACTATTTCAAAAGTAATCGGCAAGATTTTTATTTTCAGTTTATTTGTCGGTTACTATTTTAAAAGTAATCGACAAGATTTTTATTTTCAGCATATTCGTCGGTGACTATTTCAAAAGTAATCGACAAGATTTTTATTTTCAACATATTCGTCGGTTACTATTTCAAAAGTAATCGGCAAGACTTTATTTTCAGCAAATTTGTCGGTTACTATTTCAAAAGTAATCGGCATGATTTATTTTCAGCACATTCGTCAGGTTACTATTTCAAAAGTAATTGGCAAGATTTTTATTTTCAGTTTATTTGTCGGTTACTATTTTAAAAGTAATCGGTAAGATTTTTTTTTTTCAACATATTCGTCGCTTACTATTTCGAAAGTAATCGGCATGATTTATTTTCAGTACATTCCTCGGTTACTATTTCAAAAGTAATCGGCAAGATTTTTATTTTCAGCATATTCGTCGGTGACTATTTCAAAAGTAATCGGCATTATTTATTTTCAACACATTCGTCGGTTACTATTTCAAAAGTAATCGGCATGATCTATTTTCTGCACATTCGTCGGTTACTATTTCAAAAGTAATCGGCAAGATTTTTATCTTCAGCTTATTTGTCGGTTACTATTTTAAAAGTAATCGACAAGACTTTTATTTTCAACATATTCGTCGGTGACTATTTCAAAAGTAATCGGCATGATTTATTTTCAGCACATTCGTCAGGTTACTATTTCAAAAGTAATTGGCAAGACTTTTATTTTCAGCAAATTTGTCGGTTACTATTTCAAAAGTAATCGGCATGATTTATTTTCAACACATTCGTCGGTTACTATTTCAAAAGTAATCGGCATGATCTATTTTCTGCACATTCGTCGGTTACTATTTCAAAAGTAATTGGCAAGATTTTTATTTTCAGTTTATTTGTCGGTTACTATTTTAAAAGTAATCGACAAGATTTTTATTTTCAACATATTCGTCGGTGACTATTTCAAAAGTAATCGGCATGATTTATTTTCAGCACATTCGTCAGGTTACTATTTCAAAAGTAATTGGCAAGACTTTTATTTTCAGCAAATTTGTCGGTTACTGTTTCAAAAGTAATCGGCATGATTTATTTTCAACACATTCGTCGGTTACTATTTCAAAAGTAATCGGCATGATCTATTTTCTGCACATTCGTCGGTTACTATTTCAAAAGTAATCGGCAAGATTTTTATTTTCAGCATATTTGTCGGTTACTATTTTAAAAGTAATCGACAAGATTTTTATTTTCAACATATTCGTCGGTTCCTATTTCAAAAGTAATCGGCAAGACTTTATTTTCAGTACATTCGTTCGTTACTATTTTAAAAGTAATCGGTAAGATTTTTTTTTTTCAACATATTCGTCGCTTACTATTTCGAAAGTAATCGGCATGATTTATTTTCTGCACATTCGTCGGTTACTATTTCAAAAGTAATCGGCAAGATTTTTATTTTCAGTTTATTTGTCGGTTACTATTTTAAAAGTAATCGACAAGATTTTTATTTTCAGCATATTCGTCGGTGACTATTTCAAAAGTAATCGACAAGATTTTTATTTTCAACATATTCGCCGGTTACTATTTCAAAAGTAATCGGCAAGACTTTATTTTCAGTAAATTTGTCGGTTACTATTTCAAAAGTAATCGGCATGATTTATTTTCAGCACATTCGTCAGGTTACTATTTCAAAAGTAATCGGCAAGATTTTTATTTTCAGTTTATTTGTCGGTTACTATTTTAAAAGTAATCGACAAGATTTTTATTTTCAGCATATTCGTCGGTGACTATTTCAAAAGTAATCGACAAGATTTTTATTTTCAACATATTCGTCGGTTACTATTTCAAAAGTAATCGGCAAGACTTTATTTTCAGCATATTCGTTGGTTACTATTTCAAAAGTAATCGGTAAAATTTTTATTTTCAACATATTCGTCGGTTACTATTTCGAAAGTAATCGGCATGATTTATTTTCAGCACATTCGTTGGTTACTATTTCAAAAGTAATCGGCTAGATTTTTATTTTCAACATATTTGTCGGTTACTATTTTAAAAGTAATTGACAAGATTTTTAATTTCAACATATTCGTCGGTTACTATTTCAAAAGTAATCGGCAAGACTTTATTTTCAGCATATTCGTTGGTTACTATTTCAAAAGTAATCGGTAAGATTTTTTTTTTCCACATATTCGTCGGTTACTATTTCAAAGGTAATCAGCATGATTTATTTTCAGTACATTCGTTGGTTACTATTTTAAAAGTAATCGGTAAGATTTTTATTTTCAACATATTCGTCGGTTACTATTTCGAAAGTAATCGGCATGATTTATTTTCAATACATTCATCGGTTACTATTTCAAAAGTAATCGGCAAGATTTTTATTTTCAGTTTATTTGTCGGTTACTATTTTAAAAGTAATCGACAAGATTTTTATTTTCAGCATATTCGTCGGTGACTATTTCAAAATTAATCGACAAGATTTTTATTTTCAACATATTCGTCGGTTACTATTTCAAAAGTAATCGGCAAGACTTTATTTTCAGCAAATTTGTCGGTTACTATTTCAAAAGTAATCGGCATGATTTATTTTCAACACATTCGTCGGTTACTATTTCAAAAGTAATCGGCATGATCTATTTTCTGCACATTCGTCGGTTACTATTTCAAAAGTAATTGGCAAGATTTTTATTTTCAGTTTATTTGTCGGTTACTATTTTAAAAGTAATCGACAAGATTTTTATTTTCAACATATTCGTCGGTGACTATTTCAAAAGTAATCGGCATGATTTATTTTCAACACATTCGTCGGTTACTATTTCAAAAGTAATCGGCATGATCTATTTTCTGCACATTCGTCGGTTACTATTTCAAAAGTAATCGGCAAGATTTTTATTTTCAGCATATTTGTCGGTTACTATTTTAAAAGTAATCGACAAGATTTTTATTTTCAACATATTCGTCGGTTCCTATTTCAAAAGTAATCGGCAAGACATTATTTTCAGTACATTCGTTGGTTACTATTTTAAAAGTAATCGGTAAGGTTTTTTTTTTTCAACATATTCGTCGCTTACTATTTCGAAAGTAATCGGCATGATTTATTTTCTGCACATTCGTCGGTTACTATTTCAAAAGTAATCGGCAAGATTTTTATTTTCAGTTTATTTGTCGGTTACTATTTTAAAAGTAATCGACAAGATTTTTATTTTCAGCATATTCGTCGGTGACTATTTCAAAAGTAATCGACAAGATTTTTATTTTCAACATATTCGTCGGTTACTATTTCAAAAGTAATCGGCAAGACTTTATTTTCAGCATATTCGTTGGTTACTATTTCAAAAGTAATCGGTAAAATTTTTATTTTCAACATATTCGTCGGTTACTATTTCGAAAGTAATCGGCATGATTTATTTTCAGCACATTCGTTGGTTACTATTTCAAAAGTAATCGGCTAGATTTTTATTTTCAACATATTTGTCGGTTACTATTTTAAAAGTAATTGACATGATTTTTAATTTCAACATATTCGTCGGTTACTATTTCAAAAGTAATCGGCAAGACTTTATTTTCAGCATATTCGTTGGTTACTATTTCAAAAGTAATCGGTAAGATTTTTTTTTTCCACATATTCGTCGGTTACTATTTCAAAGGTAATCGGCATGATTTATTTTCAGTACATTCGTTGGTTACTATTTTAAAAGTAATCGGTAAGATTTTTATTTTCAACATATTCGTCGGTTACTATTTCGAAAGTAATCGGCATGATTTATTTTCAATACATTCATCGGTTACTATTTCAAAAGTAATCGACAAGATTTTTATTTTCAACATATTCGTCGGTTACTATTTCAAAAGTAATCGGCAAGATTTTTATTTTCAGTTTATTTGTCGGTTACTATTTTAAAAGTAATCGACAAGATTTTTATTTTCAACATATTCGTCGGTGACTATTTCAAAAGTAATCGACAAGATTTTTATTTTCAACATATTCGTCGGTTACTATTTCAAAAGTAATCGGCAAGACTTTATTTTCAGCAAATTTGTCGGTTACTATTTCAAAAGTAATCGGCATGATTTATTTTCAACACATTCGTCGGTTACTATTTCAAAAGTAATCGGCATGATCTATTTTCTGCACATTCGTCGGTTACTATTTCAAAAGTAATTGGCAAGATTTTTATTTTCAGTTTATTTGTCGGTTACTATTTTAAAAGTAATCGACAAGATTTTTATTTTCAACATATTCGTCGGTTACTAATTCAAAAGTAATCGGCATGATTTATTTTCAGCACATTCGTCAGGTTACTATTTCAAAAGTAATTGGCAAGACTTTTATTTTCAGCAAATTTGTCGGTTACTATTTCAAAAGTAATCGGCATGATTTATTTTCAACACATTCGTCGGTTACTATTTCAAAAGTAATCGGCATGATCTATTTTCTGCACATTCGTCGGTTACTATTTCAAAAGTAATCGGCAAGATTTTTATTTTCAGCATATTTGTCGGTTACTATTTTAAAAGTAATCGACAAGATTTTTATTTTCAACATATTCGTCGGTTCCTATTTCAAAAGTAATCGGCAAGACTTTATTTTCAGTACATTCGTTGGTTACTATTTTAAAAGTAATCGGTAAGGTTTTTTTTTTTCAACATATTCGTCGCTTACTATTTCGAATTAATCGGCATGATTTATTTTCTGCACATTCGTCGGTTACTATTTCAAAAGTAATCGGCAAGATTTTTATTTTCAGTTTATTTGTCGGTTACTATTTTAAAAGTAATCGACAAGATTTTTATTTTCAGCATATTCGTCGGTGACTATTTCAAAAGTAATCGACAAGATTTTTATTTTCAACATA
Organism: Medicago lupulina; assembly: GCA_958299785.1. Taxonomy (NCBI): domain Eukaryota; kingdom Viridiplantae; phylum Streptophyta; class Magnoliopsida; order Fabales; family Fabaceae; genus Medicago; species Medicago lupulina. The sequence continues at coordinate 48,533,501 of OY283139.1, read as the reverse complement.
TTCGTCGGTTACTATTTCAAAAGTAATCGGCAAGACTTTATTTTCAGCATATTCGTTGGTTACTATTTCAAAAGTAATCGGTAAAATTTTTATTTTCAACATATTCGTCGGTTACTATTTCGAAAGTAATCGGCATGATTTATTTTCAGCACATTCGTTGGTTACTATTTCAAAAGTAATCGGCTAGATTTTTATTTTCAACATATTTGTCGGTTACTATTTTAAAAGTAATTGACAAGATTTTTAATTTCAACATATTCGTCGGTTACTATTTCAAAAGTAATCGGCAAGACTTTATTTTCAGCATATTCGTTGGTTACTATTTCAAAAGTAATCGGTAAGATTTTTTTTTTCCACATATTCGTCGGTTACTATTTCAAAGGTAATCGGCATGATTTATTTTCAGTACATTCGTTGGTTACTATTTTAAAAGTAATCGGTAAGATTTTTATTTTCAACATATTCGTCGGTTACTATTTCGAAAGTAATCGGCATGATTTATTTTCAATACATTCATCGGTTACTATTTCAAAAGTAATCGACAAGATTTTTATTTTCAACATATTCGTCGGTTACTATTTCAAAAGTAATCGGCAAGACTTTATTTTCAGCATATTCGTTGGTTACTATTTCAAAAGTAATCGGTAAGATTTTTTTTTTCAACATATTCGTCGCTTACTATTTCGAAAGTAATCGGCATGATTTATTTTCAGTACATTCCTCGGTTACTATTTCAAAAGTAATCGGCAAGATTTTTATTTTCAGTTTATTTGTCGGTTACTATTTTAAAAGTAATCGACAAGATTTTTATTTTCAGCATATTCGTCGGTGACTATTTCAAAAGTAATCGACAAGATTTTTATTTTCAACATATTCGTCGGTTACTATTTCAAAAGTAATCGGCAAGACTTTATTTTCAGCATATTCGTTGGTTACTATTTCAAAAGTAATCGGTAAAATATTTATTTTCAACATATTCGTCGGTTACTATTTCGAAAGTAATCGGCATGATTTATTTTCAGCACATTCGTTGGTTACTATTTCAAAAGTAATCGGCTAGATTTTTATTTTCAACATATTTGTCGGTTACTATTTTAAAAGTAATTGACAAGATTTTTAATTTCAACATATTCGTCGGTTACTATTTCAAAAGTAATCGGCAAGACTTTATTTTCAGCATATTCGTTGGTTACTATTTCAAAAGTAATCGGTAAGATTTTTTTTTTCCACATATTCGTCGGTTACTATTTCAAAGGTAATCGGCATGATTTATTTTCAGTACATTCGTTGGTTACTATTTTAAAAGTAATCGGTAAGATTTTTATTTTCAACATATTCGTCGGTTACTATTTCGAAAGTAATCGGCATGATTTATTTTCAATACATTCATCGGTTACTATTTCAAAAGTAATCGACAAGATTTTTATTTTCAACATATTCGTCGGTTACTATTTCAAAAGTAATCGGCAAGACTTTATTTTCAGCATATTCGTTGGTTACTATTTCAAAAGTAATCGGTAAGATTTTTTTTTTCAACATATTCGTCGCTTACTATTTCGAAAGTAATCGGCATGATTTATTTTCTGCACATTCGTCGGTTACTATTTCAAAAGTAATCGGCAAGATTTTTATTTTCAGTTTATTTGTCGGTTACTATTTTAAAAGTAATCGACAAGATTTTTATTTTCAGCATATTCGTCGGTGACTATTTCAAAAGTAATCGACAAGATTTTTATTTTCAACATATTCGTCGGTTACTATTTCAAAAGTAATCGGCAAGACTTTATTTTCAGCATATTCGTTGGTTACTATTTCAAAAGTAATCGGTAAAATTTTTATTTTCAACATATTCGTCGGTTACTATTTCAAAAGTAATCGGCATGATTTATTTTCAGCACATTCGTCAGGTTACTATTTCAAAAGTAATTGGCAAGACTTTTATTTTCAGCAAATTTGTCGGTTACTATTTCAAAAGTAATCGGCATGATTTATTTTCAACACATTCGTCGGTTACTATTTCAAAAGTAATCGGCATGATCTATTTTCTGCACATTCGTCGGTTACTATTTCAAAAGTAATTGGCAAGATTTTTATTTTCAGTTTATTTGTCGGTTACTATTTTAAAAGTAATCGACAAGATTTTTATTTTCAACATATTCGTCGGTGACTATTTCAAAAGTAATCGGCATGATTTATTTTCAGCACATTCGTCAGGTTACTATTTCAAAAGTAATTGGCAAGACTTTTATTTTCAGCAAATTTGTCGGTTACTATTTCAAAAGTAATCGGCATGATTTATTTTCAACACATTCGTCGGTTACTATTTCAAAAGTAATCGGCATGATCTATTTTCTGCACATTCGTCGGTTACTATTTCAAAAGTAATCGGCAAGATTTTTATTTTCAGCATATTTGTCGGTTACTATTTTAAAAGTAATCGACAAGATTTTTATTTTCAACATATTCGTCGGTTCCTATTTCAAAAGTAATCGGCAAGACTTTATTTTCAGTACATTCGTTGGTTACTATTTTAAAAGTAATCGGTAAGATTTTTTTTTTCAACATATTCGTCGCTTACTATTTCGAAAGTAATCGGCATGATTTATTTTCTGCACATTCGTCGGTTACTATTTCAAAAGTAATCGGCAAGATTTTTATTTTCAGTTTATTTGTCGGTTACTATTTTAAAAGTAATCGACAAGATTTTTATTTTCAGCATATTCGTCGGTGACTATTTCAAAAGTAATCGACAAGATTTTTATTTTCAACATATTCGTCGGTTACTATTTCAAAAGTAATCGGCAAGACTTTATTTTCAGCAAATTTGTCGGTTACTATTTCAAAAGTAATCGGCATGATTTATTTTCAACACATTCGTCGGTTACTATTTCAAAAGTAATCGGCATGATCTATTTTCTGCACATTCGTCGGTTACTATTTCAAAAGTAATTGGCAAGATTTTTATTTTCAGTTTATTTGTCGGTTACTATTTTAAAAGTAATCGACAAGATTTTTATTTTCAACATATTCGTCGGTGACTATTTCAAAAGTAATCGGCATGATTTATTTTCAGCACATTCGTCAGGATACTATTTCAAAAGTAATTGGCAAGACTTTTATTTTCAGCAAATTTGTCGGTTACTATTTCAAAAGTAATCGGCATGATTTATTTTCAACACATTCGTCGGTTACTATTTCAAAAGTAATCGGCATGATCTATTTTCTGCACATTCGTCGGTTACTATTTCAAAAGTAATCGGCAAGATTTTTATTTTCAGCATATTTGTCGGTTACTATTTTAAAAGTAATCGACAAGATTTTTATTTTCAACATATTCGTCGGTTCCTATTTCAAAAGTAATCGGCAAGACTTTATTTTCAGTACATTCGTTGGTTACTATTTTAAAAGTAATCGGTAAGATTTTTTTTTTCAACATATTCGTCGCTTACTATTTCGAAAGTAATCGGCATGATTTATTTTCTGCACATTCGTCGGTTACTATTTCAAAAGTAATCGGCAAGATTTTTATTTTCAGTTTATTTGTCGGTTACTATTTTAAAAGTAATCGACAAGATTTTTATTTTCAGCATATTCGTCGGTGACTATTTCAAAAGTAATCGACAAGATTTTTATTTTCAACATATTCGTCGGTTACTATTTCAAAAGTAATCGGCAAGACTTTATTTTCAGCATATTCGTTGGTTACTATTTCAAAAGTAATCGGTAAAATTTTTATTTTCAACATATTCGTCGGTTACTATTTCGAAAGTAATCGGCATGATTTATTTTCAGCACATTCGTCGGTTACTATTTCAAAAGTAATCGGCTAGATTTTTATTTTCAACATATTTGTCGGTTACTATTTTAAAAGTAATTGACAAGATTTTTAATTTCAACATATTCGTCGGTTACTATTTCAAAAGTAATCGGCAAGACTTTATTTTCAGCATATTCGTTGGTTACTATTTCAAAAGTAATCGGTAAGATTTTTTTTTTCCACATATTCGTCGGTTACTATTTCAAAGGTAATCGGCATGATTTATTTTCAGTACATTCGTTGGTTACTATTTTAAAAGTAATCGGTAAGATTTTTATTTTCAACATATTCGTCGCTTACTATTTCGAAAGTAATCGGCATGATTTATTTTCAATACATTCATCGGTTACTATTTCAAAAGTAATCGACAAGATTTTTATTTTCAACATATTCGTCGGTTACTGTTTCAAAAGTAATCGGCAAGACTTTATTTTCAGCATATTCGTTGGTTACTATTTCAAAAGTAATCGGTAAGATTTTTTTTTTCAACATATTCGTCGCTTACTATTTCGAAAGTAATCGGCATGATTTATTTTCTGCACATTCGTCGGTTACTATTTCAAAAGTAATCGGCATGATTTTTATTTTCAACATATTTGCCGGTTACTATTTTAAAAGTAATCGACAAGATTTTTATTTTCAGCATATTCGTCGGTGACTATTTCAAAAGTAATCGGCAAGACTTTATTTTCAGTACATTCGTTGGTTACTATTTTAAAAGTAATCGGTAAGATTTTTTTTTTCAACATATTCGTCGCTTACTATTTCGAAAGTAATCGGCATGATTTATTTTCTGCACATTCGTCGGTTACTATTTCAAAAGTAATCGGCAAGATTTTTATTTTCAGTTTATTTGTCGGTTACTATTTTAAAAGTAATCGACAAGATTTTTATTTTCAGCATATTCGTCGGTGACTATTTCAAAAGTAATCGACAAGATTTTTATTTTCAACATATTCGTCGGTTACTATTTCAAAAGTAATCGGCAAGACTTTATTTTCAGCAAATTTGTCGGTTACTATTTCAAAAGTAATCGGCATGATTTATTTTCAACACATTCGTCGGTTACTATTTCAAAAGTAATCGGCATGATCTATTTTCTGCACATTCGTCGGTTACTATTTCAAAAGTAATTGGCAAGATTTTTATTTTCAGTTTATTTGTCGGTTACTATTTTAAAAGTAATCGACAAGATTTTTATTTTCAACATATTCGTCGGTGACTATTTCAAAAGTAATCGGCATGATTTATTTTCAGCACATTCGTCAGGTTACTATTTCAAAAGTAATTGGCAAGACTTTTATTTTCAGCAAATTTGTCGGTTACTATTTCAAAAGTAATCGGCATGATTTATTTTCAACACATTCGTCGGTTACTATTTCAAAAGTAATCGGCATGATCTATTTTCTGCACATTCGTCGGTTACTATTTCAAAAGTAATCGGCAAGATTTTTATTTTCAGCATATTTGTCGGTTACTATTTTAAAAGTAATCGACAAGATTTTTATTTTCAACATATTCGTCGATTCCTATTTCAAAAGTAATCGGCAAGACTTTATTTTCAGTACATTCGTTGGTTACTATTTTAAAAGTAATCGGTAAGACTTTATTTTCAGTACATTCGTCGGTTACTATTTCAAAAGTAATCGGCAAGACTTTATTTTCAGCATATTCGTTGGTTACTATTTCAAAAGTAATCGGTAAAATTTTTATTTTCAACATATTCGTCGGTTACTATTTCGAAAGTAATCGGCATGATTTATTTTCAGCACATTCGTCGGTTACTATTTCAAAAGTAATCGGCTAGATTTTTATTTTCAACATATTTGTCGGTTACTATTTTAAAAGTAATTGACAAGATTTTTAATTTCAACATATTCGTCGGTTACTATTTCAAAAGTAATCGGCAAGACTTTATTTTCAGCATATTCGTTGGTTACTATTTCAAAAGTAATCGGTAAGATTTTTTTTTTCCACATATTCGTTGGTTACTATTTCAAAGGTAATCGGCATGATTTATTTTCAGTACATTCGTTGGTTACTATTTTAAAAGTAATCGGTAAGATTTTTATTTTCAACATATTCGTCGCTTACTATTTCGAAAGTAATCGGCATGATTTATTTTCAATACATTCATCGGTTACTATTTCAAAAGTAATCGACAAGATTTTTATTTTCAACATATTCGTCGGTTAGTATTTCAAAAGTAATCGGCAAGACTTTATTTTCAGCATATTCGTTGGTTACTATTTCAAAAGTAATCGGTAAGATTTTTTTTTTCAACATATTCGTCGCTTACTATTTCGAAAGTAATCGGCATGATTTATTTTCTGCACATTCGTCGGTTACTATTTCAAAAGTAATCGGCATGATTTTTATTTTCAACATATTTGTCGGTTACTATTTTAAAAGTAATCGACAAGATTTTTATTTTCAACATATTCGTCGGTTCCTATTTCAAAAGTAATCGGCAAGACTTTATTTTCAGTACATTCGTTGGTTACTATTTTAAAAGTAATCGGTAAGATTTTTTTTTTCAACATATTCGTCGCTTACTATTTCGAAAGTAATCGGCATGATTTATTTTCTGCACATTCGTCGGTTACTATTTCAAAAGTAATCGGCAAGATTTTTATTTTCAGTTTATTTGTCGGTTACTATTTTAAAAGTAATCGACAAGATTTTTATTTTCAGCATATTCGTCGGTGACTATTTCAAAAGTAATCGACAAGATTTTTATTTTCAACATATTCGTCGGTTACTATTTCAAAAGTAATCGGCAAGACTTTATTTTCAGCATATTCGTTGGTTACTATTTCAAAAGTAATCGGTAAAATTTTTATTTTCAACATATTCGTCGGTTACTATTTCGAAAGTAATCGGCATGATTTATTTTCAGCACATTCGTCGGTTACTATTTCAAAAGTAATCGGCTAGATTTTTATTTTCAACATATTTGTCGGTTACTATTTTAAAAGTAATTGACAAGATTTTTAATTTCAACATATTCGTCGGTTACTATTTCAAAAGTAATCGGCAAGACTTTATTTTCAGCATATTCGTTGGTTACTATTTCAAAAGTAATCGGTAAGATTTTTTTTTTCCACATATTCGTCGGTTACTATTTCAAAGGTAATCGGCATGATTTATTTTCAGTACATTCGTTGGTTACTATTTTAAAAGTAATCGGTAAGATTTTTATTTTCAACATATTCGTCGCTTACTATTTCGAAAGTAATCAGCATGATTTATATTCAATACATTCATCGGTTACTATTTCAAAAGTAATCGACAAGATTTTTATTTTCAACATATTCGTCGGTTACTATTTCAAAAGTAATCGGCAAGACTTTATTTTCAACATATTCGTTGGTTACTATTTCAAAAGTAATCGGTAAGATTTTTTTTTTCAACATATTCGTCGCTTACTATTTCGAAAGTAATCGGCATGATTTATTTTCTGCACATTCGTCGGTTACTATTTCAAAAGTAATCGGCAAGATTTTTATTTTCAGTTTATTTGTCGGTTACTATTTTAAAAGTAATCGACAAGATTTTTATTTTCAGCATATTCGTCGGTGACTATTTCAAAAGTAATCGACAAGATTTTTATTTTCAACATATTCGTCGGTTACTATTTCAAAAGTAATCGGCAAGACTTTATTTTCAGCATATTCGTTGGTTACTATTTCAAAAGTAATCGGTAAAATTTTTATTTTCAACATATTCGTCGGTTACTATTTCGAAAGTAATCGGCATGATTTATTTTCAGCACATTCGTCGGTTACTATTTCAAAAGTAATCGGCTAGATTTTTATTTTCAACATATTTGTCGGTTACTATTTTAAAAGTAATTGACAAGATTTTTAATTTCAACATATTCGTCGGTTACTATTTCAAAAGTAATCGGCAAGACTTTATTTTCAGCATATTCGTTGGTTACTATTTCAAAAGTAATCGGTAAGATTTTTTTTTTCCACATATTCGTCGGTTACTATTTCAAAGGTAATCGGCATGATTTATTTTCAGTACATTCGTTGGTTACTATTTTAAAAGTAATCGGTAAGATTTTTATTTTCAACATATTCGTCGCTTACTATTTCGAAAGTAATCAGCATGATTTATATTCAATACATTCATCGGTTACTATTTCAAAAGTAATCGACAAGATTTTTATTTTCAACATATTCGTCGGTTACTATTTCAAAAGTAATCGGCAAGACTTTATTTTCAACATATTCGTTGGTTACTATTTCAAAAGTAATCGGTAAGATTTTTTTTTTCAACATATTCGTCGCTTACTATTTCGAAAGTAATCGGCATGATTTATTTTCTGCACATTCGTCGGTTACTATTTCAAAAGTAATCGGCAAGATTTTTATTTTCAGTTTATTTGTCGGTTACTATTTTAAAAGTAATCGACAAGATTTTTATTTTCAGCATATTCGTCGGTGACTATTTCAAAAGTAATCGACAAGATTTTTATTTTCAACATATTCGTCGGTTACTATTTCAAAAGTAATCGGCAAGACTTTATTTTCAGCATATTCGTTGGTTACTATTTCAAAAGTAATCGGTAAAATTTTTATTTTCAACATATTCGTCGGTTACTATTTCGAAAGTAATCGGCATGATTTATTTTCAGCACATTCGTCGGTTACTATTTCAAAAGTAATCGGCTAGATTTTTATTTTCAACATATTTGTCGGTTACTATTTTAAAAGTAATTGACAAGATTTTTAATTTCAACATATTCGTCGGTTACTATTTCAAAAGTAATCGGCAAGACTTTATTTTCAGCATATTCGTTGGTTACTATTTCAAAAGTAATCGGTAAGATTTTTTTTTTCCACATATTCGTCGGTTACTATTTCAAAGGTAATCGGCATGATTTATTTTCAGTACATTCGTTGGTTACTATTTTAAAAGTAATCGGTAAGATTTTTATTTTCAACATATTCGTCGCTTACTATTTCGAAAGTAATCGGCATGATTTATTTTCAATACATTCATCGGTTACTATTTCAAAAGTAATCGACAAGATTTTTATTTTCAACATATTCGTCGGTTACTATTTCAAAAGTAATCGGCAAGACTTTATTTTCAGCATATTCGTTGGTTACTATTTCAAAAGTAATCGGTAAGATTTTTATTTTCAACATATTCGTCGCTTACTATTTCGAAAGTAATCGGCATGATTTATTTTCAGTACATTCCTCGGTTACTATTTCAAAAGTAATCGGCAAGATTTTTATTTTCAGCATATTCGTCGGTGACTATTTCAAAAGTAATCGGCATTATTTATTTTCAACACATTCGTCGGTTACTATTTCAAAAGTAATCGGCATGATCTATTTTCTGCACATTCGTCGGTTACTATTTCAAAAGTAATCGGCAAGATTTTTATTTTCAGCTTATTTGTCGGTTACTATTTTAAAAGTAATCGACAAGACTTTTATTTTCAACATATTCGTCGGTGACTATTTCAAAAGTAATCGGCATTATTTATTTTCAACACATTCGTCGGTTACTACTTCAATAGTAATCGGTATGATATATTTTCAGCACATTCGTCGGTTACTATTTCAAAAGTAATCGGCATTATTTATTTTCAACACATTCGTCGGTTACTATTTCAAAAGTAATCGGCATGATCTATTTTCTGCACATTCGTCGGTTACTATTTCAAAAGTAATCGGCAAGACTTTTATTTTCAACATATTCGTCGGTGACTATTTCAAAAGTAATCGGCATGATTTATTTTCAGCACATTCGTCAGGTTACTATTTCAAAAGTAATTGGCAAGACTTTTATTTTCAGCAAATTTGTCGGTTACTATTTCAAAAGTAATCGGCATGATTTATTTTCAACACATTCGTCGGTTACTATTTCAAAAGTAATCGGCATGATCTATTTTCTGCACATTCGTCGGTTACTATTTCAAAAGTAATTGGCAAGATTTTTATTTTCAGTTTATTTGTCGGTTACTATTTTAAAAGTAATCGACAAGATTTTTATTTTCAATATATTCGTCGGTGACTATTTCAAAAGTAATCGGCATGATTTATTTTCAGCACATTCGTCAGGTTACTATTTCAAAAGTAATTGGCAAGACTTTTATTTTCAGCAAATTTGTCGGTTACTATTTCAAAAGTAATCGGCATGATTTATTTTCAACACATTCGTCGGTTACTATTTCAAAAGTAATCGGCATGATCTATTTTCTGCACATTCGTCGGTTACTATTTCAAAAGTAATCGGCAAGATTTTTCTTTTCAGCATATTTGTCGGTTACTATTTTAAAAGTAATCGACAAGATTTTTATTTTCAACATATTCGTCGGTTCCTATTTCAAAAGTAATCGGCAAGACTTTATTTTCAGTACATTCGTTGGTTACTATTTTAAAAGTAATCGGTAAGATTTTTTTTTTCAACATATTCGTCGCTTACTATTTCGAAAGTAATCGGCATGATTTATTTTCTGCACATTCGTCGGTTACTATTTCAAAAGTAATCGGCAAGATTTTTATTTTCAGTTTATTTGTCGGTTACTATTTTAAAACTAATCGACAAGATTTTTATTTTCAGCATATTCGTCGGTGACTATTTCAAAAGTAATCGACAAGATTTTTATTTTCAACATATTCGTCGGTTACTATTTCAAAAGTAATCGGCAAGACTTTATTTTCAGCATATTCGTTGGTTACTATTTCAAAAGTAATCGGTAAAATTTTTATTTTCAACATATTCGTCGGTTACTATTTCGAAAGTAATCGGCATGATTTATTTTCAGCACATTCGTCGGTTACTATTTCAAAAGTAATCGGCTAGATTTTTATTTTCAACATATTTGTCGGTTACTATTTTAAAAGTAATTGACAAGATTTTTAATTTCAACATATTCGTCGGTTACTATTTCAAAAGTAATCGGCAAGACTTTATTTTCAGGATATTCGTTGGTTACTATTTCAAAAGTAATCGGTAAGATTTTTTTTTTCCACATATTCGTCGGTTACTATTTCAAAGGTAATCGGCATGATTTATTTTCAGTACATTCGTTGGTTACTATTTTAAAAGTAATCGGTAAGATTTTTATTTTCAACATATTCGTCGCTTACTATTTCGAAAGTAATCGGCATGATTTATTTTCAATACATTCATCGGTTACTATTTCAAAAGTAATCGACAAGATTTTTATTTTCAACATATTCGTCGGTTACTATTTCAAAAGTAATCGGCAAGACTTTATTTTCAGCATATTCGTTGGTTACTATTTCAAAAGTAATCGGTAAGATTTTTTTTTTCAACATATTCGTCGCTTACTATTTCGAAAGTAATCGGCATGATTTATTTTCTGCACATTCGTCGGTTACTATTTCAAAAGTAATCGGCAAGATTTTTATTTTCAGTTTATTTGTCGGTTACTATTTTAAAAGTAATCGACAAGATTTTTATTTTCAGCATATTCGTCGGTGACTATTTCAAAAGTAATCGACAAGATTTTTATTTTCAACATATTCGTCGGTTACTATTTCAAAAGTAATCGGCAAGACTTTATTTTCAGCATATTCTTTGGTTACTATTTCAAAAGTAATCGGTAAAATTTTTATTTTCAACATATTCGTCGGTTACTATTTCGAAAGTAATCGGCATGATTTATTTTCAGCACATTCGTCGGTTACTGTTTCAAAAGTAATCGGCTAGATTTTTATTTTCAACATATTTGTCGGTTACTATTTTAAAAGTAATTGACAAGATTTTTAATTTCAACATATTCGTCGGTTACTATTTCAAAAGTAATCGGCAAGACTTTATTTTCAGCATATTCGTTGGTTACTATTTCAAAAGTAATCGGTAAGATTTTTTTTTTCCACATATTCGTCGGTTACTATTTCAAAGGTAATCGGCATGATTTATTTTCAGTACATTCGTTGGTTACTATTTTAAAAGTAATCGGTAAGATTTTTATTTTCAACATATTCGTCGCTTACTATTTCGAAAGTAATCGGCATGATTTATTTTCAATACATTCATCGGTTACTATTTCAAAAGTAATCGACAAGATTTTTATTTTCAACATATTCGTCGGTTACTATTTCAAAAGTAATCGGCAAGACTTTATTTTCAGCATATTCGTTGGTTACTATTTCAAAAGTAATCGGTAAGATTTTTATTTTCAACATATTCGTCGCTTACTATTTCGAAAGTAATCGGCATGATTTATTTTCAGTACATTCCTCGGTTACTATTTCAAAAGTAATCGGCAAGATTTTTATTTTCAGCATATTCGTCGGTGACTATTTCAAAAGTAATCGGCATTATTTATTTTCAGCACATTTGTCGGTTACTATTTCAAAAGTAATCGGCAAGATTTTTATTTTCAGCTTATTTGTCGGTTACTATTTTAAAAGTAATCGACAAGATTTTTATTTTCAACATATTCGTCGGTGACTATTTCAAAAGTAATCGGCATGATTTATTTTCAGCACATTCGTCAGGTTACTATTTCAAAAGTAATTGGCAAGACTTTTATTTTCAGCAAATTTGTCGGTTACTATTTCAAAAGTAATCGGCATGATTTATTTTCAACACATTCGTCGGTTACTAGTTCAAAAGTAATCGGCATGATCTATTTTCTGCACATTCGTCGGTTACTATTTCAAAAGTAATCAACAAAATTTTTATATTCAGCATATTCGTCGGTTACTATTTCAAAGGTAATCGGCAAGATTTATCTTCAGTACATTCGTTGGTTACTATTTTAAAAGTAATCGGTAAGATTTTTATTTTCAACATATTCGTCGCTTACTATTTCGAAAGTAATCGACAAGATTTTTATTCAGCACATTCGTCAGGTTACTATTTCCTAAGTAATCGGCAAGATTTTTATTTTCAACATGTTCGTCGGTTACTGTTTCAAAAGTAATCGGCAAGATTTTTATTCAGCACATTCGTCAGGTTACTATTTCAAAAGTAATCGGCAAGACTTTTATTTTCAGCAAATTTGTCGGTTACTATTTCAAAAGTAATCGGCATGATTTATTTTCAACACATTCGTCGGTTACTAGTTCAAAAGTAATCGGCATGATCTATTTTCTGCACATTCGTCGGTTACTATTTCAAAAGTAATCGGCAAGATTTTTATTTTCAGCTTATTTGTCGGTTACTATTTTAAAAGTAATTGACAAGATTTTTAATTTCAACATATTCGTCGGTTACTATTTCAAAAGTAATCGGCAAGACTTTATTTTCAGCATATTCGTTGGTTACTATTTCAAAAGTAATCGGTAAGATTTTTATTTTCAACATATTCGTCGCTTACTATTTCGAAAGTAATCGGCATGATTCATTTTCAGTACATTCCTCGGTTACTATTTCAAAAGTAATCGGCAAGATTTTTATTTTCAGCATATTCGTCGGTGACTATTTCAAAAGTAATCGGCATTATTTATTTTCAGCACATTTGTCGGTTACTATTTCAATAGTAATCGGCATGATATATTTTCAGCACATTCGTCGGTTACTATTTCAAAAGTAATCGGCATTATTTATTTTCAACACATTCGTCGGTTACTATTTCACAAGTAATCGGCATGATCTATTTTCTGCACATTCGTCGTTTACTATTTCAAAAGTAATCGGCAAGATTTTTATTTTCAGCTTATTTGTCGGTTACTATTTTAAAAGTAATCGACAAGATTTTTATTTTCAACATATTCGTCGGGTTACTATTTCAAAAGTAATTGGCAAGACTTTTATTTTCAGCAAATTTGTCGGTTACTATTTCAAAAGTAATTGGCATGATTTATTTTCAGCACATTTTTCGGTTACTATTTCAAAAGTAATCCGCAAGACTTTATATTCAACACATCGGTTACTATTTCAAAAGTAATCGGCATGATCTATTTTCTGCACATTCGTCGGTTACTATTTCAAAAGTAATCAGCAAAATTTTTATATTCAGCATATTTGTTGGTTACTATTTCAAAGTTAATCGGCAAGATTTATTTTCAGTACATTCGTTGGTTACTATTTTAAAAGTAATCGGTAAGATTTTTATTTTCAACATATTCGTCGCTTACTATTTCGAAAGTAATCGACAAGATTTATTTTCAGCACATTCGTCGGTTATTATTTCATAATTAATCGGCAAGATTTTTATTTTCAACATGTTCGTCGGTTACTATTTCAAAAGTAATCGGCAAGATTTTTATTCAGCACATTCGTCAGGTTACTATTTCAAAAGTAATCGGCAAGACTTTTATTTTCAGCAAATTTGTCGGTTACTATTTCAAAAGTAATCGGCATGATTTATTTTCAACACATTCGTCGGTTACTAGTTCAAAAGTAATCGGCATGATCTATTTTCTGCACATTCGTCGGTTACTATTTCAAAAGTAATAGGCAAGATTTTTATTTTCAGCTTATTTGTCGGTTACTATTTTAAATGTAATTGACAAGATTTTTAATTTCAACATATTCGTCGGTTACTATTTCAAAAGTAATCGGCAAGACTTTATTTTCAGCATATTCGTTGGTTACTATTTCAAAAGTAATCGGTAAGATTTTTTTTTTCCACATATTCGTCGGTTACTATTTCAAAGGTAATCGGCATGATTTATTTTCAGTACATTCGTTGGTTACTATTTTAAAAGTAATCGGTAAGATTTTTATTTTCAACATATTCGTCGCTTACTATTTCGAAAGTAATCGGCATGATTTATTTTCAATACATTCATCGGTTACTATTTCAAAAGTAATCGACAAGATTTTTATTTTCAACATATTCGTCGGTTACTATTTCAAAAGTAATCGGCAAGACTTTATTTTCAGCATATTCGTTGGTTACTATTTCAAAAGTAATCGGTAAGATTTTTATTTTCAACATATTCGTCGCTTACTATTTCGAAAGTAATCGGCATGATTTATTTTCAGTACATTCCTCGGTTACTATTTCAAAAGTAATCGGCAAGATTTTTATTTTCAGCATATTCGTCGGTGACTATTTCAAAAGTAATCGGCATTATTTATTTTCAGCACATTTGTCGGTTACTATTTCAATAGTAATCGGCATGATATATTTTCAGCACATTCGTCGGTTACTATTTCAAAAGTAATCGGCATTATTTATTTTCAACACATTCGTCGGTTACTATTTCAAAAGTAATCGGCATGATCTATTTTCTGCACATTCGTCGGTTACTATTTCAAAAGTAATCGGCAAGATTTTTATTTTCAGCTTATTCGTCGGTTACTATTTCAAAGGTAATCGGCAAGATTTATCTTCAGTACATTCGTTGGTTACTATTTTAAAAGTAATCGGTAAGATTTTTATTTTCAACATATTCGTCGCTTACTATTTCGAAAGCAATCGACAAGATTTATTTTCAGCACATTCGTCGGTTATTATTTCATAAGTAATCGGCAAGATTTTTATTTTCAACATGTTCGTCGGTTACTGTTTCAAAAGTAATCGGCAAGATTTTTATTCAGCACATTCGTCAGGTTACTATTTCAAAAGTAATCGGCAAGACTTTTATTTTCAGCAAATTTGTCGGTTACTATTTCAAAAGTAATCGGCATGATTTATTTTCAACACATTCGTCGGTTACTAGTTCAAAAGTAATCGGCATGATCTATTTTCTGCACATTCGTCGGTTACTATTTCAAAAGTAATCGGCAAGATTTTTATTTTCAGCTTATTTGTCGGTTACTATTTTAAAAGTAATTGACAAGATTTTTAATTTCAATATATTCGTCGGTTACTATTTCAAAAGTAATCGGCAAGACTTTATTTTCAGCATATTCGTTGGTTACTATTTCAAAAGTAATCGGTAAGATTTTTATTTTCAACATATTCGTCGCTTACTATTTCGAAAGTAATCGGCATGATTTATTTTCAGTACATTCCTCGGTTACTATTTCCAAAGTAATCGGCAAGATTTTTATTTTCAGCATATTCGTCGGTGACTATTTCAAAAGTAATCGGCATTATTTATTTTCAGCACATTTGTCGGTTACTATTTCAATAGTAATCGGCATGATATATTTTCAGCACATTCGTCGGTTACTATTTCAACAGTAATCGGCATTATTTATTTTCAACACATTCGTCGGTTACTATTTCACAAGTAATCGGCATGATCTATTTTCTGCACATTCGTCGGTTACTATTTCAAAAGTAATCGGCAAGATTTTTATTTTCAGCTTATTTGTCGGTTACTATTTTAAAAGTAATCGACAAGATTTTTATTTTCAACATATTCGTCGGTGACTATTTCAAAAGTAATCGGCATGATTTATTTTCAGCACATTCGTCAGGTTACTATTTCAAAAGTAATTGGCAAGACTTTTATTTTCAGCAAATTTGTCGGTTACTATTTCAAAAGTAATTGGCATGATTTATTTTCAGCACATTTTTCGGTTACTATTTCAAAAGTAATCCGCAAGACTTTATATTCAACACATCGGTTACTATTTCAAAAGTAATCGGCATGATCTATTTTCTGCACATTCGTCGGTTACTATTTCAAAAGTAATCAGCAAAATTTTTATATTCAGCATATTTGTCGGTTACTATTTCAAAGGTAATCGGCAAGATTTATTTTCAGTACATTCGTTGGTTACTATTTTAAAAGTAATCGGTAAGATTTTTATTTTCAACATATTCGTCGCTTACTATTTCGAAAGTAATCGACAAGATTTATTTTCAGCACATTCGTCGGTTATTATTTCATAAGTAATCGGCAAGATTTTTATTTTCAACATGTTCGTCGGTTACTATTTCAAAAGTAATCGGCAAGATTTTTATTCAGCACATTCGTCAGGTTACTATTTCAAAAGTAATCGGCAAGACTTTTATTTTCAGCAAATTTGTCGGTTACTATTTCAAAAGTAATCGGCATGATTTATTTTCAACACATTCGTCGGTTACTAGTTCAAAAGTAATCGGCATGATCTATTTTCTGCACATTCGTCGGTTACTATTTCAAAAGTAATCGGCAAAATTTTTATTTTCAGCTTATTTGTCGGTTACTATTTTAAAAGTAATTGACAAGATTTTTAATTTCAACATATTCGTCGGTTACTAGTTCAAAAGTAATCGGCATGATCTATTTTCTGCATATTCGTTGGTTACTATTTCAAAAGTAATCGGTAAGATTTTTTTTTTCCACATATTCGTCGGTTACTATTTCAAAGGTAATCGGCATGATTTATTTTCAGTACATTCGTTGGTTACTATTTTAAAAGTAATCGGTAATATTTTTATTTTCAACATATTCGTCGCTTACTATTTCGAAAGTAATCGGCATGATTTATTTTCAATACATTCATCGGTTACTATTTCAAAAGTAATCGACAAGATTTTTATTTTCAACATATTCGTCGGTTACTATTTCAAAAGTAATCGGCAAGACTTTATTTTCAGCATATTCGTTGGTTATTATTTCAAAAGTAATCGGTAAGATTTTTATTTTCAACATATTCGTCGCTTACTATTTCGAAAGTAATCGGCATGATTTATTTTCAGTACATTCCTCGGTTACTATTTCAAAAGTAATCGGCAAGATTTTTATTTTCAGCATATTCGTCGGTGACTATTTCAAAAGTAATCGGCATTATTTATTTTCAGCACATTTGTCGGTTACTATTTCAATAGTAATCGGCATGATATATTTTCAGCACATTCGTCGGTTACTATTTCAAAAGTAATCGGCATTATTTATTTTCAACACATTCGTCGGTTACTATTTCAAAAGTAATCGGCATGATCTATTTTCTGCACATTCGTCGGTTACTATTTCAAAAGTAATCGGCAAGATTTTTATTTTCAGCTTATTTGTCGGTTACTATTTTAAAAGTAATCGACAAGATTTTTATTTTCAACATATTCGTCGGTGACTATTTCAAAAGTAATCAGCAAGATTTATTTTCAGCACATTCGTCAGGTTACTATTTCAAAAGTAATCGGCAAGACTTTATTTTCAGCACATTCGTCGGTTATTATTTTAAAAGTAATCGGCAAGATTTTTATTTTCAACATGTTCGTCGGTTACTATTTCAAAAGTAATCGGCAAGATTTTTATTCAGCACATTCGTCAGGTTACTATTTCAAAAGTAATCGGCAAGACTTTTATTTTTAGCACATTTGTCGGTTACTATTTTAAAAGTAATCGACAAGATTTTTATTTTCAACATATTCGTCGGTTCCTATTTCAAAAGTAATCGGCAAGACTTTATTTTCAGTACATTCGTTGGTTACTATTTTCAAAGTAATCGGTAAGATTTTTTTTTTCAACATATTCGTCGCTTACTATTTTGAAAGTAATCGGCATGATTTATTTTCAGCACATTCGTCGGTTACTATTTCAAAAGTAATCGGCAAGATTTTTATTTTCAGCATATTCGTCGGTGACTATTTCAAAAGTAATCGGCAAGATTTTTATTTTCAACATATTTGTCGGTTACTATTTTAAAAGTAATCGACAAGATTTTTATTTTCAACATATTCGTCGGTTACTATTTCAAAAGTAATCGGCATGATTTATTTTCAACACATTCGTCGGTTACTATTTCAAAAGTAATCGGCATGATCTATTTTCTGCACATTCGTCGGTTACTATTTCAATAGTAATCAGCAAGATTTTTATTTTCAGCTTATTTGTCGGTTACTATTTTAAAAGTAATCGACAAGATTTTTATTTTCAACATATTCGTCGGTGACTATTTCAAAAGTAATCGGCATGATTTATTTTCAGCACATTCGTTAGGTTACTATTTCAAAAGTAATTGGCAAGACTTTTATTTTCAGCAAATTTGTCGGTTACTATTTCAAAAGTAATTGGCATGATTTATTTTCAGCACATTTTTCGGTTACTATTTCAAAAGTAATCCGCAAGACTTTATATTCAACACATTCGTCGGTTACTATTTCAAAAGTAATCGGCATGATCTATTTTCTGCACATTCGTCGGTTACTATTTCAAAAGTAATCAGCAAAATTTTTATATTCAGCATATTCGTCGGTTACTATTTCAAAGGTAATCGACAAGATTTATTTTCAGTACATTCGTTGGTTACTATTTTAAAAGTAATCAGTAAGATTTTTATTTTCAACATATTCGTCGCTTACTATTTCGAAAGTAATCGGCATGATTTATTTTCAGCACATTCGTCGGTTATTATTTCAAAAGTAATCAGCAAGATTTTTATTTTCAACATGTTCGTCGGTTACTATTTCAAAAGTAATCGGCATGATTTATTTTCAGCACATTCATCAGGTTACTATTTCAAAAGTAATCGGCAAGACTTTTTTTTTCAGCACATTTGTCGGTTACAATTTCAATAGTAATTGGCATGATTTATTTTCAGCACATTTGTCGGTTACTATTTCAAAAGTAATCGGCAAGACTTTATATTCAACACATTCGTCGGTTACTATTTCAAAAGTAATCGGCATGATCTATTTTCTGCACATTCGTCGGTTACTATTTCAAAAGTAATCAGCAAAATTTTTATATTCAGCATATTCGTCGGTTACTATTTCAAAAGTAATCGGCAAGATTTATTTTCAGCACATTCGTCAGGTTACTATTTCAAAAGTAATCGGCAAGACTTTATTTTCAGCACATTCGTCGGTTATTATTTTAAAAGTAATCGGCAAGATTTTTATTTTCAACATGTTCGTCGGTTACTATTTCAAAAGTAATCGGCAAGAATTTTATTCAGCACATTCGTCAGGTTACTATTTCAAAAGTAATCGGCAAGACTTTTATTTTTAGCACATTTGTCGGTTACTATTTCAAAAGTAATTGGCATGATTTATTTTCAGCATATTTGTCGGTTACTATTTCAAAAGTAATCGGCAAGATTTTTATTTTCAGCATATTCGTCGGTGACTATTTCAAAAGTAATCGGCAAGATTTTTATTTTCAACATATTTGTCGGTTACTATTTTAAAAGTAATCGACAAGATTTTTATTTTCAACATATTCGTCGGTTACTATTTCAAAAGTAATCGGCAAGACTTTATTTTCAGCATATTCGTTGGTTACTATTTCAAAAGTAATCGGTAAGATTTTTATTTTCAACATATTCGTCGGTTACTATTTCGAAAGTAATCGGCATGATTTATTTTCAGCACATTCGTCGGTTACTATTTCAAAAGTAATCGGCTAGATTTTTATTTTCAACATATTTGTCGGTTACTATTTTAAAAGTAATCGACAAGATTTTTAATTTCAACATATTCTTCGGTTACTATTTCAAAAGTAATCGGCAAGACTTTATTTTCAGCATATTCGTTGGTTACTATTTCAGAAGTAATCGGTAAGATTTTTATTTTCAACATATTCGTCGGTTACTATTTCAAAGGTAATCGGCATGATTTATTTTCAGTACATTCGTTGGTTACTATTTTAAAAGTAATCGGTAAGATTTTTATTTTCAACATATTCGTCGCTAATATTTCGAAAGTAATCGGCATGATTTATTTTCAATACATTCGTCGGTTACTATTTCAAAAGTAATCGACAAGATTTTTATTTTCAACATATTCGTCGGTTCCTATTTCAAAAGTAATCGGCAAGACTTTATTTTCAGTACATTCGTCGGTTACTATTTTAAAAGTAATCGGTAAGATTTTTTTTTTCAACATATTCGTCGCTTACTATTTCGAAAGTAATCGGCATGATTTATTTTCAGCACATTCGTCGGTTACTATTTCAAAAGTAATCGGCATGATTTTTATTTTCAGCATATTCGTCGGTGACTATTTCAAAAGTAATCGGCAAGATTTTTATTTTCAACATATTTGTCGGTTACTATTTTAAAAGTAATCGACAAGATTTTTATTTTCAACATATTCGTCGGTTACTATTTCGAAAGTAATCGGCATGATTTATTTTCAGCACATTCGTCGGTTACTATTTCAAAAGTAATCGGCAAGACTTTATTTTCAGCATATTCGTTGGTTACTATTTCAAAAGTAATCGGTAAGATTTTTATTTTCAACATATTCGTCGGTTACTATTTCGAAAGTAATCGGCATGATTTATTTTCAGCACATTCGTCGGTTACTATTTCAAAAGTAATCGGCTAGATTTTTATTTTCAACATATTTGTCGGTTACTATTTTAAAAGTAATCGACAAGATTTTTATTTTCAACATATTCGTCGGTTACTATTTCAAAAGTAATCGGCAAGACTTTATTTTCAGCATATTCGTTGGTTACTATTTCAAAAGTAATCGGTAAGATTTTTATTTTCAACATATTCGTCGGTTACTATTTCAAAGGTAATCGGCATGATTTATTTTCAGCACATTCGTCGGTTACTATTTCAAAAGTAATCGGCATGATCTATTTTCTGCACATTCGTCAATTACTATTTCAAATGTAATCGGCAAGATTTTTATTTTCAGCATATTTGTCGGTTACTATTTTAAAAGTAATCGACAAGATTTTTATTTTCAACATATTCATCGGTGACTATTTCAAAAGTAATCGGCATGATTTATTTTCAGCACATTCGTCAGGTTACTATTTCAAAAGTAATCGGCGAGACTTTTATTTTCAGCAAATTTGTCGGTTACTATTTCAAAAGTAATCGGCATGATCTATTTTCTGCACATTCGTCGGTTACTATTTTAAAAGTAATCAGCAAAATTTTTATATTCAGCATATTCGTCGGTTACTATTTCAAAGGTAATCGACAAGATTTATTTTCAGTACATTCGTTGGTTACTATTTTAAAAGTAATCGGTAAGATTTTTATTTTTAACATATTCGTCGCTTACTATTTCGAAAGTAATCGGCATGATTTATTTTCAGCACATTCGTCGGTTACTATTTCAAAAGTAATCGGCAAGATTTTTATTTTCAGCATATTCGTCGGTGACTATTTCAAAAGTAATCGGCATGATTTATTTTCAGCACATTCGTCAGGTTACTATTTCAAAAGTAATCGGCAAGACTTTTATTTTCAGCACATTTGTCGGTTACTATTTTAAAAGTAATCGGTAAGATTTTTATTTTCAACATATTCGTCGCTTACTATTTCGAAAGTAATCGGCATGATTTATTTTCAGCACATTCGTCGGTTACTATTTCGAAAGTAATCGGCAAGATTTTTATTTTCAGCATATTCGTCGGTGACTATTTCAAAACTAATCGGCATTATTTATTTTCAGCACATTTGTCGGTTACTATTTCAATAGTAATCGACATGATTTATTTTCAGCACATTCGTCGGTTACTATTTCAAAAGTAATCGGCAAGATTTATTTTCAGCACATATTCGTCGGTTACTATTTCAAAAGTAATGGGCAAGACTTTTATTTTCAGCACATTTGTCGGTTACTATTTTAATAGTAATCGGCATGATTTATTTTCAGCACATTCGTCGGTTACTATTTCAAAAGTAATCGGCATGATCTATTTTCTGCACATTCGTCAATTACTATTTCAAATGTAATCGGCAAGATTTTTATTTTCAGCATATTTGTCGGTTACTATTTTAAAAGTAATCGACAAGATTTTTATTTTCAACATATTCGTCGGTGACTATTTCAAAAGTAATCGGCATGATTTATTTTCAGCACATTCGTCAGGTTACTATTTCAAAAGTAATCAGCGAGACTTTTATTTTCAGCAAATTTGTCGGTTACTATTTCAAAAGTAATCGGCATGATCTATTTTCTGCACATTCGTCGGTTACTGTTTCAAAAGTAATCAGCAAAATTTTTATATTCAGCATATTCGTCGGTTACTATTTCAAAGGTAATCGACAAGATTTATTTTCAGTACATTCGTTGGTTACTATTTTAAAAGTAATCGGTAAGATTTTTATTTTCAACATATTCGTCGCTTACTATTTCGAAAGTAATCGGCATGATTTATTTTCAGCACATTCGTCGGTTACTATTTCAAAAGTAATCGGCAAGATTTTTATTTTCAGCATATTAGTCGGTGACTATTTCAAAAGTAATCGGCATGATTTATTTTCAGCACATTCGTCAGGTTACTATTTCAAAAGTAATCGGCAAGACTTTTATTTTCAGCACATTTGTCGGTTACTATTTCAAAAGTAATTGGCATGATTTATTTTCAGCACATTTGTCGGTTACTATTTCAAAAGTAATCGGCAAGACTTTATATTCAACACATTCGTCGGTTACTATTTCAAAAGTAATCGGCATGATCTATTTTCTGCACATTCGTCGGTTACTATTTCAAAAGTAATCAGCAAAATTTTTATATTCAGCATATTCGTCGGTTACTATTTCAAAGGTAATCGGCAAGATTTATTTTCAGTACATTCGTTGGTTACTATTTCGAAAGTAATCGACATGATTTATTTTCAGCACATTCGTCGGTTATTGTTTCAAAAGTAATCGGCAAGATTTTTATTTTCAACATGTTCGTCGGTTACTATTTCAAGAGTAATCGGCAAGATTTTTATTCAGCACATTCGTCAGGTTACTATTTCAAAAGTAATCGGCAAGACTTTTATTTTCAGCAAATTTGTCGGTTACTATTTCAAAAGTAATCGGCATGATTTATTTTCAACACATTCGTCGGTTACTATTTCAAAAGTAATCGGCATGATCTATTTTCTGCACATTCCTCGGTTACTATTTCAAAAGTAATCGGCAAGATTTTTATTTTCAGCTTATTTGTCGGTTACTATTTTAAAAGTAATCGACAAGATTTTTATTTTCAACATATTCGTCGGTGACTATTTCAAAAGTAATCGGCATGATTTATTTTCAGCACATTCGTCAGGTTACTATTTCAAAAGTAATTGGCAAGACTTTTATTTTCAGCAAATTTGTCGGTTACTATTTCAAAAGTAATTGGCATGATTTATTTTCATCACATTTTTCGGTTACTATTTCAAAAGTAATCCGCAAGACTTTATATTCAACACATTCGTCGGTTACTATTTCAAAAGTAATCGGCATGATCTATTTTCTGCACATTCGTCGGTTACTATTTCAAAAGTAATCAGCAAAATTTTTATATTCAGCATATTCGTCGGTTACTATTTCAAAGGTAATCGACAAGATTTATTTTCAGTACATTCGTTGGTTACTATTTTAAAAGTAATCGGTAAGACTTTTATTTTCAACATATTCGTCGCTTACTATTTCGAAAGTAATCGGCATGATTTATTTTCAGCACATTCGTCGGTTATTATTTCAAAAGTAATCGGCAAGATTTTTATTTTCAACATGTTCGTCGGTTACTATTTCAAAAGTAATCGGCATGATTTTTATTTTCAACATATTTGTCGGTTACTATTTTAAAAGTAATCGACAAGATTTTTATTTTCAACATATTCGTCGGTTCCTATTTCAAAAGTAATCGGCAAGACTTTATTTTCAGTACATTCGTTGGTTACTATTTTAAAAGTAATCGGTAAGATTTTTTTTTTCAACATATTCGTCGCTTACTATTTCGAAAGTAATCGGCATGATTTATTTTCAGCACATTCGTCGGTTACTATTTCAAAAGTAATCGGCAAGATTTTTATTTTCAGCATATTCGTCGGTGACTATTTCAAAAGTAATCGGCATGATTTATTTTCAGCACATTCGTCAGGTTACTACTTCAAAAGTAATCGGCAAGACTTTTATTTTCAGCACATTTGTCGGTCACTATTTCAAAAGTAATTGGCATGATTTATTTTCAGCACATTTGTCGGTTACTATTTCAAAAGTAATCGGCAAGACTTTATATTCAACACATTCGTGGGTTACTATTTCAAAACTAATCGGCATGATCTATTTTCTGCACATTCGTTGGTTACTATTTCGAAAGTAATCAGCAAAATTTTTATATTCAACATATTCGTCGGTTACTATTTCAAAGGTAATCGGCAAGATTTATTTTCAGCTCATTCGTCGGTTACTATTTCAAAAGTAATCGGCAAAAATTTATTTTCAGCACATTCGTCGGTTACTATTTCAAAAGTAATCGGCAAGGTTTTTATTTTCAGCATGTTCGTCGGTTACTATTTCAAAAGTAATCGACAAGATTTTTATTTTCAACATGTTCGTCGGTTACTATTTTAAAAGTAATCGGCAAGATTTTTATTCAGCACATTCGTCAGGTTACTATTTCAAAAGTAATCGGCAAGACTTTTATTTTTAGCACATTTGTCGGTTACTATTTCAAAAGTAATTGGCATGATTTATTTTCAGCACATTTGTCGGTTACTATTTCAAAAGTAATCGGCAAGAGTTTATATTCAACACATTCGTCGGTTACTATTTCAAAAGTAATCGGCATGATCTATTTTCTGCACATTCGTCGGTTACTATTTCAAAAGTAATCAGCAAAATTTTTATATTCAGCATATTCCTCGGTTACTATTTCAAAGGTAATCGGCAAGATTTATTTTCAGTACATTCGTTGGTTACTATTTTAAAAGTAATCGGTAAGATTTTTATTTTCAACATATTCGTCGCTTACTATTTCGAAAGTAATCGACATGATTTATTTTCAGCACATTCGTCGGTTATTATTTCAAAAGTAATCGGCAAGATTTTTATTTTCAACATGTTCGTCGGTTACTATTTCAAAAGTAATCGGCAAGATTTTTATTCAGCACATTCGTCAGGTTACTATTTCAAAAGTAATCGGCAAAACTTTTATTTTCAGCAAATTTGTCGGTTACTATTTCAAAAGTAATCGGCATGATTTATTTTCAACACATTCGTCGGTTACTATTTCAAAAGTAATCGGCATGATCTATTTTCTGCACATTCCTCGGTTACTATTTCAAAAGTAATCGGCAAGATTTTTATTTTCAGCTTATTTGTCGGTTACTATTTTAAAAGTAATCGACAAGATTTTTATTTTCAACATATTCGTCGGTGACTATTTCAAAAGTAATCGGCATGATTTATTTTCAGCACATTCGTCAGGTTACTATTTCAAAAGTAATTGGCAAGACTTTTATTTTCAGCAAATTTGTCGGTTACTATTTCAAAAGTAATTGGCATGATTTATTTTCAGCACATTTTTCGGTTACTATTTCAAAAGTAATCCGCAAGACTTTATATTCAACACATTCGTCGGTTACTATTTCAAAAGTAATCGGCATGATCTATTTTCTGCACATTCGTCGGTTACTATTTCAAAAGTAATCAGCAAAATTTTTATATTCAGCATATTCGTCGGTTACTATTTAAAAGGTAATCGACAAGATTTATTTTCAGTACATTCGTTGGTTACTATTTTAAAAGTAATCGGTAAGACTTTTATTTTCAACATATTCGTCGCTTACTATTTCGAAAGTAATCAGCATGATTTATTTTCAGCACATTCGTCGGTTATTATTTCAAAAGTAATCGGCAAGAT
Source organism: Medicago lupulina (assembly GCA_958299785.1). Classification (NCBI taxonomy): domain Eukaryota; kingdom Viridiplantae; phylum Streptophyta; class Magnoliopsida; order Fabales; family Fabaceae; genus Medicago; species Medicago lupulina. The sequence goes on along the minus strand of OY283139.1, from coordinate 48,507,317 downwards.
TTTTATTTTCAACATGTTCGTCGGTTACTATTTCAAAAGTAATCGGCATGATTTTTATTTTCAACATATTTGTCGGTTACTATTTTAAAAGTAATCGACAAGATTTTTATTTTTAACATATTCGTCGGTTCCTATTTCAAAAGTAATCGGCAAGACTTTATTTTCAGTACATTCGTTGGTTACTATTTTAAAAGTAATCGGTAAGATTTTTTTTTTCAACATATTCGTCGCTTACTATTTCGAAAGTAATCGGCATGATTTATTTTCAGCACATTCGTCGGTTACTATTTCAAAAGTAATCGGCAAGATTTTTATTTTCAGCATATTCGTCGGTGACTATTTCAAAAGTAATCGACAAGATTTTTATTTTCAACATATTTGTTCGTTACTATTTTAAAAGTAATCGACAAGATTTTTATTTTCAACATATTCGTCGGTTACTATTTCAAAAGTAATCGGCAAGACTTTATTTTCAGCATATTCGTTGGTTACTATTTCAAAAGTAATCGGTAAGACTTTATTTTCAGTACATTCGTTGGTTACTATTTTAAAAGTAATCGACAAGATTTTTATTTTCAACTGTCATACCCTCATTTTGGACTTAAAAATACATATTCAAATATTTCCTGCTATTTTCTAATCCTTTCAAATTCACTGTGTTTTCTACTGTGCTTCAGCTGCATACATTACTGTTTCAGTCTTTCAAATTTTTGCATAAAATCATACAAAAGGGTATTTTGGGTCATTTCCTACAAAGGAACCCATTTTCAGTCCCTACAACTTGTTCCTGAGTCTTTTCAATTTGTTTTCATGAATCATTAATCAAATTGTGTACAAAAATCATTTTAGTTTTGCATCTGAGTCAGTCTGAGTCAGTCTGAGTCAGTTTGAGTCGTTTTTGCCCCAGGGGCATTTTAGTCTTTTCACATCATTCAAATTTTGGGCAGAGAGGTATTTTAAAATACCTCATTTTGGTAGTTTGTTCGTTTTAGTCCATTTTGTCAATTTTAAACATTTCACTTTACGTTATTTTCGAAATTACATTTTTTAGCCAATTTTAACTTTTCGCATTTTTAGTCCAAATCTTTTAAAAAATTGCATTTCAGTCCAAAATTTTTTGTTTTTGCAAATTTGTCCCAGTTCTTTTAAGAAACAGTCAAGTTTTTTTCTCTTTTGAAAATAGTCCCATTTTTTTATTATTTTGCGAAACAGTCCCATATTTTACATATTTGCAGATTGGTCCTCAAAGTCAAAATAAGTCAATCCAGTCCAAAGCCACGCCAGATTCAGTTCAGTCCACATGTCACAATGCAATTGGCCCAGATGCACACATGGCAGCCTATAAAAGGCCAGTTACTGTGCACAGTGTCAGAGATCCATTCATCACAAGCCACATCACTAACAGAATTTCCTTTCTCTCTCATTTCAGTTACAGATCAAAATCACCAATTCACAAAAAGCTTCAAGAACATACACAAACCCTAACGCAGAATCAGTACCAATCCAGAGCAATTTCACAAAAAAGCCTCAATTTCACCATTGAATCCAACGCACAGAATTGAAACAGAAGCAAATTCATACGGATTTCAAACGAGTTCTCAGAGATTCACAAGAATCTTCATCATCGAACCAAGAACAACTGCAATTCGAACGCGAGCGCGCCACCGGAGGTAGCACGCTGCAAGCGTGATCACAGTGTGGGATCAGAGAAGAAGAAAGGGAAAGAAGCGAGGGATTTCACAGCGTTGGATCGGAGAAGAAGAAAGAAAGCTTACCAACAAGAATCCGAATCAAAGAGCCAAAGAAACGGACCAAATCTCCGAATAACAAACTCAGGTAACTCTCAAACTTCCTCAAATCACGTTGAATAACTGTTTCAGAACCTCAAACGATGTGAATCCGTGGAACGTTCGAACTGTCCGATCCAAAACCCTAACCCTAACACAAAAATCATTTGAAAAATCAAAGAAAACAGTTCAAGATCCACAACGGTTGCGAATCCAAACGAATCCTTACGATTCACAATGGTTTCGTACCAAAAACATGAAAAGATTGGACAGTCCGAACCTATAACTGCAAGAACGCAGATTCACATGATTCCAACGGTGGAAACCGTGTTTGTTCGTATGATTTGTGCTTAGAACAACAATACAAGGTGTTTAGGCCATAAATCTTGAAGTTCTGGGCAAGATTGCATGAACTAGGTTTAGGGTTTGTAAGGCATGAGAACGGCGAAGAAGGAGAAGGGAAGAAAGAGAAACGTTCTGAAAAAATGAAGAATCCGGGTTAAAAACCCCTTTTATACATGTATGTGGGTCGGGTTGACCCATGACCCGGTCCACCCTCTTCTCTTTCTCAGCCATTGATTGAGATCCAGATGGATCTGGATCAATCCAACGCTCCTGGAGCGTTAGCTTGATCCGGATCCATCAGATCCGTGGGTATGGGCTGGGTTTTTCTTTGTTTTTTTTGCTTTCTTCCTCTTTTTCTTAATTTCCTTGCTATTTACACCTTATTTCTTGCTACTTGAACCCATGTGCATATTAATTTTCTTACAAAAATCCTAAAAAATTTACCATATGTTTCTTGATGAATTTTCAACTGTTTTGTGGTAATTTCATACTTTGAAGTGGATAAAAAGCATGCGCGCTAATTTTTGTTTGATTTACGTGTTTTTTTGATTTTTTTTGCGAATTTTCTTGCACTATTTTTGGATCCAATTTTTGCTCTATGGAATTGATATTTGATATGTGATTTTGTGATGTGTTCACTTCTGAATTCATGATTTTTCTACATTCTTGCATGTTTAATTGTTAATTCTTTGGTTTTTTCAAATTCAATGGATCCTTTCTCATTTCGCAATTTAACTCCTAGTCCACTAGTTCGAGTGCTCAATAATTCTACATGTTGCTTGCTATCTACAATGTCGTAATTTTGTTTGTTAATTTCTTCTTGCAAGATTAATTGAAAGTTTCCCTTTGGTCAAGTTTAGGTGTTAATTTTGAAATGTAATTAGTTGTTGAAATGTGTTGCTTTTAGGGTTTAGTGTGACCTATAATTTTTCTTTGATTCTTGAAATGTTTTCTTTGGGAAAAAGGGTGATGTTTTGGTTAAAGATTATAGGTCATGAGACTTGGTGTAAATTTTAGGTTTTAATTTGGTGTCATTTGCTTTATTTTGGGGTGCTTGATCTCTCGCATGTTTGCTTAATGTTTTTAGTTATGTTCACTTCATCTTTTTGCAATTAGTTTAGTACCTTGTTAAATAAATTTCATGTCCTATGCATTGCTATTCATGCTACCACTTCTCATTTCATTACTAACCATTTTGTCTTATGCCTCATGCACATTGCAAGCATTACCTCACTCTCATTTGTTTTTCTTCCGTTAGTTACCCTTATGCAATATTCCATTAATTCATGTAAATAGTTTAGGATTAGTTTACTTTTCTTTAATTTCATGCAAGACTTTAGAATGTAAAATAGGACCCAATGTAAAGGACATGGACTATGATGATGTACACCGACACACGCACCGACACTCGCACACACGTTGCATGACTTTACGCTAGATGTATGTGTAGGAAGCGTGAAACTTAGGAAAATTCACAACTTCTTTGAAAAAGCCTCACATAACTCAAACTATTTTTGCAAACAAAATGAGGTCAAAACCTCACTTTTTTTCCTTTATTTCTTAATCAAAATCCAAACTAGTGCTAATTTCCAACTTTAAACCTTTTGTAAATAATTAACCAACCTCATTCGTTTCCTAATCTCAAGCCTTCACGGCCTCTTACCTTTTTCTTCAAATATCATTTTTCAAAACTAAAATTGAATCAAACTCACAAAAATATTTTGCAAGAGAACTACATGGAATTTTGATCCCTTAAAAGGGTATGTAGGCAAGAGATTCAAAAATCTCTCCAAGTCCAATAAAATAAAAACTATCTTCTCCCTCTCATTCTTAAAATCAAATTGTTTTACAAGTAGCAATAAAAGTAAAGTTTAGACATAAAGCGTAGAAAACGGTTCCTATAGGATACTATAGCCATTGCGGGTGCCTAACACCTTCCCGTAATGGAATCAGCCCCGAACTTAGGATTTCTAAGGTTTTCTCAATTTTACCTTCCCCAAAAAAAATAGAGACATCAATGATTGAAAGGTTCAAATCCGGTTAATGATTTGACACCCGAAAATCGCGATGACAGAAATGGCGACTTCACTGGGGAATAGTTAGGGCTACGCCTAGTTTTTTACGCTTTTTATTTACACTTTGCTTTATTATTACATGTAAAACTTTCTTGTGTACGTGTGGGGTGAGAATATCAAAAGCCCTATACCCGGGCTGAGTGAACTTAAGATTAGGGGAGATATAATCGACAATCCATTCCGGGGGTTGCCTCGTGCATTGGATTACGCGATCAATCTCACATAGCCGAGGCATTTTGGAGGTAATGTTGTCGGCGTGTGTTGTCATGCTTAGGCACTTTACTTCTAATTGACCGATGAAGGCTATGAACCGTAGTTACCAAACCCATCCTTGGCCTTTCTTAGGACGTAGTGCGGTGGCTAAACCGAGCGTTGTCTCGAAATTTAGTCGTCACGCGATACTACACCCACACTAAGCCTTCTTACGTATAGTCATGGACGAGCGTTGCTTTGTACTACCATGATATACGCAAGAGAGGTGGCAGTTTGGGAACTTTGTAGAACCTTGGTCACTATTATCAAAAACCTTAGTTTCACCGGACACCGTGTCCACTTGTTACCTTAGCCCACCGTGCTTTCCTTGTTAAAATCATGCATACATGCATTCATGCATAAATTTTCTACATGCATTTATCAAAGGGTATAGACAAACTAAAATTCTTTGCAAATATAAACAGGCATGAAGAGAACTAAGTCTTACAAGTTCAAAGAGGTTGATTTGGCTAGCCTAAGGGAGTTGGCACTCAAGGTGAAGAATCCAACTGGGTTTCGTCTCCGATACGGTGGTTTACTTGGTATTCTTCGGACTAACGTGGAAGAGAAGCTGGTGCACACTCTGGTGCAATTCTATGACCCGGTTTTCCGTTGCTTTACTTTCCCGGATTTTCAGTTGGTTCCTACACTTGAGGCTTATTCTTGTTTATTGGGTCTACCTATAGCCGAGAAGACACCTTTCACGGGCCCCGGATCTTCTCTTACTCCTCTGGTTATTGCTAAGGATCTTTATCTCAAGACTTCCGATGTGTCTAAGAATCTTGTCACCAAGTCTCACATTCAGGGCTTCACTTCAAAGTACTTACTTGAGCGGGCTAACCTTGGAACTACTTGTCAGGACACCCTTGAGGCTATTCTTGCACTACTCATCTATGGGCTCGTTCTTTTTCCAAATCTCGACAACTTCGTGGACATGAATGCTATTGAGATCTTCCACTCCAGGAATCCGGTTCCTACTTTATTGGCTGACACATACCATGCCATCCATGACCGGACTCTCAAGGGCCGTGGGTTTATTCTTTGCTGCATACCTCTTCTTTATAGGTGGTTTATTTCTCACCTCCCGAGTTCTTTCCACGCCAACACAGAGAATCGGTCTTATTCACAGCGGATTATGGCTCTTACTCCCGATGAGGTGGTTTGGATCACTCCAGCAGCTCGAGTCAAGGAGATTATCTTTGGTTGTGGGGATTTCCTCAATGTACCTCTTCTCGGTACCCGGGGAGGAATCAACTACAACCCCGAGTTAGCTATGAGACAGTTTGGTTTTCCTATGAGAGCAAAGCCCATCAACCTCGCTACATCTCAGGAGTTCTTCTACTATTCCAATGCTCCCACCGGGCAAAGGAAAGCTTTTACAGATGCTTGGTCTAAGGTTCGAAGGAAGGATGTGAAGCATTTGGGCGTGAGATCCGGTATTGCACACGAGGCCTATACTCAGTGGGTGATCGACCGAGCCGGAGAGATTGGCATGCCTTACCCTGCTATGAGACATGTATCTGCAGCTACTTCGTCTAGACCATTACCTTTGCTTCCCGCGACTCAGGAGATGTATCAGGAGCATCTAGCTATGGAGAGTGAAGAGAAACGAGCATGGAAGGCCCGTTACAGTGAGGCTGAGAACTTGATCATGACTTTGGATGGCAGGGACGAGCAGAAGGATCATGAGAACCGAATGCTGAAGAAGGAATTAGCCAGAGTTAGGAAGGAGCTTGAGGAGAAGGATGATCTATTGAGGAGAGACTCCAGGAGAGTCAGAGGTCGTCGAGATTTCTTCGCCAGTTATTGTGGTTCAGCTTCAGACTCAGATTCCGAATACTACCCAGTTACTCCTTAGCTCTGGGTGATATGATTGTTATTTTGTTGTCTGTTCAGTTTATATTTCAGAAGCCTACTCCCTTGGCTCAGTGTATCAAAACAATTTGTTAGTCAAAAAAATGTTTGCAAAGAATTCTAATTTGTCTAAAAAAGCCCTTTGATAACAAAAATAGTCATTTTTGCATCCGCATTTGCATATCATGCATCATATGCATCATTCATCGGTCACAAAACTTCCAAGTGCTCATTGCCTCCTGGTTCTTCTGCCGCAGAGTAAAAAGTGGCTCGTGCTCGAAGGACTGATCAGCCTACCAGAGTACATCAAACCAGACAGTATAGAAGGAGAAATCAAGTAGCTATGGAAGAAGAGAATGCACTGCTTCGTGCTGAACTAGCCTCCGTGAGAGAAGAGTTAGCCAAAACTCTCGATGCCATGACCGCTCTGTTAGCCGCTCAAGAACAGCCAGCCTCGTCTGCTCCAGAGGCCACTGAGGCAATCCCGATATCAACTCTCGATAACCGCTTCACCATGCCAAGAGGATTCCCGTATGGACTCCCGCCTTATTTTGCTCCCAATACTGCAGCCGGTGTTTCAGGAACCGCGACGTCAGCTGCCGCTAATGTTGGTCAAACACCACCACCAGATTTCACATCTCTTCATACTACCTTGCCTCAGTCAACAGTCTTCACAGTGCCGATTGTGCACCCTACGCCTCAGGGCGCCAATGCTGATGATCACCGTGGAAAAACCCCTGTGTTGGGAACTATGGAAGAAAAAATGGAAGAACTTGCCAGAGAACTCCGTCGCGAGATTAAGGCCAACCGTGGGAGCGGTGACCTCGTCCGAACCCACGATCTTTGTTTGGTGCCAAGGGTGGACGTTCCCAAGAAATTCAAGGTCCCGGATTTTGACCGCTACAACGGGCTGACTTGCCCCCAGAACCATATTATCAAATACGTCCGGAAGATGGCTAATCATGCAGACAATGATTCACTGATGATCCACTGCTTCCAGGACAGTCTAATGGAAGATGCCGCGGAGTGGTATACCGGTTTGAGCAAAGATGATATCCGCACTTTTGATGATCTAGCTACCGCTTTCAAGAACCACTATGGGTTTAACACCAGGCTCAAGCCGAATAGAGAATTCCTCCGGTCCCTGTCTCAGAAGAAGGACGAAAGCTTTCGCGAATACGCGCAGAGGTGGAGAGGGGCAGCTGCCCGTATCACTCCCGCCTTGGACGAGGAAGAAATGACTCAAACATTCTTGAAGACCCTGAAGAAAGATTATGTTGAGAGAATGATTATTGCTGCCCCAAGCAACTTCTCTGAGATGGTCACTATGGGTACTCGCTTGGAGGAAGCCGTCCGAGAAGGGATTATCGTGTTTGAGAAGGGCGAATCTTCGAATGCACCGAAGAAGTACGGCAACGGTCACCATAAGAAAAAGGAATCAGAGGTTGGGATGGTGTCCGCCGGAACCAACCAATCTGCCACTGCCGCTCCTGTCAATGCTACGCAACTGCCTCAGCCGTATCAGTACCTACAGTATGCCCAGCATCCATTCTATCCGTCGTTCTACCATCAATACCCTCCACTACCGGGCCAGCCTCAGGTCCCTGTTAATGCCATCGCCCAACAGATGCAACAACAACCACTAGCCCAACAACAACAACAACAAGGTCCGCAATCTAGACCATCTTTCCCGCCGATCCCAATGGCGTATGCTGAACTACTCCCAACTCTGTTACATAAGGGGTATTGCACCACTAGGCCAGGCAAGCCTCCGCCAAACCCATTACCTCCCAGGTTCCGCTCCGATCTCCGATGTGATTTCCACCAGGGCGCCCTAGGTCATGACGTAGAAGGTTGCTACGCTCTGAAGTACATCGTGAAGAAGTTAATTGACCAGGGAAAGCTGTCCTTTGAAAACAACGTCCCACATGTACTTGACAATCCACTCCCCAACCATGCCGCTGTGAATATGATCGAAGTCTGTGAAGAAATCCCTTGTCTAAGTGTCCGTAATATTGCTACGCCCCTGGTGCCACTACACATCAAGCTATGCCGAGCTGCTTTGTTCAGCCACGACCACGCCGCCTGCCGTGAATGTCTTCAGAACCCCATGGGCTGCAGCGTAGTTCAGACCGATATTCAAAGACTGATGAATGACAACTACTTGACTACCAGTGATGTTTGTATGATAGTGCCGATCTTTCATGATACCCCAGTCAGAAGCGCACCCGTCCAGAGGGATGTTGAGCCGTTGGTCATACGGTTACCGGGTCCAGTACCATATACTTCTACAAAGGCAGTCCCGTACAAGTACAGTGCAACTATGTTGGAAAACGGGAAAGAAGTACCTTTGGTGTCCTCAAGCACAGTAGGCAGTATCGCTGAAGTGACAGCTTTGAGGAGCGGCAAAGTCCGACCACTTTTGTTTCAGAAGAAAGATGATGTGCAAGTTACAACTCCTGCTGATAAGACTACTCCATTGACAATCCCTGCTGTTGTTGAAAGTGCCAGCCGTCCGGGCCAATCCATTGATGATTCCAATCTGGATGAGATTTTGAGGATAATCAAGAAGAGCGATTATAAGATCGTTGATCAACTGCTACAAACTCCTTCGAAGATATCCGTCTTGGCCTTACTCCTCAGTTCAGAGGCTCACAGGAACGTGTTATTAAAAGTGTTGGAACAAGCTTATGTTGACCACGAAGTTACAGAAGACCACTTTGGTGGAATAGTAGCTAACATCACTGCTTGCAGTAACCTTTGGTTTGGTGAAGATGAACTTCCAGAGGTAGGAAAGCGCCATAACTTGGCACTGCATATTTCCATGAACTGCAAAACAGATATGTTGTCCAACGTGCTGGTGGACACTGGGTCGTCGTTGAATGTGATGCCTAAGTCGACTTTGGATCAGTTGAGTTGCCGAGGGGTTCCCTTGAGGAGGAGTACTTTTCTAAGTCAAGGCTTTCGATGGTTCCCGTAAAACTGTGCTCGGAGAAGTAGATCTCCCCATGACTATCGGTCCCGAAACATTCATGATTACCTTCCAGGTTATGGACATAGATGCCTCTTACAGCTGCTTGCTCGGGAGACCGTGGATACACGAGGCTGGGGCAGTCACTTCTACCCTCCATCAGAAGCTAAAGTTCGTAAAGAATGGTAAACTTGTGACAGTGCATGGAGAAGAAGCTTATCTGGTCAGTCAGTTATCATCCTTCTCTTGTATCGAAGCTAAGTCTGCCGAAGGAACCGCATTCCAGGGTTTGACCATCGAAGGTGAGGAGCCCAAAAGAGCTAGTGCTGCCATGGCTTCACTAAAGGATGCGCAGAGAGCCGTTCTGAAGGGTCAGGCTGCTGGTTGGGGCCAATTGATACAGCTGCAGGACAACAAGCACAAAGAGGGTCTCGGTTTCTCTCCGACGTTGGGTGTATCAACTGGAACGTTCCGTAGTGCTGGATTTACCAATGCAATTCTTGATGGTGCTGCTGAAAGAGGGGTCAGACCCGCATTTGTGATATCGGGAGGCATTGCAGAGAACTGGAACGTTATCAATCTCCCTGTACTTGTGCATGATTCTAAGTAATATGTCTTGCTGTTTAGGCTTTATTTTCAAAATAATAATCCTTCCGCCTTGCCCGAGGCGGAAGTGACTCTTTTGTAAAGGGCATGTTTGTTCCGACATCACCATTATCAATAAAAGACGTCGTTTCTTTCACGGCTCTTTTTCTTTCTTTAATGCTTTTCCCTTGGAAATAATGGTAATGCCAGAAAAAACCAAAACGTCTGCATTTTCTTATTAATTTTAAAGATCTGCATGAAAATCATTTTCTAAAAAAATCATCCAAATCATGTCACGCAGATCGAACCACAATGAGCCCGTTGAACACAGTAACTCTATGCTTCTCCAAACTGTTGAATCCCCGGTATTCGAGACCGAAGATGAGGACAATGATGACATACCAGATGAAATTGCCCGATTGCTTGAGCAAGAAGAGAAAACCATTCGGCCTCACCAGGAGGAGATCGAGCTAATCAACTTGGGTACTGAGGATAATAAAAGAGAGATCAAAGTCGGCGCCGCATTGGAGGAAGGGGTCAAGAAAAGGATCTTTCAGCTTCTCCGCGAGTATTCAGACATTTTTGCATGGTCGTATGAAGACATGCCAGGTTTGGATCCTCAGATTGTGGAACATCGAATACCGACAAAACCAGACTGTCCTCCTGTCAGGCAAAAGTTGAGACGGACTCGGCCGGACATGGCTCTGAAGATCAAAGCAGAAGTGCAGAAACAGATCGATGCGGGCTTTCTCATGACAGTTGAATATCCCGAGTGGGTTGCTAACATCGTGCCAGTGCCGAAGAAAGATGGTAAGGTTCGAATGTGTGTTGACTACAGAGATTTGAACAGAGCAAGCTTGAAAGACAATTTTCCACTGCCTCACATTGATGTGCTCGTTGACAATACTGCCCAGTGCAGGGTGTTCTCCTTCATGGACGGTTTCTCGGGCTATAACCAAATCAAAATGTCGCCTAAAGACAGGGAGAAGACGTCGTTCATCACTCCATGGGGGACTTTCTGTTGTAAAGCTATGCCGTTCGGTCTAATAAATGCTGGTGCTACTTACCAAAGGGGGATGACCACTTTGTTCCATGACATGATTCACAAGGAGGTTGAAGTGTATGTAGATGACATGATTGTCAAGTCGAGCGATGAAGAACAACACGTCGAATACTTGGCTAAAATGTTTGAAAGGTTGAGGAAGTACAAGCTCCGGCTGAACCCAAACAAGTGTACATTCGGTGTTAGGTCCGGGAAGTTGTTAGGCTTCATTGTCAGCCAGAAAGGCATTGAAGTAGATCCAGACAAAGTCCGAGCCATCCGCGAGATGCCGGCCCCGCAAACTGAGAAGCAGGTCAGAGGGTTCCTCGGACGTTTGAACTACATTTCCAGATTTATATCCCACATGACTGCAACCTGCAAGCCGATTTTCAAATTGCTCAGGAAGGATCAACCGGTGGTATGGAATGATGAGTGCCAAGAAGCCTTCGACAACATCAAGAGTTATTTGCTAGAGCCTCCTATCCTCGTTCCGCCGGTGGAAGGAAGGCCATTGATCATGTATTTGTCAGTGTTGGATGAGTCTATGGGATGTGTGCTCGGTCAGCAAGATGAGACTGGAAAGAAAGAGCATGCAATCTACTATTTGAGTAAGAAATTCACCGATTGCGAGACTCGGTATACAATGCTTGAGAAGACCTGTTGTGCCTTGGCCTGGGCCGCCAAACGCTTGCGTCATTACTTGATGAATCATACGACTTGGTTGATATCCCGCATGGATCCAATCAAGTACATCTTTGAGAAACCGGCTGTTACTGGAAAAATTGCACGTTGGCAAATGTTACTATCAGAGTATGATATTGTGTTTAAAGCTCAGAAAGCCATTAGAGGGAGTATTCTGGCTGACCATTTGGCTGGCCAACCACTTGATGATTATCAGCCATTGAAGTTCGATTTCCCCGACGAAGAGGTCATGTTTTTGAAATCAAGAGATTGTGAAGAACCGCTAATCGGTGAAGGTCCGGACCCCGATAGCAAGTGGGGTTTAGTCTTTGATGGTGCTGTTAATGCCTATGGCCGAGGAATTGGCGCAGTAATTGTAGCTCCGCAGGGGCACCACATCCCTTTCACAGCCCGAATTATGTTTGAATGCACTAACAATGTGGCTGAGTATGAAGCATGCATCCTGGGAATTGAAGAAGCCATTGATATGAGAATTAAGCATCTGGACATCTATGGAGACTCTGCGTTGGTCATCAACCAGATAAAAGGAGAATGGGAAACCCATCATGCTAATTTGATCCCTTACCGGGATTATGCAAGGCGTCTGTTGACGTATTTCACGAAGGTCGAGTTGCACCATATCCCCCGAGAGGAGAATCAAATGGCTGATGCTCTTGCTACCTTATCTTCCATGCTTCAGGTAAACCATTGGAATCACGTGCCGATGATCAAGGTACAACGCCTAGGCCGGCCCGCTCATGTGTTTACTGTCAGTGATGCGATTGTACAAACGGATTCAGGCGAGGTTGACAACAAACCCTGGTATTGTGATATCAAACAATTTCTGCAAAGCCGTGAGTATCCGCCAGGTGCTTCCAACAAAGACAAGAAGACGTTGCGCAGATTGGCTAGCAGGTTCCTGTTGGATGGAGATGTCCTGTACAAAAGGAATTTCGATATGGTGTTGTTAAGATGTGTTGATGAATGTGAAGCGGAGCAGCTAATGCGCGATGTGCACGATGGCACTTTTGGGACCCACGCGTCGGGGCATGCGATGTCTAGAAAGCTGCTGAGAGCTGGTTACTACTGGATTACCATGGAGCGCGATTGCTACCAATACGCCAGAAGGTGCCACAAATGTCAAGTATATGCTGATAAGATCCATGTACCTCCGCACGCCCTCAATGTTATGTCTTCTCCGTGGCCTTTCTCTATGTGGGGCATTGATATGATCGGAAGAATTGAACCGAAAGCTTCAAACGGTCATCGCTTCATCCTGGTAGCAATCGATTATTTCACCAAATGGGTCGAAGCTGCGTCGTATGCCAACGTGACTAAGCAAGTGGTAGTCAAATTCATCAAAAACAATATCATCTGTCGATACGGCGTCCCTAGCAAGATCATCACTGACAACGGTACCAACTTGAACAATGACATGGTGCAGGCCTTATGTGAGAAATTCCAGATTGAACACCACAACTCCTCTCCTTACAGACCTCAGATGAATGGTGCAGTTGAGGCCGCTAATAAGAACATTAAGAAGATTGTGCAAAAGATGGTAACAACGTACAAAGACTGGCATGAGATGTTGCCCTACGCTCTACACGGCTACCGCACTACAGTCCGTAGTTCAACCGGGGCAACGCCTTTCTCTCTTGTATACGGTATGGAAGCAGTCCTCCCTTTGGAAGTGGAGATTCCGTCTCTCCGTGTGATTATGGAAGCCAAGTTGTCTGAGGCTGAATGGTGCCAGAGTCGGTACGACCAGCTGAATTTGATTGAGGAAAGACGACTGGACGCTTTGGCTCATGGTCGAATGTATCAGACAAGAATGAAAGCTGCTTTTGACAAGAAAGTCTGTCCTCGGATGTTCAAGGAAGGTGAACTCGTGTTGAAAAGAAAAATGAGTCAGCTACCCGACCCAAGGGGCAAGTGGGCGCCTAATTATGAGGGACCTTATGTTGTCAAGAAGGCGTTCTCTGGCGGTGCTTTGATTCTCACTCACATGGATGGTGTAGAACTCCCGAATCCTGTGAATGCCGATATAGTCAAAAAGTACTTTGTCTAGATATGAAAAGAACAGCGTGGTAGGTCGAAAACCCGAAAGGGCGGCCTAGGCAAAAATGCGCTTCCCGGTGGATCGAAAACCCGAAAGGGCGGTCCAGGCAAAATAAGGGACAAGAAACAAAATGTAAAAAGCTCGCTGAGACTACATGTAACTCAGGCAAAAATGAGCGTCTCGATGAGCCGAAAACCCAAAAGGGCGGTTCATGCAAAAATGAGATTGAAATGAAAAGACAATTGACTATATCTGGCAAGTTACTATTCCCCTTGGGATTTTTACAATTGATGTTTGACTGTTCTCATCCGAGGTCCCAACGCCTGTGGATTCAAGAGTTTCAGATGCCGTAGCAGTTACTGTGTTCAATGTACCACCAACCAATAAAATTACCATTTTCCAAGATTTGTAAATCCGTGGAGTCACGCTTTTGGCCGACTACCACCCTTATACATCGATTTGAGCCTATGCTTTTGTTTGGCACTCATTTCTTATTCTATTTTCAAAGCTTTGTACAAAAGATTTCTTCTATGTTAATAATGATGCATGTCTGGAATAAACATTCTGAAAACTAAAAACCTTTTTGAGTATTTTGAAAACAAGCCTGAACAGCTAGGTACATTCAAATGAACATGCATGAATAAATCTACATTGATATCGATTCCAATTCAAGTTGCTAGCAAGCCCTCCTCCCAGTTACGATCTGTGGTCAATGGCAAGAATGAAAAAACAGAACGAAAAGCATGAATAAAAAATAAAAAATATGCTCGATAAGTCGAAAACCCGAAAGGGCGGCTTAGGCAAAAATGAGCACCCCGATGGGTTGACAACCTTCAAAGGCAATTCAGGCAAAAACAGGGGCATGAAAAAACTATTCCCCGGTGGATCGAAAACCCGAAAGGGCGATCCAGGCAAAATGGGAGGATAAAAAAAAAGAAAAAAAAACAACAAACATGCAAAAGCATTGATCACAGATGCGATGTCCAAGGCACTTACGTGACTGTTCCAACAAGCAGCAATACCATTCAAGCTGTTTTACCAGCTTCCTACCTTCAACGATGGTCTCGACGTATCTTCAAACGGCGGCATCCCCAGAAGAGGAACTTTTGCAAATATGTGTCCGAGCGCGAGCCATTACGTGCCCAATATTCCAATATTTTGTCTGTCTCTGCGAAATTGTGTCTACAAATTGCCAATCATCATGCATTCCAAAACATTCATACATGCATAATCATGCATCTTACATGTTCATGCATTTAATAAAATTGTTATGCTATTCATACGCATCTGCATTCTCAATTCCTATGTTAATCTCAATCAAAATCAGTCATGTCAATTTCAAATTTCTTCTGCCAACAATAAATGTCTACTGTCATATCAATTTTCAAACAGTCTTGTCAACACCCTTGTCAAATTCAAGCTCCTGCAGTTATGTCAATCAAATTCAATTCCTTTTCAAATACAATTTGTTTCTGTTAACGGCCAAGTGGCTAGTTCATCTCCAAGAACAGCTTGTGCCTGTCAATTTGTTTCTGTTATCGGTCAAGCGGCCAGTTCGCATCCAAGAACAGCTTGTACCTATCCTTTTGATATCCGCCGAGTGACCAGTTCAGACCCAAGAACAGCTCGTGCTTTCTATTTTGTTTTTGACAGCCAAGTAACCAGTTCGTGTCCAAGAACAGCTTGTGCTTCCTATGTTTTCTTTCAGCCAAGTAACCAGCTCAAATACAAGAGCAGCTTGCGCCCTTTGTTGTCAATATTCTCGGTCAAGTGGCTAGTTCGCATCCAAGAACAGCTTGTACCTGTCAATTTGCTTTCGAGTCTCCCCAGTGAGTCTTGTTATCTGCTACCTTGTTAATGTCAATCAGTCCCGCAATGGATACGACATATTCTTTTTGATATTCTGTCAATGTCAACCAGTCCCGCAATGGATACGACATATTCTTTTTGCTATCCTGTTAATGTCTATCAGTCCCGCAATGGATACGACATATTCCTGTTTGCTATTCTGTCAATGTCAACCAGTCCCGCAATGGATACGACATATTCTTTTTGCTATCCTGTTAATGTCTATCAGTCCCGCAATGGATACGACATATTCCTGTTTGCTATTCTGTCAATGTCTACCAATCCCGCAATGGACACGACATATTTTGTTAAATCCAATTCTCAGTTTGTCTTGCATTCATAACACAAATGTTGCATGGCATGCATAACATTTACAAGCGTATTTTTACGCCCAAAATCAGTGCAAATGTCGGTATTTAAGTATCTTCGTCATGTCAAGCCAAAGACTCCGTCTCTTGACTCTCCAAACGAAGAAACTTAAATAGGGGCAGCTGTCATACCCTCATTTTGGACTTAAAAATACATATTCAAATATTTCCTGCTATTTTCTAATCCTTTCAAATTCACTGTGTTTTCTACTGTGCTTCAGCTGCATACATTACTGTTTCAGTCTTTCAAATTTTTGCATAAAATCATACAAAAGGGTATTTTGGGTCATTTCCTACAAAGGAACCCATTTTCAGTCCCTACAACTTGTTCCTGAGTCTTTTCAATTTGTTTTCATGAATCATTAATCAAATTGTGTACAAAAATCATTTTAGTTTTGCATCTGAGTCAGTCTGAGTCAGTCTGAGTCAGTTTGAGTCGTTTTTGCCCCAGGGGCATTTTAGTCTTTTCACATCATTCAAATTTTGGGCAGAGAGGTATTTTAAAATACCTCATTTTGGTAGTTTGTTCGTTTTAGTCCATTTTGTCAATTTTAAACGTTTCACTTTACGTTATTTTCGAAATTACATTTTTTAGCCAATTTTAACTTTTCGCATTTTTAGTCCAAATCTTTTAAAAAATTGCATTTCAGTCCAAAATTTTTTGTTTTTGCAAATTTGTCCCAGTTCTTTTAAGAAACAGTCAAGTTTTTTTCTCTTTTGAAAATAGTCCCATTTTTTTATTATTTTGCGAAACAGTCCCATATTTTACATATTTGCAGATTGGTCCTCAAAGTCAAAATAAGTCAATCCAGTCCAAAGCCACGCCAGATTCAGTTCAGTCCACATGTCACAATGCAATTGGCCCAGATGCACACATGGCAGCCTATAAAAGGCCAGTTACTGTGCACAGTGTCAGAGATCCATTCATCACAAGCCACATCACTAACAGAATTTCCTTTCTCTCTCATTTCAGTTACAGATCAAAATCACCAATTCACAAAAAGCTTCAAGAACATACACAAACCCTAACGCAGAATCAGTACCAATCCAGAGCAATTTCACAAAAAAGCCTCAATTTCACCATTGAATCCAACGCACAGAATTGAAACAGAAGCAAATTCATACGGATTTCAAACGAGTTCTCAGAGATTCACAAGAATCTTCATCATTGAACCAAGAACAACTGCAATTCGAACGCGAGCGCGCCACCGGAGGTAGCACGCTGCAAGCGTGATCACAGTGTGGGATCAGAGAAGAAGAAAGGGAAAGAAGCGAGGGATTTCACAGCGTTGGATCGGAGAAGAAGAAAGAAAGCTTACCAACAAGAATCCGAATCAAAGAGCCAAAGAAACGGACCAAATCTCCGAATAACAAACTCAGGTAACTCTCAAACTTCCTCAAATCACGTTGAATAACTGTTTCAGAACCTCAAACGATGTGAATCCGTGGAACGTTCGAACTGTCCGATCCAAAACCCTAACCCTAACACAAAAATCATTTGAAAAATCAAAGAAAACAGTTCAAGATCCACAACGGTTGCGAATCCAAACGAATCCTTACGATTCACAATGGTTTCGTACCAAAAACATGAAAAGATTGGACAGTCCGAACCTATAACTGCAAGAACGCAGATTCACATGATTCCAACGGTGGAAACCGTGTTTGTTCGTATGATTTGTGCTTAGAACAACAATACAAGGTGTTTAGGCCATAAATCTTGAAGTTCTGGGCAAGATTGCATGAACTAGGTTTAGGGTTTGTAAGGCATGAGAACGGCGAAGAAGGAGAAGGGAAGAAAGAGAAACGTTCTGAAAAAATGAAGAATCCGGGTTAAAAACCCCTTTTATACATGTATGTGGGTCGGGTTGACCCATGACCCGGTCCACCCTCTTCTCTTTCTCAGCCATTGATTGAGATCCAGATGGATCTGGATCAATCCAACGCTCCTGGAGCGTTAGCTTGATCCGGATCCATCAGATCCGTGGGTATGGGCTGGGTTTTTCTTTGTTTTTTTTGCTTTCTTCCTCTTTTTCTTAATTTCCTTGCTATTTACACCTTATTTCTTGCTACTTGAACCCATGTGCATATTAATTTTCTTACAAAAATCCTAAAAAATTTACCATATGTTTCTTGATGAATTTTCAACTGTTTTGTGGTAATTTCATACTTTGAAGTGGATAAAAAGCATGCGCGCTAATTTTTGTTTGATTTACGTGTTTTTTTGATTTTTTTTGCGAATTTTCTTGCACTATTTTTGGATCCAATTTTTGCTCTATGGAATTGATATTTGATATGTGATTTTGTGATGTGTTCACTTCTGAATTCATGATTTTTCTACATTCTTGCATGTTTAATTGTTAATTCTTTGGTTTTTTCAAATTCAATGGATCCTTTCTCATTTCGCAATTTAACTCCTAGTCCACTAGTTCGAGTGCTCAATAATTCTACATGTTGCTTGCTATCTACAATGTCGTAATTTTGTTTGTTAATTTCTTCTTGCAAGATTAATTGAAAGTTTCCCTTTGGTCAAGTTTAGGTGTTAATTTTGAAATGTAATTAGTTGTTGAAATGTGTTGCTTTTAGGGTTTAGTGTGACCTATAATTTTTCTTTGATTCTTGAAATGTTTTCTTTGGGAAAAAGGGTGATGTTTTGGTTAAAGATTATAGGTCATGAGACTTGGTGTAAATTTTAGGTTTTAATTTGGTGTCATTTGCTTTATTTTGGGGTGCTTGATCTCTCGCATGTTTGCTTAATGTTTTTAGTTATGTTCACTTCATCTTTTTGCAATTAGTTTAGTACCTTGTTAAATAAATTTCATGTCCTATGCATTGCTATTCATGCTACCACTTCTCATTTCATTACTAACCATTTTGTCTTATGCCTCATGCACATTGCAAGCATTACCTCACTCTCATTTGTTTTTCTTCCGTTAGTTACCCTTATGCAATATTCCATTAATTCATGTAAATAGTTTAGGATTAGTTTACTTTTCTTTAATTTCATGCAAGACTTTAGAATGTAAAATAGGACCCAATGTAAAGGACATGGACTATGATGATGTACACCGACACACGCACCGACACTCGCACACACGTTGCATGACTTTACGCTAGATGTATGTGTAGGAAGCGTGAAACTTAGGAAAATTCACAACTTCTTTGAAAAAGCCTCACATAACTCAAACTATTTTTGCAAACAAAATGAGGTCAAAACCTCACTTTTTTTCCTTTATTTCTTAATCAAAATCCAAACTAGTGCTAATTTCCAACTTTAAACCTTTTGTAAATAATTAACCAACCTCATTCGTTTCCTAATCTCAAGCCTTCACGGCCTCTTACCTTTTTCTTCAAATATCATTTTTCAAAACTAAAATTGAATCAAACTCACAAAAATATTTTGCAAGAGAACTACATGGAATTTTGATCCCTTAAAAGGGTATGTAGGCAAGAGATTCAAAAATCTCTCCAAGTCCAATAAAATAAAAACTATCTTCTCCCTCTCATTCTTAAAATCAAATTGTTTTACAAGTAGCAATAAAAGTAAAGTTTAGACATAAAGCGTAGAAAACGGTTCCTATAGGATACTATAGCCATTGCGGGTGCCTAACACCTTCCCGTAATGGAATCAGCCCCGAACTTAGGATTTCTAAGGTTTTCTCAATTTTACCTTCCCCAAAAAAAATAGAGACATCAATGATTGAAAGGTTCAAATCCGGTTAATGATTTGACACCCGAAAATCGCGATGACATCAACATATTCGTCGGTTCCTATTTCAAAAGTAATCGGCAAGACTTTATTTTCAGTACATTCGTTGGTTACTATTTTAAAAGTAATCGGTAAGATTTTTTTTTTCAACATATTCGTCGCTTACTATTTCGAAAGTAATCGGCATGATTTATTTTCAGCACATTCGTCGGTTACTATTTCAAAAGTAATCGGCAAGATTTTTATTTTCAGCATATTCGTCGGTGACTATTTCAAAACTAATCGGCATTATTTATTTTCAGCACATTTGTCGGTTACTATTTCAATAGTAATCGGCATGATTTATTTTCAGCACATTCGTCGGTTACTATTTCAAAAGTAATCGGCATGATCTATTTTCTGCACATTCGTCAATTACTATTTCAAATGTAATCGGCAAGATTTTTATTTTCAGCATATTTGTCGGTTACTATTTTAAAAGTAATCGACAAGATTTTTATTTTCAACATATTCGTCGGTGACTATTTCAAAAGTAATCGGCATGACTTTTATTTTCAGCAAATTTGTCGGTTACTATTTCAAAAGTAATCGGCATGATCTATTTTTTGCACATTCGTCGGTTACTGTTTCAAAAGTAATCAGCAAAATTTTTATATTCAGCATATTCGTCGGTTACTATTTCAAAGGTAATCGACAAGATTTATTTTCAGTACATTCGTTGGTTACTATTTTAAAAGTAATCGGTAAGATTTTTATTTTCAACATATTCGTCGCTTACTATTTCAAAAGTAATCGGCATGATTTATTTTCAATACATTCGTCGGTTACTATTTCAAAAGTAATCGGCAAGATTTTTATTTTCAGCATATTCGTCGGTGACTATTTCAAAACTAATCGGCATTATTTATTTTCAGCACATTTGTCGGTTACTATTTCAATAGTAATCGGCATGATTTATTTTCAGCACATTCGTCGGTTACTATTTCAAAAGTAATCGGCAAGATTTATTTTCAGCACATATTCGTCGGTTACTATTTCAAAAGTAATGGGCAAGACTTTTATTTTCAGCACATTTGTCGGTTACTATTTCAATAGTAATCGGCATGATTTATTTTCAGCACATTCGTCGGTTACTATTTCAAAAGTAATCGGCATGATCTATTTTCTGCACATTCGTCAATTACTATTTCAAATGTAATCGGCAAGATTTTTATTTTCAGCATATTTGTCGGTTACTATTTTAAAAGTAATCGACAAGATTTTTATTTTCAACATATTCGTCGGTGACTATTTCAAAAGTAATCGGCATGATTTATTTTCAGCACATTCGTCAGGTTACTATTTCGAAAGTAATCGGCATGATTTATTTTCAGCACATTCGTCGGTTACTATTTCAAAAGTAATCGGCAAGATTTTTATTTTCAGCATATTCGTCGGTGACTATTTCAAAACTAATCGGCATTATTTATTTTCAGCACATTCGTCGGTTACTATTTCAAAAGTAATCGGCATGATCTATTTTCTGCACATTCGTCAATTACTATTTCAAATGTAATCGGCAAGATTTTTATTTTCAGCATATTTTCGGTTACTATTTTAAAAGTAATCGACAAGATTTTTATTTTCAACATATTCGTCGGTGACTATTTCAAAAGTAATCGGCATGATTTATTTTCAGCACATTCGTCAAGTTACTATTTCAAAAGTAATCGGCGAGACTTTTATTTTCAGCAAATTTGTCGGTTACTATTTCAAAAGTAATCGGCATGATCTATTTTTTGCACATTCGTCGGTTACTGTTTCAAAAGTAATCAGCAAAATTTTTATATTCAGCATATTCGTCGGTTACTATTTCAAAGGTAATCGACAAGATTTATTTTCAGTACATTCGTTGGTTACTATTTTAAAAGTAATCGGTAAGATTTTTATTTTCAACATATTCGTCGCTTACTATTTCGAAAGTAATCGGCAAGATTTATTTTAAGCACATTCGTCGGTTACTATTTCAAAAGTAATCGGCTAGATTTTTATTTTCAACATATTTGTCGGTTACTATTTTAAAAGTAATCGACAAGATTTTTATTTTCAACATATTCGTCGGTTACTATTTCAAAAGTAATCGGCAAGACTTTATTTTCAGCATATTCGTTGGTTACTATTTCAAAAGTAATCGGTAAGATTTTTATTTTCAACATATTCGTCGGTTACTATTTCAAAGGTAATCGGCATGATTTATTTTCAGTACATTCGTTGGTTACTATTTTAAAAGTAATCGGTAAGATTTTTATTTTCAACATATTCGTCGCTTACTATTTCGAAAGTAATCGGCATGATTTATTTTCAATACATTCGTCGGTTACTATTTCAAAAGTAATCGGCAAGATTTTTATTTTCAGCATATTCGTCGGTGACTATTTCAAAACTAATCGGCATTATTTATTTTCAGCACATTTGTCGGTTACTATTTCAATAGTAATCGGCATAATTTATTTTCAGCACATTCGTCGGTTACTATTTCAAAAGTAATCGGCAAGATTTATTTTCAGCACATATTCGTCGGTTACTATTTCAAAAGTAATGGGCAAGACTTTTATTTTCAGCACATTCGTCGGTTACTATTTCAATAGTAATCGGCATGATTTATTTTCAGCACATTCGTCGGTTACTATTTCAAAAGTAATCGGCATGATCTATTTTCTGCACATTCGTCAATTACTATTTCAAATGTAATCGGCAAGATTTTTATTTTCAGCATATTTGTCGGTTACTATTTTAAAAGTAATCGACAAGATTTTTATTTTCAACATATTCGTCGGTGACTATTTCAAAAGTAATCGGCATGATTTATTTTCAGCACATTCGTCAGGTTACTATTTCGAAAGTAATCCGCATGATTTATTTTCAGCACATTCGTCGGTTACTATTTCAAAAGTAATCGGCAAGATTTTTATTTTCAGCATATTCGTTGGTGACTATTTCAAAACTAATCGGCATTATTTATTTTCAGCACATTTGTCGGTTACTATTTCAATAGTAATCGGCATGATTTATTTTCAGCACATTCGTCGGTTACTATTTCAAAAGTAATCGGCATGATCTATTTTCTGCACATTCGTCAATTACTATTTCAAATGTAATCGGCAAGATTTTTATTTTCAGCATATTTTCGGTTACTATTTTAAAAGTAATCGACAAGATTTTTATTTTCAACATATTCGTCGGTGACTATTTCAAAAGTAATCGGCATGATTTATTTTCAGCACATTCGTCAGGTTACTATTTCAAAAGTAATCGGCGAGACTTTTATTTTCAGCAAATTTGTTGGTTACTATTTCAAAAGTAATCGGCATGATCTATTTTTTGCACATTCGTCGTTTACTGTTTCAAAAGTAATCAGCAAAATTTTTATATTCAGCATATTCGTCGGTTACTATTTCAAAGGTAATCGACAAGATTTATTTTCAGTACATTCGTTGGTTACTATTTTAAAAGTAATCGGTAAGATTTTTATTTTCAACATATTCGTCGCTTACTATTTCGAAAGTAATCGGCATGATTTATTTTCAGCACATTCGTCGGTTACTATTTCAAAAGTAATCGGCTAGATTTTTATTTTCAACATATTTGTCGGTTACTATTTTAAAAGTAATCGACAAGATTTTTATTTTCAACATATTCGTCGGTTACTATTTCAAAAGTAATCGGCAAGACTTTATTTTCAGCATATTCGTTGGTTACTATTTCAAAAGTAATCGGTAAGATTTTTATTTTCAACATATTCGTCGGTTACTATTTCAAAGGTAATCGGCATGATTTATTTTCAGTACATTCGTTGGTTACTATTTTAAAAGTAATCGGTAAGATTTTTATTTTCAACATATTCGTCGCTTACTATTTCGAAAGTAATCGGCATGATTTATTTTCAACATATTCGTCGGTGACTATTTCAAAAGTAATCGGCATGATTTATTTTCAGCACATTCGTCAGGTTACTATTTCGAAAGTAATCGGCATGATTTATTTTCAGCACATTCGTCGGTTACTATTTCAAAAGTAATCGGCAAGATTTTTATTTTCAGCATATTCGTCGGTGACTATTTCAAAACTAATCGGCATTATTTATTTTCAGCACATTCGTCGGTTACTATTTCAAAAGTAATCGGCATGATCTATTTTCTGCACATTCGTCAATTACTATTTCAAATGTAATCGGCAAGATTTTTATTTTCAGCATATTTTCGGTTACTATTTTAAAAGTAATCGACAAGATTTTTATTTTCAACATATTCGTCGGTGACTATTTCAAAAGTAATCGGCATTATTTATTTTCAGCACATTCGTCAAGTTACTATTTCAAAAGTAATCGGCGAGACTTTTATTTTCAGCAAATTTGTCGGTTACTATTTCAAAAGTAATCGGCATGATCTATTTTTTGCACATTCGTCGGTTACTGTTTCAAAAGTAATCAGCAAAATTTTTATATTCAGCATATTCGTCGGTTACTATTTCAAAGGTAATCGACAAGATTTATTTTCAGTACATTCGTTGGTTACTATTTTAAAAGTAATCGGTAAGATTTTTATTTTCAACATATTCGTCGCTTACTATTTCGAAAGTAATCGGCAAGATTTATTTTAAGCACATTCGTCGGTTACTATTTCAAAAGTAATCGGCTAGATTTTTATTTTCAACATATTTGTCGGTTACTATTTTAAAAGTAATCGACAAGATTTTTATTTTCAACATATTCGTCGGTTACTATTTCAAAAGTAATCGGCAAGACTTTATTTTCAGCATATTCGTTGGTTACTATTTCAAAAGTAATCGGTAAGATTTTTATTTTCAACATATTCGTCGGTTACTATTTCAAAGGTAATCGGCATGATTTATTTTCAGTACATTCGTTGGTTACTATTTTAAAAGTAATCGGTAAGATTTTTATTTTCAACATATTCGTCGCTTACTATTTCGAAAGTAATCGGCATGATTTATTTTCAATACATTCGTCGGTTACTATTTCAAAAGTAATCGGCAAGATTTTTATTTTCAGCATATTCGTCGGTGACTATTTCAAAACTAATCGGCATTATTTATTTTCAGCACATTTGTCGGTTACTATTTCAATAGTAATCGGCATAATTTATTTTCAGCACATTCGTCGGTTACTATTTCAAAAGTAATCGGCAAGATTTATTTTCAGCACATATTCGTCGGTTACTATTTCAAAAGTAATGGGCAAGACTTTTATTTTCAGCACATTCGTCGGTTACTATTTCAATAGTAATCGGCATGATTTATTTTCAGCACATTCGTCGGTTACTATTTCAAAAGTAATCGGCATGATCTATTTTCTGCACATTCGTCAATTACTATTTCAAATGTAATCGGCAAGATTTTTATTTTCAGCATATTTGTCGGTTACTATTTTAAAGGTAATCGACAAGATTTTTATTTTCAACATATTCGTCGGTGACTATTTCAAAAGTAATCGGCATGATTTATTTTCAGCACATTCGTCAGGTTACTATTTCGAAAGTAATCCGCATGATTTATTTTCAGCACATTCGTCGGTTACTATTTCAAAAGTAATCGGCAAGATTTTTATTTTCAGCATATTCGTCGGTGACTATTTCAAAACTAATCGGCATTATTTATTTTCAGCACATTTGTCGGTTACTATTTCAATAGTAATCGGCATGATTTATTTTCAGCACATTCGTCGGTTACTATTTCAAATGTAATCGGCATGATCTATTTTCTGCACATTCGTCAATTACTATTTCAAATGTAATCGGCAAGATTTTTATTTTCAGCATATTTTCGGTTACTATTTTAAAAGTAATCGACAAGATTTTTATTTTCAACATATTCGTCGGTGACTATTTCAAAAGTAATCGGCATGATTTATTTTCAGCACATTCGTCAGGTTACTATTTCAAAAGTAATCGGCGAGACTTTTATTTTCAGCAAATTTGTTGGTTACTATTTCAAAAGTAATCGGCATGATCTATTTTTTGCACATTCGTCGGTTACTGTTTCAAAAGTAATCAGCAAAATTTTTATATTCAGCATATTCGTCGGTTACTATTTCAAAGGTAATCGACAAGATTTATTTTCAGTACATTCGTTGGTTACTATTTTAAAAGTAATCGGTAAGATTTTTATTTTCAACATATTCGTCGCTTACTATTTCGAAAGTAATCGGCATGATTTATTTTCAGCACATTCGTCGGTTACTATTTCAAAAGTAATCGGCTAGATTTTTATTTTCAACATATTTGTCGGTTACTATTTTAAAAGTAATCGACAAGATTTTTATTTTCAACATATTCGTCGGTTACTATTTCAAAAGTAATCGGCAAGACTTTATTTTCAGCATATTCGTTGGTTACTATTTCAAAAGTAATCGGTAAGATTTTTATTTTCAACATATTCGTCGGTTACTATTTCAAAGGTAATCGGCATGATTTATTTTCAGTACATTCGTTGGTTACTATTTTAAAAGTAATCGGTAAGATTTTTATTTTCAACATATTCGTCGCTTACTATTTCGAAAGTAATCGGCATGATTTATTTTCAATACATTCGTCGGTTACTATTTCAAAAGTAATCGGCAAGATTTTTATTTTCAGCATATTCGTCGGTGACTATTTCAAAACTAATCGGCATTATTTATTTTCAGCACATTTGTCGGTTACTATTTCAATAGTAATCGGCATAATTTATTTTCAGCACATTCGTCGGTTACTATTTCAAAAGTAATCGGCAAGATTTATTTTCAGCACATATTCGTCGGTTACTATTTCAAAAGTAATGGGCAAGACTTTTATTTTCAGCACATTCGTCGGTTACTATTTCAATAGTAATCGGCATGATTTATTTTCAGCACATTCGTCGGTTACTATTTCAAAAGTAATCGGCATGATCTATTTTCTGCACATTCGTCAATTACTATTTCAAATGTAATCGGCAAGATTTTTATTTTCAGCATATTTGTCGGTTACTATTTTAAAAGTAATCGACAAGATTTTTATTTTCAACATATTCGTCGGTGACTATTTCAAAAGTAATCGGCATGATTTATTTTCAGCACATTCGTCAGGTTACTATTTCAAAAGTAATCGGCTAGATTTTTATTTTCAACATATTTGTCGGTTACTATTTTAAAAGTAATCGACAAGATTTTTATTTTCAACATATTCGTCGGTTACTATTTCAAAAGTAATCGGCAAGACTTTATTTTCAGCATATTCGTTGGTTACTATTTCAAAAGTAATCGGTAAGATTTTTATTTTCAACATATTCGTCGGTTACTATTTCAAAGGTAATCGGCATGATTTATTTTCAGTACATTCGTTGGTTACTATTTTAAAAGTAATCGGTAAGATTTTTATTTTCAACATATTCGTCGCTTACTATTTCGAAAGTAATCGGCATGATTTATTTTCAATACATTCGTCGGTTACTATTTCAAAAGTAATCGGCAAGATTTTTATTTTCAGCATATTCGTCGGTGACTATTTCAAAACTAATCGGCATTATTTATTTTCAGCACATTTGTCGGTTACTATTTCAATAGTAATCGGCATAATTTATTTTCAGCACATTCGTCGGTTACTATTTCAAAAGTAATCGGCAAGATTTATTTTCAGCACATATTCGTCGGTTACTATTTCAAAAGTAATGGGCAAGACTTTTATTTTCAGCACATTCGTCGGTTACTATTTCAATAGTAATCGGCATGATTTATTTTCAGCACATTCGTCGGTTACTATTTCAAAAGTAATCGGCATGATCTATTTTCTGCACATTCGTCAATTACTATTTCAAATGTAATCGGCAAGATTTTTATTTTCAGCATATTTGTCGGTTACTATTTTAAAGGTAATCGACAAGATTTTTATTTTCAACATATTCGTCGGTGACTATTTCAAAAGTAATCGGCATGATTTATTTTCAGCACATTCGTCAGGTTACTATTTCGAAAGTAATCCGCATGATTTATTTTCAGCACATTCGTCGGTTACTATTTCAAAAGTAATCGGCAAGATTTTTATTTTCAGCATATTCGTCGGTGACTATTTCAAAACTAATCGGCATTATTTATTTTCAGCACATTTGTCGGTTACTATTTCAATAGTAATCGGCATGATTTATTTTCAGCACATTCGTCGGTTACTATTTCAAATGTAATCGGCATGATCTATTTTCTGCACATTCGTCAATTACTATTTCAAATGTAATCGGCAAGATTTTTATTTTCAGCATATTTTCGGTTACTATTTTAAAAGTAATCGACAAGATTTTTATTTTCAACATATTCGTCGGTGACTATTTCAAAAGTAATCGGCATGATTTATTTTCAGCACATTCGTCAGGTTACTATTTCAAAAGTAATCGGCGAGACTTTTATTTTCAGCAAATTTGTTGGTTACTATTTCAAAAGTAATCGGCATGATCTATTTTTTGCACATTCGTCGGTTACTGTTTCAAAAGTAATCAGCAAAATTTTTATATTCAGCATATTCGTCGGTTACTATTTCAAAGGTAATCGACAAGATTTATTTTCAGTACATTCGTTGGTTACTATTTTAAAAGTAATCGGTAAGATTTTTATTTTCAACATATTCGTCGCTTACTATTTCGAAAGTAATCGGCATGATTTATTTTCAGCACATTCGTCGGTTACTATTTCAAAAGTAATCGGCTAGATTTTTATTTTCAACATATTTGTCGGTTACTATTTTAAAAGTAATCGACAAGATTTTTATTTTCAACATATTCGTCGGTTACTATTTCAAAAGTAATCGGCAAGACTTTATTTTCAGCATATTCGTTGGTTACTATTTCAAAAGTAATCGGTAAGATTTTTATTTTCAACATATTCGTCGGTTACTATTTCAAAGGTAATCGGCATGATTTATTTTCAGTACATTCGTTGGTTACTATTTTAAAAGTAATCGGTAAGATTTTTATTTTCAACATATTCGTCGCTTACTATTTCGAAAGTAATCGGCATGATTTATTTTCAATACATTCGTCGGTTACTATTTCAAAAGTAATCGGCAAGATTTTTATTTTCAGCATATTCGTCGGTGACTATTTCAAAACTAATCGGCATTATTTATTTTCAGCACATTTGTCGGTTACTATTTCAATAGTAATCGGCATAATTTATTTTCAGCACATTCGTCGGTTACTATTTCAAAAGTAATCGGCAAGATTTATTTTCAGCACATATTCGTCGGTTACTATTTCAAAAGTAATGGGCAAGACTTTTATTTTCAGCACATTCGTCGGTTACTATTTCAATAGTAATCGGCATGATTTATTTTCAGCACATTCGTCGGTTACTATTTCAAAAGTAATCGGCATGATCTATTTTCTGCACATTCGTCAATTACTATTTCAAATGTAATCGGCAAGATTTTTATTTTCAGCATATTTGTCGGTTACTATTTTAAAAGTAATCGACAAGATTTTTATTTTCAACATATTCGTCGGTGACTATTTCAAAAGTAATCGGCATGATTTATTTTCAGCACATTCGTCAGGTTACTATTTCGAAAGTAATCCGCATGATTTATTTTCAGCACATTCGTCGGTTACTATTTCAAAAGTAATCGGCAAGATTTTTATTTTCAGCATATTCGTCGGTGACTATTTCAAAACTAATCGGCATTATTTATTTTCAGCACATTTGTCGGTTACTATTTCAATAGTAATCGGCATGATTTATTTTCAGCACATTCGTCGGTTACTATTTCAAAAGTAATCGGCATGATCTATTTTCTGCACATTCGTCAATTACTATTTCAAATGTAATCGGCAAGATTTTTATTTTCAGCATATTTTCGGTTACTATTTTAAAAGTAATCGACAAGATTTTTATTTTCAACATATTCGTCGGTGACTATTTCAAAAGTAATCGGCATGATTTATTTTCAGCACATTCGTCAGGTTACTATTTCAAAAGTAATCGGCGAGACTTTTATTTTCAGCAAATTTGTTGGTTACTATTTCAAAAGTAATCGGCATGATCTATTTTTTGCACATTCGTCGGTTACTGTTTCAAAAGTAATCAGCAAAATTTTTATATTCAGCATATTCGTCGGTTACTATTTGAAAGGTAATCGACAAGATTTATTTTCAGTACATTCGTTGGTTACTATTTTAAAAGTAATCGGTAAGATTTTTATTTTCAACATATTCGTCGCTTACTATTTCGAAAGTAATCGGCATGATTTATTTTCAGCACATTCGTGGGTTACTATTTCAAAAGTAATCGGCTAGATTTTTATTTTCAACATATTCGTCGGTGACTATTTCAAAAGTAATCGGCATGATTTATTTTCAGCACATTCGTCAGGTTACTATTTCAAAAGTAATCGGCGAGACTTTTATTTTCAGCAAATTTGTTGGTTACTATTTCAAAAGTAATCGGCATGATCTATTTTTTGCACATTCGTCGGTTACTGTTTCAAAAGTAATCAGCAAAATTTTTATATTCAGCATATTCGTCGGTTACTATTTGAAAGGTAATCGACAAGATTTATTTTCAGTACATTCGTTGGTTACTATTTTAAAAGTAATCGGTAAGATTTTTATTTTCAACATATTCGTCGCTTACTATTTCGAAAGTAATCGGCATGATTTATTTTCAATACATTCGTCGGTTACTATTTCAAAAGTAATCGGCAAGATTTTTATTTTCAGCATATTCGTCGGTGACTATTTCAAAAGTAATCGGCAAGATTTTTATTTTCAACATATTTGTCGGTTACTATTTTAAAAGTAATCGACAAGATTTTTATTTTCAACATATTCGTCGGTTACTATTTCAAAAGTAATCGGCAAGACTTTATTTTCAGCATATTCGTTGGTTACTATTTCAAAAGTAATCGGTAAGATTTTTATTTTCAACATATTCGTCGGTTACTATTTCGAAAGTAATCGGCATGATTTATTTTCAGCACATTTGTCGGTTACTATTTCAAAACTAATCGGCATTATTTATTTTCAGCACATTTGTCGGTTACTATTTCAATAGTAATCGGCATGATTTATTTTCAGCACATTCGTCGGTTACTATTTCAAAAGTAATCGGCATGATCTATTTTCTGCACATTCGTCAATTACTATTTCAAATGTAATCGGCAAGATTTTTATTTTCAGCATATTTTCGGTTACTATTTTAAAAGTAATCGACAAGATTTTTATTTTCAACATATTCGTCGGTGACTATTTCAAAAGTAATCGGCATGATTTATTTTCAGCACATTCGTCAGGTTACTATTTCAAAAGTAATCGGCGAGACTTTTATTTTCAGCAAATTTGTTGGTTACTATTTCAAAAGTAATCGGCATGATCTATTTTTTGCACATTCGTCGGTTACTGTTTCAAAAGTAATCAGCAAAATTTTTATATTCAGCATATTCGTCGGTTACTATTTGAAAGGTAATCGACAAGATTTATTTTCAGTACATTCGTTGGTTACTATTTTAAAAGTAATCGGTAAGATTTTTATTTTCAACATATTCGTCGCTTACTATTTCGAAAGTAATCGGCATGATTTATTTTCAGCACATTCGTGGGTTACTATTTCAAAAGTAATCGGCTAGATTTTTATTTTCAACATATTCGTCGGTGACTATTTCAAAAGTAATCGGCATGATTTATTTTCAGCACATTCGTCAGGTTACTATTTCAAAAGTAATCGGCGAGACTTTTATTTTCAGCAAATTTGTTGGTTACTATTTCAAAAGTAATCGGCATGATCTATTTTTTGCACATTCGTCGGTTACTGTTTCAAAAGTAATCAGCAAAATTTTTATATTCAGCATATTCGTCGGTTACTATTTGAAAGGTAATCGACAAGATTTATTTTCAGTACATTCGTTGGTTACTATTTTAAAAGTAATCGGTAAGATTTTTATTTTCAACATATTCGTCGCTTACTATTTCGAAAGTAATCGGCATGATTTATTTTCAGCACATTCGTGGGTTACTATTTCAAAAGTAATCGGCTAGATTTTTATTTTCAACATATTCGTCGGTGACTATTTCAAAAGTAATCGGCATGATTTATTTTCAGCACATTCGTCAGGTTACTATTTCAAAAGTAATCGGCGAGACTTTTATTTTCAGCAAATTTGTTGGTTACTATTTCAAAAGTAATCGGCATGATCTATTTTTTGCACATTCGTCGGTTACTGTTTCAAAAGTAATCAGCAAAATTTTTATATTCAGCATATTCGTCGGTTACTATTTGAAAGGTAATCGACAAGATTTATTTTCAGTACATTCGTTGGTTACTATTTTAAAAGTAATCGGTAAGATTTTTATTTTCAACATATTCGTCGCTTACTATTTCGAAAGTAATCGGCATGATTTATTTTCAATACATTCGTCGGTTACTATTTCAAAAGTAATCGGCAAGATTTTTATTTTCAGCATATTCGTCGGTGACTATTTCAAAAGTAATCGGCAAGATTTTTATTTTCAACATATTTGTCGGTTACTATTTTAAAAGTAATCGACAAGATTTTTATTTTCAACATATTCGTCGGTTACTATTTCAAAAGTAATCGGCAAGACTTTATTTTCAGCATATTCGTTGGTTACTATTTCAAAAGTAATCGGTAAGATTTTTATTTTCAACATATTCGTCGGTTACTATTTCGAAAGTAATCGGCATGATTTATTTTCAGCACATTTGTCGGTTACTATTTCAAAAGTAATCGGCTAGATTTTTATTTTCAACATATTTGTCGGTTACTATTTTAAAAGTAATCGACAAGATTTTTAATTTCAACATATTCTTCGGTTACTATTTCAAAAGTAATCGGCAAGACTTTATTTTCAGCATATTCGTTGGTTACTATTTCAGAAGTAATCGGTAAGATTTTTATTTTCAACATATTCGTCGGTTACTATTTCAAAGGTAATCGGCATGATTTATTTTCAGTACATTCGTTGGTTACTATTTTAAAAGTAATCGGTAAGATTTTTATTTTCAACATATTCGTCGCTAATATTTCGAAAGTAATCGGCATGATTTATTTTCAATACATTCGTCGGTTACTATTTCAAAAGTAATCGACAAGATTTTTATTTTCAACATATTCGTCGGTTCCTATTTCAAAAGTAATCGGCAAGACTTTATTTTCAGTACATTCGTTGGTTACTATTTTAAAAGTAATCGGTAAGATTTTTTTTTTCAACATATTCGTCGCTTACTATTTCGAAAGTAATCGGCATGATTTATTTTCAGCACATTCGTCGGTTACTATTTCAAAAGTAATCGGCAAGATTTTTATTTTCAGCATATTCGTCGGTGACTATTTCAAAAGTAATCGGCAAGATTTTTATTTTCAACATATTTGTCGGTTACTATTTTAAAAGTAATCGACAAGATTTTTATTTTCAACATATTCGTCGGTTACTATTTCGAAAGGAATTGGCATGATTTATTTTCAGCACATTCGTCGGTTACTATTTCAAAAGTAATCGGCAAGACTTTATTTTCAGCATATTCGTTGGTTACTATTTCAAAAGTAATCGGTAAGATTTTTATTTTCAACATATTCGTCGGTTACTATTTCGAAAGTAATCGGCATGATTTATTTTCAGCACATTCGTCGGTTACTATTTCAAAAGTAATCGGCTAGATTTTTATTTTCAACATATTTGTCGGTTACTATTTTAAAAGTAATCGACAAGATTTTTATTTTCAACATATTCGTCGGTTACTATTTCAAAAGTAATCGGCAAGACTTTATTTTCAGCATATTCGTTGGTTACTATTTCAAAAGTAATCGGTAAGATTTTTATTTTCAACATATTCGTCGGTTACTATTTCAAAGGTAATCGGCATGATTTATTTTCAGCACATTCGTCGGTTACTATTTCAAAAGTAATCGGCATGATCTATTTTCTGCACATTCGTCAATTACTATTTCAAATGTAATCGGCAAGATTTTTATTTTCAGCATATTTGTCGGTTACTATTTTAAAAGTAATCGACAAGATTTTTATTTTCAACATATTCGTCGGTGACTATTTCAAAAGTAATCGGCATGATTTATTTTCAGCACATTCGTCAGGTTACTATTTCAAAAGTAATCGGCGAGACTTTTATTTTCAGCAAATTTGTCGGTTACTATTTCAAAAGAAATCGGCATGATCTATTTTCTGCACATTCGTCGGTTACTATTTTAAAAGTAATCAGCAAAATTTTTATATTCAGCATATTCGTCGGTTACTATTTCAAAGGTAATCGACAAGATTTATTTTCAGTACATTCGTTGGTTACTATTTTAAAAGTAATCGGTAAGATTTTTATTTTTAACATATTCGTCGCTTACTATTTCGAAAGTAATCGGCATGATTTATTTTCAGCACATTCGTCGGTTACTATTTCAAAAGTAATCGGCAAGATTTTTATTTTCAGCATATTCGTCGGTGACTATTTCAAAAGTAATCGGCATGATTTATTTTCAGCACATTCGTCAGGTTACTATTTCAAAAGTAATCGGCAAGACTTTTATTTTCAGCACATTTGTCGGTTACTATTTTAAAAGTAATCGGTAAGATTTTTATTTTCAACATATTCGTCGCTTACTATTTCGAAAGTAATCGGCATGATTTATTTTCAGCACATTCGTCGGTTACTATTTCGAAAGTAATCGGCAAGATTTTTATTTTCAGCATATTCGTCGGTGACTATTTCAAAACTAATCGGCATTATTTATTTTCAGCACATTTGTCGGTTACTATTTCAATAGTAATCGACATGATTTATTTTCAGCACATTCGTCGGTTACTATTTCAAAAGTAATCGGCAAGATTTATTTTCAGCACATATTCGTCGGTTACTATTTCAAGAGTAATGGGCAAGACTTTTATTTTCAGCACATTTGTCGGTTACTATTTTAATAGTAATCGGCATGATTTATTTTCAGCACATTCGTCGGTTACTCTTTCAAAAGTAATCAGCATGATCTATTTTCTGCACATTCGTCAATTACTATTTCAAATGTAATCGGCAAGATTTTTATTTTCAGCATATTTGTCGGTTACTATTTTAAAAGTAATCGACAAGATTTTTATTTTCAACATATTCGTCGGTGACTATTTCAAAAGTAATCGGCATGATTTATTTTCAGCACATTCGTCAGGTTACTATTTCAAAAGTAATCGGCGAGACTTTTATTTTCAGCAAATTTGTCGGTTACTATTTCAAAAGTAATCGGCATGATCTATTTTCTGCACATTCGTCGGTTACTGTTTCAAAAGTAATCAGCAAAATTTTTATATTCAGCATATTCGTCGATTACTATTTCAAAGGTAATCGACAAGATTTATTTTCAGTACATTCGTTGGTTACTATTTTAAAAGTAATCGGTAAGATTTTTATTTTCAACATATTCGTCGCTTACTATTTCGAAAGTAATCGGCATGATTTATTTTCAGCACATTCGTCGGTTACTATTTCAAAAGTAATCGGCAAGATTTTTATTTTCAGCATATTCGTCGGTGACTATTTCAAAAGTAATCGGCATGATTTATTTTCAGCACATTCGTCAGGTTACTATTTCAAAAGTAATCGGCAAGACTATTATTTTCAGCACATTTGTCGGTTACTATTTCAAAAGTAATTGGCATGATTTATTTTCAGCACATTTGTCGGTTACTATTTCAAAAGTAATCGGCAAGACTTTATATTCAACACATTCGTCGGTTACTATTTCAAAACTAATCGGCATGATCTATTTTCTGCACATTCGTCGGTTACTATTTCGAAAGTAATCAGCAAAATTTTTATATTCAACATATTCGTCGGTTACTATTTCAAAGGTAATCGGCAAGATTTATTTTCAGCTCATTCGTCGGTTACTATTTCAAAAGTAATCGGCAAAAATTTATTTTCAGCACATTCGTCGGTTACTATTTCAAAAGTAATCGGCAAGGTTTTTATTTTCAGCATGTTCGTCGGTTACTATTTCAAAAGTAATCGGCAAGATTTTTATTTTCAACATGTTCGTCGGTTACAATTTTAAAAGTAATCGGCAAGATTTTTATTCAGCACATTCGTCAGGTTACTATTTCAAAAGTAATCGGCAAGACTTTTATTTTTAGCACATTTGTCGGTTACTATTTCAAAAGTAATTGGCATGATTTATTTTCAGCACATTTGTCGGTTACTATTTCAAAAGTAATCGGCAAGACTTTATATTCAACACATTCGTCGGTTACTATTTCAAAAGTAATCGGCATGATCTATTTTCTGCACATTCGTCGGTTACTATTTCAAAAGTAATCAGCAAAATTTTTATATTCAGCATATTCGTCGGTTACTATTTCAAAGGTAATCGGCAAGATTTATTTTCAGTACATTCGTTGGTTACTATTTCGAAAGTAATCGACATGATTTATTTTCAGCACATTCGTCGGTTATTGTTTCAAAAGTAATCGGCAAGATTTTTATTTTCAACATGTTCGTCGGTTACTATTTCAAAAGTAATCGGCAAGATTTTTATTCAGCACATTCGTCAGGTTACTATTTCAAAAGTAATCGGCAAGACTTTTATTTTCAGCAAATTTGTCGGTTACTATTTCAAAAGTAATCGGCATGATTTATTTTCAACACATTCGTCGGTTACTATTTCAAAAGTAATCGGCATGATCTATTTTCTGCACATTCCTCGGTTACTATTTCAAAAGTAATCGGCAAGATTTTTATTTTCAGCTTATTTGTCGGTTACTATTTTAAAAGTAATCGACAAGATTTTTATTTTCAACATATTCGTCGGTGACTATTTCAAAAGTAATCGGCATGATTTATTTTCAGCACATTCGTCAGGTTACTATTTCAAAAGTAATTGGCAAGACTTTTATTTTCAGCAAATTTGTCGGTTACTATTTCAAAAGTAATTGGCATGATTTATTTTCATCACATTTTTCGGTTACTATTTCAAAAGTAATCCGCAAGACTTTATATTCAACACATTCGTCGGTTACTATTTCAAAAGTAATCGGCATGATCTATTTTCTGCACATTCGTCGGTTACTATTTCAAAAGTAATCAGCAAAATTTTTATATTCAGCATATTCGTCGGTTACTATTTCAAAGGTAATCGACAAGATTTATTTTCAGTACATTCGTTGGTTACTATTTTAAAAGTAATCGGTAAGACTTTTATTTTCAACATATTCGTCGCTTACTATTTCGAAAGTAATCGGCATGATTTATTTTCAGCACATTCGTCGGTTATTATTTCAAAAGTAATCGGCAAGATTTTTATTTTCAACATGTTCGTCGGTTACTATTTCAAAAGTAATCGGCATGATTTTTATTTTCAACATATTTGTCGGTTACTATTTTAAAAGTAATCGACACGATTTTTATTTTCAACATATTCGTCGGTTCCTATTTCAAAAGTAATCGGCAAGACTTTATTTTCAGTACATTCGTTGGTTACTATTTTAAAAGTAATCGGTAAGATTTTTTTTTTCAACATATTCGTCGCTTACTATTTCGAAAGTAATCGGCATGATTTATTTTCAGCACATTCGTCGGTTACTATTTCAAAAGTAATCGGCAAGATTTTTATTTTCAGCATATTCGTCGGTGACTATTTCAAAAGTAATCGGCATGATTTATTTTCAGCACATTCGTCAGGTTACTACTTCAAAAGTAATCGGCAAGACTTTTATTTTCAGCACA
Organism: Medicago lupulina; assembly: GCA_958299785.1. Classification (NCBI taxonomy): domain Eukaryota; kingdom Viridiplantae; phylum Streptophyta; class Magnoliopsida; order Fabales; family Fabaceae; genus Medicago; species Medicago lupulina. The sequence goes on along the minus strand of OY283139.1, from coordinate 48,470,016 downwards.
TTTGTCGGTCACTATTTCAAAAGTAATTGGCATGATTTATTTTCAGCACATTTGTCGGTTACTATTTCAAAAGTAATCGGCAAGACTTTATATTCAACACATTCGTCGGTTACTATTTCAAAACTAATCGGCATGATTTATTTTCTGCACATTCGTTGGTTACTATTTCGAAAGTAATCAGCAAAATTTTTATATTCAACATATTCGTCGGTTACTATTTCAAAGGTAATCGGCAAGATTTATTTTCAGCTCATTCGTCGGTTACTATTTCAAAAGTAATCGGCAAAAATTTATTTTCAGCACATTCGTCGGTTACTATTTCAAAAGTAATCGGCAAGACTTTTATTTTTAGCACATTTGTCGGTTACTATTTCAAAAGTAATTGGCATGATTTATTTTCAGCACATTTGTCGGTTACTATTTCAAAAGTAATCGGCAAGACTTTATATTCAACACATTCGTCGGTTACTATTTCAAAAGTAATCGGCATGATCTATTTTCTGCACATTCGTCGGTTACTATTTCAAAAGTAATCAGCAAAATTTTTATATTCAGCATATTCGTCGGTTACTATTTCAAAGGTAATCGGCAAGATTTATTTTCAGTACATTCGTTGGTTACTATTTTAAAAGTAATCGGTAAGATTTTTATTTTCAACATATTCGTCGCTTACTATTTCGAAAGTAATCGACATGATTTATTTTCAGCACATTCGTCGGTTATTATTTCAAAAGTAATCGGCAAGATTTTTATTTTCAACATGTTCGTCGGTTACTATTTCAAAAGTAATCGGCAAGATTTTTATTCAGCACATTCGTCAGGTTACTATTTCAAAAGTAATCGGCAAGACTTTTATTTTCAGCAAATTTGTCGGTTACTATTTCAAAAGTAATCGGCATGATTTATTTTCAACACATTCGTCGGTTACTATTTCAAAAGTAATCGGCATGATCTATTTTCTGCACATTCCTCGGTTACTATTTCAAAAGTAATCGGCAAGATTTTTATTTTCAGCTTATTTGTCGGTTACTATTTTAAAAGTAATCGACAAGATTTTTATTTTCAACATATTCGTCGGTGACTATTTCAAAAGTAATCGGCATGATTTATTTTCAGCACATTCGTCAGGTTACTATTTCAAAAGTAATTGGCAAGACTTTTATTTTCAGCAAATTTGTCGGTTACTATTTCAAAATTAATTGGCATGATTTATTTTCAGCACATTTTTCGGTTACTATTTCAAAAGTAATCCGCAAGACTTTATATTCAACACATTCGTCGGTTACTATTTCAAAAGTAATCGGCATGATCTATTTTCTGCACATTCGTCGGTTACTATTTCAAAAGTAATCAGCAAAATTTTTATATTCAGCATATTCGTCGGTTACTATTTAAAAGGTAATCGACAAGATTTATTTTCAGTACATTCGTTGGTTACTATTTCGAAAGTAATCGACATGATTTATTTTCAGCACATTCGTCGGTTATTGTTTCAAAAGTAATCGGCAAGATTTTTATTTTCAACATGTTCGTCGGTTACTATTTCAAAAGTAATCGGCAAGATTTTTATTCAGCACATTCGTCAGGTTACTATTTCAAAAGTAATCGGCAAGACTTTTATTTTCAGCAAATTTGTCGGTTACTATTTCAAAAGTAATCGGCATGATTTATTTTCAACACATTCGTCGGTTACTATTTCAAAAGTAATCGGCATGATCTATTTTCTGCACATTCCTCGGTTACTATTTCAAAAGTAATCGGCAAGATTTTTATTTTCAGCTTATTTGTCGGTTACTATTTTAAAAGTAATCGACAAGATTTTTATTTTCAACATATTCGTCGGTGACTATTTCAAAAGTAATCGGCATGATTTATTTTCAGCACATTCGTCAGGTTACTATTTCAAAAGTAATTGGCAAGACTTTTATTTTCAGCAAATTTGTCGGTTACTATTTCAAAAGTAATTGGCATGATTTATTTTCATCACATTTTTCGGTTACTATTTCAAAAGTAATCCGCAAGACTTTATATTCAACACATTCGTCGGTTACTATTTCAAAAGTAATCGGCATGATCTATTTTCTGCACATTCGTCGGTTACTATTTCAAAAGTAATCAGCAAAATTTTTATATTCAGCATATTCGTCGGTTACTATTTCAAAGGTAATCGACAAGATTTATTTTCAGTACATTCGTTGGTTACTATTTTAAAAGTAATCGGTAAGACTTTTATTTTCAACATATTCGTCGCTTACTATTTCGAAAGTAATCGGCATGATTTATTTTCAGCACATTCGTCGGTTATTATTTCAAAAGTAATCGGCAAGATTTTTATTTTCAACATGTTCGTCGGTTACTATTTCAAAAGCAATCGGCATGATTTTTATTTTCAACATATTTGTCGGTTACTATTTTAAAAGTAATCGACAAGATTTTTATTTTCAACATATTCGTCGGTTCCTATTTCAAAAGTAATCGGCAAGACTTTATTTTCAGTACATTCGTTGGTTACTATTTTAAAAGTAATCGGTAAGATTTTTTTTTTCAACATATTCGTCGCTTACTATTTCGAAAGTAATCGGCATGATTTATTTTCAGCACATTCGTCGGTTACTATTTCAAAAGTAATCGGCAAGATTTTTATTTTCAGCATATTCGTCGGTGACTATTTCAAAAGTAATCGGCATGATTTATTTTCAGCACATTCGTCAGGTTACTACTTCAAAAGTAATCGGCAAGACTTTTATTTTCAGCACATTTGTCGGTCACTATTTCAAAAGTAATTGGCATGATTTATTTTCAGCACATTTGTCGGTTACTATTTCAAAAGTAATCGGCAAGACTTTATATTCAACACATTCGTCGGTTACTATTTCAAAACTAATCGGCATGATTTATTTTCTGCACATTCGTTGGTTACTATTTCGAAAGTAATCAGCAAAATTTTTATATTCAACATATTCGTCGGTTACTATTTCAAAGGTAATCGGCAAGATTTATTTTCAGCTCATTCGTCGGTTACTATTTCAAAAGTAATCGGCAAAAATTTATTTTCAGCACATTCGTCGGTTACTATTTCAAAAGTAATCGGCAAGGTTTTTATTTTCAGCATGTTCGTCGGTTACTATTTCAAAAGTAATCGGCAAGATTTTTATTTTCAACATGTTCGTCGGTTACTATTTTAAAAGTAATCGGCAAGATTTTTATTCAGCACATTCGTCAGGTTACTATTTCAAAAGTAATCGGCAAGACTTTTATTTTTAGCACATTTGTCGGTTACTATTTCAAAAGTAATTGGCATGATTTATTTTCAGCACATTTGTCGGTTACTATTTCAAAAGTAATCGGCAAGACTTTATATTCAACACATTCGTCGGTTACTATTTCAAAAGTAATCGGCATGATCTATTTTCTGCACATTCGTCGGTTACTATTTCAAAAGTAATCAGCAAAATTTTTATATTCAGCATATTCGTCGGTTACTATTTCAAAGGTAATCGGCAAGATTTATTTTCAGTACATTCGTTGGTTACTATTTTAAAAGTAATCGGTAAGATTTTTATTTTCAACATATTCGTCGCTTACTATTTCGAAAGTAATCGACATGATTTATTTTCAGCACATTCGTCGGTTATTATTTCAAAAGTAATCGGCAAGATTTTTATTTTCAACATGTTCGTCGGTTACTATTTCAAAAGTAATCGGCAAGATTTTTATTCAGCACATTCGTCAGGTTACTATTTCAAAAGTAATCGGCAAGACTTTTATTTTCAGCAAATTTGTCGGTTACTATTTCAAAAGTAATCGGCATGATTTATTTTCAACACATTCGTCGGTTACTATTTCAAAAGTAATCGGCATGATCTATTTTCTGCACATTCCTCGGTTACTATTTCAAAAGTCATCGGCAAGATTTTTATTTTCAGCTTATTTGTCGGTTACTATTTTAAAAGTAATCGACAAGATTTTTATTTTCAACATATTCGTCGGTGACTATTTCAAAAGTAATCGGCAAGACTTTATTTTCAGTACATTCGTTGGTTACTATTTTAAAAGTAATCGGTAAGATTTTTTTTTTTCAACATATTCGTCGCTTACTATTTCGAAAGTAATCGGCATGATTTATTTTCAGCACATTCGTCGGTTACTATTTCAAAAGTAATCGGCAAGATTTTTATTTTCAGCATATTCGTCGGTGACTATTTCAAAACTAATCGGCATTATTTATTTTCAGCACATTTGTCGGTTACTATTTCAATAGTAATCGGCATGATTTATTTTCAGCACATTCGTCGGTTACTATTTCAAAAGTAATCGGCAAGGTTTTTATTTTCAGCATGTTCGTCGGTTACTATTTCAAAAGTAATCGGCAAGATTTTTATTTTCAACATGTTCGTCGGTTACTATTTTAAAAGTAATCGGCAAGATTTTTATTCAGCACATTCGTCAGGTTACTATTTCAAAAGTAATCGGCAAGACTTTTATTTTTAGCACATTTGTCGGTTACTATTTCAAAAGTAATTGGCATGATTTATTTTCAGCACATTTGTCGGTTACTATTTCAAAAGTAATCGGCAAGACTTTATATTCAACACATTCGTCGGTTACTATTTCAAAAGTAATCGGCATGATCTATTTTCTGCACATTCGTCGGTTACTATTTCAAAAGTAATCAGCAAAATTTTTATATTCAGCATATTCGTCGGTTACTATTTCAAAGGTAATCGGCAAGATTTATTTTCAGTACATTCGTTGGTTACTATTTTAAAAGTAATCGGTAAGATTTTTATTTTCAACATATTCGTCGCTTACTATTTCGAAAGTAATCGACATGATTTATTTTCAGCACATTCGTCGGTTATTATTTCAAAAGTAATCGGCAAGATTTTTATTTTCAACATGTTCGTCGGTTACTATTTCAAAAGTAATCGGCAAGATTTTTATTCAGCACATTCGTCAGGTTACTATTTCAAAAGTAATCGGCAAGACTTTTATTTTCAGCAAATTTGTCGGTTACTATTTCAAAAGTAATCGGCATGATTTATTTTCAACACATTCGTCGGTTACTATTCAAAAGTAATCGGCATGATCTATTTTCTGCACATTCCTCGGTTACTATTTCAAAAGTAATCGGCAAGATTTTTATTTTCAGCTTATTTGTCGGTTACTATTTTAAAAGTAATCGACAAGATTTTTATTTTCAACATATTCGTCGGTGACTATTTCAAAAGTAATCGGCATGATTTATTTTCAGCACATTCGTCAGGTTACTATTTCAAAAGTAATTGGCAAGACTTTTATTTTCAGCAAATTTGTCGGTTACTATTTCAAAAGTAATTGGCATGATTTATTTTCAGCACATTTTTCGGTTACTATTTCAAAAGTAATCCGCAAGACTTTATATTCAACACATTCGTCGGTTACTATTTCAAAAGTAATCGGCATGATCTATTTTCTGCACATTCGTCGGTTACTATTTCAAAAGTAATCAGCAAAATTTTTATATTCAGCATATTCGTCGGTTACTATTTAAAAGGTAATCGACAAGATTTATTTTCAGTACATTCGTTGGTTACTATTTTAAAAGTAATCGGTAAGACTTTTATTTTCAACATATTCGTCGCTTACTATTTCGAAAGTAATCAGCATGATTTATTTTCAGCACATTCGTCGGTTATTATTTCAAAAGTAATCGGCAAGATTTTTATTTTCAACATGTTCGTCGGTTACTATTTCAAAAGTAATCGGCATGATTTTTATTTTCAACATATTTGTCGGTTACTATTTTAAAAGTAATCGACAAGATTTTTATTTTTAACATATTCGTCGGTTCCTATTTCAAAAGTAATCGGCAAGACTTTATTTTCAGTACATTCGTTGGTTACTATTTTAAAAGTAATCGGTAAGATTTTTTTTTCAACATATTCGTCGCTTACTATTTCGAAAGTAATCGGCATGATTTATTTTCAGCACATTCGTCGGTTACTATTTCAAAAGTAATCGGCAAGATTTTTATTTTCAGCATATTCGTCGGTGACTATTTCAAAAGTAATCGACAAGATTTTTATTTTCAACATATTTGTCCGTTACTATTTTAAAAGTAATCGACAAGATTTTTATTTTCAACATATTCGTCGGTTACTATTTCAAAAGTAATCGGCAAGACTTTATTTTCAGCATATTCGTTGGTTACTATTTCAAAAGTAATCGGTAAGACTTTATTTTCAGTACATTCGTTGGTTACTATTTTAAAAGTAATCGACAAGATTTTTATTTTCAACATATTTGCGGTTCCTATTTCAAAAGTAATCGGCAAGACTTTATTTTCAGTACATTCGTTGGTTACTATTTTAAAAGTAATCGGTAAGATTTTTTTTTTTCAACATATTCGTCGCTTACTATTTCGAAAGTAATCGGCATGATTTATTTTCAGCACATTCGTCGGTTACTATTTCAAAAGTAATCGGCAAGATTTTTATTTTCAGCATATTCGTCGGTGACTATTTCAAAACTAATGGGCATTATTTATTTTCAGCACATTTGTCGGTTACTATTTCAATAGTAATCGGCATGATTTATTTTCAGCACATTCGTCGGTTACTATTTCAAAAGTAATCGGCATGATCTATTTTCTGCACATTCGTCAATTACTATTTCAAATGTAATCGGCAAGATTTTTATTTTCAGCATATTTGTCGGTTACTATTTTAAAAGTAATCGACAAGATTTTTATTTTCAACATATTCGTCGGTGACTATTTCAAAAGTAATCGGCATGATTTATTTTCAGCACATTCGTCAGGTTACTATTTCAAAAGTAATCGGCGAGACTTTTATTTTCAGCAAATTTGTCGGTTACTATTTCAAAAGTAATCGGCATGATCTATTTTTTGCACATTCGTCGGTTACTGTTTCAAAAGTAATCAGCAAAATTTTTATATTCAGCATATTCGTCGGTTACTATTTCAAAGGTAATCGACAAGATTTATTTTCAGTACATTCGTTGGTTACTATTTTAAAAGTAATCGGTAAGATTTTTATTTTCAACATATTCGTCGCTTACTATTTCGAAAGTAATCGGCATGATTTATTTTCAATACATTCGTCGGTTACTATTTCAAAAGTAATCGGCAAGATTTTTATTTTCAGCATATTCGTCGGTGACTATTTCAAAACTAATCGGCATTATTTATTTTCAGCACATTTGTCGGTTACTATTTCAATAGTAATCGGCATGATTTATTTTCAGCACATTCGTCGGTTACTATTTCAAAAGTAATCGGCAAGATTTATTTTCAGCACATATTCGTCGGTTACTATTTCAAAAGTAATGGGCAAGACTTTTATTTTCAGCACATTTGTCGGTTACTATTTCAATAGTAATCGGCATGATTTATTTTCAGCACATTCGTCGGTTACTATTTCAAAAGTAATCGGCATGATCTATTTTCTGCACATTCGTCAATTACTATTTCAAATGTAATCGGCAAGATTTTTATTTTCAGCATATTTGTCGGTTACTATTTTAAAAGTAATCGACAAGATTTTTATTTTCAACATATTCGTCGGTGACTATTTCAAAAGTAATCGGCATGATTTATTTTCAGCACATTCGTCAGGTTACTATTTCGAAAGTAATCGGCATGATTTATTTTCAGCACATTCGTCGGTTACTATTTCAAAAGTAATCGGCAAGATTTTTATTTTCAGCATATTCGTCGGTGACTATTTCAAAACTAATCGGCATTATTTATTTTCAGCACATTCGTCGGTTACTATTTCAAAAGTAATCGGCATGATCTATTTTCTGCACATTCGTCAATTACTATTTCAAATGTAATCGGCAAGATTTTTATTTTCAGCATATTTTCGGTTACTATTTTAAAAGTAATCGACAAGATTTTTATTTTCAACATATTCGTCGGTGACTATTTCAAAAGTAATCGGCATGATTTATTTTCAGCACATTCGTCAAGTTACTATTTCAAAAGTAATCGGCGAGACTTTTATTTTCAGCAAATTTGTCGGTTACTATTTCAAAAGTAATCGGCATGATCTATTTTTTGCACATTCGTCGGTTACTGTTTCAAAAGTAATCAGCAAAATTTTTATATTCAGCATATTCGTCGGTTACTATTTCAAAGGTAATCGACAAGATTTATTTTCAGTACATTCGTTGGTTACTATTTTAAAAGTAATCGGTAAGATTTTTATTTTCAACATATTCGTCGCTTACTATTTCGAAAGTAATCGGCAAGATTTATTTTAAGCACATTCGTCGGTTACTATTTCAAAAGTAATCGGCTAGATTTTTATTTTCAACATATTTGTCGGTTACTATTTTAAAAGTAATCGACAAGATTTTTATTTTCAACATATTCGTCAGTGACTATTTCAAAAGTAATCGGCATGATTTATTTTCAGCACATTCGTCAGGTTACTATTTCGAAAGTAATCCGCATGATTTATTTTCAGCACATTCGTCGGTTACTATTTCAAAAGTAATCGGCAAGATTTTTATTTTCAGCATATTCGTCGGTGACTATTTCAAAACTAATCGGCATTATTTATTTTCAGCACATTTGTCGGTTACTATTTCAATAGTAATCGGCATGATTTATTTTCAGCACATTCGTCGGTAACTATTTCAAAAGTAATCGGCATGATCTATTTTCTGCACATTCGTCAATTACTATTTCAAATGTAATCGGCATGACTTTATTTTCAGCACATTCGTTGGTTACTATTTCAAATGTAATCGGTAAGATTTTTATTTTCAACATATTCGTCGGTTACTATTTCAAAAGTAATCGGCTAGATTTTTATTTTCAACATATTTGTCGGTTACTATTTTAAAAGTAATCGACAAGATTTTTATTTTCAACATATTCGTCGGTTACTATTTCAAAAGTAATCGGCAAGACTTTATTTTCAGCATATTCGTTGGTTACTATTTCAAAAGTAATCGGTAAGATTTTTATTTTCAACATATTCGTCGGTTACTATTTCAAAGGTAATCGGCATGATTTATTTTCAGTACATTCGTTGGTTACTATTTTAAAAGTAATCGGTAAGATTTTTATTTTCAACATATTCGTCGCTTACTATTTCGAAAGTAATCGGCATGATTTATTTTCAATACATTCGTCGGTTACTATTTCAAAAGTAATCGGCAAGATTTTTATTTTCAGCATATTCGTCGGTGACTATTTCAAAACTAATCGGCATTATTTATTTTCAACACATTTGTCGGTTACTATTTCAATAGTAATCGGCATAATTTATTTTCAGCACATTCGTCGGTTACTATTTCAAAAGTAATCGGCAAGATTTATTTTCAGCACATATTCGTCGGTTACTATTTCAAAAGTAATGGGCAAGACTTTTATTTTCAGCACATTCGTCGGTTACTATTTCAATAGTAATCGGCATGATTTATTTTCAGCACATTCGTCGGTTACTATTTCAAAAGTAATCGGCATGATCTATTTTCTGCACATTCGTCAATTACTATTTCAAATGTAATCGGCAAGATTTTTATTTTCAGCATATTTGTCGGTTACTATTTTAAAAGTAATCGACAAGATTTTTATTTTCAACATATTCGTCGGTGACTATTTCAAAAGTAATCGGCATGATTTATTTTCAGCACATTCGTCAGGTTACTATTTCGAAAGTAATCCGCATGATTTATTTTCAGCACATTCGTCGGTTACTATTTCAAAAGTAATCGGCAAGATTTTTATTTTCAGCATATTCGTCGGTGACTATTTCAAAACTAATCGGCATTATTTATTTTCAGCACATTTGTCGGTTACTATTTCAATAGTAATCGGCATGATTTATTTTCAGCACATTCGTCGGTTACTATTTCAAAAGTAATCGGCATGATCTATTTTCTGCACATTCGTCAATTACTATTTCAAATGTAATCGGCAAGATTTTTATTTTCAGCATATTTTCGGTTACTATTTTAAAAGTAATCGACAAGATTTTTATTTTCAACATATTCGTCGGTGACTATTTCAAAAGTAATCGGCATGATTTATTTTCAGCACATTCGTCAGGTTACTATTTCAAAAGTAATCGGCGAGACTTTTATTTTCAGCAAATTTGTTGGTTACTATTTCAAAAGTAATCGGCATGATCTATTTTTTGCACATTCGTCGGTTACTGTTTCAAAAGTAATCAGCAAAATTTTTATATTCAGCATATTCGTCGGTTACTATTTCAAAGGTAATCGACAAGATTTATTTTCAGTACATTCGTTGGTTACTATTTTAAAAGTAATCGGTAAGATTTATATTTTCAACATATTCGTCGCTTACTATTTCGAAAGTAATCGGCATGATTTATTTTCAGCACATTCGTCGGTTACTATTTCAAAAGTAATCGGCTAGATTTTTATTTTCAACATATTTGTCGGTTACTATTTTAAAAGTAATCGACAAGATTTTTATTTTCAACATATTCGTCGGTTACTATTTCAAAAGTAATCGGCAAGACTTTATTTTCAGCATATTCGTTGGTTACTATTTCAAAAGTAATCGGTAAGATTTTTATTTTCAACATATTCGTCGGTTACTATTTCAAAGGTAATCGGCATGATTTATTTTCAGTACATTCGTTGGTTACTATTTTAAAAGTAATCGGTAAGATTTTTATTTTCAACATATTCGTCGCTTACTATTTCGAAAGTAATCGGCATGATTTATTTTCAATACATTCGTCGGTTACTATTTCAAAAGTAATCGGCAAGATTTTTATTTTCAGCATATTCGTCGGTGACTATTTCAAAACTAATCGGCATTATTTATTTTCAGCACATTTGTCGGTTACTATTTCAATAGTAATCGGCATAATTTATTTTCAGCACATTCGTCGGTTACTATTTCAAAAGTAATCGGCAAGATTTATTTTCAGCACATATTCGTCGGTTACTATTTCAAAAGTAATGGGCAAGACTTTTATTTTCAGCACATTCGTCGGTTACTATTTCAATAGTAATCGGCATGATTTATTTTCAGCACATTCGTCGGTTACTATTTCAAAAGTAATCGGCATGATCTATTTTCTGCACATTCGTCAATTACTATTTCAAATGTAATCGGCAAGATTTTTATTTTCAGCATATTTGTCGGTTACTATTTTAAAAGTAATCGACAAGATTTTTATTTTCAACATATTCGTCGGTGACTATTTCAAAAGTAATCGGCATGATTTATTTTCAGCACATTCGTCAGGTTACTATTTCGAAAGTAATCCGCATGATTTATTTTCAGCACATTCGTCGGTTACTATTTCAAAAGTAATCGGCAAGATTTTTATTTTCAGCATATTCGTCGGTGACTATTTCAAAACTAATCGGCATTATTTATTTTCAGCACATTTGTCGGTTACTATTTCAATAGTAATCGGCATGATTTATTTTCAGCACATTCGTCGGTAACTATTTCAAAAGTAATCGGCATGATCTATTTTCTGCACATTCGTCAATTACTATTTCAAATGTAATCGGCATGACTTTATTTTCAGCACATTCGTTGGTTACTATTTCAAATGTAATCGGTAAGATTTTTATTTTCAACATATTCGTCGGTTACTATTTCAAAAGTAATCGGCTAGATTTTTATTTTCAACATATTTGTCGGTTACTATTTTAAAAGTAATCGACAAGATTTTTATTTTCAACATATTCGTCGGTTACTATTTCAAAAGTAATCGGCAAGACTTTATTTTCAGCATATTCGTTGGTTACTATTTCAAAAGTAATCGGTAAGATTTTTATTTTCAACATATTCGTCGGTTACTATTTCAAAGGTAATCGGCATGATTTATTTTCAGTACATTCGTTGGTTACTATTTTAAAAGTAATCGGTAAGATTTTTATTTTCAACATATTCGTCGCTTACTATTTCGAAAGTAATCGGCATGATTTATTTTCAATACATTCGTCGGTTACTATTTCAAAAGTAATCGGCAAGATTTTTATTTTCAGCATATTCGTCGGTGACTATTTCAAAACTAATCGGCATTATTTATTTTCAGCACATTTGTCGGTTACTATTTCAATAGTAATCGGCATAATTTATTTTCAGCACATTCGTCGGTTACTATTTCAAAAGTAATCGGCAAGATTTATTTTCAGCACATATTCGTCGGTTACTATTTCAAAAGTAATGGGCAAGACTTTTATTTTCAGCACATTCGTCGGTTACTATTTCAATAGTAATCGGCATGATTTATTTTCAGCACATTCGTCTGTTACTATTTCAAAAGTAATCGGCATGATCTATTTTCTGCACATTCGTCAATTACTATTTCAAATGTAATCGGCAAGATTTTTATTTTCAGCATATTTGTCGGTTACTATTTTAAAAGTAATCGACAAGATTTTTATTTTCAACATATTCGTCAGTGACTATTTCAAAAGTAATCGGCATGATTTATTTTCAGCACATTCGTCAGGTTACTATTTCGAAAGTAATCCGCATGATTTATTTTCAGCACATTCGTCGGTTACTATTTCAAAAGTAATCGGCAAGATTTTTATTTTCAGCATATTCGTCGGTGACTATTTCAAAACTAATCGGCATTATTTATTTTCAGCACATTTGTCGGTTACTATTTCAATAGTAATCGGCATGATTTATTTTCAGCACATTCGTCGGTTACTATTTCAAAAGTAATCGGCATGATCTATTTTCTGCACATTCGTCAATTACTATTTCAAATGTAATCGGCAAGATTTTTATTTTCAGCATATTTTCGGTTACTATTTTAAAAGTAATCGACAAGATTTTTATTTTCAACATATTCGTCGGTGACTATTTCAAAAGTAATCGGCATGATTTATTTTCAGCACATTCGTCAGGTTACTATTTCAAAAGTAATCGGCGAGACTTTTATTTTCAGCAAATTTGTTGGTTACTATTTCAAAAGTAATCGGCATGATCTATTTTTTGCACATTCGTCGGTTACTGTTTCAAAAGTAATCAGCAAAATTTTTATATTCAGCATATTCGTCGGTTACTATTTCAAAGGTAATCGACAAGATTTATTTTCAGTACATTCGTTGGTTACTATTTTAAAAGTAATCGGTAAGATTTTTATTTTCAACATATTCGTCGCTTACTATTTCGAAAGTAATCGGCATGATTTATTTTCAGCACATTCGTCGGTTACTATTTCAAAAGTAATCGGCTAGATTTTTATTTTCAACATATTTGTCGGTTACTATTTTAAAAGTAATCGACAAGATTTTTATTTTCAACATATTCGTCGGTTACTATTTCAAAAGTAATCGGCAAGACTTTATTTTCAGCATATTCGTTGGTTACTATTTCAAAAGTAATCGGTAAGATTTTTATTTTCAACATATTCGTCGGTTACTATTTCAAAGGTAATCGGCATGATTTATTTTCAGTACATTCGTTGGTTACTATTTTAAAAGTAATCGGTAAGATTTTTATTTTCAACATATTCGTCGCTTACTATTTCGAAAGTAATCGGCATGATTTATTTTCAATACATTCGTCGGTTACTATTTCAAAAGTAATCGGCAAGATTTTTATTTTCAGCATATTCGTCGGTGACTATTTCAAAACTAATCGACATTATTTATTTTCAGCACATTTGTCGGTTACTATTTCAATAGTAATCGGCATGATTTATTTTCAGCACATTCGTCGGTTACTATTTCAAAAGTAATCGGCATGATCTATTTTCTGCACATTCGTCAATTACTATTTCAAATGTAATCGGCAAGATTTTTATTTTCAGCATATTTGTCGGTTACTATTTTAAAAGTAATCGACAAGATTTTTATTTTCAACATATTCGTCGGTGACTATTTCAAAAGTAATCGGCATGATTTATTTTCAGCACATTCGTCAAGTTACTATTTCAAAAGTAATCGGCGAGACTTTTATTTTCAGCAAATTTGTCGGTTACTATTTCAAAAGTAATCGGCATGATCTATTTTTTGCACATTCGTCGGTTACTGTTTCAAAAGTAATCAGCAAAATTTTTATATTCAGCATATTCGTCGGTTACTATTTCAAAGGTAATCGACAAGATTTATTTTCAGTACATTCGTTGGTTACTATTTTAAAAGTAATCGGTAAGATTTTTATTTTCAACATATTCGTCGCTTACTATTTCGAAAGTAATCGGCAAGATTTATTTTAAGCACATTCGTCGGTTACTATTTCAAAAGTAATCGGCTAGATTTTTATTTTCAACATATTTGTCGGTTACTATTTTAAAAGTAATCGACAAGATTTTTATTTTCAACATATTCGTCGGTTACTATTTCAAAAGTAATCGGCAAGACTTTATTTTCAGCATATTCGTTGGTTACTATTTCAAAAGTAATCGGTAAGATTTTTATTTTCAACATATTCGTCGGTTACTATTTCAAAGGTAATCGGCATGATTTATTTTCAGTACATTCGTTGGTTACTATTTTAAAAGTAATCGGTAAGATTTTTATTTTCAACATATTCGTCGCTTACTATTTCGAAAGTAATCGGCATGATTTATTTTCAATACATTCGTCGGTTACTATTTCAAAAGTAATCGGCAAGATTTTTATTTTCAGCATATTCGTCGGTGACTATTTCAAAACTAATCGACATTATTTATTTTCAGCACATTTGTCGGTTACTATTTCAATAGTAATCGGCATGATTTATTTTCAGCACATTCGTCGGTTACTATTTCAAAAGTAATCGGCATGATCTATTTTCTGCACATTCGTCAATTACTATTTCAAATGTAATCGGCAAGATTTTTATTTTCAGCATATTTGTCGGTTACTATTTTAAAAGTAATCGACAAGATTTTTATTTTCAACATATTCGTCGGTGACTATTTCAAAAGTAATCGGCATGATTTATTTTCAGCACATTCGTCAAGTTACTATTTCAAAAGTAATCGGCGAGACTTTTATTTTCAGCAAATTTGTCGGTTACTATTTCAAAAGTAATCGGCATGATCTATTTTTTGCACATTCGTCGGTTACTGTTTCAAAAGTAATCAGCAAAATTTTTATATTCAGCATATTCGTCGGTTACTATTTCAAAGGTAATCGACAAGATTTATTTTCAGTACATTCGTTGGTTACTATTTTAAAAGTAATCGGTAAGATTTTTATTTTCAACATATTCGTCGCTTACTATTTCGAAAGTAATCGGCAAGATTTATTTTAAGCACATTCGTCGGTTACTATTTCAAAAGTAATCGGCTAGATTTTTATTTTCAACATATTTGTCGGTTACTATTTTAAAAGTAATCGACAAGATTTTTATTTTCAACATATTCGTCGGTTACTATTTCAAAAGTAATCGGCAAGACTTTATTTTCAGCATATTCGTTGGTTACTATTTCAAAAGTAATCGGTAAGATTTTTATTTTCAACATATTCGTCGGTTACTATTTCAAAGGTAATCGGCATGATTTATTTTCAGTACATTCGTTGGTTACTATTTTAAAAGTAATCGGTAAGATTTTTATTTTCAACATATTCGTCGCTTACTATTTCGAAAGTAATCGGCATGATTTATTTTCAATACATTCGTCGGTTACTATTTCAAAAGTAATCGGCAAGATTTTTATTTTCAGCATATTCGTCGGTGACTATTTCAAAACTAATCGGCATTATTTATTTTCAGCACATTTGTCGGTTACTATTTCAATAGTAATCGGCATAATTTATTTTCAGCACATTCGTCGGTTACTATTTCAAAAGTAATCGGCAAGATTTATTTTCAGCACATATTCGTCGGTTACTATTTCAAAAGTAATGGGCAAGACTTTTATTTTCAGCACATTCGTCGGTTACTATTTCAATAGTAATCGGCATGATTTATTTTCAGCACATTCGTCGGTTACTATTTCAAAAGTAATCGGCATGATCTATTTTCTGCACATTCGTCAATTACTATTTCAAATGTAATCGGCAAGATTTTTATTTTCAGCATATTTGTCGGTTACTATTTTAAAAGTAATCGACAAGATTTTTATTTTCAACATATTCGTCGGTGACTATTTCAAAAGTAATCGGCATGATTTATTTTCAGCACATTCGTCAGGTTACTATTTCGAAAGTAATCCGCATGATTTATTTTCAGCACATTCGTCGGTTACTATTTCAAAAGTAATCGGCAAGATTTTTATTTTCAGCATATTCGTCGGTGACTATTTCAAAACTAATCGGCATTATTTATTTTCAGCACATTTGTCGGTTACTATTTCAATAGTAATCGGCATGATTTATTTTCAGCACATTCGTCGGTTACTATTTCAAAAGTAATCGGCATGATCTATTTTCTGCACATTCGTCAATTACTATTTCAAATGTAATCGGCAAGATTTTTATTTTCAGCATATTTTCGGTTACTATTTTAAAAGTAATCGACAAGATTTTTATTTTCAACATATTCGTCGGTGACTATTTCAAAAGTAATCGGCATGATTTATTTTCAGCACATTCGTCAGGTTACTATTTCAAAAGTAATCGGCGAGACTTTTATTTTCAGCAAATTTGTTGGTTACTATTTCAAAAGTAATCGGCATGATCTATTTTTTGCACATTCGTCGGTTACTGTTTCAAAAGTAATCAGCAAAATTTTTATATTCAGCATATTCGTCGGTTACTATTTCAAAGGTAATCGACAAGATTTATTTTCAGTACATTCGTTGGTTACTATTTTAAAAGTAATCGGTAAGATTTTTATTTTCAACATATTCGTCGCTTACTATTTCGAAAGTAATCGGCATGATTTATTTTCAGCACATTCGTCGGTTACTATTTCAAAAGTAATCGGCTAGATTTTTATTTTCAACATATTTGTCGGTTACTATTTTAAAAGTAATCGACAAGATTTTTATTTTCAACATATTCGTCGGTTACTATTTCAAAAGTAATCGGCAAGACTTTATTTTCAGCATATTCGTTGGTTACTATTTCAAAAGTAATCGGTAAGATTTTTATTTTCAACATATTCGTCGGTTACTATTTCAAAGGTAATCGGCATGATTTATTTTCAGTACATTCGTTGGTTACTATTTTAAAAGTAATCGGTAAGATTTTTATTTTCAACATATTCGTCGCTTACTATTTCGAAAGTAATCGGCATGATTTATTTTCAATACATTCGTCGGTTACTATTTCAAAAGTAATCGGCAAGATTTTTATTTTCAGCATATTCGTCGGTGACTATTTCAAAACTAATCGACATTATTTATTTTCAGCACATTTGTCGGTTACTATTTCAATAGTAATCGGCATGATTTATTTTCAGCACATTCGTCGGTTACTATTTCAAAAGTAATCGGCATGATCTATTTTCTGCACATTCGTCAATTACTATTTCAAATGTAATCGGCAAGATTTTTATTTTCAGCATATTTGTCGGTTACTATTTTAAAAGTAATCGACAAGATTTTTATTTTCAACATATTCGTCGGTGACTATTTCAAAAGTAATCGGCATGATTTATTTTCAGCACATTCGTCAGGTTACTATTTCAAAAGTAATCGGCGAGACTTTTATTTTCAGCAAATTTGTCGGTTACTATTTCAAAAGTAATCGGCATGATCTATTTTCTGCACATTCGTCGGTTACTGTTTCAAAAGTAATCAGCAAAATTTTTATATTCAGCATATTCGTCGATTACTATTTCAAAGGTAATCGACAAGATTTATTTTCAGTACATTCGTTGGTTACTATTTTAAAAGTAATCGGTAAGATTTTTATTTTCAACATATTCGTCGCTTACTATTTCGAAAGTAATCGGCATGATTTATTTTCAGCACATTCGTCGGTTACTATTTCAAAAGTAATCGGCAAGATTTTTATTTTCAGCATATTCGTCGGTGACTATTTCAAAAGTAATCGGCATGATTTATTTTCAGCACATTCGTCAGGTTACTATTTCAAAAGTAATCGGCAAGACTTTTATTTTCAGCACATTTGTCAGTTACTATTTCAAAAGTAATTGGCATGATTTATTTTCAGCACATTTGTCGGTTACTATTTCAAAAGTAATCGGCAAGACTTTATATTCAACACATTCGTCGGTTACTATTTCAAAACTAGTCGGCATGATCTATTTTCTGCACATTCGTCGGTTACTATTTCGAAAGTAATCAGCAAAATTTTTATATTCAACATATTCGTCGGTTACTATTTCAAAGGTAATCGGCAAGATTTATTTTCAGCTCATTCGTCGGTTACTATTTCAAAAGTAATCGGCAAAAATTTATTTTCAGCACATTCGTCGGTTACTATTTCAAAAGTAATCGGCAAGGTTTTTATTTTCAGCATGTTCGTCGGTTACTATTTCAAAAGTAATCGGCAAGATTTTTATTTTCAACATGTCCGTCGGTTACTATTTCAAAAGTAATCGGCAAGATTTTTATTCAGCACATTCGTCAGGTTACTATTTCAAAAGTAATCGGCAAGACTTTTATTTTCAGCACATTTGTCGGTTACTATTTCAATAGTAATCGGCATAATTTATTTTCAGCACATTCGTCGGTTACTATTTCAAAAGTAATCGGCAAGATTTATTTTCAGCACATATTCGTCGGTTACTATTTCAAAAGTAATGGGCAAGACTTTTATTTTCAGCACATTCGTCGGTTACTATTTCAATAGTAATCGGCATGATTTATTTTCAGCACATTCGTCGGTTACTATTTCAAAAGTAATCGGCATGATCTATTTTCTGCACATTCGTCAATTACTATTTCAAATGTAATCGGCAAGATTTTTATTTTCAGCATATTTGTCGGTTACTATTTTAAAAGTAATCGACAAGATTTTTATTTTCAACATATTCGTCGGTGACTATTTCAAAAGTAATCGGCATGATTTATTTTCAGCACATTCGTCAGGTTACTATTTCGAAAGTAATCCGCATGATTTATTTTCAGCACATTCGTCGGTTACTATTTCAAAAGTAATCGGCAAGATTTTTATTTTCAGCATATTCGTCGGTGACTATTTCAAAACTAATCGGCATTATTTATTTTCAGCACATTTGTCGGTTACTATTTCAATAGTAATCGGCATGATTTATTTTCAGCACATTCGTCGGTTACTATTTCAAAAGTAATCGGCATGATCTATTTTCTGCACATTCGTCAATTACTATTTCAAATGTAATCGGCAAGATTTTTATTTTCAGCATATTTTCGGTTACTATTTTAAAAGTAATCGACAAGATTTTTATTTTCAACATATTCGTCGGTGACTATTTCAAAAGTAATCGGCATGATTTATTTTCAGCACATTCGTCAGGTTACTATTTCAAAAGTAATCGGCGAGACTTTTATTTTCAGCAAATTTGTTGGTTACTATTTCAAAAGTAATCGGCATGATCTATTTTTTGCACATTCGTCGGTTACTGTTTGAAAAGTAATCAGTAAAATTTTTATATTCAGCATATTCGTCGGTTACTATTTCAAAGGTAATCGACAAGATTTATTTTCAGTACATTCGTTGGTTACTATTTTAAAAGTAATCGGTAAGATTTTTATTTTCAACATATTCGTCGCTTACTATTTCGAAAGTAATCGGCATGATTTATTTTCAGCACATTCGTCGGTTACTATTTCAAAAGTAATCGGCAAGATTTTTATTTTCAGCATATTCGTCGGTGACTATTTCAAAAGTAATCGGCATGATTTATTTTCAGCACATTCGTCAGGTTACTATTTCAAAAGTAATCGGCAAGACTTTTATTTTCAGCACATTTGTCGGTTACTATTTCAAAAGTAATTGGCATGATTTATTTTCAGCACATTTGTCGGTTACTATTTCAAAAGTAATCGGCAAGACTTTATATTCAACACATTCGTCGGTTACTATTTCAAAACTAGTCGGCATGATCTATTTTCTGCACATTCGTCGGTTACTATTTCGAAAGTAATCAGCAAAATTTTTATATTCAACATATTCGTCGGTTACTATTTCAAAGGTAATCGGCAAGATTTATTTTCAGCTCATTCGTCGGTTACTATTTCAAAAGTAATCGGCAAAAATTTATTTTCAGCACATTCGTCGGTTACTATTTCAAAAGTAATCGGCAAGGTTTTTATTTTCAGCATGTTCGTCGGTTACTATTTCAAAAGTAATCGGCATGATCTATTTTCTGCACATTCGTCAATTACTATTTCAAATGTAATCGGCAAGATTTTTATTTTCAGCATATTTGTCGGTTACTATTTTAAAAGTAATCGACAAGATTTTTATTTTCAACATATTCGTCGGTGACTATTTCAAAAGTAATCGGCATGATTTATTTTCAGCACATTCGTCAGGTTACTATTTCGAAAGTAATCAGCATGATTTATTTTCAGCACATTCGTCGGTTACTATTTCAAAAGTAATCGGCAAGATTTTTATTTTCAGCATATTCGTCGGTGACTATTTCAAAACTAATCGGCATTATTTATTTTCAGCACATTTGTCGGTTACTATTTCAATAGTAATCGGCATGATTTATTTTCAGCACATTCGTCGGTTACTATTTCAAAAGTAATCGGCATGATCTATTTTCTGCACATTCGTCAATTACTATTTCAAATGTAATCGGCAAGATTTTTATTTTCAGCATATTTTCGGTTACTATTTTAAAAGTAATCGACAAGATTTTTATTTTCAACATATTCGTCGGTGACTATTTCAAAAGTAATCGGCATGATTTATTTTCAGCACATTCGTCAGGTTACTATTTCAAAAGTAATCGGCGAGACTTTTATTTTCAGCAAATTTGTTGGTTACTATTTCAAAAGTAATCGGCATGATCTATTTTTTGCACATTCGTCGGTTACTGTTTCAAAAGTAATCAGCAAAATTTTTATATTCAGCATATTCGTCGGTTACTATTTCAAAGGTAATCGACAAGATTTATTTTCAGTACATTCGTTGGTTACTATTTTAAAAGTAATCGGTAAGATTTTTATTTTCAACATATTCGTCGCTTACTATTTCGAAAGTAATCGGCATGATTTATTTTCAGCACATTCGTCGGTTACTATTTCAAAAGTAATCGGCTAGATTTTTATTTTCAACATATTTGTCGGTTACTATTTTAAAAGTAATCGACAAGATTTTTATTTTCAACATATTCGTCGGTTACTATTTCAAAAGTAATCGGCAAGACTTTATTTTCAGCATATTCGTTGGTTACTATTTCAAAAGTAATCGGTAAGATTTTTATTTTCAACATATT
Organism: Medicago lupulina; assembly: GCA_958299785.1. Classification (NCBI taxonomy): domain Eukaryota; kingdom Viridiplantae; phylum Streptophyta; class Magnoliopsida; order Fabales; family Fabaceae; genus Medicago; species Medicago lupulina. The sequence continues at coordinate 48,448,772 of OY283139.1, read as the reverse complement.
CGTCGGTTACTATTTCAAAGGTAATCGGCATGATTTATTTTCAGTACATTCGTTGGTTACTATTTTAAAAGTAATCGGTAAGATTTTTATTTTCAACATATTCGTCGCTTACTATTTCGAAAGTAATCGGCATGATTTATTTTCAATACATTCGTCGGTTACTATTTCAAAAGTAATCGGCAAGATTTTTATTTTCAGCATATTCGTCGGTGACTATTTCAAAACTAATCGACATTATTTATTTTCAGCACATTTGTCGGTTACTATTTCAATAGTAATCGGCATGATTTATTTTCAGCACATTCGTCGGTTACTATTTCAAAAGTAATCGGCATGATCTATTTTCTGCACATTCGTCAATTACTATTTCAAATGTAATCGGCAAGATTTTTATTTTCAGCATATTTGTCGGTTACTATTTTAAAAGTAATCGACAAGATTTTTATTTTCAACATATTCGTCGGTGACTATTTCAAAAGTAATCGGCATGATTTATTTTCAGCACATTCGTCAGGTTACTATTTCAAAAGTAATCGGCGAGACTTTTATTTTCAGCAAATTTGTCGGTTACTATTTCAAAAGTAATCGGCATGATCTATTTTCTGCACATTCGTCGGTTACTGTTTCAAAAGTAATCAGCAAAATTTTTATATTCAGCATATTCGTCGATTACTATTTCAAAGGTAATCGACAAGATTTATTTTCAGTACATTCGTTGGTTACTATTTTAAAAGTAATCGGTAAGATTTTTATTTTCAACATATTCGTCGCTTACTATTTCGAAAGTAATCGGCATGATTTATTTTCAGCACATTCGTCGGTTACTATTTCAAAAGTAATCGGCAAGATTTTTATTTTCAGCATATTCGTCGGTGACTATTTCAAAAGTAATCGGCATGATTTATTTTCAGCACATTCGTCAGGTTACTATTTCAAAAGTAATCGGCAAGACTTTTATTTTCAGCACATTTGTCAGTTACTATTTCAAAAGTAATTGGCATGATTTATTTTCAGCACATTTGTCGGTTACTATTTCAAAAGTAATCGGCAAGACTTTATATTCAACACATTCGTCGGTTACTATTTCAAAACTAGTCGGCATGATCTATTTTCTGCACATTCGTCGGTTACTATTTTGAAAGTAATCAGCAAAATTTTTATATTCAACATATTCGTCGGTTACTATTTCAAAGGTAATCGGCAAGATTTATTTTCAGCTCATTCGTCGGTTACTATTTCAAAAGTAATCGGCAAAAATTTATTTTCAGCACATTCGTCGGTTACTATTTCAAAAGTAATCGGCAAGGTTTTTATTTTCAGCATGTTCGTCGGTTACTATTTCAAAAGTAATCGGCAAGATTTTTATTTTCAACATGTCCGTCGGTTACTATTTCAAAAGTAATCGGCAAGATTTTTATTCAGCACATTCGTCAGGTTACTATTTCAAAAGTAATCGGCAAGACTTTTATTTTCAGCACATTTGTCGGTTACTATTTCAATAGTAATCGGCATAATTTATTTTCAGCACATTCGTCGGTTACTATTTCAAAAGTAATCGGCAAGATTTATTTTCAGCACATATTCGTCGGTTACTATTTCAAAAGTAATGGGCAAGACTTTTATTTTCAGCACATTCGTCGGTTACTATTTCAATAGTAATCGGCATGATTTATTTTCAGCACATTCGTCGGTTACTATTTCAAAAGTAATCGGCATGATCTATTTTCTGCACATTCGTCAATTACTATTTCAAATGTAATCGGCAAGATTTTTATTTTCAGCATATTTGTCGGTTACTATTTTAAAAGTAATCGACAAGATTTTTATTTTCAACATATTCGTCGGTGACTATTTCAAAAGTAATCGGCATGATTTATTTTCAGCACATTCGTCAGGTTACTATTTCGAAAGTAATCCGCATGATTTATTTTCAGCACATTCGTCGGTTACTATTTCAAAAGTAATCGGCAAGATTTTTATTTTCAGCATATTCGTCGGTGACTATTTCAAAACTAATCGGCATTATTTATTTTCAGCACATTTGTCGGTTACTATTTCAATAGTAATCGGCATGATTTATTTTCAGCACATTCGTCGGTTACTATTTCAAAAGTAATCGGCATGATCTATTTTCTGCACATTCGTCAATTACTATTTCAAATGTAATCGGCAAGATTTTTATTTTCAGCATATTTTCGGTTACTATTTTAAAAGTAATCGACAAGATTTTTATTTTCAACATATTCGTCGGTGACTATTTCAAAAGTAATCGGCATGATTTATTTTCAGCACATTCGTCAGGTTACTATTTCAAAAGTAATCGGCGAGACTTTTATTTTCAGCAAATTTGTTGGTTACTATTTCAAAAGTAATCGGCATGATCTATTTTTTGCACATTCGTCGGTTACTGTTTCAAAAGTAATCAGTAAAATTTTTATATTCAGCATATTCGTCGGTTACTATTTCAAAGGTAATCGACAAGATTTATTTTCAGTACATTCGTTGGTTACTATTTTAAAAGTAATCGGTAAGATTTTTATTTTCAACATATTCGTCGCTTACTATTTCGAAAGTAATCGGCATGATTTATTTTCAGCACATTCGTCGGTTACTATTTCAAAAGTAATCGGCAAGATTTTTATTTTCAGCATATTCGTCGGTGACTATTTCAAAAGTAATCGGCATGATTTATTTTCAGCACATTCGTCAGGTTACTATTTCAAAAGTAATCGGCAAGACTTTTATTTTCAGCACATTTGTCGGTTACTATTTCAAAAGTAATTGGCATGATTTATTTTCAGCACATTTGTCGGTTACTATTTCAAAAGTAATCGGCAAGACTTTATATTCAACACATTCGTCGGTTACTATTTCAAAACTAGTCGGCATGATCTATTTTCTGCACATTCGTCGGTTACTATTTCGAAAGTAATCAGCAAAATTTTTATATTCAACATATTCGTCGGTTACTATTTCAAAGGTAATCGGCAAGATTTATTTTCAGCTCATTCGTCGGTTACTATTTCAAAAGTAATCGGCAAAAATTTATTTTCAGCACATTCGTCGGTTACTATTTCAAAAGTAATCGGCAAGGTTTTTATTTTCAGCATGTTCGTCGGTTACTATTTCAAAAGTAATCGGCATGATCTATTTTCTGCACATTCGTCAATTACTATTTCAAATGTAATCGGCAAGATTTTTATTTTCAGCATATTTGTCGGTTACTATTTTAAAAGTAATCGACAAGATTTTTATTTTCAACATATTCGTCGGTGACTATTTCAAAAGTAATCGGCATGATTTATTTTCAGCACATTCGTCAGGTTACTATTTCGAAAGTAATCCGCATGATTTATTTTCAGCACATTCGTCGGTTACTATTTCAAAAGTAATCGGCAAGATTTTTATTTTCAGCATATTCGTCGGTGACTATTTCAAAACTAATCGGCATTATTTATTTTCAGCACATTTGTCGGTTACTATTTCAATAGTAATCGGCATGATTTATTTTCAGCACATTCGTCGGTTACTATTTCAAAAGTAATCGGCATGATCTATTTTCTGCACATTCGTCAATTACTATTTCAAATGTAATCGGCAAGATTTTTATTTTCAGCATATTTTCGGTTACTATTTTAAAAGTAATCGACAAGATTTTTATTTTCAACATATTCGTCGGTGACTATTTCAAAAGTAATCGGCATGATTTATTTTCAGCACATTCGTCAGGTTACTATTTCAAAAGTAATCGGCGAGACTTTTATTTTCAGCAAATTTGTTGGTTACTATTTCAAAAGTAATCGGCATGATCTATTTTTTGCACATTCGTCGGTTACTGTTTCAAAAGTAATCAGTAAAATTTTTATATTCAGCATATTCGTCGGTTACTATTTCAAAGGTAATCGACAAGATTTATTTTCAGTACATTCGTTGGTTACTATTTTAAAAGTAATCGGTAAGATTTTTATTTTCAACATATTCGTCGCTTACTATTTCGAAAGTAATCGGCATGATTTATTTTCAGCACATTCGTCGGTTACTATTTCAAAAGTAATCGGCAAGATTTTTATTTTCAGCATATTCGTCGGTGACTATTTCAAAAGTAATCGGCATGATTTATTTTCAGCACATTCGTCAGGTTACTATTTCAAAAGTAATCGGCAAGACTTTTATTTTCAGCACATTTGTCGGTTACTATTTCAAAAGTAATTGGCATGATTTATTTTCAGCACATTTGTCGGTTACTATTTCAAAAGTAATCGGCAAGACTTTATATTCAACACATTCGTCGGTTACTATTTCAAAACTAGTCGGCATGATCTATTTTCTGCACATTCGTCGGTTACTATTTCGAAAGTAATCAGCAAAATTTTTATATTCAACATATTCGTCGGTTACTATTTCAAAGGTAATCGGCAAGATTTATTTTCAGCTCATTCGTCGGTTACTATTTCAAAAGTAATCGGCAAAAATTTATTTTCAGCACATTCGTCGGTTACTATTTCAAAAGTAATCGGCAAGGTTTTTATTTTCAGCATGTTCGTCGGTTACTATTTCAAAAGTAATCGGCATGATCTATTTTCTGCACATTCGTCAATTACTATTTCAAATGTAATCGGCAAGATTTTTATTTTCAGCATATTTGTCGGTTACTATTTTAAAAGTAATCGACAAGATTTTTATTTTCAACATATTCGTCGGTGACTATTTCAAAAGTAATCGGCATGATTTATTTTCAGCACATTCGTCAGGTTACTATTTCGAAAGTAATCCGCATGATTTATTTTCAGCACATTCGTCGGTTACTATTTCAAAAGTAATCGGCAAGATTTTTATTTTCAGCATATTCGTCGGTGACTATTTCAAAACTAATCGGCATTATTTATTTTCAGCACATTTGTCGGTTACTATTTCAATAGTAATCGGCATGATTTATTTTCAGCACATTCGTCGGTTACTATTTCAAAAGTAATCGGCATGATCTATTTTCTGCACATTCGTCAATTACTATTTCAAATGTAATCGGCAAGATTTTTATTTTCAGCATATTTTCGGTTACTATTTTAAAAGTAATCGACAAGATTTTTATTTTCAACATATTCGTCGGTGACTATTTCAAAAGTAATCGGCATGATTTATTTTCAGCACATTCGTCAGGTTACTATTTCAAAAGTAATCGGCGAGACTTTTATTTTCAGCAAATTTGTTGGTTACTATTTCAAAAGTAATCGGCATGATCTATTTTTTGCACATTCGTCGGTTACTGTTTCAAAAGTAATCAGTAAAATTTTTATATTCAGCATATTCGTCGGTTACTATTTCAAAGGTAATCGACAAGATTTATTTTCAGTACATTCGTTGGTTACTATTTTAAAAGTAATCGGTAAGATTTTTATTTTCAACATATTCGTCGCTTACTATTTCGAAAGTAATCGGCATGATTTATTTTCAGCACATTCGTCGGTTACTATTTCAAAAGTAATCGGCAAGATTTTTATTTTCAGCATATTCGTCGGTGACTATTTCAAAAGTAATCGGCATGATTTATTTTCAGCACATTCGTCAGGTTACTATTTCAAAAGTAATCGGCAAGACTTTTATTTTCAGCACATTTGTCGGTTACTATTTCAAAAGTAATTGGCATGATTTATTTTCAGCACATTTGTCGGTTACTATTTCAAAAGTAATCGGCAAGACTTTATATTCAACACATTCGTCGGTTACTATTTCAAAACTAGTCGGCATGATCTATTTTCTGCACATTCGTCGGTTACTATTTCGAAAGTAATCAGCAAAATTTTTATATTCAACATATTCGTCGGTTACTATTTCAAAGGTAATCGGCAAGATTTATTTTCAGCTCATTCGTCGGTTACTATTTCAAAAGTAATCGGCAAAAATTTATTTTCAGCACATTCGTCGGTTACTATTTCAAAAGTAATCGGCAAGGTTTTTATTTTCAGCATGTTCGTCGGTTACTATTTCAAAAGTAATCGGCAAGATTTTTATTTTCAACATGTCCGTCGGTTACTATTTCAAAAGTAATCGGCAAGATTTTTATTCAGCACATTCGTCAGGTTACTATTTCAAAAGTAATCGGCAAGACTTTTATTTTCAGCACATTTGTCGGTTACTATTTCAATAGTAATCGGCATAATTTATTTTCAGCACATTCGTCGGTTACTATTTCAAAAGTAATCGGCAAGATTTATTTTCAGCACATATTCGTCGGTTACTATTTCAAAAGTAATGGGCAAGACTTTTATTTTCAGCACATTCGTCGGTTACTATTTCAATAGTAATCGGCATGATTTATTTTCAGCACATTCGTCGGTTACTATTTCAAAAGTAATCGGCATGATCTATTTTCTGCACATTCGTCAATTACTATTTCAAATGTAATCGGCAAGATTTTTATTTTCAGCATATTTGTCGGTTACTATTTTAAAAGTAATCGACAAGATTTTTATTTTCAACATATTCGTCGGTGACTATTTCAAAAGTAATCGGCATGATTTATTTTCAGCACATTCGTCAGGTTACTATTTCGAAAGTAATCCGCATGATTTATTTTCAGCACATTCGTCGGTTACTATTTCAAAAGTAATCGGCAAGATTTTTATTTTCAGCATATTCGTCGGTGACTATTTCAAAACTAATCGGCATTATTTATTTTCAGCACATTTGTCGGTTACTATTTCAATAGTAATCGGCATGATTTATTTTCAGCACATTCGTCGGTTACTATTTCAAAAGTAATCGGCATGATCTATTTTCTGCACATTCGTCAATTACTATTTCAAATGTAATCGGCAAGATTTTTATTTTCAGCATATTTTCGGTTACTATTTTAAAAGTAATCGACAAGATTTTTATTTTCAACATATTCGTCGGTGACTATTTCAAAAGTAATCGGCATGATTTATTTTCAGCACATTCGTCAGGTTACTATTTCAAAAGTAATCGGCGAGACTTTTATTTTCAGCAAATTTGTTGGTTACTATTTCAAAAGTAATCGGCATGATCTATTTTTTGCACATTCGTCGGTTACTGTTTCAAAAGTAATCAGTAAAATTTTTATATTCAGCATATTCGTCGGTTACTATTTCAAAGGTAATTGACAAGATTTATTTTCAGTACATTCGTTGGTTACTATTTTAAAAGTAATCGGTAAGATTTTTATTTTCAACATATTCGTCGCTTACTATTTCGAAAGTAATCGGCATGATTTATTTTCAGCACATTCGTCGGTTACTATTTCAAAAGTAATCGGCTAGATTTTTATTTTCAACATATTTGTCGGTTACTATTTTAAAAGTAATCGACAAGATTTTTATTTTCAACATATTCGTCGGTTACTATTTCAAAAGTAATCGGCAAGACTTTATTTTCAGCATATTCGTTGGTTACTATTTCAAAAGTAATCGGTAAGATTTTTATTTTTAACATATTCGTCGGTTACTATTTCAAAGGTAATCGGCATGATTTATTTTCAGTACATTCGTTGGTTACTATTTTAAAAGTAATCGGTAAGATTTTTATTTTCAACATATTCGTCGCTTACTATTTCGAAAGTAATCCGCATGATTTATTTTCAATACATTCGTCGGTTACTATTTCAAAAGTAATCGGCAAGATTTTTATTTTCAGCATATTCGTCGGTGACTATTTCAAAACTAATCGACATTATTTATTTTCAGCACATTTGTCGGTTACTATTTCAATAGTAATCGGCATGATTTATTTTCAGCACATTCGTCGGTTACTATTTCAAAAGTAATCGGCATGATCTATTTTCTGCACATTCGTCAATTACTATTTCAAATGTAATCGGCAAGATTTTTATTTTCAGCATATTTGTCGGTTACTATTTTAAAAGTAATCGACAAGATTTTTATTTTCAACATATTCGTCGGTGACTATTTCAAAAGTAATCGGCATGATTTATTTTCAGCACATTCGTCAGGTTACTATTTCAAAAGTAATCGGCGAGACTTTTATTTTCAGCAAATTTGTCGGTTACTATTTCAAAAGTAATCGGCATGATCTATTTTCTGCACATTCGTCGGTTACTGTTTCAAAAGTAATCAGCAAAATTTTTATATTCAGCATATTCGTCGATTACTATTTCAAAGGTAATCGACAAGATTTATTTTCAGTACATTCGTTGGTTACTATTTTAAAAGTAATCGGTAAGATTTTTATTTTCAACATATTCGTCGCTTACTATTTCGAAAGTAATCGGCATGATTTATTTTCAGCACATTCGTCGGTTACTATTTCAAAAGTAATCGGCAAGATTTTTATTTTCAGCATATTCGTCGGTGACTATTTCAAAAGTAATCGGCATGATTTATTTTCAGCACATTCGTCAGGTTACTATTTCAAAAGTAATCGGCAAGACTATTATTTTCAGCACATTTGTCGGTTACTATTTCAAAAGTAATTGGCATGATTTATTTTCAGCACATTTGTCGGTTACTATTTCAAAAGTAATCGGCAAGACTTTATATTCAACACATTCGTCGGTTACTATTTCAAAACTAGTCGGCATGATCTATTTTCTGCACATTCGTCGGTTACTATTTCGAAAGTAATCAGCAAAATTTTTATATTCAACATATTCGTCGGTTACTATTTCAAAGGTAATCGGCAAGATTTATTTTCAGCTCATTCGTCGGTTACTATTTCAAAAGTAATCGGCAAAAATTTATTTTCAGCACATTCGTCGGTTACTATTTCAAAAGTAATCGGCAAGGTTTTTATTTTCAGCATGTTCGTCGGTTACTATTTCAAAAGTAATCGGCAAGATTTTTATTTTCAACATGTCCGTCGGTTACTATTTCAAAAGTAATCGGCAAGATTTTTATTCAGCACATTCGTCAGGTTACTATTTCAAAAGTAATCGGCATGATTTTTATTTTCAACATATTCGTCGGTTACTATTTCAAAAGTAATCGGTAAGACTTTATTTTCAGCATATTCGTTGGTTACTATTTCAAAAGTAATCGGTAAGATTTTTATTTTCAACATATTCGTCGGTTACTATTTCGAAAGTAATCGGCATGATTTATTTTCAGCACATTCGTCGGCTACTATTTCAAAAGTAATCGGCTAGATTTTTATTTTCAACATATTTGTCGGTTACTATTTTAAAAGTAATCGACAAGATTTTTAATTTCAACATATTCGTCGGTTACTATTTCAAAAGTAATCGGCAAGACTTTATTTTCAGCATATTCGTTGGTTACTATTTCAAAAGTAATCAGTAAGATTTTTTTTTCCACATATTCGTCGGTTACTATTTCAAAGTTAATCGGCATGATTTATTTTCAGTACATTCGTTGGTTACTATTTTAAAAGTAATCGGTAAGATTTTTATTTTCAACATATTCGTCGCTTACTATTTCGAAAGTAATCGGCATGATTTATTTTCAATACATTCATCGGTTACTATTTCAAAAGTAATCGACAAGATTTTTATTTTCAACATATTCGTCGGTTCCTATTTCAAAAGTAATCGGCAAGACTTTATTTTCAGTACATTCGTTGGTTACTATTTTAAAAGTAATCGGTAAGATTTTTTTTTTCAACATATTCGTCGCTTACTATTTCGAAAGTAATCGGCATGATTTATTTTCAGCACATTCGTCGGTTACTATTTCAAAAGTAATCGGCAAGATTTTTATTTTCAGCATATTCGTCGGTGACTATTTCAAAAGTAATCGGCAAGATTTTTATTTTCAACATATTTGTCGTTACTATTTTAAAAGTAATCGACAAGATTTTTATTTTCAACATATTCGTCGGTTACTATTTCAAAAGTAATCGGCAAGACTTTATTTTCAGCACATTCGTTGGTTACTATTTTAAAAGTAATCGGTAAGATTTTTATTTTCAACATATTCGTCGCTTACTATTTCGAAAGTAATCTGCATGATTTATTTTCAGCACATTCGTCGGTTATTATTTCAAAAGTAATCGGCAAGATTTTTATTTTCAACATGTTCGTCGGTTACTATTTCAAAAGTAATCGGCATGATTTTTATTTTCAACATATTCGTCGGTTACTATTTCAAAAGTAATCGGTAAGACTTTATTTTCAGCATATTCGTTGGTTACTATTTCAAAAGTAATCGGTAAGATTTTTATTTTCAACATATTCGTCGGTTACTATTTCGAAAGTAATCGGCATGATTTATTTTCAGCACATTCGTCGGTTACTATTTCAAAAGTAATCGGCTAGATTTTTATTTTCAACATATTTGTCGGTTACTATTTTAAAAGTAATCGACAAGATTTTTAATTTCAACATATTCGTCGGTTACTATTTCAAAAGTAATCGGCAAGACTTTATTTTCAGCATATTCGTTGGTTACTATTTCAAAAGTAATCAGTAAGATTTTTTTTTCCACATATTCGTCGGTTACTATTTCAAAGTTAATCGGCATGATTTATTTTCAGTACATTCGTTGGTTACTATTTTAAAAGTAATCGGTAAGATTTTTATTTTCAACATATTCGTCGCTTGCTATTTCGAAAGTAATCGGCATGATTTTTTTTCAATACATTCATCGGTTACTATTTCAAAAGTAATCGACAAGATTTTTATTTTCAACATATTCGTCGGTTCCTATTTCAAAAGTAATCGGCAAGACTTTATTTTCAGTACATTCGTTGGTTACTATTTTAAAAGTAATCGGTAAGATTTTTTTTTTCAACATATTCGTCGCTTACTATTTCGAAAGTAATCGGCATGATTTATTTTCAGCACATTCGTCGGTTACTATTTCAAAAGTAATCGGCAAGATTTTTATTTTCAGCATATTCGTCGGTGACTATTTCAAAAGTAATCGGCAAGATTTTTATTTTCAGCATATTCGTCGGTGACTATTTCAAAAGTAATCGGCAAGATTTTTATTTTCAACATATTTGTCGGTTACTATTTTAAAAGTAATCGACAAGATTTTTATTTTCAACATATTCGTCGGTTACTATTTCAAAAGTAATCGGCAAGATTTTTATTTTCAACATGTTCGTCGGTTACTATTTCAAAAGTAATCGGGATGATTTTTATTTTCAACATATTTGTCGGTTACTATTTTAAAAGTAATCGACAAGATTTTTATTTTCAACATATTCGTCGGTTCCTATTTCAAAAGTAATCGGCAAGACTTTATTTTCAGTACATTCGTTGGTTACTATTTTAAAAGTAATCGGTAAGATTTTTTTTTTCAACATATTCGTCGCTTACTATTTCGAAAGTAATCGGCATGATTTATTTTCAGCACATTCGTCGGTTACTATTTCAAAAGTAATCGGCAAGATTTTTATTTTCAGCATATTCGTCGGTGACTATTTCAAAAGTAATCGGCAAGATTTTTATTTTCAGCATATTCGTCGGTGACTATTTCAAAAGTAATCGGCAAGATTTTTATTTTCAACATATTTGTCGGTTACTATTTTAAAAGTAATCGACAAGATTTTTATTTTCAACATATTCGTCGGTTACTATTTCAAAAGTAATCGGCATGATTTTTATTTTCAACATATTTGTCGGTTACTATTTTAAAAGTAATCGACAAGATTTTTATTTTCAACATATTCGTCGGTTCCTATTTCAAAAGTAATCGGCAAGACTTTATTTTCAGTACATTCGTTGGTTACTATTTTAAAAGTAATCGGTCAGATTTTTTTTTTCAACATATTCGTCGCTTACTATTTCGAAAGTAATCGGCATGATTTATTTTCAGCACATTCGTCGGTTACTATTTCAAAAGTAATCGGCAAGATTTTTATTTTCAGCATATTCGTCGGTGACTATTTCAAAAGTAATCGGCAAGATTTTTATTTTCAACATATTTGTCGGTTACTATTTTAAAAGTAATCGACAAGATTTTTATTTTCAACATATTCGTCGGTTACTATTTCAAAAGTAATCGGCAAGACTTTATTTTCAGCATATTCGTTGGTTACTATTTCAAAAGTAATCGGTAAGACTTTATTTTCAGTACATTCGTTGGTTACTATTTTAAAAGTAATCGACAAGATTTTTATTTTCAACATATTCGTCGGTTCCTATTTCAAAAGTAATCGGCAAGACTTTATTTTCAGTACATTCGTTGGTTACTATTTTAAAAGTAATCGGTAAGATTTTTTTTTTCAACATATTCGTCGCTTACTATTTCGAAAGTAATCGGCATGATTTATTTTCAGCACATTCGTCGGTTACTATTTCAAAAGTAATCGGCAAGATTTTTATTTTCAACATATTTGTCGGTTACTATTTTAAAAGTAATCGACAAGATTTTTATTTTCAACATATTCGTCGGTTCCTATTTCAAAAGTAATCGGCAAGACTTTATTTTCAGCATATTCCTTTGTTACTATTTCAAAAGTAATCGGTAAGATTTTTATTTTCAACATATTCGTCGCTTACTATTTCGAAAGTAATCGGCATGATTTATTTTCAGCACATTCGTCGGTTACTATTTCAAAAGTAATCAGCAAGATTTTTATTTTCAGCATATTCGTCGGTGACTATTTCAAAAGTAATCGGCAAGATTTTTGTTTTCAGCATATTCGTCGGTGACTATTTCAAAAGTAATCGGCAAGATTTTTATTTTCAACATATTTGTCGGTTACTATTTTAAAAGTAATCGGCAAGATTTTTATTTTCAACATGTTCGTCGGTTACTATTTCAAAAGTAATCGGCATGATTTTTATTTTCAACATATTTGTCGGTTACTATTTTAAAAGTAATCGACAAGATTTTTATTTTCAACATATTCGTCGGTTCCTATTTCAAAAGTAATCGGCAAGACTTTATTTTCAGTACATTCGTTGGTTACTATTTTAAAAGTAATCGGTAAGATTTTTTTTTTCAACATATTCGTCGCTTACTATTTCGAAAGTAATCGGCATGATTTATTTTCAGCACATTCGTCGGTTACTATTTCAAAAGTAATCGGCAAGATTTTTATTTTCAGCATATTCGTCGGTGACTATTTCAAAAGTAATCGGCAAGATTTTTATTTTCAACATATTTGTCGTTACTATTTTAAAAGTAATCGACAAGATTTTTATTTTCAACATATTCGTCGGTTACTATTTCAAAAGTAATCGGCAAGACTTTATTTTCAGCACATTCGTTGGTTACTATTTTAAAAGTAATCGGTAAGATTTTTATTTTCAACATATTCGTCGCTTACTATTTCGAAAGTAATCTGCATGATTTATTTTCAGCACATTCGTCGGTTATTATTTCAAAAGTAATCGGCAAGATTTTTATTTTCAGCATATTCGTCGGTTCCTATTTCAAAAGTAATCGGCAAGACTTTATTTTCAGTACATTCGTTGGTTACTATTTTAAAAGTAATCGGTAAGATTTTTTTTTTCAACATATTCGTCGCTTACTATTTCGAAAGTAATCGGCATGATTTATTTTCAGCACATTCGTCGGTTACTATTTCAAAAGTAATCGGCAAGATTTTTATTTTCAGCATATTCGTCGGTGACTATTTCAAAAGTAATCGGCAAGATTTTTATTTTCAACATATTTGTCGTTACTATTTTAAAAGTAATCGACAAGATTTTTATTTTCAACATATTCGTCGGTTACTATTTCAAAAGTAATCGGCAAGACTTTATTTTCAGCACATTCGTTGGTTACTATTTTAAAAGTAATCGGTAAGATTTTTATTTTCAACATATTCGTCGCTTACTATTTCGAAAGTAATCGGCATGATTTATTTTCAATACATTCGTCGGTTACTATTTCAAAAGTAATCGGCAAGATTTTTATTTTCAGCATATTCGTCGGTGACTATTTCAAAACTAATCGACATTATTTATTTTCAGCACATTTGTCGGTTACTATTTCAATAGTAATCGGCATGATTTATTTTCAGCACATTCGTCGGTTACTATTTCAAAAGTAATCGGCATGATCTATTTTCTGCACATTCGTCAATTACTATTTCAAATGTAATCGGCAAGATTTTTATTTTCAGCATATTTGTCGGTTACTATTTTAAAAATAATCGACAAGATTTTTATTTTCAACATATTCGTCGGTGACTATTTCAAAAGTAATCGGCATGATTTATTTTCAGCACATTCGTCAAGTTACTATTTCAAAAGTAATCGGCGAGACTTTTATTTTCAGCAAATTTGTCGGTTACTATTTCAAAAGTAATCGGCATGATCTATTTTTTGCACATTCGTCGGTTACTGTTTCAAAAGTAATCAGCAAAATTTTTATATTCAGCATATTCGTCGGTTACTATTTCAAAGGTAATCGACAAGATTTATTTTCAGTACATTCGTTGGTTACTATTTTAAAAGTAATCGGTAAGATTTTTATTTTCAACATATTCGTCGCTTACTATTTCGAAAGTAATCGGCAAGATTTATTTTAAGCACATTCGTCGGTTACTATTTCAAAAGTAATCGGCTAGATTTTTATTTTCAACATATTTGTCGGTTACTATTTTAAAAGTAATCGACAAGATTTTTATTTTCAACATATTCGTCGGTTACTATTTCAAAAGTAATCGGCAAGACTTTATTTTCAGCATATTCGTTGGTTACTATTTCAAAAGTAATCGGTAAGATTTTTATTTTCAACATATTCGTCGGTTACTATTTCAAAGGTAATCGGCATGATTTATTTTCAGTACATTCGTTGGTTACTATTTTAAAAGTAATCGGTAAGATTTTTATTTTCAACATATTCGTCGCTTACTATTTCGAAAGTAATCGGCATGATTTATTTTCAATACATTCGTCGGTTACTATTTCAAAAGTAATCGGCAAGATTTTTATTTTCAGCATATTCGTCGGTGACTATTTCAAAACTAATCGGCATTATTTATTTTCAGCACATTTGTCGGTTACTATTTCAATAGTAATCGGCATAATTTATTTTCAGCACATTCGTCGGTTACTATTTCAAAAGTAATCGGCAAGATTTATTTTCAGCACATATTCGTCGGTTACTATTTCAAAAGTAATGGGCAAGACTTTTATTTTCAGCACATTCGTCGGTTACTATTTCAATAGTAATCGGCATGATTTATTTTCAGCACATTCGTCGGTTACTATTTCAAAAGTAATCGGCATGATCTATTTTCTGCACATTCGTCAATTACTATTTCAAATGTAATCGGCAAGATTTTTATTTTCAGCATATTTGTCGGTTACTATTTTAAAAGTAATCGACAAGATTTTTATTTTCAACATATTCGTCGGTGACTATTTCAAAAGTAATCGGCATGATTTATTTTCAGCACATTCGTCAGGTTACTATTTCGAAAGTAATCCGCATGATTTATTTTCAGCACATTCGTCGGTTACTATTTCAAAAGTAATCGGCAAGATTTTTATTTTCAGCATATTCGTCGGTGACTATTTCAAAACTAATCGGCATTATTTATTTTCAGCACATTTGTCGGTTACTATTTCAATAGTAATCGGCATGATTTATTTTCAGCACATTCGTCGGTTACTATTTCAAAAGTAATCGGCATGATCTATTTTCTGCACATTCGTCAATTACTATTTCAAATGTAATCGGCAAGATTTTTATTTTCAGCATATTTTCGGTTACTATTTTAAAAGTAATCGACAAGATTTTTATTTTCAACATATTCGTCGGTGACTATTTCAAAAGTAATCGGCATGATTTATTTTCAGCACATTCGTCAGGTTACTATTTCAAAAGTAATCGGCGAGACTTTTATTTTCAGCAAATTTGTTGGTTACTATTTCAAAAGTAATCGGCATGATCTATTTTTTGCACATTCGTCGGTTACTGTTTCAAAAGTAATCAGCAAAATTTTTATATTCAGCATATTCGTCGGTTACTATTTCAAAGGTAATCGACAAGATTTATTTTCAGTACATTCGTTGTTTAGTATTTTAAAAGTAATCGGTAAGATTTTTATTTTCAACATATTCGTCGCTTACTATTTCGAAAGTAATCGGCATGATTTATTTTCAGCACATTCGTCGGTTACTATTTCGAAAGTAATCGGCTAGATTTTTATTTTCAACATATTTGTCGGTTACTATTTTAAAAGTAATCGACAAGATTTTTATTTTCAACATATTCGTCGGTTACTATTTCAAAAGTAATCGGCAAGACTTTATTTTCAGCATATTCGTTGGTTACTATTTCAAAAGTAATCGGTAAGATTTTTATTTTCAACATATTCGTCGGTTACTATTTCAAAGGTAATCGGCATGATTTATTTTCAGTACATTCGTTTGTAACGCCCTAAGTTGTTATTTATTTATTTTAGTGATTTTTGTGTGTTTTAGATGCCTTATAATTATTTATGTGAATTATTGGTGTTTACTATTTTAATATATTTTATGATAAAGAAGTAGTTAGGGTTTTTATTATTTAAGTGGAGTAGAAGAAATATTATTATTTTTGAAAATAGTAGAAATAATAGTTATTTAGAATTATTAGATTTAAGGAGGGTTAATGAGGAATTAATAGAAATTAGTGGGGAGTTAAGATAGAAAAGGGAGTTACACTTGTAAAGGAAAATAGAGAAAAGTCAGTAAAGGAAAGGAAACATTTGGTACGTACAATAGAAACAGACAAGAGTTTTGGGAGAAAAGAGCCAAGAACAAGGGGAGAATTAGGAAGAGGGAAATTCATCCATTTGCTGTAGATTTTGTTAAATTAAGGTAAGGGTGGGTTTACTCTTCAATTGTCAATATATATGTATATGATTTCATGAATTTGAATTGAAAATTGGTAGGTTTTGGAACTAGGTTTAAGAATATGTTAAATGCTCATTTTCTTGATGAATCGTGTTGCAATGTTGTTGTTATGGTATGTTCTGCTGTTTTGTTGTGCCTTGAACCCATAAACATTGTTCCTAAACCATTATGGGAGATTGGGGGATTAAAAATGGGATTTTTGGATGAAAATGGAATTGGAATCGTAGGTTAGAATTCTGCCCAGACGAACACTCGCTTAAGCGAGATGCCCTTCGCTCAAGCGAGCAACACTTTGCTACGCCCAGTCTGAGTTTTTAGTCGCTCGCTTAAGCGAGCCACGAGCGAACCCTAAGCGAGCAAAATGCTAACTTTCGTCATTTGCGTCGCTTAAGCGAGATTCCCGTCGCTTAAGCGAGAGACGCCCAGGATAGTGTATTTAGCCTGTTCGCTTAAGCGAACCAGAAGCGAACTTCAAGCGAGGAAAAACCCAACCTTCGTCATTTGACCCGCTCAAGCGAGATGTTGCTCGCTTAAGCGAGCAGGGTCCTGTGCGACCCAAAACGTGATTTTTCTAAGATGTTCCAAACCCAAACCTAACCTTTCTAAGATGTTTATTATAATTTTTAAGAATTGTTTGGATGATAAAAACTATGTTATGAAGATGATTACGATGAAATTATGTATGCTTAAGTGCAAATATCTATGCTTGCTAAGTTGAATTGCCTTGTCGATTGTCGAGTGATATTGTCCAGTTGGGGAGGGTATCCTAAGTTGTTGTTGTTGTTGGTTGCATGCTGATATGCTCCATTAAGATGTTGGGTTGTATGCTGATATACACCATAGAGTCATTTCATACTCATTTGCATTTGTTGGGGGCTTATTGCCCTGGAATGTTTATCATTCACTGTTGGGGGCTTATTGCCCTGGAACGCTTTATCGTTCACCTGTTGGGGGCTCATTGCCCTGGGATGCTTTAACCATCCAAATTGTTGGGGGCTTATTGCCCTGGAATGCTTAGCATTCAACGCGCGTAGTTGGTACCACATGCATAATGCATTAGATGTTGATGGAGTCTTGCATTAGTAGTAGGAGTGAGTTGTCCTTTTGGGATTGTTGTTGGTGAGGTGTCGCCACAAGTGTTGTTGTTGTTGTTGATATGAACCCAAGACGAATTTAAATTATAAGATGAGATGATTTGTTGATAATGTTGCTGTTGGTTGTAATCTTTGTTGTTGTTTTCAATTTACTTTGATGATTCATATATCTATATGTTACCTTTGATTTGTGAACTCACCCCTTCTGCTGGAATTGCCGCCTTGTGGGCAAGTGCAGGTAGCGAAGATTAGAGATGTGGCTCTTGCGTCTAGGGCTCTGATACATAGTAGGGATGGGGGAAACGTTATCTTTCTTGTATTCCTTTATGTATCTGATATTTGAAGACGTTGTTGTTGGGATCAAACTGTTGAATAATTTTAATATGTTGATGGCCTTTAGTGCCAAGATTTTGATGTAGTTGTTGACTATGAGTTTTATATAAAGACTTTCCGCTGCAGAATTTTAATATGATGATATTGTATGTTGGTTTTAAATAGTTTTTATATTCTATTTAAATGATTTTGAAATGTAGTGTAATACTCCGTTGTTTTGTTTGAATAACTCTGATTATTGTGATTATTACTCGTATTATTACGTTATTTCGGGAACGGGGTGTTACAATTGGTATCAGAGCAGGTTGGTCTGTCAGACCATTAGAAGAGTCGTGTCGAGCCACGTAGAGTAGTGTGACAGGTTTAAACTGTCTTTGTTGTTCTAATTCTTGTTGTTATGTAGAATTATCGAGATGGCCGGAAGGAATGATGCTGCTCTTGCTGCTGCTTTGCAAGCAATGGCTCAGGTTGTTGGACAACAGCAAGGTGCTGGTGGTGCTGGTGAAGGTGTAAGGATGCTTGAGACTTTCTTGAGGAATCATCCACCAACCTTTAAGGGAAGGTACGACCCCGATGGAGCACAGACCTGGCTGAAGGAGGTCGAGAGGATCTTCCGGGTGATGCAGTGTACGGACGTTCAGATGGTGCGGTTTGGCACGCACATGTTAGCGGAAGAGGCTGATGACTGGTGGGTGAGTGTGCAACCGGTGTTAGAGAATGAAGGTGCTGTGATTACATGGGCTGTTTTTAGAAGAGAGTTCTTGAGGAGGTATTTTCCGGAGGATGTCCGAGGTAAGAAAGAGATAGAATTCCTTGAGCTGAAGCAAGGAGACATGTCCATTACGGAATATGCTGCCAAGTTCGTGGAGCTTGCCAAGTTCTATCCACACTATGCTGCGGAGACTGCTGAGTTCTCCAAGTGTATCAAATTTGAGAATGGTCTGCGAGCTGATATCAAGCGGGCCATTGGCTATCAGAAGATCAGAGACTTCTCTGAGTTGGTGAGCAGTTGCCGTATTTATGAAGAGGACACCAAAGCTCACTATAAGATAATGAACGACCGTAGAGGAAAGGGGCAGCAGAGTCGCCCAAAGCCTTATAGTGCCCCAGCTGATAAAGGTAAGCAAAGGATGCATGATGAGAGGAGGCCTGCACGTAGAGATGCTCCTGCTGAAGTGGTTTGCTATAAGTGTGGTGTCAAAGGCCACAAGAGTAATGCTTGCACCCGTGATGAGAAGAAATGTTTCCGTTGTGGTAAGAAGGGACACACTGTCACCGAATGCAAGCGTGGGGACATTGTTTGTTTCAACTGTAATGAAGAAGGTCACATTGGTTCTCAGTGCACTAAGCCTAAGAAGGCGCAGACCAGTGGTAGAGTTTTTGCCTTGACCGGTACTCAGACTGATCAGGAGGATCGACTTATCAGAGGTACTTGTTTCTTTAGTGGTACTCCTTTAATTGCTATAATAGATACTGGTGCAACGCATTGTTTCATTGCTATTGACTGTGCACAAAGATTGGGTTTGATTATGTCTGATATGAATGGGGAGATGGTTGTTGAAACTCCAGCTAAGGGTTCAGTGACTACTTCCCTTGTTTGTTTAAGTTGTCCGTTGTCTGTTTTTGGTAGAGATTTTGAGGTGGATCTTGTTTGTTTGCCGTTAGTGGGAATGGATGTAATATTGGGGATGAATTGGTTAGAATACAATCATGTCCTGATCAATTGTTTTACGAAGACGGTGCGGTTTTCTTCTGCTGAAGAAGAGAGTGGAGCAGAATTCATATCCACTAAAGAGATGAAGCGGTTAGAACAAGATGGCGTGTTGATGTTTTCTTTGTTGGCATTCTTGTCGGTGGAGAACCAAGCTGTGATTGATGGGCTGCCTGTTGTGAAGGAATTCCCTGAAGTTTTCCCTGATGAGATTCCAGATGTGCCACCGGAGAGAGAAGTGGAATTTTCGATAGACCTTGTGCCGGGCACGAAGCCTGTGTCGATGGCTCCTTACCGTATGTCAGCTTCTGAGTTAGCTGAGCTGAAGAAGCAGTTAGAAGACTTGCTTGACAAGAAGTTTGTGAGACCGAGTGTTTCACCGTGGGGAGCGCCGGTGTTGTTGGTAAAGAAGAAGGATGGTAGCATGCGGTTGTGTATTGATTACCGACAGCTGAATAAGGTGACGATTAAGAATAGGTATCCACTACCGAGGATTGATGATTTGATGGATCAACTAGTGGGTGACCGTGTGTTTAGCAAAATTGACTTGAGGTCAGGTTACCATCAGATAAAGGTGAAGGATGAGGATATGCAAAAGACAGCGTTTCGGACGCGTTATGGTCATTATGAGTATAAGGTGATGCCTTTCGGTGTGACGAATGCACCTGGTGTGTTTATGGAGTACATGAACAGAATTTTTCATGAGTATTTGGATCAATTTGTAGTAGTCTTTATTGATGACATCTTGATTTATTCTAAGACTGAAGCTGAGCATGCAGAGCATTTGAAGATTGTATTGCAGGTGCTGAAAGAGAAGAAGTTGTATGCCAAGTTATCCAAGTGCGAGTTCTGGCTGAATGAAGTAAGTTTTCTTGGCCACATTATTTCTGGTAATGGTATTGCTGTGGATCCTTCGAAGGTTGATGCTGTGTCGCAGTGGGAGACACCAAAGTCAGTTACTGAGGTGAGAAGTTTTCTTGGTCTGGCTGGTTATTACCGCAGATTTATTGAAGGATTTTCGAAGTTGGCACTTCCTTTGACGCAGCTGACTTGTAAAGGTAAAGCATTTGTGTGGGATGCTTAATGTGAGAGTAGTTTCAATGAGTTGAAGCAAAGATTGACGACTGCTCCTATTTTAATTTTGCCAAAGCCAGAAGAGCCTTTTGTGGTTTATTGTGATGCATCTAAGCTGGGATTAGGTGGAGTTTTGATGCAAGATGGCAAGGTGGTAGCGTATGCTTCTAGACAGCTGAGAGTGCATGAGAAGAATTATCCTACGCACGATCTAGAGTTGGCAGCCGTGGTGTTTGTGTTAAAAATTTGGAGGCATTATTTGTATGGTTCCAGATTTGAAGTGTTTAGTGACCATAAGAGTTTAAAGTATTTGTTTGATCAGAAGGAGTTGAACATGAGGCAGAGGAGGTGGCTTGAGTTACTTAAGGATTACGATTTTGGCTTGAATTACCATCCTGGTAAAGCTAATGTTGTGGCTGATGCGTTGAGTAGAAAGACATTGCATATGTCTGCTATGATGGTGAAAGAATTCGAGTTACTTGAACAATTTAGGGACTTGAGTCTTGTTTGTGAAAGATCGCCTCAGAGTGTGCGGTTCGGCATGTTGAAGATAAATAGTGATTTCTTGAATAGTATCAAAGAGGCTCAGAAGCTTGATGTTAAGTTTGTGGATTTGATGGCTGCTAGTGATCCGAATGTAGATGGTGACTTCAAGGTCGATGACCAAGGAGTGTTGAGGTTTAGAGGAAGGATTTGTATTCCGGATGATGAGGATTTGAAGAAGTTGATTTTAGAAGAAAGTCATAAGAGTAGTTTGAGTATTCATCCTGGAGCTACTAAAATGTATCATGACCTGAAGAAATTGTTTTGGTGGTCCGGTTTGAAAAGGGATGTTGCTCAGTTTGTGTATGCATGTTTAATTTGCCAGAAGTCTAAGGTTGAGCATCAGAAGCCTGCAGGGCTGTTAGCTCCGTTAGATGTACCTGAGTGGAAATGGGATAGCATTTCTATGGATTTTGTGACGAGTTTGCCGAATACTCCAAGAGGGCATGATGCCATTTGGGTTGTTGTGGATAGATTGACTAAGTCGGCGCATTTTATTCCGATCAATATTACTTATCCGGTAGCTCAGTTGGCGGAGATTTATATCCGTGACATTGTGAAGTTGCATGGTGTTCCATCTAGTATTGTGTCAGATAGAGATCCGAGGTTTACTTCGAGGTTTTGGAAGAGTTTGCAAGATGCCTTGGGTTCGAAGTTAAGATTGAGTTCGGCTTATCATCCGCAGACAGATGGTCAGTCGGAGAGGACTATCCAATCCTTGGAGGATTTGTTGAGAGTGTGTGTACTTGAGCAAGGTGGAGCTTGGGACAGCCACTTGTCTTTGATAGAGTTTACCTATAATAATAGTTACCATTCGAGTATTGGTATGGCACCGTTCGAAGCTTTGTATGGTCGGAGGTGTAGAACTCCTCTATGTTGGTTTGAGTCGGGTGAAAGCATTGTGTTAGGACCTGAGTTAGTGCAGCAGACTACGGAAAAGGTCAAGATGATAAGGGAAAAGATGAAAGCATCTCAAGATCGTCAGAAGAGTTATCATGACAAGAGGAGAAAAGCCCTTGAGTTTCATGAGGGTGAGCATGTGTTTTTGAGGGTTACTCCGATGACGGGTGTAGGACGTGCATTGAAGTCGAAGAAGTTGACTCCAAAGTTCATTGGTCCTTACCAGATTTCCGAGAGAGTTGGAACTGTGGCGTATCGGATTGGATTGCCACCACATCTATCGAACTTGCATGATGTGTTTCATGTGTCGCAGTTGAGGAAGTATGTAGCTGATCCTTCGCATGTTATTCCTAGAGATGATGTACAAGTTAGGGATAACCTCACTGTTGAGACTTTGCCGTTGAGGATTGATGATCGCAAGGTGAAGCAGTTGAGAGGCAAGGAAATACCTCTGGTTAGAGTTGTTTGGGGCGGTGTAACCGGTGAGAGTTTGACTTGGGAATTGGAGAGCAAGATGCAAGAGTCCTATCCTGAGTTGTTTGTTGCTTAAGGTAATATTTCGAGGACGAAATTCTCTAAGTTGGGGAGAGTTGTAACGCCCTAAGTTGTTATTTATTTATTTTAGTGATTTTTGTGTGTTTTAGATGCCTTATAATTATTTATGTGAATTATTGGTGTTTACTATTTTAATATATTTTATGATAAAGAAGTAGTTAGGGTTTTTATTATTTAAGTGGAGTAGAAGAAATATTATTATTTTTGAAAATAGTAGAAATAATAGTTATTTAGAATTATTAGATTTAAGGAGGGTTAATGAGGAATTAATAGAAATTAGTGGGGAGTTAAGATAGAAAAGGGAGTTACACTTGTAAAGGAAAATAGAGAAAAGTCAGTAAAGGAAAGGAAACATTTGGTACGTACAATAGAAACAGACAAGAGTTTTGGGAGAAAAGAGCCAAGAACAAGGGGAGAATTAGGAAGAGGGAAATTCATCCATTTGCTGTAGATTTTGTTAAATTAAGGTAAGGGTGGGTTTACTCTTCAATTGTCAATATATATGTATATGATTTCATGAATTTGAATTGAAAATTGGTAGGTTTTGGAACTAGGTTTAAGAATATGTTAAATGCTCATTTTCTTGATGAATCGTGTTGCAATGTTGTTGTTATGGTATGTTCTGCTGTTTTGTTGTGCCTTGAACCCATAAACATTGTTCCTAAACCATTCTGGGAGATTGGGGGATTAAAAATGGGATTTTTGGATGAAAATGGAATTGGAATCGTAGGTTAGAATTCTGCCCAGACGAACACTCGCTTAAGCGAGATGCCCTTCGCTCAAGCGAGCAACACTTTGCTACGCCCAGTCTGAGTTTTTAGTCGCTCGCTTAAGCGAGCCACGAGCGAACCCTAAGCGAGCAAAATGCTAACTTTCGTCATTTGCGTCGCTTAAGCGAGATTCCCGTCGCTTAAGCGAGAGACGCCCAGGATAGTGTATTTAGCCTGTTCGCTTAAGCGAACCAGAAGCGAACTTCAAGCGAGGAAAAACCCAACCTTCGTCATTTGACCCGCTCAAGCGAGATGTTGCTCGCTTAAGCGAGCAGGGTCCTGTGCGACCCAAAACGTGATTTTTCTAAGATGTTCCAAACCCAAACCTAACCTTTCTAAGATGTTTATTATAATTTTTAAGAATTGTTTGGATGATAAAAACTATGTTATGAAGATGATTACGATGAAATTATGTATGCTTAAGTGCAAATATCTATGCTTGCTAAGTTGAATTGCCTTGTCGATTGTCGAGTGATATTGTCCAGTTGGGGAGGGTATCCTAAGTTGTTGTTGTTGTTGGTTGCATGCTGATATGCTCCATTAAGATGTTGGGTTGTATGCTGATATACACCATAGAGTCATTTCATACTCATTTGCATTTGTTGGGGGCTTATTGCCCTGGAATGTTTATCATTCACTGTTGGGGGCTTATTGCCCTGGAACGCTTTATCGTTCACCTGTTGGGGGCTCATTGCCCTGGGATGCTTTAACCATCCAAATTGTTGGGGGCTTATTGCCCTGGAATGCTTAGCATTCAACGCGCGTAGTTGGTACCACATGCATAATGCATTAGATGTTGATGGAGTCTTGCATTAGTAGTAGGAGTGAGTTGTCCTTTTGGGATTGTTGTTGGTGAGGTGTCGCCACAAGTGTTGTTGTTGTTGTTGATATGAACCCAAGACGAATTTAAATTATAAGATGAGATGATTTGTTGATAATGTTGCTGTTGGTTGTAATCTTTGTTGTTGTTTTCAATTTACTTTGATGATTCATATATCTATATGTTACCTTTGATTTGTGAACTCACCCCTTCTGCTGGAATTGCCGCCTTGTGGGCAAGTGCAGGTAGCGAAGATTAGAGATGTGGCTCTTGCGTCTAGGGCTCTGATACATAGTAGGGATGGGGGAAACGTTATCTTTCTTGTATTCCTTTATGTATCTGATATTTGAAGACGTTGTTGTTGGGATCAAACTGTTGAATAATTTTAATATGTTGATGGCCTTTAGTGCCAAGATTTTGATGTAGTTGTTGACTATGAGTTTTATATAAAGACTTTCCGCTGCAGAATTTTAATATGATGATATTGTATGTTGGTTTTAAATAGTTTTTATATTCTATTTAAATGATTTTGAAATGTAGTGTAATACTCCGTTGTTTTGTTTGAATAACTCTGATTATTGTGATTATTACTCGTATTATTACGTTATTTCGGGAACGGGGTGTTACATCGTTGGTTACTATTTTAAAAGTAATCGGTAAGATTTTTATTTTCAACATATTCGTCGCTTACTATTTCGAAAGTAATCGGCATGATTTATTTTCAATACATTCGTCGGTTACTATTTCAAAAGTAATCGGCAAGATTTTTATTTTCAGCATATTCGTCGGTGACTATTTCAAAACTAATCGACATTATTTATTTTCAGCACATTTGTCGGTTACTATTTCAATAGTAATCGGCATGATTTATTTTCAGCACATTCGTCGGTTACTATTTCAAAAGTAATCGGCATGATCTATTTTCTGCACATTCGTCAATTACTATTTCAAATGTAATCGGCAAGATTTTTATTTTCAGCATATTTGTCGGTTACTATTTTAAAAGTAATCGACAAGATTTTTATTTTCAACATATTCGTCGGTGACTATTTCAAAAGTAATCGGCATGATTTATTTTCAGCACATTCGTCAGGTTACTATTTCAAAAGTAATCGGCGAGACTTTTATTTTCAGCAAATTTGTCGGTTACTATTTCAAAAGTAATCGGCATGATCTATTTTCTGCACATTCGTCGATTACTGTTTCAAAAGTAATCAGCAAAATTTTTATATTCAGCATATTCGTCGATTACTATTTCAAAGGTAATCGACAAGATTTATTTTCAGTACATTCGTTGGTTACTATTTTAAAAGTAATCGGTAAGATTTTTATTTTCAACATATTCGTCGCTTACTATTTCGAAAGTAATCGGCATGATTTATTTTCAGCACATTCGTCGGTTACTATTTCAAAAGTAATCGGCAAGATTTTTATTTTCAGCATATTCGTCGGTGACTATTTCAAAAGTAATCGGCATGATTTATTTTCAGCACATTCGTCAGGTTACTATTTCAAAAGTAATCGGCAAGACTATTATTTTCAGCACATTTGTCGGTTACTATTTCAAAAGTAATTGGCATGATTTATTTTCAGCACATTTGTCGGTTACTATTTCAAAAGTAATCGGCAAGACTTTATATTCAACACATTCGTCGGTTACTATTTCAAAACTAGTCGGCATGATCTATTTTCTGCACATTCGTCGGTTACTATTTCGAAAGTAATCAGCAAAATTTTTATATTCAACATATTCGTCGGTTACTATTTCAAAGGTAATCGGCAAGATTTATTTTCAGCTCATTCGTCGGTTACTATTTCAAAAGTAATCGGCAAAAATTTATTTTCAGCACATTCGTCGGTTACTATTTCAAAAGTAATCGGCAAGGTTTTTATTTTCAGCATGTTCGTCGGTTACTATTTCAAAAGTAATCGACAAGATTTTTATTTTCAACATGTCCGTCGGTTACTATTTCAAAAGTAATCGGCAAGATTTTTATTCAGCACATTCGTCAGGTTACTATTTCAAAAGTAATCGGCAAGATTTATTTTCAGCACATATTCGTCGGTTACTATTTCAAAAGTAATGGGCAAGACTTTTATTTTCAGCACATTCGTCGGTTACTATTTCAATAGTAATCGGCATGATTTATTTTCAGCACATTCGTCGGTTACTATTTCAAAAGTAATCGGCATGATCTATTTTCTGCACATTCGTCAATTACTATTTCAAATGTAATCGGCAAGATTTTTATTTTCAGCATATTTGTCGGTTACTATTTTAAAAGTAATCGACAAGAATTTTATTTTCAACATATTCGTCGGTGACTATTTCAAAAGTAATCGGCATGATTTATTTTCAGCACATTCGTCAGGTTACTATTTCGAAAGTAATCCGCATGATTTATTTTCAGCACATTCGTCGGTTACTATTTCAAAAGTAATCGGCAAGATTTTTATTTTCAGCATATTCGTCGGTGACTATTTCAAAACTAATCGGCATTATTTATTTTCAGCACATTTGTCGGTTACTATTTCAATAGTAATCGGCATGATTTATTTTCAGCACATTCGTCGGTTACTATTTCAAAAGTAATCGGCATGATCTATTTTCTGCACATTCGTCAATTACTATTTCAAATGTAATCGGCAAGATTTTTATTTTCAGCATAATTTCGGTTACTATTTTAAAAGTAATCGACAAGATTTTTATTTTCAACATATTCGTCGGTGACTATTTCAAAAGTAATCGGCATGATTTATTTTCAGCACATTCGTCAGGTTACTATTTCAAAAGTAATCGGCGAGACTTTTATTTTCAGCAAATTTGTTGGTTACTATTTCAAAAGTAATCGGCATGATCTATTTTTTGCACATTCGTCGGTTACTGTTTCAAAAGTAATCAGCAAAATTTTTATATTCAGCATATTCGTCGGTTACTATTTCAAAGGTAATCGACAAGATTTATTTTCAGTACATTCGTTGGTTACTATTTTAAAAGTAATCGGTAAGATTTTTATTTTCAACATATTCGTCGCTTACTATTTCGAAAGTAATCGGCATGATTTATTTTCAGCACATTCGTCGGTTACTATTTCAAAAGTAATCGGCTAGATTTTTATTTTCAACATATTTGTCGGTTACTATTTTAAAAGTAATCGACAAGATTTTTATTTTCAACATATTCGTCGGTTACTATTTCAAAAGTAATCGGCAAGACTTTATTTTCAGCATATTCGTTGGTTACTATTTCAAAAGTAATCGGTAAGATTTTTATTTTCAACATATTCGTCGGTTACTATTTCAAAGGTAATCGGCATGATTTATTTTCAGTACATTCGTTGGTTACTATTTTAAAAGTAATCGGTAAGATTTTTATTTTCAACATATTCGTCGCTTACTATTTCGAAAGTAATCGGCATGATTTATTTTCAATACATTCGTCGGTTACTATTTCAAAAGTAATCGGCAAGATTTTTATTTTCAGCATATTCGTCGGTGACTATTTCAAAACTAATCGACATTATTTATTTTCAGCACATTTGTCGGTTACTATTTCAATAGTAATCGGCATGATTTATTTTCAGCACATTCGTCGGTTACTATTTCAAAAGTAATCGGCATGATCTATTTTCTGCACATTCGTCAATTACTATTTCAAATGTAATCGGCAAGATTTTTATTTTCAGCATATTTGTCGGTTACTATTTTAAAAGTAATCGACAAGATTTTTATTTTCAACATATTCGTCGGTGACTATTTCAAAAGTAATCGGCATGATTTATTTTCAGCACATTCGTCAGGTTACTATTTCAAAAGTAATCGGCGAGACTTTTATTTTCAGCAAATTTGTCGGTTACTATTTCAAAAGTAATCGGCATGATCTATTTTCTGCACATTCGTCGGTTACTGTTTCAAAAGTAATCAGCAAAATTTTTATATTCAGCATATTCGTCGATTACTATTTCAAAGGTAATCGACAAGATTTATTTTCAGTACATTCGTTGGTTACTATTTTAAAAGTAATCGGTAAGATTTTTATTTTCAACATATTCGTCGCTTACTATTTCGAAAGTAATCGGCATGATTTATTTTCAGCACATTCGTCGGTTACTATTTCAAAAGTAATCGGCAAGATTTTTATTTTCAGCATATTCGTCGGTGACTATTTCAAAAGTAATCGGCATGATTTATTTTCAGCACATTCGTCAGGTTACTATTTCAAAAGTAATCGGCAAGACTTTTATTTTCAGCACATTTGTCGGTTACTATTTCAAAAGTAATTGGCATGATTTATTTTCAGCACATTTGTCGGTTACTATTTCAAAAGTAATCGGCAAGACTTTATATTCAACACATTCGTCGGTTACTATTTCAAAACTAGTCGGCATGATCTATTTTCTGCACATTCGTCGGTTACTATTTCGAAAGTAATCAGCAAAATTTTTATATTCAACATATTCGTCGGTTACTATTTCAAAGGTAATCGGCAAGATTTATTTTCAGCTCATTCGTCGGTTACTATTTCAAAAGTAATCGGCAAAAATTTATTTTCAGCACATTCGTCGGTTACTATTTCAAAAGTAATCGGCAAGGTTTTTATTTTCAGCATGTTCGTCGGTTACTATTTCAAAAGTAATCGGCAAGATTTTTATTTTCAACATGTCCGTCGGTTACTATTTCAAAAGTAATCGGCAAGATTTTTATTCAGCACATTCGTCAGGTTACTATTTCAAAAGTAATCGGCAAGACTTTTATTTTCAGCACATTTGTCGGTTACTATTTCAATAGTAATCGGCATAATTTATTTTCAGCACATTCGTCGGTTACTATTTCAAAAGTAATCGGCAAGATTTATTTTCAGCACATATTCGTCGGTTACTATTTCAAAAGTAATGGGCAAGACTTTTATTTTCAGCACATTCGTCGGTTACTATTTCAATAGTAATCGGCATGATTTATTTTCAGCACATTCGTCGGTTACTATTTCAAAAGTAATCGGCATGATCTATTTTCTGCACATTCGTCAATTACTATTTCAAATGTAATCGGCAAGATTTTTATTTTCAGCATATTTGTCGGTTACTATTTTAAAAGTAATCGACAAGATTTTTATTTTCAACATATTCGTCGGTGACTATTTCAAAAGTAATCGGCATGATTTATTTTCAGCACATTCGTCAGGTTACTATTTCGAAAGTAATCCGCATGATTTATTTTCAGCACATTCGTCGGTTACTATTTCAAAAGTAATCGGCAAGATTTTTATTTTCAGCATATTCGTCGGTGACTATTTCAAAACTAATCGGCATTATTTATTTTCAGCACATTTGTCGGTTACTATTTCAATAGTAATCGACATGATTTATTTTCAGCACATTCGTCGGTTACTATTTCAAAAGTAATCGGCATGATCTATTTTCTGCACATTCGTCAATTACTATTTCAAATGTAATCGGCAAGATTTTTATTTTCAGCATATTTTCGGTTACTATTTTAAAAGTAATCGACAAGATTTTTATTTTCAACATATTCGTCGGTGACTATTTCAAAAGTAATCGGCATGATTTATTTTCAGCACATTCGTCAGGTTACTATTTCAAAAGTAATCGGCGAGACTTTTATTTTCAGCAAATTTGTTGGTTACTATTTCAAAAGTAATCGGCATGATCTATTTTTTGCACATTCGTCGGTTACTGTTTCAAAAGTAATCAGTAAAATTTTTATATTCAGCATATTCGTCGGTTACTATTTCAAAGGTAATCGACAAGATTTATTTTCAGTACATTCGTTGGTTACTATTTTAAAAGTAATCGGTAAGATTTTTATTTTCAACATATTCGTCGCTTACTATTTCGAAAGTAATCGGCATGATTTATTTTCAGCACATTCGTCGGTTACTATTTCAAAAGTAATCGGCTAGATTTTTATTTTCAACATATTTGTCGGTTACTATTTTAAAAGTAATCGACAAGATTTTTATTTTCAACATATTCGTCGGTTACTATTTCAAAAGTAATCGGCAAGACTTTATTTTTAGCATATTCGTTGGTTACTATTTCAAAAGTAATCGGTAAGATTTTTATTTTCAACATATTCGTCGGTTACTATTTCAAAGGTAATCGGCATGATTTATTTTCAGTACATTCGTTGGTTACTATTTTAAAAGTAATCGGTAAGATTTTTATTTTCAACATATTCGTCGCTTACTATTTCGAAAGTAATCGGCATGATTTATTTTCAATACATTCGTCGGTTACTATTTCAAAAGTAATCGGCAAGATTTTTATTTTCAGCATATTCGTCGGTGACTATTTCAAAACTAATCGACATTATTTATTTTCAGCACATTTGTCGGTTACTATTTCAATAGTAATCGGCATGATTTATTTTCAGCACATTCGTCGGTTACTATTTCAAAAGTAATCGGCATGATCTATTTTCTGCACATTCGTCAATTACTATTTCAAATGTAATCGGCAAGATTTTTATTTTCAGCATATTTGTCGGTTACTATTTTAAAAGTAATCGACAAGATTTTTATTTTCAACATATTCGTCGGTGACTATTTCAAAAGTAATCGGCATGATTTATTTTCAGCACATTCGTCAGGTTACTATTTCAAAAGTAATCGGCGAGACTTTTATTTTCAGCAAATTTGTCGGTTACTATTTCAAAAGTAATCGGCATGATCTATTTTCTGCACATTCGTCGGTTACTGTTTCAAAAGTAATCAGCAAAATTTTTATATTCAGCATATTCGTCGATTACTATTTCAAAGGTAATCGACAAGATTTATTTTCAGTACATTCGTTGGTTACTATTTTAAAAGTAATCGGTAAGATTTTTATTTTCAACATATTCGTCGCTTACTATTTCGAAAGTAATCGGCATGATTTATTTTCAGCACATTCGTCGGTTACTATTTCAAAAGTAATCGGCAAGATTTTTATTTTCAGCATATTCGTCGGTGACTATTTCAAAAGTAATCGGCATGATTTATTTTCAGCACATTCGTCAGGTTACTATTTCAAAAGTAATCGGCAAGACTTTTATTTTCAGCACATTTGTCGGTTACTATTTCAAAATTAATTGGCATGATTTATTTTCAGCACATTTGTCGGTTACTATTTCAAAAGTAATCGGCAAGACTTTATATTCAACACATTCGTCGGTTACTATTTCAAAACTAATCGGCATGATCTATTTCTGCACATTCGTCGGTTACTATTTCGAAAGTAATCAACAAAATTTTTATATTCAACATATTCGTCGGTTACTATTTCAAAGGTAATCGGCAAGATTTATTTTCAGCTCATTCGTCGGTTACTATTTCAAAAGTAATCGGCAAAAATTTATTTTCAGCACATTCGTCGGTTACTATTTCAAAAGTAATCGGCAAGGTTTTTATTTTCAGCATGTTCGTCGGTTACTATTTCAAAAGTAATCGGCAAGATTTTTATTTTCAACATGTCCGTCGGTTACTATTTCAAAAGTAATCGGCAAGATTTTTATTCAGCACATTCGTCAGGTTACTATTTCAAAAGTAATCGGCAAGACTTTTATTTTTAGCACATTTGTCGGTTACTATTTCAAAAGTAATTGGCATGATTTATTTTCAGCACATTTGTCGGTTACTATTTCAAAAGTAATCGGCAAGACTTTATATTCAACACATTCGTCGGTTACTATTTCAAAGGTAATCGGCATGATCTATTTTCTGCACATTCGTCGGTTACTATTTCGAAAGTAATCAACAAAATTTTTATATTCAACATATTCGTCGGTTACTATTTCAAAGGTAATCGGCAAGATTTATTTTCAGCTCATTCGTCGGTTACTATTTCAAAAGTAATCGGCAAAAATTTATTTTCAGCACATTCGTCGGTTACTATTTCAAAAGTAATCGGCAAGGTTTTTATTTTCAGCATGTTCGTCGGTTACTATTTCAAAAGTAATCGGCAAGATTTTTATTTTCAACATGTCCGTCGGTTACTATTTCAAAAGTAATCGGCAAGATTTTTATTCAGCACATTCGTCAGGTTACTATTTCAAAAGTAATCGGCAAGACTTTTATTTTTAGCACATTTGTCGGTTACTATTTCAAAAGTAATTGGCATGATTTATTTTCAGCACATTTGTCGGTTACTATTTCAAAAGTAATCGGCAAGACTTTATATTCAACACATTCGTCGGTTACTATTTCAAAGGTAATCGGCATGATCTATTTTCTGCACATTCGTCGGTTACTATTTCAAAAGTAATCAGCAAAATTTTTATATTCAGCATATTCGTCGGTTACTATTTCAAAGGTAATCGGCAAGATTTATTTTCAGTACATTCGTTGGTTACTATTTTAAAAGTAATCGGCAAGATTTTTATTTTCAACATGTTCGTCGGTTACTATTTCAAAAGTAATCGGCAAGATTTTTATTCAGCACATTCTTCAGGTTACTATTTCAAAAGTAATCGGCAAGACTTTTATTTTCAGCAAATTTGTCGGTTACTATTTCAAAAGTAATCGGCATGATTTATTTTCAACACATTCGTCGGTTACTATTTCAAAAGTAATCGGCATGATCTATTTTCTGCACATTCCTCGGTTACTATTTCAAAAGTAATCGGCAAGATTTTTATTTTCAGCTTATTTGTCGGTTACTATTTTAAAAGTAATCGACAAGATTTTTATTTTCAACATATTCGTCGGTGACTATTTCAAAAGTAATCGGCATGATTTATTTTCAGCACATTCGTCAGGTTACTATTTCAAAAGTAATCGGCGAGACTTTTATTTTCAGCAAATTTGTCGGTTACTATTTCAAAAGTAATCGGCATGATCTATTTTCAGCACATTCGTCGGTTACTATTTCAAAAGTAATCGGCAAGATTTATTTTCAGCACATATTCGTCGGTTACTATTTCAAAAGTAATGGGCAAGACTTTTATTTTCAGCACATTCGTCGGTTACTATTTCAATAGTAATCGGCATGATTTATTTTCAGCACATTCGTCGGTTACTATTTCAAAAGTAATCGGCATGATCTATTTTCTGCACATTCGTCAATTACTATTTCAAATGTAATCGGCAAGATTTTTATTTTCAGCATATTTGTCGGTTACTATTTCAAAAGTAATCGGCAAGATTTTTATTCAGCACATTCGTCAGGTTACTATTTCAAAAGTAATCGGCAAGACTTTTATTTTCAGCACATTTGTCGGTTACTATTTCAATAGTAATCGGCATAATTTATTTTCAGCACATTCGTCGGTTACTATTTCAAAAGTAATCGGCAAGATTTATTTTCAGCACATATTCGTCGGTTACTATTTCAAAAGTAATGGGCAAGGATTTTATTTTCAGCACATTCGTCGGTTACTATTTCAATAGTAATCGGCATGATTTATTTTCAGCACATTCGTCGGTTACTATTTCAAAAGTAATCGGCATGATCTATTTTCTGCACATTCGTCAATTACTATTTCAAATGTAATCGGCAAGATTTTTATTTTCAGCATATTTGTCGGTTACTATTTTAAAAGTAATCGACAAGATTTTTATTTTCAACATATTCGTCGGTGACTATTTCAAAAGTAATCGGCATGATTTATTTTCAGCACATTCGTCAGGTTACTATTTCGAAAGTAATCCGCATGATTTATTTTCAGCACATTCGTCGGTTACTATTTCAAAAGTAATCGGCAAGATTTTTATTTTCAGCATATTCGTCGGTGACTATTTCAAAACTAATCGGCATTATTTATTTTCAGCACATTTGTCGGTTACTATTTCAATAGTAATCGACATGATTTATTTTCAGCACATTCGTCGGTTACTATTTCAAAAGTAATCGGCATGATCTATTTTCTGCACATTCGTCAATTACTATTTCAAATGTAATCGGCAAGATTTTTATTTTCAGCATATTTTCGGTTACTATTTTAAAAGTAATCGACAAGATTTTTATTTTCAACATATTCGTCGGTGACTATTTCAAAAGTAATCGGCATGATTTATTTTCAGCACATTCGTCAGGTTACTATTTCAAAAGTAATCGGCGAGACTTTTATTTTCAGCAAATTTGTTGGTTACTATTTCAAAAGTAATCGGCATGATCTATTTTTTGCACATTCGTCGGTTACTGTTTCAAAAGTAATCAGTAAAATTTTTATATTCAGCATATTCGTCGGTTACTATTTCAAAGGTAATCGACAAGATTTATTTTCAGTACATTCGTTGGTTACTATTTTAAAAGTAATCGGTAAGATTTTTATTTTCAACATATTCGTCGCTTACTATTTCGAAAGTAATCGGCATGATTTATTTTCAGCACATTCGTCGGTTACTATTTCAAAAGTAATCGGCTAGATTTTTATTTTCAACATATTTGTCGGTTACTATTTTAAAAGTAATCGACAAGATTTTTATTTTCAACATATTCGTCGGTTACTATTTCAAAAGTAATCGGCAAGACTTTATTTTTAGCATATTCGTTGGTTACTATTTCAAAAGTAATCGGTAAGATTTTTATTTTCAACATATTCGTCGGTTACTATTTCAAAGGTAATCGGCATGATTTATTTTCAGTACATTCGTTGGTTACTATTTTAAAAGTAATCGGTAAGATTTTTATTTTCAACATATTCGTCGCTTACTATTTCGAAAGTAATCGGCATGATTTATTTTCAATACATTCGTCGGTTACTATTTCAAAAGTAATCGGCAAGATTTTTATTTTCAGCATATTCGTCGGTGACTATTTCAAAACTAATCGACATTATTTATTTTCAGCACATTTGTCGGTTACTATTTCAATAGTAATCGGCATGATTTATTTTCAGCACATTCGTCGGTTACTATTTCAAAAGTAATCGGCATGATCTATTTTCTGCACATTCGTCAATTACTATTTCAAATGTAATCGGCAAGATTTTTATTTTCAGCATATTTGTCGGTTACTATTTTAAAAGTAATCGACAAGATTTTTATTTTCAACATATTCGTCGGTGACTATTTCAAAAGTAATCGGCATGATTTATTTTCAGCACATTCGTCAGGTTACTATTTCAAAAGTAATCGGCGAGACTTTTATTTTCAGCAAATTTGTCGGTTACTATTTCAAAAGTAATCGGCATGATCTATTTTCTGCACATTCGTCGGTTACTGTTTCAAAAGTAATCAGCAAAATTTTTATATTCAGCATATTCGTCGATTACTATTTCAAAGGTAATCGACAAGATTTATTTTCAGTACATTCGTTGGTTACTATTTTAAAAGTAATCGGTAAGATTTTTATTTTCAACATATTCGTCGCTTACTATTTCGAAAGTAATCGGCATGATTTATTTTCAGCACATTCGTCGGTTACTATTTCAAAAGTAATCGGCAAGATTTTTATTTTCAGCATATTCGTCGGTGACTATTTCAAAAGTAATCGGCATGATTTATTTTCAGCACATTCGTCAGGTTACTATTTCAAAAGTAATCGGCAAGACTTTTATTTTCAGCACATTTGTCGGTTACTATTTCAAAATTAATTGGCATGATTTATTTTCAGCACATTTGTCGGTTACTATTTCAAAAGTAATCGGCAAGACTTTATATTCAACACATTCGTCGGTTACTATTTCAAAACTAATCGGCATGATCTATTTCTGCACATTCGTCGGTTACTATTTCGAAAGTAATCAACAAAATTTTTATATTCAACATATTCGTCGGTTACTATTTCAAAGGTAATCGGCAAGATTTATTTTCAGCTCATTCGTCGGTTACTATTTCAAAAGTAATCGGCAAAAATTTATTTTCAGCACATTCGTCGGTTACTATTTCAAAAGTAATCGGCAAGGTTTTTATTTTCAGCATGTTCGTCGGTTACTATTTCAAAAGTAATCGGCAAGATTTTTATTTTCAACATGTCCGTCGGTTACTATTTCAAAAGTAATCGGCAAGATTTTTATTCAGCACATTCGTCAGGTTACTATTTCAAAAGTAATCGGCAAGACTTTTATTTTTAGCACATTTGTCGGTTACTATTTCAAAAGTAATTGGCATGATTTATTTTCAGCACATTTGTCGGTTACTATTTCAAAAGTAATCGGCAAGACTTTATATTCAACACATTCGTCGGTTACTATTTCAAAGGTAATCGGCATGATCTATTTTCTGCACATTCGTCGGTTACTATTTCAAAAGTAATCAGCAAAATTTTTATATTCAGCATATTCGTCGGTTACTATTTCAAAGGTAATCGGCAAGATTTATTTTCAGTACATTCGTTGGTTACTATTTTAAAAGTAATCGGTAAGATTTTTATTTTCAACATATTCGTCGCTTACTATTTCGAAAGTAATCGACATGATTTATTTTAAGCACATTCGTCGGTTATTATTTCAAAAGTAATCGGCAAGATTTTTATTTTCAACATGTTCGTCGGTTACTATTTCAAAAGTAATCGGCAAGATTTTTATTCAGCACATTCTTCAGGTTACTATTTCAAAAGTAATCGGCAAGACTTTTATTTTCAGCAAATTTGTCGGTTACTATTTCAAAAGTAATCGGCATGATTTATTTTCAACACATTCGTCGGTTACTATTTCAAAAGTAATCGGCATGATCTATTTTCTGCACATTCCTCGGTTACTATTTCAAAAGTAATCGGCAAGATTTTTATTTTCAGCTTATTTGTCGGTTACTATTTTAAAAGTAATCGACAAGATTTTTATTTTCAACATATTCGTCGGTGACTATTTCAAAAGTAATCGGCATGATTTATTTTCAGCACATTCGTCAGGTTACTATTTCAAAAGTAATTGGCAAGACTTTTATTTTCAGCAAATTTGTCGGTTACTATTTCAAAAGTAATTGGCATGATTTATTTTCAGCACATTTTTCGGTTACTATTTCAAAAGTAATCCGCAAGACTTTATATTCAACACATTCGTCGGTTACTATTTCAAAAGTAATCGGCATGATCTATTTTCTGCACATTCGTCGGTTACTATTTCAAAAGTAATCAGCAAAATTTTTATATTCAGCATATTCGTCGGTTACTATTTCAAAGGTAATCGACAAGATTTATTTTCAGTACATTCGTTGGTTACTATTTTAAAAGTAATCGGTAAGATTTTTATTTTCAACATATTCGTCGCTTACTATTTCGAAAGTAATCTGCATGATTTATTTTCAGCACATTCGTCGGTTATTATTTCAAAAGTAATCGGCAAGATTTTTATTTTCAACATGTTCGTCGGTTACTATTTCAAAAGTAATCGGCATGATTTTTATTTTCAACATATTTGTCGGTTACTATTTTAAAAGTAATCGACAAGATTTTTATTTTCAACATATTCGTCGGTTACTATTTCAAAAGTAATCGGTAAGACTTTATTTTCAGCATATTCGTTGGTTACTATTTCAAAAGTAATCGGTAAGATTTTTATTTTCAACATATTCGTCGGTTACTATTTCGAAAGTAATCGGCATGATTTATTTTCAGCACATTCGTCGGTTACTATTTCAAAAGTAATCGGCTAGATTTTTATTTTCAACATATTTGTCGGTTACTATTTTAAAAGTAATCGACAAGATTTTTAATTTCAACATATTCGTCGGTTACTATTTCAAAAGTAATCGGCAAGACTTTATTTTCAGCATATTCGTTGGTTACTATTTCAAAAGTAATCGGTAAGATTTTTTTTTCCACATATTCGTCGGTTACTATTTCAAAGTTAATCGGCATGATTTATTTTCAGTACATTCGTTGGTTACTATTTTAAAAGTAATCGGTAAGATTTTTATTTTCAACATATTCGTCGCTTACTATTTCGAAAGTAATCGGCATGATTTATTTTCAATACATTCATCGGTTACTATTTCAAAAGTAATCGACAAGATTTTTATTTTCAACATATTCGTCGGTTCCTATTTCAAAAGTAATCGGCAAGACTTTATTTTCAGTACATTCGTTGGTTACTATTTTAAAAGTAATCGGTAAGATTTTTTTTTCAACATATTCGTCGCTTACTATTTCGAAAGTAATCGGCATGATTTATTTTCAGCACATTCGTCGGTTACTATTTCAAAAGTAATCGGCAAGATTTTTATTTTCAACATATTTGTCGGTTACTATTTTAAAAGTAATCGACAAGATTTTTATTTTCAACATATTCGTCGGTTACTATTTCAAAAGTAATCGGTAAGACTTTATTTTCAGCATATTCGTTGGTTACTATTTCAAAAGTAATCGGTAAGATTTTTATTTTCAACATATTCGTCGGTTACTATTTTAAAAGTAATCGACAAGATTTTTAATTTCAACATATTCGTCGGTTACTATTTCAAAAGTAATCGGCAAGACTTTATTTTCAGCATATTCGTTGGTTACTATTTCAAAAGTAATCAGTAAGATTTTTTTTCCACATATTCGTCGGTTACTATTTCAAAGTTAATCGGCATGATTTATTTTCAGTACATTCGTTGGTTACTATTTTAAAAGTAATCGGTAAGATTTTTATTTTCAACATATTCGTCGCTTACTATTTCGAAAGTAATCGGCATGATTTATTTTCAATACATTCATCGGTTACTATTTCAAAAGTAATCGACAAGATTTTTATTTTCAACATATTCGTCGGTTCCTATTTCAAAAGTAATCGGCAAGACTTTATTTTCAGTACATTCGTTGGTTACTATTTTAAAAGTAATCGGTAAGATTTTTTTTTTCAACATATTCGTCGCTTACTATTTCGAAAGTAATCGGCATGATTTATTTTCAGCACATTCGTCGGTTACTATTTCAAAAGTAATCGGCAAGATTTTTATTTTCAGCATATTCGTCGGTGACTATTTCAAAAGTAATCGGCAAGATTTTTATTTTCAGCATATTCGTCGGTGACTATTTCAAAAGTAATCGGCAAGATTTTTATTTTCAACATATTTGACGGTTACTATTTTAAAAGTAATCGACAAGATTTTTATTTTCAACATATTCGTCGGTTACTATTTCAAAAGTAATCGGCAAGATTTTTATTTTCAACATGTTCGTCGGTTACTATTTCAAAAGTAATCGGCATGATTTTTATTTTCAACATATTTGTCGGTTACTATTTTAAAAGTAATCGACAAGATTTTTATTTTCAACATATTCGTCGGTTCCTATTTCAAAAGTAATCGGCAAGACTTTATTTTCAGCATATTCCTTTGTTACTATTTCAAAAGTAATCGGTAAGATTTTTATTTTCAACATATTCGTCGCTTACTATTTCGAAAGTAATCGGCATGATTTATTTTCAGCACATTCGTCGGTTACTATTTCAAAAGTAATCGGCAAGATTTTTATTTTCAGCATATTCGTCGGTGACTATTTCAAAAGTAATCGGCAAGATTTTTATTTTCAACATATTTGTCGATTACTATTTTAAAAGTAATCGACAAGATTTTTATTTTCAACATATTCGTCGGTTACTATTTCAAAAGTAATCGGCAAGACTTTATTTTCAGCATATTCGTTGGTTACTATTTCAAAAGTAATCGGTAAGACTTTATTTTCAGTACATTCGTTGGTTACTATTTTAAAAGTAATCGACAAGATTTTTATTTTCAACATATTCGTCGGTTCCTATTTCAAAAGTAATCGGCAAGACTTTATTTTCAGTACATTCGTTGGTTACTATTTTAAAAGTAATCGGTAAGATTTTTTTTTTCAACATATTCGTCGCTTACTATTTCGAAAGTAATCGGCATGATTTATTTTCAGCACATTCGTCGGTTACTATTTCAAAAGTAATCGGCAAGATTTTTATTTTCAACATATTTGTCGGTTACTATTTTAAAAGTAATCGACAAGATTTTTATTTTCAACATATTCGTCGGTTACTATTTCAAAAGTAATCGGTAAGACTTTATTTTCAGCATATTCGTTGGTTACTATTTCAAAAGTAATCGGTAAGATTTTTATTTTCAACATATTCGTCGGTTACTATTTCGAAAGTAATCGGCATGATTTATTTTCAGCACATTCGTCGGTTACTATTTCAAAAGTAATCGGCTAGATTTTTATTTTCAACATATTTGTCGGTTACTATTTTAAAAGTAATCGACAAGATTTTTAATTTCAACATATTCGTCGGTTACTATTTCAAAAGTAATCGGCAAGACTTTATTTTCAGCATATTCGTTGGTTACTATTTCAAAAGTAATCAGTAAGATTTTTTTTCCACATATTCGTCGGTTACTATTTCAAAGTTAATCGGCATGATTTATTTTCAGTACATTCGTTGGTTACTATTTTAAAAGTAATCGGTAAGATTTTTATTTTCAACATATTCGTCGCTTACTATTTCGAAAGTAATCGGCATGATTTATTTTCAATACATTCATCGGTTACTATTTCAAAAGTAATCGACAAGATTTTTATTTTCAACATATTCGTCGGTTCCTATTTCAAAAGTAATCGGCAAGACTTTATTTTCAGTACATTCGTTGGTTACTATTTTAAAAGTAATCGGTAAGATTTTTTTTTTCAACATATTCGTCGCTTACTATTTCGAAAGTAATCGGCATGATTTATTTTCAGCACATTCGTCGGTTACTATTTCAAAAGTAATCGGCAAGATTTTTATTTTCAGCATATTCGTCGGTGACTATTTCAAAAGTAATCGGCAAGATTTTTATTTTCAGCATATTCGTCGGTGACTATTTCAAAAGTAATCGGCAAGATTTTTATTTTCAACATATTTGTCGGTTACTATTTTAAAAGTA
The DNA here is from genome assembly GCA_958299785.1 of Medicago lupulina. Taxonomy (NCBI): domain Eukaryota; kingdom Viridiplantae; phylum Streptophyta; class Magnoliopsida; order Fabales; family Fabaceae; genus Medicago; species Medicago lupulina. The sequence continues at coordinate 48,407,478 of OY283139.1, read as the reverse complement.
ATCGACAAGATTTTTATTTTCAACATATTCGTCGGTTACTATTTCAAAAGTAATCGGCAAGATTTTTATTTTCAACATGTTCGTCGGTTACTATTTCAAAAGTAATCGGCATGATTTTTATTTTCAACATATTTGTCGGTTACTATTTTAAAAGTAATCGACAAGATTTTTATTTTCTACATATTCGTCGGTTCCTATTTCAAAAGTAATCGGCAAGACTTTATTTTCAGTACATTCGTTGGTTACTATTTCAAAAGTAATCGGTAAGACTTTATTTTCAGCATATTCGTTGGTTACTATTTCAAAAGTAATCGGTAAGATTTTTATTTTCAACATATTCGTCGGTTACTATTTCGAAAGTAATCGGCATGATTTATTTTCAGCACATTCGTCGGTTACTATTTCAAAAGTAATCGGCTAGATTTTTATTTTCAACATATTTGTCGGTTACTATTTTAAAAGTAATCGACAAGATTTTTAATTTCAACATATTCGTCGGTTACTATTTCAAAAGTAATCGGCAAGACTTTATTTTCAGCATATTCGTTGGTTACTATTTCAAAAGTAATCGGTAAGATTTTTTTTTTCCACATATTCGTCGGTTACTATTTCAAAGTTAATCGGCATGATTTATTTTCAGTACATTCGTTGGTTACTATTTTAAAAGTAATCGGTAAGATTTTTATTTTCAACATATTCGTCGCTTACTATTTCGAAAGTAATCGGCATGATTTATTTTCAATACATTCATCGGTTACTATTTCAAAAGTAATCGACAAGATTTTTATTTTCAACATATTCGTCGGTTCCTATTTCAAAAGTAATCGGCAAGACTTTATTTTCAGTACATTCGTTGGTTACTATTTTAAAAGTAATCGGTAAGATTTTTTTTTTCAACATATTCGTCGCTTACTATTTCGAAAGTAATCGGCATGATTTATTTTCAATACATTCATCGGTTACTATTTCAAAAGTAATCGACAAGATTTTTATTTTCAACATATTCGTCGGTTCCTATTTTAAAAGTAATCGACAAGATTTTTATTTTCAACATATTCGTCGGTGACTATTTCAAAAGTAATCGGCAAGATTTTTATTTTCAGCATATTCGTCGGTGACTATTTCAAAAGTAATCGGCAAGATTTTTATTTTCAACATATTTGTCGGTTACTATTTTAAAAGTAATCGACAAGATTTTTATTTTCAACATATTCGTCGGTTACTATTTCAAAAGTAATCGGCAAGATTTTTATTTTCAACATGTTCGTCGGTTACTATTTCAAAAGTAATCGGCATGATTTTTATTTTCAACATATTTGTCGGTTACTATTTTAAAAGTAATCGACAAGATTTTTATTTTCAACATATTCGTCGGTTCCTATTTCAAAAGTAATCGGCAAGACTTTATTTTCAGTACATTCGTTGGTTACTATTTTAAAAGTAATCGGTAAGATTTTTTTTTTCAACATATTCGTCGCTTACTATTTCGAAAGTAATCGGCATGATTTATTTTCAGCACATTCGTCGGTTACTATTTCAAAAGTAATCGGCAAGATTTTTATTTTCAGCATATTCGTCGGTGACTATTTCAAAAGTAATCGGCAAGATTTTTATTTTCAACATATTTGTCGGTTACTATTTTAAAAGTAATCGACAAGATTTTTATTTTCAACATATTCGTCGGTTACTATTTCAAAAGTAATCGGCAAGACTTTATTTTCAGCATATTCGTTGGTTACTATTTCAAAAGTAATCGGTAAGACTTTATTTTCAGTACATTCGTTGGTTACTATTTTAAAAGTAATCGACAAGATTTTTATTTTCAACATATTCGTCGGTTCCTATTTCAAAAGTAATCGGCAAGACTTTATTTTCAGTACATTCGTTGGTTACTATTTTAAAAGTAATCGGTAAGATTTTTTTTTTCAACATATTCGTCGCTTACTATTTCGAAAGTAATCGGCATGATTTATTTTCAGCACATTCGTCGGTTACTATTTCAAAAGTAATCGGCAAGATTTTTATTTTCAACATATTTGTCGGTTACTATTTTAAAAGTAATCGACAAGATTTTTATTTTCAACATATTCGTCGGTTACTATTTCAAAAGTAATCGGTAAGACTTTATTTTCAGCATATTCGTTGGTTACTATTTCAAAAGTAATCGGTAAGATTTTTATTTTCAACATATTCGTCGGTTACTATTTCGAAAGTAATCGGCATGATTTATTTTCAGCACATTCGTCGGTTACTATTTCAAAAGTAATCGGCAAGATTTTTATTTTCAACATATTTGTCGGTTACTATTTTAAAAGTAATCGACAAGATTTTTATTTTCAACATATTCGTCGGTTACTATTTCAAAAGTAATCGGCAAGATTTTTATTTTCAACATGTTCGTCGGTTACTATTTCAAAAGTAATCGGCATGATTTTTATTTTCAACATATTTGTCGGTTACTATTTTAAAAGTAATCGACAAGATTTTTATTTTCAACATATTCGTCGGTTCCTATTTCAAAAGTAATCGGCAAGACTTTATTTTCAGTACATTCGTTGGTTACTATTTTAAAAGTAATCGGTAAGATTTTTTTTTTCAACATATTCGTCGCTTACTATTTCGAAAGTAATCGGCATGATTTATTTTCAGCACATTCGTCGGTTACTATTTCAAAAGTAATCGGCAAGATTTTTATTTTCAGCATATTCGTCGGTGACTATTTCAAAAGTAATCGGCAAGATTTTTATTTTCAACATATTTGTCGGTTACTATTTTAAAAGTAATCGACAAGATTTTTATTTTCAACATATTCGTCGGTTACTATTTCAAAAGTAATCGGCAAGACTTTATTTTCAGCATATTCGTTGGTTACTATTTCAAAAGTAATCGGTAAGACTTTATTTTCAGTACATTCGTTGGTTACTATTTTAAAAGTAATCGACAAGATTTTTATTTTCAACATATTCGTCGGTTCCTATTTCAAAAGTAATCGGCAAGACTTTATTTTCAGTACATTCGTTGGTTACTATTTTAAAAGTAATCGGTAAGATTTTTTTTTTCAACATATTCGTCGCTTACTATTTCGAAAGTAATCGGCATGATTTATTTTCAGCACATTCGTCGGTTACTATTTCAAAAGTAATCGGCAAGATTTTTATTTTCAACATATTTGTCGGTTACTATTTTAAAAGTAATCGACAAGATTTTTATTTTCAACATATTCGTCGGTTACTATTTCAAAAGTAATCGGTAAGACTTTATTTTCAGCATATTCGTTGGTTACTATTTCAAAAGTAATCGGTAAGATTTTTATTTTCAACATATTCGTCGGTTACTATTTCGAAAGTAATCGGCATGATTTATTTTCAGCACATTCGTCGGTTACTATTTCAAAAGTAATCGGCTAGATTTTTATTTTCAACATATTTGTCGGTTACTATTTTAAAAGTAATCGACAAGATTTTTAATTTCAACATATTCGTCGGTTACTATTTCAAAAGTAATCGGCAAGACTTTATTTTCAGCATATTCGTTGGTTACTATTTCAAAAGTAATCAGTAAGATTTTTTTTTCCACATATTCGTCGGTTACTATTTCAAAGTTAATCGGCATGATTTATTTTCAGTACATTCGTTGGTTACTATTTCGAAAGTAATCGGCAAGATTTTTATTTTCAACATATTTGTCGGTTACTATTTTAAAAGTAATCGACAAGATTTTTATTTTCAACATATTCGTCGGTTACTATTTCAAAAGTAATCGGCAAGATTTTTATTTTCAACATGTTCGTCGGTTACTATTTCAAAATTAATCGGCATGATTTTTATTTTCAACATATTTGTCGGTTACTATTTTAAAAGTAATCGACAAGATTTTTATTTTCAACATATTCGTCGGTTCCTATTTCAAAAGTAATCGGCAAGACTTTATTTTCAGCATATTCCTTTGTTACTATTTCAAAAGTAATCGGTAAGATTTTTATTTTCAACATATTCGTCGCTTACTATTTCGAAAGTAATCGGCATGATTTATTTTCAGCACATTCGTCGGTTACTATTTCAAAAGTAATCGGCAAGATTTTTATTTTCAGCATATTCGTCGGTGACTATTTCAAAAGTAATCGGCAAGATTTTTATTTTCAGCATATTCGTCGGTGACTATTTCAAAAGTAATCGGCAAGATTTTTATTTTCAACATATTTGTCGGTTACTATTTTAAAAGTAATCGACAAGATTTTTATTTTCAACATATTCGTCGGTTACTATTTCAAAAGTAATCGGCAAGATTTTTATTTTCAACATGTTCGTCGGTTACTATTTCAAAAGTAATCGGCATGATTTTTATTTTCAACATATTTGTCGGTTACTATTTTAAAAGTAATCGACAAGATTTTTATTTTCAACATATTCGTCGGTTCCTATTTCAAAAGTAATCGGCAAGACTTTATTTTCAGTACATTCGTTGGTTACTATTTTAAAAGTAATCGGTAAGATTTTTTTTTTCAACATATTCGTCGCTTACTATTTCGAAAGTAAACGGCATGATTTATTTTCAGCACATTCGTCGGTTACTATTTCAAAAGTAATCGGCAAGATTTTTATTTTCAGCATATTCGTCGGTGACTATTTCAAAAGTAATCGGCAAGATTTTTATTTTCAACATATTTGTCGGTTACTATTTTAAAAGTAATCGACAAGATTTTTATTTTCAACATATTCGTCGGTTACTATTTCAAAAGTAATCGGTAAGACTTTATTTTCAGCATATTCGTTGGTTACTATTTCAAAAGTAATCGGTAAGATTTTTATTTTCAACATATTCGTCGGTTACTATTTCGAAAGTAATCGGCATGATTTATTTTCAGCACATTCGTCGGTTACTATTTCAAAAGTAATCGGCTAGATTTTTATTTTCAACATATTTGTCGGTTACTATTTTAAAAGTAATCGACAAGATTTTTAATTTCAACATATTCGTCGGTTACTATTTCAAAAGTAATCGGCAAGACTTTATTTTCAGCATATTCGTTGGTTACTATTTCAAAAGTAATCAGTAAGATTTTTTTTTCCACATATTCGTCGGTTACTATTTCAAAGTTAATCGGCATGATTTATTTTCAGTACATTCGTTGGTTACTATTTCGAAAGTAATCGGCAAGATTTTTATTTTCAACATATTTGTCGGTTACTATTTTAAAAGTAATCGACAAGATTTTTATTTTCAACATATTCGTCGGTTACTATTTCAAAAGTAATCGGCAAGATTTTTATTTTCAACATGTTCGTCGGTTACTATTTCAAAATTAATCGGCATGATTTTTATTTTCAACATATTTGTCGGTTACTATTTTAAAAGTAATCGACAAGATTTTTATTTTCAACATATTCGTCGGTTCCTATTTCAAAAGTAATCGGCAAGACTTTATTTTCAGCATATTCCTTTGTTACTATTTCAAAAGTAATCGGTAAGATTTTTATTTTCAACATATTCGTCGCTTACTATTTCGAAAGTAATCGGCATGATTTATTTTCAGCACATTCGTCGGTTACTATTTCAAAAGTAATCGGCAAGATTTTTATTTTCAGCATATTCGTCGGTGACTATTTCAAAAGTAATCGGCAAGATTTTTATTTTCAGCATATTCGTCGGTGACTATTTCAAAAGTAATCGGCAAGATTTTTATTTTCAACATATTTGTCGGTTACTATTTTAAAAGTAATCGACAAGATTTTTATTTTCAACATATTCGTCGGTTACTATTTCAAAAGTAATCGGCAAGATTTTTATTTTCAACATGTTCGTCGGTTACTATTTCAAAAGTAATCGGCATGATTTTTATTTTCAACATATTTGTCGGTTACTATTTTAAAAGTAATCGACAAGATTTTTATTTTCAACATATTCGTCGGTTCCTATTTCAAAAGTAATCGGCAAGACTTTATTTTCAGTACATTCGTTGGTTACTATTTTAAAAGTAATCGGTAAGATTTTTTTTTTCAACATATTCGTCGCTTACTATTTCGAAAGTAATCGGCATGATTTATTTTCAGCACATTCGTCGGTTACTATTTCAAAAGTAATCGGCAAGATTTTTATTTTCAGCATATTCGTCGGTGACTATTTCAAAAGTAATCGGCAAGATTTTTATTTTCAACATATTTGTCGGTTACTATTTTAAAAGTAATCGACAAGATTTTTATTTTCAACATATTCGTCGGTTACTATTTCAAAAGTAATCGGCAAGACTTTATTTTCAGCATATTCGTTGGTTACTATTTCAAAAGTAATCGGTAAGACTTTATTTTCAGTACATTCGTTGGTTACTATTTTAAAAGTAATCGACAAGATTTTTATTTTCAACATATTCGTCGGTTCCTATTTCAAAAGTAATCGGCAAGACTTTATTTTCAGTACATTCGTTGGTTACTATTTTAAAAGTAATCGGTAAGATTTTTTTTTTCAACATATTCGTCGCTTACTATTTCGAAAGTAATCGGCATGATTTATTTTCAGCACATTCGTCGGTTACTATTTCAAAAGTAATCGGCAAGATTTTTATTTTCAACATATTTGTCGGTTACTATTTTAAAAGTAATCGACAAGATTTTTATTTTCAACATATTCGTCGGTTACTATTTCAAAAGTAATCGGTAAGACTTTATTTTCAGCATATTCGTTGGTTACTATTTCAAAAGTAATCGGTAAGATTTTTATTTTCAACATATTCGTCGGTTACTATTTCGAAAGTAATCGGCATGATTTATTTTCAGCACATTCGTCGGTTACTATTTCAAAAGTAATCGGCTAGATTTTTATTTTCAACATATTTGTCGGTTACTATTTTAAAAGTAATCGACAAGATTTTTAATTTCAACATATTCGTCGGTTACTATTTCAAAAGTAATCGGCAAGACTTTATTTTCAGCATATTCGTTGGTTACTATTTCAAAAGTAATCAGTAAGATTTTTTTTTCCACATATTCGTCGGTTACTATTTCAAAGTTAATCGGCATGATTTATTTTCAGTACATTCGTTGGTTACTATTTCGAAAGTAATCGGCAAGATTTTTATTTTCAACATATTTGTCGGTTACTATTTTAAAAGTAATCGACAAGATTTTTATTTTCAACATATTCGTCGGTTACTATTTCAAAAGTAATCGGCAAGATTTTTATTTTCAACATGTTCGTCGGTTACTATTTCAAAATTAATCGGCATGATTTTTATTTTCAACATATTTGTCGGTTACTATTTTAAAAGTAATCGACAAGATTTTTATTTTCAACATATTCGTCGGTTCCTATTTCAAAAGTAATCGGCAAGACTTTATTTTCAGCATATTCCTTTGTTACTATTTCAAAAGTAATCGGTAAGATTTTTATTTTCAACATATTCGTCGCTTACTATTTCGAAAGTAATCGGCATGATTTATTTTCAGCACATTCGTCGGTTACTATTTCAAAAGTAATCGGCAAGATTTTTATTTTCAGCATATTCGTCGGTGACTATTTCAAAAGTAATCGGCAAGATTTTTATTTTCAGCATATTCGTCGGTGACTATTTCAAAAGTAATCGGCAAGATTTTTATTTTCAACATATTTGTCGGTTACTATTTTAAAAGTAATCGACAAGATTTTTATTTTCAACATATTCGTCGGTTACTATTTCAAAAGTAATCGGCAAGATTTTTATTTTCAACATGTTCGTCGGTTACTATTTCAAAAGTAATCGGCATGATTTTTATTTTCAACATATTTGTCGGTTACTATTTTAAAAGTAATCGACAAGATTTTTATTTTCAACATATTCGTCGGTTCCTATTTCAAAAGTAATCGGCAAGACTTTATTTTCAGTACATTCGTTGGTTACTATTTTAAAAGTAATCGGTAAGATTTTTTTTTTCAACATATTCGTCGCTTACTATTTCGAAAGTAAACGGCATGATTTATTTTCAGCACATTCGTCGGTTACTATTTCAAAAGTAATCGGCAAGATTTTTATTTTCAGCATATTCGTCGGTGACTATTTCAAAAGTAATCGGCAAGATTTTTATTTTCAACATATTTGTCGGTTACTATTTTAAAAGTAATCGACAAGATTTTTATTTTCAACATATTCGTCGGTTACTATTTCAAAAGTAATCGGTAAGACTTTATTTTCAGCATATTCGTTGGTTACTATTTCAAAAGTAATCGGTAAGATTTTTATTTTCAACATATTCGTCGGTTACTATTTCGAAAGTAATCGGCATGATTTATTTTCAGCACATTCGTCGGTTACTATTTCAAAAGTAATCGGCTAGATTTTTATTTTCAACATATTTGTCGGTTACTATTTTAAAAGTAATCGACAAGATTTTTAATTTCAACATATTCGTCGGTTACTATTTCAAAAGTAATCGGCAAGACTTTATTTTCAGCATATTCGTTGGTTACTATTTCAAAAGTAATCAGTAAGATTTTTTTTTCCACATATTCGTCGGTTACTATTTCAAAGTTAATCGGCATGATTTATTTTCAGTACATTCGTTGGTTACTATTTCGAAAGTAATCGGCAAGATTTTTATTTTCAACATATTTGTCGGTTACTATTTTAAAAGTAATCGACAAGATTTTTATTTTCAACATATTCGTCGGTTACTATTTCAAAAGTAATCGGCAAGATTTTTATTTTCAACATGTTCGTCGGTTACTATTTCAAAATTAATCGGCATGATTTTTATTTTCAACATATTTGTCGGTTACTATTTTAAAAGTAATCGACAAGATTTTTATTTTCAACATATTCGTCGGTTCCTATTTCAAAAGTAATCGGCAAGACTTTATTTTCAGCATATTCCTTTGTTACTATTTCAAAAGTAATCGGTAAGATTTTTATTTTCAACATATTCGTCGCTTACTATTTCGAAAGTAATCGGCATGATTTATTTTCAGCACATTCGTCGGTTACTATTTCAAAAGTAATCGGCAAGATTTTTATTTTCAGCATATTCGTCGGTGACTATTTCAAAAGTAATCGGCAAGATTTTTATTTTCAGCATATTCGTCGGTGACTATTTCAAAAGTAATCGGCAAGATTTTTATTTTCAACATATTTGTCGGTTACTATTTTAAAAGTAATCGACAAGATTTTTATTTTCAACATATTCGTCGGTTACTATTTCAAAAGTAATCGGCAAGATTTTTATTTTCAACATGTTCGTCGGTTACTATTTCAAAAGTAATCGGCATGATTTTTATTTTCAACATATTTGTCGGTTACTATTTTAAAAGTAATCGACAAGATTTTTATTTTCAACATATTCGTCGGTTCCTATTTCAAAAGTAATCGGCAAGACTTTATTTTCAGTACATTCGTTGGTTACTATTTTAAAAGTAATCGGTAAGATTTTTTTTTTCAACATATTCGTCGCTTACTATTTCGAAAGTAAACGGCATGATTTATTTTCAGCACATTCGTCGGTTACTATTTCAAAAGTAATCGGCAAGATTTTTATTTTCAGCATATTCGTCGGTGACTATTTCAAAAGTAATCGGCAAGATTTTTATTTTCAACATATTTGTCGGTTACTATTTTAAAAGTAATCGACAAGATTTTTATTTTCAACATATTCGTCGGTTACTATTTCAAAAGTAATCGGCAAGACTTTATTTTCAGCATATTCGTTGGTTACTATTTCAAAAGTAATCGGTAAGACTTTATTTTCAGTACATTCGTTGGTTACTATTTTAAAAGTAATCGACAAGATTTTTATTTTCAACATATTCGTCGGTTCCTATTTCAAAAGTAATCGGCAAGACTTTATTTTCAGTACATTCGTTGGTTACTATTTTAAAAGTAATCGGTAAGATTTTTTTTTTCAACATATTCGTCGCTTACTATTTCGAAAGTAATCGGCATGATTTATTTTCAGCACATTCGTCGGTTACTATTTCAAAAGTAATCGGCAAGATTTTTATTTTCAACATATTTGTCGGTTACTATTTTAAAAGTAATCGACAAGATTTTTATTTTCAACATATTCGTCGGTTACTATTTCAAAAGTAATCGGTAAGACTTTATTTTCAGCATATTCGTTGGTTACTATTTCAAAAGTAATCGGTAAGATTTTTATTTTCAACATATTCGTCGGTTACTATTTCGAAAGTAATCGGCATGATTTATTTTCAGCACATTCGTCGGTTACTATTTCAAAAGTAATCGGCTAGATTTTTATTTTCAACATATTTGTCGGTTACTATTTTAAAAGTAATCGACAAGATTTTTAATTTCAACATATTCGTCGGTTACTATTTCAAAAGTAATCGGCAAGACTTTATTTTCAACATATTCGTTGGTTACTATTTCAAAAGTAATCAGTAAGATTTTTTTTTCCACATATTCGTCGGTTACTATTTCAAAGTTAATCGGCATGATTTATTTTCAGTACATTCGTTGGTTACTATTTTAAAAGTAATCGGTAAGATTTTTATTTTCAACATATTCGTCGCTTACTATTTCGAAAGTAATCGGCATGATTTATTTTCAATACATTCATCGGTTACTATTTCAAAAGTAATCGACAAGATTTTTATTTTCAACATATTCGTCGGTTCCTATTTCAAAAGTAATCGGCAAGACTTTATTTTCAGTACATTCGTTGGTTACTATTTTAAAAGTAATCGGTAAGATTTTTTTTTTCAACATATTCGTCGCTTACTATTTCGAAAGTAATCGGCATGATTTATTTTCAGCACATTCGTCGGTTACTATTTCAAAAGTAATCGGCAAGATTTTTATTTTCAGCATATTCGTCGGTGACTATTTCAAAAGTAATCGGCAAGATTTTTATTTTCAACATATTTGTCGGTTACTATTTTAAAAGTAATCGACAAGATTTTTATTCTCAACATATTCGTCGGTTACTATTTCAAAAGTAATTGGCAAGACTTTATTTTCAGCATATTCGTCGGTTACTATTTCAAAAGTAATCGGTAAGATTTTTATTTTCAACATATTCGTCGGTTACTATTTCAAAGGTAATCGGCATGATTTATTTTCAGTACATTCGTTGGTTACTATTTTAAAAGTAATCGGTAAGATTTTTTTTTTCAACATATTCGTCGCTTACTATTTCGAAAGTAATCGGCATGATTTATTTTCAGCACATTCGTCGGTTACTATTTCAAAAGTAATCGGCAAGATTTTTATTTTCAGCATATTCGTCGGTGACTATTTCAAAAGTAATCGGCAAGATTTTTATTTTCAACATATTTGTCGGTTACTATTTTAAAAGTAATCGACAAGATTTTTATTTTCAACATATTCGTCGGTTACTATTTCAAAAGTAATCGGCAAGACTTTATTTTCAGCATATTCGTTGGTTACTATTTCAAAAGTAATCGGTAAGACTTTATTTTCAGTACATTCGTTGGTTACTATTTTAAAAGTAATCGACAAGATTTTTATTTTCAACATATTCGTCGGTTCCTATTTCAAAAGTAATCGGCAAGACTTTATTTTCAGTACATTCGTTGGTTACTATTTTAAAAGGAATCGGTAAGATTTTTTTTTTCAACATATTCGTCGCTTACTATTTCGAAAGTAATCGGCATGATTTATTTTCAGCACATTCGTCGGTTACTATTTCAAAAGTAATCGGCAAGATTTTTATTTTCAACATATTTGTCGGTTACTATTTTAAAAGTAATCGACAAGATTTTTATTTTCAACATATTCGTCGGTTACTATTTCAAAAGTAATCGGTAAGACTTTATTTTCAGCATATTCGTTGGTTACTATTTCAAAAGTAATCGGCAAGATTTTTATTTTTAGCTTATTTGTCGGTTATTATTTTAAAAGTAATCGACAAGATTTTTATTTTCAACATATTCATCGGTTCCTCTTTCAAAAGTAATCGGCAAGATTTTTAGTTTTAGCATATTTGTCGGTTACTATTTTAAAAGCAATCGAGAAGATTTTTATTTTCAACATATTTGTCGCTTACTATTTCAAAAGTAATCGGCATGATTTATTTTCAGCACATTCGTCGGTTACTATTTCAAAAGTAATCGGCAAGATTTATTTTCAGCACATATTCGTCGGTTACTATTTAAAAAGTAATGGGCAAGACTTTTATTTTCAGCACATTTGTCGGTTACTATTTCAATAGTAATCGGCATGATTTATTTTCAGCACATTCGTCGGTTACTATTTCAAAAATAATCGGCATGATTTATTTTCAACACATTCGTCGGTTACTATTTCAAAAGTAATCGACAAGATTTTTATTTTCAGCTTATTTGTCGGTTACTATTTTAAAAGTAATCGACAAGATTTTTAATTTCAACACATTCGTCGGTTACTATTTCAAAAGTAATCGGCATGATCTATTTTCTGCACAATCGTCGGTTACTTTTTCAAAAGTAATCGGCAAAATTTTTATTTTCAGCATATTTGTCGGTTACTATTTTAAAAGTAATCGACAAGATTTTTATTTTCAACATATTCGTCGGTTCCTATTTAAAAAGTAATCGGCAAGACTTTATTTTCAGTACATTCGTTGGTTACTATTTTAAAAGTAATCGGTAAGATTTTTATTTTCAACATATTCGTCGCTTACTATTTCGAAAGTAATCGGCATGATTTATTTTCAGCACATTCGTCGGTTACTATTTCAAAAGTAATCGGCAAGATTTTTATATTCAACATATTTGTCGGTTACTATTTTAAAAGTAATCGACAAGACTTTATATTCAACATATTTGTCGGTTACTATTTCAAAAGTAATCGGCAAGACTTTATTTTCAGCATATTCCTTTGTTACTATTTCAAAAGTAATCGGTAAGATTTTTATTTTCAACATATTCGTCGGTTACTATTTCAAAGGTAATCGGCATGATTTATTTTCAGTACATTCGTTGGTTACTATTTTAAAAGTAATCGGTAAGATTTTTATTTTCAACATATTCGTCGCTTACTATTTCAAAAGTAATCGGCATGATTTATTTTCAGCACATTCGTCAGGTTACTATTTCAAAAGTATTCGGCAAGACTTTTATTTTCAGCACATTTGTCGGTTACTATTTCAATAGTAATTGACATGATTTATTTTCAACACATTTGTCGGTTACTATTTCAAAAGTAATCGGCAAGACTTTATATTCAACACATTTGTCGGTTACTATTTCAAAAGTAATCGGCAAGACTTTATATTCAACATATTCGTCGGTTACTATTTCAAAAGTAATCGGCAAGATTTTTATTTTCATCATGTTCGTCGGTTACTATTTCAAAAGTAATCGGCATGATTTTTATTTTCAACATATTTGTCGGTTACTATTTTAAAAGTAATCGACAAGATTTTTATTTTCAACATATTCGTCGGTTCCTATTTCAAAAGTAATCGGCAAGACTTTATTTTCAGTACATTCGTTGGTTACTATTTTAAAAGTAATCGGTAAGATTTTTTTTTTCAACATATTCGTCGCTTACTATTTCGAAAGTAATCGGCATGATTTATTTTCAGCACATTCGTCGGTTACTATTTCAAAAGTAATCGGCAAGATTTTTATTTTCAGCATATTCGTCGGTGACTATTTCAAAAGTAATCGGCAAGATTTTTATTTTCAACATATTTGTCTGTTACTATTTTAAAAGTAATCGACAAGATTTTTATTTTCAACATATTCGTCGGTTACTATTTCAAAAGTAATCGGCAAGACTTTATTTTCAGCATATTCGTTGGTTACTATTTCAAAAGTAATCGGTAAGACTTTATTTTCAGTACATTCGTTGGTTACTATTTTAAAAGTAATCGACAAGATTTTTATTTTCAACATATTCGTCGGTTCCTATTTCAAAAGTAATCGGCAAGACTTTATTTTCAGTACATTCGTTGGTTACTATTTTAAAAGTAATCGGTAAGATTTTTTTTTTCAACATATTCGTCGCTTACTATTTCGAAAGTAATCGGCATGATTTATTTTCAGCACATTCGTCGGTTACTATTTCAAAAGTAATCGGCAAGATTTTTATTTTCAACATATTCGTCGGTTACTTTTTCAAAAGTAATCGGTAAGACTTTATTTTCAGCATATTCGTTGGTTACTATTTCAAAAGTAATCGGTAAGATTTTTATTTTCAACATATTCGTCGGTTACTATTTCGAAAGTAATCGGCATGATTTATTTTCAGCACATTCGTCGGTTACTATTTCAAAAGTAATCGGCTAGATTTTTATTTTCAACATATTTGTCGGTTACTATTTTAAAAGTAATCGACAAGATTTTTAATTTCAACAAATTCGTCGGTTACTATTTCAAAAGTAATCGGCAAGACTTTATTTTCAGCATATTCGTTGGTTACTATTTCAAAAGTAATCAGTAAGATTTTTTTTTCCACATATTCGTCGGTTACTATTTCAAAGTTAATCGGCATGATTTATTTTCAGTACATTCGTTGGTTACTATTTTAAAAGTAATCGGTAAGATTTTTATTTTCAACATATTCGTCGCTTACTATTTCGAAAGTAATCGGCATGATTTATTTTCAATACATTCATCGGTTACTATTTCAAAAGTAATCGACAAGATTTTTATTTTCAACATATTCGTCGGTTCCTATTTCAAAAGTAATCGGCAAGACTTTATTTTCAGTACATTCGTTGGTTACTATTTTAAAAGTAATCGGTAAGATTTTTTTTTTCAACATATTCGTCGCTTACTATTTCGAAAGTAATCGGCATGATTTATTTTCAGCACATTCGTCGGTTACTATTTCAAAAGTAATCGGCAAGATTTTTATTTTCAGCATATTCGTCGGTGACTATTTCAAAAGTAATCGGCAAGATTTTTATTTTCAACATATTTGTCGGTTACTATTTTAAAAGTAATCGACAAGATTTTTATTTTCAACATATTCGTCGGTTACTATTTCAAAAGTAATCGGCAAGACTTTATTTTCAGCATATTCGTTGGTTACTATTTCAAAAGTAATCGGTAAGACTTTATTTTCAGTACATTCGTTGGTTACTATTTTAAAAATAATCGACAAGATTTTTATTTTCAACATATTCGTCGGTTCCTATTTCAAAAGTAATCGGCAAGACTTTATTTTCAGTACATTCGTTGGTTACTATTTTAAAAGTAATCGGTAAGATTTTTTTTTTCAACATATTCGTCGCTTACTATTTCGAAAGTAATCGACATGATTTATTTTCAGCACATTCGTCGGTTACTATTTCAAAAGTAATCGGCAAGATTTTTATTTTCAACATATTTATCGGTTACTATTTTAAAAGTAATCGACAAGATTTTTATTTTCAACATATTCGTCGGTTACTATTTCAAAAGTAATCGGTAAGACTTTATTTTCAGCATATTCGTTGGTTACAATTTCAAAAGTAATCGGCAAGATTTTTATTTTTAGCTTATTTGTCGGTTATTATTTTAAAAGTAATCGACAAGATTTTTATTTTCAACATATTCATCGGTTCCTATTTCAAAAGTAATCGGCAAGATTTTTAGTTTTAGCATATTTGTCAGTTACTATTTTAAAAGCAATCGAGAAGATTTTTATTTTCAACATATTCGTCGCTTACTATTTCAAAAGTAATCGGCAGATTTATTTTCAGCACATTCGTCGGTTACTATTTCAAAAGTAATCGGCAAGATTTATTTTCAGCACATATTCGTCGGTTACTATTTAAAAAGTAATGGGCAAGACTTTTATTTTCAGCACATTTGTCGGTTACTATTTCAATAGTAATCGGCATGATTTATTTTCAGCACATTCGTCGGTTACTATTTCAAAAATAATCGGCATGATTTATTTTCAAAACATTCGTCGGTTACTATTTCAAAAGTAATCGGCATGATCTATTTTCTGCACAATCGTCGGTTACTATTTCAAAAGTAATCGGCAAGATTTTTATTTTCAGCATATTTGTCGGTTACTATTTTAAAAGTAATCGACAAGATTTTTATTTTCAACATATTCGTCGGTTCCTATTTAAAAAGTAATCGGCAAGACTTTATTTTCAGTACATTCGTTGGTTACTATTTTAAAAGTAATCGGTAAGATTTTTATTTTCAACATATTCGTCGCTTACTATTTCGAAAGTAATCGGCATGATTTATTTTCAGCACATTCGTCGGTTACTATTTCAAAAGTAATCGGCAAGATTTTTATTTTCAGCATATTCGTCGGTGACTATTTCAAAAGTAATCGGCAAGATTTTTATTTTCAACATATTTGTCTGTTACTATTTTAAAAGTAATCGACAAGATTTTTATTTTCAACATATTCGTCGGTTACTATTTCAAAAGTAATCGGCAAGACTTTATTTTCAGCATATTCGTTGGTTACTATTTCAAAAGTAATCGGTAAGACTTTATTTTCAGTACATTCGTTGGTTACTATTTTAAAAGTAATCGACAAGATTTTTATTTTCAACATATTCGTCGGTTCCTATTTCAAAAGTAATCGGCAAGACTTTATTTTCAGTACATTCGTTGGTTACTATTTTAAAAGTAATCGGTAAGATTTTTTTTTTCAACATATTCGTCGCTTACTATTTCGAAAGTAATCGGCATGATTTATTTTCAGCACATTCGTCGGTTACTATTTCAAAAGTAATCGGCAAGATTTTTATTTTCAACATATTCGTCGGTTACTTTTTCAAAAGTAATCGGTAAGACTTTATTTTCAGCATATTCGTTGGTTACTATTTCAAAAGTAATCGGTAAGATTTTTATTTTCAACATATTCGTCGGTTACTATTTCGAAAGTAATCGGCATGATTTATTTTCAGCACATTCGTCGGTTACTATTTCAAAAGTAATCGGCTAGATTTTTATTTTCAACATATTTGTCGGTTACTATTTTAAAAGTAATCGACAAGATTTTTAATTTCAACAAATTCGTCGGTTACTATTTCAAAAGTAATCGGCAAAACTTTATTTTCAGCATATTCGTTGGTTACTATTTCAAAAGTAATCAGTAAGATTTTTTTTTCCACATATTCGTCGGTTACTATTTCAAAGTTAATCGGCATGATTTATTTTCAGTACATTCGTTGGTTACTATTTTAAAAGTAATCGGTAAGATTTTTATTTTCAACATATTCGTCGCTTACTATTTCGAAAGTAATCGGCATGATTTATTTTCAATACATTCATCGGTTACTATTTCAAAAGTAATCGACAAGATTTTTATTTTCAACATATTCGTCGGTTCCTATTTCAAAAGTAATCGGCAAGACTTTATTTTCAGTACATTCGTTGGTTACTATTTTAAAAGTAATCGGTAAGATTTTTTTTTTCAACATATTCGTCGCTTACTATTTCGAAAGTAATCGGCATGATTTATTTTCAGCACATTCGTCGGTTACTATTTCAAAAGTAATCGGCAAGATTTTTATTTTCAGCATATTCGTCGGTGACTATTTCAAAAGTAATCGGCAAGATTTTTATTTTCAACATATTTGTCGGTTACTATTTTAAAAGTAATCGACAAGATTTTTATTTTCAACATATTCGTCGGTTACTATTTCAAAAGTAATCGGCAAGACTTTATTTTCAGCATATTCGTTGGTTACTATTTCAAAAGTAATCGGTAAGACTTTATTTTCAGTACATTCGTTGGTTACTATTTTAAAAATAATCGACAAGATTTTTATTTTCAACATATTCGTCGGTTCCTATTTCAAAAGTAATCGGCAAGACTTTATTTTCAGTACATTCGTTGGTTACTATTTTAAAAGTAATCGGTAAGATTTTTTTTTTCAACATATTCGTCGCTTACTATTTCGAAAGTAATCGGCATGATTTATTTTCAGCACATTCGTCGGTTACTATTTCAAAAGTAATCGGCAAGATTTTTATTTTCAACATATTTATCGGTTACTATTTTAAAAGTAATCGACAAGATTTTTATTTTCAACATATTCGTCGGTTACTATTTCAAAAGTAATCGGTAAGACTTTATTTTCAGCATATTCGTTGGTTACAATTTCAAAAGTAATCGGCAAGATTTTTATTTTTAGCTTATTTGTCGGTTATTATTTTAAAAGTAATCGACAAGATTTTTATTTTCAACATATTCATCGGTTCCTATTTCAAAAGTAATCGGCAAGATTTTTAGTTTTAGCATATTTGTCAGTTACTATTTTAAAAGCAATCGAGAAGATTTTTATTTTCAACATATTCGTCGCTTACTATTTCAAAAGTAATCGGCATGATTTATTTTCAGCACATTCGTCGGTTACTATTTCAAAAGTAATCGGCAAGATTTATTTTCAGCACATATTCGTCGGTTACTATTTAAAAAGTAATGGGCAAGACTTTTATTTTCAGCACATTTGTCGGTTACTATTTCAATAGTAATCGGCATGATTTATTTTCAGCACATTCGTCGGTTACTATTTCAAAAATAATCGGCATGATTTATTTTCAACACATTCGTCGGTTACTATTTCAAAAGTAATCGGCATGATCTATTTTCTGCACAATCGTCGGTTACTATTTCAAAAGTAATCGGCAAGATTTTTATTTTCAGCATATTTGTCGGTTACTATTTTAAAAGTAATCGACAAGATTTTTATTTTCAACATATTCGTCGGTTCCTATTTAAAAAGTAATCGGCAAGACTTTATTTTCAGTACATTCGTTGGTTACTATTTTAAAAGTAATCGGTAAGATTTTTATTTTCAACATATTCGTCGCTTACTATTTTGAAAGTAATCGGCATGATTTATTTTCAGCACATTCGTCGGTTACTATTTCAAAAGTAATCGGCAAGATTTTTATATTCAACATATTTGTCGGTTACTATTTTAAAAGTAATCGACAAGATTTTTATTTTCAACATATTCGTCGGTTACTATTTCAAAAGTAATCGGCAAGACTTTATTTTCAGCATATTCCTTTGTTACTATTTCAAAAGTAATCGGTAAGATTTTTATTTTCAACATATTCGTCGGTTACTATTTCAAAGGTAATCGGCATGATTTATTTTCAGTACATTCGTTGGTTACTATTTTAAAAGTAATCGGTAAGATTTTTATTTTCAACATATTCGTCGCTTACTATTTCAAAAGTAATCGGCATGATTTATTTTCAGCACATTCGTCAGGTTACTATTTCAAAAGTATTCGGCAAGACTTTTATTTTCAGCACATTTGTCGGTTACTATTTCAATAGTAATTGGCATGATTTATTTTCAACACATTTGTCGGTTACTATTTCAAAAGTAATCGGCAAGACTTTATATTCAACACATTCGTCGGTTACTATTTCAAAGGTAATCGGCAAGATTTATTTTCAGCACATTCGTCGGTTACTATTTCAAAAGTAATCGGCAAGATTTTTATTTTTAGCATATTTGTCTGTTACTATTTTAGAATTAATCGGCAAGACTATATTTTCAGCACATTCGTCGGTTACTATTTCAAAAGTAACCGGCAAGATTTATTTTCAGCACATATTCGTCGGTTACTATATCAAAGGTAATCGGCAAGATTTATTTTCAGCACATTCGTCGGTTACTATTTCAAAAGTAATCGGCAAGATTTTTATTTTCAACATATTTGTCGGTTACTATTTTAAAAGTAATCGACAAGATTTTTATTTTCAACATATTCGTCAGTTACTATTTCAAAAGTAATCGGCAAGACTTTATTTTCAGCAATTTCTTTGGTTACTTTTTTAAAAGTAATCGGTAAGATTTTTATTTCCAACATATTCATCGCTTACTATTTCAAAAGTAATCAGCATGATTTATTTTCAGCACATTCGTCGGTTACTATTTCAAAAGTAATCGGCAAGATTTTTATTTTCAGCATATTGGTCGGTGACTATTTCAATAGTAATCGGCAAGATTTTTATTTTCAGCATATTTGTCGGTTTCTTTTTCAAAAGTAATCGGCAAGATTTTTATTTTTAGCATATTTGTCGGTTACTATTTTAAAAGTAATCGGCAAGATTTTTATTTTCAACATATTCGTCGGTTCCTATTTCAAAAGTAATCGGCAAGATTTTTAGTTTTAGCATATTTGTCGGTTACTATTTTAAAAGTAATCGAGAAGATTTTTATTTTCAACATATTCGTCGCTTACTATTTCAAAAGTAATCGGCATGATTTATTTTCAGCACATTCGTCGGTTACTATTTCAAAAGTAATCGGCAAGATTTATTTTCAGCACATATTCGTCGGTTACTATTTCAAAAGTAATGGGCAAGACTTTTATTTTCAGCACATTTGTCGGTTACTATTTCAATAGTAATCGGCATGATTAATTTTAAGCACATTCGTCGGTTACTATTTCAAAAATAATCGGCATGATTTATTTTCAACACATTCGTCGGTTACTATTTCAAAAGTAATCGGCATGAACTATTTTCTGCACATTCGTCGCTTACTATTTCAAAAGTAATCAGCATGATTTATTTTCAGCACATTCGTCGGTTACTATTTCAAAAGTAATCGGCAAGATTTTTATTTTCAGCATATTGGTCGGTGACTATTTCAATAGTAATCGGCAAGATTTTTATTTTCAGCATATTTGTCGGTTACTTTTTCAAAAGTAATCGGCAAGATTTTTATTTTTAGCATATTTGTCGGTTACTATTTTAAAAGTAATCGGCAAGATTTTTATTTTCAACATATTCGTCGGTTCCTATTTCAAAAGTAATCGGCAAGATTTTTAGTTTTAGCATATTTGTCGGTTACTATTTTAAAAGTAATCGAGAAGATTTTTATTTTCAACATATTCGTCGCTTACTATTTCAAAAGTAATCGGCATGATTTATTTTCAGCACATTCGTCGGTTACTATTTCAAAAGTAATCGGCAAGATTTATTTTCAGCACATATTCGTCGGTTACTATTTCAAAAGTAATGGGCAAGACTTTTATTTTCAGCACATTTGTCGGTTACTATTTCAATAGTAATCGGCATGATTAATTTTAAGCACATTCGTCGGTTACTATTTCAAAAATAATCGGCATGATTTATTTTCAACACATTCGTCGGTTACTATTTCAAAAGTAATCGGCATGAACTATTTTCTGCACATTCGTCGGTTACTATTTCAAAAGTAATCGGCAAGATTTTTATTTTTAGCTTATTTGTCGGTTATTATTTTAAAAGTAATCGACAAGATTTTTATTTTCAACATATTCGTCGGTTCCTATTTCAAAAGTAATCAGCAAGATTTTTAGTTTTAGCATATTTGTCGGTTACTATTTTAAAAGCAATCGAGAAGATTTTTATTTTCAACATATTCTTCGCTTACTATTTCAAAAGTAATCGGCATGATTTATTTTCAGCACATTCGTCGGTTACTATTTCAAAAGTAATCGGCAAGATTTATTTTCAGCACATATTCGTCGGTTACTATTTAAAAAGTAATGGGCAAGACTTTTATTTTCAGCACATTTGTCGGTTACTATTTCAATAGTAATCGGCATGATTTATTTTCAGCACATTCGTCGGTTACTATTTCAAAAATAATCGGCATGATTTATTTTCAACACATTCGTCGGTTACTATTTCAAAAGTAATCGGCATGATCTATTTTCTGCACAATCGTCGGTTACTATTTCAAAAGTAATCGGCAAGATTTTTATTTTCAGCATATTTGTCGGTTACTATTTTAAAAGTAATCGACAAGATTTTTATTTTCAACATATTCGTCGGTTCCTATTTAAAAAGTAATCGGCAAGACTTTATTTTCAGTACATTCGTTGGTTACTATTTTAAAAGTAATCGGTAAGATTTTTATTTTCAACATATTCGTCGCTTACTATTTCGAAAGTAATCGGCATGATTTATTTTCAGCACATTCGTCGGTTACTATTTCAAAAGTAATCGGCAAGATTTTTATATTCAACATATTTGTCGGTTACTATTTTAAAAGTAATCGACAAGATTTTTATTTTCAACATATTCGTCGGTTACTATTTCAAAAGTAATCGGCAAGACTTTATTTTCAGCATATTCCTTTGTTACTATTTCAAAAGTAATCGGTAAGATTTTTATTTTCAACATATTCGTCGGTTACTATTTCAAAGGTAATCGGCATGATTTATTTTCAGTACATTCGTTGGTTACTATTTTAAAAGAAATCGGTAAGATTTTTATTTTCAACATATTCGTCGCTTACTATTTCAAAAGTAATCGGCATGATTTATTTTCAGCACATTCGTCAGGTTACTATTTCAAAAGTATTCGGCAAGACTTTTATTTTCAGCACATTTGTCGGTTACTATTTCAATAGTAATTGGCATGATTTATTTTCAACACATTTGTCGGTTACTATTTCAAAAGTAATCGGCAAGACTTTATATTCAACACATTCGTCGGTTACTATTTCAAAAGTAATCGGCATGATCTATTTTCTGCACATTCGTCGGTTACTATTTCAAAAGTAATCAGCAAAATTTTTATATTCAGCATATTCGTCGGTTACTATTTCAAAGGTAATCGGCAAGATTTATTTTCAGCACATTCGTCGGTTACTATTTCAAAAGTAATCGGCAAGATTTTTATTTTTAGCATATTTGTCTGTTACTATTTTAGAATTAATCGGCAAGACTATATTTTCAGCACATTCGTCGGTTACTATTTCAAAAGTAACCGGCAAGATTTATTTTCAGCACATATTCGTCGGTTACTATATCAAAGGTAATCGGCAAGATTTATTTTCAGCACATTCGTCGGTTACTATTTCAAAAGTAATCGGCAAGATTTTTATTTTCAACATATTTGTCGGTTACTATTTTAAAAGTAATCGACAAGATTTTTATTTTCAACATATTCGTCAGTTACTATTTCAAAAGTAATCGGCAAGACTTTATTTTCAGCACATTCTTTGGTTACTTTTTTAAAAGTAATCGGTAAGATTTTTATTTCCAACATATTCATCGCTTACTATTTCAAAAGTAATCAGCATGATTTATTTTCAGCACATTCGTCGGTTACTATTTCAAAAGTAATCGGCAAGATTTTTATTTTCAGCATATCTGTCGGTGACTATTTCAATAGTAATCGGCAAGATTTTTATTTTCAGCATATTTGTCGGTTACTTTTTCAAAAGTAATCGGCAAGATTTTTATTTTTAGCATATTTGTCGGTTACTATTTTAAAAGTAATCGGCAAGATTTTTATTTTCAACATATTCGTCGGTTCCTATTTCAAAAGTAATCGGCAAGATTTTTAGTTTTAGCATATTTGTCGGTTACTATTTTAAAAGTAATCGAGAAGATTTTTATTTTCAACATATTCGTCGCTTACTATTTCAAAAGTAATCGGCATGATTTATTTTCAGCACATTCGTCGGTTACTATTTCAAAAGTAATCGGCAAGATTTATTTTCAGCACATTTGTCGGTTACTATTTCAAAAGTAATCGGCATGATTAATTTTAAGCACATTTGTCGGTTACTATTTCAAAAATAATCGGCATGATTTATTTTCAACACATTCGTCGGTTACTATTTCAAAAGTAATCGGCATGAACTATTTTCAACACATTCGTCGGTTACTATTTCAAAAGTAATCGGCAAGATTTTTATTTTTAGCTTATTTGTCGGTTATTATTTTAAAAGTAATCGACAAGATTTTTATTTTCAACATATTCGTCGGTTCCTATTTCAAAAGTAATCGGCAAGATTTTTAGTTTTAGCATATTTGTCGGTTACTATTTTAAAAGCAATCGAGAAGATTTTTATTTTCAACATATTCGTCGCTTACTATTTCAAAAGTAATCGGCATGATTTATTTTCAGCACATTCGTCGGTTACTATTTCAAAAGTAATCGGCAAGATTTATTTTCAGCACATATTCGTCGGTTACTATTTAAAAAGTAATGGGCAAGACTTTTATTTTCAGCACATTTGTCGGTTACTATTTCAATAGTAATCGGCATGATTTATTTTCAGCACATTCGTCGGTTACTATTTCAAAAATAATCGGCATGATTTATTTTCAACACATTCGTCGGTTACTATTTCAAAAGTAATCGGCATGATCTATTTTCTGCACAATCGTCGGTTACTATTTCAAAAGTAATCGGCAAGATTTTTATTTTCAGCATATTTGTCGGTTACTATTTTAAAAGTAATCGACAAGATTTTTATTTTCAACATATTCGTCGGTTCCTATTTAAAAAGTAATCGGCAAGACTTTATTTTCAGTACATTCGTTGGTTACTATTTTAAAAGTAATCGGTAAGATTTTTATTTTCAACATATTCGTCGCTTACTATTTCGAAAGTAATCGGCATGATTTATTTTCAGCACATTCGTCGGTTACTATTTCAAAAGTAATCGGCAAGATTTTTATATTCAACATATTTGTCGGTTACTATTTTAAAAGTAATCGACAAGATTTTTATTTTCAACATATTCGTCGGTTACTATTTCAAAAGTAATCGGCAAGACTTTATTTTCAGCATATTCCTTTGTTACTATTTCAAAAGTAATCGGTAAGATTTTTATTTTCAACATATTCGTCGGTTACTATTTCAAAGGTAATCGGCATGATTTATTTTCAGTACATTCGTTGGTTACTATTTCAAAAGTAATCGGCAAGATTTATTTTCAGCACATATTCGTCGGTTACTATTTAAAAAGTAATGGGCAAGACTTTTATTTTCAGCACATTTGTCGGTTACTATTTCAATAGTAATCGGCATGATTTATTTTCAGCACATTCGTCGGTTACTATTTCAAAAATAATCGGCATGATTTATTTTCAACACATTCGTCGGTTACTATTTCAAAAGTAATCGGCATGATCTATTTTCTGCACAATCGTCGGTTACTATTTCAAAAGTAATCGGCAAGATTTTTATTTTCAGCATATTTGTCGGTTACTATTTTAAAAGTAATCGACAAGATTTTTATTTTCAACATATTCGTCGGTTCCTATTTAAAAAGTAATCGGCAAGACTTTATTTTCAGTACATTCGTTGGTTACTATTTTAAAAGTAATCGGTAAGATTTTTATTTTCAACATATTCGTCGCTTACTATTTCGAAAGTAATCGGCATGATTTATTTTCAGCACATTCGTCGGTTACTATTTCAAAAGCAATCGGCAAGATTTTTATATTCAACATATTTGTCGGTTACTATTTTAAAAGTAATCGACAAGATTTTTATTTTCAACATATTCGTCGGTTACTATTTCAAAAGTAATCGGCAAGACTTTATTTTCAGCATATTCCTTTGTTACTATTTCAAAAGTAATCGGTAAGATTTTTATTTTCAACATATTCGTCGGTTACTATTTCAAAGGTAATCGGCATGATTTATTTTCAGTACATTCGTTGGTTACTATTTTAAAAGTAATCGGTAAGATTTTTATTTTCAACATATTCGTTGCTTACTATTTCAAAAGTAATCGGCATGATTTATTTTCAGCACATTCGTCAGGTTACTATTTCAAAAGTATTCGGCAAGACTTTTATTTTCAGCACATTTGTCGGTTACTATTTCAATAGTAATTGGCATGATTTATTTTCAACACATTTGTCGGTTACTATTTCAAAAGTAATCGGCAAGACTTTATATTCAACACATTCGTCGGTTACTATTTCAAAAGTAATCGGCATGATCTATTTTCTGCACATTCGTCGGTTACTATTTCAAAAGTAATCAGCAAAATTTTTATATTCAGCATATTCGTCGGTTACTATTTCAAAGGTAATCGGCAACATTTATTTTCAGCACATTCGTCGGTTACTATTTCAAAAGTAATCGGCAAGATTTTTATTTTTAGCATATTTGTCTGTTACTATTTTAGAATTAATCGGCAAGACTATATTTTCAGCACATTCGTCGGTTACTATTTCAAAAGTAACCGGCAAGATTTATTTTCAGCACATATTCGTCGGTTACTATATCAAAGGTAATCGGCAAGATTTATTTTCAGCACATTCGTCGGTTACTATTTCAAAAGTAATCGGCAAGATTTTTATTTTCAACATATTTGTCGGTTACTATTTTAAAAGTAATCGACAAGATTTTTATTTTCAACATATTCGTCAGTTACTATTTCAAAAGTAATCGGCAAGACTTTATTTTCAGCACATTCTTTGGTTACTTTTTTAAAAGTAATCGTCAAGATTTTTATTTCCAACATATTCATCGCTTACTATTTCAAAAGTAATCAGCATGATTTATTTTCAGCACATTCGTCGGTTACTATTTCAAAAGTAATCGGCAAGATTTTTATTTTCAGCATATTGGTCGGTGACTATTTCAATAGTAATCGGCAAGATTTTTATTTTCAGCATATTTGTCGGTTACTTTTTCAAAAGTAATCGGCAAGATTTTTATTTTTAGCATATTTGTCGGTTACTATTTTAAATGTAATCGGCAAGATTTTTATTTTCAACATATTCGTCGGTTCCTATTTCAAAAGTAATCGGCAAGATTTTTAGTTTTAGCATATTTGTCGGTTACTATTTTAAAAGTAATCGAGAAGATTTTTATTTTCAACATATTCGTCGCTTACTATTTCAAAAGTAATCGGCATGATTTATTTTCAGCACATTCGTCGGTTACTATTTCAAAAGTAATCGGCAAGATTTATTTTCAGCACATATTCGTCGGTTACTATTTCAAAAGTAATGGGCAAGACTTTTATTTTCAGCACATTTGTCGGTTACTATTTCAATAGTAATCGGCATGATTAATTTTAAGCACATTCGTCGGTTACTATTTCAAAAATAATCGGCATGATTTATTTTCAACACATTCGTCGGTTACTATTTCAAAAGTAATCGGCATGAACTATTTTCTGCACATTCGTCGGTTACTATTTCAAAGGTAATCGGCAAGATTTTTATTTTTAGCTTATTTGTCGGTTATTATTTTAAAAGTAATCGACAAGATTTTTATTTTCAACATATTCGTCGGTTCCTATTTCAAAAGTAATCGGCAAGATTTTTAGTTTTAGCATATTTGTCGGTTACTATTTTAAAAGCAATCGAGAAGATTTTTATTTTCAACATATTCGTCGCTTACTATTTCAAAAGTAATCGGCATGATTTATTTTCAGCACATTCGTCGGTTACTATTTCAAAAGTAATCGGCAAGATTTATTTTCAGCACATATTCGTCGGTTACTATTTAAAAAGTAATGGGCAAGACTTTTATTTTCAGCACATTTGTCGGTTACTATTTCAATAGTAATCGGCATGATTTATTTTCAGCACATTCGTCGGTTACTATTTCAAAAATAATCGGCATGATTTATTTTCAACACATTCGTCGGTTACTATTTCAAAAGTAATCGGCATGATCTATTTTCTGCACAATCGTCGGTTACTATTTCAAAAGTAATCGGCAAGATTTTTATTTTCAGCATATTTGTCGGTTACTATTTTAAAAGTAATCGACAAGATTTTTATTTTCAACATATTCGTCGGTTCCTATTTAAAAAGTAATCGGCAAGACTTTATTTTCAGTACATTCGTTGGTTACTATTTTAAAAGTAATCGGTAAGATTTTTATTTTCAACATATTCGTCGCTTACTATTTCGAAAGTAATCGGCATGATTTATTTTCAGCACATTTGTCGGTTACTATTTCAAAAGTAATCGGCAAGATTTTTATATTCAACATATTTGTCGGTTACTATTTTAAAAGTAATCGACAAGATTTTTATTTTCAACATATTCGTCGGTTACTATTTCAAAAGTAATCGGCAAGACTTTATTTTCAGCATATTCCTTTGTTACTATTTCAAAAGTAATCGGTAAGATTTTTATTTTCAACATATTCGTCGGTTACTATTTCAAAGGTAATCGGCATGATTTATTTTCAGTACATTCGTTGGTTACTATTTTAAAAGTAATCGGTAAGATTTTTATTTTCAACATATTCGTCGCTTACTATTTCAAAAGTAATCGGCATGATTTATTTTCAGCACATTCGTCAGGTTACTATTTCAAAAGTATTCGGCAAGACTTTTATTTTCAGCACATTTGTCGGTTACTATTTCAATAGTAATTGGCATGATTTATTTTCAACACATTTGTCGGTTACTATTTCAAAAGTAATCGGCAAGACTTTATATTCAACACATTCGTCGGTTACTATTTCAAAAGTAATCGGCATGATCTATTTTCTGCACATTCGTCGGTTACTATTTCAAAAGTAATCAGCAAAATTATTATATTCAGCATATTCGTCGGTTACTATTTCAAAGGTAATCGGCAAGATTTATTTTCAGCACATTCGTCGGTTACTATGTCAAAAGTAATCGGCAAGATTTTTATTTTTAGCATATTTGTCTGTTACTATTTTAGAATTAATCGGCAAGACTATATTTTCAGCACATTCGTCGGTTACTATTTCAAAAGTAATCGGCAAGACTTTATTTTCAGCACATTCGTCGGTTACTATTTCAATAGTAATCGGCAAGATTTTTATTTTCAGCATGTACGTCGGTTACTATTTCAAAAGTAATCGGCAAGATTTTTATCTTCAGCATATTTGTCGGTTACTATTTTAAAAGTAATCGGCAAGACTTTATTTTCAGCACATTCGTCGATTACTATTTCAAAAGTAATCGGCAAGATTTTTATTTTCAACATATTCAACGGTTACTATTTCAAAAGTAATCGGCAAGTCTTTATTTTCAGCACATTCATTGGTTACTTTTTTAAAAGTAATCGGTAAGATTTTTATTTCCAACATATTCATCGCTTACTATATCAAAAGTAATCAGCATGATTTATTTTCAGCACATTCGTCGGTTACTATTTCAAAAGTAATCGACAAGATTTTTATTTTCAGCATATTGGTCGGTGACTATTTCAAAAGTAATCGGCAAGATTTTTATTTTCAGCATATTTGTCGGTTACTTTTTCAAAAGTAATCGGCAAGATTTTTATTTTCAGCATATTTGTCGGTTACTATTTTAAAAGTAATCGACAAGATTTTTATTTTCAACATATTTGTCGGTTACTATTTCAAAAGTAATCGGCAAGACTTTATTTTCAGCATATTCGTTGTTACTATTTCAAAAGTAATCGGTAAGATTTTTATTTTCAACATATTCGTCGCTTACTATTTCAAAAGTAATCGGCATGATTTATTTTCAGCACATTCGTCGGTTACTATTTCAAAAGTAATCGGCAAGATTTATTTTAAGCACATTCGTCGGTTACTATTTCAAAAATAATCGGCATGATTTCTTTCAACACATTCGTCGGTTACTATTTCAAAAGTAATCGGCATGAACTATTTTCTGCACATTCGTCGGTTACTATTTCAAAAGTAATCGGCAAGATTTTTATTTTCTGCACATTCGTCGGTTACTATTTCAAAAGTAATCGGCAAGATATTTATTTTTAGCTTATTTGTCGGTTATTATTTTAAAAGTAATCGACAAGATTTTTATTTTCAACATATTCGTCGGTTCCTATTTCAAAAGTAATCGGCAAGATTTTTAGTTTTAGCATATTTGTCGGTTGCTATTTTAAAAGCAATCGAGAAGATTTTTATTTTCAACATATTCGTCGCTTACTATTTCAAAAGTAATCGGCATGATTTATTTTCAGCACATTCGTCGGTTACTATTTCAAAAGTAATCGGCAAGATTTATTTTCAGCACATATTCGTCGATTACTATATCAAAGGTAATCGGCAAGATTTATTTTCAGCACATTCGTCGGTTACTATTTCAAAAGTAATCGACAAGATTTTTATTTTCAACATATTTGTCGGTTACTATTTTAAAAGTAATCGACAAGATTTTTATTTTCAACATATTCGTCAGTTACTATTTCGAAAGTAATCGGCAAGACTTTATTTTCAGCACATTCTTTGGTTACTTTTTTAAAAGTAATCGGTAAGATTTTTATTTCCAACATATTCATCGCTTACTATTTCAAAAGTAATCAGCATGATTTATTTTCAGCACATTCGTCGGTTACTATTTTAAAAGTAATCGGCAAGATTTTTATTTTCAGCATATTGGTCGGTGACTATTTCAAAAGTAATCGGCAAGATTTTTAGTTTTAGCATATTTGTCGGTTACTATTTTAAAAGTAATCGAGAAGATTTTTATTTTCAACATATTCGTCGCTTACTATTTCAAAAGTAATCGGCATGATTTATTTTCAGCACATTCGTCGGTTACTATTTCAAAAGTAATCGGCAAGATTTATTTTCAGCACATATTCGTCGGTTACTATTTCAAAAGTAATGGGCAAGACTTTTATTTTCAGCACATTTGTCGGTTACTATTTCAATAGTAATCGGCATGATTAATTTTAAGCACATTCGTCGGTTACTATTTCAAAAATAATCGGCATGATTTATTTTCAACACATTCGTCGGTTACTATTTCAAAAGTAATCGGCATGAACTATTTTCTGCACATTCGTCGGTTACTATTTCAAAAGTAATCGGCAAGATTTTTATTTTTAGCTTATTTGTCGGTTATTATTTTAAAAGTAATCGACAAGATTTTTATTTTCAACATATTCGTCGGTTCCTATTTCAAAAGTAATCGGCAAGATTTTTAGTTTTAGCATATTTGTCGGTTACTATTTTAAAAGCAATCGAGAAGATTTTTATTTTCAACATATTCGTCGCTTACTATTTCAAAAGTAATCGGCATGATTTATTTTCAGCACATTCGTCGGTTACTATTTCAAAAGTAATCGGCAAGATTTATTTTCAGCACATATTCGTCGGTTACTATTTAAAAAGTAATGGGCAAGACTTTTATTTTCAGCACATTTGTCGGTTACTATTTCAATAGTAATCGGCATGATTTATTTTCAGCACATTCGTCGGTTACTATTTCAAAAATAATCGGCATGATTTATTTTCAACACATTCGTCGGTTACTATTTCAAAAGTAATCGGCATGATCTATTTTCTGCACAATCGTCGGTTACTATTTCAAAAGTAATCGGCAAGATTTTTATTTTCAGCATATTTGTCGGTTACTATTTTAAAAGTAATCGACAAGATTTTTATTTTCAACATATTCGTCGGTTCCTATTTAAAAAGTAATCGGCAAGACTTTATTTTCAGTACATTCGTTGGTTACTATTTTAAAAGTAATCGGTAAGATTTTTATTTTCAACATATTCGTCGCTTACTATTTCGAAAGTAATCGGCATGATTTATTTTCAGCACATTCGTCGGTTACTATTTCAAAAGTAATCGGCAAGATTTCTATATTCAACATATTTGTCGGTTACTATTTTAAAAGTAATCGACAAGATTTTTATTTTCAACATATTCGTCGGTTACTATTTCAAAAGTAATCGGCAAGACTTTATTTTCAGCATATTCCTTTGTTACTATTTCAAAAGTAATCGGTAAGATTTTTATTTTCAACATATTCGTCGGTTACTATTTCAAAGGTAATCGGCATGATTTATTTTCAGTACATTCGTTGGTTACTATTTTAAAAGTAATCGGTAAGATTTTTATTTTCAACATATTCGTCGCTTACTATTTCAAAAGTAATCGGCATGATTTATTTTCAGCACATTCGTCAGGTTACTATTTCAAAAGTATTCGGCAAGACTTTTATTTTCAGCACATTTGTCGGTTACTATTTCAATAGTAATTGGCATGATTTATTTTCAACACATTTGTCGGTTACTATTTCAAAAGTAATCGGCAAGACTTTATATTCAACACATTCGTCGGTTACTATTTCAAAAGTAATCGGCATGATCTATTTTCTGCACATTCGTCGGTTACTATTTCAAAAGTAATCAGCAAAATTTTTATATTCAGCATATTCGTCGATTACTATTTCAAAGGTAATCGGCAAGATTTATTTTCAGCACATTCGTCGGTTACTATTTCAAAAGTAATCGGCAAGATTTTTATTTTTAGCATATTTGTCTGTTACTATTTTAGAATTAATCGGCAAGACTATATTTTCAGCACATTCGTCGGTTACTATTTCAAAAGTAATCGGCAAGACTTTATTTTCAGCACATTCGTCGGTTACTATTTCAAAAGTAATCGGCAAGTCTTTATTTTCAGCACATTCATTGGTTACTTTTTTAAAAGTAATCGGTAAGATTTTTATTTCCAACATATTCATCGCTTACTATATCAAAAGTAATCAGCATGATTTATTTTCAGCACATTCGTCGGTTACTATTTCAAAGGTAATCGACAAGATTTTTATTTTCAGCATATTGGTCGGTGACTATTTCAAAAGTAATCGGCAAGATTTTTATTTTCAGCATATTTGTCGGTTACTTTTTCAAAAGTAATCGGCAAGATTTTTATTTTCAGCATATTTGTCGGTTACTATTTTAAAAGTAATCGACAAGATTTTTATTTTCAACATATTTGTCGTTTACTATTTCAAAAGTAATCGGCAAGACTTTATTTTCAGCATATTCGTTGTTACTATTTCAAAAGTAATCGGTAAGATTTTTATTTTAAACATATTCGTCGCTTACTATTTCAAAAGTAATCGGCATGATTTATTTTCAGCACATTCGTCGGTTACTATTTCAAAAGTAATCGGCAAGATTTATTTTAAGCACATTCGTCGGTTACTATTTCAAAAATAATCGGCATGATTTATTTTCAACACATTCGTCGGATACTATTTCAAAAGTAATCGGCATGAACTATTTTCTGCACATTCGTCGGTTACTACTTCAAAAGTAATCGGCAAGATTTTTATTTTTTGCACATTCGTTGGTTACTATTTTAAAAGTAATCGGTAAGATTTTTATTTTCAACATATTCGTCGCTTACTATTTCAAAAGTAATCGGCATGATTTATTTTCAGCACATTCGTCAGGTTACTATTTCAAAAGTATTCGGCAAGACTTTTATTTTCAGCACATTTGTCGGTTACTATTTCAATAGTAATTGGCATGATTTATTTTCAACACATTTGTCGGTTACTATTTCAAAAGTAATCGGCAAGACTTTATATTCAACACATTCGTCGGTTACTATTTCAAAAGTAATCGGCATGATCTATTTTCTGCACATTCGTCGGTTACTATTTCAAAAGTAATCAGCAAAATTTTTATATTCAGCATATTCGTCGATTACTATTTCAAAGGTAATCGGCAAGATTTATTTTCAGCACATTCGTCGGTTACTATTTCAAAAGTAATCGGCAAGATTTTTATTTTTAGCATATTTGTCTGTTACTATTTTAGAATTAATCGGCAAGACTATATTTTCAGCACATTCGTCGGTTACTATTTCAAAAGTAATCGGCAAGACTTTATTTTCAGCACATTCGTCGGTTACTATTTCAATAGTAATCGACAAGATTTTTATTTTCAGCATGTACGTCGGTTACTATTTCAAAAGTAATCGGCAAGATTTTTATCTTCAGCATATTTGTCGGTTACTATTTTAAAAGTAATCGGCAAGACTTTATTTTCAGCACATTCGTCGATTACTATTTCAAAAGTAATCGGCAAGATTTTTATTTTCAACATATTCGTCGGTTACTATTTCAATAGTAATCGGCAAGACTTTTATTTTCAGCAAATTTGTCGGTTACTATTTCAAAAGTAATCGGCAAGATTTTTATTTTCAGCATATTTGTCGGTTACTATTTTAAAAGTAATCAACAAGATTTTTATTTTCAACATATTTGTCGGTTACTATTTCAAAAGTAATCGGCAAGACTTTATTTTCAGCATATTCGTTGTTACTATTTCAAAAGTAATCGGTAAGATTTTTATTTTCAACATATTCGTCGCTTACTATTTCAAAAGTAATCGGCATGATTTATTTTCAGCACATTCGTCGGTTACTATTTCAAAAGTAATCGGCAAGATTTATTTTAAGCACATTCGTCGGTTACTATTTCAAAAATAATCGGCATGATTTATTTTCAACACATTCGTCGGTTACTATTTCAAAAGTAATCGGCATGAACTATTTTCTGCACATTCGTCGGTTACTATTTCAAAAGTAATCGGCAAGATTTTTATTTTCTGCACATTCGTCGGTTACTATTTCAAAAGTAATCGGCAAGATTTTTATTTTTAGCTTATTTGTCGGTTATTATTTTAAAAGTAATCGACAAGATTTTTATTTTCAACATATTCGTCGGTTCCTATTTCAAAAGTAATCGGCAAGATTTTTAGTTTTAGCATATTTGTCGGTTACTATTTTAAAAGCAATCGAGAAGATTTTTATTTTCAACATATTCGTCGCTTACTATTTCAAAAGTAATCGGCATGATTTATTTTCAGCACATTCGTCGGTTACTATTTCAAAAGTAATCGGCAAGATTTATTTTCAGCACATATTCGTCGGTTACTATATCAAAGGTAATCGGCAAGATTTATTTTCAGCACATTCGTCGGTTACTATTTCAAAAGTAATCGGCAAGATTTTTATTTTCAACATATTTGTCGGTTACTATTTTAAAAGTAATCGACAAGATTTTTATTTTCAACATATTCGTCAGTTACTATTTCAAAAGTAATCGGCAAGACTTTATTTTCAGCACATTCTTTGGTTACTTTTTTAAAAGTAATCGGTAAGATTTTTATTTCCAACATATTCATCGCTTACTATTTCAAAAGTAATCAGCATGATTTATTTTCAGCACATTCGTCGGTTACTATTTCAAAAGTAATCGGCAAGATTTTTATTTTCAGCATATTGGTCGGTGACTATTTCAAAAGTAATCGGCAAGATTTTTATTTTCAGCATATTTGTCGGTTACTTTTTCAAAAGTAATCGGCAAGATTTTTATTTTTAGCATATTTGTCGGTTACTATTTTAAAAGTAATCGGCAAGATTTTTATTTTCAACATATTCGTCGGTTCCTATTTCAAAAGTAATCGGCAAGATTTTTAGTTTTAGCATATTTGTCAGTTACTATTTTAAAAGTAATCGAGAAGATTTTTATTTTCAACATATTCGTCGCTTACTATTTCAAAAGTAATCGGCAAGATTTATTTTCAGCACATATTCGTCGGTTACTATTTCAAAAGTAATGGGCAAGACTTTTATTTTCAGCACATTTGTCGGTTACTATTTCAATAGTAATCGGCATGATTTATTTTAAGCACATTCGTCGGTTACTATTTCAAAAATAATCGGCATGATTTATTTTCAACACATTCGTCGGTTACTATTTTAAAAGTAATCGGCATGAACTATTTTCTGCACATTCGTCGGTTACTATTTCAAAAGTAATCGGCAAGATTTTTATTTTTAGCTTATTTGTCGGTTATTATTTTAAAAGTAATCGACAAGATTTTTATTTTCAACATATTCGTCGGTTCCTATTTCAAAAGTAATCGGCAAGGCTTTATTTCCAGCATATTCCTTTGTTACTATTTCAAAAGTAATCGGCATGAACTATTTTCTGCACATTCGTCGGTTACTATTTCAAAAGTAATCGGCAAGATTTTTATTTTTTGCACATTCGTTGGTTACTATTTTAAAAGTAATCGGTAAGATTTTTATTTTCAACATATTCGTCGCTTACTATTTCAAAAGTAATCGGCATGATTTATTTTCAGCACATTCGTCAGGTTACTATTTCAAAAGTATTCGGCAAGACTTTTATTTTCAGCACATTTGTCGGTTACTATTTCAATAGTAATTGGCATGATTTATTTTCAACACATTTGTCGGTTACTATTTCAAAAGTAATCGGCAAGACTTTATATTCAACACATTCGTCGGTTACTATTTCAAAAGTAATCGGCATGATCTATTTTCTGCACATTCGTCGGTTACTATTTCAAAAGTAATCAGCAAAATTTTTATATTCAGCATATTCGTCGATTACTATTTCAAAGGTAATCGGCAAGATTTATTTTCAGCACATTCGTCGGTTACTATTTCAAAAGTAATCGGCAAGATTTTTATTTTTAGCATATTTGTCTGTTACTATTTTAGAATTAATCGGCAAGACTATATTTTCAGCACATTCGTCGGTTACTATTTCAAAAGTAATCGGCAAGACTTTATTTTCAGCACATTCGTCGGTTACTATTTCAATAGTAATCGGCAAGATTTTTATTTTCAGCATGTACGTCGGTTACTATTTCAAAAGTAATCGGCAAGATTTTTATCTTCAGCATATTTGTCGGTTACTATTTTAAAAGTAATCGGCAAGACTTTATTTTCAGCACATTCGTCGATTACTATTTCAAAAGTAATCGGCAAGATTTTTATTTTCAACATATTCGTCGGTTACTATTTCAATAGTAATCGGCAAGACTTTTATTTTCAGCAAATTTGTCGGTTACTATTTCAAAAGTAATCGGCAAGATTTTTATTTTCAGCATATTTGTCGGTTACTATTTTAAAAGTAATCGACAAGATTTTTATTTTCAACATATTTGTCGGTTACTATTTCAAAAGTAATCGGCAAGACTTTATTTTCAGCATATTCGTTGTTACTATTTCAAAAGTAATCGGTAAGATTTTTATTTTCAACATATTCGTCGCTTACTATTTCAAAAGTAATCGGCATGATTTATTTTCAGCACATTCGTCGGTTACTATTTCAAAAGTAATCGGCAAGATTTATTTTAAGCACATTCGTCGGTTACTATTTCAAAAATAATCGGCATGATTTATTTTCAACACATTCGTCGGTTACTATTTCAAAAGTAATCGGCATGAACTATTTTCTGCACATTCGTCGGTTACTATTTCAAAAGTAATCGGCAAGATTTTTATTTTCTGCACATTCGTCGGTTACTATTTCAAAAGTAATCGGCAAGATTTTTATTTTTAGCTTATTTGTCGGTTATTATTTTAAAAGTAATCGAAAAGATTTTTATTTTCAACATATTCGTCGGTTCCTATTTCAAAAGTAATCGGCAAGATTTTTAGTTTTAGCATATTTGTCGGTTACTATTTTAAAAGCAATCGAGAAGATTTTTATTTTCAACATATTCGTCGCTTACTATTTCAAAAGTAATCGGCATGATTTATTTTCAGCACATTCGTCGGTTACTATTTCAAAAGTAATCGGCAAGATTTATTTTCAGCACATATTCGTCGGTTACTATATCAAAGGTAATCGGCAAGATTTATTTTCAGCACATTCGTCGGTTACTATTTCAAAAGTAATCGGCAAGATTTTTATTTTCAACATATTTGTCGGTTACTATTTTAAAAGTAATCGACAAGATTTTTATTTTCAACATATTCGTCAGTTACTATTTCAAAAGTA
Source organism: Medicago lupulina (assembly GCA_958299785.1). Lineage (NCBI taxonomy): Eukaryota > Viridiplantae > Streptophyta > Magnoliopsida > Fabales > Fabaceae > Medicago > Medicago lupulina. The sequence goes on along the minus strand of OY283139.1, from coordinate 48,370,310 downwards.
ATCGGCAAGACTTTATTTTCAGCACATTCTTTGGTTACTTTTTTAAAAGTAATCGGTAAGATTTTTATTTCCAACATATTCATCGCTTACTATTTCAAAAGTAATCAGCATGATTTATTTTCAGCACATTCGTCGGTTACTATTTCAAAAGTAATCGGCAAGATTTTTATTTTCAGCATATTGGTCGGTGACTATTTCAAAAGTAATCGGCAAGATTTTTATTTTCAGCATATTTGTCGGTTACTTTTTCAAAAGTAATCGGCAAGATTTTTATTTTTAGCATATTTGTCGGTTACTATTTTAAAAGTAATCGGCAAGATTTTTATTTTCAACATATTCGTCGGTTCCTATTTCAAAAGTAATCGGCAAGATTTTTAGTTTTAGCATATTTGTCAGTTACTATTTTAAAAGTAATCGAGAAGATTTTTATTTTCAACATATTCGTCGCTTACTATTTCAAAAGTAATCGGCATGATTTATTTTCAGCACATTCGTCGGTTACTATTTCAAAAGTAATCGGCAAGATTTATTTTCAGCACATATTCGTCGGTTACTATTTCAAAAGTAATGGGCAAGACTTTTATTTTCAGCACATTTGTCGGTTACTATTTCAATAGTAATCGGCATGATTTATTTTAAGCACATTCGTCGGTTACTATTTCAAAAATAATCGGCATGATTTATTTTCAACACATTCGTCGGTTACTATTTTAAAAGTAATCGGCATGAACTATTTTCTGCACATTCGTCGGTTACTATTTCAAAAGTAATCGGCAAGATTTTTATTTTTAGCTTATTTGTCGGTTATTATTTTAAAAGTAATCGACAAGATTTTTATTTTCAACATATTCGTCGGTTCCTATTTCAAAAGTAATCGGCAAGGCTTTATTTCCAGCATATCCCTTTGTTACTATTTCAAAAGTAATCGGTAAGATTTTTATTTTCAACATATTCGTCGGTTACTATTTCAAAGGTAATCGGCATGATTTATTTTCAGTACATTCGTTGGTTACTATTTTAAAAGTAATCGGTAAGATTTTTATTTTCAACATATTCGTCGCTTACTATTTCGAAAGTAATCGGCATGATTTATTTTCAGCACATTCGGTAGGTTACTATTTCAAAAGTAATCGGCAAGACTTTTATTTTCAGCACATTTATCGGTTACTATTTCAATAGTAATTGGCATGATTTATTTTCAGCACATTTGTCGGTTACTATTTCAAAAGTAATCGGCAAGACTTTATATTCAACACATTCGTCGGTTACTATTTCAAAAGTAATCGGCATGATCTATTTTCTGCACATTCGTCGGTTACTATTTCAAAAGTAATCGGCAAGATTTTTATTTTCAACATATTCGTCGGTTACTATTTCAAAAGTAATCGGCAAGACTTTATTTTCAGCACATTCATTGGTTACTTTTTTAAAAGTAATCGGTAAGATTTTTATTTCCAACATATTCATCGCTTACTATTTCAAAAGTAATCAGCATGATTTATTTTCAGCACATTCGTCGGTTACTATTTCAAAAGTAATCGACAAGATTTTTATTTTCAGCATATTGGTCGGTGACTATTTCAAAAGTAATCGGCAAGATTTTTATTTTCAGCATATTTGTCAGTTACTTTTTCAAAAGTAATCGGCAAGATTTTTATTTTCAGCATATTTGTCGGTTACTATTTTAAAAGTAATCGACAAGATTTTTATTTTCAACATATTTGTCGGTTACTATTTCAAAAGTAATCGGCAAGACTTTATTTTCAGCATATTCGTTGTTACTATTTCAAAAGTAATCGGTAAGATTTTTATTTTCAACATATTCGTCGCTTACTATTTCAAAAGTAATCGGCATGATTTATTTTCAGCACATTCGTCGGTTACTATTTCAAAAGTAATCGGCAAGATTTATTTTAAGCACATTCGTCGGATACTATTTCAAAAATAATCGGCATGATTTATTTTCAACACATTCGTCGGTTACTATTTCAAAAGTAATCGGCATGAACTATTTTCTGCACATTCGTCGGTTACTATTTCAAAAGTAATCAGCAAGATTTTTATTTTTAGCTTATTTGTCGGTTATTATTTTAAAAGTAATCGACAAGATTTTTATTTTCAACATATTCGTCGGTTCCTATTTCAAAAGTAATCGGCAAGATTTTTAGTTTTAGCATATTTGTCGGTTACTCTTTTAAAAGCAATCGAGAAGATTTTTATTTTCAACATATTCGTCGCTTACTATTTCAAAAGTAATCGGCATGATTTATTTTCAGCACATTCGTCGGTTACTATTTCAAAAGTAATCGCCAAGATTTATTTTCAGCACATATTCGTCGGTTACTATTTCAAAAGTAATGGGCAAGACTTTTATTTTCAGCACATTTGTCGGTTACTATTTCAATAGTAATCGGCATGATTTATTTTAAGCACATTCGTCGGTTACTATTTCAAAAATAATCGGCATGATTTATTTTCAACACATTCGTCGGTTACTATTTCAAAAGTAATCGGCATGAACTATTTTCTGCACATTCGTCGGTTACTATTTCAAAAGTAATCGGCAAGATTTTTATTTTTAGCTTATTGGTCGGTGACTATTTCAAAAGTAATCGGCAAGATTTTTATTTTCAGCATATTTGTCGGTTACTATTTCAATAGTAATCGGCATGATTTATTTTAAGCACATTCGTCGGTTACTATTTCAAAAATAATCGGCATGATTTATTTTCAACACATTCGTCGGTTACTATTTCAAAAGTAATCGGCATGAACTATTTTCTGCACATTCGTCGGTTACTATTTCAAAAGTAATCGGCAAGATTTTTATTTTTAGCTTATTTGTCGGTTATTAATTTAAAAGTAATCGACAAGATTTTTATTTTCAACATATTCGTCGGTTCCTATTTCAAAAGTAATCGGCAAGATTTTTAGTTTTAGCATATTTGTCAGTTACTATTTTAAAAGCAATCGAGAAGATTTTTATTTTCAACATATTTGTCGCTTACTATTTCAAAAGTAATCGGCATGATTTATTTTCAGCACATTCGTCGGTTACTATTTCAAAAGTAATCGACAAGATTTATTTTCAGCACATATTCGTCGGTTACTATATCAAAGGTAATCGGCAAGATTTATTTTCAGCACATTCGTCGGTTACTATTTCAAAAGTAATCGGCAAGATTTTTATTTTCAACATATTTGTCGGTTACTATTTTAAAAGTAATCGACAAGATTTTTATTTTCAACATATTCATCAGTTACTATTTCAAAAGTAATCGGCAAGACTTTATTTTCAGCACATTCTTTGGTTACTTTTTTAAAATTAATCGGTAAGATTTTTATTTCCAACATATTCATCGCTTACTATTTCAAAAGTAATCAACATGATTTATTTTCAGCACATTCGTCGGTTACTATTTCAAAAGTAATCGGCAAGATTTTTATTTTCAGCATATTGGTCGGTGACTATTTCAAAAGTAATCGGCAAGATTTTTATTTTCAGCATATTTGTCGGTTACTATTTCAATAGTAATCGGCATGATTTATTTTAAGCACATTCGTCGGTTACTATTTCAAAAATAATCGGCATGATTTATTTTCAACACATTCGTCGGTTACTATTTCAAAAGTAATCGGCATGAACTATTTTCTGCACATTCGTCGGTTACTATTTCAAAAGTAATCGGCAAGATTTTTATTTTTAGCTTATTTGTCGGTTATTAATTTAAAAGTAATCGACAAGATTTTTATTTTCAACATATTCGTCGGTTCCTATTTCAAAAGTAATCGGCAAGATTTTTAGTTTTAGCATATTTGTCGGTTACTATTTTAAAAGCAATCGAGAAGATTTTTATTTTCAACATATTTGTCGCTTACTATTTCAAAAGTAATCGGCATGATTTATTTTCAGCACATTCGTCGGTTACTATTTCAAAAGTAATCGACAAGATTTATTTTCAGCACATATTCGTCGGTTACTATATCAAAGGTAATCGGCAAGATTTATTTTCAGCACATTCGTCGGTTACTATTTCAAAAGTAATCGGCAAGATTTTTATTTTCAACATATTTGTCGGTTACTATTTTAAAAGTAATCGACAAGATTTTTATTTTCAACATATTCATCAGTTACTATTTCAAAAGTAATCGGCAAGACTTTATTTTCAGCACATTCTTTGGTTACTTTTTTAAAAGTAATCGGTAAGATTTTTATTTCCAACATATTCATCGCTTACTATTTCAAAAGTAATCAACATGATTTATTTTCAGCACATTCGTCGGTTACTATTTCAAAAGTAATCGGCAAGATTTTTATTTTCAGCATATTGGTCGGTGACTATTTCAAAAGTAATCGGCAAGATTTTTATTTTCAGCATATTTGTCGGTTACTATTTCAATAGTAATCGGCATGATTTATTTTAAGCACATTCGTCGGTTACTATTTCAAAAATAATCGGCATGATTTATTTTCAACACATTCGTCGGTTACTATTTCAAAAGTAATCGGCATGAACTATTTTCTGCACATTCGTCGGTTACTATTTCAAAAGTAATCGGCAAGATTTTTATTTTTAGCTTATTTGTCGGTTATTAATTTAAAAGTAATCGACAAGATTTTTATTTTCAACATATTCGTCGGTTCCTATTTCAAAAGTAATCGGCAAGATTTTTAGTTTTAGCATATTTGTCGGTTACTATTTTAAAAGCAATCGAGAAGATTTTTATTTTCAACATATTCGTCGCTTACTATTTCAAAAGTAATCGGCATGATTTATTTTCAGCACATTCGTCGGTTACTATTTCAAAAGTAATCGCCAAGATTTATTTTCAGCACATATTCGTCGGTTACTATTTCAAAAGTAATGGGCAAGACTTTTATTTTCAGCACATTTGTCGGTTACTATTTCAATAGTAATCGGCATGATTTATTTTAAGCACATTCGTCGGTTACTATTTCAAAAATAATCGGCATGATTTATTTTCAACACATTCGTCGGTTACTATTTCAAAAGTAATCGGCATGAACTATTTTCTGCACATTCGTCGGTTACTATTTCAAAAGTAATCGGCAAGATTTTTATTTTTAGCTTATTTGTCGGTTATTAATTTAAAAGTAATCGACAAGATTTTTATTTTCAACATATTCGTCGGTTCCTATTTCAAAAGTAATCGGCAAGATTTTTAGTTTTAGCATATTTGTCGGTTACTATTTTAAAAGCAATCGAGAAGATTTTTATTTTCAACATATTCGTCGCTTACTATTTCAAAAGTAATCGGCATGATTTATTTTCAGCACATTCGTCGGTTACTATTTCAAAAGTAATCGGCAAGATTTATTTTCAGCACATATTCGTCGGTTACTATATCAAAGGTAATCGGCAAGATTTATTTTCAGCACATTCGTCGGTTACTATTTCAAAAGTAATCGGCAAGATTTTTATTTTCAACATATTTGTCGGTTACTATTTTAAAAGTAATCGACAAGATTTTTATTTTCAACATATTCATCAGTTACTATTTCAAAAGTAATCGGCAAGACTTTATTTTCAGCACATTCTTTGGTTACTTTTTTAAAAGTAATCGGTAAGATTTTTATTTCCAACATATTCATCGCTTACTATTTCAAAAGTAATCAACATGATTTATTTTCAGCACATTCGTCGGTTACTATTTCAAAAGTAATCGGCAAGATTTTTATTTTCAGCATATTGGTCGGTGACTATTTCAAAAGTAATCGGCAAGATTTTTATTTTCAGCATATTTGTCGGTTACTTTTTCAAAAGTAATCGGCAAGATTTTTATTTTTAGCATATTTGTCGGTTACTGTTTTAAAAGTAATCGGCAAGATTTTTCTTTTCAACATATTCGTCGGTTCCTATTTCAAAAGTAATCGGCAAGATTTTTAGTTTTAGCATATTTGTCGGTTACTATTTTAAAAGTAATCGAGAAGATTTTTATTTTCAACATATTCGTCGCTTACTATTTCAAAAGTAATCGGCATGATTTATTTTCAGCACATTCGTCGGTTACTATTTCAAAAGTAATCGGCAAGATTTATTTTAGCACATATTCGTCGGTTACTATTTCAAAAGTAATGGGCAAGACTTTTATTTTCAGCACATTTGTCGGTTACTATTTCAATAGTAATCGGCATGATTTATTTTAAGCACATTCGTCGGTTACTATTTCAAAAATAATCGGCATGATTTATTTTCAACACATTCGTCGGTTACTATTTCAAAAGTAATCGGCATGATTTATTTTCAGCACATTCGTCGGTTACTATTTCAAAAGTAATCGGCAAGATTTATTTTAGCACATATTCGTCGGTTACTATTTCAAAAGTAATGGGCAAGATTTTTATTTTCAACATATTCGTCGGTTCCTATTTCAAAAGTAATCGGCAAGATTTTTATTTTCAGCATATTCGTTGGTTACTATTTCAAAAGTAATCGGTAAGATTTTTATTTTCAACATATTCGTCGGTTACTATTTCAAAAGTAATCGGCATGATTTATTTTCAGCACATTCGTCGGTTACTATTTCAAAAGTAATCGGCAAGACTTTATTTTCAGCACATTCGTCCGTTACTATTTCAAAAGTAATTGGCATGATTTTTATTTTCAACATATTTGTCGGTTACTGTTTTAAAAGTAATCGACAAGATTTTTATTTTCAACATATTCGTCGGTTACTATTTCAAAAGTAATCGGCAAGACTTAATTTTCAGCACATTCGTCCGTTACTATTTTAAAAGTAATCGGTAAGATTTTTATTTTCAACATATTCGTCGGTTACTATTTCAAAAGTAATCGGCATGATTTATTTTCAGCACATTCGTCGGTTACTATTTCAAAAGTAATCGGCAAGATTTATTTTCAGCACATATTCTTCGGTTACTATTTCAAAAGTAATGGGCAAGACTTTTATTTTCAGCACATTTGTCGGTTACTATTTCAATAGTAATCGGCATGATTTATTTTCAGCACATTCGTCGGTTACTATTTTAAAAGTAATCGGCATGATTTATTTTCAACACATTCGTCGGTTACTATTTCAAAAGTAATCGGCATGATCTATTTTCTGCACATTCGTCGGTTACTATTTCAAAAGTAATCGGCAAGATTTTTATTTTCAGCATATTTGTCGGTTACTATTTTAAAAGTAATCGGCAAGATTTTTATTTTCAGCATATTCGTCGGTGACTATTTCAAAAGTAATCGGCAAGACTTTATTTTCAGCATATTCGTTGGTTACTATTTCAAAAGTAATCTGTAAGATTTTTATTTTCAACATATTCGTCGGTTACTATTTCAAAAGTAATCGGCATGATTTATTTTCAGCACATTCGTCGGTTACTATTTCAAAAGTAATCGGCAAGATTTATTTTCAGCACATATTCGTCGGTTACTATTTCAAAAGTAATGGGCAAGACTTTTATTTTCAGCACATTTGTCGGTTACTATTTCAATAGTAATCGGCATGATTTATTTTCAGCACATTCGTCGGTTACTATTTTAAAAGTAATCGACAAGATTTTTATTTTCAACATATTCGACGGTTACTATTTCAAAAGTAATCGGCAAGACTTTATTTTCAGCACATTCGTCCGTTACTATTTCAAAAGTAATTGGCATGATTTTTATTTTCAACATATTCGTCGGTGACTATCTCAAAAGTAATCGGCAAGATTTTTATTTTCAGCATATTTGTCCGTTACTGTTTTAAAAGTAATCGACAAGATTTTTATTTTCAACATATTCGTCGGTTACTATTTCAAAAGTAATCGGCATGATTTATTTTCAGCACATTTGTCGGTCACTATTTCAATAGTAATCGGTAAGATTTATTTTCAGCACATTCGTCGGTTACTGTTTTAAAAGTAATCGGCATGATTTATTTTCAACACATTCGTCGGTTACTATTTCAAAAGTAATCGGCATGATCTATTTTCTGCACATTCGTCGGTTACTATTTCAAAAGTAATCGGCAAGATTTTTATTTTCAGCATATTTGTCGGTTACTATTTTAAAAGTAATCGGCAAGATTTTTATTTTCAGCATATTTGTCGGTTACTGTTTTAAAAGTAATCGACAAGATTTTTATTTTCAACATATTCGTCGGTTACTATTTCAAAAGTAATCGGCATGACTTATTTTCAGCACATTTGTCGGTTACTATTTCTATAGTAATCGGTAAGATTTATTTTCAGCACATTCGTCGGTTACTATTTTAAAAGTAATCGGCATGATTTATTTTCAACACATTCGTCGGTTACTATTTCAAAAGTAATCGGCATGATCTATTTTCTGCACATTCGTCGGTTACTATTTCAAAAGTAATCGGCAAGATTTTTATTTTCAGCATATTTGTCGGTTACTATTTTAAAAGTAATCGGCAAGACTTTATTTTCAGCATATTCGTTGGTTACTATTTCAAAAGTAATCGGTAAGATTTTTATTTTCAACATATTCGTCGGTTACTATTTCAAAAGTAATCGGCATGATTTATTTTCAGCACATTCGTCGGTTACTATTTCAAAAGTAATCGGCAAGATTTATTTTCAGCACATATTCGTCGGTTACTATTTCAAAAGTAATGGGCAAGACTTTTATTTTCAGCACATTTGTCGGTTACTATTTCAATAGTAATCGGCATGATTGATTTTCAGCACATTCGTCGGTTACTATTTTAAAAGTAATCGGCATGATTTATTTTCAACACATTCGTCGGTTACTATTTCAAAAGTAATCGGCATGATTTATTTTCAACACATTCGTCGGTTACTATTTCAAAAGTAATCGGCATGATCTATTTTCTGCACATTCGTCGGTTACTATTTCAAAAGTAATCGGCAAGATTTTTATTTTCAGCATATTTGTCGGTTACTATTTTAAAAGTAATCGGCAAGATTTTTATTTTCAGCATATTCGTCGGTGACTATTTCAAAAGTAATCGGCAAGATTTTTATTTTCAACATATTTGTCGGTTACTATTTTAAAAGTAATCGACAAGATTTTTATTTTCAACATATTCGTCGGTTACTATTTCAAAAGTAATCGGCATGATTTATTTTCAGCACATTCGTCGGTTACTATTTCAAAAGTAATCGGCAAGATTTTTATTTTCAGCATATTCCTCGGTGACTATTTCAAAAGTAATCGGCAAGATTTTTATTTTCAACATATTTGTCGGTTACTATTTTAAAAGTAATCGACAAGATTTTTATTTTCAACATATTCGTCGGTTACTATTTCAAAAGTAATCGGCATGATTTATTTTCAGCACATTCGTCGGTTACTATTTCAAAAGTAATCGGCAAGATTTATTTTCAGCACATATTCGTCGGTTACTATTTCAAAAGTAATGGGCAAGACTTTTATTTTCAGCACATTTGTCGGTTACTATTTCAATAGTAATCGGTAAGATTTATTTTCAGCACATTCGTCGGTTACTGTTTTAAAAGTAATCGGCATGATTTATTTTCAACACATTCGTCGGTTACTATTTCAAAAGTAATCGGCATGATCTATTTTCTGCACATTCGTCGGTTACTATTTCAAAAGTAATCGGCAAGATTTTTATTTTCAGCATATTTGTCGGTTACTATTTTAAAAGTAATCGGCAAGATTTTTATTTTCAGCATATTTGTCGGTTACTGTTTTAAAAGTAATCGACAAGATTTTTATTTTCAACATATTCGTCGGTTACTATTTCAAAAGTAATCGGCATGACTTATTTTCAGCACATTTGTCGGTTACTATTTCTATAGTAATCGGTAAGATTTATTTTCAGCACATTCGTCGGTTACTATTTTAAAAGTAATCGGCATGATTTATTTTCAACACATTCGTCGGTTACTATTTCAAAAGTAATCGGCATGATCTATTTTCTGCACATTCGTCGGTTACTATTTCAAAAGTAATCGGCAAGATTTTTATTTTCAGCATATTTGTCGGTTACTATTTTAAAAGTAATCGGCAAGACTTTATTTTCAGCATATTCGTTGGTTACTATTTCAAAAGTAATCGGTAAGATTTTTATTTTCAACATATTCGTCGGTTACTATTTCAAAAGTAATCGGCATGATTTATTTTCAGCACATTCGTCGGTTACTATTTCAAAAGTAATCGGCAAGATTTATTTTCAGCACATATTCGTCGGTTACTATTTCAAAAGTAATGGGCAAGACTTTTATTTTCAGCACATTTGTCGGTTACTATTTCAATAGTAATCGGCATGATTGATTTTCAGCACATTCGTCGGTTACTATTTTAAAAGTAATCGGCATGATTTATTTTCAACACATTCGTCGGTTACTATTTCAAAAGTAATCGGCATGATTTATTTTCAACACATTCGTCGGTTACTATTTCAAAAGTAATCGGCATGATCTATTTTCTGCACATTCATCGGTTACTATTTCAAAAGTAATCGGCAAGATTTTTATTTTCAGCATATTTGTCGGTTACTATTTTAAAAGTAATCGGCAAGATTTTTATTTTCAGCATATTCGTCGGTGACTATTTCAAAAGTAATCGGCAAGATTTTTATCTTCAACATATTTGTCGGTTACTATTTTAAAAGTAATCGACAAGATTTTTATTTTCAACATATTCGTCGGTTACTATTTCAAAAGTAATCGGCATGATTTATTTTCAGCACATTCGTCGGTTACTATTTCAAAAGTAATCGGCAAGATTTTTATTTTCAGCATATTCATCGGTGACTATTTCAAAAGCAATCGGCAAGATTTTTATTTTCAACATATTTGTCGGTTACTATTTTAAAAGTAATCGACAAGATTTTTATTTTCAACATATTCGTCGGTTACTATTTCAAAAGTAATCGGCATGATTTATTTTCAGCACATTCGTCGGTTACTATTTCAAAAGTAATCGGCAAGATTTATTTTCAGCACATATTCGTCGGTTACTATTTCAAAAGTAATGGGCAAGACTTTTATTTTCAGCACATTTGTCGGTTACTATTTCAATAGTAATCGGCATGATTTATTTTCAGCACATTCGTCGGTTACTATTTTAAAAGTAATCGGCATGATTTATTTTCAACACATTCGTCGGTTACTATTTCAAAAGTAATCGGCATGATCTATTTTCTGCACATTCGTCGGTTACTATTTCAAAAGTAATCGGCAAGTTTTTTATTTTCAGCATATTTGTCGGTTACTATTTTAAAAGTAATCGGCAAGATTTTTATTTTCAGCATATTCGTCGGTGACTATTTCAAAAGTAATCGGCAAGATTTTTATTTTCAACATATTTGTCGGTTACTATTTTAAAAGTAATCGACAAGATTTTTATTTTCAACATATTCGTCGGTTACTATTTCAATAGTAATCAGCATGATTTATTTTCAGCACATTCGTCGGTTACTATTTCAAAAGTAATCGGCAAGATTTATTTTCAGCACATATTCGTCGGTTACTACTTCAAAAGTAATGGGCAAGACTTTTATTTTCAGCACATTTGTCGGTTACTATTTCAATAGTAATCGGCATGATTTATTTTCAGCACATTCGTCGGTTACTATTTTAAAAGTAATCGACAAGATTTTTATTTTCAACATATTCGTCGGTTACTATTTCAAAAGTAATCGGCAAGACTTTATTTTCAGCACATATTCGTCGGTTACTATTTCAAAAGTAATGGGCAAGACTTTTATTTTCAGCACATTTGTCGGTTACTATTTCAATAGTAATCGGCATGATTTATTTTCAGCACATTCGCCGGTTACTATTTTAAAAGTAATCGACAAGATTTTTATTTTCAACATATTCGTCGGTTACTATTTCAAAAGTAATCGGCATGATTTATTTTCAGCACATTCGTCGGTTACTATTTCAAAAGTAATCGGCAAGATTTATTTTCAGCACATATTCGTCGGTTACTATTTCAAAAGTAATGGGCATGACTTTTATTTTCAGCACATTCGTCGGTTACTATTTCAATAGTAATCGGCATGATTTATTTTCAACACATTCGTCGGTTACTATTTCAAAAGTAATCGGCATGATTTATTTTCAACACATTCGTCGGTTACTATTTCAAAAGTAATCGGCATGATCTATTTTCTGCACATTCGTCGGTTACTATTTCAAAAGTAATCGGCAAGATTTTTATTTTCAGCATATTTGTCGGTTACTATTTTAAAAGTAATCGGCAAGATTTTTATTTTCAGCATATTCGTCGGTGACTATTTCAAAAGTAATCGGCAAGATTTTTATTTTCAACATATTTGTCGGTTACTATTTTAAAAGTAATCGACAAGATTTTTATTTTCAACATATTCGTCGGTTACTATTTCAAAAGTAATCGGCATGATTTATTTTCAGCACATTCGTCGGTTACTATTTCAAAAGTAATCGGCAAGATTTTTATTTTCAGCATATTCATCGGTGACTATTTCAAAAGTAATCGGCAAGATTTTTATTTTCAACATATTTGTCGGTTACTATTTTAAAAGTAATCGACAAGATTTTTATTTTCAACATATTCGTCGGTTACTATTTCAAAAGTAATCGGCATGATTTATTTTCAGCACATTCGTCGGTTACTATTTCAAAAGTAATCGGCAAGATTTATTTTCAGCACATATTCGTCGGTTACTATTTCAAAAGTAATGGGCAAGACTTTTATTTTCAGCATATTTGTCGGTTACTATTTTAAAAGTAATCGGCATGATCTATTTTCTGCACATTCGTCGGTTACTATTTCAAAAGTAATCGGCAAGATTTTTATTTTCAGCATATTTGTCGGTTACTATTTTAAAAGTAATCGACAAGATTTTTATTTTCAACATATTCGTCGGTTACTATTTCAAAAGTAATCGGCATGATTTATTTTCAGCACATTCGTCGGTTACTATTTCAATAGTAATCGGCATGATTTATTTTCAGCACATTCGTCGGTTACTATTTTAAAAGTAATCGGCATGATTTATTTTCAACACATTCGTCGGTTACTATTTCAAAAGTAATCGGCATGATCTATTTTCTGCACATTCGTCGGTTACTATTTCAAAAGTAATCGGCAAGATTTTTATTTTCAGCATATTTGTCGGTTACTATTTTAAAAGTAATCGGCAAGATTTTTATTTTCAGCATATTCGTCGGTGACTATTTCAAAAGTAATCGGCAAGATTTTTATTTTCAACATATTTGTCGGTTACTATTTTAAAAGTAATCGACAAGATTTTTATTTTCAACATATTCGTCGGTTACTATTTCAATAGTAATCGGCATGATTTATTTTCAGCACATTCGTCGGTTACTATTTTAAAAGTAATCGACAAGATTTTTATTTTCAACATATTCGTCGGTTACTATTTCAAAAGTAATCGGCAAGACTTTATTTTCAGCACATATTCGTCGGTTACTATTTCAAAAGTAATGGGCAAGACTTTTATTTTCAGCACATTTGTCGGTTACTATTTCAATAGTAATCGGCATGATTTATTTTCAGCACATTCGTCGGTTACTATTTTAAAAGTAATCGACAAGATTTTTATTTTTAACATATTCGTCGGTTACTATTTCAAAAGTAATCGGCAAGACTTTATTTTCAGCATATTCGTTGGTTACTATTTCAAAAGTAATCGGCAAGACTTTATTTTCAGCACATTCGTCGGTTACTATTTCAAAAGTAATTGGCAAGATTTTTATTTTCAACATATTCGTTGGTGACTATTTCAAAAGTAATCGACAAGATTTTTATTTTCAACATATTCGTCGGTTACTATTTCAAAAGTAATCGGCATGATTTATTTTCAGCACATTCGTCGGTTACTATTTCAAAAGTAATCGGCAAGATTTATTTTCAGCACATATTCGTCGGTTACTATTTCAAAAGTAATGGGCAAGACTTTTATTTTCAGCACATTTGTCGGTTACTATTTCAATAGTAATCGGCATGATTTATTTTCAGCACATTCGTCGGTTACTATTTTAAAAGTAATCGGCATGATTTATTTTCAACACATTCGTCGGTTACTATTTCAAAAGTAATCGGCATGATCTATTTTCTGCACATTCGTCGGTTACTATTTCAAAAGTAATCGGCAAGATTTTTATTTTCAGCATATTTGTCGGTTACTATTTTAAAAGTAATCGGCAAGATTTTTATTTTCAGCATATTCGTCGGTGACTATTTCAAAAGTAATCGGCAAGATTTTTATTTTCAACATATTTGTCGGTTACTATTTTAAAAGTAATCGACAAGATTTTTATTTTCAACATATTCGTCGGTTACTATTTCAATAGTAATCGGCATGATTTATTTTCAGCACATTCGTCGGTTACTATTTCAAAAGTAATCGGCAATATTTATTTTCAGCACATATTCGTCGGTTACTACTTCAAAAGTAATGGGCAAGACTTTTCTTTTCAGCACATTTGTCGGTTACTATTTCAATAGTAATCGGCATGATTTATTTTCAGCACATTCGTCGGTTACTATTTTAAAAGTAATCGACAAGATTTTTATTTTCAACATATTCGTCGGTTACTATTTCAAAAGTAATCGGCAAGACTTTATTTTCAGCACATATTCGTCGGTTACTATTTCAAAAGTAATGGGCAAGACTTTTATTTTCAGCACATTTGTCGGTTACTATTTCAATAGTAATCGGCATGATTTATTTTCAGCACATTCGCCGGTTACTATTTTAAAAGTAATCGACAAGATTTTTATTTTCAACATATTCGTCGGTTACTATTTCAAAAGTAATCGGCATGATTTATTTTCAGCACATTCGTCGGTTACTATTTCAAAAGTAATCGGCAAGATTTATTTTCAGCACATATTCGTCGGTTACTATTTCAAAAGTAATGGGCATGACTTTTATTTTCAGCACATTCGTCGGTTACTATTTCAATAGTAATCGGCATGATTTATTTTCAACACATTCGTCGGTTACTATTTCAAAAGTAATCGGCATGATTTATTTTCAACACATTCGTCGGTTACTATTTCAAAAGTAATCGGCATGATCTATTTTCTGCACATTCGTCGGTTACTATTTCAAAAGTAATCGGCAAGATTTTTATTTTCAGCATATTTGTCGGTTACTATTTTAAAAGTAATCGGCAAGATTTTTATTTTCAGCATATTCGTCGGTGACTATTTCAAAAGTAATCGGCAAGATTTTTATTTTCAACATATTTGTCGGTTACTATTTTAAAAGTAATCGACAAGATTTTTATTTTCAACATATTCGTCGGTTACTATTTCAAAAGTAATCGGCATGATTTATTTTCAGCACATTCGTCGGTTACTATTTCAAAAGTAATCGGCAAGATTTTTATTTTCAGCATATTCATCGGTGACTATTTCAAAAGTAATCGGCAAGATTTTTATTTTCAACATATTTGTCGGTTACTATTTTAAAAGTAATCGACAAGATTTTTATTTTCAACATATTCGTCGGTTACTATTTCAAAAGTAATCGGCATGATTTATTTTCAGCACATTCGTCGGTTACTATTTCAAAAGTAATCGGCAAGATTTATTTTCAGCACATATTCGTCGGTTACTATTTCAAAAGTAATGGGCAAGACTTTTATTTTCAGCATATTTGTCGGTTACTATTTTAAAAGTAATCGGCATGATCTATTTTCTGCACATTCGTCGGTTACTATTTCAAAAGTAATCGGCAAGATTTTTATTTTCAGCATATTTGTCGGTTACTATTTTAAAAGTAATCGACAAGATTTTTATTTTCAACATATTCGTCGGTTACTATTTCAAAAGTAATCGGCATGATTTATTTTCAGCACATTCGTCGGTTACTATTTCAATAGTAATCGGCATGATTTATTTTCAGCACATTCGTCGGTTACTATTTTAAAAGTAATCGGCATGATTTATTTTCAACACATTCGTCGGTTACTATTTCAAAAGTAATCGGCATGATCTATTTTCTGCACATTCGTCGGTTACTATTTCAAAAGTAATCGGCAAGATTTTTATTTTCAGCATATTTGTCGGTTACTATTTTAAAAGTAATCGGCAAGATTTTTATTTTCAGCATATTCGTCGGTGACTATTTCAAAAGTAATCGGCAAGATTTTTATTTTCAACATATTTGTCGGTTACTATTTTAAAAGTAATCGACAAGATTTTTATTTTCAACATATTCGTCGGTTACTATTTCAATAGTAATCGGCATGATTTATTTTCAGCACATTCGTCGGTTACTATTTCAAAAGTAATCGGCAAGATTTATTTTCAGCACATATTCGTCGGTTACTATTTCAAAAGTAATGGGCAAGACTTTTATTTTCAGCATATTTGTCGGTTACTATTTTAAAAGTAATCGGCATGATCTATTTTCTGCACATTCGTCGGTTACTATTTCAAAAGTAATCGGCAAGATTTTTATTTTCAGCATATTTGTCGGTTACTATTTTAAAAGTAATCGACAAGATTTTTATTTTCAACATATTCGTCGGTTACTATTTCAAAAGTAATCGGCATGATTTATTTTCAGCACATTCGTCGGTTACTATTTCAATAGTAATCGGCATGATTTATTTTCAGCACATTCGTCGGTTACTATTTTAAAAGTAATCGGCATGATTTATTTTCAACACATTCGTCGGTTACTATTTCAAAAGTAATCGGCATGATCTATTTTCTGCACATTCGTCGGTTACTATTTCAAAAGTAATCGGCAAGATTTTTATTTTCAGCATATTTGTCGGTTACTATTTTAAAAGTAATCGGCAAGATTTTTATTTTCAGCATATTCGTCGGTGACTATTTCAAAAGTAATCGGCAAGATTTTTATTTTCAACATATTTGTCGGTTACTATTTTAAAAGTAATCGACAAGATTTTTATTTTCAACATATTCGTCGGTTACTATTTCAATAGTAATCGGCATGATTTATTTTCAGCACATTCGTCGGTTACTATTTCAAAAGTAATCGGCAAGATTTATTTTCAGCACATATTCGTCGGTTACTATTTCAAAAGTAATGGGCAAGACTTTTATTTTCAGCATATTTGTCGGTTACTATTTTAAAAGTAATCGGCATGATCTATTTTCTGCACATTCGTCGGTTACTATTTCAAAAGTAATCGGCAAGATTTTTATTTTCAGCATATTTGTCGGTTACTATTTTAAAAGTAATCGACAAGATTTTTATTTTCAACATATTCGTCGGTTACTATTTCAAAAGTAATCGGCATGATTTATTTTCAGCACATTCGTCGGTTACTATTTCAATAGTAATCGGCATGATTTATTTTCAGCACATTCGTCGGTTACTATTTTAAAAGTAATCGGCATGATTTATTTTCAACACATTCGTCGGTTACTATTTCAAAAGTAATCGGCATGATCTATTTTCTGCACATTCGTCGGTTACTATTTCAAAAGTAATCGGCAAGATTTTTATTTTCAGCATATTTGTCGGTTACTATTTTAAAAGTAATCGGCAAGATTTTTATTTTCAGCATATTCGTCGGTGACTATTTCAAAAGTAATCGGCAAGATTTTTATTTTCAACATATTCGTCGGTTACTATTTCAATAGTAATCGGCATGATTTATTTTCAGCACATTCGTCGGTTACTATTTCAAAAGTAATCGGCAAGATTTATTTTCAGCACATATTCGTCGGTTACTACTTCAAAAGTAATGGGCAAGACTTTTATTTTCAGCACATTTGTCGGTTACTATTTCAATAGTAATCGGCATGATTTATTTTCAGCACATTCGTCGGTTACTATTTTAAAAGTAATCGACAAGATTTTTATTTTCAACATATTCGTCGGTTACTATTTCAAAAGTAATCGGCAAGACTTTATTTTCAGCACATATTCGTCGGTTACTATTTCAAAAGTAATGGGCAAGACTTTTATTTTCAGCACATTTGTCGGTTACTATTTCAATAGTAATCGGCATGATTTATTTTCAGCACATTCGTCGGTTACTATTTTAAAAGTAATCGACAAGATTTTTATTTTCAACATATTCGTCGGTTACTATTTCAAAAGTAATCGGCAAGACTTTATTTTCAGCATATTCGTTGGTTACTATTTCAAAAGTAATCGGCAAGACTTTATTTTCAGCACATTCGTCGGTTACTATTTCAAAAGTAATTGGCAAGATTTTTATTTTCAACATATTCGTTGGTGACTATTTCAAAAGTAATCGGCAAGATTTTTATTTTCAGCATATTTGTCGGTTACTGTTTTAAAAGTAATCGACAAGATTTTTATTTTCAACATATTCGTCGGTTACTATTTCAAAAGTAATCGGCAAGACTTAATTTTCAGCACATTCGTCCGTTACTATTTCAAAAGTAATCGGTAAGATTTTTATTTTCAACATATTCGTCGGTTACTATTTCAAAAGTAATCGGCATGATTTATTTTCAGCACATTCGTCGGTTACTATTTCAAAAGTAATCGGCAAGATTTATTTTCAGCACATATTCGTCGGTTACTATTTCAAAAGTAATGGGCAAGACTTTTATTTTCAGCACATTTGTCGGTTACTATTTCAATAGTAATCGGCATGATTTATTTTCAGCACATTCGTCAGTTACTATTTTAAAAGTAATCGGCATGATTTATTTTCAACACATTCGTCGGTTACTATTTCAAAAGTAATCGGCATGATCTATTTTCTGCACATTCGTCGGTTACTATTTCAAAAGTAATCGGCAAGATTTTTATTTTCAGCATATTTGTCGGTTACTATTTTAAAAGTAATCGGCAAGATTTTTATTTTCAGCATATTCGTCGGTGACTATTTCAAAAGTAATCGGCAAGATTTTTATTTTCAACATATTTGTCGGTTACTATTTCAATAGTAATCGGCATGATTTATTTTCAGCACATTCGTCGGTTACTATTTTAAAAGTAATCGGCATGATTTATTTTCAACACATTCGTCGGTTACTATTTCAAAAGTAATCGGCATGATCTATTTTCTGCACATTCGTCGGTTACTATTTCAAAAGTAATCGGCAAGATTTTAATTTTCAGCATATTTGTCGGTTACTATTTTAAAAGTAATCGGCAAGATTTTTATTTTCAGCATATTCGTCGGTGACTATTTCAAAAGTAATCGGCAAGATTTTTATTTTCAACATATTTGTCGGTTACTATTTTGAAAGTAATCGACAAGATTTTTATTTTCAACATATTCGTCGGTTACTATTTCAAAAGTAATCGGCATGATTTATTTTCAGCACATTCGTCGGTTACTATTTCAAAAGTAATCGGCAAGATTTTTATTTTCAGCATATTCATCGGTGACTATTTCAAAAGTAATCGGCAAGATTTTTATTTTCAACATATTTGTCGGTTACTATTTTAAAAGTAATCGACAAGATTTTTATTTCCAACATATTCGTCGGTTACTATTTCAAAAGTAATCGGCATGATTTATTTTCAGCACATTCGTCGGTTACTATTTCAAAAGTAATCGGCAAGATTTATTTTCAGCACATATTCGTCGGTTACTATTTCAGAAGTAATGGGCAAGACTTTTATTTTCAGCACATTTGTCGGTTACTATTTCAATAGTAATCGGCATGATTTATTTTCAGCACATTCGTCGGTTACTATTTTAAAAGTAATCGGCATGATTTATTTTCAACACATTCGTCGGTTACTATTTCAAAAGTAATCGGCATGATCTATTTTCTGCACATTCGTCGGTTACTATTTCAAAAGTAATCGGCAAGATTTTTATTTTCAGCATATTTGTCGGTTACTGTTTTAAAAGTAATCGACAAGATTTTTATTTTCAACATATTCGTCGGTTACTATTTCAAAAGTAATCGGCATGATTTATTTTCAGCACATTCGTCGGTTACTATTTTAAAAGTAATCGGCATGATTTATTTTCAACACATTCGTCGGTTACTATTTCAAAAGTAATCGGCATGATCTATTTTCTGCACATTCGTCGGTTACTATTTCAAAAGTAATCGGCAAGATTTTTATTTTCAGCATATTTGTCGGTTACTATTTTAAAAGTAATCGGCAAGATTTTTATTTTCAGCATATTCGTCGGTGACTATTTCAAAAGTAATCGGCAAGATTTTTATTTTCAACATATTTGTCGGTTACTATTTCAATTGTAATCGGCATGATTTATTTTCAGCACATTCGTCGGTTACTATTTTAAAAGTAATCGGCATGATTTATTTTCAACACATTCGTCGGTTACTATTTCAAAAGTAATCGGCATGATCTATTTTCTGCACATTCGTCGGTTACTATTTCAAAAGTAATCGGCAAGATTTTAATTTTCAGCATATTTGTCGGTTACTATTTTAAAAGTAATCGGCAAGATTTTTATTTTCAGCATATTCGTCGGTGACTATTTCAAAAGTAATCGGCAAGATTTTTATTTTCAACATATTTGTCGGTTACTATTTTAAAAGTAATCGACAAGATTTTTATTTTCAACATATTCGTCGGTTACTATTTCAAAAGTAATCGGCATGATTTATTTTCAGCACATTCGTCGGTTACTATTTCAAAAGTAATCGGCAAGATTTTTATTTTCAGCATATTCATCGGTGACTATTTCAAAAGTAATCGGCAAGATTTTTATTTTCAACATATTTGTCGGTTACTATTTTAAAAGTAATCGACAAGATTTTTATTTCCAACATATTCGTCGGTTACTATTTCAAAAGTAATCGGCATGATTTATTTTCAGCACATTCGTCGGTTACTATTTCAAAAGTAATCGGCAAGATTTATTTTCAGCACATATTCGTCGGTTACTATTTCAGAAGTAATGGGCAAGACTTTTATTTTCAGCACATTTGTCGGTTACTATTTCAATAGTAATCGGCATGATTTATTTTCAGCACATTCGTCGGTTACTATTTTAAAAGTAATCGGCATGATTTATTTTCAACACATTCGTCGGTTACTATTTCAAAAGTAATCGGCATGATCTATTTTCTGCACATTCGTCGGTTACTATTTCAAAAGTAATCGGCAAGATTTTTATTTTCAGCATATTTGTCGGTTACTGTTTTAAAAGTAATCGACAAGATTTTTATTTTCAACATATTCGTCGGTTACTATTTCAAAAGTAATCGGCATGATTTATTTTCAGCACATTCGTCGGTTACTATTTTAAAAGTAATCGGCATGATTTATTTTCAACACATTCGTCGGTTACTATTTCAAAAGTAATCGGCATGATCTATTTTCTGCACATTCGTCGGTTACTATTTCAAAAGTAATCGGCAAGATTTTTATTTTCAGCATATTTGTCGGTTACTATTTTAAAAGTAATCGGCAAGATTTTTATTTTCAGCATATTCGTCGGTGACTATTTCAAAAGTAATCGGCAAGATTTTTATTTTCAACATATTTGTCGGTTACTATTTTAAAAGGAATCGACAAAATTTTTATTTTCAACATATTCGTCGGTTACTATTTCAAAAGTAATCGGCATGATCTATTTTCTGCACATTCGTCGGTTACTATTTCAAAAGTAATCGGCAAGATTTTTATTTTCAGCATATTTGTCGGTTACTATTTTAAAAGTAATCGGCAAGACTTTATTTTCAGCATATTCGTTGGTTACTATTTCAAAAGTAATCGGTAAGATTTTTATTTTCAACATATTCGTCGGTTACTATTTCAAAAGTAATCGGCATGATTTATTTTCAGCACATTCGTCGGTTACTATTTCAAAAGTAATCGGCAAGATTTATTTTCAGCACATATTCGTCGGTTACTATTTCAAAAGTAATGGGCAAGACTTTTATTTTCAGCACATTTGTCGGTTACTATTTCAATAGTAGTCGGCATGATTGATTTTCAGCACATTCGTCGGTTACTATTTTAAAAGTAATCGGCATGATTTATTTTCAACACATTCGTCGGTTACTATTTCAAAAGTAATCGGCATGATTTATTTTCAACACATTCGTCGGTTACTATTTCAAAAGTAATCGGCATGATCTATTTTCTGCACATTCGTCGGTTACTATTTCAAAAGTAATCGGCAAGATTTTAATTTTCAGCATATTTGTCGGTTACTATTTTAAAAGTAATCGGCAAGATTTTTATTTTCAGCATATTCGTCGGTGACTATTTCAAAAGTAATCGGCAAGATTTTTATTTTCAACATATTTGTCGGTTACTATTTTAAAAGTAATCGACAAGATTTTTATTTTCAACATATTCGTCGGTTACTATTTCAAAAGTAATCGGCATGATTTATTTTCAGCACATTCGTCGCTTACTATTTCAAAAGTAATCGGCAAGATTTTTATTTTCAGCATATTCATCGGTGACTATTTCAAAAGTAATCGGCAAGATTTTTATTTTCAACATATTTGTCGGTTACTATTTTAAAAGTAATCGACAAGATTTTTATTTTCAACATATTCGTCGGTTACTATTTCAAAAGTAATCGGCATGATTTATTTTCAGCACATTCGTCAGTTACTATTTCAAAAGTAATCGGCAAGATTTATTTTCAGCACATATTCGTCGGTTACTATTTCAAAAGTAATGGGCAAGACTTTTATTTTCAGCACATTTGTCGGTTACTATTTCAATAGTAATCGGCATGATTTATTTTCAGCACATTCGTCGGTTACTATTTTAAAAGTAATCGGCATGATTTATTTTCAACACATTCGTCGGTTACTATTTCAAAAGTAATCGGCATGATCTATTTTCTGCACATTCGTCGGTTACTATTTCAAAAGTAATCGGCAAGATTTTTATTTTCAGCATATTTGTCGGTTACTATTTTAAAAGTAATCGGCAAGATTTTTATTTTCAGCATATTCGTCGGTGACTATTTCAAAAGTAATCGGCAAGATTTTTATTTTCAACATATTTGTCGGTTACTATTTTAAAAGTAATCGACAAGATTTTTATTTTCAACATATTCGTCGGTTACTATTTCAATAGTAATCGGCATGATTTATTTTCAGCACATTCGTCGGTTACTATTTCAAAAGTAATCGGCAAGATTTATTTTCAGCACATATTCGTCGGTTACTACTTCAAAAGTAATGGGCAAGACTTTTATTTTCAGCACATTTGTCGGTTACTATTTCAATAGTAATCGGCATGATTTATTTTCAGCACATTCGTCGGTTACTATTTTAAAAGTAATCGACAAGATTTTTATTTTCAACATATTCGTCGGTTACTATTTCAAAAGTAATCGGCAAGACTTTATTTTCAGCACATATTCGTCGGTTACTATTTCAAAAGTAATGGGCAAGACTTTTATTTTCAGCACATTTGTCGGTTACTATTTCAATAGTAATCGGCATGATTTATTTTCAGCACATTCGCCGGTTACTATTTTAAAAGTAATCGACAAGATTTTTATTTTCAACATATTCGTCGGTTACTATAGCAAAAGTAATCGGCAAGACTTTATTTTCAGCATATTCGTTGGTTACTATTTCAAAAGTAATCGGCATGATTTATTTTCAGCACATTCGTCGGTTACTATTTCAAAAGTAATCGGCAAGATTTATTTTCAGCACATATTCGTCGGTTACTATTTCAAAAGTAATGGGCATGACTTTTATTTTCAGCACATTCGTCGGTTACTATTTCAATAGTAATCGGCATGATTTATTTTCAACACATTCGTCGGTTACTATTTCAAAAGTAATCGGCATGATTTATTTTCAACACATTCGTCGGTTACTATTTCAAAAGTAATCGGCATGATCTATTTTCTGCACATTCGTCGGTTACTATTTCAAAAGTAATCGGCAAGATTTTTATTTTCAGCATATTTGCCGGTTACTATTTTAAAAGTAATCGGCAAGATTTTTATTTTCAGCATATTCGTCGGTGACTATTTCAAAAGTAATCGGCAAGATTTTTATTTTCAACATATTTGTCGGTTACTATTTTAAAAGTAATCGACAAGATTTTTATTTTCAACATATTCGTCGGTTACTATTTCAAAAGTAATCGGCATGATTTATTTTCAGCACATTCGTCGGTTACTATTTCAAAAGTAATCGGCAAGATTTTTATTTTCAGCATATTCATCGGTGACTATTTCAAAAGTAATCGGCAAGATTTTTATTTTCAACATATTTGTCGGTTACTATTTTAAAAGTAATCGACAAGATTTTTATTTTCAACATATTCGTCGGTTACTATTTCAAAAGTAATCGGCATGATTTATTTTCAGCACATTCGTCGGTTACTATTTCAAAAGTAATCGGCAAGATTTATTTTCAGCACATATTCGTCGGTTACTATTTCAAAAGTAATGGGCAAGACTTTTATTTTCAGCATATTTGTCGGTTACTATTTTAAAAGTAATCGGCATGATCTATTTTCTGCACATTCGTCGGTTACTATTTCAAAAGTAATCGGCAAGATTTTTATTTTCAGCATATTTGTCGGTTACTATTTTAAAAGTAATCGACAAGATTTTTATTTTCAACATATTCGTCGGTTACTATTTCAAAAGTAATCGGCATGATTTATTTTCAGCACATTCGTCGGTTACTATTTCAATAGTAATCGGCATGATTTATTTTCAGCACATTCGTCGGTTACTATTTTAAAAGTAATCGGCATGATTTATTTTCAACACATTCGTCGGTTACTATTTCAAAAGTAATCGGCATGATCTATTTTCTGCACATTCGTCGGTTACTATTTCAAAAGTAATCGGCAAGATTTTTATTTTCAGCATATTTGTCGGTTACTATTTCAAAAGTAATCGGCAAGACTTTATTTTCAGCACATATTCGTCGGTTACTATTTCAAAAGTAATGGGCAAGACTTTTATTTTCAGCACATTTGTCGGTTACTATTTCAATAGTAATCGGCATGATTTATTTTCAGCACATTCGCCGGTTACTATTTTAAAAGTAATCGACAAGATTTTTATTTTCAACATATTCGTCGGTTACTATTTCAAAAGTAATCGGCAAGACTTTATTTTCAGCATATTCGTTGGTTACTATTTCAAAAGTAATCGGCATGATTTATTTTCAGCACATTCGTCGGTTACTATTTCAAAAGTAATCGGCAAGATTTATTTTCAGCACATATTCGTCGGTTACTATTTCAAAAGTAATGGGCATGACTTTTATTTTCAGCACATTCGTCGGTTACTATTTCAATAGTAATCGGCATGATTTATTTTCAACACATTCGTCGGTTACTATTTCAAAAGTAATCGGCATGATTTATTTTCAACACATTCGTCGGTTACTATTTCAAAAGTAATCGGCATGATCTATTTTCTGCACATTCGTCGGTTACTATTTCAAAAGTAATCGGCAAGATTTTTATTTTCAGCATATTTGTCGGTTACTATTTTAAAAGTAATCGGCAAGATTTTTATTTTCAGCATATTCGTCGGTGACTATTTCAAAAGTAATCGGCAAGATTTTTATTTTCAACATATTTGTCGGTTACTATTTTAAAATAATCGACAAGATTTTTATTTTCAACATATTCGTCGGTTACTATTTCAAAAGTAATCGGCATGATTTATTTTCAGCACATTCGTCGGTTACTATTTCAAAAGTAATCGGCAAGATTTTTATTTTCAGCATATTCATCGGTGACTATTTCAAAAGTAATCGGCAAGATTTTTATTTTCAACATATTTGTCGGTTACTATTTTAAAAGTAATCGACAAGATTTTTATTTTCAACATATTCGTCGGTTACTATTTCAAAAGTAATCGGCATGATTTATTTTCAGCACATTCGTCGGTTACTTTTTCAAAAGTAATCGGCAAGATTTATTTTCAGCACATATTCGTCGGTTACTATTTCAAAAGTAATGGGCAAGACTTTTATTTTCAGCATATTTGTCGATTACTATTTTAAAAGTAATCGGCATGATCTATTTTCTGCACATTCGTCAGTTACTATTTCAAAAGTAATGGGCAAGACTTTTATTTTCAGCACATTTGTCGGTTACTATTTTAATAGTAATCGGCATGATTTATTTTCAGCACATTCGCCGGTTACTATTTTAAAAGTAATCGACAAGATTTTTATTTTCAACATATTCGTCGGTTACTATTTCAAAAGTAATCGGCAAGACTTTATTTTCAGCATATTCGTTGGTTACTATTTCAAAAGTAATCGGCATGATTTATTTTCAGCACATTCGTCGGTTACTATTTCAAAAGTAATCGGCAAGATTTATTTTCAGCACATATTCGTCGGTTACTATTTCAAAAGTAATGGGCATGACTTTTATTTTCAGCACATTCGTCGGTTACTATTTCAATAGTAATCGGCATGATTTATTTTCAACACATTCGTCGGTTACTATTTCAAAAGTAATCGGCATGATTTATTTTCAACACATTCGTCGGTTACTATTTCAAAAGTAATCGGCATGATCTATTTTCTGCACATTCGTCGGTTACTATTTCAAAAGTAATCGGCAAGATTTTTATTTTCAGCATATTTGTCGGTTACTATTTTAAAAGTAATCGGCAAGATTTTTATTTTCAGCATATTCGTCGGTGACTATTTCAAAAGTAATCGGCAAGATTTTTATTTTCAACATATTTGTCGGTTACTATTTTAAAATAATCGACAAGATTTTTATTTTCAACATATTCGTCGGTTACTATTTCAAAAGTAATCGGCATGATTTATTTTCAGCACATTCGTCGGTTACTATTTCAAAAGTAATCGGCAAGATTTTTATTTTCAGCATATTCATCGGTGACTATTTCAAAAGTAATCGGCAAGATTTTTATTTTCAACATATTTGTCGGTTACTATTTTAAAAGTAATCGACAAGATTTTTATTTTCAACATATTCGTCGGTTACTATTTCAAAAGTAATCGGCATGATTTATTTTCAGCACATTCGTCGGTTACTATTTCAAAAGTAATCGGCAAGATTTTTATTTTCAGCATATTCATCGGTGACTATTTCAAAAGTAATCGGCAAGATTTTTATTTTCAACATATTTGTCGGTTACTATTTTAAAAGTAATCGACAAGATTTTTATTTTCAACATATTCGTCGGTTACTATTTCAAAAGTAATCGGCATGATTTATTTTCAGCACATTCGTCGGTTACTATTTCAAAAGTAATCGGCAAGATTTATTTTCAGCACATATTCGTCGGTTACTATTTCAAAAGTAATGGGCAAGACTTTTATTTTCAGCATATTTGTCGGTTACTATTTTAAAAGTAATCGGCATGATCTATTTTCTGCACATTCGTCGGTTACTATTTCAAAAGTAATCGGCAAGATTTTTATTTTCAGCATATTTGTCGGTTACTATTTTAAAAGTAATCGACAAGATTTTTATTTTCAACATATTCGTCGGTTACTATTTCAAAAGTAATCGGCATGATTTATTTTCAGCACATTCGTCGGTTACTATTTCAATAGTAATCGGCATGATTTATTTTCAGCACATTCGTCGGTTACTATTTTAAAAGTAATCGGCATGATTTATTTTCAACACATTCGTCGGTTACTATTTCAAAAGTAATCGGCATGATCTATTTTCTGCACATTCGTCGGTTACTATTTCAAAAGTAATCGGCAAGATTTTTATTTTCAGCATATTTGTCGGTTACTATTTCAAAAGTAATCGGCAAGACTTTATTTTCAGCACATATTCGTCGGTTACTATTTCAAAAGTAATGGGCAAGACTTTTATTTTCAGCACATTTGTCGGTTACTATTTCAATAGTAATCGGCATGATTTATTTTCAGCACATTCGCCGGTTACTATTTTAAAAGTAATCGACAAGATTTTTATTTTCAACATATTCGTCGGTTACTATTTCAAAAGTAATCGGCAAGACTTTATTTTCAGCATATTCGTTGGTTACTATTTCAAAAGTAATCGGCATGATTTATTTTCAGCACATTCGTCGGTTACTATTTCAAAAGTAATCGGCAAGATTTATTTTCAGCACATATTCGTCGGTTACTATTTCAAAAGTAATGGGCATGACTTTTATTTTCAGCACATTCGTCGGTTACTATTTCAATAGTAATCGGCATGATTTATTTTCAACACATTCGTCGGTTACTATTTCAAAAGTAATCGGCATGATTTATTTTCAACACATTCGTCGGTTACTATTTCAAAAGTAATCGGCATGATCTATTTTCTGCACATTCGTCGGTTACTATTTCAAAAGTAATCGGCAAGATTTTTATTTTCAGCATATTTGTCGGTTACTATTTTAAAAGTAATCGGCAAGATTTTTATTTTCAGCATATTCGTCGGTGACTATTTCAAAAGTAATCGGCAAGATTTTTATTTTCAACATATTTGTCGGTTACTATTTTAAAATAATCGACAAGATTTTTATTTTCAACATATTCGTCGGTTACTATTTCAAAAGTAATCGGCATGATTTATTTTCAGCACATTCGTCGGTTACTATTTCAAAAGTAATCGGCAAGATTTTTATTTTCAGCATATTCATCGGTGACTATTTCAAAAGTAATCGGCAAGATTTTTATTTTCAACATATTTGTCGGTTACTATTTTAAAAGTAATCGACAAGATTTTTATTTTCAACATATTCGTCGGTTACTATTTCAAAAGTAATCGGCATGATTTATTTTCAGCACATTCGTCGGTTACTTTTTCAAAAGTAATCGGCAAGATTTATTTTCAGCACATATTCGTCGGTTACTATTTCAAAAGTAATGGGCAAGACTTTTATTTTCAGCATATTTGTCGATTACTATTTTAAAAGTAATCGGCATGATCTATTTTCTGCACATTCGTCAGTTACTATTTCAAAAGTAATGGGCAAGACTTTTATTTTCAGCACATTTGTCGGTTACTATTTTAATAGTAATCGGCATGATTTATTTTCAGCACATTCGCCGGTTACTATTTTAAAAGTAATCGACAAGATTTTTATTTTCAACATATTCGTCGGTTACTATTTCAAAAGTAATCGGCAAGACTTTATTTTCAGCATATTCGTTGGTTACTATTTCAAAAGTAATCGGCATGATTTATTTTCAGCACATTCGTCGGTTACTATTTCAAAAGTAATCGGCAAGATTTATTTTCAGCACATATTCGTCGGTTACTATTTCAAAAGTAATGGGCATGACTTTTATTTTCAGCACATTCGTCGGTTACTATTTCAATAGTAATCGGCATGATTTATTTTCAACACATTCGTCGGTTACTATTTCAAAAGTAATCGGCATGATTTATTTTCAACACATTCGTCGGTTACTATTTCAAAAGTAATCGGCATGATCTATTTTCTGCACATTCGTCGGTTACTATTTCAAAAGTAATCGGCAAGATTTTTATTTTCAGCATATTTGTCGGTTACTATTTTAAAAGTAATCGGCAAGATTTTTATTTTCAGCATATTCGTCGGTGACTATTTCAAAAGTAATCGGCAAGATTTTTATTTTCAACATATTTGTCGGTTACTATTTTAAAATAATCGACAAGATTTTTATTTTCAACATATTCGTCGGTTACTATTTCAAAAGTAATCGGCATGATTTATTTTCAGCACATTCGTCGGTTACTATTTCAAAAGTAATCGGCAAGATTTTTATTTTCAGCATATTCATCGGTGACTATTTCAAAAGTAATCGGCAAGATTTTTATTTTCAACATATTTGTCGGTTACTATTTTAAAAGTAATCGACAAGATTTTTATTTTCAACATATTCGTCGGTTACTATTTCAAAAGTAATCGGCATGATTTATTTTCAGCACATTCGTCGGTTACTTTTTCAAAAGTAATCGGCAAGATTTATTTTCAGCACATATTCGTCGGTTACTATTTCAAAAGTAATGGGCAAGACTTTTATTTTCAGCATATTTGTCGATTACTATTTTAAAAGTAATCGGCATGATCTATTTTCTGCACATTCGTCAGTTACTATTTCAAAAGTAATCGGCAAGATTTTTATTTTCAGCATATTTGTCGGTTACTATTTTAAAAGTAATCGACAAGATTTTTATTTTCAACATATTCGTCGGTTACTATTTCAAAAGTAATCGGCATGATTTATTTTCAGCACATTCGTCGGTTACTATTTCAATAGTAATCGGCATGATTTATTTTCAGCACATTCGTCGGTTACTATTTTAAAAGTAATCGGCATGATTTATTTTCAACACATTCGTCGGTTACTATTTCAAAAGTAATCGGCATGATCTATTTTCTGCACATTCGTCGGTTACTATTTCAAAAGTAATCGGCAAGATTTTTATTTTCAGCATATTTGTCGGTTACTATTTTAAAAGTAATCGGCAAGATTTTTATTTTCAGCATATTCGTCGGTGACTATTTCAAAAGTAATCGGCAAGATTTTTATTTTCAACATATTTGTCGGTTACTATTTTAAAAGTAATCGACAAGATTTTTATTTTCAACATATTCGTCGGTTACTATTTCAATAGTAATCGGCATGATTTATTTTCAGCACATTCGTCGGTTACTATTTCAAAAGTAATCGGCAAGATTTATTTTCAGCACATATTCGTCGGTTACTACTTCAAAAGTAATGGGCAAGACTTTTATTTTCAGCACATTTGTCGGTTACTATTTCAATAGTAATCGGCATGATTTATTTTCAGCACATTCGTCGGTTACTATTTTAAAAGTAATCGACAAGATTTTTATTTTCAACATATTCGTCGGTTACTATTTCAAAAGTAATCGGCAAGACTTTATTTTCAGCACATATTCGTCGGTTACTATTTCAAAAGTAATGGGCAAGACTTTTATTTTCAGCACATTTGTCGGTTACTATTTCAATAGTAATCGGCATGATTTATTTTCAGCACATTCGTCGGTTACTATTTCAAAAGTAATCGGCAAGACTTTATTTTCAGCATATTCGTTGGTTACTATTTCAAAAGTAATCGGCAAGACTTTATTTTCAGCACATTCGTCGGTTACTATTTCAAAAGTAATTGGCAAGATTTTTATTTTCAACATATTCGTTGGTGACTATTTCAAAAGTAATCGGCAAGATTTTTATTTTCAGCATATTTGTCGGTTACTGTTTTAAAAGTAATCGACAAGATTTTTATTTTCAACATATTCGTCGGTTACTATTTCAAAAGTAATCGGCAAGACTTAATTTTCAGCACATTCGTCCGTTACTATTTCAAAAGTAATCGGTAAGATTTTTATTTTCAACATATTCGTCGGTTACTATTTCAAAAGTAATCGGCATGATTTATTTTCAGCACATTCGTCGGTTACTATTTCAAAAGTAATCGGCAAGATTTATTTTCAGCACATATTCGTCGGTTACTATTTCAAAAGTAATGGGCAAGACTTTTATTTTCAGCATATTTGTCGGTTACTATTTTAAAAGTAATCGGCATGATCTATTTTTTGCACATTCGTCGGTTACTATTTCAAAAGTAATCGGCAAGATTTTTATTTTCAGCATATTCGTCGGTTACTATTTTAAAAGTAATCGGCAAGACTTTATTTTCAGCATATTCGTTGGTTACTATTTCAAAAGTAATCGGCATGATTTATTTTCAGCACATATTCGTCGGTTACTATTTCAAAAGTAATGGGCAAGACTTTTATTTTCAGCACATTTGTCGGTTACTATTTCAATAGTAATCGGCATGATTTATTTTCAGCACATTCGTCAGTTACTATTTTAAAAGTAATCGGCATGATTTATTTTCAGCACATTCGTCGGTTACTATTTCAAAAGTAATCGGCAAGATTTATTTTCAGCACATATTCGTCGGTTACTATTTCAAAAGTAATGGGCAAGACTTTTATTTTCAGCACATTTGTCGGTTACTATTTCAATAGTAATCGGCATGATTTATTTTCAGCACATTCGTCAGTTACTATTTTAAAAGTAATCGGCATGATTTATTTTCAACACATTCGTCGGTTACTATTTCAAAAGTAATCGGCATGATCTATTTTCTGCACATTCGTCGGTTACTATTTCAAAAGTAATCGGCAAGATTTTTATTTTCAGCATATTTGTCGGTTACTATTTTAAAAGTAATCGGCAAGATTTTTATTTTCAGCATATTCGTCGGTGACTATTTCAAAAGTAATCGGCAAGATTTTTATTTTCAACATATTTGTCGGTTACTATTTCAATAGTAATCGGCATGATTTATTTTCAGCACATTCGTCGGTTACTATTTTAAAAGTAATCGGCATGATTTATTTTCAACACATTCGTCGGTTACTATTTCAAAAGTAATCGGCATGATCTATTTTCTGCACATTCGTCGGTTACTATTTCAAAAGTAATCGGCAAGATTTTAATTTTCAGCATATTTGTCGGTTACTATTTTAAAAGTAATCGGCAAGATTTTTATTTTCAGCATATTCGTCGGTGACTATTTCAAAAGTAATCGGCAAGATTTTTATTTTCAACATATTTGTCGGTTACTATTTTAAAAGTAATCGACAAGATTTTTATTTTCAACATATTCGTCGGTTACTATTTCAAAAGTAATCGGCATGATTTATTTTCAGCATATTCGTCGGTTACTATTTCAAAAGTAATCGGCAAGATTTTTATTTTCAGCATATTCGTCGGTGACTATTTCAAAAGTAATCGGCAAGATTTTTATTTTCAACATATTTGTCGGTTACTATTTCA
Source organism: Medicago lupulina (assembly GCA_958299785.1). Taxonomy (NCBI): domain Eukaryota; kingdom Viridiplantae; phylum Streptophyta; class Magnoliopsida; order Fabales; family Fabaceae; genus Medicago; species Medicago lupulina. The sequence goes on along the minus strand of OY283139.1, from coordinate 48,337,695 downwards.
ATAGTAATCGGCATGATTTATTTTCAGCACATTCGTCGGTTACTATTTTAAAAGTAATCGGCATGATTTATTTTCAACACATTCGTCGGTTACTATTTCAAAAGTAATCGGCATGATCTATTTTCTGCACATTCGTCGGTTACTATTTCAAAAGTAATCGGCAAGATTTTAATTTTCAGCATATTTGTCGGTTACTATTTTAAAAGTAATCGGCAAGATTTTTATTTTCAGCATATTCGTCGGTGACTATTTCAAAAGTAATCGGCAAGATTTTTATTTTCAACATATTTGTCGGTTACTATTTTAAAAGTAATCGACAAGATTTTTATTTTCAACATATTCGTCGGTTACTATTTCAAAAGTAATCGGCATGATTTATTTTCAGCACATTCGTCGGTTACTATTTCAAAAGTAATCGGCATGATTTTTATTTTCAGCATATTCATCGGTGACTATTTCAAAAGTAATCGGCAAGATTTTTATTTTCAACATATTTGTCGGTTACTATTTTAAAAGTAATCGACAAGATTTTTATTTTCAACATATTCGTCGGTTACTATTTCAAAAGTAATCGGCATGATTTATTTTCAGCACATTCGTCGGTTACTATTTCAAAAGTAATCGGCAAGATTTTTATTTTCAGCATATTTGTCGGTTACTATTTTAAAAGTAATCGGCAAGATTTTTATTTTCAGCATATTCGTCGGTGACTATTTCAAAAGTAATCGGCAAGATTTTTATTTTCAACATATTTGTCGGTTACTATTTTAAAAGTAATCGACAAGATTTTTATTTTCAAAATATTCGTCGGTTACTATTTCAATAGTAATCGGCATGATTTATTTTCAGCACATTCGTCGGTTACTATTTCAAAAGTAATCGGCAAGATTTATTTTCAGCACATATTCGTCGGTTACTACTTCAAAAGTAATGGGCAAGACTTTTATTTTCAGCACATTTGTCGGTTACTATTTCAATAGTAATCGGCATGATTTATTTTCAGCACATTCGTCGGTTACTATTTTAAAAGTAATCGACAAGATTTTTATTTTCAACATATTCGTCGGTTACTATTTCAAAAGTAATCGGCAAGACTTTATTTTCAGCACATATTCGTCGGTTACTATTTCAAAAGTAATGGGCAAGACTTTTATTTTCAGCACATTTGTCGGTTACTATTTCAATAGTAATCGGCATGATTTATTTTCAGCACATTCGCCGGTTACTATTTTAAAAGTAATCGACAAGATTTTTATTTTCAACATATTCGTCGGTTACTATTTCAAAAGTAATCGGCAAGACTTTATTTTCAGCATATTCGTTGGTTACTATTTCAAAAGTAATCGGCATGATTTATTTTCAGCACATTCGTCGGTTACTATTTCAAAAGTAATCGGCAAGATTTATTTTCAGCACATATTCGTCGGTTACTATTTCAAAAGTAATGGGCATGACTTTTATTTTCAGCACATTCGTCGGTTACTATTTCAATAGTAATCGGCATGATTTATTTTCAACACATTCGTCGGTTACTATTTCAAAAGTAATCGGCATGATTTATTTTCAACACATTCGTCGGTTACTATTTCAAAAGTAATCGGCATGATCTATTTTCTGCACATTCGTCGGTTACTATTTCAAAAGTAATCGGCAAGATTTTTATTTTCAGCATATTTGTCGGTTACTATTTTAAAAGTAATCGGCAAGATTTTTATTTTCAGCATATTCGTCGGTGACTATTTCAAAAGTAATCGGCAAGATTTTTATTTTCAACATATTTGTCGGTTACTATTTTAAAAGTAATCGACAAGATTTTTATTTTCAACATATTCGTCGGTTACTATTTCAAAAGTAATCGGCATGATTTATTTTCAGCACATTCGTCGGTTACTATTTCAAAAGTAATCGGCAAGATTTTTATTTTCAGCATATTCATCGGTGACTATTTCAAAAGTAATCGGCAAGATTTTTATTTTCAACATATTTGTCGGTTACTATTTTAAAAGTAATCGACAAGATTTTTATTTTCAACATATTCGTCGGTTACTATTTCAAAAGTAATCGGCATGATTTATTTTCAGCACATTCGTCGGTTACTATTTCAAAAGTAATCGGCAAGATTTATTTTCAGCACATATTCGTCGGTTACTATTTCAAAAGTAATGGGCAAGACTTTTATTTTCAGCATATTTGTCGGTTACTATTTTAAAAGTAATCGGCATGATCTATTTTCTGCACATTCGTCGGTTACTATTTCAAAAGTAATCGGCAAGATTTTTATTTTCAGCATATTTGTCGGTTACTATTTTAAAAGTAATCGACAAGATTTTTATTTTCAACATATTCGTCGGTTACTATTTCAAAAGTAATCGGCATGATTTATTTTCAGCACATTCGTCGGTTACTATTTCAATAGTAATCGGCATGATTTATTTTCAGCACATTCGTCGGTTACTATTTTAAAAGTAATCGGCATGATTTATTTTCAACACATTCGTCGGTTACTATTTCAAAAGTAATCGGCATGATCTATTTTCTGCACATTCGTCGGTTACTATTTCAAAAGTAATCGGCAAGATTTTTATTTTCAGCATATTTGTCGGTTACTATTTTAAAAGTAATCGGCAAGATTTTTATTTTCAGCATATTCGTCGGTGACTATTTCAAAAGTAATCGGCAAGATTTTTATTTTCAACATATTTGTCGGTTACTATTTTAAAAGTAATCGACAAGATTTTTATTTTCAACATATTCGTCGGTTACTATTTCAATAGTAATCGGCATGATTTATTTTCAGCACATTCGTCGGTTACTATTTCAAAAGTAATCGGCAAGATTTATTTTCAGCACATATTCGTCGGTTACTATTTCAAAAGTAATGGGCAAGACTTTTATTTTCAGCACATTTGTCGGTTACTATTTCAATAGTAATCGGCATGATTTATTTTCAGCACATTCGTCGGTTACTATTTTAAAAGTAATCGACAAGATTTTTATTTTCAACATATTCGTCGGTTACTATTTCAAAAGTAATCGGCAAGACTTTATTTTCAGCACATATTCGTCGGTTACTATTTCAAAAGTAATGGGCAAGACTTTTATTTTCAGCACATTTGTCGGTTACTATTTCAATAGTAATCGGCATGATTTATTTTCAGCACATTCGCCGGTTACTATTTTAAAAGTAATCGACAAGATTTTTATTTTCAACATATTCGTCGGTTACTATTTCAAAAGTAATCGGCAAGACTTTATTTTCAGCATATTCGTTGGTTACTATTTCAAAAGTAATCGGCATGATTTATTTTCAGCACATTCGTCGGTTACTATTTCAAAAGTAATCGGCAAGATTTATTTTCAGCACATATTCGTCGGTTACTATTTCAAAAGTAATGGGCATGACTTTTATTTTCAGCACATTCGTCGGTTACTATTTCAATAGTAATCGGCATGATTTATTTTCAACACATTCGTCGGTTACTATTTCAAAAGTAATCGGCATGATTTATTTTCAACACATTCGTCGGTTACTATTTCAAAAGTAATCGGCATGATCTATTTTCTGCACATTCGTCGGTTACTATTTCAAAAGTAATCGGCAAGATTTTTATTTTCAGCATATTTGTCGGTTACTATTTTAAAAGTAATCGGCAAGATTTTTATTTTCAGCATATTCGTCGGTGACTATTTCAAAAGTAATCGGCAAGATTTTTATTTTCAACATATTTGTCGGTTACTATTTTAAAAGTAATCGACAAGATTTTTATTTTCAACATATTCGTCGGTTACTATTTCAAAAGTAATCGGCATGATTTATTTTCAGCACATTCGTCGGTTACTATTTCAAAAGTAATCGGCAAGATTTTTATTTTCAGCATATTCATCGGTGACTATTTCAAAAGTAATCGGCAAGATTTTTATTTTCAACATATTTGTCGGTTACTATTTTAAAAGTAATCGACAAGATTTTTATTTTCAACATATTCGTCGGTTACTATTTCAAAAGTAATCGGCATGATTTATTTTCAACACATTCGTCGGTTACTATTTCAAAAGTAATCGGCATGATCTATTTTCTGCACATTCGTCGGTTACTATTTCAAAAGTAATCGGCAAGATTTTAATTTTCAGCATATTTGTCGGTTACTATTTTAAAAGTAATCGGCAAGATTTTTATTTTCAGCATATTCGTCGGTGACTATTTCAAAAGTAATCGGCAAGATTTTTATTTTCAACATATTTGTCGGTTACTATTTTAAAAGTAATCGACAAGATTTTTATTTTCAACATATTCGTCGGTTACTATTTCAAAAGTAATCGGCATGATTTATTTTCAGCACATTCGTCGGTTACTATTTCAAAAGTAATCGGCAAGATTTTTATTTTCAGCATATTCATCGGTGACTCTTTCAAAAGTAATCGGCAAGATTTTTATTTTCAACATATTTGTCGGTTACTATTTTAAAAGTAATCGACAAGATTTTTATTTTCAACATATTCGTCGGTTACTATTTCAAAAGTAATCGGCATGATTTATTTTCAGCACATTCGTCGGTTACTATTTCAAAAGTAATCGGCAAGATTTTTATTTTCAGCATATTTGTCGGTTACTATTTTAAAAGTAATCGGCAAGATTTTTATTTTCAGCATATTCGTCGGTGACTATTTCAAAAGTAATCGGCAAGATTTTTATTTTCAACATATTTGTCGGTTACTATTTTAAAAGTAATCGACAAGATTTTTATTTTCAAAATATTCGTCGGTTACTATTTCAATAGTAATCGGCATGATTTATTTTCAGCACATTCGTCGGTTACTATTTCAAAAGTAATCGGCAAGATTTATTTTCAGCACATATTCGTCGGTTACTACTTCAAAAGTAATGGGCAAGACTTTTATTTTCAGCACATTTGTCGGTTACTATTTCAATAGTAATCGGCATGATTTATTTTCAGCACATTCGTCGGTTACTATTTTAAAAGTAATCGACAAGATTTTTATTTTCAACATATTCGTCGGTTACTATTTCAAAAGTAATCGGCAAGACTTTATTTTCAGCACATATTCGTCGGTTACTATTTCAAAAGTAATGGGCAAGACTTTTATTTTCAGCACATTTGTCGGTTACTATTTCAATAGTAATCGGCATGATTTATTTTCAGCACATTCGCCGGTTACTATTTTAAAAGTAATCGACAAGATTTTTATTTTCAACATATTCGTCGGTTACTATTTCAAAAGTAATCGGCAAGACTTTATTTTCAGCATATTCGTTGGTTACTATTTCAAAAGTAATCGGCATGATTTATTTTCAGCACATTCGTCGGTTACTATTTCAAAAGTAATCGGCAAGATTTATTTTCAGCACATATTCGTCGGTTACTATTTCAAAAGTAATGGGCATGACTTTTATTTTCAGCACATTCGTCGGTTACTATTTCAATAGTAATCGGCATGATTTATTTTCAACACATTCGTCGGTTACTATTTCAAAAGTAATCGGCATGATTTATTTTCAACACATTCGTCGGTTACTATTTCAAAAGTAATCGGCATGATCTATTTTCTGCACATTCGTCGGTTACTATTTCAAAAGTAATCGGCAAGATTTTTATTTTCAGCATATTTGTCGGTTACTATTTTAAAAGTAATCGACAAGATTTTTATTTTCAACATATTCGTCGGTTACTATTTCAAAAGTAATCGGCATGATTTATTTTCAGCACATTCGTCGGTTACTATTTCAAAAGTAATCGGCAAGATTTATTTTCAGCACATATTCGTCGGTTACTATTTCAAAAGTAATGGGCAAGACTTTTATTTTCAGCATATTTGTCGGTTACTATTTTAAAAGTAATCGGCATGATCTATTTTCTGCACATTCGTCGGTTACTATTTCAAAAGTAATCGGCAAGATTTTTATTTTCAGCATATTTGTCGGTTACTATTTTAAAAGTAATCGACAAGATTTTTATTTTCAACATATTCGTCGGTTACTATTTCAAAAGTAATCGGCATGATTTATTTTCAGCACATTCGTCGGTTACTATTTCAATAGTAATCGGCATGATTTATTTTCAGCACATTCGTCGGTTACTATTTTAAAAGTAATCGGCATGATTTATTTTCAACACATTCGTCGGTTACTATTTCAAAAGTAATCGGCATGATCTATTTTCTGCACATTCGTCGGTTACTATTTCAAAAGTAATCGGCAAGATTTTTATTTTCAGCATATTTGTCGGTTACTATTTTAAAAGTAATCGGCAAGATTTTTATTTTCAGCATATTCGTCGGTGACTATTTCAAAAGTAATCGGCAAGATTTTTATTTTCAACATATTTGTCGGTTACTATTTTAAAAGTAATCGACAAGATTTTTATTTTCAACATATTCGTCGGTTACTATTTCAATAGTAATCGGCATGATTTATTTTCAGCACATTCGTCGGTTACTATTTCAAAAGTAATCGGCAAGATTTATTTCCAGCACATATTCGTCGGTTACTATTTCAAAAGTAATGGGCAAGACTTTTATTTTCAGCACATTTGTCGGTTACTATTTCAATAGTAATCGGCATGATTTATTTTCAGCACATTCGTCGGTTACTATTTTAAAAGTAATCGACAAGATTTTTATTTTCAACATATTCGTCGGTTACTATTTCAAAAGTAATCGGCAAGACTTTATTTTCAGCACATATTCGTCGGTTACTATTTCAAAAGTAATGGGCAAGACTTTTATTTTCAGCACTTTTGTCGGTTACTATTTCAATAGTAATCGGCATGATTTATTTTCAGCACATTCGCCGGTTACTATTTTAAAAGTAATCGACAAGATTTTTATTTTCAACATATTCGTCGGTTACTATTTCAAAAGTAATCGGCAAGACTTTATTTTCAGCATATTCGTTGGTTACTATTTCAAAAGTAATCGGCATGATTTATTTTCAGCACATTCGTCGGTTACTATTTCAAAAGTAATCGGCAAGATTTATTTTCAGCACATATTCGTCGGTTACTATTTCAAAAGTAATGGGCATGACTTTTATTTTCAGCACATTCGTCGGTTACTATTTCAATAGTAATCAGCATGATTTATTTTCAACACATTCGTCGGTTACTATTTCAAAAGTAATCGGCATGATTTATTTTCAACACATTCGTCGGTTACTATTTCAAAAGTAATCGGCATGATCTATTTTCTGCACATTCGTCGGTTACTATTTCAAAAGTAATCGGCAAGATTTTTATTTTCAGCATATTTGTCGGTTACTATTTTAAAAGTAATCGGCAAGATTTTTATTTTCAGCATATTCGTCGGTGACTATTTCAAAAGTAATCGGCAAGATTTTTATTTTCAACATATTTGTCGGTTACTATTTTAAAAGTAATCGACAAGATTTTTATTTTCAACGTATTCGTCGGTTACTATTTCAAAAGTAATCGGCATGATTTATTTTCAGCACATTCGTCGGTTACTATTTCAAAAGTAATCGGCAAGATTTTTATTTTCAGCATATTCATCGGTGACTATTTCAAAAGTAATCGGCAAGATTTTTATTTTCAACATATTTGTCGGTTACTATTTTAAAAGTAATCGACAAGATTTTTATTTTCAACATATTCGTCGGTTACTATTTCAAAAGTAATCGGCATGATTTATTTTCAGCACATTCGTCGGTTACTATTTCAAAAGTAATCGGCAAGATTTATTTTCAGCACATATTCGTCGGTTACTATTTCAAAAGTAATGGGCAAGACTTTTATTTTCAGCATATTTGTCGGTTACTATTTTAAAAGTAATCGGCATGATCTATTTTCTGCACATTCGTCGGTTACTATTTCAAAAGTAATCGGCAAGATTTTTATTTTCAGCATATTTGTCGGTTACTATTTTAAAAGTAATCGACAAGATTTTTATTTTCAACATATTCGTCGGTTACTATTTCAAAAGTAATCGGCATGATTTATTTTCAGCACATTCGTCGGTTACTATTTCAATAGTAATCGGCATGATTTATTTTCAGCACATTCGTCGGTTACTATTTTAAAAGTAATCGGCATGATTTATTTTCAACACATTCGTCGGTTACTATTTCAAAAGTAATCGGCATGATCTATTTTCTGCACATTCGTCGGTTACTATTTCAAAAGTAATCGGCAAGATTTTTATTTTCAGCATATTTGTCGGTTACTATTTTAAAAGTAATCGGCAAGATTTTTATTTTCAGCATATTCGTCGGTGACTATTTCAAAAGTAATCGGCAAGATTTTTATTTTCAACATATTTGTCGGTTACTATTTTAAAAGTAATCGACAAGATTTTTATTTTCAACATATTCGTCGGTTACTATTTCAATAGTAATCGGCATGATTTATTTTCAGCACATTCGTCGGTTACTATTTCAAAAGTAATCGGCAAGATTTATTTTCAGCACATATTCGTCGGTTACTACTTCAAAAGTAATGGGCAAGACTTTTATTTTCAGCACATTTGTCGGTTACTATTTCAATAGTAATCGGCATGATTTATTTTCAGCACATTCGTCGGTTACTATTTTAAAAGTAATCGACAAGATTTTTATTTTCAACATATTCGTCGGTTACTATTTCAAAAGTAATCGGCAAGACTTTATTTTCAGCACATATTCGTCGGTTACTATTTCAAAAGTAATGGGCAAGACTTTTATTTTCAGCACATTTGTCGGTTACTATTTCAATAGTAATCGGCATGATTTATTTTCAGCACATTCGTCGGTTACTATTTTAAAAGTAATCGACAAGATTTTTATTTTCAACATATTCGTCGGTTACTATTTCAAAAGTAATCGGCAAGACTTTATTTTCAGCATATTCGTTGGTTACTATTTCAAAAGTAATCGGCAAGACTTTATTTTCAGCACATTCGTCGGTTACTATTTCAAAAGTAATTGGCAAGATTTTTATTTTCAACATATTCGTTGGTGACTATTTCAAAAGTAATCGGCAAGATTTTTATTTTCAGCATATTTGTCGGTTACTGTTTTAAAAGTAATCGACAAGATTTTTATTTTCAACATATTCGTCGGTTACTATTTCAAAAGTAATCGGCAAGACTTAATTTTCAGCACATTCGTCCGTTACTATTTCAAAAGTAATCGGTAAGATTTTTATTTTCAACATATTCGTCGGTTACTATTTCAAAAGTAATCGGCATGATTTATTTTCAGCACATTCGTCGGTTACTATTTCAAAAGTAATCGGCAAGATTTATTTTCAGCACATATTCGTCGGTTACTATTTCAAAAGTAATGGGCAAGACTTTTATTTTCAGCACATTTGTCGGTTACTATTTCAATAGTAATCGGCATGATTTATTTTCAGCACATTCGTCAGTTACTATTTTAAAAGTAATCGGCATGATTTATTTTCAACACATTCGTCGGTTACTATTTCAAAAGTAATCGGCATGATCTATTTTCTGCACATTCGTCGGTTACTATTTCAAAAGTAAACGGCAAGATTTTTATTTTCAGCATATTTGTCGGTTACTATTTTAAAAGTAATCGGCAAGATTTTTATTTTCAGCATATTCGTCGGTGACTATTTCAAAAGTAATCGGCAAGATTTTTATTTTCAACATATTTGTCGGTTACTATTTCAATAGTAATCGGCATGATTTATTTTCAGCACATTCGTCGGTTACTATTTTAAAAGTAATCGGCATGATTTATTTTCAACACATTCGTCGGTTACTATTTCAAAAGTAATCGGCATGATCTATTTTCTGCACATTCGTCGGTTACTATTTCAAAAGTAATCGGCAAGATTTTAATTTTCAGCATATTTGTCGGTTACTATTTTAAAAGTAATCGGCAAGATTTTTATTTTCAGCATATTCGTCGGTGACTATTTCAAAAGTAATCGGCAAGATTTTTATTTTCAACATATTTGTCGGTTACTATTTTAAAAGTAATCGACAAGATTTTTATTTTCAACATATTCGTCGGTTACTATTTCAAAAGTAATCGGCATGATTTATTTTCAGCACATTCGTCGGTTACTATTTCAAAAGTAATCGGCAAGATTTTTATTTTCAGCATATTCATCGGTGACTATTTCAAAAGTAATCGGCAAGATTTTTATTTTCAACATATTTGTCGGTTACTATTTTAAAAGTAATCGACAAGATTTTTATTTCCAACATATTCGTCGGTTACTATTTCAAAAGTAATCGGCATGATTTATTTTCAGCACATTCGTCGGTTACTATTTCAAAAGTAATCGGCAAGATTTATTTTCAGCACATATTCGTCGGTTACTATTTCAGAAGTAATGGGCAAGACTTTTATTTTCAGCACATTTGTCGGTTACTATTTCAATAGTAATCGGCATGATTTATTTTCAGCACATTCGTCGGTTACTATTTTAAAAGTAATCGGCATGATTTATTTTCAACACATTCGTCGGTTACTATTTCAAAAGTAATCGGCATGATCTATTTTCTGCACATTCGTCGGTTACTATTTCAAAAGTAATCGGCAAGATTTTTATTTTCAGCATATTTGTCGGTTACTGTTTTAAAAGTAATCGACAAGATTTTTATTTTCAACATATTCGTCGGTTACTATTTCAAAAGTAATCGGCATGATTTATTTTCAGCACATTCGTCGGTTACTATTTTAAAAGTAATCGGCATGATTTATTTTCAACACATTCGTCGGTTACTATTTCAAAAGTAATCGGCATGATCTATTTTCTGCACATTCGTCGGTTACTATTTCAAAAGTAATCGGCAAGATTTTTATTTTCAGCATATTTGTCGGTTACTATTTTAAAAGTAATCGGCAAGATTTTTATTTTCAGCATATTCGTCGGTGACTATTTCAAAAGTAATCGGCAAGATTTTTATTTTCAACATATTTGTCGGTTACTATTTTAGAAGTAATCGACAAAATTTTTATTTTCAACATATTCGTCGGTTACTATTTCAAAAGTAATCGGCATGATTTATTTTCAGCACATTCGTCGGTTACTATTTCAAAAGTAATCGGCAAGATTTATTTTCAGCACATATTCGTCGGTTACTATTTCAGAAGTAATGGGCAAGACTTTTATTTTCAGCACATTTGTCGGTTACTATTTCAATAGTAATCGGCATGATTTATTTTCAGCACATTCGTCGGTTACTATTTTAAAAGTAATCGGCATGATTTATTTTCAACACATTCGTCGGTTACTATTTCAAAAGTAATCGGCATGATCTATTTTCTGCACATTCGTCGGTTACTATTTCAAAAGTAATCGGCAAGATTTTTATTTTCAACATATTTGTCGGTTACTATTTTAAAAGTAATCGACAAGATTTTTATTTTCAACATATTCGTCGGTTACTATTTCAATAGTAATCGGCATGATTTATTTTCAGCACATTCGTCGGTTACTATTTCAAAAGTAATCGGCAAGATTTATTTTCAACACATATTCGTCGGTTACTACTTCAAAAGTAATGGGCAAGACTTTTATTTTCAGCACATTTGTCGGTTACTATTTCAATAGTAATCGGCATGATTTATTTTCAGCACATTCGTCGGTTACTATTTTAAAAGTAATCGACAAGATTTTTATTTTCAACATATTCGTCGGTTACTATTTCAAAAGTAATCGGCAAGACTTTATTTTCAGCATATTCGTTGGTTACTATTTCAAAAGTAATCGGCAAGATTTTTATTTTCAACATATTCGTCGGTTACTATTTCAATAGTAATCGGCATGATTTATTTTCAGCACATTCGTCGGTTACTATTTTAAAAGTAATCGGCATGATTTATTTTCAACACATTCGTCGGTTACTATTTCAAAAGTAATCGGCATGATCTATTTTCTGCACATTCGTCGGTTACTATTTCAAAAGTAATCGGCAAGATTTTAATTTTCAGCATATTTGTCGGTTACTATTTTAAAAGTAATCGGCAAGATTTTTATTTTCAGCATATTCGTCGGTGACTATTTCAAAAGTAATCGGCAAGATTTTTATTTTCAACATATTTGTCGGTTACTATTTTAAAAGTAATCGACAAGATTTTTATTTTCAACATATTCGTCGGTTACTATTTCAAAAGTAATCGGCATGATTTATTTTCAGCACATTCGTCGGTTACTATTTCAAAAGTAATCGGCAAGATTTTTATTTTCAGCATATTCATCGGTGACTATTTCAAAAGTAATCGGCAAGATTTTTATTTTCAACATATTTGTCGGTTACTATTTTAAAAGTAATCGACAAGATTTTTATTTCCAACATATTCGTCGGTTACTATTTCAAAAGTAATCGGCATGATTTATTTTCAGCACATTCGTCGGTTACTATTTCAAAAGTAATCGGCAAGATTTATTTTCAGCACATATTCGTCGGTTACTATTTCAGAAGTAATGGGCAAGACTTTTATTTTCAGCACATTTGTCGGTTACTATTTCAATAGTAATCGGCATGATTTATTTTCAACACATTCGTCGGTTACTATTTTAAAAGTAATCGGCATGATTTATTTTCAACACATTCGTCGGTTACTATTTCAAAAGTAATCGGCATGATCTATTTTCTGCACATTCGTCGGTTACTATTTCAAAAGTAATCGGCAAGATTTTTATTTTCAGCATATTTGTCGGTTACTGTTTTAAAAGTAATCGACAAGATTTTTATTTTCAACATATTCGTCGGTTACTATTTCAAAAGTAATCGGCATGATTTATTTTCAGCACATTCGTCGGTTACTATTTTAAAAGTAATCGGCATGATTTATTTTCAACACATTCGTCGGTTACTATTTCAAAAGTAATCGGCATGATCTATTTTCTGCACATTCGTCGGTTACTATTTCAAAAGTAATCGGCAAGATTTTTATTTTCAGCATATTTGTCGGTTACTATTTTAAAAGTAATCGGCAAGATTTTTATTTTCAGCATATTCGTCGGTGACTATTTCAAAAGTAATCGGCAAGATTTTTATTTTCAACATATTTGTCGGTTACTATTTTAAAAGTAATCGACAAAATTTTTATTTTCAACATATTCGTCGGTTACTATTTCAAAAGTAATCGGCATGATCTATTTTCTGCACATTCGTCGGTTACTATTTCAAAAGTAATCGGCAAGATTTTTATTTTCAGCATATTTGTCGGTTACTATTTTAAAAGTAATCGGCAAGATTTTTATTTTCAGCATATTCGTCGGTGACTATTTCAAAAGTAATCGGCAAGATTTTTATTTTCAACATATTTGTCGAATACTATTTTAAAAGTAATCGACAAGATTTTTATTTTCAACATATTCGTCGGTTACTATTTCAATAGTAATCGGCATGATTTATTTTCAGCACATTCGTCGGTTACTATTTCAAAAGTAATCGGCAAGATTTATTTTCAGCACATATTCGTCGGTTACTATTTCAAAAGTAATGGGCAAGACTTTTATTTTCAGCACATTTGTCGGTTACTATTTCAATAGTAATCGGCATGATTTATTTTCAGCACATTCGTCGGTTACTATTTTAAAAGTAATCGACAAGATTTTTATTTTCAACATATTCGTTGGTTACTATTTCAAAAGTAATCGGCAAGACTTTATTTTCAGCATATTCGTTGGTTACTATTTCAAAAGTAATCGGCAAGACTTTATTTTCAGCACATTCGTCGGTTACTATTTCAAAAGTAATTGGCAAGATTTTTATTTTCAACATATTCGTTGGTGACTATTTCAAAAGTAATCGGCAAGAGTTTTATTTTCAGCATATTTGTCGGTTACTGTTTTAAAAGTAATCGACAAGATTTTTATTTTCAACATATTCGTCGGTTACTATTTCAAAAGTAATCGGCAAGACTTAATTTTCAGCACATTCGTCCGTTACTATTTCAAAAGTAATCGGTAAGATTTTTATTTTCAACATATTCGTCGGTTACTATTTCAAAAGTAATCGGCATGATTTATTTTCAGCACATTCGTCGGTTACTATTTCAAAAGTAATCGGCAAGATTTATTTTCAGCACATATTCTTCGGTTACTATTTCAAAAGTAATGGGCAAGACTTTTATTTTCAGCACATTTGTCGGTTACTATTTCAATAGTAATCGGCATGATTTATTTTCAGCACATTCGTCGGTTACTATTTTAAAAGTAATCGGCATGATTTATTTTCAGCACATTCGTCGGTTACTATTTCAAAAGTAATCGGCATGATCTATTTTCTGCACATTCGTCGGTTACTATTTCAAAAGTAATCGGCAAGATTTTTATTTTCAGCATATTTGTCGGTTACTATTTTAAAAGTAATCGGCAAGATTTTTATTTTCAGCATATTCGTCGGTGACTATTTCAAAAGTAATCGGCAAGATTTTTATTTTCAACATATTTGTCGGTTACTATTTTAAAAGTAATCGACAAAATTTTTATTTTCAACATATTCGTCGGTTACTATTTCAAAAGTAATCGGCATGATTTATTTTCAGCACATTCGTCGGTTACTATTTCAAAAGTAATCGGCAAGATTTATTTTCAGCACATATTCGTCGGTTACTATTTCAGAAGTAATGGGCAAGACTTTTATTTTCAGCACATTTGTCGGTTACTATTTCAATAGTAATCGGCATGATTTATTTTCAGCACATTCGTCGGTTACTATTTTAAAAGTAGTCGGCATGATTTATTTTCAACACATTCGTCGGTTACTATTTCAAAAGTAATCGGCATGATCTATTTTCTGCACATTCGTCGGTTACTATTTCAAAAGTAATCGGCAAGATTTTTATTTTCAACATATTTGTCGGTTACTATTTCAATAGTAATCGGCATGATTTATTTTCAGCACATTCGTCGGTTACTATTTCAAAAGTAATCGGCAAGATTTATTTTCAACACATATTCGTCGGTTACTACTTCAAAAGTAATGGGCAAGACTTTTATTTTCAGCACATTTGTCGGTTACTATTTCAATAGTAATCGGCATGATTTATTTTCAGCACATTCGTCGGTTACTATTTTAAAAGTAATCGACAAGATTTTTATTTTCAACATATTCGTCGGTTACTATTTCAAAAGTAATCGGCAAGACTTTATTTTCAGCATATTCGTTGGTTACTATTTCAAAAGTAATCGGCAAGACTTTATTTTCAGCACATTCGTCGGTTACTATTTCAAAAGTAATTGGCAAGATTTTTATTTTCAACATATTCGTCGGTGACTATTTCAAAAGTAATCGGCAAGATTTTTATTTTCAACATATTTGTCGGTTACTATTTTAAAAGTAATCGACAAAATTTTTATTTTCAACATATTCGTCGGTTACTATTTCAAAAGTAATCGGCATGATTTATTTTCAGCACATTCGTCGGTTACTATTTCAAAAGTAATCGGCAAGATTTATTTTCAGCACATATTCGTCGGTTACTATTTCAGAAGTAATGGGCAAGACTTTTATTTTCAGCACATTTGTCGGTTACTATTTCAATAGTAATCGGCATGATTTATTTTCAGCACATTCGTCGGTTACTATTTTAAAAGTAATCGGCATGATTTATTTTCAACACATTCGTCGGTTACTATTTCAAAAGTAATCGGCATGATCTATTTTCTGCACATTCGTCGGTTACTATTTCAAAAGTAATCGGCAAGATTTTTATTTTCAACATATTTGTCGGTTAATATTTTAAAAGTAATCGACAAGATTTTTATTTTCAACATATTCGTCGGTTACTATTTCAATAGTAATCGGCATGATTTATTTTCAGCACATTCGTCGGTTACTATTTCAAAAGTAATCGGCAAGATTTATTTTCAACACATATTCGTCGGTTACTACTTCAAAAGTAATGGGCAAGACTTTTATTTTCAGCACATTTGTCGGTTACTATTTCAATAGTAATCGGCATGATTTATTTTCAGCACATTCGTCGGTTACTATTTTAAAAGTAATCGACAAGATTTTTATTTTCAACATATTCGTCGGTTACTATTTCAAAAGTAATCGGCAAGACTTTATTTTCAGCATATTCGTTGGTTACTATTTCAAAAGTAATCGGCAAGACTTTATTTTCAGCACATTCGTCGGTTACTATTTCAAAAGTAATTGGCAAGATTTTTATTTTCAACATATTCGTTGGTGACTATTTCAAAAGTAATCGGCAAGATTTTTATTTTCAGCATATTTGTCGGTTACTATTTTAAAAGTAATCGGCAAGATTTTTATTTTCAGCATATTCGTCGGTGACTATTTCAAAAGTAATCGGCAAGATTTTTATTTTCAACATATTTGTCGGTTACTATTTTAAAAGTAATCGACAAAATTTTTATTTTCAACATATTCGTCGGTTACTATTTCAAAAGTAATCGGCATGATTTATTTTCAACACATTCGTCGGTTACTATTTCAAAAGTAATCGGCATGATCTATTTTCTGCACATTCGTCGGTTACTATTTCAAAAGTAATCGGCAAGATTTTTATTTTCAGCATATTTGTCGGTTACTGTTTTAAAAGTAATCGACAAGATTTTTATTTTCAACATATTCGTCGGTTACTATTTCAATAGTAATCGGCATGATTTATTTTCAGCACATTCGTCGGTTACTATTTCAAAAGTAATCGGCAAGATTTATTTTCAACACATATTCGTCGGTTACTACTTCAAAAGTAATGGGCAAGACTTTTATTTTCAGCACATTTGTCGGTTACTATTTCAATAGTAATCGGCATGATTTATTTTCAGCACATTCGTCGGTTACTATTTTAAAAGTAATCGACAAGATTTTTATTTTCAACATATTCGTCGGTTACTATTTCAAAAGTAATCGGCAAGACTTTATTTTCAGCATATTCGTTGGTTACTATTTCAAAAGTAATCGGCAAGACTTTATTTTCAGCACATTCGTCGGTTACTATTTCAAAAGTAATTGGCAAGATTTTTATTTTCAACATATTCGTTGGTGACTATTTCAAAAGTAATCGGCAAGATTTTTATTTTCAGCATATTTGTCGGTTACTATTTTAAAAGTAATCGGCAAGATTTTTATTTTCAGCATATTCGTCGGTGACTATTTCAAAAGTAATCGGCAAGATTTTTATTTTCAACATATTTGTCGGTTACTATTTTAAAAGTAATCGACAAAATTTTTATTTTCAACATATTCGTCGGTTACTATTTCAAAAGTAATCGGCATGATTTATTTTCAACACATTCGTCGGTTACTATTTCAAAAGTAATCGGCATGATCTATTTTCTGCACATTCGTCGGTTACTATTTCAAAAGTAATCGGCAAGATTTTTATTTTCAGCATATTTGTCGGTTACTGTTTTAAAAGTAATCGACAAGATTTTTATTTTCAACATATTCGTCGGTTACTATTTCAAAAGTAATCGGCATGATTTATTTTCAGCACATTCGTCGGTTACTATTTTAAAAGTAATCGGCATGATTTATTTTCAACACATTCGTCGGTTACTATTTCAAAAGTAATCGGCATGATCTATTTTCTGCACATTCGTCGGTTACTATTTCAAAAGTAATCGGCAAGATTTTTATTTTCAGCATATTTGTCGGTTACTATTTTAAAAGTAATCGGCAAGATTTTTATTTTCAGCATATTCGTCGGTGACTATTTCAAAAGTAATCGGCAAGATTTTTATTTTCAACATATTTGTCGGTTACTATTTTAAAAGTAATCGACAAAATTTTTATTTTCAACATATTCGTCGGTTACTATTTCAAAAGTAATCGGCATGATCTATTTTCTGCACATTCGTCGGTTACTATTTCAAAAGTAATCGGCAAGATTTTTATTTTCAGCATATTTGTCGGTTACTATTTTAAAAGTAATCGGCAAGATTTTTATTTTCAGCATATTCGTCGGTGACTATTTCAAAAGTAATCGGCAAGATTTTTATTTTCAACATATTTGTCGAATACTATTTTAAAAGTAATCGACAAGATTTTTATTTTCAACATATTCGTCGGTTACTATTTCAATAGTAATCGGCATGATTTATTTTCAGCACATTCGTCGGTTACTATTTCAAAAGTAATCGGCAAGATTTATTTTCAGCACATATTCGTCGGTTACTATTTCAAAAGTAATGGGCAAGACTTTTATTTTCAGCACATTTGTCGGTTACTATTTCAATAGTAATCGGCATGATTTATTTTCAGCACATTCGTCGGTTACTATTTTAAAAGTAATCGACAAGATTTTTATTTTCAACATATTCGTTGGTTACTATTTCAAAAGTAATCGGCAAGACTTTATTTTCAGCATATTCGTTGGTTACTATTTCAAAAGTAATCGGCAAGACTTTATTTTCAGCACATTCGTCGGTTACTATTTCAAAAGTAATTGGCAAGATTTTTATTTTCAACATATTCGTTGGTGACTATTTCAAAAGTAATCGGCAAGAGTTTTATTTTCAGCATATTTGTCGGTTACTGTTTTAAAAGTAATCGACAAGATTTTTATTTTCAACATATTCGTCGGTTACTATTTCAAAAGTAATCGGCAAGACTTAATTTTCAGCACATTCGTCCGTTACTATTTCAAAAGTAATCGGTAAGATTTTTATTTTCAACATATTCGTCGGTTACTATTTCAAAAGTAATCGGCATGATTTATTTTCAGCACATTCGTCGGTTACTATTTCAAAAGTAATCGGCAAGATTTATTTTCAGCACATATTCTTCGGTTACTATTTCAAAAGTAATGGGCAAGACTTTTATTTTCAGCACATTTGTCGGTTACTATTTCAATAGTAATCGGCATGATTTATTTTCAGCACATTCGTCGGTTACTATTTTAAAAGTAATCGGCATGATTTATTTTCAGCACATTCGTCGGTTACTATTTCAAAAGTAATCGGCATGATCTATTTTCTGCACATTCGTCGGTTACTATTTCAAAAGTAATCGGCAAGATTTTTATTTTCAGCATATTTGTCGGTTACTATTTTAAAAGTAATCGGCAAGATTTTTATTTTCAGCATATTCGTCGGTGACTATTTCAAAAGTAATCGGCAAGATTTTTATTTTCAACATATTTGTCGGTTACTATTTTAAAAGTAATCGACAAAATTTTTATTTTCAACATATTCGTCGGTTACTATTTCAAAAGTAATCGGCATGATTTATTTTCAGCACATTCGTCGGTTACTATTTCAAAAGTAATCGGCAAGATTTATTTTCAGCACATATTCGTCGGTTACTATTTCAGAAGTAATGGGCAAGACTTTTATTTTCAGCACATTTGTCGGTTACTATTTCAATAGTAATGGGCATGATTTATTTTCAGCACATTCGTCGGTTACTATTTTAAAAGTAGTCGGCATGATTTATTTTCAACACATTCGTCGGTTACTATTTCAAAAGTAATCGGCATGATCTATTTTCTGCACATTCGTCGGTTACTATTTCAAAAGTAATCGGCAAGATTTTTATTTTCAACATATTTGTCGGTTACTATTTCAATAGTAATCGGCATGATTTATTTTCAGCACATTCGTCGGTTACTATTTCAAAAGTAATCGGCAAGATTTATTTTCAACACATATTCGTCGGTTACTACTTCAAAAGTAATGGGCAAGACTTTTATTTTCAGCACATTTGTCGGTTACTATTTCAATAGTAATCGGCATGATTTATTTTCAGCACATTCGTCGGTTACTATTTTAAAAGTAATCGACAAGATTTTTATTTTCAACATATTCGTCGGTTACTATTTCAAAAGTAATCGGCAAGACTTTATTTTCAGCATATTCGTTGGTTACTATTTCAAAAGTAATCGGCAAGACTTTATTTTCAGCACATTCGTCGGTTACTATTTCAAAAGTAATTGGCAAGATTTTTATTTTCAACATATTCGTCGGTGACTATTTCAAAAGTAATCGGCAAGATTTTTATTTTCAACATATTTGTCGGTTACTATTTTAAAAGTAATCGACAAAATTTTTATTTTCAACATATTCGTCGGTTACTATTTCAAAAGTAATCGGCATGATTTATTTTCAGCACATTCGTCGGTTACTATTTCAAAAGTAATCGGCAAGATTTATTTTCAGCACATATTCGTCGGTTACTATTTCAGAAGTAATGGGCAAGACTTTTATTTTCAGCACATTTGTCGGTTACTATTTCAATAGTAATCGGCATGATTTATTTTCAGCACATTCGTCGGTTACTATTTTAAAAGTAATCGGCATGATTTATTTTCAACACATTCGTCGGTTACTATTTCAAAAGTAATCGGCATGATCTATTTTCTGCACATTCGTCGGTTACTATTTCAAAAGTAATCGGCAAGATTTTTATTTTCAACATATTTGTCGGTTACTATTTTAAAAGTAATCGACAAGATTTTTATTTTCAACATATTCGTCGGTTACTATTTCAATAGTAATCGGCATGATTTATTTTCAGCACATTCGTCGGTTACTATTTCAAAAGTAATCGGCAAGATTTATTTTCAACACATATTCGTCGGTTACTACTTCAAAAGTAATGGGCAAGACTTTTATTTTCAGCACATTTGTCGGTTACTATTTCAATAGTAATCGGCATGATTTATTTTCAGCACATTCGTCGGTTACTATTTTAAAAGTAATCGACAAGATTTTTATTTTCAACATATTCGTCGGTTACTATTTCAAAAGTAATCGGCAAGACTTTATTTTCAGCATATTCGTTGGTTACTATTTCAAAAGTAATCGGCAAGACTTTATTTTCAGCACATTCGTCGGTTACTATTTCAAAAGTAATTGGCAAGATTTTTATTTTCAACATATTCGTTGGTGACTATTTCAAAAGTAATCGGCAAGATTTTTATTTTCAGCATATTTGTCGGTTACTATTTTAAAAGTAATCGGCAAGATTTTTATTTTCAGCATATTCGTCGGTGACTATTTCAAAAGTAATCGGCAAGATTTTTATTTTCAACATATTTGTCGGTTACTATTTTAAAAGTAATCGACAAAATTTTTATTTTCAACATATTCGTCGGTTACTATTTCAAAAGTAATCGGCATGATTTATTTTCAGCACATTCGTCGGTTACTATTTCAAAAGTAATCGGCAAGATTTATTTTCAGCACATATTCGTCGGTTACTATTTCAGAAGTAATGGGCAAGACTTTTATTTTCAGCACATTCGTCGGTTACTATTTTAAAAGTAATCGGCATGATTTATTTTCAACACATTCGTCGGTTACTATTTCAAAAGTAATCGGCATGATCTATTTTCTGCACATTCGTCGGTTACTATTTCAAAAGTAATCGGCAAGATTTTTATTTTCAACATATTTGTCGGTTACTATTTTAAAAGTAATCGACAAGATTTTTATTTTCAACATATTCGTCGGTTACTATTTCAATAGTAATCGGCATGATTTATTTTCAGCACATTCGTCGGTTACTATTTCAAAAGTAATCGGCAAGATTTATTTTCAACACATATTCGTCGGTTACTACTTCAAAAGTAATGGGCAAGACTTTTATTTTCAGCACATTTGTCGGTTACTATTTCAATAGTAATCGGCATGATTTATTTTCAGCACATTCGTCGGTTACTATTTTAAAAGTAATCGACAAGATTTTTATTTTCAACATATTCGTCGGTTACTATTTCAAAAGTAATCGGCAAGACTTTATTTTCAGCATATTCGTTGGTTACTATTTCAAAAGTAATCGGCAAGACTTTATTTTCAGCACATTCGTCGGTTACTATTTCAAAAGTAATTGGCAAGATTTTTATTTTCAACATATTCGTTGGTGACTATTTCAAAAGTAATCGGCAAGATTTTTATTTTCAGCATATTTGTCGGTTACTATTTTAAAAGTAATCGGCAAGATTTTTATTTTCAGCATATTCGTCGGTGACTATTTCAAAAGTAATCGGCAAGATTTTTATTTTCAACATATTTGTCGGTTACTATTTTAAAAGTAATCGACAAAATTTTTATTTTCAACATATTCGTCGGTTACTATTTCAAAAGTAATCGGCAAGATTTATTTTCAGCACATTCGTCGGTTACTATTTCAAAAGTAATCGGCAAGATTTATTTTCAGCACATATTCGTCGGTTACTATTTCAGAAGTAATGGGCAAGACTTTTATTTTCAGCACATTCGTCGGTTACTATTTTAAAAGTAATCGGCATGATTTATTTTCAACACATTCGTCGGTTACTATTTCAAAAGTAATCGGCATGATCTATTTTCTGCACATTCGTCGGTTACTATTTCAAAAGTAATCGGCAAGATTTTTCTTTTCAACATATTTGTCGGTTACTATTTTAAAAGTAATCGACAAGATTTTTATTTTCAACATATTCGTCGGTTACTATTTCAATAGCAATCGGCATGATTTATTTTCAGCACATTCGTCGGTTACTATTTCAAAAGTAATCGGCAAGATTTATTTTCAACACATATTCGTCGGTTACTACTTCAAAAGTAATGGGCAAGACTTTTATTTTCAGCACATTTGTCGGTTACTATTTCAATAGTAATCGGCATGATTTATTTTCAGCACATTCGTCGGTTACTATTTTAAAAGTAATCGACAAGATTTTTATTTTCAACATATTCGTCGGTTACTATTTCAAAAGTAATCGGCAAGACTTTATTTTCAGCATATTCGTTGGTTACTATTTCAAAAGTAATCGGCAAGACTTTATTTTCAGCACATTCGTCGGTTACTATTTCAAAAGTAATTGGCAAGATTTTTATTTTCAACATATTCGTTGGTGACTATTTCAAAAGTAATCGGCAAGATTTTTATTTTCAGCATATTTGTCGGTTACTATTTTAAAAGTAATCGGCAAGATTTTTATTTTCAGCATATTCGTCGGTGACTATTTCAAAAGTAATCGGCAAGATTTTTATTTTCAACATATTTGTCGGTTACTATTTTAAAAGTAATCGACAAAATTTTTATTTTCAACATATTCGTCGGTTACTATTTCAAAAGTAATCGGCATGATTTATTTTCAGCACATTCGTCGGTTACTATTTCAAAAGTAATCGGCAAGATTTATTTTCAGCACATATTCGTCGGTTACTATTTCAGAAGTAATGGGCAAGACTTTTATTTTCAGCACATTTGTCGGTTACTATTTCAATAGTAATCGGCATGATTTATTTTCAGCACATTCGTCGGTTACTATTTTAAAAGTAATCGGCATGATTTATTTTCAACACATTCGTCGGTTACTATTTCAAAAGTAATCGGCATGATCTATTTTCTGCACATTCGTCGGTTACTATTTCAAAAGTAATCGGCAAGATTTTTATTTTCAACATATTTGTCGGTTACTATTTTAAAAGTAATCGACAAGATTTTTATTTTCAACATATTCGTCGGTTACTATTTCAATAGTAATCGGCATGATTTATTTTCAGCACATTCGTCGGTTACTATTTCAAAAGTAATCGGCAAGATTTATTTTCAGCACATATTCTTCGGTTACTATTTCAAAAGTAATGGGCAAGACTTTTATTTTCAGCACATTTGTCGGTTACTATTTCAATAGTAATCGGCATGATTTATTTTCAGCACATTCGTCGGTTACTATTTTAAAAGTAATCGACAAGATTTTTATTTTCAACATATTCGTCGGTTACTATTTCAAAAGTAATCGGCAAGACTTTATTTTCAGCATATTCGTTGGTTACTATTTCAAAAGTAATCGGCAAGACTTTATTTTCAGCACATTCGTCGGTTACTATTTTAAAAGTAATCGGCATGATTTATTTTCAACACATTCGTCGGTTACTATTTCAAAAGTAATCGGCATGATCTATTTTCTGCACATTCGTCGGTTACTATTTCAAAAGTAATCGGCAAGATTTTTATTTTCAACATATTTGTCGGTTACTATTTTAAAAGTAATCGACAAGATTTTTATTTTCAACATATTCGTCGGTTACTATTTCAATAGTAATCGGCATGATTTATTTTCAGCACATTCGTCGGTTACTATTTCAAAAGTAATCGGCAAGATTTATTTTCAACACATATTCGTCGGTTACTACTTCAAAAGTAATGGGCAAGACTTTTATTTTCAGCACATTTGTCGGTTACTATTTCAATAGTAATCGGCATGATTTATTTTCAGCACATTCGTCGGTTACTATTTTAAAAGTAATCGACAAGATTTTTATTTTCAACATATTCGTCGGTTACTATTTCAAAAGTAATCGGCAAGACTTTATTTTCAGCATATTCGTTGGTTACTATTTCAAAAGTAATCGGCAAGACTTTATTTTCAGCACATTCGTCGGTTACTATTTCAAAAGTAATTGGCAAGATTTTTATTTTCAACATATTCGTTGGTGACTATTTCAAAAGTAATCGGCAAGATTTTTATTTTCAGCATATTTGTCGGTTACTATTTTAAAAGTAATCGGCAAGATTTTTATTTTCAGCATATTCGTCGGTGACTATTTCAAAAGTAATCGGCAAGATTTTTATTTTCAACATATTTGTCGGTTACTATTTTAAAAGTAATCGACAAAATTTTTATTTTCAACATATTCGTCGGTTACTATTTCAAAAGTAATCGGCATGATTTATTTTCAGCACATTCGTCGGTTACTATTTCAAAAGTAATCGGCAAGATTTATTTTCAGCACATATTCGTCGGTTACTATTTCAGAAGTAATGGGCAAGACTTTTATTTTCAGCACATTCGTCGGTTACTATTTTAAAAGTAATCGGCATGATTTATTTTCAACACATTCGTCGGTTACTATTTCAAAAGTAATCGGCATGATCTATTTTCTGCACATTCGTCGGTTACTATTTCAAAAGTAATCGGCAAGATTTTTCTTTTCAACATATTTGTCGGTTACTATTTTAAAAGTAATCGACAAGATTTTTATTTTCAACATATTCGTCGGTTACTATTTCAATAGCAATCGGCATGATTTATTTTCAGCACATTCGTCGGTTACTATTTCAAAAGTAATCGGCAAGATTTATTTTCAACACATATTCGTCGGTTACTACTTCAAAAGTAATGGGCAAGACTTTTATTTTCAGCACATTTGTCGGTTACTATTTCAATAGTAATCGGCATGATTTATTTTCAGCACATTCGTCGGTTACTATTTTAAAAGTAATCGACAAGATTTTTATTTTCAACATATTCGTCGGTTACTATTTCAAAAGTAATCGGCAAGACTTTATTTTCAGCATATTCGTTGGTTACTATTTCAAAAGTAATCGGCAAGACTTTATTTTCAGCACATTCGTCGGTTACTATTTCAAAAGTAATTGGCAAGATTTTTATTTTCAACATATTCGTTGGTGACTATTTCAAAAGTAATCGGCAAGATTTTTATTTTCAGCATATTTGTCGGTTACTATTTTAAAAGTAATCGGCAAGATTTTTATTTTCAGCATATTCGTCGGTGACTATTTCAAAAGTAATCGGCAAGATTTTTATTTTCAACATATTTGTCGGTTACTATTTTAAAAGTAATCGACAAAATTTTTATTTTCAACATATTCGTCGGTTACTATTTCAAAAGTAATCGGCATGATTTATTTTCAGCACATTCGTCGGTTACTATTTCAAAAGTAATCGGCAAGATTTATTTTCAGCACATATTCGTCGGTTACTATTTCAGAAGTAATGGGCAAGACTTTTATTTTCAGCACATTCGTCGGTTACTATTTTAAAAGTAATCGGCATGATTTATTTTCAACACATTCGTCGGTTACTATTTCAAAAGTAATCGGCATGATCTATTTTCTGCACATTCGTCGGTTACTATTTCAAAAGTAATCGGCAAGATTTTTCTTTTCAACATATTTGTCGGTTACTATTTTAAAAGTAATCGACAAGATTTTTATTTTCAACATATTCGTCGGTTACTATTTCAATAGCAATCGGCATGATTTATTTTCAGCACATTCGTCGGTTACTATTTCAAAAGTAATCGGCAAGATTTATTTTCAACACATATTCGTCGGTTACTACTTCAAAAGTAATGGGCAAGACTTTTATTTTCAGCATATTCGTCGGTTACTATTTCAAAAGTAATCGGCAAGACTTTATTTTCAGCATATTCGTTGGTTACTATTTCAAAAGTAATCGGCAAGACTTTATTTTCAGCACATTCGTCGGTTACTATTTCAAAAGTAATTGGCAAGATTTTTATTTTCAACATATTCGTTGGTGACTATTTCAAAAGTAATCGGCAAGATTTTTATTTTCAGCATATTTGTCGGTTACTATTTTAAAAGTAATCGGCAAGATTTTTATTTTCAGCATATTCGTCGGTGACTATTTCAAAAGTAATCGGCAAGATTTTTATTTTCAACATATTTGTCGGTTACTATTTTAAAAGTAATCGACAAAATTTTTATTTTCAACATATTCGTCGGTTACTATTTCAAAAGTAATCGGCATGATTTATTTTCAGCACATTCGTCGGTTACTATTTCAAAAGTAATCGGCAAGATTTATTTTCAGCACATATTCGTCGGTTACTATTTCAGAAGTAATGGGCAAGACTTTTATTTTCAGCACATTCGTCGGTTACTATTTTAAAAGTAATCGGCATGATTTATTTTCAACACATTCGTCGGTTACTATTTCAAAAGTAATCGGCATGATCTATTTTCTGCACATTCGTCGGTTACTATTTCAAAAGTAATCGGCAAGATTTTTATTTTCAACATATTTGTCGGTTACTATTTTAAAAGTAATCGACAAGATTTTTATTTTCAACATATTCGTCGGTTACTATTTCAATAGTAATCGGCATGATTTATTTTCAGCACATTCGTCGGTTACTATTTCAAAAGTAATCGGCAAGATTTATTTTCAACACATATTCGTCGGTTACTACTTCAAAAGTAATGGGCAAGACTTTTATTTTCAGCACATTTGTCGGTTACTATTTCAATAGTAATCGGCATGATTTATTTTCAGCACATTCGTCGGTTACTATTTTAAAAGTAATCGACAAGATTTTTATTTTCAACATATTCGTCGGTTACTATTTCAAAAGTAATCGGCAAGACTTTATTTTCAGCATATTCGTTGGTTACTATTTCAAAAGTAATCGGCAAGACTTTATTTTCAGCACATTCGTCGGTTACTATTTCAAAAGTAATTGGCAAGATTTTTATTTTCAACATATTCGTTGGTGACTATTTCAAAAGTAATCGGCAAGATTTTTATTTTCAGCATATTTGTCGGTTACTATTTTAAAAGTAATCGGCAAGATTTTTATTTTCAGCATATTCGTCGGTGACTATTTCAAAAGTAATCGGCAAGATTTTTATTTTCAACATATTTGTCGGTTACTATTTTAAAAGTAATCGACAAAATTTTTATTTTCAACATATTCGTCGGTTACTATTTCAAAAGTAATCGGCATGATTTATTTTCAGCACATTCGTCGGTTACTATTTCAAAAGTAATCGGCAAGATTTATTTTCAGCACATATTCGTCGGTTACTATTTCAGAAGTAATGGGCAAGACTTTTATTTTCAGCACATTCGTCGGTTACTATTTTAAAAGTAATCGGCATGATTTATTTTCAACACATTCGTCGGTTACTATTTCAAAAGTAATCGGCATGATCTATTTTCTGCACATTCGTCGGTTACTATTTCAAAAGTAATCGGCAAGATTTTTCTTTTCAACATATTTGTCGGTTACTATTTTAAAAGTAATCGACAAGATTTTTATTTTCAACATATTCGTCGGTTACTATTTCAATAGCAATCGGCATGATTTATTTTCAGCACATTCGTCGGTTACTACTTCAAAAGTAATCGGCAAGATTTATTTTCAACACATATTCGTCGGTTACTACTTCAAAAGTAATGGGCAAGACTTTTATTTTCAGCACATTTGTCGGTTACTATTTCAATAGTAATCGGCATGATTTATTTTCAGCACATTCGTCGGTTACTATTTTAAAAGTAATCGACAAGATTTTTATTTTCAACATATTCGTCGGTTACTATTTCAAAAGTAATCGGCAAGACTTTATTTTCAGCATATTCGTTGGTTACTATTTCAAAAGTAATCGGCAAGACTTTATTTTCAGCACATTCGTCGGTTACTATTTCAAAAGTAATTGGCAAGATTTTTATTTTCAACATATTCGTTGGTGACTATTTCAAAAGTAATCGGCAAGATTTTTATTTTCAGCATATTTTTCGGTTACTATTTTAAAAGTAATCGGCAAGATTTTTATTTTCAGCATATTCGTCGGTGACTATTTCAAAAGTAATCGGCAAGATTTTTATTTTCAACATATTTGTCGGTTACTATTTTAAAAGTAATCGACAAAATTTTTATTTTCAACATATTCGTCGGTTACTATTTCAAAAGTAATCGGCATGATTTATTTTCAGCACATTCGTCGGTTACTATTTCAAAAGTAATCGGCAAGATTTATTTTCAGCACATATTCGTCGGTTACTATTTCAGAAGTAATGGGCAAGACTTTTATTTTCAGCACATTTGTCGGTTACTATTTCAATAGTAATCGGCATGATTTATTTTCAGCACATTCGTCGGTTACTATTTTAAAAGTAATCGGCATGATTTATTTTCAACACATTCGTCGGTTACTATTTCAAAAGTAATCGGCATGATCTATTTTCTGCACATTCGTCGGTTACTATTTCAAAAGTAATCGGCAAGATTTTTATTTTCAACATATTTGTCGGTTACTATTTTAAAAGTAATCGACAAGATTTTTATTTTCAACATATTCGTCGGTTACTATTTCAATAGTAATCGGCATGATTTATTTTCAGCACATTCGTCGGTTACTATTTCAAAAGTAATCGGCAAGATTTATTTTCAGCACATATTCTTCGGTTACTATTTCAAAAGTAATGGGCAAGACTTTTATTTTCAGCACATTTGTCGGTTACTATTTCAATAGTAATCGGCATGATTTATTTTCAGCACATTCGTCGGTTACTATTTTAAAAGTAATCGACAAGATTTTTATTTTCAACATATTCGTCGGTTACTATTTCAAAAGTAATCGGCAAGACTTTATTTTCAGCATATTCGTTGGTTACTATTTCAAAAGTAATCGGCAAGACTTTATTTTCAGCACATTCGTCGGTTACTATTTTAAAAGTAATCGGCATGATTTATTTTCAACACATTCGTCGGTTACTATTTCAAAAGTAATCGGCATGATCTATTTTCTGCACATTCGTCGGTTACTATTTCAAAAGTAATCGGCAAGATTTTTATTTTCAACATATTTGTCGGTTACTATTTTAAAAGTAATCGACAAGATTTTTATTTTCAACATATTCGTCGGTTACTATTTCAATAGTAATCGGCATGATTTATTTTCAGCACATTCGTCGGTTACTATTTCAAAAGTAATCGGCAAGATTTATTTTCAACACATATTCGTCGGTTACTACTTCAAAAGTAATGGGCAAGACTTTTATTTTCAGCACATTTGTCGGTTACTATTTCAATAGTAATCGGCATGATTTATTTTCAGCACATTCGTCGGTTACTATTTTAAAAGTAATCGACAAGATTTTTATTTTCAACATATTCGTCGGTTACTATTTCAAAAGTAATCGGCAAGACTTTATTTTCAGCATATTCGTTGGTTACTATTTCAAAAGTAATCGGCAAGACTTTATTTTCAGCACATTCGTCGGTTACTATTTCAAAAGTAATTGGCAAGATTTTTATTTTCAACATATTCGTTGGTGACTATTTCAAAAGTAATCGGCAAGATTTTTATTTTCAGCATATTTGTCGGTTACTATTTTAAAAGTAATCGGCAAGATTTTTATTTTCAGCATATTCGTCGGTGACTATTTCAAAAGTAATCGGCAAGATTTTTATTTTCAACATATTTGTCGGTTACTATTTTAAAAGTAATCGACAAAATTTTTATTTTCAACATATTCGTCGGTTACTATTTCAAAAGTAATCGGCATGATTTATTTTCAGCACATTCGTCGGTTACTATTTCAAAAGTAATCGGCAAGATTTATTTTCAGCACATATTCGTCGGTTACTATTTCAGAAGTAATGGGCAAGACTTTTATTTTCAGCACATTCGTCGGTTACTATTTTAAAAGTAATCGGCATGATTTATTTTCAACACATTCGTCGGTTACTATTTCAAAAGTAATCGGCATGATCTATTTTCTGCACATTCGTCGGTTACTATTTCAAAAGTAATCGGCAAGATTTTTCTTTTCAACATATTTGTCGGTTACTATTTTAAAAGTAATCGACAAGATTTTTATTTTCAACATATTCGTCGGTTACTATTTCAATAGCAATCGGCATGATTTATTTTCAGCACATTCGTCGGTTACTATTTCAAAAGTAATCGGCAAGATTTATTTTCAACACATATTCGTCGGTTACTACTTCAAAAGTAATGGGCAAGACTTTTATTTTCAGCACATTTGTCGGTTACTATTTCAATAGTAATCGGCATGATTTATTTTCAGCACATTCGTCGGTTACTATTTTAAAAGTAATCGACAAGATTTTTATTTTCAACATATTCGTCGGTTACTATTTCAAAAGTAATCGGCAAGACTTTATTTTCAGCATATTCGTTGGTTACTATTTCAAAAGTAATCGGCAAGACTTTATTTTCAGCACATTCGTCGGTTACTATTTCAAAAGTAATTGGCAAGATTTTTATTTTCAACATATTCGTTGGTGACTATTTCAAAAGTAATCGGCAAGATTTTTATTTTCAGCATATTTGTCGGTTACTATTTTAAAAGTAATCGGCAAGATTTTTATTTTCAGCATATTCGTCGGTGACTATTTCAAAAGTAATCGGCAAGATTTTTATTTTCAACATATTTGTCGGTTACTATTTTAAAAGTAATCGACAAAATTTTTATTTTCAACATATTCGTCGGTTACTATTTCAAAAGTAATCGGCATGATTTATTTTCAGCACATTCGTCGGTTACTATTTCAAAAGTA
This sequence comes from Medicago lupulina, assembly GCA_958299785.1. Taxonomy (NCBI): domain Eukaryota; kingdom Viridiplantae; phylum Streptophyta; class Magnoliopsida; order Fabales; family Fabaceae; genus Medicago; species Medicago lupulina. The sequence continues at coordinate 48,306,712 of OY283139.1, read as the reverse complement.
ATCGGCAAGATTTATTTTCAGCACATATTCGTCGGTTACTATTTCAGAAGTAATGGGCAAGACTTTTATTTTCAGCACATTTGTCGGTTACTATTTCAATAGTAATCGGCATGATTTATTTTCAGCACATTCGTCGGTTACTATTTTAAAAGTAATCGGCATGATTTATTTTCAACACATTCGTCGGTTACTATTTCAAAAGTAATCGGCATGATCTATTTTCTGCACATTCGTCGGTTACTATTTCAAAAGTAATCGGCAAGATTTTTATTTTCAACATATTTGTCGGTTACTATTTTAAAAGTAATCGACAAGATTTTTATTTTCAACATATTCGTCGGTTACTATTTCAATAGTAATCGGCATGATTTATTTTCAGCACATTCGTCGGTTACTATTTCAAAAGTAATCGGCAAGATTTATTTTCAGCACATATTCTTCGGTTACTATTTCAAAAGTAATGGGCAAGACTTTTATTTTCAGCACATTTGTCGGTTACTATTTCAATAGTAATCGGCATGATTTATTTTCAGCACATTCGTCGGTTACTATTTTAAAAGTAATCGACAAGATTTTTATTTTCAACATATTCGTCGGTTACTATTTCAAAAGTAATCGGCAAGACTTTATTTTCAGCATATTCGTTGGTTACTATTTCAAAAGTAATCGGCAAGACTTTATTTTCAGCACATTCGTCGGTTACTATTTCAAAAGTAATCGGCATGATCTATTTTCTGCACATTCGTCGGTTACTATTTCAAAAGTAATCGGCAAGATTTTTATTTTCAACATATTTGTCGGTTACTATTTTAAAAGTAATCGACAAGATTTTTATTTTCAACATATTCGTCGGTTACTATTTCAATAGTAATCGGCATGATTTATTTTCAGCACATTCGTCGGTTACTATTTCAAAAGTAATCGGCAAGATTTATTTTCAGCACATATTCTTCGGTTACTATTTCAAAAGTAATGGGCAAGACTTTTATTTTCAGCACATTTGTCGGTTACTATTTCAATAGTAATCGGCATGATTTATTTTCAGCACATTCGTCGGTTACTATTTTAAAAGTAATCGACAAGATTTTTATTTTCAACATATTCGTCGGTTACTATTTCAAAAGTAATCGGCAAGACTTTATTTTCAGCATATTCGTTGGTTACTATTTCAAAAGTAATCGGCAAGACTTTATTTTCAGCACATTCGTCGGTTACTATTTTAAAAGTAATCGGCATGATTTATTTTCAACACATTCGTCGGTTACTATTTCAAAAGTAATCGGCATGATCTATTTTCTGCACATTCGTCGGTTACTATTTCAAAAGTAATCGGCAAGATTTTTATTTTCAACATATTTGTCGGTTACTATTTTAAAAGTAATCGACAAGATTTTTATTTTCAACATATTCGTCGGTTACTATTTCAATAGTAATCGGCATGATTTATTTTCAGCACATTCGTCGGTTACTATTTCAAAAGTAATCGGCAAGATTTATTTTCAACACATATTCGTCGGTTACTACTTCAAAAGTAATGGGCAAGACTTTTATTTTCAGCACATTTGTCGGTTACTATTTCAATAGTAATCGGCATGATTTATTTTCAGCACATTCGTCGGTTACTATTTTAAAAGTAATCGACAAGATTTTTATTTTCAACATATTCGTCGGTTACTATTTCAAAAGTAATCGGCAAGACTTTATTTTCAGCATATTCGTTGGTTACTATTTCAAAAGTAATCGGCAAGACTTTATTTTCAGCACATTCGTCGGTTACTATTTCAAAAGTAATTGGCAAGATTTTTATTTTCAACATATTCGTTGGTGACTATTTCAAAAGTAATCGGCAAGATTTTTATTTTCAGCATATTTGTCGGTTACTATTTTAAAAGTAATCGGCAAGATTTTTATTTTCAGCATATTCGTCGGTGACTATTTCAAAAGTAATCGGCAAGATTTTTATTTTCAACATATTTGTCGGTTACTATTTTAAAAGTAATCGACAAAATTTTTATTTTCAACATATTCGTCGGTTACTATTTCAAAAGTAATCGGCATGATTTATTTTCAGCACATTCGTCGGTTACTATTTCAAAAGTAATCGGCAAGATTTATTTTCAGCACATATTCGTCGGTTACTATTTCAGAAGTAATGGGCAAGACTTTTATTTTCAGCACATTCGTCGGTTACTATTTTAAAAGTAATCGGCATGATTTATTTTCAACACATTCGTCGGTTACTATTTCAAAAGTAATCGGCATGATCTATTTTCTGCACATTCGTCGGTTACTATTTCAAAAGTAATCGGCAAGATTTTTCTTTTCAACATATTTGTCGGTTACTATTTTAAAAGTAATCGACAAGATTTTTATTTTCAACATATTCGTCGGTTACTATTTCAATAGCAATCGGCATGATTTATTTTCAGCACATTCGTCGGTTACTATTTCAAAAGTAATCGGCAAGATTTATTTTCAACACATATTCGTCGGTTACTACTTCAAAAGTAATGGGCAAGACTTTTATTTTCAGCACATTTGTCGGTTACTATTTCAATAGTAATCGGCATGATTTATTTTCAGCACATTCGTCGGTTACTATTTTAAAAGTAATCGACAAGATTTTTATTTTCAACATATTCGTCGGTTACTATTTCAAAAGTAATCGGCAAGACTTTATTTTCAGCATATTCGTTGGTTACTATTTCAAAAGTAATCGGCAAGACTTTATTTTCAGCACATTCGTCGGTTACTATTTCAAAAGTAATTGGCAAGATTTTTATTTTCAACATATTCGTTGGTGACTATTTCAAAAGTAATCGGCAAGATTTTTATTTTCAGCATATTTGTCGGTTACTATTTTAAAAGTAATCGGCAAGATTTTTATTTTCAGCATATTCGTCGGTGACTATTTCAAAAGTAATCGGCAAGATTTTTATTTTCAACATATTTGTCGGTTACTATTTTAAAAGTAATCGACAAAATTTTTATTTTCAACATATTCGTCGGTTACTATTTCAAAAGTAATCGGCATGATTTATTTTCAGCACATTCGTCGGTTACTATTTCAAAAGTAATCGGCAAGATTTATTTTCAGCACATATTCGTCGGTTACTATTTCAGAAGTAATGGGCAAGACTTTTATTTTCAGCACATTTGTCGGTTACTATTTCAATAGTAATCGGCATGATTTATTTTCAGCACATTCGTCGGTTACTATTTTAAAAGTAATCGGCATGATTTATTTTCAACACATTCGTCGGTTACTATTTCAAAAGTAATCGGCATGATCTATTTTCTGCACATTCGTCGGTTACTATTTCAAAAGTAATCGGCAAGATTTTTATTTTCAACATATTTGTCGGTTACTATTTTAAAAGTAATCGACAAGATTTTTATTTTCAACATATTCGTCGGTTACTATTTCAATAGTAATCGGCATGATTTATTTTCAGCACATTCGTCGGTTACTATTTCAAAAGTAATCGGCAAGATTTATTTTCAGCACATATTCTTCGGTTACTATTTCAAAAGTAATGGGCAAGACTTTTATTTTCAGCACATTTGTCGGTTACTATTTCAATAGTAATCGGCATGATTTATTTTCAGCACATTCGTCGGTTACTATTTTAAAAGTAATCGACAAGATTTTTATTTTCAACATATTCGTCGGTTACTATTTCAAAAGTAATCGGCAAGACTTTATTTTCAGCATATTCGTTGGTTACTATTTCAAAAGTAATCGGCAAGACTTTATTTTCAGCACATTCGTCGGTTACTATTTTAAAAGTAATCGGCATGATTTATTTTCAACACATTCGTCGGTTACTATTTCAAAAGTAATCGGCATGATCTATTTTCTGCACATTCGTCGGTTACTATTTCAAAAGTAATCGGCAAGATTTTTATTTTCAACATATTTGTCGGTTACTATTTTAAAAGTAATCGACAAGATTTTTATTTTCAACATATTCGTCGGTTACTATTTCAATAGTAATCGGCATGATTTATTTTCAGCACATTCGTCGGTTACTATTTCAAAAGTAATCGGCAAGATTTATTTTCAACACATATTCGTCGGTTACTACTTCAAAAGTAATGGGCAAGACTTTTATTTTCAGCACATTTGTCGGTTACTATTTCAATAGTAATCGGCATGATTTATTTTCAGCACATTCGTCGGTTACTATTTTAAAAGTAATCGACAAGATTTTTATTTTCAACATATTCGTCGGTTACTATTTCAAAAGTAATCGGCAAGACTTTATTTTCAGCATATTCGTTGGTTACTATTTCAAAAGTAATCGGCAAGACTTTATTTTCAGCACATTCGTCGGTTACTATTTCAAAAGTAATTGGCAAGATTTTTATTTTCAACATATTCGTTGGTGACTATTTCAAAAGTAATCGGCAAGATTTTTATTTTCAGCATATTTGTCGGTTACTATTTTAAAAGTAATCGGCAAGATTTTTATTTTCAGCATATTCGTCGGTGACTATTTCAAAAGTAATCGGCAAGATTTTTATTTTCAACATATTTGTCGGTTACTATTTTAAAAGTAATCGACAAAATTTTTATTTTCAACATATTCGTCGGTTACTATTTCAAAAGTAATCGGCATGATTTATTTTCAGCACATTCGTCGGTTACTATTTCAAAAGTAATCGGCAAGATTTATTTTCAGCACATATTCGTCGGTTACTATTTCAGAAGTAATGGGCAAGACTTTTATTTTCAGCACATTCGTCGGTTACTATTTTAAAAGTAATCGGCATGATTTATTTTCAACACATTCGTCGGTTACTATTTCAAAAGTAATCGGCATGATCTATTTTCTGCACATTCGTCGGTTACTATTTCAAAAGTAATCGGCAAGATTTTTCTTTTCAACATATTTGTCGGTTACTATTTTAAAAGTAATCGACAAGATTTTTATTTTCAACATATTCGTCGGTTACTATTTCAATAGCAATCGGCATGATTTATTTTCAGCACATTCGTCGGTTACTATTTCAAAAGTAATCGGCAAGATTTATTTTCAACACATATTCGTCGGTTACTACTTCAAAAGTAATGGGCAAGACTTTTATTTTCAGCACATTTGTCGGTTACTATTTCAATAGTAATCGGCATGATTTATTTTCAGCACATTCGTCGGTTACTATTTTAAAAGTAATCGACAAGATTTTTATTTTCAACATATTCGTCGGTTACTATTTCAAAAGTAATCGGCAAGACTTTATTTTCAGCATATTCGTTGGTTACTATTTCAAAAGTAATCGGCAAGACTTTATTTTCAGCACATTCGTCGGTTACTATTTCAAAAGTAATTGGCAAGATTTTTATTTTCAACATATTCGTTGGTGACTATTTCAAAAGTAATCGGCAAGATTTTTATTTTCAGCATATTTGTCGGTTACTATTTTAAAAGTAATCGGCAAGATTTTTATTTTCAGCATATTCGTCGGTGACTATTTCAAAAGTAATCGGCAAGATTTTTATTTTCAACATATTTGTCGGTTACTATTTTAAAAGTAATCGACAAAATTTTTATTTTCAACATATTCGTCGGTTACTATTTCAAAAGTAATCGGCATGATTTATTTTCAGCACATTCGTCGGTTACTATTTCAAAAGTAATCGGCAAGATTTATTTTCAGCACATATTCGTCGGTTACTATTTCAGAAGTAATGGGCAAGACTTTTATTTTCAGCACATTTGTCGGTTACTATTTCAATAGTAATCGGCATGATTTATTTTCAGCACATTCGTCGGTTACTATTTTAAAAGTAATCGGCATGATTTATTTTCAACACATTCGTCGGTTACTATTTCAAAAGTAATCGGCATGATCTATTTTCTGCACATTCGTCGGTTACTATTTCAAAAGTAATCGGCAAGATTTTTATTTTCAACATATTTGTCGGTTACTATTTTAAAAGTAATCGACAAGATTTTTATTTTCAACATATTCGTCGGTTACTATTTCAATAGTAATCGGCATGATTTATTTTCAGCACATTCGTCGGTTACTATTTCAAAAGTAATCGGCAAGATTTATTTTCAGCACATATTCTTCGGTTACTATTTCAAAAGTAATGGGCAAGACTTTTATTTTCAGCACATTTGTCGGTTACTATTTCAATAGTAATCGGCATGATTTATTTTCAGCACATTCGTCGGTTACTATTTTAAAAGTAATCGACAAGATTTTTATTTTCAACATATTCGTCGGTTACTATTTCAAAAGTAATCGGCAAGACTTTATTTTCAGCATATTCGTTGGTTACTATTTCAAAAGTAATCGGCAAGACTTTATTTTCAGCACATTCGTCGGTTACTATTTTAAAAGTAATCGGCATGATTTATTTTCAACACATTCGTCGGTTACTATTTCAAAAGTAATCGGCATGATCTATTTTCTGCACATTCGTCGGTTACTATTTCAAAAGTAATCGGCAAGATTTTTATTTTCAACATATTTGTCGGTTACTATTTTAAAAGTAATCGACAAGATTTTTATTTTCAACATATTCGTCGGTTACTATTTCAATAGTAATCGGCATGATTTATTTTCAGCACATTCGTCGGTTACTATTTCAAAAGTAATCGGCAAGATTTATTTTCAACACATATTCGTCGGTTACTACTTCAAAAGTAATGGGCAAGACTTTTATTTTCAGCACATTTGTCGGTTACTATTTCAATAGTAATCGACATGATTTATTTTCAGCACATTCGTCGGTTACTATTTTAAAAGTAATCGACAAGATTTTTATTTTCAACATATTCGTCGGTTACTATTTCAAAAGTAATCGGCAAGACTTTATTTTCAGCATATTCGTTGGTTACTATTTCAAAAGTAATCGGCAAGACTTTATTTTCAGCACATTCGTCGGTTACTATTTCAAAAGTAATTGGCAAGATTTTTATTTTCAACATATTCGTTGGTGACTATTTCAAAAGTAATCGGCAAGATTTTTATTTTCAGCATATTTGTCGGTTACTATTTTAAAAGTAATCGGCAAGATTTTTATTTTCAGCATATTCGTCGGTGACTATTTCAAAAGTAATCGGCAAGATTTTTATTTTCAACATATTTGTCGGTTACTATTTTAAAAGTAATCGACAAAATTTTTATTTTCAACATATTCGTCGGTTACTATTTCAAAAGTAATCGGCATGATTTATTTTCAGCACATTCGTCGGTTACTATTTCAAAAGTAATCGGCAAGATTTATTTTCAGCACATATTCGTCGGTTACTATTTCAGAAGTAATGGGCAAGACTTTTATTTTCAGCACATTCGTCGGTTACTATTTTAAAAGTAATCGGCATGATTTATTTTCAACACATTCGTCGGTTACTATTTCAAAAGTAATCGGCATGATCTATTTTCTGCACATTCGTCGGTTACTATTTCAAAAGTAATCGGCAAGATTTTTATTTTCAACATATTTGTCGGTTACTATTTTAAAAGTAATCGACAAGATTTTTATTTTCAACATATTCGTCGGTTACTATTTCAATAGCAATCGGCATGATTTATTTTCAGCACATTCGTCGGTTACTATTTCAAAAGTAATCGGCAAGATTTATTTTCAACACATATTCGTCGGTTACTACTTCAAAAGTAATGGGCAAGACTTTTATTTTCAGCACATTTGTCGGTTACTATTTCAATAGTAATCGGCATGATTTATTTTCAGCACATTCGTCGGTTACTATTTTAAAAGTAATCGACAAGATTTTTATTTTCAACATATTCGTCGGTTACTATTTCAAAAGTAATCGGCAAGACTTTATTTTCAGCATATTCGTTGGTTACTATTTCAAAAGTAATCGGCAAGACTTTATTTTCAGCACATTCGTCGGTTACTATTTCAAAAGTAATTGGCAAGATTTTTATTTTCAACATATTCGTTGGTGACTATTTCAAAAGTAATCGGCAAGATTTTTATTTTCAGCATATTTGTCGGTTACTATTTTAAAAGTAATCGGCAAGATTTTTATTTTCAGCATATTCGTCGGTGACTATTTCAAAAGTAATCGGCAAGATTTTTATTTTCAACATATTTGTCGGTTACTATTTTAAAAGTAATCGACAAAATTTTTATTTTCAACATATTCGTCGGTTACTATTTCAAAAGTAATCGGCATGATTTATTTTCAGCACATTCGTCGGTTACTATTTCAAAAGTAATCGGCTAGATTTATTTTCAGCACATATTCGTCGGTTACTATTTCAGAAGTAATGGGCAAGACTTTTATTTTCAGCACATTCGTCGGTTACTATTTTAAAAGTAATCGGCATGATTTATTTTCAACACATTCGTCGGTTACTATTTCAAAAGTAATCGGCATGATCTATTTTCTGCACATTCGTCGGTTACTATTTCAAAAGTAATCGGCAAGATTTTTATTTTCAACATATTTGTCGGTTACTATTTTAAAAGTAATCGACAAGATTTTTATTTTCAACATATTCGTCGGTTACTATTTCAATAGCAATCGGCATGATTTATTTTCAGCACATTCGTCGGTTACTATTTCAAAAGTAATCGGCAAGATTTATTTTCAACACATATTCGTCGGTTACTACTTCAAAAGTAATGGGCAAGACTTTTATTTTCAGCACATTTGTCGGTTACTATTTCAATAGTAATCGGCATGATTTATTTTCAGCACATTCGTCGGTTACTATTTTAAAAGTAATCGACAAGATTTTTATTTTCAACATATTCGTCGGTTACTATTTCAAAAGTAATCGGCAAGACTTTATTTTCAGCATATTCGTTGGTTACTATTTCAAAAGTAATCGGCAAGACTTTATTTTCAGCACATTCGTCGGTTACTATTTCAAAAGTAATTGGCAAGATTTTTATTTTCAACATATTCGTTGGTGACTATTTCAAAAGTAATCGGCAAGATTTTTATTTTCAGCATATTTGTCGGTTACTATTTTAAAAGTAATCGGCAAGATTTTTATTTTCAGCATATTCGTCGGTGACTACTTCAAAAGTAATCGGCAAGATTTTTATTTTCAACATATTTGTCGGTTACTATTTTAAAAGTAATCGACAAAATTTTTATTTTCAACATATTCGTCGGTTACTATTTCAAAAGTAATCGGCATGATTTATTTTCAGCACATTCGTCGGTTACTATTTCAAAAGTAATCGGCAAGATTTATTTTCAGCACATATTCGTCGGTTACTATTTCAGAAGTAATGGGCAAGACTTTTATTTTCAGCACATTTGTCGGTTACTATTTCAATAGTAATCGGCATGATTTATTTTCAGCACATTCGTCGGTTACTATTTTAAAAGTAATCGGCATGATTTATTTTCAACACATTCGTCGGTTACTATTTCAAAAGTAATCGGCATGATCTATTTTCTGCACATTCGTCGGTTACTATTTCAAAAGTAATCGGCAAGATTTTTATTTTCAACATATTTGTCGGTTACTATTTTAAAAGTAATCGACAAGATTTTTATTTTCAACATATTCGTCGGTTACTATTTCAATAGTAATCGGCATGATTTATTTTCAGCACATTCGTCGGTTACTATTTCAAAAGTAATCGGCAAGATTTATTTTCAGCACATATTCTTCGGTTACTATTTCAAAAGTAATGGGCAAGACTTTTATTTTCAGCACATTTGTCGGTTACTATTTCAATAGTAATCGGCATGATTTATTTTCAGCACATTCGTCAGTTACTATTTTAAAAGTAATCGGCATGATTTATTTTCAACACATTCGTCGGTTACTATTTCAAAAGTAATCGGCATGATCTATTTTCTGCACATTCGTCGGTTACTATTTCAAAAGTAATCGACAAGATTTTTATTTTCAGCATATTTGTCGGTTACTATTTTAAAAGTAATCGGCAAGATTTTTATTTTCAGCATATTCGTCGGTGACTATTTCAAAAGTAATCGGCAAGACTTTATTTTCAGCATATTCGTCGGTTACTATTTCAAAAGTAATCGGCAAGATTTTTATTTTCAACATATTTGTCGGTTACTATTTTAAAAGTAATCGACAAGATTTTTATTTTCAACATATTCGTCGGTTACTATTTCAAAAGTAATCGGCATGATTTATTTTCAGCACATTCGTCGGTTACTATTTCAAAAGTAATCGGCAAGATTTTTATTTTCAGCATATTCATCGGTGACTATTTCAAAAGTAATCGGCAAGATTTTTATTTTCAACATATTTGTCGGTTACTATTTTAAAAGTAATCGACAAGATTTTTATTTTCAACATATTCGTCGGTTACTATTTCAAAAGTAATCGGCATGATTTATTTTCAGCACATTCGTCGGTTACTATTTCAAAAGTAATCGGCAAGATTTATTTTCAGCACATATTCGTCGGTTACTATTTCAAAAGTAATGGGCAAGACTTTTATTTTCAGCACATTTGTCGGTTACTATTTCAATAGTAATCGGCATGATTTATTTTCAGCACATTCGTCGGTTACTATTTTAAAAGTAATCGGCATGATTTATTTTCAACACATTCGTCGGTTACTATTTCAAAAGTAATCGGCATGATCTATTTTCTGCACATTCGTCGGTTACTATTTCAAAAGTAATCGGCAAGATTTTTATTTTCAGCATATTTGTCGGTTACTATTTTAAAAGTAATCGGCAAGATTTTTATTTTCAGCATATTCGTCGGTGACTATTTCAAAAGTAATCGGCAAGATTTTTATTTTCAACATATTTGTCGGTTACTATTTTAAAAGTAATCGACAAGATTTTTATTTTCAACATATTCGTCGGTTACTATTTCAATAGTAATCGGCATGATTTATTTTCAGCACATTCGTCGGTTACTATTTCAAAAGTAATCGGCAAGATTTATTTTCAGCACATATTCGTCGGTTACTACTTCAAAAGTAATGGGCAAGACTTTTATTTTCAGTACATTTGTCGGTTACTATTTCAATAGTAATCGGCATGATTTATTTTCAGCACATTCGTCGGTTACTATTTTAAAAGTAATCGACAAGATTTTTATTTTCAACATATTCGTCGGTTACTATTTCAAAAGTAATCGGCAAGACTTTATTTTCAGCACATATTCGTCGGTTACTATTTCAAAAGTAATGGGCAAGACTTTTATTTTCAGCACATTTGTCGGTTACTATTTCAATAGTAATCGGCATGATTTATTTTCAGCACATTCGTCGGTTACTATTTTAAAAGTAATCGACAAGATTTTTATTTTCAACATATTCGTCGGTTACTATTTCAAAAGTAATCGGCAAGATTTTTATTTTCAGCATATTCGTTGGTTACTATTTCAAAAGTAATCGGCATGATTTATTTTCAGCACATTCGTCGGTTACTATTTCAAAAGTAATCGGCAAGATTTATTTTCAGCACATATTCGTCGGTTACTATTTCAAAAGTAATGGGCATGACTTTTATTTTCAGCACATTCGTCGGTTACTATTTCAATAGTAATCGGCATGATTTATTTTCAACACATTCGTCGGTTACTATTTCAAAAGTAATCGGCATGATTTATTTTCAACACATTCGTCGGTTACTATTTCAAAAGTAATCGGCATGATCTATTTTCTGCACATTCGTCGGTTACTATTTCAAAAGTAATCGGCAAGATTTTTATTTTCAGCATATTTGTCGGTTACTATTTTAAAAGTAATCGGCAAGATTTTTATTTTCAGCATATTCGTCGGTGACTATTTCAAAAGTAATCGGCAAGATTTTTATTTTCAACATATTTGTCGGTTACTATTTTAAAAGTAATCGACAAGATTTTTATTTTCAACATATTCGTCGGTTACTATTTCAAAAGTAATCGGCATGATTTATTTTCAGCACATTCGTCGGTTACTATTTCAAAAGTAATCGGCAAGATTTTTATTTTCAGCATATTCATCGGTGACTATTTCAAAAGTAATCGGCAAGATTTTTATTTTCAACATATTTGTCGGTTACTATTTTAAAAGTAATCGACAAGATTTTTATTTTCAACATATTCGTCGGTTACTATTTCAAAAGTAATCGGCATGATTTATTTTCAGCACATTCGTCGGTTACTATTTCAAAAGTAATCGGCAAGATTTATTTTCAGCACATATTCGTCGGTTACTATTTCAAAAGTAATGGGCAAGACTTTTATTTTCAGCATATTTGTCGGTTACTATTTTAAAAGTAATCGGCATGATCTATTTTCTGCACATTCGTCGGTTACTATTTCAAAAGTAATCGGCAAGATTTTTATTTTCAGCATATTTGTCGGTTACTATTTTAAAAGTAATCGACAAGATTTTTATTTTCAACATATTCGTCGGTTACTATTTCAAAAGTAATCGGCATGATTTATTTTCAGCACATTCGTCGGTTACTATTTCAATAGTAATCGGCATGATTTATTTTCAGCACATTCGTCGGTTACTATTTTAAAAGTAATCGGCATGATTTATTTTCAACACATTCGTCGGTTACTATTTCAAAAGTAATCGGCATGATCTATTTTCTGCACATTCGTCGGTTACTATTTCAAAAGTAATCGGCAAGATTTTTATTTTCAGCATATTTGTCGGTTACTATTTTAAAAGTAATCGGCAAGATTTTTATTTTCAGCATATTCGTCGGTGACTATTTCAAAAGTAATCGGCAAGATTTTTATTTTCAACATATTTGTCGGTTACTATTTTAAAAGTAATCGACAAGATTTTTATTTTCAACATATTCGTCGGTTACTATTTCAATAGTAATCGGCATGATTTATTTTCAGCACATTCGTCGGTTACTATTTCAAAAGTAATCGGCAAGATTTATTTTCAGCACATATTCGTCGGTTACTACTTCAAAAGTAATGGGCAAGACTTTTATTTTCAGCACATTTGTCGGTTACTATTTCAATAGTAATCGGCATGATTTATTTTCAGCACATTCGTCGGTTACTATTTTAAAAGTAATCGACAAGATTTTTATTTTCAACATATTCGTCGGTTACTATTTCAAAAGTAATCGGCAAGATTTTTATTTTCAACATATTTGTCGGTTACTATTTTAAAAGTAATCGACAAGATTTTTATTTTCAACATATTCGTCGGTTACTATTTCAATAGTAATCGGCATGATTTATTTTCAGCACATTCGTCGGTTACTATTTCAAAAGTAATCGGCAAGATTTATTTTCAGCACATATTCGTCGGTTACTACTTCAAAAGTAATGGGCAAGACTTTTATTTTCAGCACATTTGTCGGTTACTATTTCAATAGTAATCGGCATGATTTATTTTCAGCACATTCGTCGGTTACTATTTTAAAAGTAATCGACAAGATTTTTATTTTCAACATATTCGTCGGTTACTATTTCAAAAGTAATCGGCAAGACTTTATTTTCAGCACATATTCGTCGGTTACTATTTCAAAAGTAATGGGCAAGACTTTTATTTTCAGCACATTTGTCGGTTACTATTTCAATAGTAATCGGCATGATTTATTTTCAGCACATTCGTCGGTTACTATTTTAAAAGTAATCGACAAGATTTTTATTTTCAACATATTCGTCGGTTACTATTTCAAAAGTAATCGGCAAGACTTTATTTTCAGCATATTCGTTGGTTACTATTTCAAAAGTAATCGGCAAGACTTTATTTTCAGCACATTCGTCGGTTACTATTTCAAAAGTAATTGGCAAGATTTTTATTTTCAACATATTCGTTGGTGACTATTTCAAAAGTAATCGGCAAGATTTTTATTTTCAGCATATTTGTCGGTTACTGTTTTAAAAGTAATCGACAAGATTTTTATTTTCAACATATTCGTCGGTTACTATTTCAAAGGTAATCGGCAAGACTTAATTTTCAGCACATTCGTCCGTTACTATTTCAAAAGTAATCGGTAAGATTTTTATTTTCAACATATTCGTCGGTTACTATTTCAAAAGTAATCGGCATGATTTATTTTCAGCACATTCGTCGGTTACTATTTCAAAAGTAATCGGCAAGATTTATTTTCAGCACATATTCGTCGGTTACTATTTCAAAAGTAATGGGCAAGACTTTTATTTTCAGCACATTTGTCGGTTACTATTTCAATAGTAATCGGCATGATTTATTTTCAGCACATTCGTCGGTTACTATTTTAAAAGTAATCGGCATGATTTATTTTCAACACATTCGTCGGTTACTATTTCAAAAGTAATCGGCATGATCTATTTTCTGCACATTCGTCGGTTACTATTTCAAAAGTAATCGGCAAGATTTTTATTTTCAGCATATTTGTCGGTTACTATTTTAAAAGTAATCGGCAAGATTTTTATTTTCAGCATATTCGTCGGTGACTATTTCAAAAGTAATCGGCAAGATTTTTATTTTCAACATATTTGTCGGTTACTATTTCAATAGTAATCGGCATGATTTATTTTCAGCACATTCGTCGGTTACTATTTTAAAAGTAATCGGCATGATTTATTTTCAACACATTCGTCGGTTACTATTTCAAAAGTAATCGGCATGATCTATTTTCTGCACATTCGTCGGTTACTATTTCAAAAGTAATCGGCAAGATTTTAATTTTCAGCATATTTGTCGGTTACTATTTTAAAAGTAATCGGCAAGATTTTTATTTTCAGCATATTCGTCGGTGACTATTTCAAAAGTAATCGGCAAGATTTTTATTTTCAACATATTTGTCGGTTACTATTTTAAAAGTAATCGACAAGATTTTTATTTTCAACATATTCGTCGGTTACTATTTCAAAAGTAATCGGCATGATTTATTTTCAGCACATTCGTCGGTTACTATTTCAAAAGTAATCGGCAAGATTTTTATTTTCAGCATATTCATCGGTGACTATTTCAAAAGTAATTGGCAAGATTTTTATTTTCAACATATTTGTTGGTTACTATTTTAAAAGTAATCGACAAGATTTTTATTTCCAACATATTCGTCGGTTACTATTTCAAAAGTAATCGGCATGATTTATTTTCAGCACATTCGTCGGTTACTATTTCAAAAGTAATCGGCAAGATTTATTTTCAGCACATATTCGTCGGTTACTATTTCAGAAGTAATGGGCAAGACTTTTATTTTCAGCACATTTGTCGGTTACTATTTCAATAGTAATCGGCATGATTTATTTTCAGCACATTCGTCGGTTACTATTTTAAAAGTAATCGGCATGATTTATTTTCAACACATTCGTCGGTTACTATTTCAAAAGTAATCGGCATGATCTATTTTCTGCACATTCGTCGGTTACTATTTCAAAAGTAATCGGCAAGATTTTTATTTTCAACATATTTGTCGGTTACTATTTATAAAGTAATCGACAAGATTTTTATTTTCAACATATTCGTCGGTTACTATTTCAATAGTAATCGGCATGATTTATTTTCAGCACATTCGTCGGTTACTATTTCAAAAGTAATCGGCAAGATTTATTTTCAACACATATTCGTCGGTTACTACTTCAAAAGTAATGGGCAAGACTTTTATTTTCAGCACATTTGTCGGTTACTATTTCAATAGTAATCGGCATGATTTATTTTCAGCACATTCGTCGGTTACAATTTTAAAAGTAATCGACAAGATTTTTATTTTCAACATATTCGTCGGTTACTATTTCAAAAGTAATCGGCAAGACTTTTATTTTCAGCACATTTGTCGGTTACTATTTCAATAGTAATCGGCATGATTTATTTTCAGCACATTCGTCGGTTACTATTTTAAAAGTAATCGGCATGATTTATTTTCAACACATTCGTCGGTTACTATTTCAAAAGTAATCGGCATGATCTATTTTCTGCACATTCGTCGGTTACTATTTCAAAAGTAATCGGCAAGATTTTTATTTTCAGCATATTTGTCGTTTACTATTTTAAAAGTAATCGGCAAGATTTTTATTTTCAGCATATTCGTCGGTGACTATTTCAAAAGTAATCGGCAAGACTTTATTTTCAGCATATTCGTTGGTTACTATTTCAAAAGTAATCGGTAAGATTTTTATTTTCAACATATTCGTCGGTTACTATTTCAAAAGTAATCGGCATGATTTATTTTCAGCACATTCGTCGGTTACTATTTCAAAAGTAATCGGCAAGATTTATTTTCAGCACATATTCGTCGGTTACTATTTCAAAAGTAATGGGCAAGACTTTTATTTTCAGCACATTTGTCGGTTACTATTTCAATAGTAATCGGCATGATTTATTTTCAGCACATTCGTCGGTTACTATTTTAAAAGTAATCGACAAGATTTTTATTTTCAACATATTCGACGGTTACTATTTCAAAAGTAATCGGCAAGACTTTATTTTCAGCACATTCGTCCGTTACTATTTCAAAAGTAATTGGCATGATTTTTATTTTCAACATATTCGTTGGTGACTATTTCAAAAGTAATCGGCAAGATTTTTATTTTCAGCATATTTGTCGGTTACTGTTTTAAAAGTAATCGACAAGATTTTTATTTTCAACATATTCGTCGGTTACTATTTCAAAAGTAATCGGCAAGACTTAATTTTCAGCACATTCGTCCGTTACTATTTTAAAAGTAATCGGTAAGATTTTTATTTTCAACATATTCGTCGGTTACTATTTCAAAAGTAATCGGCATGATTTATTTTCAGCACATTCGTCGGTTACTATTTCAAAAGTAATCGGCAAGATTTATTTTCAGCACATATTCTTCGGTTACTATTTCAAAAGTAATGGGCAAGACTTTTATTTTCAGCACATTTGTCGGTTACTATTTCAATAGTAATCGGCATGATTTATTTTCAGCACATTCGTCGGTTACTATTTTAAAAGTAATCGGCATGATTTATTTTCAACACATTCGTCGGTTACTATTTCAAAAGTAATCGGCATGATCTATTTTCTGCACATTCGTCGGTTACTATTTCAAAAGTAATCGGCAAGATTTTTATTTTCAGCATATTTGTCGGTTACTATTTTAAAAGTAATCGGCAAGATTTTTATTTTCAGCATATTCGTCGGTGACTATTTCAAAAGTAATCGGCAAGACTTTATTTTCAGCATATTCGTTGGTTACTATTTCAAAAGTAATCGGTAAGATTTTTATTTTCAACATATTCGTCGGTTACTATTTCAAAAGTAATCGGCATGATTTATTTTCAGCACATTCGTCGGTTACTATTTCAAAAGTAATCGGCAAAATTTATTTTCAGCACATATTCGTCGGTTACTATTTCAAAAGTAATGGGCAAGACTTTTATTTTCAGCACATTTGTCGGTTACTATTTCAATAGTAATCGGCATGATTTATTTTCAGCACATTCGTCGGTTACTATTTTAAAAGTAATCGACAAGATTTTTATTTTCAACATATTCGACGGTTACTATTTCAAAAGTAATCGGCAAGACTTTATTTTCAGCACATTCGTCCGTTACTATTTCAAAAGTAATTGGCATGATTTTTATTTTCAACATATTCGTCGGTGACTATCTCAAAAGTAATCGGCAAGATTTTTATTTTCAGCATATTTATCCGTTACTGTTTTAAAAGTAATCGACAAGATTTTTATTTTCAACATATTCGTCGGTTACTATTTCAAAAGTAATCGGCATGATTTATTTTCAGTACATTTGTCGGTTACTATTTCAATAGTAATCGGTAAGATTTATTTTCAGCACATTCGTCGGTTACTGTTTTAAAAGTAATCGGCATGATTTATTTTCAACACATTCGTCGGTTACTATTTCAAAAGTAATCGGCATGATCTATTTTCTGCACATTCGTCGGTTACTATTTCAAAAGTAATCGGCAAGATTTTTATTTTCAGCATATTTGTCGGTTACTATTTTAAAAGTAATCGACAAGATTTTTATTTTCAACATATTCGTCGGTTACTATTTCAATAGTAATCGGCATGATTTATTTTCAGCACATTCGTCGGTTACTATTTCAAAAGTAATCGGCAAGATTTATTTTCAACACATATTCGTCGGTTACTACTTCAAAAGTAATGGGCAAGACTTTTATTTTCAGCACATTTGTCGGTTACTATTTCAATAGTAATCGGCATGATTTATTTTCAGCACATTCGTCGGTTACTATTTTAAAAGTAATCGACAAGATTTTTATTTTCAACATATTCGTCGGTTACTATTTCAAAAGTAATCGGCAAGACTTTATTTTCAGCATATTCGTTGGTTACTATTTCAAAAGTAATCGGCAAGATTTTATTTTCAGCACATTCGTCGGTTACTATTTCAAAAGTAATTGGCAAGATTTTTATTTTCAACATATTCGTTGGTGACTATTTCAAAAGTAATCGGCAAGATTTTTATTTTCAGCATATTTGTCGGTTACTGTTTTAAAAGTAATCGACAAGATTTTTATTTTCAACATATTCGTCGGTTACTATTTTAAAAGTAATCGGCAAGACTTAATTTTCAGCACATTCGTCCGTTACTATTTCAAAAGTAATCGGTAAGATTTTTATTTTCAACATATTCGTCGGTTACTATTTCAAAAGTAATCGGCATGATTTATTTTCAGCACATTCGTCGGTTACTATTTCAAAAGTAATCGGCATGATTTATTTTCAGCACATATTCTTCGGTTACTATTTCAAAAGTAATGGGCAAGACTTTTATTTTCAGCACATTTGTCGGTTACTATTTCAATAGTAATCGGCATGATTTATTTTCAGCACATTCGTCGGTTACTATTTTAAAAGTAATTGGCATGATTTATTTTCGACACATTCGTCGGTTACTATTTCAATAGTAATCGGCATGATTTATTTTCAGCACATTCGTCGGTTACTATTTTAAAAGTAATCGGCATGATTTATTTTCGACACATTCGTCGGTTACTATTTCAAAAGTAATCGGCATGATCTATTTTCTGCACATTCGTCGGTTACTATTTCAAAAGTAATCGGCAAGATTTTTATTTTCAGCATATTTGTCGGTTACTATTTCAAAAGTAATTGGCAAGATTTTTATTTTCAACATATTCGTTGGTGACTATTTCAAAAGTAATCGGCAAGATTTTTATTTTCAGCATATTTGTCGGTTACTGTTTTAAAAGTAATCGACAAGATTTTTATTTTCAACATATTCGTCGGTTACTATTTTAAAAGTAATCGGCAAGACTTAATTTTCAGCACATTCGTCCGTTACTATTTCAAAAGTAATCGGTAAGATTTTTATTTTCAACATATTCGTCGGTTACTATTTCAAAAGTAATCGGCATGATTTATTTTCAGCACATTCGTCGGTTACTATTTCAAAAGTAATCGGCAAGATTTATTTTCAGCACATATTCTTCGGTTACTATTTCAAAAGTAATGGGCAAGACTTTTATTTTCAGCACATTTGTCGGTTACTATTTCAATAGTAATCGGCATGATTTATTTTCAGCACATTCGTCGGTTACTATTTTAAAAGTAATTGGCATGATTTATTTTCGACACATTCGTCGGTTACTATTTCAATAGTAATCGGCATGATTTATTTTCAGCACATTCGTCGGTTACTATTTTAAAAGTAATCGGCATGATTTATTTTCGACACATTCGTCGGTTACTATTTCAAAAGTAATCGGCATGATCTATTTTCTGCACATTCGTCGGTTACTATTTCAAAAGTAATCGGCAAGATTTTTATTTTCAGCATATTTGTCGGTTACTATTTTAAAAGTAATCGGCAAGATTTTTATTTTCAACATATTCGTCGGTTACTATTTCAAAAGTAATCGGCAAGACTTAATTTTCAGCACATTCGTCCGTTACTATTTCAAAAGTAATCGGTAAGATTTTTATTTTCAACATATTCGTCGGTTACTATTTCAAAAGTAATCGGCATGATTTATTTTCAGCACATTCGTCGGTTACTATTTCAAAAGTAATCGGCAAGATTTATTTTCAGCACATATTCTTCGGTTACTATTTCAAAAGTAATGGGCAAGACTTTTATTTTCAGCACATTTGTCGGTTACTATTTCAATAGTAATCGGCATGATTTATTTTCAGCACATTCGTCGGTTACTATTTTAAAAGTAATCGGCATGATTTATTTTCGACACATTCGTCGGTTACTATTTCAAAAGTAATCGGCATGATCTATTTTCTGCACATTCGTTGGTTACTATTTCAAAAGTAATCGGTAAGATTTTTATTTTCAACATATTCGTCGGTTACTATTTCAAAAGTAATCGGCATGATTTATTTTCAGCACATTCGTCGGTTACTATTTCAAAAGTAATCGGCAAGATTTATTTTCAGCACATATTCGTCGGTTACTATTTCAAAAGTAATGGGCAAGACTTTTATTTTCAGCACATTTGTCGGTTACTATTTCAATAGTAATCGGCATGATTTATTTTCAGCACATTCGTCGGTTACTATTTTAAAAGTAATCGACAAGATTTTTATTTTCAACATATTTGACGGTTACTATTTCAAAAGTAATCGGCAAGACTTTATTTTCAGCACATTCGTCCGTTACTATTTCAAAAGTAATTGGCATGATTTTTATTTTCAACATATTCGTCGGTGACTATCTCAAAAGTAATCGGCAAGATTTTTATTTTCAGCATATTTGTCGGTTACTGTTTTAAAAGTAATCGACAAGATTTTTATTTTCAACATATTCGTCGGTTACTATTTCAAAAGTAATCGGCATGATTTATTTTTAGCACATTTGTCGGTTACTATTTCAATAGTAATCGGTAAGATTTATTTTCAGCACATTCGTCGGTTACTATTTTAAAAGTAATCGGCATGATTTATTTTCAACACATTCGTCGGTTACTATTTCAAAAGTAATCGGCATGATCTATTTTCTGCACATTCGTCGGTTACTATTTCAAAAGTAATCGGCAAGATTTTTATTTTCAGCATATTTGTCGGTTACTATTTTAAAAGTAATCGGCAAGATTTTTATTTTCAGCATATTCGTCGGTGACTATTTCAAAAGTAATAGGCAAGACTTTATTTTCAGCATATTCGTTGGTTACTATTTCAAAAGTAATCGGTAAGATTTTTATTTTCAACACATTCGTCGGTTACTATTTCAAAAGTAATCGGCATGATCTATTTTCTGCACATTCGTTGGTTACTATTTCAAAAGTAATCGGTAAGATTTTTATTTTCAACATATTCGTCGGTTACTATTTCAAAAGTAATCGGCATGATTTATTTTCAGCACATTCGTCGGTTACTATTTCAAAAGTAATCGGCAAGATTTATTTTCAGCACATATTCGTCGGTTACTATTTCAAAAGTAATGGGCAAGACTTTTATTTTCAGCACATTTGTCGGTTACTATTTCAATAGTAATCGGCATGATTTATTTTCAGCACATTCGTCGGTTACTATTTTAAAAGTAATCGACAAGATTTTTATTTTCAACATATTTGACGGTTACTATTTCAAAAGTAATCGGCAAGACTTTATTTTCAGCACATTCGTCCGTTACTATTTCAAAAGTAATTGGCATGATTTTTATTTTCAACATATTCGTCGGTGACTATCTCAAAAGTAATCGGCAAGATTTTTATTTTCAGCATATTTGTCGGTTACTGTTTTAAAAGTAATCGACAAGATTTTTATTTTCAACATATTCGTCGGTTACTATTTCAAAAGTAATCGGCATGATTTATTTTTAGCACATTTGTCGGTTACTATTTCAATAGTAATCGGTAAGATTTATTTTCAGCACATTCGTCGGTTACTATTTTAAAAGTAATCGGCATGATTTATTTTCAACACATTCGTCGGTTACTATTTCAAAAGTAATCGGCATGATCTATTTTCTGCACATTCGTCGGTTACTATTTCAAAAGTAATCGGCAAGATTTTTATTTTCAGCATATTTGTCGGTTACTATTTTAAAAGTAATCGGCAAGATTTTTATTTTCAGCATATTCGTCGGTGACTATTTCAAAAGTAATAGGCAAGACTTTATTTTCAGCATATTCGTTGGTTACTATTTCAAAAGTAATCGGTAAGATTTTTATTTTCAACACATTCGTCGGTTACTATTTCAAAAGTAATCGGCATGATCTATTTTCTGCACATTCGTTGGTTACTATTTCAAAAGTAATCGGTAAGATTTTTATTTTCAACATATTCGTCGGTTACTATTTCAAAAGTAATCGGCATGATTTATTTTCAGCACATTCGTCGGTTACTATTTCAAAAGTAATCGGCAAGATTTATTTTCAGCACATATTCGTCGGTTACTATTTCAAAAGTAATGGGCAAGACTTTTATTTTCAGCACATTTGTCGGTTACTATTTCAATAGTAATCGGCATGATTTATTTTCAGCACATTCGTCGGTTACTATTTTAAAAGTAATCGACAAGATTTTTATTTTCAACATATTTGACGGTGACTATTTCAAAAGTAATCGGCAAGACTTTATTTTCAGCACATTCGTCCGTTACTATTTCAAAAGTAATTGGCATGATTTTTATTTTCAACATATTCGTCGGTGACTATCTCAAAAGTAATCGGCAAGATTTTTATTTTCAACATATTCGTCGGTGACTATCTCAAAAGTAATCGGCAAGATTTTTATTTTCAGCATATTTGTCGGTTACTGTTTTAAAAGTAATCGACAAGATTTTTATTTTCAACATATTCGTCGGTTACTATTTCAAAAGTAATCGGCATGATTTATTTTTAGCACATTTGTCAGTTACTATTTCAATAGTAATCGGTAAGATTTATTTTCAGCACATTCGTCGGTTACTATTTTAAAAGTAATCGGCATGATTTATTTTCAACACATTCGTCGGTTACTATTTCAAAAGTAATCGGCATGATCTATTTTCTGCACATTCGTCGGTTACTATTTCAAAAGTAATCGGCAAGATTTTTATTTTCAGCATATTTGTCGGTTACTATTTTAAAAGTAATCGGCAAGATTTTTATTTTCAGCATATTCGTCGGTGACTATTTCAAAAGTAATAGGCAAGACTTTATTTTCAGCATATTCGTTGGTTACTATTTCAAAAGTAATCGGTAAGATTTTTATTTTCAACACATTCGTCGGTTACTATTTCAAAAGTAATCGGCATGATCTATTTTCTACACATTCGTCGGTTACTATTTCAAAAGTAATCGGCAAGATTTTTATTTTCAGCATATTTGTCGGTTACTGTTTTAAAAGTAATCGACAAGATTTTTATTTTCAACATATTCGTCGGTTACTATTTCAAAAGTAATCGGCAAGACTTAATTTTTAGCACATTCGTCCGTTACTATTTCAAAAGTAATCGGTAAGATTTTTATTTTCAACATATTCGTCGGTTACTATTTCAAAAGTAATCGGCATGATTTATTTTCAGCACATTCGTCGGTTACTATTTCAAAAGTAATCGGCAAGATTTATTTTCAGCACATATTCGTCGGTTACTATTTCAAAAGTAATGGGCAAGACTTTTATTTTCAGCACATTTGTCGGTTACTATTTCAATAGTAATCGGCATGATTTATTTTCAGCACATTCGTCGGTTACTATTTTAAAAGTAATCGACAAGATTTTTATTTTCAACATATTCGACGGTTACTATTTCAAAAGTAATCGGCAAGACTTTATTTTCAGCACATTCGTCCGTTACTATTTCAAAAGTAATTGGCATGATTTTTATTTTCAACATATTCGTCGGTGACTATCTCAAAAGTAATCGGCAAGATTTTTATTTTCAGCATATTTGTCGGTTACTATTTTAAAAGTAATCGGCAAGATTTTTATTTTCAGCATATTCGTCGGTGACTATTTCAAAAGTAATAGGCAAGACTTTATTTTCAGCATATTCGTTGGTTACTATTTCAAAAGTAATCGGTAAGATTTTTATTTTCAACACATTCGTCGGTTACTATTTCAAAAGTAATCGGCATGATCTATTTTCTGCACATTCGTTGGTTACTATTTCAAAAGTAATCGGTAAGATTTTTATTTTCAACATATTCGTCGGTTACTATTTCAAAAGTAATCGGCATGATTTATTTTCAGCACATTCGTCGGTTACTATTTCAAAAGTAATCGGCAAGATTTATTTTCAGCACATATTCGTCGGTTACTATTTCAAAAGTAATGGGCAAGACTTTTATTTTCAGCACATTTGTCGGTTACTATTTCAATAGTAATCGGCATGATTTATTTTCAGCACATTCGTCGGTTACTATTTTAAAAGTAATCGACAAGATTTTTATTTTCAACATATTTGACGGTTACTATTTCAAAAGTAATCGGCAAGACTTTATTTTCAGCACATTCGTCCGTTACTATTTCAAAAGTAATTGGCATGATTTTTATTTTCAACATATTCGTCGGTGACTATCTCAAAAGTAATCGGCAAGATTTTTATTTTCAGCATATTTGTCGGTTACTGTTTTAAAAGTAATCGACAAGATTTTTATTTTCAACATATTCGTCGGTTACTATTTCAAAAGTAATCGGCATGATTTATTTTTAGCACATTTGTCGGTTACTATTTCAATAGTAATTGGTAAGATTTATTTTCAGCACATTCGTCGGTTACTATTTTAAAAGTAATCGGCATGATTTATTTTCAACACATTCGTCGGTTACTATTTCAAAAGTAATCGGCATGATCTATTTTCTGCACATTCGTCGGTTACTATTTCAAAAGTAATCGGCAAGATTTTTATTTTCAGCATATTTGTCGGTTACTGTTTTAAAAGTAATCGACAAGATTTTTATTTTCAACATATTCGTCGGTTACTATTTCAAAAGTAATCGGCAAGACTTAATTTTTAGCACATTCGTCCGTTACTATTTCAAAAGTAATCGGTAAGATTTTTATTTTCAACATATTCGTCGGTTACTATTTCAAAAGTAATCGGCATGATTTATTTTCAGCACATTCGTCGGTTACTATTTCAAAAGTAATCGGCAAGATTTATTTTCAGCACATATTCGTCGGTTACTATTTCAAAAGTAATGGGCAAGACTTTTATTTTCAGCACATTTGTCGGTTACTATTTCAATAGTAATCGGCATGATTTATTTTCAGCACATTCGTCGGTTACTATTTTAAAAGTAATCGACAAGATTTTTATTTTCAACATATTCGACGGTTACTATTTCAAAAGTAATCGGCAAGACTTTATTTTCAGCACATTCGTCCGTTACTATTTCAAAAGTAATTGGCATGATTTTTATTTTCAACATATTCGTCGGTGACTATCTCAAAAGTAATCGGCAAGATTTTTATTTTCAGCATATTTGTCGGTTACTATTTTAAAAGTAATCGGCAAGATTTTTATTTTCAGCATATTCGTCGGTGACTATTTCAAAAGTAATAGGCAAGACTTTATTTTCAGCATATTCGTTGGTTACTATTTCAAAAGTAATCGGTAAGATTTTTATTTTCAACACATTCGTCGGTTACTATTTCAAAAGTAATCGGCATGATCTATTTTCTGCACATTCGTTGGTTATTATTTCAAAAGTAATCGGTAAGATTTTTATTTTCAACATATTCGTCGGTTACTATTTCAAAAGTAATCGGCATGATTTATTTTCAGCACATTCGTCGGTTACTATTTCAAAAGTAATCGGCAAGATTTATTTTCAGCACATATTCGTCGGTTACTATTTCAAAAGTAATGGGCAAGACTTTTATTTTCAGCACATTTGTCGATTACTATTTCAATAGTAATCGGCATGATTTATTTTCAGCACATTCGTCGGTTACTATTTTAAAAGTAATCGACAAGATTTTTATTTTCAACATATTTGACGGTTACTATTTCAAAAGTAATCGGCAAGACTTTATTTTCAGCACATTCGTCCGTTACTATTTCAAAAGTAATTGGCATGATTTTTATTTTCAACATATTCGTCGGTGACTATCTCAAAAGTAATCGGCAAGATTTTTATTTTCAACATATTCGTCGGTGACTATCTCAAAAGTAATCGGCAAGATTTTTATTTTCAGCATATTTGTCGGTTACTGTTTTAAAAGTAATCGACAAGATTTTTATTTTCAACATATTCGTCGGTTACTATTTCAAAAGTAATCGGCATGATTTATTTTTAGCACATTTGTCAGTTACTATTTCAATAGTAATCGGTAAGATTTATTTTCAGCACATTCGTCGGTTACTATTTTAAAAGTAATCGGCATGATTTATTTTCAACACATTCGTCGGTTACTATTTCAAAAGTAATCGGCATGATCTATTTTCTGCACATTCGTCGGTTACTATTTCAAAAGTAATCGGCAAGATTTTTATTTTCAGCATATTTGTCGGTTACTATTTTAAAAGTAATCGGCAAGATTTTTATTTTCAGCATATTCGTCGGTGACTATTTCAAAAGTAATAGGCAAGACTTTATTTTCAGCATATTCGTTGGTTACTATTTCAAAAGTAATCGGTAAGATTTTTATTTTCAACACATTCGTCGGTTACTATTTCAAAAGTAATCGGCATGATCTATTTTCTACACATTCGTCGGTTACTATTTCAAAAGTAATCGGCAAGATTTTTATTTTCAGCATATTTGTCGGTTACTGTTTTAAAAGTAATCGACAAGATTTTTATTTTCAACATATTCGTCGGTTACTATTTCAAAAGTAATCGGCAAGACTTAATTTTTAGCACATTCGTCCGTTACTATTTCAAAAGTAATCGGTAAGATTTTTATTTTCAACATATTCGTCGGTTACTATTTCAAAAGTAATCGGCATGATTTATTTTCAGCACATTCGTCGGTTACTATTTCAAAAGTAATCGGCAAGATTTATTTTCAGCACATATTCGTCGGTTACTATTTCAAAAGTAATGGGCAAGACTTTTATTTTCAGCACATTTGTCGGTTACTATTTCAATAGTAATCGGCATGATTTATTTTCAGCACATTCGTCGGTTACTATTTTAAAAGTAATCGACAAGATTTTTATTTTCAACATATTCGACGGTTACTATTTCAAAAGTAATCGGCAAGACTTTATTTTCAGCACATTCGTCCGTTACTATTTCAAAAGTAATTGGCATGATTTTTATTTTCAACATATTCGTCGGTGACTATCTCAAAAGTAATCGGCAAGATTTTTATTTTCAGCATATTTGTCGGTTACTATTTTAAAAGTAATCGGCAAGATTTTTATTTTCAGCATATTCGTCGGTGACTATTTCAAAAGTAATAGGCAAGACTTTATTTTCAGCATATTCGTTGGTTACTATTTCAAAAGTAATCGGTAAGATTTTTATTTTCAACACATTCGTCGGTTACTATTTCAAAAGTAATCGGCATGATCTATTTTCTGCACATTCGTTGGTTACTATTTCAAAAGTAATCGGTAAGATTTTTATTTTCAACATATTCGTCGGTTACTATTTCAAAAGTAATCGGCATGATTTATTTTCAGCACATTCGTCGGTTACTATTTCAAAAGTAATCGGCAAGATTTATTTTCAGCACATATTCGTCGGTTACTATTTCAAAAGTAATGGGCAAGACTTTTATTTTCAGCACATTTGTCGGTTACTATTTCAATAGTAATCGGCATGATTTATTTTCAGCACATTCGTCGGTTACTATTTTAAAAGTAATCGACAAGATTTTTATTTTCAACATATTTGACGGTTACTATTTCAAAAGTAATCGGCAAGACTTTATTTTCAGCACATTCGTCCGTTACTATTTCAAAAGTAATTGGCATGATTTTTATTTTCAACATATTCGTCGGTGACTATCTCAAAAGTAATCGGCAAGATTTTTATTTTCAGCATATTTGTCGGTTACTGTTTTAAAAGTAATCGACAAGATTTTTATTTTCAACATATTCGTCGGTTACTATTTCAAAAGTAATCGGCATGATTTATTTTTAGCACATTTGTCGGTTACTATTTCAATAGTAATTGGTAAGATTTATTTTCAGCACATTCGTCGGTTACTATTTTAAAAGTAATCGGCATGATTTATTTTCAACACATTCGTCGGTTACTATTTCAAAAGTAATCGGCATGATCTATTTTCTCCACATTCGTCGGTTACTATTTCAAAAGTAATCGGCAAGATTTTTATTTTCAGCATATTTGTCGGTTACTGTTTTAAAAGTAATCGACAAGATTTTTATTTTCAACATATTCGTCGGTTACTATTTCAAAAGTAATCGGCAAGACTTAATTTTTAGCACATTCGTCCGTTACTATTTCAAAAGTAATCGGTAAGATTTTTATTTTCAACATATTCGTCGGTTACTATTTCAAAAGTAATCGGCATGATTTATTTTCAGCACATTCGTCGGTTACTATTTCAAAAGTAATCGGCAAGATTTATTTTCAGCACATATTCGTCGGTTACTATTTCAAAAGTAATGGGCAAGACTTTTATTTTCAGCACATTTGTCGGTTACTATTTCAATAGTAATCGGCATGATTTATTTTCAGCACATTCGTCGGTTACTATTTTAAAAGTAATCGACAAGATTTTTATTTTCAACATATTCGACGGTTACTATTTCAAAAGTAATCGGCAAGACTTTATTTTCAGCACATTCGTCCGTTACTATTTCAAAAGTAATTGGCATGATTTTTATTTTCAACATATTCGTCGGTGACTATCTCAAAAGTAATCGGCAAGATTTTTATTTTCAGCATATTTGTCGGTTACTATTTTAAAAGTAATCGGCAAGATTTTTATTTTCAGCATATTCGTCGGTGACTATTTCAAAAGTAATAGGCAAGACTTTATTTTCAGCATATTCGTTGGTTACTATTTCAAAAGTAATCGGTAAGATTTTTATTTTCAACACATTCGTCGGTTACTATTTCAAAAGTAATCGGCATGATCTATTTTCTGCACATTCGTTGGTTACTATTTCAAAAGTAATCGGTAAGATTTTTATTTTCAACATATTCGTCGGTTACTATTTCAAAAGTAATCGGCATGATTTATTTTCAGCACATTCGTCGGTTACTATTTCAAAAGTAATCGGCAAGATTTATTTTCAGCACATATTCGTCGGTTACTATTTCAAAAGTAATGGGCAAGACTTTTATTTTCAGCACATTTGTCGATTACTATTTCAATAGTAATCGGCATGATTTATTTTCAGCACATTCGTCGGTTACTATTTTAAAAGTAATCGACAAGATTTTTATTTTCAACATATTTGACGGTTACTATTTCAAAAGTAATCGGCAAGACTTTATTTTCAGCACATTCGTCCGTTACTATTTCAAAAGTAATTGGCATGATTTTTATTTCCAACATATTCGTCGGTGACTATCTCAAAAGTAATCGGCAAGATTTTTATTTTCAGCATATTTGTCGGTTACTGTTTTAAAAGTAATCGACAAGATTTTTATTTTCAACATATTCGTCGGTTACTATTTCAAAAGTAATCGGCATGATTTATTTTTAGCACATTTGTCGGTTACTATTTCAATAGTAATCGGTAAGATTTATTTTCAGCACATTCGTCGGTTACTATTTTAAAAGTAATCGGCATGATTTATTTTCAACACATTCGTCGGTTACTATTTCAAAAGTAATCGGCATGATCTATTTTCTGCACATTCGTCGGTTACTATTTCAAAAGTAATCGGTAAGATTTTTATTTTCAGCATATTTGTCGGTTACTATTTTAAAAGTAATCGGCAAGATTTTTATTTTCAGCATATTCGTCGGTGACTATTTCAAAAGTAATAGGCAAGACTTTATTTTCAGCATATTCGTTGGTTACTATTTCAAAAGTAATCGGTAAGATTTTTATTTTCAACACATTCGTCGGTTACTATTTCAAAAGTAATCGGCATGATCTATTTTCTGCACATTCGTCGGTTACTATTTCAAAAGTAATCGGCAAGATTTTTATTTTCAGCATATTTGTCGGTTACTGTTTTAAAAGTAATCGACAAGATTTTTATTTTCAACATATTCGTCGGTTACTATTTCAAAAGTAATCGGCAAGACTTAATTTTTAGCACATTCGTCCGTTACTATTTCAAAAGTAATCGGTAAGATTTTTATTTTCAACATATTCGTCGGTTACTATTTCAAAAGTAATCGGCATGATTTATTTTCAGCACATTCGTCGGTTACTATTTCAAAAGTAATCGGCAAGATTTATTTTCAGCGCATATTCGTCGGTTACTATTTCAAAAGTAATGGGCAAGACTTTTATTTTCAGCACATTTGTCGGTTACTATTTCAATAGTAATCGGCATGATTTATTTTCAGCACATTCGTCGGTTACTATTTTAAAAGTAATCGACAAGATTTTTATTTTCAACATATTCGACGGTTACTATTTCAAAAGTAATCGGCAAGACTTTATTTTCAGCACATTCGTCCGTTACTATTTCAAAAGTAATTGGCATGATTTTTATTTTCAACATATTCGTCGGTGACTATCTCAAAAGTAATCGGCAAGATTTTTATTTTCAGCATATTTGTCGGTTACTGTTTTAAAAGTAATCGACAAGATTTTTATTTTCAACATATTCGTCGGTTACTATTTCTAAAGTAATCGGCATGACTTATTTTCAGCACATTTGTCGGTTACTATTTCAATAGTAATCGGTAAGATTTATTTTCAGCACATTCGTCGGTTACTATTTTAAAAGTAATCGGCATGATTTATTTTCAACACATTCGTCGGTTACTATTTCAAAAGTAATCGGCATGATCTATTTTCTGCACATTCGTCGGTTACTATTTCAAAAGTAATCGGCAAGATTTTTATTTTCAGCATATTTGTCGGTTACTATTTTAAAAGTAATCGGCAAGACTTTATTTTCAGCATATTCGTTGGTTACTATTTCAAAAGTAATCGGTAAGATTTTTATTTTCAACATATTCGTCGGTTACTATTTCAAAAGTAATCGGCATGATTTATTTTCAGCACATTCGTCGGTTACTATTTCAAAAGTAATCGGCAAGATTTATTTTCAGCACATATTCGTCGGTTACTATTTCAAAAGTAATGGGCAAGACTTTTATTTTCAGCACATTTGTCGGTTACTATTTCAATAGTAATCGGCATGATTTATTTTCAGCACATTCGTCGGTTACTATTTTAAAAGTAATCGGCATGATTTATTTTCAACACATTCGTCGGTTACTATTTCAAAAGTAATCGGCATGATTTATTTTCAACACATTCGTCGGTTACTATTTCAAAAGTAATCGGCATGATCTATTTTCTGCACATTCGTCGGTTACTATTTCAAAAGTAATCGGCAAGATTTTTATTTTCAGCATATTTGTCGGTTACTATTTTAAAAGTAATCGGCAAGATTTTTATTTTCAGCATATTCGTCGGTGACTATTTCAAAAGTAATCGGCAAGATTTTTATTTTCAACATATTTGTCGGTTACTATTTTAAAAGTAATCGACAAGATTTTTATTTTCAACATATTCGTCGGTTACTATTTCAAAAGTAATCGGCATGATTTATTTTCAGCACATTCGTCGGTTACTATTTCAAAAGTAATCGGCAAGATTTTTATTTTCAGCATATTTATCGGTGACTATTTCAAAAGTAATCGGCAAGATTTTTATTTTCAACATATTTGTCGGTTACTATTTTAAAAGTAATCGACTAGATTTTTATTTTCAACATATTCGTTGGTGACTATTTCAAAAGTAATCGGCAAGATTTTTATTTTCAGCATATTTGTCGGTTACTGTTTTAAAAGTAATCGACAAGATTTTTATTTTCAACATATTCGTCGGTTACTATTTCAAAAGTAATCGGCAAGACTTAATTTTCAGCACATTCGTCCGTTACTATTTCAAAAGTAATCGGTAAGATTTTTATTTTCAACATATTCGTCGGTTACTATTTCAAAAGTAATCGGCATGATTTATTTTCAGCACATTCGTCGGTTACTATTTCAAAAGTAATCGGCAAGATTTATTTTCAGCACATATTCTTCGGTTACTATTTCAAAAGTAATGGGCAAGACTTTTATTTTCAGCACATTTGTCGGTTACTATTTCAATAGTAATCGGCATGATTTATTTTCAGCACATTCGTCGGTTACTATTTTAAAAGTAATCGGCATGATTTATTTTCAACACATTCGTCGGTTACTATTTCAAAAGTAATCGGCATGATCTATTTTCTGCACATTCGTCCGTTACTATTTCAAAAGTAATCGGCAAGATTTTTATTTTCAGCATATTTGTCGGTTACTATTTTAAAAGTAATCGGCAAGATTTTTATTTTCAGCATATTCGTCGGTGACTATTTCAAAAGTAATCGGCAAGACTTTATTTTCAGCATATTCGTTGGTTACTATTTCAAAAGTAATCGGTAAGATTTTTATTTTCAACATATTCGTCGGTTACTATTTCAAAAGTAATCGGCATGATTTATTTTCAGCACATTCGTCGGTTACTATTTCAAAAGTTATCGGCAAGATTTATTTTCAGCACATATTCGTCGGTTACTATTTCAAAAGTAATGGGCAAGACTTTTATTTTCAGCACATTTGTCGGTTACTATTTCAATAGTAATCGGCATGATTTATTTTCAGCACATTCGTCGGTTACTATTTTAAAAGTAATCGACAAGATTTTTATTTTCAACATATTCGACGGTTACTATTTCAAAAGTAATCGGCAAGACTTTATTTTCAGCACATTCGTCCGTTACTATTTCAAAAGTAATTGGCATGATTTTTATTTTCAACATATTCGTCGGTGACTATCTCAAAAGGAATCGGCAAGATTTTTATTTTCAGCATATTTGTCGGTTACTGTTTTAAAAGTAATCGACAAGATTTTTATTTTCAACATATTCGTCGGTTACTATTTCAAAAGTAATCGGCATGATTTATTTTCAGCACATTTGTCGGTTACTATTTCAATAGTAATCGGTAAGATTTATTTTCAGCACATTCGTCGGTTACTATTTTAAAAGTAATCGGCATGATTTATTTTCAACACATTCGTCGGTTACTATTTCAAAAGTAATCGGCATGATCTATTTTCTGCACATTCGTCGGTTACTATTTCAAAAGTAATCGGCAAGATTTTTATTTTCAGCATATTTGTCGGTTACTATTTTAAAAGTAATCGGCAAGATTTTTATTTTCAGCATATTCGTCGGTGACTATTTCAAAAGTAATAGGCAAGACTTTATTTTCAGCATATTCGTTGGTTACTATTTCAAAAGTAATCGGTAAGACTTTTATTTTCAGCACATTTGTCGGTTACTATTTCAATAGTAATCGGCATGATTTATTTTCAGCACATTCGTCGGTTACTATTTTAAAAGTAATCGGCATGATTTATTTTCAACACATTCGTCGGTTACTATTTCAAAAGTAATCGGCATGATTTATTTTCAACACATTCGTCGGTTACTATTTCAAAAGTAATCGGCATGATCTATTTTCTGCACATTCGTCGGTTACTATTTCAAAAGTAATCGGCAAGATTTTTATTTTTAGCATATTTGTCGGTTACTATTTTAAAAGTAATCGGCAAGATTTTTATTTTCAGCATATTCGTCGGTGACTATTTCAAAAGTAATCGGCAAGATTTTTATTTTCAACATATTTGTCGGTTACTATTTTAAAAGTAATCGACAAGATTTTTATTTTCAACATATTCATCGGTGACTCTTTCAAAAGTAATCGGCAAGATTTTTATTTTCAACATATTTGTCGGTTACTATTTTAAAAGTAATCGACTAGATTTTTATTTTCAACATATTCGTTGGTGACTATTTCAAAAGTAATCGGCAAGATTTTTATTTTCAGCATATTTGTCGGTTACTGTTTTAAAAGTAATCGACAAGATTTTTATTTTCAACATATTCGTCGGTTACTATTTCAAAAGTAATCGGCAAGACTTAATTTTCAGCACATTCGTCCGTTACTATTTCAAAAGTAATCGGTAAGATTTTTATTTTCAACATATTCGTCGGTTACTATTTCAAAAGTAATCGGCATGATTTATTTTCAGCACATTCGTCGGTTACTATTTCAAAAGTAATCGGCAAGATTTATTTTCAGCACATATTCTTCGGTTACTATTTCAAAAGTAATGGGCAAGACTTTTATTTTCAGCACATTTGTCGGTTACTATTTCAATAGTAATCGGCATGATTTATTTTCAGCACATTCGTCGGTTACTATTTTAAAAGTAATCGGCATGATTTATTTTCAACACATTCGTCGGTTACTATTTCAAAAGTAATCGGCATGATCTATTTTCTGCACATTCGTCCGTTACTATTTCAAAAGTAATCGGCAAGATTTTTATTTTCAGCATATTTGTCGGTTACTATTTTAAAAGTAATCGGCAAGATTTTTATTTTCAGCATATTCGTCGGTGACTATTTCAAAAGTAATCGGCAAGACTTTATTTTCAGCATATTCGTTGGTTACTATTTCAAAAGTAATCGGTAAGATTTTTATTTTCAACATATTCGTCGGTTACTATTTCAAAAGTAATCGGCATGATTTATTTTCAGCACATTCGTCGGTTACTATTTCAAAAGTTATCGGCAAGATTTATTTTCAGCACATATTCGTCGGTTACTATTTCAAAAGTAATGGGCAAGACTTTTATTTTCAGCACATTTGTCGGTTACTATTTCAATAGTAATCGGCATGATTTATTTTCAGCACATTCGTCGGTTACTATTTTAAAAGTAATCGACAAGATTTTTATTTTCAACATATTCGACGGTTACTATTTCAAAAGTAATCGGCAAGACTTTATTTTCAGCACATTCGTCCGTTACTATTTCAAAAGTAATTGGCATGATTTTTATTTTCAACATATTCGTCGGTGACTATCTCAAAAGGAATCGGCAAGATTTTTATTTTCAGCATATTTGTCGGTTACTGTTTTAAAAGTAATCGACAAGATTTTTATTTTCAACATATTCGTCGGTTACTATTTCAAAAGTAATCGGCATGATTTATTTTCAGCACATTTGTCGGTTACTATTTCAATAGTAATCGGTAAGATTTATTTTCAGCACATTCGTCGGTTACTATTTTAAAAGTAATCGGCATGATTTATTTTCAACACATTCGTCGGTTACTATTTCAAAAGTAATCGGCATGATCTATTTTCTGCACATTCGTCGGTTACTATTTCAAAAGTAATCGGCAAGATTTTTATTTTCAGCATATTTGTCGGTTACTATTTTAAAAGTAATCGGCAAGATTTTTATTTTCAGCATATTCGTCGGTGACTATTTCAAAAGTAATAGGCAAGACTTTATTTTCAGCATATTCGTTGGTTACTATTTCAAAAGTAATCGGTAAGACTTTTATTTTCAGCACATTTGTCGGTTACTATTTCAATAGTAATCGGCATGATTTATTTTCAGCACATTCGTCGGTTACTATTTTAAAAGTAATCGGCATGATTTATTTTCAACACATTCGTCGGTTACTATTTCAAAAGTAATCGGCATGATTTATTTTCAACACATTCGTCGGTTACTATTTCAAAAGTAATCGGCATGATCTATTTTCTGCACATTCGTCGGTTACTATTTCAAAAGTAATCGGCAAGATTTTTATTTTTAGCATATTTGTCGGTTACTATTTTAAAAGTAATCGGCAAGATTTTTATTTTCAGCATATTCGTCGGTGACTATTTCAAAAGTAATCGGCAAGATTTTTATTTTCAACATATTTGTCGGTTACTATTTTAAAAGTAATCGACAAGATTTTTATTTTCAACATATTCGTCGGTTACTATTTCAAAAGTAATCGGCATGATTTATTTTCAGCACATTTGTCGGTTACTATTTCAAAAGTAATCGGCAAGATTTTTCTTTTCAGCATATTCATCGGTGACTATTTCAAAAGTAATCGGCAAGATTTTTATTTTCAACATATTTGTCGGTTACTATTTTAAAAGTAATCGACAAGATTTTTATTTTCAACATATTCGTCGGTTACTATTTCAAAAGTAATCGGGAAGACTTAATTTTCAGCACATTCGTCCGTTACTATTTCAAAAGTAATCGGTAAGATTTTTATTTTCAACATATTCGTCGGTTACTATTTCAAAAGTAATCGGCATGATTTATTTTCAGCACATTCGTCGGTTACTATTTCAAAAGTAATCGGCAAGATTTATTTTCAGCACATATTCTTCGGTTACTATTTCAAAAGTAATGGGCAAGACTTTTATTTTCAGCACATTTGTCGGTTACTATTTCAATAGTAATCGGCATGATTTATTTTCATCACATTCGTCGGTTACTATTTTAAAAGTAATCGGCATGATTTATTTTCAACACATTCGTCGGTTACTATTTCAAAAGTAATCGGCATGATCTATTTTCTGCACATTCGTCGGTTACTATTTCAAAAGTAATCGGCAAGATTTTTATTTTCAGCATATTTGTCGGTTACTATTTTAAAAGTAATCGGCAAGATTTTTATTTTCAGCATATTCGTCGGTGACTATTTCAAAAGTAATCGGCAAGACTTTATTTTCAGCATATTCGTTGGTTACTATTTCAAAAGTAATCGGTAAGATTTTTATTTTCAACATATTCGTCGGTTACTATTTCAAAAGTAATCGGCATGATTTATTTTCAGCACATTCGTCGGTTACTATTTCAAAAGTAATCGGCAAGATTTTTATTTTCAGCATATTCATCGGTGACTATTTCAAAAGTAATCGGCAAGATTTTTATTTTCAACATATTTGTCGGTTACTATTTTAAAAGTAATCGACAAGATTTTTATTTTCAACATATTCGTTGGTTACTATTTCAAAAGTAATCGGTAAGATTTTTATTTTCAACATATTCGTCGGTTACTATTTCAAAAGTAATCGGCATGATTTATTTTCAGCACATTCGTCGGTTACTATTTCAAAAGTAATCGGCAAGATTTATTTTCAGCACATACTCGTCGGTTACTATTTCAAAAGTAATGGGCAAGACTTTTATTTTCAGCACATTTGTCGGTTACTATTTCAATAGTAATCGGCATGATTTATTTTCAGCACATTCGTCGGTTACTATTTTAAAAGTAATCGACAAGATTTTTATTTTCAACATATTCGACGGTTACTATTTCAAAAGTAATCGGCAAGACTTTATTTTCAGCACATTCGTCCGTTACTATTTCAAAAGTAATTGGCATGATTTTTATTTTCAACAAATTCGTCGGTGACTATCTCAAAAGTAATCGGCAAGATTTTTATTTTCAGCATATTTGTCGGTTACTGTTTTAAAAGTAATCGACAAGATTTTTATTTTCAACATATTCGTCGGTTACTATTTCAAAAGTAATCGACATGATTTATTTTCAGCACATTTGTCGGTTACTATTTCAATAGTAATCGGTAAGATTTATTTTCAGCACATTCGTAGGTTACTATTTTAAAAGTAATCGGCATGATTTATTTTCAACACATTCGTCGGTTACTATTTCAAAAGTAATCGGCATGATCTATTTTCTGCACATTCGTCGGTTACTATTTCAAAAGTAATCGGCAAGATTTTTATTTTCAGCATATTTGTCGGTTACTATTTTAAAAGTAATCGGCAAGATTTTTATTTTCAGCATATTCGTCGGTGGCTATTTCAAAAGTAATAGGCAAGACTTTATTTTCAGCATATTCGTTGGTTACTATTTCAAAAGTAATCGGTAAGATTTTTATTTTCAACACATTCGTCGGTTACTATTTCAAAAGTAATGGGCATGATCTATTTTCTGCACATTCGTCGGTTACTATTTCAAAAGTAATCGGCAAGATTTTTATTTTCAGCATATTTGTCGATTACTGTTTTAAAAGTAATCGACAAGATTTTTATTTTCAACATATTCGTCGGTTACTATTTCAAAAGTAATCGGCAAGACTTAATTTTCAGCACATTCGTCCGTTACTATTTCAAAAGTAATCGGTAAGATTTTTATTTTCAACATATTCGTCGGTTACTATTTCAAAAGTAATCGGCATGATTTATTTTCAGCACATTCGTCGGTTACTATTTCAAAAGTAATCGGCAAGATTTATTTTCAGCACATATTCGTCGGTTACTATTTCAAAAGTAATGGGCAAGACTTTTATTTTCAGCACATTTGTCGGTTACTATTTCAATAGTAATCGGCATGATTTATTTTCAGCACATTCGTCGGTTACTATTTTAAAAGTAATCGACAAGATTTTTATTTTCAACATATTCGACGGTTACTATTTCAAAAGTAATCGGCAAGACTTTATTTTCAACACATTCGTCCGTTACTATTTCAAAAGTAATTGGCATGATTTTTATTTTCAACATATTCGTCGGTGACTATCTCAAAAGTAATCGGCAAGATTTTTATTTTCAGCATATTTGTCGGTTACTGTTTTAAAAGTAATCGACAAGATTTTTATTTTCAACATATTCGTCGGTTACTATTTCAAAAGTAATCAGCATGACTTATTTTCAGCACATTTGTCGGTTACTATTTCAATAGTAATCGGTAAGATTTATTTTTAGCACATTCGTCGGTTACTATTTTAAAAGTAATCGGCATGATTTATTTTCAACACATTCGTCGGTTACTATTTCAAAAGTAATCGGCATGATCTATTTTCTGCACATTCGTCGGTTACTATTTCAAAAGTAATCGGCAAGATTTTTATTTTCAGCATATTTGTCGGTTACTATTTTAAAAGTAATCGGCAAGACTTTATTTTCAGCATATTCGTTGGTTACTATTTCAAAAGTAATCGGTAAGATTTTTATTTTCAACATATTCGTCGGTTACTATTTCAAAAGTAATCGGCATGATTTATTTTCAGCACATTCGTCGGTTACTATTTCAAAAGTAATCGGCAAGATTTATTTTCAGCACATATTCGTCGGTTACTATTTCAAAAGTAATGGGCAAGACTTTTATTTTCAGCACATTTGTCGGTTACTATTTCAATAGTAATCGGCATGATTTATTTTCAGCACATTCGTCGGTTACTATTTTAAAAGTAATCGGCATGATTTATTTTCAACACATTCGTCGGTTACTATTTCAAAAGTAATCGGCATGATCTATTTTCTGCACATTCGTCGGTTACTATTTCAAAAGTAATCGGCAAGATTTTTATTTTCAGCATATTTGTCGGTTACTATTTTAAAAGTAATCGGCAAGATTTTTATTTTCAGCATATTTGTCGGTGACTATTTCAAAAGTAATCGGCAAGATTTTTATTTTCAACATATTTGTCGGTTACTATTTTAAAAGTAATCGACAAGATTTTTATTTTCAACATATTCGTCGGTTACTATTTCAAAAGTAATCGTCATAATTTATTTTCAGCACATTCGTCGGTTACTATTTCAAAAGTAATCGGCAAGATTTTTATTTTCAGCATATTCATCGGTGACTATTTCAAAAGTAATCGGCAAGATTTTTATTTTCAACATATTTGTCGGTTACTATTTTAAAAGTAATCGACAAGATTTTTATTTTCAACATATTCGTCGGTTACTATTTCAAAAGTAATCGGCATGATTTATTTTCAGCACATTCGTCGGTTACTATTTCAAAAGTAATCGGCAAGATTTATTTTCAGCACATATTCGTCGGTTACTATTTCAAAAGTAATGGGCAAGACTTTTATTTTCAGCACATTTGTCGGTTACTATTTCAATAGTAATCGGCATGATTTATTTTCAGCACATTCGTCGGTTACTATTTTAAAAGTAATCGGCATGATTTATTTTCAACACATTCGTCGGTTACTATTTCAAAAGTAATCGGCATGATCTATTTTCTGCACATTCGTCGGTTACTATTTCAAAAGTAATCGGCAAGATTTTTATTTTCAGCATATTTGTCGGTTACTATTTTAAAAGTATTCGGCAAGATTTTTATTTTCAGCATATTCGTCGGTGACTATTTCAAAAGTAATCGGCAAGATTTTTATTTTCAACATATTTGTCGGTTACTATTTTAAAAGTAATCGACAAGATTTTTATTTTCAACATATTCGTCGGTTACTATTTCAATAGTAATCGGCATGATTTATTTTCAGCACATTCGTCGGTTACTATTTCAAAAGTAATCGGCAAGATTTATTTTCAGCACATATTCGTCGGTTACTACTTCAAAAGTAATGGGCAAGACTTTTATTTTCAGCACATTTGTCGGTTACTATTTCAATAGTAATCGGCATGA
Source organism: Medicago lupulina (assembly GCA_958299785.1). Taxonomy (NCBI): domain Eukaryota; kingdom Viridiplantae; phylum Streptophyta; class Magnoliopsida; order Fabales; family Fabaceae; genus Medicago; species Medicago lupulina. The sequence continues at coordinate 48,266,580 of OY283139.1, read as the reverse complement.
TTTATATTCAGCACATTCGTCGGTTACTATTTTAAAAGTAATCGACAAGATTTTTATTTTCAACATATTCGTCGGTTACTATTTCAAAAGTAATCGGCAAGACTTTATTTTCAGCATATTCGTTGGTTACTATTTCAAAAGTAATCGGCAAGACTTTATTTTCAGCACATTCGTCGGTTACTATTTCAAAAGTAATTGGCAAGATTTTTATTTTCAACATATTCGTTGGTGACTATTTCAAAAGTAATCGGCAAGATTTTTATTTTCAGCATATTTGTCGGTTACTGTTTTAAAAGTAATCGACAAGATTTTTATTTTCAACATATTCGTCGGTTACTATTTCAAAAGTAATCGGCAAGACTTAATTTTCAGCACATTCGTCCGTTACTATTTCAAAAGTAATCGGTAAGATTTTTATTTTCAACATATTCGTCGGTTACTATTTCAAAAGTAATCGGCATGATTTATTTTCAGCACTTTCGTCGGTTACTATTTCAAAAGTAATCGGCAAGATTTATTTTCAGCACATATTCGTCGGTTACTATTTCAAAAGTAATGGGCAAGACTTTTATTTTCAGCACATTTGTCGGTTACTATTTCAATAGTAATCGGCATGATTTATTTTCAGCACATTCGTCGGTTACTATTTTAAAAGTAATCGGCATGATTTATTTTCAACACATTCGTCGGTTACTATTTCAAAAGTAATCGGCATGATCTATTTTCTGCACATTCGTCGGTTACTATTTCAAAAGTAATCGGCAAGATTTTTATTTTCAGCATATTTGTCGGTTACTATTTTAAAAGTAATCGGCAAGATTTTTATTTTCAGCATATTCGTCGGTGACTATTTCAAAAGTAATCGGCAAGACTTTATTTTCAGCATATTCGTTGGTTACTATTTCAAAAGTAATCGGTAAGATTTTTATTTTCAACATATTCGTCGGTTACTATTTCAAAAGTAATCGGCATGATTTATTTTCAGCACATTCGTCGGTTACTATTTCAAAAGTAATCGGCAAGATTTATTTTCAGCACATATTCGTCGGGTACTATTTCAAAAGTAATGGGCAAGACTTTTATTTTCAGCACATTTGTCGGTTACTATTTCAATAGTAATCGGCATGATTTATTTTCAACACATTCGTCGGTTACTATTTTAAAAGTAATCGACAAGATTTTTATTTTCAACATATTCGACGGTTACTATTTCAAAAGTAATCGGCAAGACTTTATTTTCAGCACATTCGTCCGTTACTATTTCAAAAGTAATCGGCAAGATTTTTATTTTCAGCATATTCATCGGTGACTATTTCAAAAGTAATCGGCAAGATTTTTATTTTCAACATATTTGTCGGTTACTATTTTAAAAGTAATCGACAAGATTTTTATTTTCAACATATTCGTCGGTTACTATTTCAAAAGTAATCGGCATGATTTATTTTCAGCACATTCGTCGGTTACTATTTCAAAAGTAATCGGCAAGATTTATTTTCAGCACATATTCGTCGGTTACTATTTCAAAAGTAATGGGCAAGACTTTTATTTTCAGCACATTTGTCGGTTACTATTTCAATAGTAATCGGCATGATTTATTTTCAGCACATTCGTCGGTTACTATTTTAAAAGTAATCGGCATGATTTATTTTCAACACATTCGTCGGTTACTATTTCAAAAGTAATCGGCATGATCTATTTTCTGCACATTCGTCGGTTACTATTTCAAAAGTAATCGGCAAGATTTTTATTTTCAGCATATTTGTCGGTTACTATTTTAAAAGTAATCGGCAAGATTTTTATTTTCAGCATATTCGTCGGTGACTATTTCAAAAGTAATCGGCAAGATTTTTATTTTCAACATATTTGTCGGTTACTATTTTAAAAGTAATCGACAAGATTTTTATTTTCAACATATTCGTCGGTTACTATTTCAATAGTAATCGGCATGATTTATTTTCAGCACATTCGTCGGTTACTATTTCAAAAGTAATCGGCAAGATTTATTTTCAGCACATATTCGTCGGTTACTACTTCAAAAGTAATGGGCAAGACTTTTATTTTCAGCACATTTGTCGGTTACTATTTCAATAGTAATCGGCATGATTTATATTCAGCACATTCGTCGGTTACTATTTTAAAAGTAATCGACAAGATTTTTATTTTCAACATATTCGTCGGTTACTATTTCAAAAGTAATCGGCAAGACTTTATTTTCAGCATATTCGTTGGTTACTATTTCAAAAGTAATCGGCAAGACTTTATTTTCAGCACATTCGTCGGTTACTATTTCAAAAGTAATTGGCAAGATTTTTATTTTCAACATATTCGTTGGTGACTATTTCAAAAGTAATCGGCAAGATTTTTATTTTCAGCATATTTGTCGGTTACTGTTTTAAAAGTAATCGACAAGATTTTTATTTTCAACATATTCGTCGGTTACTATTTCAAAAGTAATCGGCAAGACTTAATTTTCAGCACATTCGTCCGTTACTATTTCAAAAGTAATCGGTAAGATTTTTATTTTCAACATATTCGTCGGTTGTAACACCCCGTTCCCGAAATAACGTAATAATAATATTACTAATAATCATAAATCAGAGTTATTCAACAAAACAACGGAGTATCACACTTCTTTTTCAAATTTATTTAAATAGAATATAAAAACTATTTAAAACCAACATACAATATCATCATATTAAAATTCTGCAGCGGAAAGTCTTTATATAAAAATCATAGTCAACAACTACATCAAAATCTTGGCACTAAAGGCCATCAACATATTAAATTCTTCGACAATTTAATCTCGACAACATCATCTTCAAATAAATGATACATAAAGGAATACAAGAAAGATAACGTTTCCCCATCCCTACTATGTATCAGAGCCCTAGACGCAAGAGCCAACATCACTAGTCTTCACTACCTGCACTTGCCCACAAGGCGGCAATTCCAGCAGAAGGGGTGAGTTCACAAAACAAAGCAATATATATAAATATATGAATTCACTAAAATGCATTGAAAACAACAACAATATTAACAATCAGCAGCATCATCATCAACATCATCAACTCAACATTATCATATTGATTCATCTTAGATTCATATCAATAACAACAACAACACTTGTGGCGACATCTCACCAACAACAATCCCAAAAGGACAACTCACACCTACAGCTAATGCAAGACTCCATAACATCTAATGCATTATGCATGTGGTACCAACTACGCGCGTTGAATGCTAAGCATTCCAGGGCAATAAGCCCCCAACAATTTGGATGGTTAAAGCATCCCAGGGCAATAAGCCCCCAACAGGTGAACGATAAAGCGTTCCAGGGCAATAAGCCCCCAACAGTGAATGATAAACATTCCAGGGCAATAAGCCCCCAACAAATGCATATGAGTATGAAGACTCTCTATGGTGTATATCTGCATACAACCCAACATCTTAATGGAGCATATCAGCATGCAACCAACAACAACAACAACTTAGGATACCCTCCCCAACTGGACAAGACTACTCAACATCAACAAGGCAACTCAAGTTTAGCAAAAATACATTTATTTGCACATAGCATACATAAACCCATCATAATCAACTTCACAATATAGTTTTTATCATCTAAACAATTCTTAAAAATTCCAATAAACATCTTAGAAAGCTTAGGTTTGGGTTTGGAACACTTTAGAAAAATCACATTTTGGGTCGCACAGGACCTATCTCGCTTAAGCGAGCAGAATCTCGCTTGAGCGAGTCAAATGACGAAAGTTGGGTTTCAGTTCGCTTGCAGCTCGCTCTTGGTTCGCTTAAGCGAACAGGCTAAATACACTATCCTGGGCGTATCTCGCTTAAGCGACGGGAAACTCGCTTAAGCGACGCAAATGACGAAGGTTGGCATTTTGCTCGCTTGGGGTTCGCTCGTGGCTCGCTTAAGCGAGCGGCTAAAAACTCAGACTGGGCGTAGCAAAGTGTTGCTCGCTTGAGCGAAGGGCATCTCGCTTAAGCGAGTGTTCGTTTGGGCAGAATTCTAACCTACGATTCCAATTCCACTTTCATCCAAAAATCCCATTTTTAATCCCCCAATCTCCCAAAATGGTTTAGGAACAATGTTTATGGGTTCAAGGCACAACAAAACAGCAGAACATACCATAACAACAACATTGCAACACGATTCATCAAGAAAATGAGCATTTCAACATATTCATAAACCTAGTTCCAAAACTACCAATTTTCAATCCAAATTCATGAAATCATACACATATATATTAACAATTGAATCATAAACCCACCCTTACCTGATTAGATGACTTAAACAAAAGCTACAGCAACCCTAGCAATCTCCCTTTGGTTCTTGGCTCTACTCTTCTCTCTTCCCAAAAGTCTGTTTCTTTGTTTTACTGATACGTACAATTTTCTTTCCTTACTGACTTTCCTATTTCCTTACAAGTGTAACTCCTTTTTCTTTCTTTACTCCCTCACTTAATTTTCTTTTAATTTCATTAACCCCCTCCTAACTCTACTAATTCTAATTAATTAATAATTCCTCCTATTTTCATAAATCCCCAAAAATAATAATATTTTCTTCTATTTTCTTAAATAACAAAATCATTACTAATTCTCATATAATAAAATATAATAAAATAGCAATTACCAATAATTCACACAAATCAACATAAATAATTCTAAAGCACATAAAACACACAAAAATCAACTAAAATAAATATATAACAACTTAGGGCGTTACAACTCTCCCCAACTTAGAGAATTTCGTCCTCGAAATAATACCTTAAGCAACAAACAACTCAGGATAGGACTCTTGCATCTTGCTTTCCAACTCCCAAGTCAAACTCTCACCGGTTACACCGCCCCAAACAACTCTAACCAGAGGTATTTCCTTGCCTCTCAACTGCTTCACCTTGCGATCATCAATCCTCAACGGTGAAGTCCCAATAGTAAGATTATCTCTAACTTGCACATCATCCCTAGGAATAACATGCGAAGGATCTGCTACATACTTTCTCAACTGCGAGACATGAAACACATCATGCAAGTTCGATAGATGTGGTGGCAACCCAATCCTGTATGCCACGGTTCCAACTCTCTCGGAAATCTGGTAAGGACCAATGAACTTTGGAGTCAACTTCTTCGACTTCAATGCACGTCCTACACCTGTCATCGGAGTAACCCTCAAAAACACATGCTCACCTTCCTGAAACTCAAGGGCTTTTCTTCGCTTGTCATGGTAACTCTTCTGACGATCTTGCGATGCTTTCATCTTTTCTCTTATCATCTTGACCTTTTCCGTAGTCTGCTGCACTAACTCAGGCCCTAACACAATACTTTCCCCCGACTCAAACCAACATAGAGGAGTTCTACACCTTCGACCATACAAAGCTTCGAACGGTGCCATACCAATACTCGAATGGTAACTGTTGTTATAAGTAAACTCTATCAACGGTAAGTGGCTGTCCCAAGCTCCACCTTGCTCGAGTACACACACCCTCAACAAATCTTCTAAGGATTGGATAGTCCTCTCCGACTGACCATCTGTCTGCGGATGATAAGCCGAACTCAATCTTAACTTCGAACCCAAGGCATCTTGCAAACTCTTCCAAAATCTCGAAGTAAACCTCGGATCTTTATCCGACACAATGCTAGATGGAACACCATGCAACTTCACAATATCACGAATGTAAATCTCCGCCAACTGAGCTACCGGATAAGTAATATTGATCGGAATAAAATGCGCCGACTTAGTCAATCTATCCACAACAACCCAAATGGCATCATGCCCTCTTGGAGTATTCGGCAAACTCGTCACAAAATCCATAGAAATGCTATCCCATTTCCACTCAGGTACATCTAGCGGAGTCAACAACCCTGCAGGCTTCTGGTGCTCAACCTTGGACTTCTGGCAAGTCAAACATGCATACACAAATTGAGCAACATCCCTCTTCAAACCTGACCACCAAAATATTTTCTTCAAGTCATGATACATTTTAGTAGCTCCAGGATGAATACTCAAACTACTCTTGTGACTTTCTTCTAAGATCAACTTTTTCAAATCCTCATCATCAGGAATACAAATCCTTCCTCTAAACCTCAACACTCCTTGGTCATCGACCTTGAAGTCACCATCTACATTCGGATCACTAGCAGCCATCAAATCCACAAACTTAACATCAAGCTTCTGAGCCTCTTTGATATTATTCAAGAAGTCACTATTAATCTTCAACATACCCAACTTCACGCTCTGAGGCGATCTTTCACACACAAGACTCAAGTCCCTAAATTGTTCAAGTAACTCGAACTCTTTCACCATCATTGCTGACATGTGCAATGTCTTTCTACTCAACGCGTCAGCCACAACATTAGCTTTACCAGGATGGTAATTCAAGCCAAAATCGTAATCCTTAAGTAACTCAAGCCACCTCCTCTGCCTCATGTTCAACTCCTTCTGATCAAATAAATACTTTAAACTCTTATGATCACTAAACACCTCAAATCTGGAACCGTACAAATAATGCCTCCAAATTTTCAACACAAACACCACGGCTGCCAACTCTAGGTCATGTGTAGGATAATTCTTCTCATGCACTCTCAGCTGTCTAGAAGCATACGCGACCACCTTGCCATCTTGCATCAGAACACCACCTAAGCCCAGCTTAGATGCATCACAATAAACAACAAAAGGCTCTTCTGGCTTCGGTAGAATCAAAATAGGAGCAGTCGTCAATCTTTGCTTCAACTCATTGAAACTACTCTCACATTGAGCATCCCACACAAATATTTTTCCCTTACAAGTCAACTGCGTCAAAGGAAGTGCCAACTTCGAAAATCCTTCAATAAATCTGCGGTAATAACCAGCCAACCCAAGAAAACTTCTTACCTCAGTAACTGACTTTGGTGTCTCCCACTGCGACACAGCATCAACCTTCGAAGGATCTACAGCAATAACATTACCAGAAATAATGTGGCCAAGAAAACTTACTTCATTCAGCCAGAACTCGCACTTGGATAACTTGGCATACAACTTCTTTTCCTTCAGCACTTGCAAAACAATCTTCAAATGCTCTGCATGCTCAGCTTCAGTCTTAGAATAAATCAATATATCATCAATAAAGACTACCACAAACTGATCCAGATACTCATGAAAAATTCTGTTCATATATTCCATAAACACACCAGGTGCATTCGTCACACCGAAAGGCATCACCTTATATTCGTAATGACCATAACGCGTCCTAAACGCCGTCTTTTGCATGTCTTCATCCTTCACCTTTATCTGATGGTAACCCGACCTCAAATCAATTTTGCTAAATACGCGGGCACCCACTAGTTGATCCATCAAATCATCTATTCTCGGTAGTGGATACCTGTTCTTAATAGTCACCTTATTCAACTGACGGTAATCAATACACAACCGCATGCTACCATCCTTCTTCTTTACCAACAACACCGGCGCTCCCCATGGTGAAACACTCGGTCTCACAAACTTCTTGTCAAGCAAGTCTTCTAATTGCTTCTTCAACTCAGCCAACTCCGAAGCTGACATACGGTAAGGAGCCATCGACACAGGCTTCGTACCCGGCACAAGGTCTATCGAAAATTCAACCTCCCTCTCTGGTGGCACATCTGGAATCTCATCAGGGAAAACTTCAGGAAATTCCTTCACAACAGGCAGCCCATCAATCACAGCTTGGTTCTCCACCGACAAGAACGCCAACAAAGAAAACATCATTACACCATCTTGTTCTAGCCGCTTCATCTCCTTAGTGGATAAAAATTCTGCTCCACTCTCTTCTTCAGCAGAAGAAAACCGCACAGTCTTGGTAAAGCAATTAATCAAGACATGATTGTACTCTAACCAATTCATCCCCAATATTACATCCATTCCCACCAACGGCAAACAGACAAGGTCCACTTCAAAATCTCTACCAAATACAGACAACGGACAACTTAAACAAACAAGGGAAGTAGTTACTGAACCCTTAGCTGGAGTTTCAACAACCATCTCCCCATTCATATCAGACATAATCAAACCCAATCGTTGTGCACAGTCAATAGCAATGAAACAATGCGTAGCACCAGTATCTATAATAGCAATTAAAGGAGTACCACTAAAGAAACAAGTACCTCTGATAAGTCGACCCTCATTGTCGGTCTGAGTACCGGTCAATGCAAAAACTCTACCACTAGTCTGCGCCTTCTTAGGCTTAGTACACTGAGAACCGATGTGACCTTCCTCATTACAGTTGAAGCAAACAATATCCCCACGCTTGCATTCGGTGACAGTATGGCCCTTCTTTCCGCATCTGAAGCACTTCTTCTCATCACGGTTGCAAGCATTGCTCTTGTGGCCTTTAACACCACACTTATAACAAACCACTTCAGCAGGAGCATCTCTACGTGCAGGCCTCCTTTCATCATGCATTCTTTGCTTACCTTTATCAGCTGGGGCACTATAAGGCTTTGGGCGACTCTGCTGCCCTTTTCCCTTGCGGTCATTCATTACCTTGTAGTGAGCTTTAGTGTCCTCTTCATAAATACGGCAGCTGCTCACCAACTCTGAGAAGTCTCTGATCTTCTGATAACCAATGGCCCGCTTGATATCAGCTCGCAGACCATTCTCAAATTTGATACACTTAGAGAACTCAGCAGTCTCCGCAGCATAATGGGGATAAAATTTTGCAAGCTCCACAAACTTAGCAGCATATTCCGTAATGGACATGTCTCCTTGCTTCAGCTCAAGGAATTCTATCTCCTTCTTACCTCGGACATCCTCTGGAAAATACCTCCTCAGGAACTCTCTTCGGAACACAGCCCATGTAATCTCAGCTCCTTCAGCCTGGAGAATGGGTTGAGTGCTTACCCACCAGTCGTCAGCCTCTTCTGCTAACATATGCGTGCCAAACCGCACCATCTGAACATCCGTACACTGCATCACCCGGAAGATCCTCTCGACCTCCTTCAGCCAAGTTTGCGCTCCATCGGGGTCGTACCTTCCCTTAAAGGTTGGTGGATGATTCCTCAAGAAAGTCTCAAGCATCCTTACACCTTCACCAGCACCACCAGCACCTTGTTGTTGCCCAACAACCTGAGCCATTGCTTGCAAGGCAGCAGCAAGAGCAGCATCATTCCTTCCGGCCATCTCGATAATTCTACATAACAACAAGAATTAGAACAACAAAGACAGTTTAAACCTGTCACACTACTCTACGTGGCTCGACACGACTCTTCTAATGGTCTGACAGACCGACCTGCTCTGATACCAATTGTAACACCCCGTTCCCAAAATAACGTAATAATAATATTACTAATAATCATAAATCAGAGTTATTCAACAAAACAACGGAGTATCACACTTCTTTTTCAAATTTATTTAAATAGAATATAAAAACTATTTAAAACCAACATACAATATCATCATATTAAAATTCTGCAGCGGAAAGTCTTTATATAAAAATCATAGTCAACAACTACATCAAAATCTTGGCACTAAAGGCCATCAACATATTAAATTCTTCGACAATTTAATCTCGACAACATCATCTTCAAATAAATGATACATAAAGGAATACAAGAAAGATAACGTTTCCCCATCCCTACTATGTATCAGAGCCCTAGACGCAAGAGCCAACATCACTAGTCTTCACTACCTGCACTTGCCCACAAGGCGGCAATTCCAGCAGAAGGGGTGAGTTCACAAAACAAAGCAATATATATAAATATATGAATTCACTAAAATGCATTGAAAACAACAACAATATTAACAATCAGCAGCATCATCATCAACATCATCAACTCAACATTATCATATTGATTCATCTTAGATTCATATCAATAACAACAACAACACTTGTGGCGACATCTCACCAACAACAATCCCAAAAGGACAACTCACACCTACAGCTAATGCAAGACTCCATAACATCTAATGCATTATGCATGTGGTACCAACTACGCGCGTTGAATGCTAAGCATTCCAGGGCAATAAGCCCCCAACAATTTGGATGGTTAAAGCATCCCAGGGCAATAAGCCCCCAACAGGTGAACGATAAAGCGTTCCAGGGCAATAAGCCCCCAACAGTGAATGATAAACATTCCAGGGCAATAAGCCCCCAACAAATGCATATGAGTATGAAGACTCTCTATGGTGTATATCTGCATACAACCCAACATCTTAATGGAGCATATCAGCATGCAACCAACAACAACAACAACTTAGGATACCCTCCCCAACTGGACAAGACTACTCAACATCAACAAGGCAACTCAAGTTTAGCAAAAATACATTTATTTGCACATAGCATACATAAACCCATCATAATCAACTTCACAATATAGTTTTTATCATCTAAACAATTCTTAAAAATTCCAATAAACATCTTAGAAAGCTTAGGTTTGGGTTTGGAACACTTTAGAAAAATCACATTTTGGGTCGCACAGGACCTATCTCGCTTAAGCGAGCAGAATCTCGCTTGAGCGAGTCAAATGACGAAAGTTGGGTTTCAGTTCGCTTGCAGCTCGCTCTTGGTTCGCTTAAGCGAACAGGCTAAATACACTATCCTGGGCGTATCTCGCTTAAGCGACGGGAAACTCGCTTAAGCGACGCAAATGACGAAGGTTGGCATTTTGCTCGCTTGGGGTTCGCTCGTGGCTCGCTTAAGCGAGCGGCTAAAAACTCAGACTGGGCGTAGCAAAGTGTTGCTCGCTTGAGCGAAGGGCATCTCGCTTAAGCGAGTGTTCGTCTGGGCAGAATTCTAACCTACGATTCCAATTCCACTTTCATCCAAAAATCCCATTTTTAATCCCCCAATCTCCCAAAATGGTTTAGGAACAATGTTTATGGGTTCAAGGCACAACAAAACAGCAGAACATACCATAACAACAACATTGCAACACGATTCATCAAGAAAATGAGCATTTCAACATATTCATAAACCTAGTTCCAAAACTACCAATTTTCAATCCAAATTCATGAAATCATACACATATATATTAACAATTGAATCATAAACCCACCCTTACCTGATTAGATGAATTAAACAAAAGCTACAGCAACCCTAGCAATCTCCCTTTGGTTCTTGGCTCTACTCTTCTCTCTTCCCAAAAGTCTGTTTCTTTGTTTTACTGATACGTACAATTTTCTTTCCTTACTGACTTTCCTATTTCCTTACAAGTGTAACTCCTTTTTCTTTCTTTACTCCCTCACTTAATTTTCTTTTAATTTCATTAACCCCCTCCTAACTCTACTAATTCTAATTAATTAATAATTCCTCCTATTTTCATAAATCCCCAAAAATAATAATATTTTCTTCTATTTTCTTAAATAACAAAATCATTACTAATTCTCATATAATAAAATATAATAAAATAGCAATTACCAATAATTCACACAAATCAACATAAATAATTCTAAAGCACATAAAACACACAAAAATCAACTAAAATAAATATATAACAACTTAGGGCGTTACATCGGTTACTATTTCAAAAGTAATCGGCATGATTTATTTTCAGCACATTCGTCGGTTACTATTTCAAAAGTAATCGGCAAGATTTATTTTCAGCACATATTCGTCGGTTACTATTTCAAAAGTAATGGGCAAGACTTTTATTTTCAGCACATTTGTCGGTTACTATTTCAATAGTAATCGGCATGATTTATTTTCAGCACATTCGTCGGTTACTATTTTAAAAGTAATCGGCATGATTTATTTTCAACACATTCGTCGGTTACTATTTCAAAAGTAATCGGCATGATCTATTTTCTGCACATTCGTCGGTTACTATTTCAAAAGTAATTGGCAAGATTTTTATTTTCAGCATATTTGTCGGTTACTATTTTAAAAGTAATCGGCAAGATTTTTATTTTCAGCATATTCGTCGGTTACTATTTCAAAAGTAATCGGCATGATTTATTTTCAGCACATTCGTCGGTTACTATTTCAAAAATAATCGGCAAGATTTATTTTCAGCACATATTCGTCGGTTACTATTTCAAAAGTAATGGGCAAGACTTTTATTTTCAGCACATTTGTCGGTTACTATTTCAATAGTAATCGGCATGATTTATTTTCAGCACATTCGTCGGTTACTATTTTAAAAGTAATCGGCATGATTTATTTTCAACACATTCGTCGGTTACTATTTCAAAAGTAATCGGCATGATCTATTTTCTGCACATTCGTCGGTTACTATTTCAAAAGTAATTGGCAAGATTTTTATTTTCAGCATATTTGTCGGTTACTATTTTAAAAGTAATCGGCAAGATTTTTATTTTCAGCATATTCGTCGGTGACTATTTCAAAAGTAATCGGCAAGACTTTATTTTCAGCACATTCGTCGGTTACTATTTCAAAAGTAATCGGCAAGATTTATTTTCAGCACATATTCGTCGGGTACTATTTCAAAAGTAATGGGCAAGACTTTTATTTTCAGCACATATGTCGGTTACTATTTCAATAGTAATCGGCATGATTTATTTTCAGCACATTCGTCGGTTACTATTTTAAAAGTAATCGACAAGATTTTTATTTTCAACATATTCGACGGTTACTATTTCAAAAGTAATTGGCAAGACTTTATTTTCAGCACATTCGTCCGTTACTATTTCAAAAGTAATCGGCAAGATTTTTATTTTCAGCATATTCATCGGTGACTATTTCAAAAGTAATCGGCAAGATTTTATTTTCAACATATTTGTCGGTTACTATTTTAAAAGTAATCGACAAGATTTTTATTTTCAACATATTCGTCGGTTACTATTTCAAAAGTAATCAGCATGACTTATTTTCAGCACATTTGTCGGTTACTATTTCAATAGTAATCGGTAAGATTTATTTTTAGCACATTCGTCGGTTACTATTTTAAAAGTAATCGGCATGATTTATTTTCAACACATTCGTCGGTTACTATTTCAAAAGTAATCGGCATGATCTATTTTCTGCACATTCGTCGGTTACTATTTCAAAAGTAATCGGCAAGATTTTTATTTTCAGCATATTTGTCGGTTACTATTTTAAAAGTAATCGGCAAGACTTTATTTTCAGCATATTCGTTGGTTACTATTTCAAAAGTAATCGGTAAGATTTTTATTTTCAACATATTCGTCGGTTACTATTTCAAAAGTAATCGGCATGATTTATTTTCAGCACATTCGTCGGTTACTATTTCAAAAGTAATCGGCAAGATTTATTTTCAGCACATATTCGTCGGTTACTATTTCAAAAGTAATGGGCAAGACTTTTATTTTCAGCACATTTGTCGGTTACTATTTCAATAGTAATCGGCATGATTTATTTTCAGCACATTCGTCGGTTACTATTTTAAAAGTAATCGGCATGATTTATTTTCAACACATTCGTCGGTTACTATTTCAAAAGTAATCGGCATGATCTATTTTCTGCACATTCGTCGGTTACTATTTCAAAAGTAATCGGCAAGATTTTTATTTTCAGCATATTTGTCGGTTACTATTTTAAAAGTAATCGGCAAGATTTTTATTTTCAGCATATTTGTCGGTGACTATTTCAAAAGTAATCGGCAAGATTTTTATTTTCAACATATTTGTCGGTTACTATTTTAAAAGTAATCGACAAGATTTTTATTTTCAACATATTCGTCGGTTACTATTTCAAAAGTAATCGTCATAATTTATTTTCAGCACATTCGTCGGTTACTATTTCAAAAGTAATCGGCAAGATTTTTATTTTCAGCATATTCATCGGTGACTATTTCAAAAGTAATCGGCAAGATTTTTATTTTCAACATATTTGTCGGTTACTATTTTAAAAGTAATCGACAAGATTTTTATTTTCAACATATTCGTCGGTTACTATTTCAAAAGTAATCGGCATGATCTATTTTCTGCACATTCGTCGGTTACTATTTCAAAAGTAATCGGCAAGATTTTTATTTTCAGCATATTTGTCGGTTACTATTTTAAAAGTAATCGGCAAGATTTTTATTTTCAGCATATTCGTCGGTGACTATTTCAAAAGTAATCGGCAAGACTTTATTTTCAGCATATTCGTTGGTTACTATTTCAAAAGTAATCGGTAAGATTTTTATTTTCAACATATTCGTCGGTTACTATTTCAAAAGTAATCGGCATGATTTATTTTCAGCACATTCGTCGGTTACTATTTCAAAAGTAATCGGCAAGATTTATTTTCAGCACATATTCGTCGGGTACTATTTCAAAAGTAATGGGCAAGACTTTTATTTTCAGCACATTTCTCGGTTACTATTTCAATAGTAATCGGCATGATTTATTTTCAGCACATTCGTCGGTTACTATTTTAAAAGTAATCGACAAGATTTTTATTTTCAACATATTCGACGGTTACTATTTCAAAAGTAATCGGCAAGACTTTATTTTCAGCACATTCGTCCGTTACTATTTCAAAAGTAATCGGCAAGATTTTTATTTTCAGCATATTCATCGGTGACTATTTCAAAAGTAATCGGCAAGATTTTTATTTTCAACATATTTGTCGGTTACTATTTTAAAAGTAATCGACAAGATTTTTATTTTCAACATATTCGTCGGTTACTATTTCAAAAGTAATCGGCATGATTTATTTTCAGCACATTCGTCGGTTACTATTTCAAAAGTAATCGGCAAGATTTATTTTCAGCACATATTCGTCGGTTACTATTTCAAAAGTAATGGGCAAGACTTTTATTTTCAGCACATTTGTCGGTTACTATTTCAATAGTAATCGGCATGATTTATTTTCAGCACATTCGTCGGTTACTATTTTAAAAGTAATCGGCATGATTTATTTTCAACACATTCGTCGGTTACTATTTCAAAAGTAATCGGCATGATCTATTTTCTGCACATTCGTCGGTTACTATTTCAAAAGTAATCGGCAAGATTTTTATTTTCAGCATATTTGTCGGTTACTATTTTAAAAGTAATCGGCAAGATTTTTATTTTCAGCATATTCGTCGGTGACTATTTCAAAAGTAATCGGCAAGATTTTTATTTTCAACATATTTGTCGGTTACTATTTTAAAAGTAATCGACAAGATTTTTATTTTCAACATATTCGTCGGTTACTATTTCAATAGTAATCGGCATGATTTATTTTCAGCACATTCGTCGGTTACTATTTCAAAAGTAATCGGCAAGATTTATTTTCAGCACATATTCGTCGGTTACTACTTCAAAAGTAATGGGCAAGACTTTTATTTTCAGCACATTTGTCGGTTACTATTTCAATAGTAATCGGCATGATTTATATTCAGCACATTCGTCGGTTACTATTTTAAAAGTAATCGACAAGATTTTTATTTTCAACATATTCGTCGGTTACTATTTCAAAAGTAATCGGCAAGACTTTATTTTCAGCATATTCGTTGGTTACTATTTCAAAAGTAATCGGCAAGACTTTATTTTCAGCACATTCGTCGGTTACTATTTCAAAAGTAATTGGCAAGATTTTTATTTTCAACATATTCGTTGGTGACTATTTCAAAAGTAATCGGCAAGATTTTTATTTTCAGCATATTTGTCGGTTACTGTTTTAAAAGTAATCGACAAGATTTTTATTTTCAACATATTCGTCGGTTACTATTTCAAAAGTAATCGGCAAGACTTAATTTTCAGCACATTCGTCCGTTACTATTTCAAAAGTAATCGGTAAGATTTTTATTTTCAACATATTCGTCGGTTGTAACACCCCGTTCCCGAAATAACGTAATAATAATATTACTAATAATCATAAATCAGAGTTATTCAACAAAACAACGGAGTATCACACTTCTTTTTCAAATTTATTTAAATAGAATATAAAAACTATTTAAAACCAACATACAATATCATCATATTAAAATTCTGCAGCGGAAAGTCTTTATATAAAAATCATAGTCAACAACTACATCAAAATCTTGGCACTAAAGGCCATCAACATATTAAATTCTTCGACAATTTAATCTCGACAACATCATCTTCAAATAAATGATACATAAAGGAATACAAGAAAGATAACGTTTCCCCATCCCTACTATGTATCAGAGCCCTAGACGCAAGAGCCAACATCACTAGTCTTCACTACCTGCACTTGCCCACAAGGCGGCAATTCCAGCAGAAGGGGTGAGTTCACAAAACAAAGCAATATATATAAATATATGAATTCACTAAAATGCATTGAAAACAACAACAATATTAACAATCAGCAGCATCATCATCAACATCATCAACTCAACATTATCATATTGATTCATCTTAGATTCATATCAATAACAACAACAACACTTGTGGCGACATCTCACCAACAACAATCCCAAAAGGACAACTCACACCTACAGCTAATGCAAGACTCCATAACATCTAATGCATTATGCATGTGGTACCAACTACGCGCGTTGAATGCTAAGCATTCCAGGGCAATAAGCCCCCAACAATTTGGATGGTTAAAGCATCCCAGGGCAATAAGCCCCCAACAGGTGAACGATAAAGCGTTCCAGGGCAATAAGCCCCCAACAGTGAATGATAAACATTCCAGGGCAATAAGCCCCCAACAAATGCATATGAGTATGAAGACTCTCTATGGTGTATATCTGCATACAACCCAACATCTTAATGGAGCATATCAGCATGCAACCAACAACAACAACAACTTAGGATACCCTCCCCAACTGGACAAGACTACTCAACATCAACAAGGCAACTCAAGTTTAGCAAAAATACATTTATTTGCACATAGCATACATAAACCCATCATAATCAACTTCACAATATAGTTTTTATCATCTAAACAATTCTTAAAAATTCCAATAAACATCTTAGAAAGCTTAGGTTTGGGTTTGGAACACTTTAGAAAAATCACATTTTGGGTCGCACAGGACCTATCTCGCTTAAGCGAGCAGAATCTCGCTTGAGCGAGTCAAATGACGAAAGTTGGGTTTCAGTTCGCTTGCAGCTCGCTCTTGGTTCGCTTAAGCGAACAGGCTAAATACACTATCCTGGGCGTATCTCGCTTAAGCGACGGGAAACTCGCTTAAGCGACGCAAATGACGAAGGTTGGCATTTTGCTCGCTTGGGGTTCGCTCGTGGCTCGCTTAAGCGAGCGGCTAAAAACTCAGACTGGGCGTAGCAAAGTGTTGCTCGCTTGAGCGAAGGGCATCTCGCTTAAGCGAGTGTTCGTTTGGGCAGAATTCTAACCTACGATTCCAATTCCACTTTCATCCAAAAATCCCATTTTTAATCCCCCAATCTCCCAAAATGGTTTAGGAACAATGTTTATGGGTTCAAGGCACAACAAAACAGCAGAACATACCATAACAACAACATTGCAACACGATTCATCAAGAAAATGAGCATTTCAACATATTCATAAACCTAGTTCCAAAACTACCAATTTTCAATCCAAATTCATGAAATCATACACATATATATTAACAATTGAATCATAAACCCACCCTTACCTGATTAGATGACTTAAACAAAAGCTACAGCAACCCTAGCAATCTCCCTTTGGTTCTTGGCTCTACTCTTCTCTCTTCCCAAAAGTCTGTTTCTTTGTTTTACTGATACGTACAATTTTCTTTCCTTACTGACTTTCCTATTTCCTTACAAGTGTAACTCCTTTTTCTTTCTTTACTCCCTCACTTAATTTTCTTTTAATTTCATTAACCCCCTCCTAACTCTACTAATTCTAATTAATTAATAATTCCTCCTATTTTCATAAATCCCCAAAAATAATAATATTTTCTTCTATTTTCTTAAATAACAAAATCATTACTAATTCTCATATAATAAAATATAATAAAATAGCAATTACCAATAATTCACACAAATCAACATAAATAATTCTAAAGCACATAAAACACACAAAAATCAACTAAAATAAATATATAACAACTTAGGGCGTTACAACTCTCCCCAACTTAGAGAATTTCGTCCTCGAAATAATACCTTAAGCAACAAACAACTCAGGATAGGACTCTTGCATCTTGCTTTCCAACTCCCAAGTCAAACTCTCACCGGTTACACCGCCCCAAACAACTCTAACCAGAGGTATTTCCTTGCCTCTCAACTGCTTCACCTTGCGATCATCAATCCTCAACGGTGAAGTCCCAATAGTAAGATTATCTCTAACTTGCACATCATCCCTAGGAATAACATGCGAAGGATCTGCTACATACTTTCTCAACTGCGAGACATGAAACACATCATGCAAGTTCGATAGATGTGGTGGCAACCCAATCCTGTATGCCACGGTTCCAACTCTCTCGGAAATCTGGTAAGGACCAATGAACTTTGGAGTCAACTTCTTCGACTTCAATGCACGTCCTACACCTGTCATCGGAGTAACCCTCAAAAACACATGCTCACCTTCCTGAAACTCAAGGGCTTTTCTTCGCTTGTCATGGTAACTCTTCTGACGATCTTGCGATGCTTTCATCTTTTCTCTTATCATCTTGACCTTTTCCGTAGTCTGCTGCACTAACTCAGGCCCTAACACAATACTTTCCCCCGACTCAAACCAACATAGAGGAGTTCTACACCTTCGACCATACAAAGCTTCGAACGGTGCCATACCAATACTCGAATGGTAACTGTTGTTATAAGTAAACTCTATCAACGGTAAGTGGCTGTCCCAAGCTCCACCTTGCTCGAGTACACACACCCTCAACAAATCTTCTAAGGATTGGATAGTCCTCTCCGACTGACCATCTGTCTGCGGATGATAAGCCGAACTCAATCTTAACTTCGAACCCAAGGCATCTTGCAAACTCTTCCAAAATCTCGAAGTAAACCTCGGATCTCTATCCGACACAATGCTAGATGGAACACCATGCAACTTCACAATATCACGAATGTAAATCTCCGCCAACTGAGCTACCGGATAAGTAATATTGATCGGAATAAAATGCGCCGACTTAGTCAATCTATCCACAACAACCCAAATGGCATCATGCCCTCTTGGAGTATTCGGCAAACTCGTCACAAAATCCATAGAAATGCTATCCCATTTCCACTCAGGTACATCTAGCGGAGTCAACAACCCTGCAGGCTTCTGGTGCTCAACCTTGGACTTCTGGCAAGTCAAACATGCATACACAAATTGAGCAACATCCCTCTTCAAACCTGACCACCAAAATATTTTCTTCAAGTCATGATACATTTTAGTAGCTCCAGGATGAATACTCAAACTACTCTTGTGACTTTCTTCTAAGATCAACTTTTTCAAATCCTCATCATCAGGAATACAAATCCTTCCTCTAAACCTCAACACTCCTTGGTCATCGACCTTGAAGTCACCATCTACATTCGGATCACTAGCAGCCATCAAATCCACAAACTTAACATCAAGCTTCTGAGCCTCTTTGATATTATTCAAGAAGTCACTATTAATCTTCAACATACCCAACTTCACGCTCTGAGGCGATCTTTCACACACAAGACTCAAGTCCCTAAATTGTTCAAGTAACTCGAACTCTTTCACCATCATTGCTGACATGTGCAATGTCTTTCTACTCAACGCGTCAGCCACAACATTAGCTTTACCAGGATGGTAATTCAAGCCAAAATCGTAATCCTTAAGTAACTCAAGCCACCTCCTCTGCCTCATGTTCAACTCCTTCTGATCAAATAAATACTTTAAACTCTTATGATCACTAAACACCTCAAATCTGGAACCGTACAAATAATGCCTCCAAATTTTCAACACAAACACCACGGCTGCCAACTCTAGGTCATGTGTAGGATAATTCTTCTCATGCACTCTCAGCTGTCTAGAAGCATACGCGACCACCTTGCCATCTTGCATCAGAACACCACCTAAGCC
Organism: Medicago lupulina; assembly: GCA_958299785.1. Taxonomy (NCBI): domain Eukaryota; kingdom Viridiplantae; phylum Streptophyta; class Magnoliopsida; order Fabales; family Fabaceae; genus Medicago; species Medicago lupulina. Next base: position 48,246,772 of record OY283139.1, on the reverse strand, counting down.
CAGCTTAGATGCATCACAATAAACAACAAAAGGCTCTTCTGGCTTCGGTAGAATCAAAATAGGAGCAGTCGTCAATCTTTGCTTCAACTCATTGAAACTACTCTCACATTGAGCATCCCACACAAATATTTTTCCCTTACAAGTCAACTGCGTCAAAGGAAGTGCCAACTTCGAAAATCCTTCAATAAATCTGCGGTAATAACCAGCCAACCCAAGAAAACTTCTTACCTCAGTAACTGACTTTGGTGTCTCCCACTGCGACACAGCATCAACCTTCGAAGGATCTACAGCAATAACATTACCAGAAATAATGTGGCCAAGAAAACTTACTTCATTCAGCCAGAACTCGCACTTGGATAACTTGGCATACAACTTCTTTTCCTTCAGCACTTGCAAAACAATCTTCAAATGCTCTGCATGCTCAGCTTCAGTCTTAGAATAAATCAATATATCATCAATAAAGACTACCACAAACTGATCCAGATACTCATGAAAAATTCTGTTCATATATTCCATAAACACACCAGGTGCATTCGTCACACCGAAAGGCATCACCTTATATTCGTAATGACCATAACGCGTCCTAAACGCCGTCTTTTGCATGTCTTCATCCTTCACCTTTATCTGATGGTAACCCGACCTCAAATCAATTTTGCTAAATACGCGGGCACCCACTAGTTGATCCATCAAATCATCTATTCTCGGTAGTGGATACCTGTTCTTAATAGTCACCTTATTCAACTGACGGTAATCAATACACAACCGCATGCTACCATCCTTCTTCTTTACCAACAACACCGGCGCTCCCCATGGTGAAACACTCGGTCTCACAAACTTCTTGTCAAGCAAGTCTTCTAATTGCTTCTTCAACTCAGCCAACTCCGAAGCTGACATACGGTAAGGAGCCATCGACACAGGCTTCGTACCCGGCACAAGGTCTATCGAAAATTCAACCTCCCTCTCTGGTGGCACATCTGGAATCTCATCAGGGAAAACTTCAGGAAATTCCTTCACAACAGGCAGCCCATCAATCACAGCTTGGTTCTCCACCGACAAGAACGCCAACAAAGAAAACATCATTACACCATCTTGTTCTAGCCGCTTCATCTCCTTAGTGGATAAAAATTCTGCTCCACTCTCTTCTTCAGCAGAAGAAAACCGCACAGTCTTGGTAAAGCAATTAATCAAGACATGATTGTACTCTAACCAATTCATCCCCAATATTACATCCATTCCCACCAACGGCAAACAGACAAGGTCCACTTCAAAATCTCTACCAAATACAGACAACGGACAACTTAAACAAACAAGGGAAGTAGTTACTGAACCCTTAGCTGGAGTTTCAACAACCATCTCCCCATTCATATCAGACATAATCAAACCCAATCGTTGTGCACAGTCAATAGCAATGAAACAATGCGTAGCACCAGTATCTATAATAGCAATTAAAGGAGTACCACTAAAGAAACAAGTACCTCTGATAAGTCGACCCTCATTGTCGGTCTGAGTACCGGTCAATGCAAAAACTCTACCACTAGTCTGCGCCTTCTTAGGCTTAGTACACTGAGAACCGATGTGACCTTCCTCATTACAGTTGAAGCAAACAATATCCCCACGCTTGCATTCGGTGACAGTATGGCCCTTCTTTCCGCATCTGAAGCACTTCTTCTCATCACGGTTGCAAGCATTGCTCTTGTGGCCTTTAACACCACACTTATAACAAACCACTTCAGCAGGAGCATCTCTACGTGCAGGCCTCCTTTCATCATGCATTCTTTGCTTACCTTTATCAGCTGGGGCACTATAAGGCTTTGGGCGACTCTGCTGCCCTTTTCCCTTGCGGTCATTCATTACCTTGTAGTGAGCTTTAGTGTCCTCTTCATAAATACGGCAGCTGCTCACCAACTCTGAGAAGTCTCTGATCTTCTGATAACCAATGGCCCGCTTGATATCAGCTCGCAGACCATTCTCAAATTTGATACACTTAGAGAACTCAGCAGTCTCCGCAGCATAATGGGGATAAAATTTTGCAAGCTCCACAAACTTAGCAGCATATTCCGTAATGGACATGTCTCCTTGCTTCAGCTCAAGGAATTCTATCTCCTTCTTACCTCGGACATCCTCTGGAAAATACCTCCTCAGGAACTCTCTTCGGAACACAGCCCATGTAATCTCAGCTCCTTCAGCCTGGAGAATGGGTTGAGTGCTTACCCACCAGTCGTCAGCCTCTTCTGCTAACATATGCGTGCCAAACCGCACCATCTGAACATCCGTACACTGCATCACCCGGAAGATCCTCTCGACCTCCTTCAGCCAAGTTTGCGCTCCATCGGGGTCGTACCTTCCCTTAAAGGTTGGTGGATGATTCCTCAAGAAAGTCTCAAGCATCCTTACACCTTCACCAGCACCACCAGCACCTTGTTGTTGCCCAACAACCTGAGCCATTGCTTGCAAGGCAGCAGCAAGAGCAGCATCATTCCTTCCGGCCATCTCGATAATTCTACATAACAACAAGAATTAGAACAACAAAGACAGTTTAAACCTGTCACACTACTCTACGTGGCTCGACACGACTCTTCTAATGGTCTGACAGACCGACCTGCTCTGATACCAATTGTAACACCCCGTTCCCGAAATAACGTAATAATAATATTACTAATAATCATAAATCAGAGTTATTCAACAAAACAACGGAGTATCACACTTCTTTTTCAAATTTATTTAAATAGAATATAAAAACTATTTAAAACCAACATACAATATCATCATATTAAAATTCTGCAGCGGAAAGTCTTTATATAAAAATCATAGTCAACAACTACATCAAAATCTTGGCACTAAAGGCCATCAACATATTAAATTCTTCGACAATTTAATCTCGACAACATCATCTTCAAATAAATGATACATAAAGGAATACAAGAAAGATAACGTTTCCCCATCCCTACTATGTATCAGAGCCCTAGACGCAAGAGCCAACATCACTAGTCTTCACTACCTGCACTTGCCCACAAGGCGGCAATTCCAGCAGAAGGGGTGAGTTCACAAAACAAAGCAATATATATAAATATATGAATTCACTAAAATGCATTGAAAACAACAACAATATTAACAATCAGCAGCATCATCATCAACATCATCAACTCAACATTATCATATTGATTCATCTTAGATTCATATCAATAACAACAACAACACTTGTGGCGACATCTCACCAACAACAATCCCAAAAGGACAACTCACACCTACAGCTAATGCAAGACTCCATAACATCTAATGCATTATGCATGTGGTACCAACTACGCGCGTTGAATGCTAAGCATTCCAGGGCAATAAGCCCCCAACAATTTGGATGGTTAAAGCATCCCAGGGCAATAAGCCCCCAACAGGTGAACGATAAAGCGTTCCAGGGCAATAAGCCCCCAACAGTGAATGATAAACATTCCAGGGCAATAAGCCCCCAACAAATGCATATGAGTATGAAGACTCTCTATGGTGTATATCTGCATACAACCCAACATCTTAATGGAGCATATCAGCATGCAACCAACAACAACAACAACTTAGGATACCCTCCCCAACTGGACAAGACTACTCAACATCAACAAGGCAACTCAAGTTTAGCAAAAATACATTTATTTGCACATAGCATACATAAACCCATCATAATCAACTTCACAATATAGTTTTTATCATCTAAACAATTCTTAAAAATTCCAATAAACATCTTAGAAAGCTTAGGTTTGGGTTTGGAACACTTTAGAAAAATCACATTTTGGGTCGCACAGGACCTATCTCGCTTAAGCGAGCAGAATCTCGCTTGAGCGAGTCAAATGACGAAAGTTGGGTTTCAGTTCGCTTGCAGCTCGCTCTTGGTTCGCTTAAGCGAACAGGCTAAATACACTATCCTGGGCGTATCTCGCTTAAGCGACGGGAAACTCGCTTAAGCGACGCAAATGACGAAGGTTGGCATTTTGCTCGCTTGGGGTTCGCTCGTGGCTCGCTTAAGCGAGCGGCTAAAAACTCAGACTGGGCGTAGCAAAGTGTTGCTCGCTTGAGCGAAGGGCATCTCGCTTAAGCGAGTGTTCGTCTGGGCAGAATTCTAACCTACGATTCCAATTCCACTTTCATCCAAAAATCCGATTTTTAATCCCCCAATCTCCCAAAATGGTTTAGGAACAATGTTTATGGGTTCAAGGCACAACAAAACAGCAGAACATACCATAACAACAACATTGCAACACGATTCATCAAGAAAATGAGCATTTCAACATATTCATAAACCTAGTTCCAAAACTACCAATTTTCAATCCAAATTCATGAAATCATACACATATATATTAACAATTGAATCATAAACCCACCCTTACCTGATTAGATGAATTAAACAAAAGCTACAGCAACCCTAGCAATCTCCCTTTGGTTCTTGGCTCTACTCTTCTCTCTTCCCAAAAGTCTGTTTCTTTGTTTTACTGATACGTACAATTTTCTTTCCTTACTGACTTTCCTATTTCCTTACAAGTGTAACTCCTTTTTCTTTCTTTACTCCCTCACTTAATTTTCTTTTAATTTCATTAACCCCCTCCTAACTCTACTAATTCTAATTAATTAATAATTCCTCCTATTTTCATAAATCCCCAAAAATAATAATATTTTCTTCTATTTTCTTAAATAACAAAATCATTACTAATTCTCATATAATAAAATATAATAAAATAGCAATTACCAATAATTCACACAAATCAACATAAATAATTCTAAAGCACATAAAACACACAAAAATCAACTAAAATAAATATATAACAACTTAGGGCGTTACATCGGTTACTATTTCAAAAGTAATCGGCATGATTTATTTTCAGCACATTCGTCGGTTACTATTTCAAAAGTAATCGGCAAGATTTATTTTCAGCACATATTCGTCGGTTACTATTTCAAAAGTAATGGGCAAGACTTTTATTTTCAGCACATTTGTCGGTTACTATTTCAATAGTAATCGGCATGATTTATTTTCAGCACATTCGTCGGTTACTATTTTAAAAGTAATCGGCATGATTTATTTTCAACACATTCGTCGGTTACTATTTCAAAAGTAATCGGCATGATCTATTTTCTGCACATTCGTCGGTTACTATTTCAAAAGTAATTGGCAAGATTTTTATTTTCAGCATATTTGTCGGTTACTATTTTAAAAGTAATCGGCAAGATTTTTATTTTCAGCATATTCGTCGGTGACTATTTCAAAAGTAATCGGCAAGACTTTATTTTCAGCACATTCGTGGGTTACTATTTCAAAAGTAATCGGCAAGATTTATTTTCAGCACATATTCGTCGGGTACTATTTCAAAAGTAATGGGCAAGACTTTTATTTTCAGCACATATGTCGGTTACTATTTCAATAGTAATCGGCATGATTTATTTTCAGCACATTCGTCGGTTACTATTTTAAAAGTAATCGACAAGATTTTTATTTTCAACATATTCGACGGTTACTATTTCAAAAGTAATTGGCAAGACTTTATTTTCAGCACATTCGTCCGTTACTATTTCAAAAGTAATCGGCAAGATTTTTATTTTCAGCATATTCATCGGTGACTATTTCAAAAGTAATCGGCAAGATTTTTATTTTCAACATATTTGTCGGTTACTATTTTAAAAGTAATCGACAAGATTTTTATTTTCAACATATTCGTCGGTTACTATTTCAAAAGTAATCGGCATGATTTATTTTCAGCACATTCGTCGGTTACTATTTCAAAAGTAATCGGCAAGATTTATTTTCAGCACATATTCGTCGGTTACTATTTCAAAAGTAATGGGCAAGACTTTTATTTTCAGCACATTTGTCGGTTACTATTTCAATAGTAATCGGCATGATTTATTTTCAGCACATTCGTCGGTTACTATTTTAAAAGTAATCGGCATGATTTATTTTCAACACATTCGTCGGTTACTATTTCAAAAGTAATCGGCATGATCTATTTTCTGCACATTCGTCGGTTACTATTTCAAAAGTAATCGGCAAGATTTTTATTTTCAGCATATTTGTCGGTTATTATTTTAAAAGTAATCGGCAAGATTTTTATTTTCAGCATATTCGTCGGTGACTATTTCAAAAGTAATCGGCAAGATTTTTATTTTCAACATATTTGTCGGTTACTATTTTAAAAGTAATCGACAAGATTTTTATTTTCAACATATTCGTCGGTTACTATTTCAATAGTAATCGGCATGATTTATTTTCAGCACATTCGTCGGTTACTATTTCAAAAGTAATCGGCAAGATTTATTTTCAGCACATATTCGTCGGTTACTACTTCAAAAGTAATGGGCAAGACTTTTATTTTCAGCACATTTGTCGGTTACTATTTCAATAGTAATCGGCATGATTTATATTCAGCACATTCGTCGGTTACTATTTTAAAAGTAATCGACAAGATTTTTATTTTCAACATATTCGTCGGTTACTATTTCAAAAGTAATCGGCAAGACTTTATTTTCAGCATATTCGTTGGTTACTATTTCAAAAGTAATCGGCAAGACTTTATTTTCAGCACATTCGTCGGTTACTATTTCAAAAGTAATTGGCAAGATTTTTATTTTCAACATATTCGTTGGTGACTATTTCAAAAGTAATCGGCAAGATTTTTATTTTCAGCATATTTGTCGGTTACTGTTTTAAAAGTAATCGACAAGATTTTTATTTTCAACATATTCGTCGGTTACTATTTCAAAAGTAATCGGCAAGACTTAATTTTCAGCACATTCGTCCGTTACTATTTCAAAAGTAATCGGTAAGATTTTTATTTTCAACATATTCGTCGGTTACTATTTCAAAAGTAATCGGCATGATTTATTTTCAGCAGATTCGTCGGTTACTATTTCAAAAGTAATCGGCAAGATTTATTTTCAGCACATATTCGTCGGTTTCTATTTCAAAAGTAATGGGCAAGACTTTTATTTTCAGCACATTTGTCGGTTACTATTTCAATAGTAATCGGCATGATTTATTTTCAGCACATTCGTCGGTTACTATTTTAAAAGTAATCGGCATGATTTATTTTCAACACATTCGTCGGTTACTATTTCAAAAGTAATCGGCATGATCTATTTTCTGCACATTCGTCGGTTACTATTTCAAAAGTAATCGGCAAGATTTTTATTTTCAGCATATTTGTCGGTTACTATTTTAAAAGTAATCGGCAAGATTTTTATTTTCAGCATATTCGTCGGTGACTATTTCAAAAGTAATCGGCAAGACTTTATTTTCAGCATATTCGTTGGTTACTATTTCAAAAGTAATCGGTAAGATTTTTATTTTCAACATATTCGTCGGTTACTATTTCAAAAGTAATCGGCATGATTTATTTTCAGCACATTCGTCGGTTACTATTTCAAAAGTAATCGGCAAGATTTATTTTCAGCACATATTCGTCGGGTACTATTTCAAAAGTAATGGGCAAGACTTTTATTTTCAGCACATTTGTCGGTTACTATTTCAATAGTAATCGGCATGATTTATTTTCAGCACATTCGTCGGTTACTATTTTAAAAGTAATCGACAAGATTTTTATTTTCAACATATTCGACGGTTACTATTTCAAAAGTAATCGGCAAGACTTTATTTTCAGCACATTCGTCCGTTACTATTTCAAAAGTAATTGGCATGATTTTTATTTTCAACATATTCGTCGGTGACTATCTCAAAAGTAATCGGCAAGATTTTTATTTTCAGCATATTTGTCGGTTACTGTTTTAAAAGTAATCGACAAGATTTTTATTTTCAACATATTCGTCGGTTACTATTTCAAAAGTAATCGGCAAGACTTTATTTTCAGCACATTCGTTGGTTACTATTTCAAAAGTAATCGGCAAGATTTTTATTTTCAACATATTCGTTGGTGACTATTTCAAAAGTAATCGGCAAGATTTTTATTTTCAGCATATTTGTCGGTTACTATTTTAAAAGTAATCGACAAGATTTTTATTTTCAACATATTCGTCGGTTCCTATTTCAAAAGTAATCGGCAAGACTTTATTTTCAGTACATTCGTTGGTTACTATTTTAAAAGTAATTGGTAAGATTTTTTTTTTCAACATATTCGTCACTTACTATTTCGAAAGTAATCGGCATGATTTATTTTCAGCACATTCGTCGGTTACTATTTCAAAAGTAATCGGCAAGATTTTTATTTTCAGCATATTCGTCGGTGACTATTTCAAAAGTAATCGGCAAGATTTTTATTTTCAACATATTTGTCGGTTACTATTTTAAAAGTAATCGACAAGATTTTTATTTTCAACATATTCGTCGGTTACTATTTCAAAAGTAATCGGCAAGATTTATTTTCAGCACATATTCGTCGGTTACTATTTCAAAAGTAATGGGCAAGACTTTTATTTTCAGCACATTTGTCGGTTACTATTTCAATAGTAATCGGCATGATTTATTTTCAGCACATTCGTCGGTTACTATTTTAAAAGTAATCGGCATGATTTATTTTCAACACATTCGTCGGTTACTATTTCAAAAGTAATCGGCATGATCTATTTTCTGCACATTCGTCGGTTACTATTTCAAAAGTAATCGGCAAGATTTTTATTTTCAGCATATTTGTCGGTTACTATTTTAAAAGTAATCGGCAAGATTTTTATTTTCAGCATATTCGTCGGTGACTATTTCAAAAGTAATCGGCAAGACTTTATTTTCAGCATATTCGTTGGTTACTATTTCAAAAGTAATCGGTAAGATTTTTATTTTCAACATATTCGTCGGTTACTATTTCAAAAGTAATTGGCAAGATTTTTATTTTCAACATATTCGTTGGTGACTATTTCAAAAGTAATCGGCAAGATTTTTATTTTCAGCATATTTGTCGGTTACTGTTTTAAAAGTAATCGACAAGATTTTTATTTTCAACATATTCGTCGGTTACTATTTCAAAAGTAATCGGCAAGACTTAATTTTCAGCACATTCGTCCGTTACTATTTCAAAAGTAATCGGTAAGATTTTTATTTTCAACATATTCGTCGGTTACTATTTCAAAAGTAATCGGCATGATTTATTTTCAGCACATTCGTCGGTTACTATTTCAAAAGTAATCGGCAAGATTTATTTTCAGCACATATTCGTCGGTTACTATTTCAAAAGTAATGGGCAAGACTTTTATTTTCAGCACATTTGTCGGTTACTATTTCAATAGTAATCGGCATGATTTATTTTCAGCACATTCGTCGGTTACTATTTTAAAAGTAATCGGCATGATTTATTTTCAACACATTCGTCGGTTACTATTTCAAAAGTAATCGGCATGATCTATTTTCTGCACATTCGTCGGTTAATATTTCAAAAGTAATCGGCAAGATTTTTATTTTCAGCATATTTGTCGGTTACTATTTTAAAAGTAATCGGCAAGATTTTTTTTTCAGCATATTCGTCGGTGACTATTTCAAAAGTAATCGGCAAGACTTTATTTTCAGCATATTCGTTGGTTACTATTTCAAAAGTAATCGGTAAGATTTTTATTTTCAACATATTCGTCGGTTACTATTTCAAAAGTAATCGGCATGATTTATTTTCAGCACATTCGTCGGTTACTATTTCAAAAGTAATCGGCAAGATTTATTTTCAGCACATATTCGTCGGGTACTATTTCAAAAGTAATGGGCAAGACTTTTGTTTTCAGCACATTTGTCGGTTACTATTTCAATAGTAATCGGCATGATTTATTTTCAGCACATTCGTCGGTTACTATTTTAAAAGTAATCGACAAGATTTTTATTTTCAACATATTCGACGGTTACTATTTCAAAAGTAATCGGCAAGACTTTATTTTCAGCACATTCGTCCGTTACTATTTCAAAAGTTATTGGAATGATTTTTATTTTCAACATATTCGTCGGTGACTATCTCAAAAGTAATCGGCAAGATTTTTATTTTCAGCATATTTGTCGGTTACTGTTTTAAAAGTAATCGACAAGATTTTTATTTTCAACATATTCGTCGGTTACTATTTCAAAAGTAATCGGCAAGACTTTATTTTCAGCACATTCGTTGGTTACTATTTCAAAAGTAATCGGCAAGATTTTTATTTTCAACATATTCGTTGGTGACTATTTCAAAAGTAATCGGCAAGATTTTTATTTTCAGCATATTTGTCGGTTACTATTTTAAAAGTAATCGACAAGATTTTTATTTTCAACATATTCGTCGGTTCCTATTTCAAAAGTAATCGGCAAGACTTTATTTTCAGTACATTCGTTGGTAAGATTTTTTTTTTCAACATATTCGTCACTTACTATTTCGAAAGTAATCGGCATGATTTATTTTCAGCACATTCGTCGGTTACTATTTCAAAAGTAATCGGCAAGATTTTTATTTTCAGCATATTCGTCGGTGACTATTTCAAAAGTAATCGGCAAGATTTTTATTTTCAACATATTTGTCGGTTACTATTTTAAAAGTAATCGACAAGATTTTTATTTTCAACATATTCGTCGGTTACTATTTCAAAAGTAATCGGCAAGATTTATTTTCAGCACATATTCGTCGGTTACTATTTCAAAAGTAATGGGCAAGACTTTTATTTTCAGCACATTTGTCGGTTACTATTTCAATAGTAATCGGCATGATTTATTTTCAGCACATTCGTCGGTTACTATTTTAAAAGTAATCGGCATGATTTATTTTCAACACATTCGTCGGTTACTATTTCAAAAGTAATCGGCATGATCTATTTTCTGCACATTCGTCGGTTACTATTTCAAAAGTAATCGGCAAGATTTTTATTTTCAGCATATTTGTCGGTTACTATTTTAAAAGTAATCGGCAAGATTTTTATTTTCAGCATATTCGTCGATGACTATTTCAAAAGTAATCGGCAAGACTTTATTTTCAGCATATTCGTTGGTTACTATTTCAAAAGTAATCGGTAAGATTTTTATTTTCAACATATTCGTCGGTTACTATTTCAAAAGTAATCGGCATGATTTATTTTCAGCACATTCGTAGGTTACTATTTCAAAAGTAATCGGCAAGATTTATTTTCAGCACATATTCGTCGGTTACTATTTCAAAAGTAATGGGCAAGACTTTTATTTTCAGCACATTTGTCGGTTACTATTTCAATAGTAATCGGCATGATTTATTTTCAGAACATTCGTCGGTTACTATTTTAAAAGTAATCGGCATGATTTATTTTCAACACATTCGTCGGTTACTATTTCAAAAGTAATCGGCATGATCTATTTTCTGCACATTCGTCGGTTACTATTTCAAAAGTAATCGGCAAGATTTTTATTTTCAGCATATTTGTCGGTTACTATTTTAAAAGTAATCGGCAAGATTTTTATTTTCAGCATATTCGTCGGTGACTATTTCAAAAGTAATCGGCAAGACTTTATTTTCAGCATATTCGTTGGTTACTATTTCAAAAGTAATCGGTAAGATTTTTATTTTCAACATATTCGCCGGTTACTATTTCAAAAGTAATCGGCATGATTTATTTTCAGCACATTCGTCGGTTACTATTTCAAAAGTAATCGGCAAGATTTATTTTCAGCACATATTCGTCGGTTACTATTTCAAAAGTAATCGGCATGATCTATTTTCTGCACATTCGTCCGTTACTATTTTAAAAGTAATTGGCATGATTTTTATTTTCAACATATTCGTCGGTGACTATCTCAAAAGTAATCGGCAAGATTTTTATTTTCACCATATTTGTCGGTTACTGTTTTAAAAGTAATCGACAAGATTTTTATTTTCAACATATTCGTCGGTTACTATTTCAAAAGTAATCGGCAAGACTTTATTTTCAGCACATTCGTTGGTTACTATTTCAAAAGTAATCGGCAAGATTTTTATTTTCAACATATTCGTTGGTGACTATTTCAAAAGCAATCGGCAAGATTTTTATTTTCAGCACATTCGTCGGTTACTATTTCAAAAGTAATCGGCAAGATTTATTTTCAGCACATATTCGTCGGTTACTATTTCAAAAGTAATGGGCAAGACTTTTATTTTCAGCACATTTGTCGGTTACTATTTCAATAGTAATCGGCATGATTTATTTTCAGCACATTCGTCGGTTACTATTTTAAAAGTAATCGGCATGATTTATTTTCAACACATTCGTCGGTTACTATTTCAAAAGTAATCGGCATGATCTATTTTCTGCACATTCGTCGGTTACTATTTCAAAAGTAATCGGCAAGATTTTTATTTTCAGCATATTTGTCGGTTACTATTTTAAAAGTAATCGGCAAGATTTTTATTTTCAGCATATTCGTCGATGACTATTTCAAAAGTAATCGGCAAGACTTTATTTTCAGCATATTCGTTGGTTACTATTTCAAAAGTAATCGGTAAGATTTTTATTTTCAACATATTCGTCGGTTACTATTTCAAAAGTAATCGGCATGATTTATTTTCAGCACATTCGTCGGTTACTATTTCAAAAGTAATCGGCAAGATTTATTTTCAGCACATATTCGTCGGTTACTATTTCAAAAGTAATGGGCAAGACTTTTATTTTCAGCACATTTGTCGGTTACTATTTCAATAGTAATCGGCATGATTTATTTTCAGAACATTCGTCGGTTACTATTTTAAAAGTAATCGGCATGATTTATTTTCAACACATTCGTCGGTTACTATTTCAAAAGTAATCGGCATGATCTATTTTCTGGACATTCGTCGGTTACTATTTCAAAAGTAATCGGCAAGATTTTTATTTTCAGCATATTTGTCGGTTACTATTTTAAAAGTAATCGGCAAGATTTTTATTTTCAGCATATTCGTCGGTGACTATTTCAAAAGTAATCGGCAAGACTTTATTTTCAGCATATTCGTTGGTTACTATTTCAAAAGTAATCGGTAAGATTTTTATTTTCAACATATTCGTCGGTTACTATTTCAAAAGTAATCGGCATGATTTATTTTCAGCACATTCGTCGGTTACTATTTCAAAAGTAATCGGCAAGATTTATTTTCAGCACATATTCGTCGGTTACTATTTCAAAAGTAATCGGCATGATCTATTTTCTGCACATTCGTCGGTTACTATTTCAAAAGTAATCGGCAAGATTTTTATTTTCAGCATATTTGTCGGTTACTATTTTAAAAGTAATCGGCAAGATTTTTATTTTCAGCATATTCGTCGATGACTATTTCAAAAGTAATCGGCAAGACTTTATTTTCAGCATATTCGTTGGTTACTATTTCAAAAGTAATCGGTAAGATTTTTATTTTCAACATATTCGCCGGTTACTATTTCAAAAGTAATCGGCATGATTTATTTTCAGCACATTCGTCGGTTACTATTTCAAAAGTAATCGGCAAGATTTATTTTCAGCACATATTCGTCGGTTACTATTTCAAAAGTAATCGGCATGATCTATTTTCTGCACATTCGTCCGTTACTATTTTAAAAGTAATTGGCATGATTTTTATTTTCAACATATTCGTCGGTGACTATCTCAAAAGTAATCGGCAAGATTTTTATTTTCACCATATTTGTCGGTTACTGTTTTAAAAGTAATCGACAAGATTTTTATTTTCAACATATTCGTCGGTTACTATTTCAAAAGTAATCGGCAAGACTTTATTTTCAGCACATTCGTTGGTTACTATTTCAAAAGTAATCGGCAAGATTTTTATTTTCAACATATTCGTTGGTGACTATTTCAAAAGCAATCGGCAAGATTTTTATTTTCAGCACATTCGTCGGTTACTATTTCAAAAGTAATCGGCAAGATTTATTTTCAGCACATATTCGTCGGTTACTATTTCAAAAGTAATGGGCAAGACTTTTATTTTCAGCACATTTGTCGGTTACTATTTCAATAGTAATCGGCATGATTTATTTTCAGCACATTCGTCGGTTACTATTTTAAAAGTAATCGGCATGATTTATTTTCAACACATTCGTCGGTTACTATTTCAAAAGTAATCGGCATGATCTATTTTCTGCACATTCGTCGGTTACTATTTCAAAAGTAATCGGCAAGATTTTTATTTTCAGCATATTTGTCGGTTACTATTTTAAAAGTAATCGGCAAGATTTTTATTTTCAGCATATTCGTCGATGACTATTTCAAAAGTAATCGGCAAGACTTTATTTTCAGCATATTCGTTGGTTACTATTTCAAAAGTAATCGGTAAGATTTTTATTTTCAACATATTCGTCGGTTACTATTTCAAAAGTAATCGGCATGATTTATTTTCAGCACATTCGTCGGTTACTATTTCAAAAGTAATCGGCAAGATTTATTTTCAGCACATATTCGTCGGTTACTATTTCAAAAGTAATGGGCAAGACTTTTATTTTCAGCACATTTGTCGGTTACTATTTCAATAGTAATCGGCATGATTTATTTTCAGAACATTCGTCGGTTACTATTTTAAAAGTAATCGGCATGATTTATTTTCAACACATTCGTCGGTTACTATTTCAAAAGTAATCGGCATGATCTATTTTCTGCACATTCGTCGGTTACTATTTCAAAAGTAATCGGCAAGATTTTTATTTTCAGCATATTTGTCGGTTACTATTTTAAAAGTAATCGGCAAGATTTTTATTTTCAGCATATTCGTCGGTGACTATTTCAAAAGTAATCGGCAAGACTTTATTTTCAGCATATTCGTTGGTTACTATTTCAAAAGTAATCGGTAAGATTTTTATTTTCAACATATTCGTCGGTTACTATTTCAAAAGTAATCGGCATGATTTATTTTCAGCACATTCGTCGGTTACTATTTCAAAAGTAATCGGCAAGATTTATTTTCAGCACATATTCGTCGGTTACTATTTCAAAAGTAATCGGCATGATCTATTTTCTGCACATTCGTCGGTTACTATTTCAAAAGTAATCGGCAAGATTTTTATTTTCAGCATATTCGTCGGTGACTATTTCAAAAGTAATCGGCAAGATTTTTATTTTCAACATATTTGTCGGTTACTATTTTAAAAGTAATCGACAAGATTTTTATTTTCAACATATTCGACGGTTACTATTTCAAAAGTAATCGGCAAGACTTTATTTTCAGCACATTCGTCCGTTACTATTTTAAAAGTAATTGGCATGATTTTTATTTTCAACATATTCGTCGGTGACTATCTCAAAAGTAATCGGCAAGATTTTTATTTTCACCATATTTGTCGGTTACTGTTTTAAAAGTAATCGACAAGATTTTTATTTTCAACATATTCGTCGGTTACTATTTCAAAAGTAATCGGCAAGACTTTATTTTCAGCACATTCGTTGGTTACTATTTCAAAAGTAATCGGCAAGATTTTTATTTTCAACATATTCGTTGGTGACTATTTCAAAAGCAATCGGCAAGATTTTTATTTTCAGCATATTTGTCGGTTACTATTTTAAAAGTAATTGACAAGATTTTTATTTTCAACATATTCGTCGGTTCCTATTTCAAAAGTAATCGGCAAGACTTTATTTTCAGTACATTCGTTGGTTACTATTTTAAAAGTAATTGGTAAGATTTTTTTTTTCAACATATTCGTCACTTACTATTTCGAAAGTAATCGGCATGATTTATTTTCAGCACATTCGTCGGTTACTATTTCAAAAGTAATCGGCAAGATTTTTATTTTCAACATATTCGTCGGTGACTATTTCAAAAGTAATCGGCAAGATTTTTATTTTCAACATATTTGTCGGTTACTATTTTAAAAGTAATCGACAAGATTTTTATTTTCAACATATTCGTCGGTTACTATTTCAAAAGTAATCAGCATGATTTATTTTCAGCACATTCGTCGGTTACTATTTCAAAAGTAATCGGCAAGATTTATTTTCAGCACATATTCGTCGGTTACTATTTCAAAAGTAATGGGCAAGACTTTTATTTTCAGCACATTTGTCGGTTACTATTTCAATAGTAATCGGCATGATTTATTTTCAGCACATTCGTCGGTTACTATTTTAAAAGTAATCGGCATGATTTATTTTCAACACATTCGTCGGTTACTATTTCAAAAGTAATCGGCATGATCTATTTTCTGCACATTCGTCGGTTACTATTTCAAAAGTAATCGGCAAGATTTTTATTTTCAGCATATTTGTCGGTTACTATTTTAAAAGTAATCGGCAAGATTTTTATTTTCAGCATATTCGTCGATGACTATTTCAAAAGTAATCGGCAAGACTTTATTTTCAGCATATTCGTTGGTTACTATTTCAAAAGTAATCGGTAAGATTTTTATTTTCAACATATTCGTCGGTTACTATTTCAAAAGTAATCGGCATGATTTATTTTCAGCACATTCGTCGGTTACTATTTCAAAAGTAATCGGCAAGATTTATTTTCAGCACATATTCGTCGGTTACTATTTCAAAAGTAATGGGCAAGACTTTTATTTTCAGCACATTTGTCGGTTACTATTTCAATAGTAATCGGCATGATTTATTTTCAGAACATTCGTCGGTTACTATTTTAAAAGTAATCGGCATGATTTATTTTCAACACATTCGTCGGTTACTATTTCAAAAGTAATCGGCATGATCTATTTTCTGCACATTCGTCGGTTACTATTTCAAAAGTAATCGGCAAGATTTTTATTTTCAGCATATTTGTCGGTTACTATTTTAAAAGTAATCGGCAAGATTTTTATTTTCAGCATATTCGTCGGTGACTATTTCAAAAGTAATCGGCAAGACTTTATTTTCAGCATATTCGTTGGTTACTATTTCAAAAGTAATCGGTAAGATTTTTATTTTCAACATATTCGTCGGTTACTATTTCAAAAGTAATCGGCATGATTTATTTTCAGCACATTCGTCGGTTACTATTTCAAAAGTAATCGGCAAGATTTATTTTCAGCACATATTCGTCGGTTACTATTTCAAAAGTAATCGGCATGATCTATTTTCTGCACATTCGTCGGTTACTATTTCAAAAGTAATCGGCAAGATTTTTATTTTCAGCATATTCGTCGGTGACTATTTCAAAAGTAATCGGCAAGATTTTTATTTTCAACATATTTGTCGGTTACTATTTTAAAAGTAATCGACAAGATTTTTATTTTCAACATATTCGACGGTTACTATTTCAAAAGTAATCGGCAAGACTTTATTTTCAGCACATTCGTCCGTTACTATTTTAAAAGTAATTGGCATGATTTTTATTTTCAACATATTCGTCGGTGACTATCTCAAAAGTAATCGGCAAGATTTTTATTTTCACCATATTTGTCGGTTACTGTTTTAAAAGTAATCGACAAGATTTTTATTTTCAACATATTCGTCGGTTACTATTTCAAAAGTAATCGGCAAGACTTTATTTTCAGCACATTCGTTGGTTACTATTTCAAAAGTAATCGGCAAGATTTTTATTTTCAACATATTCGTTGGTGACTATTTCAAAAGCAATCGGCAAGATTTTTATTTTCAGCATATTTGTCGGTTACTATTTTAAAAGTAATCGACAAGATTTTTATTTTCAACATATTCGTCGGTTCCTATTTCAAAAGTAATCGGCAAGACTTTATTTTCAGTACATTCGTTGGTTACTATTTTAAAAGTAATTGGTAAGATTTTTTTTTTCAACATATTCGTCACTTACTATTTCGAAAGTAATCGGCATGATTTATTTTCAGCACATTCGTCGGTTACTATTTCAAAAGTAATCGGCAAGATTTTTATTTTCAACATATTCGTCGGTGACTATTTCAAAAGTAATCGGCAAGATTTTTATTTTCAACATATTTGTCGGTTACTATTTTAAAAGTAATCGACAAGATTTTTATTTTCAACATATTCGTCGGTTACTATTTCAAAAGTAATCGGCATGATTTATTTTCAGCACATTCGTCGGTTACTATTTCAAAAGTAATCGGCAAGATTTATTTTCAGCACATATTCGTCGGTTACTATTTCAAAAGTAATGGGCAAGACTTTTATTTTCAGCACATTTGTCGGTTACTATTTCAATAGTAATCGGCATGATTTATTTTCAGCACATTCGTCGGTTACTATTTTAAAAGTAATCGACAAGATTTTTATTTTCAACATATTCGACGGTTACTATTTCAAAAGTAATCGGCAAGACTTTATTTTCAGCACATTCGTCCGTTACTATTTCAAAAGTAATTGGCATGATTTTTATTTTCAACATATTCGTCGGTGACTATTTCAAAAGTAATCGGCAAGATTTTTATTTTCAGCATATTTGTCGGTTACTATTTTAAAAGTAATCGGCAAGATTTTTATTTTCAGCATATTCGTCGGTGACTATTTCAAAAGTAATCGGCAAGACTTTATTTTCAGCATATTCGTTGGTTACTATTTCAAAAGTAATCGGTAAGATTTTTATTTTCAACATATTCGTCGGTTACTATTTCAAAAGTAATCGGCATGATTTATTTTCAGCACATTCGTCGGTTACTATTTCAAAAGTAATCGGCAAGATTTATTTTCAGCACATATTCGTCGGTTACTATTTCAAAAGTAATGGGCAAGACTTTTATTTTCAGCACATTTGTCGGTTACTATTTCAATAGTAATCGGCATGATTTATTTTCAGCACATTCGTCGGTTACTATTTTAAAAGTAATCGGCATGATTTATTTTCAACACATTCGTCGGTTACTATTTCAAAAGTAATCGGCATGATCTATTTTCTGCACATTCGTCGGTTAATATTTCAAAAGTAATCGGCAAGATTTTTATTTTCAGCATATTCGTCGGTGACTATTTCAAAAGTAATCGGCAAGACTTTATTTTCAGCATATTCGTTGGTTACTATTTCAAAAGTAATCGGTAAGATTTTTATTTTCAACATATTCGTCGGTTACTATTTCAAAAGTAATCGGCATGATTTATTTTCAGCACATTCGTCGGTTACTATTTCAAAAGTAATCGGCAAGATTTATTTTCAGCACATATTCGTCGGTTACTATTTCAAAAGTAATGGGCAAGACTTTTATTTTCAGCACATTTGTCGGTTACTATTTCAATAGTAATCGGCATGATTTATTTTCAGCACATTCGTCGGTTACTATTTTAAAAGTAATCGACATGATTTTTATTTTCAACATATTCGACGGTTACTATTTCAAAAGTAATCGGCAAGACTTTATTTTCAGCACATTCGTCCGTTACTATTTCAAAAGTAATTGGCATGATTTTTATTTTCAACATATTCGTCGGTGACTATCTCAAAAGTAATCGGCAAGATTTTTATTTTCAGCATATTTGTCGGTTACTGTTTTAAAAGTAATCGACAAGATTTTTATTTTCAACATATTCGTCGGTTACTATTTCAAAAGTAATCGGCAAGACTTTATTTTTAGCACATTCGTTGGTTACTATTTCAAAAGTAATCGACAAGATTTTTATTTTCAACATATTCGTCGGTTCCTATTTCAAAAGTAATCGGCAAGACTTTATTTTCAGTATATTTGTCGGTTACTATTTTAAAAGTAATCGACAAGATTTTTATTTTCAACATATTCGTCGGTTCCTATTTCAAAAGTAATCGGCATGATTTATTTTCAGCACATTCGTCGGTTACTATTTCAAAAGTAATCGGCAAGATTTTTATTTTCAGCATATTCGTCGGTGACTATTTCAAAAGTAATCGGCAAGATTTTTATTTTCAACATATTTGTCGGTTACTATTTTAAAAGTAATCGGCATGATTTATTTTCAACACATTCGTCGGTTACTATTTCAAAAGTAATCGGCATGATCTATTTTCTGCACATTCGTCGGTTACTATTTCAAAAGTAATCGGCATGATCTATTTTCTGCACATTCGTCGGTTACTATTTCAAAAGTAATCGGCAAGATTTTTATTTTCAGCATATTTGTCGGTTACTATTTTAAAAGTAATCGGCAAGATTTTTATTTTCAGCATATTCGTCGGTGACTATTTCAAAAGTAATCGGCAAGACTTTATTTTCAGCATATTCGTTGGTTACTATTTCAAAAGTAATCGGTAAGATTTTTATTTTCAACATATTCGTCGGTTACTATTTCAAAAGTAATCGGCATGATTTATTTTCAGCACATTCGTCGGTTACTATTTCAAAAGTAATCGGCAAGATTTATTTTCAGCACATATTCGTCGGTTACTATTTCAAAAGTAATGGGCAAGACTTTTATTTTCAGCACATTTGTCGGTTACTATTTCAATAGTAATCGGCATGATTTATTTTCAGCACATTCGTCGGTTACTATTTTAAAAGTAATCGGCATGATTTATTTTCAACACATTCGTCGGTTACTATTTCAAAAGTAATCGGCATGATCTATTTTCTGCACATTCGTCGGTTACTATTTCAAAAGTAATCGGCAAGATTTTTATTTTCAGCATATTTGTCGGTTACTATTTTAAAAGTTATCGGCAAGATTTTTATTTTCAGCATATTCGTCGGTGACTATTTCAAAAGTAATCGGCAAGACTTTATTTTCAGCATATTCGTTGGTTACTATTTCAAAAGTAATCGGTAAGATTTTTATTTTCAACATATTCGTCGGTTACTATTTCAAAAGTAATGGGCAAGACTTTTATTTTCAGCACATTTGTCGGTTACTATTTCAATAGTAATCGGCATGATTTATTTTCAGCACATTCGTCGGTTACTATTTTAAAAGTAATCGGCATGATTTATTTTCAACACATTCGTCGGTTACTATTTCAAAAGTAATCGGCATGATCTATTTTCTGCACATTCGTCGGTTACTATTTCAAAAGTAATCGGCAAGATTTTTATTTTCAGCATATTTGTCGGTTACTATTTTAAAAGTTATCGGCAAGATTTTTATTTTCAGCATATTCGTCGGTGACTATTTTAAAAGTAATCGGCAAGACTTTATTTTCAGCATATTCGTTGGTTACTATTTCAAAAGTAATCGGTAAGATTTTTATTTTCAACATATTCGTCGGTTACTATTTCAAAAGTAATCGGCATGATTTATTTTCAGCACATTCGTCGGTTACTATTTTAAAAGTAATCGGCATGATTTATTTTCAGCACATTCGTCGGTTACTATTTTAAAAGTAATCGGCATGATTTATTTTCAACACATTCGTCGGTTACTATTTCAAAAGTAATCGGCATGATCTATTTTCTGCACATTCGTCGGTTACTATTTCAAAAGTAATCGGCAAGATTTTTATTTTCAGCATATTTGTCGGTTACTATTTTAAAAGTAATCGGCAAGATTTTTATTTTCAGCATATTCGTCGGTGACTATTTCAAAAGTAATCGGCAAGATTTTTATTTTCAACATATTTGTCGGTTACTATTTTAAAAGTAATCGACAAGATTTTTATTTTCAACATATTCGTCGGTTACTATTTCAAAAGTAATCGGCATGATTTATTTTCAGCACATTCGCCGGTTACTATTTCAAAGGTAATCGGCATGATTTATTTTCAACACATTCGTCGGTTACTATTTCAAAAGTAATCGGCATGATCTATTTTCTGCACATTCGTCGGTTACTATTTCAAAAGTAATCGGCAAGATTTTTATTTTCAGCATATTTGTCGGTTACTATTTTAAAAGTAATCGGCAAGATTTTTATTTTCAGCACATCATCCCTAGGAATAACATGCGAAGGATCTGCTACATACTTTCTCAACTGCGAGACATGAAACACATCATGCAAGTTCGATAGATGTGGTGGCAATCCAATCCTGTATGCCACGGTTCCAACTCTCTCGGAAATCTGGTAAGGACCAATGAACTTTGGAGTCAACTTCTTCGACTTCAATGCACGTCCTACACCTGTCATCGGAGTAACCCTCAAAAACACATGCTCACCTTCCTGAAACTCAAGGGCTTTTCTTCGCTTGTCATGGTAACTCTTCTGACGATCTTGCGATGCTTTCATCTTTTCTCTTATCATCTTGACCTTTTCCGTAGTCTGCTGCACTAACTCAGGCCCTAACACAATACTTTCCCCCGACTCAAACCAACATAGAGGAGTTCTACACCTTCGACCATACAAAGCTTCGAACGGTGCCATACCAATACTCGAATGGTAACTGTTGTTATAAGTAAACTCTATCAACGGTAAGTGGCTGTCCCAAGCTCCACCTTGCTCGAGTACACACACCCTCAACAAATCTTCTAAGGATTGGATAGTCCTCTCCGACTGACCATCTGTCTGCGGATGATAAGTCGAACTCAATCTTAACTTCGAACCCAAGGCATCTTGCAAACTCTTCCAAAATCTCGAAGTAAACCTCGGATCTCTATCCGACACAATGCTAGATGGAACACCATGCAACTTCACAATATCACGAATGTAAATCTCCGCCAACTGAGCTACCGGATAAGTAATATTGATCGGAATAAAATGCGCCGACTTAGTCAATCTATCCACAACAACCCAAATGGCATCATGCCCTCTTGGAGTATTCGGCAAACTCGTCACAAAATCCATAGAAATGCTATCCCATTTCCACTCAGGTACATCTAGCGGAGTCAACAACCCTGCAGGCTTCTGGTGCTCAACCTTGGACTTCTGGCAAGTCAAACATGCATACACAAATTGAGCAACATCCCTCTTCAAACCTGACCACCAAAATATTTTCTTCAAGTCATGATACATTTTAGTAGCTCCAGGATGAATACTCAAACTACTCTTGTGACTTTCTTCTAAGATCAACTTTTTCAAATCCTCATCATCAGGAATACAAATCCTTCCTCTAAACCTCAACACTCCTTGGTCATCGACCTTGAAGTCACCATCTACATTCGGATCACTAGCAGCCATCAAATCCACAAACTTAACATCAAGCTTCTGAGCCTCTTTGATATTATTCAAGAAGTCACTATTAATCTTCAACATACCCAACTTCACGCTCTGAGGCGATCTTTCACACACAAGACTCAAGTCCCTAAATTGTTCAAGTAACTCGAACTCTTTCACCATCATTGCTGACATGTGCAATGTCTTTCTACTCAACGCGTCAGCCACAACATTAGCTTTACCAGGATGGTAATTCAAGCCAAAATCGTAATCCTTAAGTAACTCAAGCCACCTCCTCTGCCTCATGTTCAACTCCTTCTGATCAAATAAATACTTTAAACTCTTATGATCACTAAACACCTCAAATCTGGAACCGTACAAATAATGCCTCCAAATTTTCAACACAAACACCACGGCTGCCAACTTCGAAAATCCTTCAATAAATCTGCGGTAATAACCAGCCAACCCAAGAAAACTTCTTACCTCAGTAACTGACTTTGGTGTCTCCCACTGCGACACAGCATCAACCTTCGAAGGATCTACAGCAATACCATTACCAGAAATAATGTGGCCAAGAAAACTTACTTCATTCAGCCAGAACTCGCACTTGGATAACTTGGCATACAACTTCTTTTCCTTCAGCACTTGCAAAACAATCTTCAAATGCTCTGCATGCTCAGCTTCAGTCTTAGAATAAATCAATATATCATCAATAAAGACTACCACAAACTGATCCAGATACTCATGAAAAATTCTGTTCATATATTCCATAAACACACCAGGTGCATTCGTCACACCGAAAGGCATCACCTTATATTCGTAATGACCATAACGCGTCCTAAACGCCGTCTTTTGCATGTCTTCATCCTTCACCTTTATCTGATGGTAACCCGACCTCAAATCAATTTTGCTAAATACGCGGGCACCCACTAGTTGATCCATCAAATCATCTATTCTCGGTAGTGGATACCTGTTCTTAATAGTCACCTTATTCAACTGACGGTAATCAATACACAACCGCATGCTACCATCCTTCTTCTTTACCAACAACACCGGCGCTCCCCATGGTGAAACACTCGGTCTCACAAACTTCTTGTCAAGCAAGTCTTCTAATTGCTTCTTCAACTCAGCCAACTCCGAAGCTGACATACGGTAAGGAGCCATCGACACAGGCTTCGTACCCGGCACAAGGTCTATCGAAAATTCAACCTCCCTCTCTGGTGGCACATCTGGAATCTCATCAGGGAAAACTTCAGGAAATTCCTTCACAACAGGCAGCCCATCAATCACAGCTTGGTTCTCCACCGACAAGAACGCCAACAAAGAAAACATCATTACACCATCTTGTTCTAGCCGCTTCATCTCCTTAGTGGATAAAAATTCTGCTCCACTCTCTTCTTCAGCAGAAGAAAACCGCACAGTCTTGGTAAAGCAATTAATCAAGACATGATTGTACTCTAACCAATTCATTCCCAATATTACATCCATTCCCACTAACGGCAAACAGACAAGGTCCACTTCAAAATCTCTACCAAATACAGACAACGGACAACTTAAACAAACAAGGGAAGTAGTTACTGAACCCTTAGCTGGAGTTTCAACAACCATCTCCCCATTCATATCAGACATAATCAAACCCAATCTTTGTGCACAGTCAATAGCAATGAAACAATGCGTTGCACCAGTATCTATAATAGCAATTAAAGGAGTACCATTAAAGAAACAAGTACCTCTGATAAGTCGACCCTCATTGTCGGTCTGAGTACCGGTCAATGCAAAAACTCTACCACTAGTCTGCGCCTTCTTAGGCTTAGTACACTGAGAACCGATGTGACCTTCCTCATTACAGTTGAAGCAAACAATATCCCCACGCTTGCATTCGGTGACAGTATGGCCCTTCTTTCCGCATCTGAAGCACTTCTTCTCATCACGGTTGCAAGCATTGCTCTTGTGGCCTTTAACACCACACTTATAACAAACCACTTCATCAGGAGCATCTCTACGTGCAGGCCTCCTTTCATCATGCATTCTTTGCTTACCTTTATCAGCTGGGGCACTATAAGGCTTTGGGCGACTCTGCTGCCCTTTTCCCTTGCGGTCATTCATCACCTTGTAGTGAGCTTTAGTGTCCTCTTCATAAATACGGCAGCTGCTCACCAACTCTGAGAAGTCTCTGATCTTCTGATAACCAATGGCCCGCTTGATATCAGCTCGCAGACCATTCTCAAATTTGATACACTTAGAGAACTCAGCAGTCTCCGCAGCATAATGGGGATAAAATTTTGCAAGCTCCACAAACTTAGCAGCATATTCCGTAATGGACATGTCTCCTTGCTTCAGCTCAAGGAATTCTATCTCCTTCTTACCTCGGACATCCTCTGGAAAATACCTCCTCAGGAACTCTCTTCGGAACACAGCCCATGTAATCTCAGCTCCTTCAGCCTGGAGAATGGGTTGAGTGCTTACCCACCAGTCGTCAGCCTCTTCTGCTAACATATGCGTGCCAAACCGCACCATCTGAACATCCGTACACTGCATCACCCGGAAGATCCTCTCGACCTCCTTCAACCAAGTTTGCGCTCCATCGGGGTCGTACCTTCCCTTAAAGGTTGGTGGATGATTCCTCAAGAAAGTCTCAAGCATCCTTACACCTTCACCAGCACCACCAGCACCTTGTTGTTGCCCAACAACCTGAGCCATTGCTTGCAAGGCAGCAGCAAGAGCAGCATCATTCCTTCCGGCCATCTCGATAATTCTACATAACAACAAGAATTAGAACAACAAAGACAGTTTAAACCTGTCACACTACTCTACGTGGCTCGACACGACTCTTCTAATGGTCTGACAGACCGACCTGCTCTGATACCAATTGTAACACCCCGTTCCCGAAATAACGTAATAATAATATTACTAATAATCATAAATCAGAGTTATTCAACAAAACAACGGAGTATCACACTTCTTTTTCAAATTTATTTAAATAGAATATAAAAACTATTTAAAACCAACATACAATATCATCATATTAAAATTCTGCAGCGGAAAGTCTTTATATAAAAATCATATTCAACAACTACATCAAAATCTTGGCACTAAAGGCCATCAACATATTAAATTCTTCGACAATTTAATCTCGACAACATCATCTTCAAATAAATGATACATAAAGGAATACAAGAAAGATAACGTTTCCCCATCCCTACTATGTATCAGAGCCCTAGACGCAAGAGCCAACATCACTAGTCTTCAGTACCTGCACTTGCCCACAAGGCGGCAATTCCAGCAGAAGGGGTGAGTTCACAAAACAAAGCAATATATATAAATATATGAATTCACTAAAATGCATTGAAAACAACAACAATATTAACAATCAGCAGCATCATCATCAACTCAACATTATCATATTGATTCATCTTAGATTCATATCAATAACAACAACAACACTTGTGGCGACATCTCACCAACAACAATCCCAAAAGGACAACTCACACCTACAGCTAATGCAAGACTCCATAACATCTAATGCATTATGCATGTGGTACCAACTACGCGCGTTGAATGCTAAGCATTCCAGGGCAATAAGCCCCCAACAATTTGGATGGTTAAAGCATCCCAGGGCAATAAGCCCCCAACAGGTGAACGATAAAGCGTTCCAGGGCAATAAGCCCCCAACAGTGAATGATAAACATTCCAGGGCAATAAGCCCCCAACAAATGCATATGAGTATGAAGACTCTCTATGGTGTATATCTGCATACAACCCAACATCTTAATGGAGCATATCAGCATGCAACCAACAACAACAACAACTTAGGATACCCTCCCCAACTGGACAAGACTACTCAACATCAACAAGGCAACTCAAGTTTAGCAAAAATACATTTATTTGCACATAGCATACATAAACCCATCATAATCAACTTCATAATATAGTTTTTATCATCTAAACAATTCTTAAAAATTCCAATAAACATCTTAGAAAGCTTAGGTTTGGGTTTGGAACACTTTAGAAAAATCACATTTTGGGTCGCACAGGACCTATCTCGCTTAAGCGAGCAGAATCTCGCTTGAGCGAGTCAAATGACGAAAGTTGGGTTTCAGTTCGCTTGCAGCTCGCTCTTGGTTCGCTTAAGCGAACAGGCTAAATACACTATCCTGGGCGTATCTCGCTTAAGCGACGGGAAACTCGCTTAAGCGACGCAAATGACGAAGGTTGGCATTTTGCTCGCTTGGGGTTCGCTCGTGGCTCGCTTAAGCGAGCGGCTAAAATTCAGACTGGGCGTAGCAAAGTGCTTCTCGCTTGAGCGAAGGGCATCTCGCTTAAGCGAGTGTTCATCTGGGCAGAAAATAACCTACGGTTTCTAACTCCATTTTCATCCAAAAATCCCATTTTTAATCCCCCAATCACCCAAAATGGTTTAGAAACAATGTTTATGGGTTTAAGGCACAACAAAACAGCAGAACATATCATAGCAACATCATTAACAGCACAATTCATCAAGAATGAGCAATTCAACATATTCATAAACCTAGTTCCAAAACTACCAATTTTCAATCCAAATTCATGAAATCATACACATATATATTAACAATTGAATCATAAACCCACCCTTACCTGATTAGATGAATTAAACAAAAGCTACAGCAACCCTAGCAATCTCCCTTTGGTTCTTGGCTCTACTCTTCTCTCTTCCCAAAAGTCTGTTTCTTTGTTTTACTGATACGTACAATTTTCTTTCCTTACTGACTTTCCTATTTCCTTACAAGTGTAACTCCTTTTTCTTTCTTTACTCCCTCACTTAATTTTCTTTTAATTTCATTAACCCCCTCCTAACTCTACTAATTCTAATTAATTAATAATTCCTCCTATTTTCATAAATCCCCAAAAATAATAATATTTTCTTCTATTTTCTTAAATAACAAAATCATTACTAATTCTCATATAATAAAATATAATAAAATAGCAATTACCAATAATTCACACAAATCAACATAAATAATTCTAAAGCACATAAAACACACAAAAATCAACTAAAATAAATATATAACAACTTAGGGCGTTACAACTCTCCCCAACTTAGAGAATTTCGTCCTCGAAATAATACCTTAAGCAACAAACAACTCAGGATAGGACTCTTGCATCTTGCTTTCCAACTCCCAAGTCAAACTCTCACCGGTTACACCGCCCCAAACAACTCTAACCAGAGGTATTTCCTTGCCTCTCAACTGCTTCACCTTGCGATCATCAATCCTCAACGGTGAAGTCCCAATAGTAAGATTATCTCTAACTTGCACATCATCCCTAGGAATAACATGCGAAGGATCTGCTACATACTTTCTCAACTGCGAGACATGAAACACATCATGCAAGTTCGATAGATGTGGTGGCAATCCAATCCTGTATGCCACGGTTCCAACTCTCTCGGAAATCTGGTAAGGACCAATGAACTTTGGAGTCAACTTCTTCGACTTCAATGCACGTCCTACACCTGTCATCGGAGTAACCCTCAAAAACACATGCTCACCTTCCTGAAACTCAAGGGCTTTTCTTCGCTTGTCATGGTAACTCTTCTGACGATCTTGCGATGCTTTCATCTTTTCTCTTATCATCTTGACCTTTTCCGTAGTCTGCTGCACTAACTCAGGCCCTAACACAATACTTTCCCCCGACTCAAACCAACATAGAGGAGTTCTACACCTTCGACCATACAAAGCTTCGAACGGTGCCATACCAATACTCGAATGGTAACTGTTGTTATAAGTAAACTCTATCAACGGTAAGTGGCTGTCCCAAGCTCCACCTTGCTCGAGTACACACACCCTCAACAAATCTTCTAAGGATTGGATAGTCCTCTCCGACTGACCATCTGTCTGCGGATGATAAGCCGAACTCAATCTTAACTTCGAACCCAAGGCATCTTGCAAACTCTTCCAAAATCTCGAAGTAAACCTCGGATCTCTATCCGACACAATGCTAGATGGAACACCATGCAACTTCACAATATCACGAATGTAAATCTCCGCCAACTGAGCTACCGGATAAGTAATATTGATCGGAATAAAATGCGCCGACTTAGTCAATCTATCCACAACAACCCAAATGGCATCATGCCCTCTTGGAGTATTCGGCAAACTCGTCACAAAATCCATAGAAATGCTATCCCATTTCCACTCAGGTACATCTAGCGGAGTCAACAACCCTGCAGGCTTCTGGTGCTCAACCTTGGACTTCTGGCAAGTCAAACATGCATACACAAATTGAGCAACATCCCTCTTCAAACCTGACCACCAAAATATTTTCTTCAAGTCATGATACATTTTAGTAGCTCCAGGATGAATACTCAAACTACTCTTGTGACTTTCTTCTAAGATCAACTTTTTCAAATCCTCATCATCAGGAATACAAATCCTTCCTCTAAACCTCAACACTCCTTGGTCATCGACCTTGAAGTCACCATCTACATTCGGATCACTAGCAGCCATCAAATCCACAAACTTAACATCAAGCTTCTGAGCCTCTTTGATATTATTCAAGAAGTCACTATTAATCTTCAACATACCCAACTTCACGCTCTGAGGCGATCTTTCACACACAAGACTCAAGTCCCTAAATTGTTCAAGTAACTCGAACTCTTTCACCATCATTGCTGACATGTGCAATGTCTTTCTACTCAACGCGTCAGCCACAACATTAGCTTTACCAGGATGGTAATTCAAGCCAAAATCGTAATCCTTAAGTAACTCAAGCCACCTCCTCTGCCTCATGTTCAACTCCTTCTGATCAAATAAATACTTTAAACTCTTATGATCACTAAACACCTCAAATCTGGAACCGTACAAATAATGCCTCCAAATTTTCAACACAAACACCACGGCTGCCAACTTCGAAAATCCTTCAATAAATCTGCGGTAATAACCAGCCAACCCAAGAAAACTTCTTACCTCAGTAACTGACTTTGGTGTCTCCCACTGCGACACAGCATCAACCTTCGAAGGATCTACAGCAATACCATTACCAGAAATAATGTGGCCAAGAAAACTTACTTCATTCAGCCAGAACTCGCACTTGGATAACTTGGCATACAACTTCTTTTCCTTCAGCACTTGCAAAACAATCTTCAAATGCTCTGCATGCTCAGCTTCAGTCTTAGAATAAATCAATATATCATCAATAAAGACTACCACAAACTGATCCAGATACTCATGAAAAATTCTGTTCATATATTCCATAAACACACCAGGTGCATTCGTCACACCGAAAGGCATCACCTTATATTCGTAATGACCATAACGCGTCCTAAACGCCGTCTTTTGCATGTCTTCATCCTTCACCTTTATCTGATGGTAACCCGACCTCAAATCAATTTTGCTAAATACGCGGGCACCCACTAGTTGATCCATCAAATCATCTATTCTCGGTAGTGGATACCTGTTCTTAATAGTCACCTTATTCAACTGACGGTAATCAATACACAACCGCATGCTACCATCCTTCTTCTTTACCAACAACACCGGCGCTCCCCATGGTGAAACACTCGGTCTCACAAACTTCTTGTCAAGCAAGTCTTCTAATTGCTTCTTCAACTCAGCCAACTCCGAAGCTGACATACGGTAAGGAGCCATCGACACAGGCTTCGTACCCGGCACAAGGTCTATCGAAAATTCAACCTCCCTCTCTGGTGGCACATCTGGAATCTCATCAGGGAAAACTTCAGGAAATTCCTTCACAACAGGCAGCCCATCAATCACAGCTTGGTTCTCCACCGACAAGAACGCCAACAAAGAAAACATCATTACACCATCTTGTTCTAGCCGCTTCATCTCCTTAGTGGATAAAAATTCTGCTCCACTCTCTTCTTCAGCAGAAGAAAACCGCACAGTCTTGGTAAAGCAATTAATCAAGACATGATTGTACTCTAACCAATTCATTCCCAATATTACATCCATTCCCACTAACGGCAAACAGACAAGGTCCACTTCAAAATCTCTACCAAATACAGACAACGGACAACTTAAACAAACAAGGGAAGTAGTTACTGAACCCTTAGCTGGAGTTTCAACAACCATCTCCCCATTCATATCAGACATAATCAAACCCAATCTTTGTGCACAGTCAATAGCAATGAAACAATGCGTTGCACCAGTATCTATAATAGCAATTAAAGGAGTACCATTAAAGAAACAAGTACCTCTGATAAGTCGACCCTCATTGTCGGTCTGAGTACCGGTCAATGCAAAAACTCTACCACTAGTCTGCGCCTTCTTAGGCTTAGTACACTGAGAACCGATGTGACCTTCCTCATTACAGTTGAAGCAAACAATATCCCCACGCTTGCATTCGGTGACAGTATGGCCCTTCTTTCCGCATCTGAAGCACTTCTTCTCATCACGGTTGCAAGCATTGCTCTTGTGGCCTTTAACACCACACTTATAACAAACCACTTCAGCAGGAGCATCTCTACGTGCAGGCCTCCTTTCATCATGCATTCTTTGCTTACCTTTATCAGCTGGGGCACTATAAGGCTTTGGGCGACTCTGCTGCCCTTTTCCCTTGCGGTCATTCATCACCTTGTAGTGAGCTTTAGTGTCCTCTTCATAAATACGGCAGCTGCTCACCAACTCTGAGAAGTCTCTGATCTTCTGATAACCAATGGCCCGCTTGATATCAGCTCGCAGACCATTCTCAAATTTGATACACTTAGAGAACTCAGCAGTCTCCGCAGCATAATGGGGATAAAATTTTGCAAGCTCCACAAACTTAGCAGCATATTCCGTAATGGACATGTCTCCTTGCTTCAGCTCAAGGAATTCTATCTCCTTCTTACCTCGGACATCCTCTGGAAAATACCTCCTCAGGAACTCTCTTCGGAACACAGCCCATGTAATCTCAGCTCCTTCAGCCTGGAGAATGGGTTGAGTGCTTACCCACCAGTCGTCAGCCTCTTCTGCTAACAT
This sequence comes from Medicago lupulina, assembly GCA_958299785.1. Lineage (NCBI taxonomy): Eukaryota > Viridiplantae > Streptophyta > Magnoliopsida > Fabales > Fabaceae > Medicago > Medicago lupulina. The sequence continues at coordinate 48,215,089 of OY283139.1, read as the reverse complement.
ATGCGTGCCAAACCGCACCATCTGAACATCCGTACACTGCATCACCCGGAAGATCCTCTCGACCTCCTTCAGCCAAGTTTGCGCTCCATCGGGGTCGTACCTTCCCTTAAAGGTTGGTGGATGATTCCTCAAGAAAGTCTCAAGCATCCTTACACCTTCACCAGCACCACCAGCACCTTGTTGTTGCCCAACAACCTGAGCCATTGCTTGCAAGGCAGCAGCAAGAGCAGCATCATTCCTTCCGGCCATCTCGATAATTCTACATAACAACAAGAATTAGAACAACAAAGACAGTTTAAACCTGTCACACTACTCTACGTGGCTCGACACGACTCTTCTAATGGTCTGACAGACCGACCTGCTCTGATACCAATTGTAACACCCCGTTCCCGAAATAACGTAATAATAATATTACTAATAATCATAAATCAGAGTTATTCAACAAAACAACGGAGTATCACACTTCTTTTTCAAATTTATTTAAATAGAATATAAAAACTATTTAAAACCAACATACAATATCATCATATTAAAATTCTGCAGCGGAAAGTCTTTATATAAAAATCATATTCAACAACTACATCAAAATCTTGGCACTAAAGGCCATCAACATATTAAATTCTTCGACAATTTAATCTCGACAACATCATCTTCAAATAAATGATACATAAAGGAATACAAGAAAGATAACGTTTCCCCATCCCTACTATGTATCAGAGCCCTAGACGCAAGAGCCAACATCACTAGTCTTCACTACCTGCACTTGCCCACAAGGCGGCAATTCCAGCAGAAGGGGTGAGTTCACAAAACAAAGCAATATATATAAATATATGAATTCACTAAAATGCATTGAAAACAACAACAATATTAACAATCAGCAGCATCATCATCAACATCATCAACTCAACATTATCATATTGATTCATCTTAGATTCATATCAATAACAACAACAACACTTGTGGCGACATCTCACCAACAACAATCCCAAAAGGACAACTCACACCTACAGCTAATGCAAGACTCCATAACATCTAATGCATTATGCATGTGGTACCAACTACGCGCGTTGAATGCTAAGCATTCCAGGGCAATAAGCCCCCAACAATTTGGATGGTTAAAGCATCCCAGGGCAATAAGCCCCCAACAGGTGAACGATAAAGCGTTCCAGGGCAATAAGCCCCCAACAGTGAATGATAAACATTCCAGGGCAATAAGCCCCCAACAAATGCATATGAGTATGAAGACTCTCTATGGTGTATATCTGCATACAACCCAACATCTTAATGGAGCATATCAGCATGCAACCAACAACAACAACAACTTAGGATACCCTCCCCAACTGGACAAGACTACTCAACATCAACAAGGCAACTCAAGTTTAGCAAAAATACATTTATTTGCACATAGCATACATAAACCCATCATAATCAACTTCATAATATAGTTTTTATCATCTAAACAATTCTTAAAAATTCCAATAAACATCTTAGAAAGCTTAGGTTTGGGTTTGGAACACTTTAGAAAAATCACATTTTGGGTCGCACAGGACCTATCTCGCTTAAGCGAGCAGAATCTCGCTTGAGCGAGTCAAATGACGAAAGTTGGGTTTCAGTTCGCTTGCAGCTCGCTCTTGGTTCGCTTAAGCGAACAGGCTAAATACACTATCCTGGGCGTATCTCGCTTAAGCGACGGGAAACTCGCTTAAGCGACGCAAATGACGAAGGTTGGCATTTTGCTCGCTTGGGGTTCGCTCGTGGCTCGCTTAAGCGAGCGGCTAAAATTCAGACTGGGCGTAGCAAAGTGCTTCTCGCTTGAGCGAAGGGCATCTCGCTTAAGCGAGTGTTCATCTGGGCAGAAAATAACCTACGGTTTCTAACTCCATTTTCATCCAAAAATCCCATTTTTAATCCCCCAATCACCCAAAATGGTTTAGAAACAATGTTTATGGGTTTAAGGCACAACAAAACAGCAGAACATATCATAGCAACATCATTAACAGCACAATTCATCAAGAATGAGCAATTCAACATATTCATAAACCTAGTTCCAAAACTACCAATTTTCAATCCAAATTCATGAAATCAGACACATATATATTAACAATTGAATCATAAACCCACCCTTACCTGATTAGATGAATTAAACAAAAGCTACAGCAACCCTAGCAATCTCCCTTTGGTTCTTGGCTCTACTCTTCTCTCTTCCCAAAAGTCTGTTTCTTTGTTTTACTGATACGTACAATTTTCTTTCCTTACTGACTTTCCTATTTCCTTACAAGTGTAACTCCTTTTTCTTTCTTTACTCCCTCACTTAATTTTCTTTTAATTTCATTAACCCCCTCCTAACTCTACTAATTCTAATTAATTAATAATTCCTCCTATTTTCATAAATCCCCAAAAATAATAATATTTTCTTCTATTTTCTTAAATAACAAAATCATTACTAATTCTCATATAATAAAATATAATAAAATAGCAATTACCAATAATTCACACAAATCAACATAAATAATTCTAAAGCACATAAAACACACAAAAATCAACTAAAATAAATATATAACAACTTAGGGCGTTACATAATCGACAAGATTTTTATTTTCAACATATTCGTCGGTTACTATTTCAAAAGTAATCGGCAAGACTTTATTTTCAGCACATTCGTTGGTTACTATTTCAAAAGTAATCGGCAAGATTTTTATTTTCAACATATTCGTTGGTGACTATTTCAAAAGTAATCGGCAAGATTTTTATTTTCAGCATATTTGTCGGTTACTATTTTAAAAGTAATCGGCAAGATTTTTATTTTCAGCATATTCGTCGGTGACTATTTCAAAAGTAATCGGCAAGATTTTTATTTTCAACATATTTGTCGGTTACTATTTTAAAAGTAATCGACAAGATTTTTATTTTCAACATATTCGTCAGTTACTATTTCAAAAGTAATCGGAATGATTTATTTTCAGCACATTCGTCGGTTACTATTTCAAAAGTAATCGGCAAGATTTATTTTCAGCACATATTCGTCGGTTACTATTTCAAAAGTAATGGGCAAGACTTTTATTTTCAGCACATTTGTCGGTTACTATTTCAATAGTAATCGACATGATTTATTTTCAGCACATTCGTCGGTTACTATTTTAAAAGTAATCGACAAGATTTTTATTTTCAACATATTCGACGGTTACTATTTCAAAAGTAATCGGCAAGACTTTATTTTCAGCACATTCGTCCGTTACTATTTCAAAAGTAATCGGCAAGATTTTTATTTTCAGCATATTTGTCGGTTACTGTTTTAAAAGTAATCGACAAGATTTTTATTTTCAAGATATTCGTCGGTTACTATTTCAAAAGTAATCGGCAAGACTTTATTTTCAGCACATTCGTTGGTTACTATTTCAAAAGTAATCGGCAAGATTTTTATTTTCAACATATTCGTTGGTGACTATTTCAAAAGTAATCGGCAAGATTTTTATTTTCAGCATATTTGTCGGTTACTATTTTAAAAGTAATCGACAAGATTTTTATTTTCAACATATTCGTCGGTTCCTATTTCAAAAGTAATCGGCAAGACTTTATTTTCAGTACATTCGTTGGTTACTATTTTAAAAGTAATTGGTAAGATTTTTTTTTTCAACATATTCGTCACTTACTATTTCGAAAGTAATCGGCATGATTTATTTTCAGCACATTCGTCGGTTACTATTTCAAAAGTAATCGGCAAGATTTTTATTTTCAGCATATTCGTCGGTGACTATTTCAAAAGTAATCGGCAAGATTTTTATTTTCAACATATTTGTCGGTTACTATTTTAAAAGTAATCGACAAGATTTTTATTTTCAACATATTCGTCGGTTACTATTTCAAAAGTAATCGGCATGATTTATTTTCAACACATTCGTCGGTTACTATTTCAAAAGTAATCGGCAAGATTTATTTTCAGCACATATTCGTCGGTTACTATTTCAAAAGTAATGGGCAAGACTTTTATTTTCGGCACATTTGTCGGTTACTATTTCAATAGTAATCGGCATGATTTATTTTCAGCACATTCGTCGGTTACTATTTTAAAAGTAATCGGCATGATTTATTTTCAACACATTCGTCGGTTACTATTTCAAAAGTAATCGGCATGATCTATTTTCTGCACATTCGTCGGTTACTATTTCAAAAGTAATCGGCAAGATTTTTATTTTCAGCATATTTGTCGGTTACTATTTTAAAAGTAATCGGCAAGATTTTTATTTTCAGCATATTCGTCGGTGACTATTTCAAAAGTAATCGGCAAGATTTTTATTTTCAACATATTTGTCGGTTACTATTTTAAAAGTAATCGACAAGATTTTTATTTTCAACATATTCGTCAGTTACTATTTCAAAAGTAATCGGAATGATTTATTTTCAGCACATTCGTCGGTTACTATTTCAAAAGTAATCGGCAAGATTTATTTTCAGCACATATTCGTCGGTTACTATTTCAAAAGTAATGGGCAAGACATTTATTTTCAGCACATTTGTCGGTTACTATTTCAATAGTAATCGGCATGATTTATTTTCAGCACATTCGTCGGTTACTATTTTAAAAGTAATCGACAAGATTTTTATTTTCAACATATTCGACGGTTACTATTTCAAAAGTAATCGGCAAGACTTTATTTTCAGCACATTCGTCCGTTGCTATTTCAAAAGTAATTGGCATGATTTTTATTTTCAACATATTCGTCGGTGACTATCTCAAAAGTAATCGGCAAGATTTTTATTTTCAGCATATTTGTCGGTTACTGTTTTAAAAGTAATCGACAAGATTTTTATTTTCAACATATTCGTCGGTTACTATTTCAAAAGTAATCGGCAAGACTTTATTTTCAGCACATTCGTTGGTTACTATTTCAAAAGTAATCGGCAAGATTTTTATTTTCAACATATTCGTTGGTGACTATTTCAAAAGTAATTGGCAAGATTTTTATTTTCAGCATATTTGTCGGTTACTATTTTAAAAGTAATCGGCAAGATTTTTATTTTCAGCATATTCGTCGGTGACTATTTCAAAAGTAATCGGCAAGATTTTTATTTTCAACATATTTGTCGGTTACTATTTTAAAAGTAATCGACAAGATTTTTATTTTCAACATATTCGTCAGTTACTATTTCAAAAGTAATCGGAATGATTTATTTTCAGCACATTCGTCGGTTACTATTTCAAAAGTAATCGGCAAGATTTATTTTCAGCACATATTCGTCGGTTACTATTTCAAAAGTAATTGGCAAGACTTTTATTTTCAGCACATTTGTCGGTTACTATTTCAATAGTAATCGGCATGATTTATTTTCAGCACATTCGTCGGTTACTATTTTAAAAGTAATCGACAAGATTTTTATTTTCAACATATTCGACGGTTACTATTTCAAAAGTAATCGGCAAGACTTTATTTTCAGCACATTCGTCCGTTACTATTTCAAAAGTAATCGGCAAGATTTTTATTTTCAGCATATTTGTCGGTTACTGTTTTAAAAGTAATCGACAAGATTTTTATTTTCAAGATATTCGTCGGTTACTATTTCAAAAGTAATCGGCAAGACTTTATTTTCAGCACATTTGTTGGTTACTATTTCAAAAGTAATCGGCAAGATTTTTATTTTCAACATATTCGTTGGTGACTATTTCAAAAGTAATCGGCAAGATTTTTATTTTCAGCATATTTGTCGGTTACTATTTTAAAAGTAATCGACAAGATTTTTATTTTCAACATATTCGTCGGTTCCTATTTCAAAAGTAATCGGCAAGACTTTATTTTCAGTACATTCGTTGGTTACTATTTTAAAAGTAATTGGTAAGATTTTTTTTTTCAACATATTCGTCACTTACTATTTCGAAAGTAATCGGCATGATTTATTTTCAGCACATTCGTCGGTTACTATTTCAAAAGTAATCGGCAAGATTTTTATTTTCAGCATATTCGTCGGTGACTATTTCAAAAGTAATCGGCAAGATTTTTATTTTCAACATATTTGTCGGTTACTATTTTAAAAGTAATCGACAAGATTTTTATTTTCAACATATTCGTCGGTTACTATTTCAAAAGTAATCGGCATGATTTATTTTCAGCACATTCGTCGGTTACTATTTCAAAAGTAATCGGCAAGATTTATTTTCAGCACATATTCGTCGGTTACTATTTCAAAAGTAATGGGCAAGACTTTTATTTTCGGCACATTTGTCGGTTACTATTTCAATAGTAATCGGCATGATTTATTTTCAGCACATTCGTCGGTTACTATTTTAAAAGTAATCGGCATGATTTATTTTCAACACATTCGTCGGTTACTATTTCAAAAGTAATCGGCATGATCTATTTTCTGCACATTCGTCGGTTACTATTTCAAAAGTAATCGGCAAGATTTTTATTTTCAGCATATTTGTCGGTTACTATTTTAAAAGTAATCGGCAAGATTTTTATTTTCAGCATATTCGTCGGTGACTATTTCAAAAGTAATCGGCAAGATTTTTATTTTCAACATATTTGTCGGTTACTATTTTAAAAGTAATCGACAAGATTTTTATTTTCAACATATTCGTCAGTTACTATTTCAAAAGTAATCGGAATGATTTATTTTCAGCACATTCGTCGGTTACTATTTCAAAAGTAATCGGCAAGATTTATTTTCAGCACATATTCGTCGGTTACTATTTCAAAAGTAATGGGCAAGACTTTTATTTTCAGCACATTTGTCGGTTACTATTTCAATAGTAATCGGCATGATTTATTTTCAGCACATTCGTCGGTTACTATTTTAAAAGTAATCGACAAGATTTTTATTTTCAACATATTCGACGGTTACTATTTCAAAAGTAATCGGCAAGACTTTATTTTCAGCACATTCGTCCGTTACTATTTCAAAAGTAATCGGCAAGATTTTTATTTTCAGCATATTTGTCGGTTACTGTTTTAAAAGTAATCGACAAGATTTTTATTTTCAAGATATTCGTCGGTTACTATTTCAAAAGTAATCGGCAAGACTTTATTTTCAGCACATTCGTTGGTTACTATTTCAAAAGTAATCGGCAAGATTTTTATTTTCAACATATTCGTTGGTGACTATTTCAAAAGTAATCGGCAAGATTTTTATTTTCAGCATATTTGTCGGTTACTATTTTAAAAGTAATCGACAAGATTTTTATTTTCAACATATTCGTCGGTTCCTATTTCAAAAGTAATCGGCAAGACTTTATTTTCAGTACATTCGTTGGTTACTATTTTAAAAGTAATTGGTAAGATTTTTTTTTTCAACATATTCGTCACTTACTATTTCGAAAGTAATCGGCATGATTTATTTTCAGCACATTCGTCGGTTACTATTTCAAAAGTAATCGGCAAGATTTTTATTTTCAGCATATTCGTCGGTGACTATTTCAAAAGTAATCGGCAAGATTTTTATTTTCAACATGTTTGTCGGTTACTATTTTAAAAGTAATCGACAAGATTTTTATTTTCAACATATTCGTCGGTTACTATTTCAAAAGTAATCGGCATGATTTATTTTCAGCACATTCGTCGGTTACTATTTCAAAAGTAATCGGCAAGATTTATTTTCAGCACATATTCGTCGGTTACTATTTCAAAAGTAATGGGCAAGACTTTTATTTTCGGCACATTTGTCGGTTACTATTTCAATAGTAATCGGCATGATTTATTTTCAGCACATTCGTCGGTTACTATTTTAAAAGTAATCGGCATGATTTATTTTCAACACATTCGTCGGTTACTATTTCAAAAGTAATCGGCATGATCTATTTTCTGCACATTCGTCGGTTACTATTTCAAAAGTAATCGGCAAGATTTTTATTTTCAGCATATTTGTCGGTTACTATTTTAAAAGTAATCGGCAAGATTTTTATTTTCAGCATATTCGTCGGTGACTATTTCAAAAGTAATCGGCAAGATTTTTATTTTCAACATATTTGTCGGTTACTATTTTAAAAGTAATCGACAAGATTTTTATTTTCAACATATTCGTCAGTTACTATTTCAAAAGTAATCGGAATGATTTATTTTCAGCACATTCGTCGGTTACTATTTCAAAAGTAATCGGCAAGATTTATTTTCAGCACATATTCGTCGGTTACTATTTCAAAAGTAATGGGCAAGACATTTATTTTCAGCACATTTGTCGGTTACTATTTCAATAGTAATCGGCATGATTTATTTTCAGCACATTCGTCGGTTACTATTTTAAAAGTAATCGACAAGATTTTTATTTTCAACATATTCGACGGTTACTATTTCAAAAGTAATCGGCAAGACTTTATTTTCAGCACATTCGTCCGTTGCTATTTCAAAAGTAATTGGCATGATTTTTATTTTCAACATATTCGTCGGTGACTATCTCAAAAGTAATCGGCAAGATTTTTATTTTCAGCATATTTGTCGGTTACTGTTTTAAAAGTAATCGACAAGATTTTTATTTTCAACATATTCGTCGGTTACTATTTCAAAAGTAATCGGCAAGACTTTATTTTCAGCACATTCGTTGGTTACTATTTCAAAAGTAATCGGCAAGATTTTTATTTTCAACATATTCGTTGGTGACTATTTCAAAAGTAATCGGCAAGATTTTTATTTTCAGCATATTTGTCGGTTACTATTTTAAAAGTAATCGGCAAGATTTTTATTTTCAGCATATTCGTCGGTGACTATTTCAAAAGTAATCGGCAAGATTTTTATTTTCAACATATTTGTCGGTTACTATTTTAAAAGTAATCGACAAGATTTTTATTTTCAACATATTCGTCAGTTACTATTTCAAAAGTAATCGGAATGATTTATTTTCAGCACATTCGTCGGTTACTATTTCAAAAGTAATCGGCAAGATTTATTTTCAGCACATATTCGTCGGTTACTATTTCAAAAGTAATGGGCAAGACTTTTATTTTCAGCACATTTGTCGGTTACTATTTCAATAGTAATCGGCATGATTTATTTTCAGCACATTCGTCGGTTACTATTTTAAAAGTAATCGACAAGATTTTTATTTTCAACATATTCGACGGTTACTATTTCAAAAGTAATCGGCAAGACTTTATTTTCAGCACATTCGTCCGTTACTATTTCAAAAGTAATCGGCAAGATTTTTATTTTCAGCATATTTGTCGGTTACTGTTTTAAAAGTAATCGACAAGATTTTTATTTTCAAGATATTCGTCGGTTACTATTTCAAAAGTAATCGGCAAGACTTTATTTTCAGCACATTCGTTGGTTACTATTTCAAAAGTAATCGGCAAGATTTTTATTTTCAACATATTCGTTGGTGACTATTTCAAAAGTAATCGGCAAGATTTTTATTTTCAGCATATTTGTCGGTTACTATTTTAAAAGTAATCGACAAGATTTTTATTTTCAACATATTCGTCGGTTCCTATTTCAAAAGTAATCGGCAAGACTTTATTTTCAGTACATTCGTTGGTTACTATTTTAAAAGTAATTGGTAAGATTTTTTTTTTCAACATATTCGTCACTTACTATTTCGAAAGTAATCGGCATGATTTATTTTCAGCACATTCGTCGGTTACTATTTCAAAAGTAATCGGCAAGATTTTTATTTTCAGCATATTCGTCGGTGACTATTTCAAAAGTAATCGGCAAGATTTTTATTTTCAACATATTTGTCGGTTACTATTTTAAAAGTAATCGACAAGATTTTTATTTTCAACATATTCGTCGGTTACTATTTCAAAAGTAATCGGCATGATTTATTTTCAGCACATTCGTCGGTTACTATTTCAAAAGTAATCGGCAAGATTTATTTTCAGCACATATTCGTCGGTTACTATTTCAAAAGTAATGGGCAAGACTTTTATTTTCGGCACATTTGTCGGTTACTATTTCAATAGTAATCGGCATGATTTATTTTCAGCACATTCGTCGGTTACTATTTTAAAAGTAATCGGCATGATTTATTTTCAACACATTCGTCGGTTACTATTTCAAAAGTAATCGGCATGATCTATTTTCTGCACATTCGTCGGTTACTATTTCAAAAGTAATCGGCAAGATTTTTATTTTCAGCATATTTGTCGGTTACTATTTTAAAAGTAATCGGCAAGATTTTTATTTTCAGCATATTCGTCGGTGACTATTTCAAAAGTAATCGGCAAGATTTTTATTTTCAACATATTTGTCGGTTACTATTTTAAAAGTAATCGACAAGATTTTTATTTTCAACATATTCGTCAGTTACTATTTCAAAAGTAATCGGAATGATTTATTTTCAGCACATTCGTCGGTTACTATTTCAAAAGTAATCGGCAAGATTTATTTTCAGCACATATTCGTCGGTTACTATTTCAAAAGTAATGGGCAAGACTTTTATTTTCAGCACATTTGTCGGTTACTATTTCAATAGTAATCGGCATGATTTATTTTCAGCACATTCGTCGGTTACTATTTTAAAAGTAATCGACAAGATTTTTATTTTCAACATATTCGACGGTTACTATTTCAAAAGTAATCGGCAAGACTTTATTTTCAGCACATTCGTCCGTTACTATTTCAAAAGTAATCGGCAAGATTTTTATTTTCAGCATATTTGTCGGTTACTGTTTTAAAAGTAATCGACAAGATTTTTATTTTCAAGATATTCGTCGGTTACTATTTCAAAAGTAATCGGCAAGACTTTATTTTCAGCACATTCGTTGGTTACTATTTCAAAAGTAATCGGCAAGATTTTTATTTTCAACATATTCGTTGGTGACTATTTCAAAAGTAATCGGCAAGATTTTTATTTTCAGCATATTTGTCGGTTACTATTTTAAAAGTAATCGACAAGATTTTTATTTTCAACATATTCGTCGGTTCCTATTTCAAAAGTAATCGGCAAGACTTTATTTTCAGTACATTCGTTGGTTACTATTTTAAAAGTAATTGGTAAGATTTTTTTTTTCAACATATTCGTCACTTACTATTTCGAAAGTAATCGGCATGATTTATTTTCAGCACATTCGTCGGTTACTATTTCAAAAGTAATCGGCAAGATTTTTATTTTCAGCATATTCGTCGGTGACTATTTCAAAAGTAATCGGCAAGATTTTTATTTTCAACATGTTTGTCGGTTACTATTTTAAAAGTAATCGACAAGATTTTTATTTTCAACATATTCGTCGGTTACTATTTCAAAAGTAATCGGCATGATTTATTTTCAGCACATTCGTCGGTTACTATTTCAAAAGTAATCGGCAAGATTTATTTTCAGCACATATTCGTCGGTTACTATTTCAAAAGTAATGGGCAAGACTTTTATTTTCGGCACATTTGTCGGTTACTATTTCAATAGTAATCGGCATGATTTATTTTCAGCACATTCGTCGGTTACTATTTTAAAAGTAATCGGCATGATTTATTTTCAACACATTCGTCGGTTACTATTTCAAAAGTAATCGGCATGATCTATTTTCTGCACATTCGTCGGTTACTATTTCAAAAGTAATCGGCAAGATTTTTATTTTCAGCATATTTGTCGGTTACTATTTTAAAAGTAATCGGCAAGATTTTTATTTTCAGCATATTCGTCGGTGACTATTTCAAAAGTAATCGGCAAGATTTTTATTTTCAACATATTTGTCGGTTACTATTTTAAAAGTAATCGACAAGATTTTTATTTTCAACATATTCGTCAGTTACTATTTCAAAAGTAATCGGAATGATTTATTTTCAGCACATTCGTCGGTTACTATTTCAAAAGTAATCGGCAAGATTTATTTTCAGCACATATTCGTCGGTTACTATTTCAAAAGTAATGGGCAAGACATTTATTTTCAGCACATTTGTCGGTTACTATTTCAATAGTAATCGGCATGATTTATTTTCAGCACATTCGTCGGTTACTATTTTAAAAGTAATCGACAAGATTTTTATTTTCAACATATTCGACGGTTACTATTTCAAAAGTAATCGGCAAGACTTTATTTTCAGCACATTCGTCCGTTGCTATTTCAAAAGTAATTGGCATGATTTTTATTTTCAACATATTCGTCGGTGACTATCTCAAAAGTAATCGGCAAGATTTTTATTTTCAGCATATTTGTCGGTTACTGTTTTAAAAGTAATCGACAAGATTTTTATTTTCAACATATTCGTCGGTTACTATTTCAAAAGTAATCGGCAAGACTTTATTTTCAGCACATTCGTTGGTTACTATTTCAAAAGTAATCGGCAAGATTTTTATTTTCAACATATTCGTTGGTGACTATTTCAAAAGTAATCGGCAAGATTTTTATTTTCAGCATATTTGTCGGTTACTATTTTAAAAGTAATCGGCAAGATTTTTATTTTCAGCATATTCGTCGGTGACTATTTCAAAAGTAATCGGCAAGATTTTTATTTTCAACATATTTGTCGGTTACTATTTTAAAAGTAATCGACAAGATTTTTATTTTCAACATATTCGTCAGTTACTATTTCAAAAGTAATCGGAATGATTTATTTTCAGCACATTCGTCGGTTACTATTTCAAAAGTAATCGGCAAGATTTATTTTCAGCACATATTCGTCGGTTACTATTTCAAAAGTAATGGGCAAGACTTTTATTTTCAGCACATTTGTCGGTTACTATTTCAATAGTAATCGGCATGATTTATTTTCAGCACATTCGTCGGTTACTATTTTAAAAGTAATCGACAAGATTTTTATTTTCAACATATTCGACGGTTACTATTTCAAAAGTAATCGGCAAGACTTTATTTTCAGCACATTCGTCCGTTACTATTTCAAAAGTAATCGGCAAGATTTTTATTTTCAGCATATTTGTCGGTTACTGTTTTAAAAGTAATCGACAAGATTTTTATTTTCAAGATATTCGTCGGTTACTATTTCAAAAGTAATCGGCAAGACTTTATTTTCAGCACATTCGTTGGTTACTATTTCAAAAGTAATCGGCAAGATTTTTATTTTCAACATATTCGTTGGTGACTATTTCAAAAGTAATCGGCAAGATTTTTATTTTCAGCATATTTGTCGGTTACTATTTTAAAAGTAATCGACAAGATTTTTATTTTCAACATATTCGTCGGTTCCTATTTCAAAAGTAATCGGCAAGACTTTATTTTCAGTACATTCGTTGGTTACTATTTTAAAAGTAATTGGTAAGATTTTTTTTTTCAACATATTCGTCACTTACTATTTCGAAAGTAATCGGCATGATTTATTTTCAGCACATTCGTCGGTTACTATTTCAAAAGTAATCGGCAAGATTTTTATTTTCAGCATATTCGTCGGTGACTATTTCAAAAGTAATCGGCAAGATTTTTATTTTCAACATATTTGTCGGTTACTATTTTAAAAGTAATCGACAAGATTTTTATTTTCAACATATTCGTCGGTTACTATTTCAAAAGTAATCGGCATGATTTATTTTCAGCACATTCGTCGGTTACTATTTCAAAAGTAATCGGCAAGATTTATTTTCAGCACATATTCGTCGGTTACTATTTCAAAAGTAATGGGCAAGACTTTTATTTTCGGCACATTTGTCGGTTACTATTTCAATAGTAATCGGCATGATTTATTTTCAGCACATTCGTCGGTTAATATTTTAAAAGTAATCGGCATGATTTATTTTCAACACATTCGTCGGTTACTATTTCAAAAGTAATCGGCATGATCTATTTTCTGCACATTCGTCGGTTACTATTTCAAAAGTAATCGGCAAGATTTTTATTTTCAGCATATTTGTCGGTTACTATTTTAAAAGTAATCGGCAAGATTTTTATTTTCAGCATATTCGTCGGTGACTATTTCAAAAGTAATCGGCAAGATTTTTATTTTCAACATATTTGTCGGTTACTATTTTAAAAGTAATCGACAAGATTTTTATTTTCAACATATTCGTCAGTTACTATTTCAAAAGTAATCGGAATGATTTATTTTCAGCACATTCGTCGGTTACTATTTCAAAAGTAATCGGCAAGATTTATTTTCAGCACATATTCGTCGGTTACTATTTCAAAAGTAATGGGCAAGACATTTATTTTCAGCACATTTGTCGGTTACTATTTCAATAGTAATCGGCATGATTTATTTTCAGCACATTCGTCGGTTACTATTTTAAAAGTAATCGACAAGATTTTTATTTTCAACATATTCGACGGTTACTATTTCAAAAGTAATCGGCAAGACTTTATTTTCAGCACATTCGTCCGTTGCTATTTCAAAAGTAATTGGCATGATTTTTATTTTCAACATATTCGTCGGTGACTATCTCAAAAGTAATCGGCAAGATTTTTATTTTTAGCATATTTGTCGGTTACTGTTTTAAAAGTAATCGACAAGATTTTTATTTTCAACATATTCGTCGGTTACTATTTCAAAAGTAATCGGCAAGACTTTATTTTCAGCACATTCGTTGGTTACTATTTCAAAAGTAATCGGCAAGATTTTTATTTTCAACATATTCGTTGGTGACTATTTCAAAAGTAATCGGCAAGATTTTTATTTTCAGCATATTTGTCGGTTACTATTTTAAAAGTAATAGGCAAGATTTTTATTTTCAGCATATTCGTCGGTGACTATTTCAAAAGTAATCGGCAAGATTTTTATTTTCAACATATTTGTCAGTTACTATTTTAAAAGTAATCGACAAGATTTTTATTTTCAACATATTCGTCAGTTACTATTTCAAAAGTAATCGGAATGATTTATTTTCAGCACATTCGTCGGTTACTATTTCAAAAGTAATCGGCAAGATTTATTTTCAGCACATATTCGTCGGTTACTATTTCAAAAGTAATGGGCAAGACTTTTATTTTCAGCACATTTGTCGGTTACTATTTCAATAGTAATCGGCATGATTTATTTTCAGCACATTCGTCGGTTACTATTTTAAAAGTAAGCGACAAGATTTTTATTTTCAACATATTCGACGGTTACTATTTCAAAAGTAATCGGCAAGACTTTATTTTCAGCACATTCGTCCGTTACTATTTCAAAAGTAATTGGCATGATTTTTATTTTCAACATATTCGTCGGTGACTATCTCAAAAGTAATCGGCAAGATTTTTATTTTCAGCATATTTGTCGGTTACTGTTTTAAAAGTAATCGACCAGATTTTTATTTTCAACATATTCGTCGGTTACTATTTCAAAAGTAATCGGCAAGACTTTATTTTCAGCACATTCGTTGGTTACTATTTCAAAAGTAATCGGCAAGATTTTTATTTTCAACATATTCGTTGGTGACTATTTCAAAAGTAATCGGCAAGATTTTTATTTTCAACATATTCGTTGGTGACTATTTCAAAAGTAATCGGCATGATTTATTTTCAGCACATTCGTCGGTTACTATTTCAAAAGTAATCGGCAAGATTTATTTTCAGCACATATTCGTCGGTTACTATTTCAAAAGTAATCGGCAAGATTTATTTTCAGCACATATTCGTCGGTTACTATTTCAAAAGTAATGGGCAAGACTTTTATTTTCGGCACATTTGTCGGTTACTATTTCAATAGTAATCGGCATGATTTATTTTCAGCACATTCGTCGGTTACTATTTTAAAAGTAATCGGCATGATTTATTTTCAACACATTCGTCGGTTACTATTTCAAAAGTAATCGGCATGATCTATTTTCTGCACATTCGTCGGTTACTATTTCAAAAGTAATCGGCAAGATTTTTATTTTCAGCATATTTGTCGGTTACTGTTTTAAAAGTAATCGACAAGATTTTTATTTTCAAGATATTCGTCGGTTACTATTTCAAAAGTAATCGGCAAGACTTTATTTTCAGCACATTCGTTGGTTACTATTTCAAAAGTAATCGGCAAGATTTTTATTTTCAACATATTCGTTGGTGACTATTTCAAAAGTAATCGGCAAGATTTTTATTTTCAGCATATTTGTCGGTTACTATTTTAAAAGTAATCGACAAGATTTTTATTTTCAACATATTCGTCGGTTCCTATTTCAAAAGTAATCGGCAAGACTTTATTTTCAGTACATTCGTTGGTTACTATTTTAAAAGTAATTGGTAAGATTTTTTTTTTCAACATATTCGTCACTTACTATTTCGAAAGTAATCGGCATGATTTATTTTCAGCACATTCGTCGGTTACTATTTCAAAAGTAATCGGCAAGATTTTTATTTTCAGCATATTCGTCGGTGACTATTTCAAAAGTAATCGGCAAGATTTTTATTTTCAACATGTTTGTCGGTTACTATTTTAAAAGTAATCGACAAGATTTTTATTTTCAACATATTCGTCGGTTACTATTTCAAAAGTAATCAGCATGATTTATTTTCAGCACATTCGTCGGTTACTATTTCAAAAGTAATCGGCAAGATTTATTTTCAGCACATATTCGTCGGTTACTATTTCAAAAGTAATGGGCAAGACTTTTATTTTCGGCACATTTGTCGGTTACTATTTCAATAGTAATCGGCATGATTTATTTTCAGCACATTCGTCGGTTACTATTTTAAAAGTAATCGGCATGATTTATTTTCAACACATTCGTCGGTTACTATTTCAAAAGTAATCGGCATGATCTATTTTCTGCACATTCGTCGGTTACTATTTCAAAAGTAATCGGCAAGATTTTTATTTTCAGCATATTTGTCGGTTACTATTTTAAAAGTAATCGGCAAGATTTTTATTTTCAGCATATTCGTCGGTGACTATTTCAAAAGTAATCGGCAAGATTTTTATTTTCAACATATTTGTCGGTTACTATTTTAAAAGTAATCGACAAGATTTTTATTTTCAACATATTCGTCAGTTACTATTTCAAAAGTAATCGGAATGATTTATTTTCAGCACATTCGTCGGTTACTATTTCAAAAGTAATCGGCAAGATTTATTTTCAGCACATATTCGTCGGTTACTATTTCAAAAGTAATGGGCAAGACATTTATTTTCAGCACATTTGTCGGTTACTATTTCAATAGTAATCGGCATGATTTATTTTCAGCACATTCGTCGGTTACTATTTTAAAAGTAATCGACAAGATTTTTATTTTCAACATATTCGACGGTTACTATTTCAAAAGTAATCGGCAAGACTTTATTTTCAGCACATTCGTCCGTTGCTATTTCAAAAGTAATTGGCATGATTTTTATTTTCAACATATTCGTCGGTGACTATCTCAAAAGTAATCGGCAAGATTTTTATTTTCAGCATATTTGTCGGTTACTGTTTTAAAAGTAATCGACAAGATTTTTATTTTCAACATATTCGTCGGTTACTATTTCAAAAGTAATCGGCAAGACTTTATTTTCAGCACATTCGTTGGTTACTATTTCAAAAGTAATCGGCAAGATTTTTATTTTCAACATATTCGTTGGTGACTATTTCAAAAGTAATCGGCAAGATTTTTATTTTCAGCATATTTGTCGGTTACTATTTTAAAAGTAATCGGCAAGATTTTTATTTTCAGCATATTCGTCGGTGACTATTTCAAAAGTAATCGGCAAGATTTTTATTTTCAACATATTTGTCGGTTACTATTTTAAAAGTAATCGACAAGATTTTTATTTTCAACATATTCGTCAGTTACTATTTCAAAAGTAATCGGAATGATTTATTTTCAGCACATTCGTCGGTTACTATTTCAAAAGTAATCGGCAAGATTTATTTTCAGCACATATTCGTCGGTTACTATTTCAAAAGTAATGGGCAAGACTTTTATTTTCAGCACATTTGTCGGTTACTATTTCAATAGTAATCGGCATGATTTATTTTCAGCACATTCGTCGGTTACTATTTTAAAAGTAATCGACAAGATTTTTATTTTCAACATATTCGACGGTTACTATTTCAAAAGTAATCGGCAAGACTTTATTTTCAGCACATTCGTCCGTTACTATTTCAAAAGTAATCGGCAAGATTTTTATTTTCAGCATATTTGTCGGTTACTGTTTTAAAAGTAATCGACAAGATTTTTATTTTCAAGATATTCGTCGGTTACTATTTCAAAAGTAATCGGCAAGACTTTATTTTCAGCACATTCGTTGGTTACTATTTCAAAAGTAATCGGCAAGATTTTTATTTTCAACATATTCGTTGGTGACTATTTCAAAAGTAATCGGCAAGATTTTTATTTTCAGCATATTTGTCGGTTACTATTTTAAAAGTAATCGACAAGATTTTTATTTTCAACATATTCGTCGGTTCCTATTTCAAAAGTAATCGGCAAGACTTTATTTTCAGTACATTCGTTGGTTACTATTTTAAAAGTAATTGGTAAGATTTTTTTTTTCAACATATTCGTCACTTACTATTTCGAAAGTAATCGGCATGATTTATTTTCAGCACATTCGTCGGTTACTATTTCAAAAGCAATCGGCAAGATTTTTATTTTCAGCATATTCGTCGGTGACTATTTCAAAAGTAATCGGCAAGATTTTTATTTTCAACATATTTGTCGGTTACTATTTTAAAAGTAATCGACAAGATTTTTATTTTCAACATATTCGTCGGTTACTATTTCAAAAGTAATCGGCATGATTTATTTTCAGCACATTCGTCGGTTACTATTTCAAAAGTAATCGGCAAGATTTATTTTCAGCACATATTCGTCGGTTACTATTTCAAAAGTAATGGGCAAGACTTTTATTTTCGGCACATTTGTCGGTTACTATTTCAATAGTAATCGGCATGATTTATTTTCAGCACATTCGTCGGTTAATATTTTAAAAGTAATCGGCATGATTTATTTTCAACACATTCGTCGGTTACTATTTCAAAAGTAATCGGCATGATCTATTTTCTGCACATTCGTCGGTTACTATTTCAAAAGTAATCGGCAAGATTTTTATTTTCAGCATATTTGTCGGTTACTATTTTAAAAGTAATCGGCAAGATTTTTATTTTCAGCATATTCGTCGGTGACTATTTCAAAAGTAATCGGCAAGATTTTTATTTTCAACATATTTGTCGGTTACTATTTTAAAAGTAATCGACAAGATTTTTATTTTCAACATATTCGTCAGTTACTATTTCAAAAGTAATCGGAATGATTTATTTTCAGCACATTCGTCGGTTACTATTTCAAAAGTAATCGGCAAGATTTATTTTCAGCACATATTCGTCGGTTACTATTTCAAAAGTAATGGGCAAGACATTTATTTTCAGCACATTTGTCGGTTACTATTTCAATAGTAATCGGCATGATTTATTTTCAGCACATTCGTCGGTTACTATTTTAAAAGTAATCGACAAGATTTTTATTTTCAACATATTCGACGGTTACTATTTCAAAAGTAATCGGCAAGACTTTATTTTCAGCACATTCGTCCGTTGCTATTTCAAAAGTAATTGGCATGATTTTTATTTTCAACATATTCGTCGGTGACTATCTCAAAAGTAATCGGCAAGATTTTTATTTTTAGCATATTTGTCGGTTACTGTTTTAAAAGTAATCGACAAGATTTTTATTTTCAACATATTCGTCGGTTACTATTTCAAAAGTAATCGGCAAGACTTTATTTTCAGCACATTCGTTGGTTACTATTTCAAAAGTAATCGGCAAGATTTTTATTTTCAACATATTCGTTGGTGACTATTTCAAAAGTAATCGGCAAGATTTTTATTTTCAGCATATTTGTCGGTTACTATTTTAAAAGTAATCGGCAAGATTTTTATTTTCAGCATATTCGTCGGTGACTATTTCAAAAGTAATCGGCAAGATTTTTATTTTCAACATATTTGTCAGTTACTATTTTAAAAGTAATCGACAAGATTTTTATTTTCAACATATTCGTCAGTTACTATTTCAAAAGTAATCGGAATGATTTATTTTCAGCACATTCGTCGGTTACTATTTCAAAAGTAATCGGCAAGATTTATTTTCAGCACATATTCGTCGGTTACTATTTCAAAAGTAATGGGCAAGACTTTTATTTTCAGCACATTTGTCGGTTACTATTTCAATAGTAATCGGCATGATTTATTTTCAGCACATTCGTCGGTTACTATTTTAAAAGTAAGCGACAAGATTTTTATTTTCAACATATTCGACGGTTACTATTTCAAAAGTAATCGGCAAGACTTTATTTTCAGCACATTCGTCCGTTACTATTTCAAAAGTAATTGGCATGATTTTTATTTTCAACATATTCGTCGGTGACTATCTCAAAAGTAATCGGCAAGATTTTTATTTTCAGCATATTTGTCGGTTACTGTTTTAAAAGTAATCGACCAGATTTTTATTTTCAACATATTCGTCGGTTACTATTTCAAAAGTAATCGGCAAGACTTTATTTTCAGCACATTCGTTGGTTACTATTTCAAAAGTAATCGGCAAGATTTTTATTTTCAACATATTCGTTGGTGACTATTTCAAAAGTAATCGGCAAGATTTTTATTTTCAGCATATTTGTCGGTTACTATTTTAAAAGTAATCGACAAGATTTTTATTTTCAACATATTCGTCGGTTCCTATTTCAAAAGTAATCGGCAAGACTTTATTTTTAGTACATTCGTTGGTTACTATTTTAAAAGTAATTGGTAAGATTTTTTTTTTCAACATATTCGTCACTTACTATTTCGAAAGTAATCGGCATGATTTATTTTCAGCACATTCGTCGGTTACTATTTCAAAAGTAATCGGCAAGATTTTTATTTTCAGCATATTCGTCGGTGACTATTTCAAAAGTAATCGGCAAGATTTTTATTTTCAACATATTTGTCGGTTACTATTTTAAAAGTAATCGACAAGATTTTTATTTTCAACATATTCGTCGGTTCCTATTTCAAAAGTAATCGGCAAGACTTTATTTTCAGTACATTCGTTGGTTACTATTTTAAAAGTAATTGGTAAGATTTTTTTTTTCAACATATTCGTCACTTACTATTTCGAAAGTAATCGGCATGATTTATTTTCAGCACATTCGTCGGTTACTATTTCAAAAGTAATCGGCAAGATTTTTATTTTCAGCATATTTGTCGGTTACTATTTTAAAAGTAATCGGCAAGATTTTTATTTTCAGCATATTCGTCGGTGACTATTTCAAAAGTAATCGGCAAGATTTTTATTTTCAACATATTTGTCAGTTACTATTTTAAAAGTAATCGACAAGATTTTTATTTTCAACATATTCGTCAGTTACTATTTCAAAAGTAATCGGAATGATTTATTTTCAGCACATTCGTCGGTTACTATTTCAAAAGTAATCGGCAAGATTTATTTTCAGCACATATTCGTCGGTTACTATTTCAAAAGTAATGGGCAAGACTTTTATTTTCAGCACATTTGTCGGTTACTATTTCAATAGTAATCGGCATGATTTATTTTCAGCACATTCGTCGGTTACTATTTTAAAAGTAATCGACAAGATTTTTATTTTCAACATATTCGACGGTTACTATTTCAAAAGTAATCGGCAAGACTTTATTTTCAGCACATTCGTCCGTTACTATTTCAAAAGTAATTGGCATGATTTTTATTTTCAACATATTCGTCGGTGACTATCTCAAAAGTAATCGGCAAGATTTTTATTTTCAGCATATTTGTCGGTTACTGTTTTAAAAGTAATCGACCAGATTTTTATTTTCAACATATTCGTCGGTTACTATTTCAAAAGTAATCGGCAAGACTTTATTTTCAGCACATTCGTTGGTTACTATTTCAAAAGTAATCGGCAAGATTTTTATTTTCAACATATTCGTTGGTGACTATTTCAAAAGTAATCGGCAAGATTTTTATTTTCAGCATATTTGTCGGTTACTATTTTAAAAGTAATCGACAAGATTTTTATTTTCAACATATTCGTCGGTTCCTATTTCAAAAGTAATCGGCAAGACTTTATTTTCAGTACATTCGTTGGTTACTATTTTAAAAGTAATTGGTAAGATTTTTTTTTTCAACATATTCGTCACTTACTATTTCGAAAGTAATCGGCATGATTTATTTTCAGCACATTCGTCGGTTACTATTTCAAAAGTAATCGGCAAGATTTTTATTTTCAGCATATTCGTCGGTGACTATTTCAAAAGTAATCGGCAAGATTTTTATTTTCAACATATTTGTCGGTTACTATTTTAAAAGTAATCGACAAGATTTTTATTTTCAACATATTCGTCAGTTACTATTTCAAAAGTAATCGGAATGATTTATTTTCAGCACATTCGTCGGTTACTATTTCAAAAGTAATCGGCAAGATTTATTTTCAGCACATATTCGTCGGTTACTATTTCAAAAGTAATGGGCAAGACATTTATTTTCAGCACATTTGTCGGTTACTATTTCAATAGTAATCGGCATGATTTATTTTCAGCACATTCGTCGGTTACTATTTTAAAAGTAATCGACAAGATTTTTATTTTCAACATATTCGACGGTTACTATTTCAAAAGTAATCGGCAAGACTTTATTTTCAGCACATTCGTCCGTTGCTATTTCAAAAGTAATTGGCATGATTTTTATTTTCAACATATTCGTCGGTGACTATCTCAAAAGTAATCGGCAAGATTTTTATTTTCAGCATATTTGTCGGTTACTGTTTTAAAAGTAATCGACAAGATTTTTATTTTCAACAAATTCGTCGGTTACTATTTCAAAACTAATCGGCAAGACTTTATTTTCAGCACATTCGTTGGTTACTATTTCAAAAGTAATCGGCAAGATTTTTATTTTCAACATATTCGTTGGTGACTATTTCAAAAGTAATCGGCAAGATTTTAATTTTCAGCATATTTGTCGGTTACTATTTTAAAAGTAATCGGCAAGATTTTTATTTTCAGCATATTCGTCGGTGACTATTTCAAAAGTAATCGGCAAGATTTTTATTTTCAACATATTTGTCGGTTACTATTTTAAAAGTAATCGACAAGATTTTTATTTTCAACATATTCGTCAGTTACTATTTCAAAAGTAATCGGAATGATTTATTTTCAGCACATTCGTCGGTTACTATTTCAAAAGTAATCGGCAAGATTTATTTTCAGCACATATTCGTCGGTTACTATTTCAAAAGTAATGGGCAAGACTTTTATTTTCAGCACATTTGTCGGTTACTATTTCAATAGTAATCGGCATGATTTATTTTCAGCACATTCGTCGGTTACTATTTTAAAATTAATCGACAAGATTTTTATTTTCAACATATTCGACGTTTACTATTTCAAAAGTAATCGGCAAGACTTTATTTTCAGCACATTCGTCCGTTGCTATTTCAAAAGTAATTGGCATGATTTTTATTTTCAACATATTCGTCGGTGACTATCTCAAAAGTAATCGGCAAGATTTTTATTTTCAGCATATTTGTCGGTTACTGTTTTAAAAGTAATCGACAAGATTTTTATTTTCAACATATTCGTCGGTTACTATTTCAAAAGTAATCGGCAAGACTTTATTTTCAGCACATTCGTTGGTTACTATTTCAAAAGTAATCGGCAAGATTTTTATTTTCAACATATTCGTTGGTGACTATTTCAAAAGTAATCGGCAAGATTTTTATTTTCAGCATATTTGTCGGTTACTATTTTAAAAGTAATCGGCAAGATTTTTATTTTCAGCATATTCGTCGGTGACTATTTCAAAAGTAATCGGCAAGATTTTTATTTTCAACATATTTGTCAGTTACTATTTTAAAAGTAATCGACAAGATTTTTATTTTCAACATATTCGTCAGTTACTATTTCAAAAGTAATCGGAATGATTTATTTTCAGCACATTCGTCGGTTACTATTTCAAAAGTAATCGGCAAGATTTATTTTCAGCACATATTCGTCGGTTACTATTTCAAAAGTAATGGGCAAGACTTTTATTTTCAGCACATTTGTCGGTTACTATTTCAATAGTAATCGGCATGATTTATTTTCAGCACATTCGTCGGTTACTATTTTAAAAGTAATCGACAAGATTTTTATTTTCAACATATTCGACGGTTACTATTTCAAAAGTAATCGGCAAGACTTTATTTTCAGCACATTCGTCCGTTACTATTTCAAAAGTAATTGGCATGATTTTTATTTTCAACATATTCGTCGGTGACTATCTCAAAAGTAATCGGCAAGATTTTTATTTTCAGCATATTTGTCGGTTACTGTTTTAAAAGTAATCGACCAGATTTTTATTTTCAACATATTCGTCGGTTACTATTTCAAAAGTAATCGGCAAGACTTTATTTTCAGCACATTCGTTGGTTACTATTTCAAAAGTAATCGGCAAGATTTTTATTTTCAACATATTCGTTGGTGACTATTTCAAAAGTAATCGGCAAGATTTTTATTTTCAGCATATTTGTCGGTTACTATTTTAAAAGTAATCGACAAGATTTTTATTTTCAACATATTCGTCGGTTCCTATTTCAAAAGTAATCGGCAAGACTTTATTTTCAGTACATTCGTTGGTTACTATTTTAAAAGTAATTGGTAAGATTTTTTTTTTCAACATATTCGTCACTTACTATTTCGAAAGTAATCGGCATGATTTATTTTCAGCACATTCGTCGGTTACTATTTCAAAAGTAATCGGCAAGATTTTTATTTTCAGCATATTCGTCGGTGACTATTTCAAAAGTAATCGGCAAGATTTTTATTTTCAACATATTTGTCGGTTACTATTTTAAAAGTAATCGACAAGATTTTTATTTTCAACATATTCGTCAGTTACTATTTCAAAAGTAATCGGAATGATTTATTTTCAGCACATTCGTCGGTTACTATTTCAAAAGTAATCGGCAAGATTTATTTTCAGCACATATTCGTCGGTTACTATTTCAAAAGTAATGGGCAAGACATTTATTTTCAGCACATTTGTCGGTTACTATTTCAATAGTAATCGGCATGATTTATTTTCAGCACATTCGTCGGTTACTATTTTAAAAGTAATCGACAAGATTTTTATTTTCAACATATTCGACGGTTACTATTTCAAAAGTAATCGGCAAGACTTTATTTTCAGCACATTCGTCCGTTGCTATTTCAAAAGTAATTGGCATGATTTTTATTTTCAACATATTCGTCGGTGACTATCTCAAAAGTAATCGGCAAGATTTTTATTTTCAGCATATTTGTCGGTTACTGTTTTAAAAGTAATCGACAAGATTTTTATTTTCAACAAATTCGTCGGTTACTATTTCAAAACTAATCGGCAAGACTTTATTTTCAGCACATTCGTTGGTTACTATTTCAAAAGTAATCGGCAAGATTTTTATTTTCAACATATTCGTTGGTGACTATTTCAAAAGTAATCGGCAAGATTTTAATTTTCAGCATATTTGTCGGTTACTATTTTAAAAGTAATCGGCAAGATTTTTATTTTCAGCATATTCGTCGGTGACTATTTCAAAAGTAATCGGCAAGATTTTTATTTTCAACATATTTGTCGGTTACTATTTTAAAAGTAATCGACAAGATTTTTATTTTCAACATATTCGTCAGTTACTATTTCAAAAGTAATCGGAATGATTTATTTTCAGCACATTCGTCGGTTACTATTTCAAAAGTAATCGGCAAGATTTATTTTCAGCACATATTCGTCGGTTACTATTTCAAAAGTAATGGGCAAGACTTTTATTTTCAGCACATTTGTCGGTTACTATTTCAATAGTAATCGGCATGATTTATTTTCAGCACATTCGTCGGTTACTATTTTAAAATTAATCGACAAGATTTTTATTTTCAACATATTCGACGTTTACTATTTCAAAAGTAATCGGCAAGACTTTATTTTCAGCACATTCGTCCGTTGCTATTTCAAAAGTAATTGGCATGATTTTTATTTTCAACATATTCGTCGGTGACTATCTCAAAAGTAATCGGCAAGATTTTTATTTTCAGCATATTTGTCGGTTACTGTTTTAAAAGTAATCGACAAGATTTTTATTTTCAACATATTCGTCGGTTACTATTTCAAAAGTAATCGGCAAGACTTTATTTTCAGCACATTCGTTGGTTACTATTTCAAAAGTAATCGGCAAGATTTTTATTTTCAACATATTCGTTGGTGACTATTTCAAAAGTAATCGGCAAGATTTTTATTTTCAGCATATTTGTCGGTTACTATTTTAAAAGTAATCGGCAAGATTTTTATTTTCAGCATATTCGTCGGTGACTATTTCAAAAGTAATCGGCAAGATTTTTATTTTCAACATATTTGTCAGTTACTATTTTAAAAGTAATCGACAAGATTTTTATTTTCAACATATTCGTCAGTTACTATTTCAAAAGTAATCGGAATGATTTATTTTCAGCACATTCGTCGGTTACTATTTCAAAAGTAATCGGCAAGATTTATTTTCAGCACATATTCGTCGGTTACTATTTCAAAAGTAATGGGCAAGACTTTTATTTTCAGCACATTTGTCGGTTACTATTTCAATAGTAATCGGCATGATTTATTTTCAGCACATTCGTCGGTTACTATTTTAAAAGTAATCGACAAGATTTTTATTTTCAACATATTCGACGGTTACTATTTCAAAAGTAATCGGCAAGACTTTATTTTCAGCACATTCGTCCGTTACTATTTCAAAAGTAATTGGCATGATTTTTATTTTCAACATATTCGTCGGTGACTATCTCAAAAGTAATCGGCAAGATTTTTATTTTCAGCATATTTGTCGGTTACTGTTTTAAAAGTAATCGACCAGATTTTTATTTTCAACATATTCGTCGGTTACTATTTCAAAAGTAATCGGCAAGACTTTATTTTCAGCACATTCGTTGGTTACTATTTCAAAAGTAATCGGCAAGATTTTTATTTTCAACATATTCGTTGGTGACTATTTCAAAAGTAATCGGCAAGATTTTTATTTTCAGCATATTTGTCGGTTACTATTTTAAAAGTAATCGACAAGATTTTTATTTTCAACATATTCGTCGGTTCCTATTTCAAAAGTAATCGGCAAGACTTTATTTTCAGCACATTCGTTGGTTACTATTTCAAAAGTAATCGGCAAGATTTTTATTTTCAACATATTCGTTGGTGACTATTTCAAAAGTAATCGGCAAGATTTTTATTTTCAGCATATTTGTCGGTTACTATTTTAAAAGTAATCGACAAGATTTTTATTTTCAACATATTCGTCGGTTCCTATTTCAAAAGTAATCGGCAAGACTTTATTTTCAGTACATTCGTTGGTTACTATTTTAAAAGTAATTGGTAAGATTTTTTTTTTCAACATATTCGTCACTTACTATTTCGAAAGTAATCGGCATGATTTATTTTCAGCACATTCGTCGGTTACTATTTCAAAAGTAATCGGCAAGATTTTTATTTTCAGCATATTCGTCGGTGACTATTTCAAAAGTAATCGGCAAGATTTTTATTTTCAACATATTTGTCGGTTACTATTTTAAAAGTAATCGACAAGATTTTTATTTTCAACATATTCGTCAGTTACTATTTCAAAAGTAATCGGAATGATTTATTTTCAGCACATTCGTCGGTTACTATTTCAAAAGTAATCGGCAAGATTTATTTTCAGCACATATTCGTCGGTTACTATTTCAAAAGTAATGGGCAAGACATTTATTTTCAGCACATTTGTCGGTTACTATTTCAATAGTAATCGGCATGATTTATTTTCAGCACATTCGTCGGTTACTATTTTAAAAGTAATCGACAAGATTTTTATTTTCAACATATTCGACGGTTACTATTTCAAAAGTAATCGGCAAGACTTTATTTTCAGCACATTCGTCCGTTGCTATTTCAAAAGTAATTGGCATGATTTTTATTTTCAACATATTCGTCGGTGACTATCTCAAAAGTAATCGGCAAGATTTTTATTTTCAGCATATTTGTCGGTTACTGTTTTAAAAGTAATCGACAAGATTTTTATTTTCAACAAATTCGTCGGTTACTATTTCAAAACTAATCGGCAAGACTTTATTTTCAGCACATTCGTTGGTTACTATTTCAAAAGTAATCGGCAAGATTTTTATTTTCAACATATTCGTTGGTGACTATTTCAAAAGTAATCGGCAAGATTTTAATTTTCAGCATATTTGTCGGTTACTATTTTAAAAGTAATCGGCAAGATTTTTATTTTCAGCATATTCGTCGGTGACTATTTCAAAAGTAATCGGCAAGATTTTTATTTTCAACATATTTGTCGGTTACTATTTTAAAAGTAATCGACAAGATTTTTATTTTCAACATATTCGTCAGTTACTATTTCAAAAGTAATCGGAATGATTTATTTTCAGCACATTCGTCGGTTACTATTTCAAAAGTAATCGGCAAGATTTATTTTCAGCACATATTCGTCGGTTACTATTTCAAAAGTAATGGGCAAGACTTTTATTTTCAGCACATTTGTCGGTTACTATTTCAATAGTAATCGGCATGATTTATTTTCAGCACATTCGTCGGTTACTATTTTAAAATTAATCGACAAGATTTTTATTTTCAACATATTCGACGTTTACTATTTCAAAAGTAATCGGCAAGACTTTATTTTCAGCACATTCGTCCGTTGCTATTTCAAAAGTAATTGGCATGATTTTTATTTTCAACATATTCGTCGGTGACTATCTCAAAAGTAATCGGCAAGATTTTTATTTTCAGCATATTTGTCGGTTACTGTTTTAAAAGTAATCGACAAGATTTTTATTTTCAACATATTCGTCGGTTACTATTTCAAAAGTAATCGGCAAGACTTTATTTTCAGCACATTCGTTGGTTACTATTTCAAAAGTAATCGGCAAGATTTTTATTTTCAACATATTCGTTGGTGACTATTTCAAAAGTAATCGGCAAGATTTTTATTTTCAGCATATTTGTCGGTTACTATTTTAAAAGTAATCGGCAAGATTTTTATTTTCAGCATATTCGTCGGTGACTATTTCAAAAGTAATCGGCAAGATTTTTATTTTCAACATATTTGTCAGTTACTATTTTAAAAGTAATCGACAAGATTTTTATTTTCAACATATTCGTCAGTTACTATTTCAAAAGTAATCGGAATGATTTATTTTCAGCACATTCGTCGGTTACTATTTCAAAAGTAATCGGCAAGATTTATTTTCAGCACATATTCGTCGGTTACTATTTCAAAAGTAATGGGCAAGACTTTTATTTTCAGCACATTTGTCGGTTACTATTTCAATAGTAATCGGCATGATTTATTTTCAGCACATTCGTCGGTTACTATTTTAAAAGTAATCGACAAGATTTTTATTTTCAACATATTCGACGGTTACTATTTCAAAAGTAATCGGCAAGACTTTATTTTCAGCACATTCGTCCGTTACTATTTCAAAAGTAATTGGCATGATTTTTATTTTCAACATATTCGTCGGTGACTATCTCAAAAGTAATCGGCAAGATTTTTATTTTCAGCATATTTGTCGGTTACTGTTTTAAAAGTAATCGACCAGATTTTTATTTTCAACATATTCGTCGGTTACTATTTCAAAAGTAATCGGCAAGACTTTATTTTCAGCACATTCGTTGGTTACTATTTCAAAAGTAATCGGCAAGATTTTTATTTTCAACATATTCGTTGGTGACTATTTCAAAAGTAATCGGCAAGATTTTTATTTTCAGCATATTTGTCGGTTACTATTTTAAAAGTAATCGACAAGATTTTTATTTTCAACATATTCGTCGGTTCCTATTTCAAAAGTAATCGGCAAGACTTTATTTTCAGTACATTCGTTGGTTACTATTTTAAAAGTAATTGGTAAGATTTTTTTTTTCAACATATTCGTCACTTACTATTTCGAAAGTAATCGGCATGATTTATTTTCAGCACATTCGTCGGTT
This sequence comes from Medicago lupulina, assembly GCA_958299785.1. Taxonomy (NCBI): domain Eukaryota; kingdom Viridiplantae; phylum Streptophyta; class Magnoliopsida; order Fabales; family Fabaceae; genus Medicago; species Medicago lupulina. The sequence goes on along the minus strand of OY283139.1, from coordinate 48,185,388 downwards.
ACTATTTCAAAAGTAATCGGCAAGATTTTTATTTTCAGCATATTCGTCGGTGACTATTTCAAAAGTAATCGGCAAGATTTTTATTTTCAACATATTTGTCGGTTACTATTTTAAAAGTAATCGACAAGATTTTTATTTTCAACATATTCGTCAGTTACTATTTCAAAAGTAATCGGAATGATTTATTTTCAGCACATTCGTCGGTTACTATTTCAAAAGTAATCGGCAAGATTTATTTTCAGCACATATTCGTCGGTTACTATTTCAAAAGTAATGGGCAAGACATTTATTTTCAGCACATTTGTCGGTTACTATTTCAATAGTAATCGGCATGATTTATTTTCAGCACATTCGTCGGTTACTATTTTAAAAGTAATCGACAAGATTTTTATTTTCAACATATTCGACGGTTACTATTTCAAAAGTAATCGGCAAGACTTTATTTTCAGCACATTCGTCCGTTGCTATTTCAAAAGTAATTGGCATGATTTTTATTTTCAACATATTCGTCGGTGACTATCTCAAAAGTAATCGGCAAGATTTTTATTTTCAGCATATTTGTCGGTTACTGTTTTAAAAGTAATCGACAAGATTTTTATTTTCAACAAATTCGTCGGTTACTATTTCAAAACTAATCGGCAAGACTTTATTTTCAGCACATTCGTTGGTTACTATTTCAAAAGTAATCGGCAAGATTTTTATTTTCAACATATTCGTTGGTGACTATTTCAAAAGTAATCGGCAAGATTTTAATTTTCAGCATATTTGTCGGTTACTATTTTAAAAGTAATCGGCAAGATTTTTATTTTCAGCATATTCGTCGGTGACTATTTCAAAAGTAATCGGCAAGATTTTTATTTTCAACATATTTGTCGGTTACTATTTTAAAAGTAATCGACAAGATTTTTATTTTCAACATATTCGTCAGTTACTATTTCAAAAGTAATCGGAATGATTTATTTTCAGCACATTCGTCGGTTACTATTTCAAAAGTAATCGGCAAGATTTATTTTCAGCACATATTCGTCGGTTACTATTTCAAAAGTAATGGGCAAGACTTTTATTTTCAGCACATTTGTCGGTTACTATTTCAATAGTAATCGGCATGATTTATTTTCAGCACATTCGTCGGTTACTATTTTAAAATTAATCGACAAGATTTTTATTTTCAACATATTCGACGTTTACTATTTCAAAAGTAATCGGCAAGACTTTATTTTCAGCACATTCGTCCGTTGCTATTTCAAAAGTAATTGGCATGATTTTTATTTTCAACATATTCGTCGGTGACTATCTCAAAAGTAATCGGCAAGATTTTTATTTTCAGCATATTTGTCGGTTACTGTTTTAAAAGTAATCGACAAGATTTTTATTTTCAACATATTCGTCGGTTACTATTTCAAAAGTAATCGGCAAGACTTTATTTTCAGCACATTCGTTGGTTACTATTTCAAAAGTAATCGGCAAGATTTTTATTTTCAACATATTCGTTGGTGACTATTTCAAAAGTAATCGGCAAGATTTTTATTTTCAGCATATTTGTCGGTTACTATTTTAAAAGTAATCGGCAAGATTTTTATTTTCAGCATATTCGTCGGTGACTATTTCAAAAGTAATCGGCAAGATTTTTATTTTCAACATATTTGTCAGTTACTATTTTAAAAGTAATCGACAAGATTTTTATTTTCAACATATTCGTCAGTTACTATTTCAAAAGTAATCGGAATGATTTATTTTCAGCACATTCGTCGGTTACTATTTCAAAAGTAATCGGCAAGATTTATTTTCAGCACATATTCGTCGGTTACTATTTCAAAAGTAATGGGCAAGACTTTTATTTTCAGCACATTTGTCGGTTACTATTTCAATAGTAATCGGCATGATTTATTTTCAGCACATTCGTCGGTTACTATTTTAAAAGTAATCGACAAGATTTTTATTTTCAACATATTCGACGGTTACTATTTCAAAAGTAATCGGCAAGACTTTATTTTCAGCACATTCGTCCGTTACTATTTCAAAAGTAATTGGCATGATTTTTATTTTCAACATATTCGTCGGTGACTATCTCAAAAGTAATCGGCAAGATTTTTATTTTCAGCATATTTGTCGGTTACTGTTTTAAAAGTAATCGACCAGATTTTTATTTTCAACATATTCGTCGGTTACTATTTCAAAAGTAATCGGCAAGACTTTATTTTCAGCACATTCGTTGGTTACTATTTCAAAAGTAATCGGCAAGATTTTTATTTTCAACATATTCGTTGGTGACTATTTCAAAAGTAATCGGCAAGATTTTTATTTTCAGCATATTTGTCGGTTACTATTTTAAAAGTAATCGACAAGATTTTTATTTTCAACATATTCGTCGGTTCCTATTTCAAAAGTAATCGGCAAGACTTTATTTTCAGCACATTCGTTGGTTACTATTTCAAAAGTAATCGGCAAGATTTTTATTTTCAACATATTCGTTGGTGACTATTTCAAAAGTAATCGGCAAGATTTTTATTTTCAGCATATTTGTCGGTTACTATTTTAAAAGTAATCGACAAGATTTTTATTTTCAACATATTCGTCGGTTCCTATTTCAAAAGTAATCGGCAAGACTTTATTTTCAGTACATTCGTTGGTTACTATTTTAAAAGTAATTGGTAAGATTTTTTTTTTCAACATATTCGTCACTTACTATTTCGAAAGTAATCGGCATGATTTATTTTCAGCACATTCGTCGGTTACTATTTCAAAAGTAATCGGCAAGATTTTTATTTTCAGCATATTCGTCGGTGACTATTTCAAAAGTAATCGGCAAGATTTTTATTTTCAACATATTTGTCGGTTACTATTTTAAAAGTAATCGACAATATTTTTATTTTCAACATATTCGTCGGTTACTATTTCAAAAGTAATCGGCATGATTTATTTTCAGCACATTCGTCGGTTACTATTTCAAAAGTAATCGGCAAGATTTATTTTCAGCACATATTCGTCGGTTACTATTTCAAAAGTAATGGGCAAGACTTTTATTTTCGGCACATTTGTCGGTTACTATTTCAATAGTAATCGGCATGATTTATTTTCAGCACATTCGTCGGTTACTATTTTAAAAGTAATCGGCATGATTTATTTTCAACACATTCGTCGGTTACTATTTCAAAAGTAATCGGCATGATCTATTTTCTGCACATTCGTCGGTTACTATTTCAAAAGTAATCGGCAAGATTTTTATTTTCAGCATATTTGTCGGTTACTATTTTAAAAGTAATCGGCAAGATTTTTATTTTCAGCATATTCGTCGGTGACTATTTCAAAAGTAATCGGCAAGATTTTTATTTTCAACATATTTGTCGGTTACTATTTTAAAAGTAATCGACCAGATTTTTATTTTCAACATATTCGTCGGTTACTATTTCAAAAGTAATCGGCAAGACTTTATTTTCAGCACATTCGTTGGTTACTATTTCAAAAGTAATCGGCAAGATTTTTATTTTCAACATATTCGTTGGTGACTATTTCAAAAGTAATCGGCAAGATTTTTATTTTCAGCATATTTGTCGGTTACTATTTTAAAAGTAATCGACAAGATTTTTATTTTCAACATATTCGTCGGTTCCTATTTCAAAAGTAATCGGCAAGACTTTATTTTCAGTACATTCGTTGGTTACTATTTTAAAAGTAATTGGTAAGATTTTTTTTTTCAACATATTCGTCACTTACTATTTCGAAAGTAATCGGCATGATTTATTTTCAGCACATTCGTCGGTTACTATTTCAAAAGTAATCGGCAAGATTTTTATTTTCAGCATATTCGTCGGTGACTATTTCAAAAGTAATCGGCAAGATTTTAATTTTCAACATATTTGTCGGTTACTATTTTAAAAGTAATCGACAATATTTTTATTTTCAACATATTCGTCGGTTACTATTTCAAAAGTAATCGGCATGATTTATTTTCAGCACATTCGTCGGTTACTATTTCAAAAGTAATCGGCAAGATTTATTTTCAGCACATATTCGTCGGTTACTATTTCAAAAGTAATGGGCAAGACTTTTATTTTCGGCACATTTGTCGGTTACTATTTCAATAGTAATCGGCATGATTTATTTTCAGCACATTCGTCGGTTACTATTTTAAAAGTAATCGGCATGATTTATTTTCAACACATTCGTCGGTTACTATTTCAAAAGTAATCGGCATGATCTATTTTCTGCACATTCGTCGGTTACTATTTCAAAAGTAATCGGCAAGATTTTTATTTTCAGCATATTTGTCGGTTACTATTTTAAAAGTAATCGGCAAGATTTTTATTTTCAGCATATTCGTCGGTGACTATTTCAAAAGTAATCGGCAAGATTTTTATTTTCAACATATTTGTCGGTTACTATTTTAAAAGTAATCGACAAGATTTTTATTTTCAACATATTCGTCAGTTACTATTTCAAAAGTAATCGGAATGATTTATTTTCAGCACATTCGTCGTCGGTTACTATTTCAAAAGTAATCGGCAAGATTTATTTTCAGCACATATTCGTCGGTTACTATTTCAAAAGTAATGGGCAAGACATTTATTTTCAGCACATTTGTCGGTTACTATTTCAATAGTAATCGGCATGATTTATTTTCAGCACATTCGTCGGTTACTATTTTAAAAGTAATCGACAAGATTTTTATTTTCAACATATTCGACGGTTACTATTTCAAAAGTAATCGGCAAGACTTTATTTTCAGCACATTCGTCCGTTGCTATTTCAAAAGTAATTGGCATGATTTTTATTTTCAACATATTCGTCGGTGACTATCTCAAAAGTAATCGGCAAGATTTTTATTTTCAGCATATTTGTCGGTTACTGTTTTAAAAGTAATCGACAAGATTTTTATTTTCAACATATTCGTCGGTTACTATTTCAAAAGTAATCGGCAAGACTTTATTTTCAGCACATTCGTTGGTTACTATTTCAAAAGTAATCGGCAAGATTTTTATTTTCAACATATTCGTTGGTGACTATTTCAAAAGTAATCGGCAAGATTTTTATTTTCAGCATATTTGTCGGTTACTATTTTAAAAGTAATCGGCAAGATTTTTATTTTCAGCATATTCGTCGGTGACTATTTCAAAAGTAATCGGCAAGATTTCTATTTTCAACATATTTGTCGGTTACTATTTTAAAAGTAATCGACAAGATTTTTATTTTCAACATATTCGTCAGTTACTATTTCAAAAGTAATCGGAATGATTTATTTTCAGCACATTCGTCGGTTACTATTTCAAAAGTAATCGGCAAGATTTATTTTCAGCACATATTCGTCGGTTACTATTTCAAAAGTAATGGGCAAGACTTTTATTTTCAGCACATTTGTCGGTTACTATTTCAATAGTAATCGGCATGATTTATTTTCAGCACATTCGTCGGTTACTATTTTAAAAGTAATCGACAAGATTTTTATTTTCAACATATTCGACGGTTACTATTTCAAAAGTAATCGGCAAGACTTTATTTTCAGCACATTCGTCCGTTACTATTTCAAAAGTAATTGGCATGATTTTTATTTTCAACATATTCGTCGGTGACTATCTCAAAAGTAATCGGCAAGATTTTTATTTTCAGCATATTTGTCGGTTACTGTTTTAAAAGTAATCGACAAGATTTTTATTTTCAACATATTCGTCGGTTACTATTTCAAAAGTAATCGGCAAGACTTTATTTTCAGCACATTCGTTGGTTACTATTTCAAAAGTAATCGGCAAGATTTTTATTTTCAACATATTCGTTGGTGACTATTTCAAAAGTAATCGGCAAGATTTTTATTTTCAGCATATTTGTCGGTTACTATTTTAAAAGTAATCGACAAGATTTTTTTTTTCAACATATTCGTCACTTACTATTTCGAAAGTAATCGGCATGATTTATTTTCAGCACATTCGTCGGTTACTATTTCAAAAGTAATCGGCAAGATTTATTTTCAGCACATATTCGTCGGTTACTATTTCAAAAGTAATGGGCAAGACTTTTATTTTCGGCACATTTGTCGGTTACTATTTCAATAGTAATCGGCATGATTTATTTTCAGCACATTCGTCGGTTACTATTTTAAAAGTAATCGGCATGATTTATTTTCAACACATTCGTCGGTTACTATTTCAAAAGTAATCGGCATGATCTATTTTCTGCACATTCGTCGGTTACTATTTCAAAAGTAATCGGCAAGATTTTTATTTTCAGCATATTTGTCGGTTACTATGTTAAAAGTAATCGGCAAGATTTTTATTTTCAGCATATTCGTCGGTGACTATTTCAAAAGTAATCGGCAAGATTTTTATTTTCAACATATTTGTCGGTTACTATTTTAAAAGTAATCGACAAGATTTTTATTTTCAACATATTCGTCAGTTACTATTTCAAAAGTAATCGGAATGATTTATTTTCAGCACATTCGTCGGTTACTATTTCAAAAGTAATCGGCAAGATTTATTTTCAGCACATATTCGTCGGTTACTATTTCAAAAGTAATGGGCAAGACATTTATTTTCAGCACATTTGTCGGTTACTATTTCAATAGTAATCGGCATGATTTATTTTCAGCACATTCGTCGGTTACTATTTTAAAAGTAACCGACAAGATTTTTATTTTCAACATATTCGACGGTTACTATTTCAAAAGTAATCGGCAAGACTTTATTTTCAGCACATTCGTCCGTTGCTATTTCAAAAGTAATTGGCATGATTTTTATTTTCAACATATTCGTCGGTGACTATCTCAAAAGTAATCGGCAAGATTTTTATTTTCAGCATATTTGTCGGTTACTGTTTTAAAAGTAATCGACAAGATTTTTATTTTCAACATATTCGTCGGTTACTATTTCAAAAGTAATCGGCAAGACTTTATTTTCAGCACATTCGTTGGTTACTATTTCAAAAGTAATCGGCAAGATTTTTATTTTCAACATATTCGTTGGTGACTATTTCAAAAGTAATCGGCAAGATTTTTATTTTCAGCATATTTGTCGGTTACTATTTTAAAAGTAATCGGCAAGATTTTTATTTTCAGCATATTCGTCGGTGACTATTTCAAAAGTAATCGGCAAGATTTTTATTTTCAACATATTTGTCGGTTACTATTTTAAAAGTAATCGACAAGATTTTTATTTTCAACATATTCGTCAGTTACTATTTCAAAAGTAATCGGAATGATTTATTTTCAGCACATTCGTCGGTTACTATTTCAAAAGTAATCGGCAAGATTTATTTTCAGCACATATTCGTCGGTTACTATTTCAAAAGTAATGGGCAAGACTTTTATTTTCAGCACATTTGTCGGTTACTATTTCAATAGTAATCGGCATGATTTATTTTCAGCACATTCGTCGGTTACTATTTTAAAAGTAATCGACAAGATTTTTATTTTCAACATATTCGACGGTTACTATTTCAAAAGTAATCGGCAAGACTTTATTTTCAGCACATTCGTCCGTTCCTATTTCAAAAGTAATTGGCATGATTTTTATTTTCAACATATTCGTCGGTGACTATCTCAAAAGTAATCGGCAAGATTTTTATTTTCAGCATATTTGTCGGTTACTGTTTTAAAAGTAATCGACAAGATTTTTATTTTCAACATATTCGTCGGTTACTATTTCAAAAGTAATCGGCAAGACTTTATTTTCAGCACATTCGTTGGTTACTATTTCAAAAGTAATCGGCAAGATTTTTATTTTCAACATATTCGTTGGTGACTATTTCAAAAGTAATCGGCAAGATTTTTATTTTCAGCATATTTGTCGGTTACTATTTTAAAAGTAATCGACAAGATTTTTATTTTCAACATATTCGTCGGTTCCTATTTCAAAAGTAATCGGCAAGACTTTATTTTCAGTACATTCGTTGGTTACTATTTTAAAAGTAATTGGTAAGATTTTTTTTTTCAACATATTCGTCACTTACTATTTCGAAAGTAATCGGCATGATTTATTTTCAGCACATTCGTCGGTTACTATTTCAAAAGTAATCGGCAAGATTTTTATTTTCAGCATATTCGTCGGTGACTATTTCAAAAGTAATCGGCAAGATTTTTATTTTCAACATATTTGTCGGTTACTATTTTAAAAGTAATCGACAAGATTTTTATTTTCAACATATTCGTCGGTTACTATTTCAAAAGTAATCGGCATGATTTATTTTCAGCACATTCGTCGGTTACTATTTCAAAAGTAATCGGCAAGATTTATTTTCAGCACATATTCGTCGGTTACTATTTCAAAAGTAATGGGCAAGACTTTTATTTTCGGCACATTTGTCGGTTACTATTTCAATAGTAATCGGCATGATTTATTTTCAGCACATTCGTCGGTTACTATTTTAAAAGTAATCGGCATGATTTATTTTCAACACATTCGTCGGTTACTATTTCAAAAGTAATCGGCATGATCTATTTTCTGCACATTCGTCGGTTACTATTTCAAAAGTAATCGGCAAGATTTTTATTTTCAGCATATTTGTCGGTTACTATTTTAAAAGTAATCGGCAAGATTTTTATTTTCAGCATATTCGTCGGTGACTATTTCAAAAGTAATCGGCAAGATTTTTATTTTCAACATATTTGTCGGTTACTATTTTAAAAGTAATCGACAAGATTTTTATTTTCAACATATTCGTCTGTTACTATTTCAAAAGTAATCGGAATGATTTATTTTCAGCACATTCGTCGGTTACTATTTCAAAAGTAATCGGCAAGATTTATTTTCAGCACATATTCGTCGGTTACTATTTCAAAAGTAATGGGCAAGACATTTATTTTCAGCACATTTGTCGGTTACTATTTCAATAGTAATCGGCATGATTTATTTTCAGCACATTCGTCGGTTACTATTTTAAAAGTAATCGACAAGATTTTTATTTTCAACATATTCGACGGTTACTATTTCAAAAGTAATCGGCAAGACTTTATTTTCAGCACATTCGTCCGTTGCTATTTCAAAAGTAATTGGCATGATTTTTATTTTCAACATATTCGTCGGTGACTATCTCAAAAGTAATCGGCAAGATTTTTATTTTCAGCATATTTGTCGGTTACTGTTTTAAAAGTAATCGACAAGATTTTTATTTTCAACATATTCGTCGGTTACTATTTCAAAAGTAATCGGCAAGACTTTATTTTCAGCACATTCGTTGGTTACTATTTCAAAAGTAATCGGCAAGATTTTTATTTTCAACATATTCGTTGGTGACTATTTCAAAAGTAATCGGCAAGATTTTTATTTTCAGCATATTTGTCGGTTACTATTTTAAAAGTAATCGGCAAGATTTTTATTTTCAGCATATTCGTCGGTGACTATTTCAAAAGTAATCGGCAAGATTTTTATTTTCAACATATTTGTCGGTTACTATTTTAAAAGTAATCGACAAGATTTTTATTTTCAACATATTCGTCAGTTACTATTTCAAAAGTAATCGGAATGATTTATTTTCAGCACATTCGTCGGTTACTATTTCAAAAGTAATCGGCAAGATTTATTTTCAGCACATATTCGTCGGTTACTATTTCAAAAGTAATGGGCAAGACTTTTATTTTCAGCACATTTGTCGGTTACTATTTCAATAGTAATCGGCATGATTTATTTTCAGCACATTCGTCGGTTACTATTTTAAAAGTAATCGACAAGATTTTTATTTTCAACATATTCGACGGTTACTATTTCAAAAGTAATTGGCATGATTTTTATTTTCAACATATTCGTCGGTGACTATCTCAAAAGTAATCGGCAAGATTTTTATTTTCAGCATATTTGTCGGTTACTGTTTTAAAAGTAATCGACAAGATTTTTATTTTCAACATATTCGTCGGTTACTATTTCAAAAGTAATCGGCAAGACTTTATTTTCAGCACATTCGTTGGTTACTATTTCAAAAGTAATCGGCAAGATTTTTATTTTCAACATATTCGTTGGTGATTATTTCAAAAGTAATCGGCAAGATTTTTATTTTCAGCATATTTGTCGGTTACTATTTTAAAAGTAATCGACAAGATTTTTATTTTCAACATATTCGTCGGTTCCTATTTCAAAAGTAATCGGCAAGACTTTATTTTCAGTACATTCGTTGGTTACTATTTTAAAAGTAATTGGTAAGATTTTTTTTTTCAACATATTCGTCACTTACTATTTCGAAAGTAATCGGCATGATTTATTTTCAGCACATTCGTCGGTTACTATTTCAAAAGTAATCGGCAAGATTTTTATTTTCAGCATATTCGTCGGTGACTATTTCAAAAGTAATCGGCAAGATTTTTATTTTCAACATATTTGTCGGTTACTATTTTAAAAGTAATCGACAAGATTTTTATTTTCAACATATTCGTCGGTTACTATTTCAAAAGTAATTGGCATGATTTATTTTCAGCACATTCGTCGGTTACTATTTCAAAAGTAATCGGCAAGATTTATTTTCAGCACATATTCGTCGGTTACTATTTCAAAAGTAATGGGCAAGACTTTTATTTTCAGCACATTTGTCGGTTACTATTTCAATAGTAATCGGCATGATTTATTTTCAGCACATTCGTCGGTTACTATTTTAAAAGTAATCGACAAGATTTTTATTTTCAACATATTCGACGGTTACTATTTCAAAAGTAATCGGCAAGACTTTATTTTCAGCACATTCGTCCGTTACTATTTCAAAAGTAATTGGCATGATTTTTATTTTCAACATATTCGTCGGTGACTATCTCAAAAGTAATCGGCAAGATTTTTATTTTCAGCATATTTGTCGGTTACTGTTTTAAAAGTAATCGACAAGATTTTTATTTTCAACATATTCGTCGGTTACTATTTCAAAAGTAATCGGCAAGACTTTATTTTCAGCACATTCGTTGGTTACTATTTCAAAAGTAATCGGCAAGATTTTTATTTTCAACATATTCGTTGGTGACTATTTCAAAAGTAATCGGCAAGATTTTTATTTTCAGCATATTTGTCGGTTACTATTTTAAAAGTAATCGACAAGATTTTTATTTTCAACATATTCGTCGGTTCCTATTTCAAAAGTAATCGGCAAGACTTTATTTTCAGTACATTCGTTGGTTACTATTTTAAAAGTAATTGGTAAGATTTTTTTTTTCAACATATTCGTCACTTACTATTTCGAAAGTAATCGGCATGATTTATTTTCAGCACATTCGTCGGTTACTATTTCAAAAGTAATCGGCAAGATTTTTATTTTCAGCATATTCGTCGGTGACTATTTCAAAAGTAATCGGCAAGATTTTTATTTTCAACATATTTGTCGGTTACTATTTTAAAAGTAATCGGCATGATTTATTTTCAACACATTCGTCGGTTACTATTTCAAAAGTAATCGGCATGATCTATTTTCTGCACATTCGTCGGTTACTATTTCAAAAGTAATCGGCATGATCTATTTTCTGCACATTCGTCGGTTACTATTTCAAAAGTAATCGGCAAGATTTTTATTTTCAGCATATTTGTCGGTTACTATTTTAAAAGTAATCGGCAAGATTTTTATTTTCAGCATATTCGTCGGTGACTATTTCAAAAGTAATCGGCAAGACTTTATTTTCAGCATATTCGTTGGTTACTATTTCAAAAGTAATCGGTAAGATTTTTATTTTCAACATATTCGTCGGGTACTATTTCAAAAGTAATCGGCAAGATTTATTTTCAGCACATATTCGTCGGTTACTATTTCAAAAGTAATGGGCAAGACTTTTATTTTCAGCACATTTGTCGGTTACTATTTCAAAAGTAATCGGCAAGACTTTATTTTCAGCACATTCGTTGGTTACTATTTCAAAAGTAATCGGCAAGATTTTTATTTTCAACATATTCGTTGGTGACTATTTCAAAAGTAATCGGCAAGATTTTTATTTTCAGCATATTTGTCGGTTACTATTTTAAAAGTAATCGGCAAGATTTTTATTTTCAGCATATTCGTCGGTGACTATTTCAAAAGTAATCGGCAAGATTTTTATTTTCAACATATTTGTCGGTTACTATTTTAAAAGTAATCGACAAGATTTTTATTTTCAACATATTCGTCAGTTACTATTTCAAAAGTAATCGGAATGATTTATTTTCAGCACATTCGTCGGTTACTATTTCAAAAGTAATCGGCAAGATTTATTTTCAGCACATATTCGTCGGTTACTATTTCAAAAGTAATGGGCAAGACTTTTATTTTCAGCACATTTGTCGGTTACTATTTCAATAGTAATCGGCATGATTTATTTTCAGCACATTCGTCGGTTACTATTTTAAAAGTAATCGACAAGATTTTTATTTTCAACATATTCGACGGTTACTATTTCAAAAGTAATTGGCATGATTTTTATTTTCAACATATTCGTCGGTGACTATCTCAAAAGTAATCGGCAAGATTTTTATTTTCAGCATATTTGTCGGTTACTGTTTTAAAAGTAATCGACAAGATTTTTATTTTCAACATATTCGTCGGTTACTATTTCAAAAGTAATCGGCAAGACTTTATTTTCAGCACATTCGTTGGTTACTATTTCAAAAGTAATCGGCAAGATTTTTATTTTCAACATATTCGTTGGTGATTATTTCAAAAGTAATCGGCAAGATTTTTATTTTCAGCATATTTGTCGGTTACTATTTTAAAAGTAATCGACAAGATTTTTATTTTCAACATATTCGTCGGTTCCTATTTCAAAAGTAATCGGCAAGACTTTATTTTCAGTACATTCGTTGGTTACTATTTTAAAAGTAATTGGTAAGATTTTTTTTTTCAACATATTCGTCACTTACTATTTCGAAAGTAATCGGCATGATTTATTTTCAGCACATTCGTCGGTTACTATTTCAAAAGTAATCGGCAAGATTTTTATTTTCAGCATATTCGTCGGTGACTATTTCAAAAGTAATCGGCAAGATTTTTATTTTCAACATATTTGTCGGTTACTATTTTAAAAGTAATCGACAAGATTTTTATTTTCAACATATTCGTCGGTTACTATTTCAAAAGTAATTGGCATGATTTATTTTCAGCACATTCGTCGGTTACTATTTCAAAAGTAATCGGCAAGATTTATTTTCAGCACATATTCGTCGGTTACTATTTCAAAAGTAATGGGCAAGACTTTTATTTTCAGCACATTTGTCGGTTACTATTTCAATAGTAATCGGCATGATTTATTTTCAGCACATTCGTCGGTTACTATTTTAAAAGTAATCGACAAGATTTTTATTTTCAACATATTCGACGGTTACTATTTCAAAAGTAATCGGCAAGACTTTATTTTCAGCACATTCGTCCGTTACTATTTCAAAAGTAATTGGCATGATTTTTATTTTCAACATATTCGTCGGTGACTATCTCAAAAGTAATCGGCAAGATTTTTATTTTCAGCATATTTGTCGGTTACTGTTTTAAAAGTAATCGACAAGATTTTTATTTTCAACATATTCGTCGGTTACTATTTCAAAAGTAATCGGCAAGACTTTATTTTCAGCACATTCGTTGGTTACTATTTCAAAAGTAATCGGCAAGATTTTTATTTTCAACATATTCGTTGGTGACTATTTCAAAAGTAATCGGCAAGATTTTTATTTTCAGCATATTTGTCGGTTACTATTTTAAAAGTAATCGACAAGATTTTTATTTTCAACATATTCGTCGGTTCCTATTTCAAAACTAATCGGCAAGACTTTATTTTCAGTACATTCGTTGGTTACTATTTTAAAAGTAATTGGTAAGATTTTTTTTTTCAACATATTCGTCACTTACTATTTCGAAAGTAATCGGCATGATTTATTTTCAGCACATTCGTCGGTTACTATTTCAAAAGTAATCGGCAAGATTTTTATTTTCAGCATATTCGTCGGTGACTATTTCAAAAGTAATCGGCAAGATTTTTATTTTCAACATATTTGTCGGTTACTATTTTAAAAGTAATCGGCATGATTTATTTTCAACACATTCGTCGGTTACTATTTCAAAAGTAATCGGCATGATCTATTTTCTGCACATTCGTCGGTTACTATTTCAAAAGTAATCGGCATGATCTATTTTCTGCACATTCGTCGGTTACTATTTCAAAAGTAATCGGCAAGATTTTTATTTTCAGCATATTTGTCGGTTACTATTTTAAAAGTAATCGGCAAGATTTTTATTTTCAGCATATTCGTCGGTGACTATTTCAAAAGTAATCGGCAAGACTTTATTTTCAGCATATTCGTTGGTTACTATTTCAAAAGTAATCGGTAAGATTTTTATTTTCAACATATTCGTCGGTTACTATTTCAAAAGTAATCGGCAAGATTTATTTTCAGCACATATTCGTCGGTTACTATTTCAAAAGTAATGGGCAAGACTTTTATTTTCAGCACATTTGTCGGTTACTATTTCAAAAGTAATCGGCAAGACTTTATTTTCAGCACATTCGTTGGTTACTATTTCAAAAGTAATCGGCAAGATTTTTATTTTCAACATATTCGTTGGTGACTATTTCAAAAGTAATCGGCAAGATTTTTATTTTCAGCATATTTGTCGGTTACTATTTTAAAAGTAATCGGCAAGATTTTTATTTTCAGCATATTCGTCGGTGACTATTTCAAAAGTAATCGGCAAGATTTTTATTTTCAACATATTTGTCGGTTACTATTTTAAAAGTAATCGACAAGATTTTTATTTTCAACATATTCGTCAGTTACTATTTCAAAAGTAATCGGAATGATTTATTTTCAGCACATTCGTCGGTTACTATTTCAAAAGTAATCGGCAAGATTTATTTTCAGCACATATTCGTCGGTTACTATTTCAAAGGTAATGGGCAAGACTTTTATTTTCAGCACATTTGTCGGTTACTATTTCAATAGTAATCGGCATGATTTATTTTCAGCACATTCGTCGGTTACTATTTTAAAAGTAATCGACAAGATTTTTATTTTCAACATATTCGACGGTTACTATTTCAAAAGTAATTGGCATGATTTTTATTTTCAACATATTCGTCGGTGACTATCTCAAAAGTAATCGGCAAGATTTTTATTTTCAGCATATTTGTCGGTTACTGTTTTAAAAGTAATCGACAAGATTTTTATTTTCAACATATTCGTCGGTTACTATTTCAAAAGTAATCGGCAAGACTTTATTTTCAGCACATTCGTTGGTTACTATTTCAAAAGTAATCGGCAAGATTTTTATTTTCAACATATTCGTTGGTGACTATTTCAAAAGTAATCGGCAAGATTTTTATTTTCAGCATATTTGTCGGTTACTATTTTAAAAGTAATCGACAAGATTTTTATTTTCAACATATTCGTCGGTTCCTATTTCAAAAGTAATCGGCAAGACTTTATTTTCAGTACATTCGTTGGTTACTATTTTAAAAGTAATTGGTAAGATTTTTTTTTTCAACATATTCGTCACTTACTATTTCGAAAGTAATCGGCATGATTTATTTTCAGCACATTCGTCGGTTACTATTTCAAAAGTAATCGGCAAGATTTTTATTTTCAGCATATTCGTCGGTGACTATTTCAAAAGTAATTGGCAAGATTTTTATTTTCAACATATTTGTCGGTTACTATTTTAAAAGTAATCGACAAGATTTTTATTTTCAACATATTCGTCGGTTACTATTTCAAAAGTAATTGGCATGATTTATTTTCAGCACATTCGTCGGTTACTATTTCAAAAGTAATCGGCAAGATTTATTTTCAGCACATATTCGTCGGTTACTATTTCAAAAGTAATGGGCAAGACTTTTATTTTCAGCACATTTGTCGGTTACTATTTCAATAGTAATCGGCATGATTTATTTTCAGCACATTCGTCGGTTACTATTTTAAAAGTAATCGACAAGATTTTTATTTTCAACATATTCGACGGTTACTATTTCAAAAGTAATCGGCAAGACTTTATTTTCAGCACATTCGTCCGTTACTATTTCAAAAGTAATTGGCATGATTTTTATTTTCAACATATTCGTCGGTGACTATCTCAAAAGTAATCGGCAAGATTTTTATTTTCAGCATATTTGTCGGTTACTGTTTTAAAAGTAATCGACAAGATTTTTATTTTCAACATATTCGTCGGTTACTATTTCAAAAGTAATCGGCAAGACTTTATTTTCAGCACATTCGTTGGTTACTATTTCAAAAGTAATCGGCAAGATTTTTATTTTCAACATATTCGTTGGTGACTATTTCAAAAGTAATCGGCAAGATTTTTATTTTCAGCATATTTGTCGGTTACTATTTTAAAAGTAATCGACAAGATTTTTATTTTCAACATATTCGTCGGTTCCTATTTCAAAAGTAATCGGCAAGACTTTATTTTCAGTACATTCGTTGGTTACTATTTTAAAAGTAATTGGTAAGATTTTTTTTTTCAACATATTCGTCACTTACTATTTCGAAAGTAATCGGCATGATTTATTTTCAGCACATTCGTCGGTTACTATTTCAAAAGTAATCGGCAAGATTTTTATTTTCAGCATATTCGTCGGTGACTATTTCAAAAGTAATCGGCAAGATTTTTATTTTCAACATATTTGTCGGTTACTATTTTAAAAGTAGTCGGCATGATTTATTTTCAACACATTCGTCGGTTACTATTTCAAAAGTAATCGGCATGATCTATTTTCTGCACATTCGTCGGTTACTATTTCAAAAGTAATCGGCATGATCTATTTTCTGCACATTCGTCGGTTACTATTTCAAAAGTAATCGGCAAGATTTTTATTTTCAGCATATTTGTCGGTTACTATTTTAAAAGTAATCGGCAAGATTTTTATTTTCAGCATATTCGTCGGTGACTATTTCAAAAGTAATCGGCAAGACTTTATTTTCAGCATATTCGTTGGTTACTATTTCAAAAGTAATCGGTAAGATTTTTATTTTCAACATATTCGTCGGTTACTATTTCAAAAGTAATCGGCAAGATTTATTTTCAGCACATATTCGTCGGTTACTATTTCAAAAGTAATGGGCAAGACTTTTATTTTCAGCACATTTGTCGGTTACTATTTCAATAGTAATCGGCATGATTTATTTTCAGCACATTCGTCGGTTACTATTTTAAAAGTAATCGGCATGATTTATTTTCAACACATTCGTCGGTTACTATTTCAAAAGTAATCGGCATGATCTATTTTCTGCACATTCGTCGGTTACTATTTCAAAAGTAATCGGCAAGATTTTTATTTTCAGCATATTTGTCGGTTACTATTTTAAAAGTAATCGGCAAGATTTTTATTTTCAGCATATTCGTCGGTGACTATTTCAAAAGTAATCGGCAAGACTTTATTTTCAGCATATTCGTTGGTTACTATTTCAAAAGTAATCGGTAAGATTTTTATTTTCAACATATTCGTCGGTTACTATTTCAAAAGTAATGGGCAAGATTTTTATTTTCAACATATTCGTTGGTGACTATTTCAAAAGTAATCGGCAAGATTTTTATTTTCAGCATATTTGTCGGTTACTATTTTAAAAGTAATCGACAAGATTTTTATTTTCAACATATTCGTCGGTTCCTATTTCAAAAGTAATCGGCAAGACTTTATTTTCAGTATATTCGTTGGTTACTATTTTAAAAGTAATTGGTAAGATTTTTTTTTTTCAACATATTCGTCAGTTACTATTTCGAAAGTAATCGGCATGATTTATTTTCAGCACATTCGTCGGTTACTATTTCAAAAGTAATCGGCAAGATTTTTATTTTCAGCATATTCGTCGGTGACTATTTCAAAAGTAATCGGCAAGATTTTTATTTTCAACATATTTGTCGGTTACTATTTTAAAAGTAATCGACAAGATTTTTATTTTCAACATATTCGTCGGTTACTATTTCAAAAGTAATCGGCATGATTTATTTTCAGCACATTCGTCGGTTACTATTTCAATAGTAATCGGCAAGATTTATTTTCAGCACATATTCGTCGGTTACTATTTCAAAAGTAATGGGCAAGACTTTTATTTTCAACACATTTGTCGGTTACTATTTCAATAGTAATCGGCATGATTTATTTTCAGCACATTCGTCGGTTACTATTTTAAAAGTAATCGACAAGATTTTTATTTTCAACATATTCGACGGTTACTATTTCAAAAGTAATCGGCAAGACTTTATTTTCAGCACATTCGTTCGTTACTATTTCAAAAGTAATTGGCATGATTTTTATTTTCAACATATTCGTCGGTGACTATCTCAAAAGTAATCGGCAAGATTTTTATTTTCAGCATATTTGTCGGTTACTGTTTTAAAAGTAATCGACAAGATTTTTATTTTCAACATATTCGTCGGTTACTATTTCAAAAGTAATCGGCAAGACTTTATTTTCAGCACATTCGTTGGTTACAATTTCAAAAGTAATCGGCAAGATTTTTATTTTCAACATATTCGTTGGTGACTATTTCAAAAGTAATCGGCATGATCTATTTTCTGCACATTCGTCGGTTACTATTTCAAAAGTAATCGGCAAGATTTTTATTTTCAGCATATTTGTCGGTTACTATTTTAAAAGTAATCGGCAAGATTTTTATTTTCAGCATATTCGTCGGTGACTATTTCAAAAGTAATCGGCAAGACTTTATTTTCAGCATATTCGTTGGTTACTATTTCAAAAGTAATCGGTAAGATTTTTATTTTCAACATATTCGTCGGTTACTATTTCAAAAGTAATGGGCAAGATTTTTATTTTCAACATATTCGTTGGTGACTATTTCAAAAGTAATCGGCAAGATTTTTATTTTCAGCATATTTGTCGGTTACTATTTTAAAAGTAATCGACAAGATTTTTATTTTCAACATATTCGTCGGTTCCTATTTCAAAAGTAATCGGCAAGACTTTATTTTCAGCACATTCGTCCGTTACTATTTCAAAAGTAATTGGCATGATTTTTATTTTCAACATATTCGTCGGTGACTATCTCAAAAGTAATCGGCAAGATTTTTATTTTCAGCATATTTGTCGGTTACTGTTTTAAAAGTAATCGACAAGATTTTTATTTTCAACATATTCGTCGGTTACTATTTCAAAAGTAATCGGCAAGACTTTATTTTCAGCACATTCGTTGGTTACTATTTCAAAAGTAATCGGCAAGATTTTTATTTTCAACATATTCGTTGGTGACTATTTCAAAAGTAATCGGCAAGATTTTTATTTTCAGCATATTTGTCGGTTACTATTTTAAAAGTAATCGACAAGATTTTTATTTTCAACATATTCGTCGGTTCCTATTTCAAAAGTAATCGGCAAGACTTTATTTTCAGTACATTCGTTGGTTACTATTTTAAAAGTAATTGGTAAGATTTTTTTTTTCAACATATTCGTCACTTACTATTTCGAAAGTAATCGGCATGATTTATTTTCAGCACATTCGTCGGTTACTATTTCAAAAGTAATCGGCAAGATTTTTATTTTCAGCATATTCGTCGGTGACTATTTCAAAAGTAATCGGCAAGATTTTTATTTTCAACATATTTGTCGGTTACTATTTTAAAAGTAGTCGGCATGATTTATTTTCAACACATTCGTCGGTTACTATTTCAAAAGTAATCGGCATGATCTATTTTCTGCACATTCGTCGGTTACTATTTCAAAAGTAATCGGCATGATCTATTTTCTGCACATTCGTCGGTTACTATTTCAAAAGTAATCGGCAAGATTTTTATTTTCAGCATATTTGTCGGTTACTATTTTAAAAGTAATCGGCAAGATTTTTATTTTCAGCATATTCGTCGGTGACTATTTCAAAAGTAATCGGCAAGACTTTATTTTCAGCATATTCGTTGGTTACTATTTCAAAAGTAATCGGTAAGATTTTTATTTTCAACATATTCGTCGGTTACTATTTCAAAAGTAATCGGCAAGATTTATTTTCAGCACATATTCGTCGGTTACTATTTCAAAAGTAATGGGCAAGACTTTTATTTTCAGCACATTTGTCGGTTACTATTTCAATAGTAATCGGCATGATTTATTTTCAGCACATTCGTCGGTTACTATTTTAAAAGTAATCGGCATGATTTATTTTCAACACATTCGTCGGTTACTATTTCAAAAGTAATCGGCATGATCTATTTTCTGCACATTCGTCGGTTACTATTTCAAAAGTAATCGGCAAGATTTTTATTTTCAGCATATTTGTCGGTTACTATTTTAAAAGTAATCGGCAAGATTTTTATTTTCAGCATATTCGTCGGTGACTATTTCAAAAGTAATCGGCAAGACTTTATTTTCAGCATATTCGTTGGTTACTATTTCAAAAGTAATCGGTAAGATTTTTATTTTCAACATATTCGTCGGTTACTATTTCAAAAGTAATGGGCAAGATTTTTATTTTCAACATATTCGTTGGTGACTATTTCAAAAGTAATCGGCAAGATTTTTATTTTCAGCATATTTGTCGGTTACTATTTTAAAAGTAATCGACAAGATTTTTATTTTCAACATATTCGTCGGTTCCTATTTCAAAAGTAATCGGCAAGACTTTATTTTCAGTATATTCGTTGGTTACTATTTTAAAAGTAATTGGTAAGATTTTTTTTTTTCAACATATTCGTCAGTTACTATTTCGAAAGTAATCGGCATGATTTATTTTCAGCACATTCGTCGGTTACTATTTCAAAAGTAATCGGCAAGATTTTTATTTTCAGCATATTCGTCGGTGACTATTTCAAAAGTAATCGGCAAGATTTTTATTTTCAACATATTTGTCGGTTACTATTTTAAAAGTAATCGACAAGATTTTTATTTTCAACATATTCGTCGGTTACTATTTCAAAAGTAATCGGCATGATTTATTTTCAGCACATTCGTCGGTTACTATTTCAATAGTAATCGGCAAGATTTATTTTCAGCACATATTCGTCGGTTACTATTTCAAAAGTAATGGGCAAGACTTTTATTTTCAACACATTTGTCGGTTACTATTTCAATAGTAATCGGCATGATTTATTTTCAGCACATTCGTCGGTTACTATTTTAAAAGTAATCGACAAGATTTTTATTTTCAACATATTCGACGGTTACTATTTCAAAAGTAATCGGCAAGACTTTATTTTCAGCACATTCGTTCGTTACTATTTCAAAAGTAATTGGCATGATTTTTATTTTCAACATATTCGTCGGTGACTATCTCAAAAGTAATCGGCAAGATTTTTATTTTCAGCATATTTGTCGGTTACTGTTTTAAAAGTAATCGACAAGATTTTTATTTTCAACATATTCGTCGGTTACTATTTCAAAAGTAATCGGCAAGACTTTATTTTCAGCACATTCGTTGGTTACAATTTCAAAAGTAATCGGCAAGATTTTTATTTTCAACATATTCGTTGGTGACTATTTCAAAAGTAATCGGCATGATCTATTTTCTGCACATTCGTCGGTTACTATTTCAAAAGTAATCGGCAAGATTTTTATTTTCAGCATATTTGTCGGTTACTATTTTAAAAGTAATCGGCAAGATTTTTATTTTCAGCATATTCGTCGGTGACTATTTCAAAAGTAATCGGCAAGACTTTATTTTCAGCATATTCGTTGGTTACTATTTCAAAAGTAATCGGTAAGATTTTTATTTTCAACATATTCGTCGGTTACTATTTCAAAAGTAATGGGCAAGATTTTTATTTTCAACATATTCGTTGGTGACTATTTCAAAAGTAATCGGCAAGATTTTTATTTTCAGCATATTTGTCGGTTACTATTTTAAAAGTAATCGACAAGATTTTTATTTTCAACATATTCGTCGGTTCCTATTTCAAAAGTAATCGGCAAGACTTTATTTTCAGTATATTCGTTGGTTACTATTTTAAAAGTAATTGGTAAGATTTTTTTTTTTCAACATATTCGTCAGTTACTATTTCGAAAGTAATCGGCATGATTTATTTTCAGCACATTCGTCGGTTACTATTTCAAAAGTAATCGGCAAGATTTTTATTTTCAGCATATTCGTCGGTGACTATTTCAAAAGTAATCGGCAAGATTTTTATTTTCAACATATTTGTCGGTTACTATTTTAAAAGTAATCGACAAGATTTTTATTTTCAACATATTCGTCGGTTACTATTTCAAAAGTAATCGGCATGATTTATTTTCAGCACATTCGTCGGTTACTATTTCAATAGTAATCGGCAAGATTTATTTTCAGCACATATTCGTCGGTTACTATTTCAAAAGTAATGGGCAAGACTTTTATTTTCAACACATTTGTCGGTTACTATTTCAATAGTAATCGGCATGATTTATTTTCAGCACATTCGTCGGTTACTATTTTAAAAGTAATCGACAAGATTTTTATTTTCAACATATTCGACGGTTACTATTTCAAAAGTAATCGGCAAGACTTTATTTTCAGCACATTCGTTCGTTACTATTTCAAAAGTAATTGGCATGATTTTTATTTTCAACATATTCGTCGGTGACTATCTCAAAAGTAATCGGCAAGATTTTTATTTTCAGCATATTTGTCGGTTACTGTTTTAAAAGTAATCGACAAGATTTTTATTTTCAACATATTCGTCGGTTACTATTTCAAAAGTAATCGGCAAGACTTTATTTTCAGCACATTCGTTGGTTACAATTTCAAAAGTAATCGGCAAGATTTTTATTTTCAACATATTCGTTGGTGACTATTTCAAAAGTAATCGGCAAGATTTTTATTTTCAGCATATTTGTCGGTTACTATTTTAAAAGTAATCGGCAAGATTTTTATTTTCAGCATATTCGTCGGTGACTATTTCAAAAGTAATCGGCAAGACTTTATTTTCAGCATATTCGTTGGTTACTATTTCAAAAGTAATCGGTAAGATTTTTATTTTCAACATATTCGTCGGTTACTATTTCAAAAGTAATCGGCAAGATTTATTTTCAGCACATATTCGTCGGTTACTATTTCAAAAGTAATGGGCAAGACTTTTATTTTCAGCACATTTGTCGGTTACTATTTCAATAGTAATCGGCATGATTTATTTTCAGCACATTCGTCGGTTACTATTTTAAAAGTAATCGGCATGATTTATTTTCAACACATTCGTCGGTTACTATTTCAAAAGTAATCGGCATGATCTATTTTCTGCACATTCGTCGGTTACTATTTCAAAAGTAATCGGCAAGATTTTTATTTTCAGCATATTTGTCGGTTACTATTTTAAAAGTAATCGGCAAGATTTTTATTTTCAGCATATTCGTCGGTGACTATTTCAAAAGTAATCGGCAAGACTTTATTTTCAGCATATTCGTTGGTTACTATTTCAAAAGTAATCGGTAAGATTTTTATTTTCAACATATTCGTCGGTTACTATTTCAAAAGTAATGGGCAAGATTTTTATTTTCAACATATTCGTTGGTGACTATTTCAAAAGTAATCGGCAAGATTTTTATTTTCAGCATATTTGTCGGTTACTATTTTAAAAGTAATCGACAAGATTTTTATTTTCAACATATTCGTCGGTTCCTATTTCAAAAGTAATCGGCAAGACTTTATTTTCAGTATATTCGTTGGTTACTATTTTAAAAGTAATTGGTAAGATTTTTTTTTTTCAACATATTCGTCACTTACTATTTCGAAAGTAATCGGCATGATTTATTTTCAGCACATTCGTCGGTTACTATTTCAAAAGTAATCGGCAAGATTTTTATTTTCAGCATATTCGTCGGTGACTATTTCAAAAGTAATCGGCAAGATTTTTATTTTCAACATATTTGTCGGTTACTATTTTAAAAGTAATCGACAAGATTTTTATTTTCAACATATTCGTCGGTTACTATTTCAAAAGTAATCGGCATGATTTATTTTCAGCACATTCGTCGGTTACTATTTCAATAGTAATCGGCAAGATTTATTTTCAGCACATATTCGTCGGTTACTATTTCAAAAGTAATGGGCAAGACTTTTATTTTCAACACATTTGTCGGTTACTATTTCAATAGTAATCGACATGATTTATTTTCAGCACATTCGTCGGTTACTATTTTAAAAGTAATCGACAAGATTTTTATTTTCAACATATTCGACGGTTACTATTTCAAAAGTAATCGGCAAGACTTTATTTTCAGCACATTCGTTCGTTACTATTTCAAAAGTAATTGGCATGATTTTTATTTTCAACATATTCGTCGGTGACTATCTCAAAAGTAATCGGCAAGATTTTTATTTTCAGCATATTTGTCGGTTACTGTTTTAAAAGTAATCGACAAGATTTTTATTTTCAACATATTCGTCGGTTACTATTTCAAAAGTAATCGGCAAGACTTTATTTTCAGCACATTCGTTGGTTACTATTTCAAAAGTAATCGGCAAGATTTTTATTTTCAACATATTCGTTGGTGACTATTTCAAAAGTAATCGGCAAGATTTTTATTTTCAGCATATTTGTCGGTTACTATTTTAAAAGTAATCGACATGATTTTTATTTTCAACATATTCGTCGGTTCCTATTTCAAAAGTAATCGGCAAGACTTTATTTTCAGTACATTCGTTGGTTACTATTTTAAAAGTAATTGGTAAGATTTTTTTTTTCAACATATTCGTCACTTACTATTTCGAAAGTAATCGGCATGATTTATTTTCAGCACATTCGTCGGTTACTATTTCAAAAGTAATCGGCAAGATTTTTATTTTCAGCATATTCGTCGGTGACAATTTCAAAAGTAATCGGCAAGATTTTTATTTTCAACATATTTGTCGGTTACTATTTTAAAAGTAATCGACATGATTTATTTTCAACACATTCGTCGGTTACTATTTCAAAAGTAATCGGCATGATCTATTTTCTGCACATTCGTCGGTTACTATTTCAAAAGTAATCGGCAAGATTTTTATTTTCAGCATATTTGTCGGTTACTATTTTAAAAGTAATCGGCAAGATTTTTATTTTCAGCATATTCGTCGGTGACTATTTCAAAAGTAATCGGCAAGACTTTATTTTCAGCATATTCGTTGGTTACTATTTCAAAAGTAATCGGTAAGATTTTTATTTTCAACATATTCGTCGGTTACTATTTCAAAAGTAATCGACATGATTTATTTTCAGCACATTCGTCGGTTACTATTTCAAAAGTAATCGGCAAGATTTATTTTCAGCACATATTCGTCGGTTACTATTTCAAAAGTAATCGGCATGATTTATTTTCAGCACATTCGTCAGGTTACTATTTCAAAAGTAATCGGCAAGACTTTATATTCAACACATTCGTCGGTTACTATTTCAAAAGTAATCAGCAAAATTTTTATATCCAGCATATTCGTCGGTTACTATTTCAAAGGTAATCGGCAAGATTTATTTTCAGCACATTCGTCGGTTACTATTTCAAAAGTAATCGACATGATTTATTTTCAGCACATTCGTCGGTTACTATTTCAAAAGTAATCGGCAAGATTTATTTTCAGCACATATTCGTCGGTTACTATTTCAAAAGTAATGGGCAAGACTTTTATTTTCAGCACATTTGTCGGTTACTATTTCAATAGTAATCGGCATGATTTATTTTCAGCACATTCGTCGGTTACTATTTTAAAAGTAATCGGCATGATTTATTTTCAACACATTCGTCGGTTACTATTTCAAAAGTAATCGGCATGATCTATTTTCTGCACATTCGTCGGTTACTATTTCAAAAGTAATCAGCAAGATTTTTATTTTCAGCATATTTGTCGGTTACTATTTTAAAAGTAATCGGCAAGATTTTTATTTTCAGCATATTCGTCGGTGACTATTTCAAAAGTAATCGGCAAGACTTTATTTTCAGCATATTCGTTGGTTACTATTTCAAAAGTAATCGGTAAGATTTTTATTTTCAACATATTCGTCGGTTACTATTTCCAAAGTAATCGGCATGATTTATTTTCAGCACATTCGTCGGTTACTATTTCAAAAGTAATCGGGAAGATTTATTTTCAGCACATATTCGTCGGTTACTATTTCAAAAGTAATGGGCAAGACTTTTATTTTCGGCACATTTGTCGGTTACTATTTCAATAGTAATCGGCATGATTTATTTTCAGCACATTCGTCGGTTACTATTTTAAAAGTAATCGGCATGATTTATTTTCAACACATTCGTCGGTTACTATTTCAAAAGTAATCGGCATGATCTATTTTCTGCACATTCGTCGGTTACTATTTCAAAAGTAATCGGCAAGATTTTTATTTTCAGCATATTTGTCGGTTACTATTTTAAAAGTAATCGGCAAGATTTTTATTTTCAGCATATTCGTCGGTGACTATTTCAAAAGTAATCGGCAAGATTTTTATTTTCAACATATTTGTCGGTTACTATTTTAAAAGTAATCGACAAGATTTTTATTTTCAACATATTCGTCGGTTACTATTTCAAAAGTAATCGGAATGATTTATTTTCAGCACATTCGTCGGTTACTATTTCAAAAGTAATCGGCAAGATTTATTTTCAGCACATATTCGTCGGTTACTATTTCAAAAGTAATGGGCAAGACTTTTATTTTCAGCACATTTGTCGGTTACTATTTCAATAGTAATCGGCATGATTTATTTTCAGCACATTCGTCGGTTACTATTTTAAAAGTAATCGACAAGATTTTTATTTTCAACATATTCGACGGCTACTATTTCAAAAGTAATCGGCAAGACTTTATTTTCAGCACATTCGTCCGTTACTATTTCAAAAGTAATTGGCATGATTTTTATTTTCAACATATTCGTCGGTGACTATCTCAAAAGTAATCGGCAAGATTTTTATTTTCAGCATATTTGTCGGTTACTGTTTTAAAAGTAATCGACAAGATTTTTATTTTCAACATATTCGTCGGTTACTATTTCAAAAGTAATCGGCAAGACTTTATTTTCAGCACATTCGTTGGTTACTATTTCAAAAGTAATCGGCAAGATTTTTATTTTCAACATATTCGTTGGTGACTATTTCAAAAGTAATCGGCAAGATTTTTATTTTCAGCATATTTGTCGGTTACTATTTTAAAAGTAATCGACAAGATTTTTATTTTCAACATATTCGTCGGTTCCTATTTCAAAAGTAATCGGCAAGACTTTATTTTCAGTACATTCGTTGGTTACTATTTTAAAAGTAATTGGTAAGATTTTTTTTTTCAACATATTCGTCACTTACTATTTCGAAAGTAATCGGCATGATTTATTTTCAGCACATTCGTCGGTTACTATTTCAAAAGTAATCGGCAAGATTTTTATTTTCAGCATATTCGTCGGTGACTATTTCAAAAGTAATCGGCAAGATTTTTATTTTCAACATATTTGTCGGTTACTATTTTAAAAGTAATCGACAAGATTATTATTTTCAACATATTCGTCGGTTACTATTTCAAAAGTAATCGGCATGATTTATTTTCAGCACATTCGTCGGTTACTATTTCAAAAGTAATCGGCAAGATTTATTTTCAGCACATATTCGTCGGTTACTATTTCAAAAGTAATGGGCAAGACTTTTATTTTCAGCACATTTGTCGGTTACTATTTCAATAGTAATCGGCATGATTTATTTTCAGCACATTCGTCGGTTACTATTTTAAAAGTAATCGGCATGATTTATTTTCAACACATTCGTCGGTTACTATTTCAAAAGTAATCGGCATGATCTATTTTCTGCACATTCGTCGGTTACTATTTCAAAAGTAATCAGCAAGATTTTTATTTTCAGCATATTTGTCGGTTACTATTTTAAAAGTAATCGGCAAGATTTTTATTTTCAGCATATTCGTCGGTGACTATTTCAAAAGTAATCGGCAAGACTTTATTTTCAGCATATTCGTTGGTTACTATTTCAAAAGTAATCGGTAAGATTTTTATTTTCAACATATTCGTCGGTTACTATTTCCAAAGTAATCGGCATGATTTATTTTCAGCACATTCGTCGGTTACTATTTCAAAAGTAATCGCGAAGATTTATTTTCAGCACATATTCGTCGGTTACTATTTCAAAAGTAATGGGCAAGACTTTTATTTTCGGCACATTTGTCGGTTACTATTTCAATAGTAATCGGCATGATTTATTTTCAGCACATTTGTCGGTTACTATTTCAATAGTAATCGGCATGATTTATTTTCAGCACATTCGTCGGTTACTATTTTAAAAGTAATCGACAAGATTTTTATTTTCAACATATTCGACGGCTACTATTTCAAAAGTAATCGGCAAGACTTTATTTTCAGCACATTCGTCCGTTACTATTTCAAAAGTAATTGGCATGATTTTTATTTTCAACATATTCGTCGGTGACTATCTCAAAAGTAATCGGCAAGATTTTTATTTTCAGCATATTTGTCGGTTACTGTTTTAAAAGTAATCGACAAGATTTTTATTTTCAACATATTCGTCGGTTACTATTTCAAAAGTAATCGGCAAGACTTTATTTTCAGCACATTCGTTGGTTACTATTTCAAAAGTAATCGGCAAGATTTTTATTTTCAACATATTCGTTGGTGACTATTTCAAAAGTAATCGGCAAGATTTTTATTTTCAGCATATTTGTCGGTTACTATTTTAAAAGTAATCGACAAGATTTTTATTTTCAACATATTCGTCGGTTCCTATTTCAAAAGTAATCGGCAAGACTTTATTTTTAGTACATTCGTTGGTTACTATTTTAAAAGTAATTGGTAAGATTTTTTTTTTCAACATATTCGTCACTTACTATTTCGAAAGTAATCGGCATGATTTATTTTCAGCACATTCGTCGGTTACTATTTCAAAAGTAATCGGCAAGATTTTTATTTTCAGCATATTCGTCGGTGACTATTTCAAAAGTAATCGGCAAGATTTTTATTTTCAACATATTTGTCGGTTACTATTTTAAAAGTAATCGACAAGATTATTATTTTCAACATATTCGTCGGTTACTATTTCAAAAGTAATCGGCATGATTTATTTTCAGCACATTCGTCGGTTACTATTTCAAAAGTAATCGGCAAGATTTATTTTCAGCACATATTCGTCGGTTACTATTTCAAAAGTAATGGGCAAGACTTTTATTTTCAGCACATTTGTCGGTTACTATTTCAATAGTAATCGGCATGATTTATTTTCAGCACATTCGTCGGTTACTATTTTAAAAGTAATCGGCATGATTTATTTTCAACACATTCGTCGGTTACTATTTCAAAAGTAATCGGCATGATCTATTTTCTGCACATTCGTCGGTTACTATTTCAAAAGTAATCAGCAAGATTTTTATTTTCAGCATATTTGTCGGTTACTATTTTAAAAGTAATCGGCAAGATTTTTATTTTCAGCATATTCGTCGGTGACTATTTCAAAAGTAATCGGCAAGACTTTATTTTCAGCATATTCGTTGGTTACTATTTCAAAAGTAATCGGTAAGATTTTTATTTTCAACATATTCGTCGGTTACTATTTCCAAAGTAATCGGCATGATTTATTTTCAGCACATTCGTCGGTTACTATTTCAAAAGTAATCGGGAAGATTTATTTTCAGCACATATTCGTCGGTTACTATTTCAAAAGTAATGGGCAAGACTTTTATTTTCGGCACATTTGTCGGTTACTATTTCAATAGTAATCGGCATGATTTATTTTCAGCACATTTGTCGGTTACTATTTCAATAGTAATCGGCATGATTTATTTTCAGCACATTCGTCGGTTACTATTTTAAAAGTAATCGACAAGATTTTTATTTTCAACATATTCGACGGCTACTATTTCAAAAGTAATCGGCAAGACTTTATTTTCAGCACATTCGTCCGTTACTATTTCAAAAGTAATTGGCATGATTTTTATTTTCAACATATTCGTCGGTGACTATCTCAAAAGTAATCGGCAAGATTTTTATTTTCAGCATATTTGTCGGTTACTGTTTTAAAAGTAATCGACAAGATTTTTATTTTCA
Source organism: Medicago lupulina (assembly GCA_958299785.1). Classification (NCBI taxonomy): domain Eukaryota; kingdom Viridiplantae; phylum Streptophyta; class Magnoliopsida; order Fabales; family Fabaceae; genus Medicago; species Medicago lupulina. Next base: position 48,155,553 of record OY283139.1, on the reverse strand, counting down.
ACATATTCGTCGGTTACTATTTCAAAAGTAATCGGCAAGACTTTATTTTCAGCACATTCGTTGGTTACTATTTCAAAAGTAATCGGCAAGATTTTTATTTTCAACATATTCGTTGGTGACTATTTCAAAAGTAATCGGCAAGATTTTTATTTTCAGCATATTTGTCGGTTACTATTTTAAAAGTAATCGACAAGATTTTTATTTTCAACATATTCGTCGGTTCCTATTTCAAAAGTAATCGGCAAGACTTTATTTTCAGTACATTCGTTGGTTACTATTTTAAAAGTAATTGGTAAGATTTTTTTTTTCAACATATTCGTCACTTACTATTTCGAAAGTAATCGGCATGATTTATTTTCAGCACATTCGTCGGTTACTATTTCAAAAGTAATCGGCAAGATTTTTATTTTCAGCATATTCGTCGGTGACTATTTCAAAAGTAATCGGCAAGATTTTTATTTTCAACATATTTGTCGGTTACTATTTTAAAAGTAATCGACAAGATTATTATTTTCAACATATTCGTCGGTTACTATTTCAAAAGTAATCGGCATGATTTATTTTCAGCACATTCGTCGGTTACTATTTCAAAAGTAATCGGCAAGATTTATTTTCAGCACATATTCGTCGGTTACTATTTCAAAAGTAATGGGCAAGACTTTTATTTTCAGCACATTTGTCGGTTACTATTTCAATAGTAATCGGCATGATTTATTTTCAGCACATTCGTCGGTTACTATTTTAAAAGTAATCGGCATGATTTATTTTCAACACATTCGTCGGTTACTATTTCAAAAGTAATCGGCATGATCTATTTTCTGCACATTCGTCGGTTACTATTTCAAAAGTAATCAGCAAGATTTTTATTTTCAGCATATTTGTCGGTTACTATTTTAAAAGTAATCGGCAAGATTTTTATTTTCAGCATATTCGTCGGTGACTATTTCAAAAGTAATCGGCAAGACTTTATTTTCAGCATATTCGTTGGTTACTATTTCAAAAGTAATCGGTAAGATTTTTATTTTCAACATATTCGTCGGTTACTATTTCCAAAGTAATCGGCATGATTTATTTTCAGCACATTCGTCGGTTACTATTTCAAAAGTAATCGGGAAGATTTATTTTCAGCACATATTCGTCGGTTACTATTTCAAAAGTAATGGGCAAGACTTTTATTTTCGGCACATTTGTCGGTTACTATTTCAATAGTAATCGGCATGATTTATTTTCAGCACATTCGTCGGTTACTATTTTAAAAGTAATCGGCATGATTTATTTTCAACACATTCGTCGGTTACTATTTGAAAAGTAATCGGCATGATCTATTTTCTGCACATTCGTCGGTTACTATTTCAAAAGTAATCGGCAAGATTTTTATTTTCAGCATATTTGTCGGTTACTATTTTAAAAGTAATCGGCAAGATTTTTATTTTCAGCATATTCGTCGGTGACTATTTCAAAAGTAATCGGCAAGATTTTTATTTTCAACATATTTGTCGGTTACTATTTTAAAAGTAATCGACAAGATTTTTATTTTCAACATATTCGTCGGTTACTATTTCAAAAGTAATCGGAATGATTTATTTTCAGCACATTCGTCGGTTACTATTTCAAAAGTAATCGGCAAGATTTATTTTCAGCACATATTCGTCGGTTACTATTTCAAAAGTAATGGGCAAGACTTTTATTTTCAGCACATTTGTCGGTTACTATTTCAATAGTAATCGGCATGATTTATTTTCAGCACATTCGTCGGTTACTATTTTAAAAGTAATCGACAAGATTTTTATTTTCAACATATTCGACGGCTACTATTTCAAAAGTAATCGGCAAGACTTTATTTTCAGCACATTCGTCCGTTACTATTTCAAAAGTAATTGGCATGATTTTTATTTTCAACATATTCGTCGGTGACTATCTCAAAAGTAATCGGCAAGATTTTTATTTTCAGCATATTTGTCGGTTACTGTTTTAAAAGTAATCGACAAGATTTTTATTTTCAACATATTCGTCGGTTACTATTTCAAAAGTAATCGGCAAGACTTTATTTTCAGCACATTCGTTGGTTACTATTTCAAAAGTAATCGGCAAGATTTTTATTTTCAACATATTCGTTGGTGACTATTTCAAAAGTAATCGGCAAGATTTTTATTTTCAGCATATTTGTCGGTTACTATTTTAAAAGTAATCGACAAGATTTTTATTTTCAACATATTCGTCGGTTCCTATTTCAAAAGTAATCGGCAAGACTTTATTTTCAGTACATTCGTTGGTTACTATTTTAAAAGTAATTGGTAAGATTTTTTTTTTCAACATATTCGTCACTTACTATTTCGAAAGTAATCGGCATGATTTATTTTCAGCACATTCGTCGGTTACTATTTCAAAAGTAATCGGCAAGATTTTTATTTTCAGCATATTCGTCGGTGACTATTTCAAAAGTAATCGGCAAGATTTTTATTTTCAACATATTTGTCGGTTACTATTTTAAAAGTAATCGACAAGATTATTATTTTCAACATATTCGTCGGTTACTATTTCAAAAGTAATCGGCATGATTTATTTTCAGCACATTCGTCGGTTACTATTTCAAAAGTAATCGGCAAGATTTATTTTCAGCACATATTCGTCGGTTACTATTTCAAAAGTAATGGGCAAGACTTTTATTTTCAGCACATTTGTCGGTTACTATTTCAATAGTAATCGGCATGATTTATTTTCAGCACATTCGTCGGTTACTATTTTAAAAGTAATCGGCATGATTTATTTTCAACACATTCGTCGGTTACTATTTCAAAAGTAATCGGCATGATCTATTTTCTGCACATTCGTCGGTTACTATTTCAAAAGTAATCGGCAAGATTTTTATTTTCAGCATATTTGTCGGTTACTATTTTAAAAGTAATCGGCAAGATTTTTATTTTCAGCATATTCGTCGGTGACTATTTCAAAAGTAATCGGCAAGACTTTATTTTCAGCATATTCGTTGGTTACTATTTCAAAAGTAATCGGTAAGATTTTTATTTTCAACATATTCGTCGGTTACTATTTCAAAAGTAATCGGCATGATTTATTTTCAGCACATTCGTCGGTTACTATTTCAAAAGTAATCGGCAAGATTTATTTTCAGCACATATTCGTCGGTTACTATTTCAAAAGTAATGGGCAAGACTTTTATTTTCGGCACATTTGTCGGTTACTATTTCAATAGTAATCGGCATGATTTATTTTCAGCACATTCGTCGGTTACTACTTTAAAAGTAATCGGCATGATTTATTTTCAACACATTCGTCGGTTACTATTTCAAAAGTAATCGGCATGATCTATTTTCTGCACATTCGTCGGTTACTATTTCAAAAGTAATCGGCAAGATTTTTATTTTCAGCATATTTGTCGGTTACTATTTTAAAAGTAATCGGCAAGATTTTTATTTTCAGCATATTCGTCGGTGACTATTTCAAAAGTAATCGGCAAGATTTTTATTTTCAACATATTTGTCGGTTACTATTTTAAAAGTAATCGACAAGATTTTTATTTTCAACATATTCGTCGGTTACTATTTCAAAAGTAATCGGAATGATTTATTTTCAGCACATTCGTCGGTTACTATTTCAAAAGTAATCGGCAAGATTTATTTTCAGCACATATTCGTCGGTTACTATTTCAAAAGTAATGGGCAAGACTTTTATTTTCAGCACATTTGTCGGTTACTATTTCAATAGTAATCGGCATGATTTATTTTCAGCACATTCGTCGGTTACTATTTTAAAAGTAATCGACAAGATTTTTATTTTCAACATATTCGACGGTTACTATTTCAAAAGTAATCGGCAAGACTTTATTTTCAGCACATTCGTCCGTTACTATTTCAAAAGTAATTGGCATGATTTTTATTTTCAACATATTCGTCGGTGACTATCTCAAAAGTAATCGGCAAGATTTTTATTTTCAGCATATTTGTCGGTTACTGTTTTAAAAGTAATCGACAAGATTTTTATTTTCAACATATTCGTCGGTTACTATTTCAAAAGTAATCGGCAAGACTTTATTTTCAGCACATTCGTTGGTTACTATTTCAAAAGTAATCGGCAAGATTTTTATTTTCAACATATTCGTTGGTGACTATTTCAAAAGTAATCGGCAAGATTTTTATTTTCAGCATATTTGTCGGTTACTATTTTAAAAGTAATCGACAAGATTTTTATTTTCAACATATTCGTCGGTTCCTATTTCAAAAGTAATCGGCAAGACTTTATTTTCAGTACATTCGTTGGTTACTATTTTAAAAGTAATTGGTAAGATTTTTTTTTTCAACATATTCGTCACTTACTATTTCGAAAGTAATCGGCATGATTTATTTTCAGCACATTCGTTGGTTACTATTTCAAAAGTAATCGGCAAGATTTTTATTTTCAGCATATTCGTCGGTGACTATTTCAAAAGTAATCGGCAAGATTTTTATTTTCAACATATTTGTCGGTTAGTATTTTAAAAGTAATCGACAAGATTTTTATTTTCAACATATTCGTCGGTTACTATTTCAAAAGTAATCGGCATGATTTATTTTCAGCACATTCGTCGGTTACTATTTCAAAAGTAATCGGCAAGATTTATTTTCAGCACATATTCGTCGGTTACTATTTCAAAAGTAATGGGCAAGACTTTTATTTTCAGCACATTTGTCGGTTACTATTTCAATAGTTATCAGCATGATTTATTTTCAGCACATTCGTCGGTTACTATTTTAAAAGTAATCGACAAGATTTTTATTTTCAACATATTCGACGGTTACTATTTCAAAAGTAATCGGCAAGACTTTATTTTCAGCACATTCGTCCGTTACTATTTCAAAAGTAATTGGCATGATTTTTATTTTCAACATATTCGTCGGTGACTATCTCAAAAGTAATCGGCAAGATTTTTATTTTCAGCATATTTGTCGGTTACTGTTTTAAAAGTAATTGACAAGATTTTTATTTTCAACATATTCGTCAGTTACTATTTCAAAAGTAATCGGCAAGACTTTATTTTCAGCACATTCGTTGGTTACTATTTCAAAAGTAATCGGCAAGATTTTTATTTTCAACATATTCGTTGGTGACTATTTCAAAAGTAATCGGCAAGATTTTTATTTTCAGCATATTTGTCGGTTACTATTTTAAAAGTAATCGACAAGATTTTTATTTTCAACATATTCGTCGGTTCCTATTTCAAAAGTAATCGGCAAGACTTTATTTTCAGTACATTCGTTGGTTACTATTTTAAAAGTAATTGGTAAGATTTTTTTTTTCAACATATTCGTCACTTACTATTTCGAAAGTAATCGGCATGATTTATTTTCAGCACATTCGTCGGTTACTATTTCAAAAGTAATCGGCAAGATTTTTATTTTCAGCATATTCGTCGGTGACTATTTCAAAAGTAATCGGCAAGATTTTTATTTTCAACATATTTGTCGGTTACTATTTTAAAAGTAATCGACAAGATTTTTATTTTCAACATATTCGTCGGTTACTATTTCAAAAGTAATCGGCATGATTTATTTTCAGCACATTCGTCGGTTACTATTTCAAAAGTAATCGGCAAGATTTATTTTCAGCACATATTCGTCGGTTACTATTTCAAAAGTAATGGGCAAGACTTTTATTTTCAGCACATTTGTCGGTTACTATTTCAATAGTAATCGGCATGATTTATTTTCAGCACATTCGTCGGTTACTATTTTAAAAGTAATCGGCATGATTTATTTTCAACACATTCGTCGGTTACTATTTCAAAAGTAATCGGCATGATCTATTTTCTGCACATTCGTCGGTTACTATTTCAAAAGTAATCGGCAAGATTTTTATTTTCAGCATATTTGTCGGTTACTATTTTAAAAGTAATCGGCAAGATTTTTATTTTCAGCATATTCGTCGGTGACTATTTCAAAAGTAATCGGCAAGACTTTATTTTCAGCATATTCGTTGGTTACTATTTCAAAAGTAATCGGTAAGATTTTTATTTTCAACATATTCGTCGGTTACTATTTCAAAAGTAATCGGCATGATTTATTTTCAGCACATTCGTCGGTTACTATTTCAAAAGTAATCGGCAAGATTTATTTTCAGCACATATTCGTCGGTTACTATTTCAAAAGTAATGGGCAAGACTTTTATTTTCGGCACATTTGTCGGTTACTATTTCAATAGTAATCGGCATGATTTATTTTCAGCACATTCGTCGGTTACTACTTTAAAAGTAATCGGCATGATTTATTTTCAACACATTCGTCGGTTACTATTTCAAAAGTAATCGGCATGATCTATTTTCTGCACATTCGTCGGTTACTATTTCAAAAGTAATCGGCAAGATTTTTATTTTCAGCATATTTGTCGGTTACTATTTTAAAAGTAATCGGCAAGATTTTTATTTTCAGCATATTCGTCGGTGACTATTTCAAAAGTAATCGGCAAGATTTTTATTTTCAACATATTTGTCGGTTACTATTTTAAAAGTAATCGACAAGATTTTTATTTTCAACATATTCGTCGGTTACTATTTCAAAAGTAATCGGAATGATTTATTTTCAGCACATTCGTCGGTTACTATTTCAAAAGTAATCGGCAAGATTTATTTTCAGCACATATTCGTCGGTTACTATTTCAAAAGTAATGGGCAAGACTTTTATTTTCAGCACATTCGTCGGTTACTATTTCAATAGTAATCGGCATGATTTATTTTCAGCACATTCGTCGGTTACTATTTTAAAAGTAATCGACAAGATTTTTATTTTCAACATATTCGACGGTTACTATTTCAAAAGTAATCGGCAAGACTTTATTTTCAGCACATTCGTCCGTTACTATTTCAAAAGTAATTGGCATGATTTTTATTTTCAACATATTCGTCGGTGACTATCTCAAAAGTAATCGGCAAGATTTTTATTTTCAGCATATTTGTCGGTTACTGTTTTAAAAGTAATCGACAAGATTTTTATTTTCAACATATTCGTCGGTTACTATTTCAAAAGTAATCGGCAAGACTTTATTTTCAGCACATTCGTTGGTTACTATTTCAAAAGTAATCGGCAAGATTTTTATTTTCAACATATTCGTTGGTGACTATTTCAAAAGTAATCGGCAAGATTTTTATTTTCAGCATATTTGTCGGTTACTATTTTAAAAGTAATCGACAAGATTTTTATTTTCAACATATTCGTCGGTTCCTATTTCAAAAGTAATCGGCAAGACTTTATTTTCAGTACATTCGTTGGTTACTATTTTAAAAGTAATTGGTAAGATTTTTTTTTTCAACATATTCGTCACTTACTATTTCGAAAGTAATCGGCATGATTTATTTTCAGCACATTCGTCGGTTACTATTTCAAAAGTAATCGGCAAGATTTTTATTTTCAGCATATTCGTCGGTGACTATTTCAAAAGTAATCGGCAAGATTTTTATTTTCAACATATTTGTCGGTTACTATTTTAAAAGTAATCGACAAGATTTTTATTTTCAACATATTCGTCGGTTACTATTTCAAAAGTAATCGGCATGATTTATTTTCAGCACATTCGTCGGTTACTATTTCAAAAGTAATCGGCAAGATTTATTTTCAGCACATATTCGTCGGTTACTATTTCAAAAGTAATGGGCAAGACTTTTATTTTCAGCACATTTGTCGGTTACTATTTCAATAGTAATCGGCATGATTTATTTTCAGCACATTCGTCGGTTACTATTTTAAAAGTAATCGGCATGATTTATTTTCAACACATTCGTCGGTTACTATTTCAAAAGTAATCGGCATGATCTATTTTCTGCACATTCGTCGGTTACTATTTCAAAAGTAATCGGCAAGATTTTTATTTTCAGCATATTTGTCGGTTACTATTTTAAAAGTAATCGGCAAGATTTTTATTTTCAGCATATTCGTCGGTGACTATTTCAAAAGTAATCGGCAAGACTTTATTTTCAGCATATTCGTTGGTTACTATTTCAAAAGTAATCGGTAAGATTTTTATTTTCAACATATTCGTCGGTTACTATTTCAAAAGTAATCGGCATGATTTATTTTCAGCACATTCGTCGGTTACTATTTCAAAAGTAATCGGCAAGATTTATTTTCAGCACATATTCGTCGGTTACTATTTCAAAAGTAATGGGCAAGACTTTTATTTTCGGCACATTTGTCGGTTACTATTTCAATAGTAATCGGCATGATTTATTTTCAGCACATTCGTCGGTTACTACTTTAAAAGTAATCGGCATGATTTATTTTCAACACATTCGTCGGTTACTATTTCAAAAGTAATCGGCATGATCTATTTTCTGCACATTCGTCGGTTACTATTTCAAAAGTAATCGGCAAGATTTTTATTTTCAGCATATTTGTCGGTTACTATTTTAAAAGTAATCGGCAAGATTTTTATTTTCAGCATATTCGTCGGTGACTATTTCAAAAGTAATCGGCAAGATTTTTATTTTCAACATATTTGTCGGTTACTATTTTAAAAGTAATCGACAAGATTTTTATTTTCAACATATTCGTCGGTTACTATTTCAAAAGTAATCGGAATGATTTATTTTCAGCACATTCGTCGGTTACTATTTCAAAAGTAATCGGCAAGATTTATTTTCAGCACATATTCGTCGGTTACTATTTCAAAAGTAATGGGCAAGACTTTTATTTTCAGCACATTTGTCGGTTACTATTTCAATAGTAATCGGCATGATTTATTTTCAGCACATTCGTCGGTTACTATTTTAAAAGTAATCGACAAGATTTTTATTTTCAACATATTCGACGGTTACTATTTCAAAAGTAATCGGCAAGACTTTATTTTCAGCACATTCGTCCGTTACTATTTCAAAAGTAATTGGCATGATTTTTATTTTCAACATATTCGTCGGTGACTATCTCAAAAGTAATCGGCAAGATTTTTATTTTCAGCATATTTGTCGGTTACTGTTTTAAAAGTAATCGACAAGATTTTTATTTTCAACATATTCGTCGGTTACTATTTCAAAAGTAATCGGCAAGACTTTATTTTCAGCACATTCGTTGGTTACTATTTCAAAAGTAATCGGCAAGATTTTTATTTTCAACATATTCGTTGGTGACTATTTCAAAAGTAATCGGCAAGATTTTTATTTTCAGCATATTTGTCGGTTACTATTTTAAAAGTAATCGACAAGATTTTTATTTTCAACATATTCGTCGGTTCCTATTTCAAAAGTAATCGGCAAGACTTTATTTTCAGTACATTCGTTGGTTACTATTTTAAAAGTAATTGGTAAGATTTTTTTTTTCAACATATTCGTCACTTACTATTTCGAAAGTAATCGGCATGATTTATTTTCAGCACATTCGTTGGTTACTATTTCAAAAGTAATCGGCAAGATTTTTATTTTCAGCATATTCGTCGGTGACTATTTCAAAAGTAATCGGCAAGATTTTTATTTTCAACATATTTGTCGGTTAGTATTTTAAAAGTAATCGACAAGATTTTTATTTTCAACATATTCGTCGGTTACTATTTCAAAAGTAATCGGCATGATTTATTTTCAGCACATTCGTCGGTTACTATTTCAAAAGTAATCGGCAAGATTTATTTTCAGCACATATTCGTCGGTTACTATTTCAAAAGTAATGGGCAAGACTTTTATTTTCAGCACATTTGTCGGTTACTATTTCAATAGTAATCAGCATGATTTATTTTCAGCACATTCGTCGGTTACTATTTTAAAAGTAATCGACAAGATTTTTATTTTCAACATATTCGACGGTTACTATTTCAAAAGTAATCGGCAAGACTTTATTTTCAGCACATTCGTCCGTTACTATTTCAAAAGTAATTGGCATGATTTTTATTTTCAACATATTCGTCGGTGACTATCTCAAAAGTAATCGGCAAGATTTTTATTTTCAGCATATTTGTCGGTTACTGTTTTAAAAGTAATCGACAAGATTTTTATTTTCAACATATTCGTCAGTTACTATTTCAAAAGTAATCGGCAAGACTTTATTTTCAGCACATTCGTTGGTTACTATTTCAAAAGTAATCGGCAAGATTTTTATTTTCAACATATTCGTTGGTGACTATTTCAAAAGTAATCGGCAAGATTTTTATTTTCAGCATATTTGTCGGTTACTATTTTAAAAGTAATCGACAAGATTTTTATTTTCAACATATTCGTCGGTTCCTATTTCAAAAGTAATCGGCAAGACTTTATTTTCAGTACATTCGTTGGTTACTATTTTAAAAGTAATTGGTAAGATTTTTTTTTTCAACATATTCGTCACTTACTATTTCGAAAGTAATCGGCATGATTTATTTTCAGCACATTCGTCGGTTACTATTTCAAAAGTAATCGGCAAGATTTTTATTTTCAGCATATTCGTCGGTGACTATTTCAAAAGTAATCGGCAAGATTTTTATTTTCAACATATTTGTCGGTTACTATTTTAAAAGTAATCGACAAGATTTTTATTTTCAACATATTCGTCGGTTACTATTTCAAAAGTAATCGGCATGATTTATTTTCAGCACATTTGTCGGTTACTATTTCAAAAGTAATCGGCAAGATTTATTTTCAGCACATATTCGTCGGTTACTATTTCAAAAGTAATGGGCAAGACTTTTATTTTCAGCACATTTGTCGGTTACTATTTCAATAGTAATCGGCATGATTTATTTTCAGCACATTCGTCGGTTACTATTTTAAAAGTAATCGGCATGATTTATTTTCAACACATTCGTCGGTTACTATTTCAAAAGTAATCGGCATGATCTATTTTCTGCACATTCGTCGGTTACTATTTCAAAAGTAATCGGCAAGATTTTTCTTTTCAGCATATTTGTCGGTTACTATTTTAAAAGTAATCGGCAAGATTTTTATTTTCAGCATATTCGTCGGTGACTATTTCAAAAGTAATCGGCAAGACTTTATTTTCAGCATATTCGTTGGTTACTATTTCAAAAGTAATCGGTAAGATTTTTATTTTCAACATATTCGTCGGTTACTATTTCAAAAGTAATCGGCATGATTTATTTTCAGCACATTCGTCGGTTACTATTTCAAAAGTAATCGGCAAGATTTATTTTCAGCACATATTCGTCGGTTACTATTTCAAAAGTAATGGGCAAGACTTTTATTTTCGGCACATTTGTCGGTTACTATTTCAATAGTAATCGGCATGATTTATTTTCAGCACATTCGTCGGTTACTACTTTAAAAGTAATCGGCATGATTTATTTTCAACACATTCGTCGGTTACTATTTCAAAAGTAATCGGCATGATCTATTTTCTGCACATTCGTCGGTTACTATTTCAAAAGTAATCGGCAAGATTTTTATTTTCAGCATATTTGTCGGTTACTATTTTAAAAGTAATCGGCAAGATTTTTATTTTCAGCATATTCGTCGGTGACTATTTCAAAAGTAATCGGCAAGATTTTTATTTTCAACATATTTGTCGGTTACTATTTTAAAAGTAATCGACAAGATTTTTATTTTCAACATATTCGTCGGTTACTATTTCAAAAGTAATCGGCATGATTTATTTTCAGCACATTCGTCGGTTACTATTTCAAAAGTAATCGGCAAGATTTATTTTCAGCACATATTCCTCGGTTACTATTTCAAAAGTAATGGGCAAGACTTTTATTTTCAGCACATTTGTCGGTTACTATTTCAATAGTAATCAGCATGATTTATTTTCAGCACATTCGTCGGTTACTATTTTAAAAGTAATCGACAAGATTTTTATTTTCAACATATTCGACGGTTACTATTTCAAAAGTAATCGGCAAGACTTTATTTTCAGCACATTCGTCCGTTACTATTTCAAAAGTAATTGGCATGATTTTTATTTTCAACATATTCGTCGGTGACTATCTCAAAAGTAATCGGCAAGATTTTTATTTTCAGCATATTTGTCGGTTACTATTTTAAAAGTAATCGGCAAGATTTTTATTTTCAGCATATTCGTCGGTGACTATTTCAAAAGTAATCGGCAAGACTTTATTTTCAGCATATTCGTTGGTTACTATTTCAAAAGTAATCGGTAAGATTTTTATTTTCAACATATTCGTCGGTTACTATTTCAAAAGTAATCGGCATGATTTATTTTCAGCACATTCGTCGGTTACTATTTCAAAAGTAATCGGCAAGATTTATTTTCAGCACATATTCGTCGGTTACTATTTCAAAAGTAATGGGCAAGACTTTTATTTTCGGCACATTTGTCGGTTACTATTTCAATAGTAATCGGCATGATTTATTTTCAGCACATTCGTCGGTTACTACTTTAAAAGTAATCGGCATGATTTATTTTCAACACATTCGTCGGTTACTATTTCAAAAGTAATCGGCATGATCTATTTTCTGCACATTCGTCGGTTACTATTTCAAAAGTAATCGGCAAGATTTTTATTTTCAGCATATTTGTCGGTTACTATTTTAAAAGTAATCGGCAAGATTTTTATTTTCAGCATATTCGTCGGTGACTATTTCAAAAGTAATCGGCAAGATTTTTATTTTCAACATATTTGTCGGTTACTATTTTAAAAGTAATCGACAAGATTTTTATTTTCAACATATTCGTCGGTTACTATTTCAAAAGTAATCGGAATGATTTATTTTCAGCACATTCGTCGGTTACTATTTCAAAAGTAATCGGCAAGATTTATTTTCAGCACATATTCGTCGGTTACTATTTCAAAAGTAATGGGCAAGACTTTTATTTTCAGCACATTTGTCGGTTACTATTTCAATAGTAATCGGCATGATTTATTTTCAGCACATTCGTCGGTTACTATTTTAAAAGTAATCGACAAGATTTTTATTTTCAACATATTCGACGGTTACTATTTCAAAAGTAATCGGCAAGACTTTATTTTCAGCACATTCGTCCGTTACTATTTCAAAAGTAATTGGCATGATTTTTATTTTCAACATATTCGTCGGTGACTATCTCAAAAGTAATCGGCAAGATTTTTATTTTCAGCATATTTGTCGGTTACTGTTTTAAAAGTAATCGACAAGATTTTTATTTTCAACATATTCGTCGGTTACTATTTCAAAAGTAATCGGCAAGACTTTATTTTCAGCACATTCGTTGGTTACTATTTCAAAAGTAATCGGCAAGATTTTTATTTTCAACATATTCGTTGGTGACTATTTCAAAAGTAATCGGCAAGATTTTTATTTTCAGCATATTTGTCGGTTACTATTTTAAAAGTAATCGACAAGATTTTTATTTTCAACATATTCGTCGGTTCCTATTTCAAAAGTAATCGGCAAGACTTTATTTTCAGTACATTCGTTGGTTACTATTTTAAAAGTAATTGGTAAGATTTTTTTTTTCAACATATTCGTCACTTACTATTTCGAAAGTAATCGGCATGATTTATTTTCAGCACATTCGTTGGTTACTATTTCAAAAGTAATCGGCAAGATTTTTATTTTCAGCATATTCGTCGGTGACTATTTCAAAAGTAATCGGCAAGATTTTTATTTTCAACATATTTGTCGGTTAGTATTTTAAAAGTAATCGACAAGATTTTTATTTTCAACATATTCGTCGGTTACTATTTCAAAAGTAATCGGCATGATTTATTTTCAGCACATTCGTCGGTTACTATTTCAAAAGTAATCGGCAAGATTTATTTTCAGCACATATTCGTCGGTTACTATTTCAAAAGTAATGGGCAAGACTTTTATTTTCAGCACATTTGTCGGTTACTATTTCAATAGTAATCAGCATGATTTATTTTCAGCACATTCGTCGGTTACTATTTTAAAAGTAATCGACAAGATTTTTATTTTCAACATATTCGACGGTTACTATTTCAAAAGTAATCGGCAAGACTTTATTTTCAGCACATTCGTCCGTTACTATTTCAAAAGTAATTGGCATGATTTTTATTTTCAACATATTCGTCGGTGACTATCTCAAAAGTAATCGGCAAGATTTTTATTTTCAGCATATTTGTCGGTTACTGTTTTAAAAGTAATCGACAAGATTTTTATTTTCAACATATTCGTCAGTTACTATTTCAAAAGTAATCGGCAAGACTTTATTTTCAGCACATTCGTTGGTTACTATTTCAAAAGTAATCGGCAAGATTTTTATTTTCAACATATTCGTTGGTGACTATTTCAAAAGTAATCGGCAAGATTTTTATTTTCAGCATATTTGTCGGTTACTATTTTAAAAGTAATCGACAAGATTTTTATTTTCAACATATTCGTCGGTTCCTATTTCAAAAGTAATCGGCAAGACTTTATTTTCAGTACATTCGTTGGTTACTATTTTAAAAGTAATTGGTAAGATTTTTTTTTTCAACATATTCGTCACTTACTATTTCGAAAGTAATCGGCATGATTTATTTTCAGCACATTCGTCGGTTACTATTTCAAAAGTAATCGGCAAGATTTTTATTTTCAGCATATTCGTCGGTGACTATTTCAAAAGTAATCGGCAAGATTTTTATTTTCAACATATTTGTCGGTTACTATTTTAAAAGTAATCGACAAGATTTTTATTTTCAACATATTCGTCGGTTACTATTTCAAAAGTAATCGGCATGATTTATTTTCAGCACATTCGTCGGTTACTATTTCAAAAGTAATCGGCAAGATTTATTTTCAGCACATATTCGTCGGTTACTATTTCAAAAGTAATGGGCAAGACTTTTATTTTCAGCACATTTGTCGGTTACTATTTCAATAGTAATCGGCATGATTTATTTTCAGCACATTCGTCGGTTACTATTTTAAAAGTAATCGGCATGATTTATTTTCAACACATTCGTCGGTTACTATTTCAAAAGTAATCGGCATGATCTATTTTCTGCACATTCGTCGGTTACTATTTCAAAAGTAATCGGCAAGATTTTTCTTTTCAGCATATTTGTCGGTTACTATTTTAAAAGTAATCGGCAAGATTTTTATTTTCAGCATATTCGTCGGTGACTATTTCAAAAGTAATCGGCAAGACTTTATTTTCAGCATATTCGTTGGTTACTATTTCAAAAGTAATCGGTAAGATTTTTATTTTCAACATATTCGTCGGTTACTATTTCAAAAGTAATCGGCATGATTTATTTTCAGCACATTCGTCGGTTACTATTTCAAAAGTAATCGGCAAGATTTATTTTCAGCACATATTCGTCGGTTACTATTTCAAAAGTAATGGGCAAGACTTTTATTTTCGGCACATTTGTCGGTTACTATTTCAATAGTAATCGGCATGATTTATTTTCAGCACATTCGTCGGTTACTACTTTAAAAGTAATCGGCATGATTTATTTTCAACACATTCGTCGGTTACTATTTCAAAAGTAATCGGCATGATCTATTTTCTGCACATTCGTCGGTTACTATTTCAAAAGTAATCGGCAAGATTTTTATTTTTAGCATATTTGTCGGTTACTATTTTAAAAGTAATCGGCAAGATTTTTATTTTCAGCATATTCGTCGGTGACTATTTCAAAAGTAATCGGCAAGACTTTATTTTCAGCATATTCGTTGGTTACTATTTCAAAAGTAATCGGTAAGATTTTTATTTTCAACATATTCGTCGGTTACTATTTCAAAAGTAATCGGCATGATTTATTTTCAGCACATTCGTCGGTTACTATTTCAAAAGTAATCGGCAAGATTTATTTTCAGCACATATTCGTCGGTTACTATTTCAAAAGTAATGGGCAAGACTTTTATTTTCAGCACATTTGTCGGTTACTATTTCAATAGTAATCAGCATGATTTATTTTCAGCACATTCGTCGGTTACTATTTTAAAAGTAATCGACAAGATTTTTATTTTCAACATATTCGACGGTTACTATTTCAAAAGTAATCGGCAAGACTTTATTTTCAGCACATTCGTCCGTTACTATTTCAAAAGTAATTGGCATGATTTTTATTTTCAACATATTCGTCGGTGACTATCTCAAAAGTAATCGGCAAGATTTTTATTTTCAGCATATTTGTCGGTTACTGTTTTAAAAGTAATCGACAAGATTTTTATTTTCAACATATTCGTCAGTTACTATTTCAAAAGTAATCGGCAAGACTTTATTTTCAGCACATTCGTTGGTTACTATTTCAAAAGTAATCGGCAAGATTTTTATTTTCAACATATTCGTTGGTGACTATTTCAAAAGTAATCGGCAAGATTTTTATTTTCAGCATATTTGTCGGTTACTATTTTAAAAGTAATCGACAAGATTTTTATTTTCAACATATTCGTCGGTTCCTATTTCAAAAGTAATCGGCAAGACTTTATTTTCAGTACATTCGTTGGTTACTATTTTAAAAGTAATTGGTAAGATTTTTTTTTTCAACATATTCGTCACTTACTATTTCGAAAGTAATCGGCATGATTTATTTTCAGCACATTCGTCGGTTACTATTTCAAAAGTAATCGGCAAGATTTTTATTTTCAGCATATTCGTCGGTGACTATTTCAAAAGTAATCGGCAAGATTTTTATTTTCAACATATTTGTCGGTTACTATTTTAAAAGTAATCGACAAGATTTTTATTTTCAACATATTCGTCGGTTACTATTTCAAAAGTAATCGGCATGATTTATTTTCAGCACATTCGTCGGTTACTATTTCAAAAGTAATCGGCAAGATTTATTTTCAGCACATATTCGTCGGTTACTATTTCAAAAGTAATGGGCAAGACTTTTATTTTCAGCACATTTGTCGGTTACTATTTCAATAGTAATCGGCATGATTTATTTTCAGCACATTCGTCGGTTACTATTTTAAAAGTAATCGGCATGATTTATTTTCAACACATTCGTCGGTTACTATTTCAAAAGTAATCGGCATGATCTATTTTCTGCACATTCGTCGGTTACTATTTCAAAAGTAATCGGCAAGATTTTTCTTTTCAGCATATTTGTCGGTTACTATTTTAAAAGTAATCGGCAAGATTTTTATTTTCAGCATATTCGTCGGTGACTATTTCAAAAGTAATCGGCAAGACTTTATTTTCAGCATATTCGTTGGTTACTATTTCAAAAGTAATCGGTAAGATTTTTATTTTCAACATATTCGTCGGTTACTATTTCAAAAGTAATCGGCATGATTTATTTTCAGCACATTCGTCGGTTACTATTTCAAAAGTAATCGGCAAGATTTATTTTCAGCACATATTCGTCGGTTACTATTTCAAAAGTAATGGGCAAGACTTTTATTTTCGGCACATTTGTCGGTTACTATTTCAATAGTAATCGGCATGATTTATTTTCAGCACATTCGTCGGTTACTACTTTAAAAGTAATCGGCATGATTTATTTTCAACACATTCGTCGGTTACTATTTCAAAAGTAATCGGCATGATCTATTTTCTGCACATTCGTCGGTTACTATTTCAAAAGTAATCGGCAAGATTTTTATTTTTAGCATATTTGTCGGTTACTATTTTAAAAGTAATCGGCAAGATTTTTATTTTCAGCATATTCGTCGGTGACTATTTCAAAAGTAATCGGCAAGATTTTTATTTTCAACATATTTGTCGGTTACTATTTTAAAAGTAATCGACAAGATTTTTATTTTCAACATATTCGTCGGTTACTATTTCAAAAGTAATCGGCATGATTTATTTTCAGCACATTCGTCGGTTACTATTTCAAAAGTAATCGGCAAGATTTATTTTCAGCACATATTCGTCGGTTACTATTTCAAAAGTAATGGGCAAGACTTTTATTTTCAGCACATTTGTCGGTTACTATTTCAATAGTAATCAGCATGATTTATTTTCAGCACATTCGTCGGTTACTATTTTAAAAGTAATCGACAAGATTTTTATTTTCAACATATTCGACGGTTACTATTTCAAAAGTAATCGGCAAGACTTTATTTTCAGCACATTCGTCCGTTACTATTTCAAAAGTAATTGGCATGATTTTTATTTTCAACATATTCGTCGGTGACTATCTCAAAAGTAATCGGCAAGATTTTTATTTTCAGCATATTTGTCGGTTACTGTTTTTAAAGTAATCGACAAGATTTTTATTTTCAACATATTCGTCAGTTACTATTTCAAAAGTAATCGGCAAGACTTTATTTTCAGCACATTCGTTGGTTACTATTTCAAAAGTAATCGGCAAGATTTTTATTTTCAACATATTCGTTGGTGACTATTTCAAAAGTAATCGGCAAGATTTTTATTTTCAGCATATTTGTCGGTTACTATTTTAAAAGTAATCGACAAGATTTTTATTTTCAACATATTCGTCGGTTCCTATTTCAAAAGTAATCGGCAAGACTTTATTTTCAGTACATTCGTTGGTTACTATTTTAAAAGTAATTGGTAAGATTTTTTTTTTCAACATATCCGTCACTTACTATTTCGAAAGTAATCGGCATGATTTATTTTCAGCACATTCGTCGGTTACTATTTCAAAAGTAATCGGCAAGATTTTTATTTTCAGCATATTCGTCGGTGACTATTTCAAAAGTAATCGGCAAGATTTTTATTTTCAACATATTTGTCGGTTACTATTTTAAAAGTAATCGACAAGATTTTTATTTTCAACATATTCGTCGGTTACTATTTCAAAAGTAATCGGCATGATTTATTTTCAGCACATTCGTCGGTTACTATTTCAAAAGTAATCGGCAAGATTTATTTTCAGCACATATTCGTCGGTTACTATTTCAAAAGTAATGGGCAAGACTTTTATTTTCAGCACATTTGTCGGTTACTATTTCAATAGTAATCGGCATGATTTATTTTCAGCACATTCGTCGGTTACTATTTTAAAAGTAATCGGCATGATTTATTTTCAACACATTCGTCGGTTACTATTTCAAAAGTAATCGGCATGATCTATTTTCTGCACATTCGTCGGTTACTATTTCAAAAGTAATCGGCAAGATTTTTCTTTTCAGCATATTTGTCGGTTACTATTTTAAAAGTAATCGGCAAGATTTTTATTTTCAGCATATTCGTCGGTGACTATTTCAAAAGTAATCGGCAAGACTTTATTTTCAGCATATTCGTTGGTTACTATTTCAAAAGTAATCGGTAAGATTTTTATTTTCAACATATTCGTCGGTTACTATTTCAAAAGTAATCGGCATGATTTATTTTCAGCACATTCGTCGGTTACTATTTCAAAAGTAATCGGCAAGATTTATTTTCAGCACATATTCGTCGGTTACTATTTCAAAAGTAATGGGCAAGACTTTTATTTTCGGCACATTTGTCGGTTACTATTTCAATAGTAATCGGCATGATTTATTTTCAGCACATTCGTCGGTTACTACTTTAAAAGTAATCGGCATGATTTATTTTCAACACATTCGTCGGTTACTATTTCAAAAGTAATCGGCATGATCTATTTTCTGCACATTCGTCGGTTACTATTTCAAAAGTAATCGGCAAGATTTTTATTTTTAGCATATTTGTCGGTTACTATTTTAAAAGTAATCGGCAAGATTTTTATTTTCAGCATATTCGTCGGTGACTATTTCAAAAGTAATCGGCAAGATTTTTACTTTCAACATATTTGTCGGTTACTATTTTAAAAGTAATCGACAAGATTTTTATTTTCAACATATTCGTCGGTTACTATTTCAAAAGTAATCGGCATGATTTATTTTCAGCACATTCGTCGGTTACTATTTCAAAAGTAATCGGCAAGATTTATTTTCAGCACATATTCGTCGGTTACTATTTCAAAAGTAATGGGCAAGACTTTTATTTTCAGCACATTTGTCGGTTACTATTTCAATAGTAATCAGCATGATTTATTTTCAGCACATTCGTCGGTTACTATTTTAAAAGTAATCGACAAGATTTTTATTTTCAACATATTCGACGGTTACTATTTCAAAAGTAATCGGCAAGACTTTATTTTCAGCACATTCGTCCGTTACTATTTCAAAAGTAATTGGCATGATTTTTATTTTCAACATATTCGTCGGTGACTATCTCAAAAGTAATCGGCAAGATTTTTATTTTCAGCATATTTGTCGGTTACTGTTTTTAAAGTAATCGACAAGATTTTTATTTTCAACATATTCGTCAGTTACTATTTCAAAAGTAATCGGCAAGACTTTATTTTCAGCACATTCGTTGGTTACTATTTCAAAAGTAATCGGCAAGATTTTTATTTTCAACATATTCGTTGGTGACTATTTCAAAAGTAATCGGCAAGATTTTTATTTTCAGCATATTTGTCGGTTACTATTTTAAAAGTAATCGACAAGATTTTTATTTTCAACATATTCGTCGGTTCCTATTTCAAAAGTAATCGGCAAGACTTTATTTTCAGTACATTCGTTGGTTACTATTTTAAAAGTAATTGGTAAGATTTTTTTTTTCAACATATTCGTCACTTACTATTTCGAAAGTAATCGGCATGATTTATTTTCAGCACATTCGTCGGTTACTATTTCAAAAGTAATCGGCAAGATTTTTATTTTCAGCATATTCGTCGGTGACTATTTCAAAAGTAATCGGCAAGATTTTTATTTTCAACATATTTGTCGGTTAGTATTTTAAAAGTAATCGACAAGATTTTTATTTTCAACATATTCGTCGGTTACTATTTCAAAAGTAATCGGCATGATTTATTTTCAGCACATTCGTCGGTTACTATTTCAAAAGTAATCGGCAAGATTTATTTTCAGCACATATTCGTCGGTTACTATTTCAAAAGTAATGGGCAAGACTTTTATTTTCAGCACATTTGTCGGTTACTATTTCAATAGTAATCGGCATGATTTATTTTCAGCACATTCGTCGGTTACTATTTTAAAAGTAATCGACAAGATTTTTATTTTCAACATATTCGACGGTTACTATTTCAAAAGTAATCGGCAAGACTTTATTTTCAGCACATTCGTCCGTTACTATTTCAAAAGTAATTGGCATGATTTTTATTTTCAACATATTCGTCGGTGACTATCTCAAAAGTAATCGGCAAGATTTTTATTTTCAGCATATTTGTCGGTTACTGTTTTAAAAGTAATCGACAAGATTTTTATTTTCAACATATTCGTCGGTTACTATTTCAAAAGTAATCGGCAAGACTTTATTTTCAGCACATTCGTTGGTTACTATTTCAAAAGTAATCGGCAAGATTTTTATTTTCAACATATTCGTTGGTGACTATTTCAAAAGTAATCGGCAAGATTTTTATTTTCAGCATATTTGTCGGTTACTATTTTAAAAGTAATCGACAAGATTTTTATTTTCAACATATTCGTCGGTTCCTATTTCAAAAGTAATCGGCAAGACTTTATTTTCAGTACATTCGTTGGTTACTATTTTAAAAGTAATTGGTAAGATTTTTTTTTTCAACATATTCGTCACTTACTATTTCGAAAGTAATCGGCATGATTTATTTTCAGCACATTCGTTGGTTACTATTTCAAAAGTAATCGGCAAGATTTTTATTTTCAGCATATTCGTCGGTGACTATTTCAAAAGTAATCGGCAAGATTTTTATTTTCAACATATTTGTCGGTTAGTATTTTAAAAGTAATCGACAAGATTTTTATTTTCAACATATTCGTCGGTTACTATTTCAAAAGTAATCGGCATGATTTATTTTCAGCACATTCGTCGGTTACTATTTCAAAAGTAATCGGCAAGATTTATTTTCAGCACATATTCGTCGGTTACTATTTCAAAAGTAATGGGCAAGACTTTTATTTTCAGCACATTTGTCGGTTACTATTTCAATAGTAATCGGCATGATTTATTTTCAGCACATTCGTCGGTTACTATTTTAAAAGTAATCGACAAGATGTTTATTTTCAACATATTCGACGGTTACTATTTCAAAAGTAATCGGCAAGACTTTATTTTCAGCACATTCGTCCGTTACTATTTCAAAAGTAATTGGCATGATTTTTATTTTCAACATATTCGTCGGTGACTATCTCAAAAGTAATCGGCAAGATTTTTATTTTCAGCATATTTGTCGGTTACTGTTTTAAAAGTAATCGACAAGATTTTTATTTTCAACATATTCGTCGGTTACTATTTCAAAAGTAATCGGCAAGACTTTATTTTCAGCACATTCGTTGGTTACTATTTCAAAAGTAATCGGCAAGATTTTTATTTTCAACATATTCGTTGGTGACTATTTCAAAAGTAATCGGCAAGATTTTTATTTTCAGCATATTTGTCGGTTACTATTTTAAAAGTAATCGACAAGATTTTTATTTTCAACATATTCGTCGGTTCCTATTTCAAAAGTAATCGGCAAGACTTTATTTTCAGTACATTCGTTGGTTACTATTTTAAAAGTAATTGGTAAGATTTTTTTTTTCAACATATTCGTCACTTACTATTTCGAAAGTAATCGGCATGATTTATTTTCAGCACATTCGTTGGTTACTATTTCAAAAGTAATCGGCAAGATTTTTATTTTCAGCATATTCGTCGGTGACTATTTCAAAAGTAATCGGCAAGATTTTTATTTTCAACATATTTGTCGGTTAGTATTTTAAAAGTAATCGACAAGATTTTTATTTTCAACATATTCGTCGGTTACTATTTCAAAAGTAATCGGCATGATTTATTTTCAGCACATTCGTCGGTTACTATTTCAAAAGTAATCGGCAAGATTTATTTTCAGCACATATTCGTCGGTTACTATTTCAAAAGTAATGGGCAAGACTTTTATTTTCAGCACATTTGTCGGTTACTATTTCAATAGTAATCAGCATGATTTATTTTCAGCACATTCGTCGGTTACTATTTTAAAAGTAATCGACAAGATTTTTATTTTCAACATATTCGACGGTTACTATTTCAAAAGTAATCGGCAAGACTTTATTTTCAGCACATTCGTCCGTTACTATTTCAAAAGTAATTGGCATGATTTTTATTTTCAACATATTCGTCGGTGACTATCTCAAAAGTAATCGGCAAGATTTTTATTTTCAGCATATTTGTCGGTTACTGTTTTAAAAGTAATCGACAAGATTTTTATTTTCAACATATTCGTCAGTTACTATTTCAAAAGTAATCGGCAAGACTTTATTTTCAGCACATTCGTTGGTTACTATTTCAAAAGTAATCGGCAAGATTTTTATTTTCAACATATTCGTTGGTGACTATTTCAAAAGTAATCGGCAAGATTTTTATTTTCAGCATATTTGTCGGTTACTATTTTAAAAGTAATCGACAAGATTTTTATTTTCAACATATTCGTCGGTTCCTATTTCAAAAGTAATCGGCAAGACTTTATTTTCAGTACATTCGTTGGTTACTATTTTAAAAGTAATTGGTAAGATTTTTTTTTTCAACATATTCGTCACTTACTATTTCGAAAGTAATCGGCATGATTTATTTTCAGCACATTCGTCGGTTACTATTTCAAAAGTAATCGGCAAGATTTTTATTTTCAGCATATTCGTCGGTGACTATTTCAAAAGTAATCGGCAAGATTTTTATTTTCAACATATTTGTCGGTTACTATTTTAAAAGTAATCGACAAGATTTTTATTTTCAACATATTCGTCGGTTACTATTTCAAAAGTAATCGGCATGATTTATTTTCAGCACATTCGTCGGTTACTATTTCAAAAGTAATCGGCAAGATTTATTTTCAGCACATATTCGTCGGTTACTATTTCAAAAGTAATGGGCAAGACTTTTATTTTCAGCACATTTGTCGGTTACTATTTCAATAGTAATCGGCATGATTTATTTTCAGCACATTCGTCGGTTACTATTTTAAAAGTAATCGGCATGATTTATTTTCAACACATTCGTCGGTTACTATTTCAAAAGTAATCGGCATGATCTATTTTCTGCACATTCGTCGGTTACTATTTCAAAAGTAATCGGCAAGATTTTTCTTTTCAGCATATTTGTCGGTTACTATTTTAAAAGTAATCGGCAAGATTTTTATTTTCAGCATATTCGTCGGTGACTATTTCAAAAGTAATCGGCAAGACTTTATTTTCAGCATATTCGTTGGTTACTATTTCAAAAGTAATCGGTAAGATTTTTATTTTCAACATATTCGTCGGTTACTATTTCAAAAGTAATCGGCATGATTTATTTTCAGCACATTCGTCGGTTACTATTTCAAAAGTAATCGGCAAGATTTATTTTCAGCACATATTCGTCGGTTACTATTTCAAAAGTAATGGGCAAGACTTTTATTTTCGGCACATTTGTCGGTTACTATTTCAATAGTAATCGGCATGATTTATTTTCAGCACATTCGTCGGTTACTACTTTAAAAGTAATCGGCATGATTTATTTTCAACACATTCGTCGGTTACTATTTCAAAAGTAATCGGCATGATCTATTTTCTGCACATTCGTCGGTTACTATTTCAAAAGTAATCGGCAAGATTTTTATTTTTAGCATATTTGTCGGTTACTATTTTAAAAGTAATCGGCAAGATTTTTATTTTCAGCATATTCGTCGGTGACTATTTCAAAAGTAATCGGCAAGATTTTTATTTTCAACATATTTGTCGGTTACTATTTTAAAAGTAATCGACAAGATTTTTATTTTCAACATATTCGTCGGTTACTATTTCAAAAGTAATCGGCATGATTTATTTTCAGCACATTCGTCGGTTACTATTTCAAAAGTAATCGGCAAGATTTATTTTCAGCACATATTCGTCGGTTACTATTTCAAAAGTAATGGGCAAGACTTTTATTTTCAGCACATTTGTCGGTTACTATTTCAATAGTAATCAGCATGATTTATTTTCAGCACATTCGTCGGTTACTATTTTAAAAGTAATCGACAAGATTTTTATTTTCAACATATTCGACGGTTACTATTTCAAAAGTAATCGGCAAGACTTTATTTTCAGCACATTCGTCCGTTACTATTTCAAAAGTAATTGGCATGATTTTTATTTTCAACATATTCGTCGGTGACTATCTCAAAAGTAATCGGCAAGATTTTTATTTTCAGCATATTTGTCGGTTACTGTTTTTAAAGTAATCGACAAGATTTTTATTTTCAACATATTCGTCAGTTACTATTTCAAAAGTAATCGGCAAGACTTTATTTTCAGCACATTCGTTGGTTACTATTTCAAAAGTAATCGGCAAGATTTTTATTTTCAACATATTCGTTGGTGACTATTTCAAAAGTAATCGGCAAGATTTTTATTTTCAGCATATTTGTCGGTTACTATTTTAAAAGTAATCGACAAGATTTTTATTTTCAACATATTCGTCGGTTCCTATTTCAAAAGTAATCGGCAAGACTTTATTTTCAGTACATTCGTTGGTTACTATTTTAAAAGTAATTGGTAAGATTTTTTTTTTCAACATATTCGTCACTTACTATTTCGAAAGTAATCGGCATGATTTATTTTCAGCACATTCGTCGGTTACTATTTCAAAAGTAATCGGCAAGATTTTTATTTTCAGCATATTCGTCGGTGACTATTTCAAAAGTAATCGGCAAGATTTTTATTTTCAACATATTTGTCGGTTACTATTTTAAAAGTAATCGACAAGATTTTTATTTTCAACATATTCGTCGGTTACTATTTCAAAAGTAATCGGCATGATTTATTTTCAGCACATTCGTCGGTTACTATTTCAAAAGTAATCGGCAAGATTTATTTTCAGCACATATTCGTCGGTTACTATTTCAAAAGTAATGGGCAAGACTTTTATTTTCAGCACATTTGTCGGTTACTATTTCAATAGTAATCGGCATGATTTATTTTCAGCACATTCGTCGGTTACTATTTTAAAAGTAATCGGCATGATTTATTTTCAACACATTCGTCGGTTACTATTTCAAAAGTAATCGGCATGATCTATTTTCTGCACATTCGTCGGTTACTATTTCAAAAGTAATCGGCAAGATTTTTCTTTTCAGCATATTTGTCGGTTACTATTTTAAAAGTAATCGGCAAGATTTTTATTTTCAGCATATTCGTCGGTGACTATTTCAAAAGTAATCGGCAAGACTTTATTTTCAGCATATTCGTTGGTTACTATTTCAAAAGTAATCGGTAAGATTTTTATTTTCAACATATTCGTCGGTTACTATTTCAAAAGTAATCGGCATGATTTATTTTCAGCACATTCGTCGGTTACTATTTCAAAAGTAATCGGCAAGATTTATTTTCAGCACATATTCGTCGGTTACTATTTCAAAAGTAATGGGCAAGACTTTTATTTTCGGCACATTTGTCGGTTACTATTTCAATAGTAATCGGCATGATTTATTTTCAGCACATTCGTCGGTTACTACTTTAAAAGTAATCGGCATGATTTATTTTCAACACATTCGTCGGTTACTATTTCAAAAGTAATCGGCATGATCTATTTTCTGCACATTCGTCGGTTACTATTTCAAAAGTAATCGGCAAGATTTTTATTTTCAGCGTATTTGTCGGTTACTATTTTAAAAGTAATCGGCAAGATTTTTATTTTCAGCATATTCGTCGGTGACTATTTCAAAAGTAATCGGCAAGATTTTTATTTTCAACATATTTGTCGGTTACTATTTTAAAAGTAATCGACAAGATTTTTATTTTCAACATATTCGTCGGTTACTATTTCAAAAGTAATCGGAATGATTTATTTTCAGCACATTCGTCGGTTACTATTTCAAAAGTAATCGGCAAGATTTATTTTCAGCACATATTCGTCGGTTACTATTTCAAAAGTAATGGGCAAGACTTTTATTTTCAGCACATTTGTCGGTTACTATTTCAATAGTAATCGGCATGATTTATTTTCAGCACATTCGTCGGTTACTATTTTAAAAGTAATCGACAAGATTTTTATTTTCAACATATTCGACGGTTACTATTTCAAAAGTAATCGGCAAGACTTTATTTTCAGCACATTCGTCCGTTACTATTTCAAAAGTAATTGGCATGATTTTTATTTTCAACATATTCGTCGGTGACTATCTCAAAAGTAATCGGCAAGATTTTTATTTTCAGCATATTTGTCGGTTACTGTTTTAAAAGTAATCGACAAGATTTTTATTTTCAACATATTCGTCGGTTACTATTTCAAAAGTAATCGGCAAGACTTTATTTTCAGCACATTCGTTGGTTACTATTTCAAAAGTAATCGGCAAGATTTTTATTTTCAACATATTCGTTGGTGACTATTTCAAAAGTAATCGGCAAGATTTTTATTTTCAGCATATTTGTCGGTTACTATTTTAAAAGTAATCGACAAGATTTTTATTTTCAACATATTCGTCGGTTCCTATTTCAAAAGTAATCGGCAAGACTTTATTTTCAGTACATTCGTTGGTTACTATTTTAAAAGTAATTGGTAAGATTTTTTTTTTCAACATATTCGTCACTTACTATTTCGAAAGTAATCGGCATGATTTATTTTCAGCACATTCGTTGGTTACTATTTCAAAAGTAATCGGCAAGATTTTTATTTTCAGCATATTCGTCGGTGACTATTTCAAAAGTAATCGGCAAGATTTTTATTTTCAACATATTTGTCGGTTAGTATTTTAAAAGTAATCGACAAGATTTTTATTTTCAACATATTCGTCGGTTACTATTTCAAAAGTAATCGGCATGATTTATTTTCAGCACATTCGTCGGTTACTATTTCAAAAGTAATCGGCAAGATTTATTTTCAGCACATATTCGTCGGTTACTATTTCAAAAGTAATGGGCAAGACTTTTATTTTCAGCACATTTGTCGGTTACTATTTCAATAGTAATCGGCATGATTTATTTTCAGCACATTCGTCGGTTACTATTTTAAAAGTAATCGACAAGATTTTTATTTTCAACATATTCGACGGTTACTATTTCAAAAGTAATCGGCAAGACTTTATTTTCAGCACATTCGTCCGTTACTATTTCAAAAGTAATTGGCATGATTTTTATTTTCAACATATTCGTCGGTGACTATCTCAAAAGTAATCGGCAAGATTTTTATTTTCAGCATATTTGTCGGTTACTGTTTTAAAAGTAATCGACAAGATTTTTATTTTCAACATATTCGTCGGTTACTATTTCAAAAGTAATCGGCAAGACTTTATTTTCAGCACATTCGTTGGTTACTATTTCAAAAGTAATCGGCAAGATTTTTATTTTCAACATATTCGTTGGTGACTATTTCAAAAGTAATCGGCAAGATTTTTATTTTCAGCATATTTGTCGGTTACTATTTTAAAAGTAATCGACAAGATTTTTATTTTCAACATATTCGTCGGTTCCTATTTCAAAAGTAATCGGCAAGACTTTATTTTCAGTACATTCGTTGGTTACTATTTTAAAAGTAATTGGTAAGATTTTTTTTTTCAACATATTCGTCACTTACTATTTCGAAAGTAATCGGCATGATTTATTTTCAGCACATTCGTTGGTTACTATTTCAAAAGTAATCGGCAAGATTTTTATTTTCAGCATATTCGTCGGTGACTATTTCAAAAGTAATCGGCAAGATTTTTATTTTCAACATATTTGTCGGTTAGTATTTTAAAAGTAATCGACAAGATTTTTATTTTCAACATATTCGTCGGTTACTATTTCAAAAGTAATCGGCATGATTTATTTTCAGCACATTCGTCGGTTACTATTTCAAAAGTAATCGGCAAGATTTATTTTCAGCACATATTCGTCGGTTACTATTTCAAAAGTAATGGGCAAGACTTTTATTTTCAGCACATTTGTCGGTTACTATTTCAATAGTAATCAGCATGATTTATTTTCAGCACATTCGTCGGTTACTATTTTAAAAGTAATCGACAAGATTTTTATTTTCAACATATTCGACGGTTACTATTTCAAAAGTAATCGGCAAGACTTTATTTTCAGCACATTCGTCCGTTACTATTTCAAAAGTAATTGGCATGATTTTTATTTTCAACATATTCGTCGGTGACTATCTCAAAAGTAATCGGCAAGATTTTTATTTTCAGCATATTTGTCGGTTACTGTTTTAAAAGTAATCGACAAGATTTTTATTTTCAACATATTCGTCAGTTACTATTTCAAAAGTAATCGGCAAGACTTTATTTTCAGCACATTCGTTGGTTACTATTTCAAAAGTAATCGGCAAGATTTTTATTTTCAACATATTCGTTGGTGACTATTTCAAAAGTAATCGGCAAGATTTTTATTTTCAGCATATTTGTCGGTTACTATTTTAAAAGTAATCGACAAGATTTTTATTTTCAACATATTCGTCGGTTCCTATTTCAAAAGTAATCGGCAAGACTTTATTTTCAGTACATTCGTTGGTTACTATTTTAAAAGTAATTGGTAAGATTTTTTTTTTCAACATATTCGTCACTTACTATTTCGAAAGTAATCGGCATGATTTATTTTCAGCACATTCGTCGGTTACTATTTTAAAAGTAATCGGCATGATTTATTTTCAACACATTCGTCGGTTACTATTTCAAAAGTAATCGGCATGATCTATTTTCTGCACATTCATCGGTTACTATTTCAAAAGTAATCGGCAAGATTTTTATTTTCAGCATATTTGTCGGTTACTATTTTAAAAGTAATCGGCAAGATTTTTATTTTCAGCATATTCGTCGGTGACTATTTCAAAAGTAATCGGCAAGACTTTATTTTCAGCATATTCGTTGGTTACTATTTCAAAAGTAATCGGTAAGATTTTTATTTTCAACATATTCGTCGGTTACTATTTCAAAAGTAATCGGCATGATTTATTTTCAGCACATTCGTTGGTTACTATTTCAAAAGTAATCGGCAAGATTTTTATTTTCAACATATTCGTTGGTGACAATTTCAAAAGTAATCGGCAAGATTTTTATTTTCAGCATATTTGTCGGTTACTATTTTAAAAGTAATCGACAAGATTTTTATTTTCAACATATTCGTCGGTTCCTATTTCAAAAGTAATCGGCAAGACTTTATTTTCAGTACATTCGTTGGTTACTATTTTAAAAGTAATTGGTAAGATTTTTTTTTTCAATATATTCGTCACTTACTATTTCGAAAGTAATCGACATGATTTATTTTCAGCACATTCGTTGGTTAGTATTTCAAAAGTATTCGGCAAGATTTTTATTTTCAGCATATTCGTCGGTGACTATTTCAAAAGTAATCGGCAAGATTTTTATTTTCAACATATTTGTCGGTTAGTATTTTAAAAGTAATCGACAAGATTTTTATTTTCAACATATTCGTCGGTTACTATTTCAAAAGTAATCGGCATGATTTATTTTCAGCACATTCGTCGGTTACTATTTCAAAAGTAATCGGCAAGATTTATTTTCAGCACATATTCGTCGGTTACTATTTCAAAAGTAATGGGCAAGACTTTTATTTTCAGCACATTTGTCGGTTACTATTTCAATAGTAATCAGCATGATTTATTTTCAGCACATTCGTCGGTTACTATTTCAAAAGTAATTGGCATGATTTTTATTTTCAACATATTCGTCGGTGACTATCTCAAAAGTAATCGGCAAGATTTTTATTTTCAGCATATTTGTCGGTTACTGTTTTAAAAGTAATCGACAAGATTTTTATTTTCAACATATTCGTCGGTTACTATTTCAAAAGTAATCGGCAAGACTTTATTTTCAGCACATTCGTTGGTTACTATTTCAAAAGTAATCGGCAAGATTTTTATTTTCAACATATTCGTTGGTGACTATTTCAAAAGTAATCGGCAAGATTTTTATTTTCAGCATATTTGTCGGTTACTATTTTAAAAGTAATCGACAAGATTTTTATTTTCAACATATTCGTCGGTTCCTATTTCAAAAGTAATCGGCAAGACTTTATTTTCAGTACATTCGTTGGTTACTATTTTAAAAGTAATTGGTAAGATTTTTTTTTTCAACATATTCGTCACTTACTATTTCGAAAGTAATCGGCATGATTTATTTTCAGCACATTCATCGGTTACTATTTCAAAAGTAATCGGCAAGATTTTTATTTTCAGCATATTCGTCGGTGACTATTTCAAAAGTAATCGGCAAGATTTTTATTTTCAACATATTTGTCGGTTAGTATTTTAAAAGTAATCGACAAGATTTTTATTTTCAACATATTCGTCGGTTACTATTTCAAAAGTAATCGGCACGATTTATTTTCAGCACATTCGTCGGTTACTATTTCAAAAGTAATCGGCAAGATTTATTTTCAGCACATATTCGTCGGTTACTATTTCAAAAGTAATGGGCAAGACTTTTATTTTCAGCACATTTGTCGGTTACTATTTCAATAGTAATCAGCATGATTTATTTTCAGCACATTCGTCGGTTACTATTTTAAAAGTAATCGACAAGATTTTTATTTTCAACATATTCGACGGTTACTATTTCAAAAGTAATCGGCAAGACTTTATTTTCAGCACATTCGTCCGTTACTATTTCAAAAGTAATTGGCATGATTTTTATTTTCAACATATTCGTCGGTGACTATCTCAAAAGTAATCGGCAAGATTTTTATTTTCAGCATATTTGTCGGTTACTGTTTTAAAAGTAATCGACAAGATTTTTATTTTCAACATATTCGTCAGTTACTATTTCAAAAGTAATCGGCAAGACTTTATTTTCAGCACATTCGTTGGTTACTATTTCAAAAGTAATCGGCAAGATTTTTATTTTCAACATATTCGTTGGTGACTATTTCAAAAGTAATCGGCAAGATTTTTATTTTCAGCATATTTGTCGGTTACTATTTTAAAAGTAATCGACAAGATTTTTATTTTCAACATATTCGTCGGTTCCTATTTCAAAAGTAATCGGCAAGACTTTATTTTCAGTACATTCGTTGGTTACTATTTTAAAAGTAATTGGTAAGATTTTTTTTTTCAACATATTCGTCACTTACTATTTCGAAAGTAATCGGCATGATTTATTTTCAGCACATTCGTCACTTACTATTTCGAAAGTAATCGGCAAGATTTTTATTTTCAGCATATTCGTCGGTGACTATTTCAAAAGTAATCGGCAAGATTTTTATTTTCAACATATTTGTCGGTTACTATTTTAAAAGTAATCGACAAGATTTTTATTTTCAACATATTCGTCGGTTACTATTTCAAAAGTAATCGGCAAGATTTATTTTCAGCACATATTCGTCGGTTACTATTTCAAAAGTAATAGGCAAGACTTTTATTTTCAGCACATTTGTCGGTTACTATTTCAATAGTAATCGGCATGATTTATTTTCAGCACATTCGTCGGTTACTATTTTAAAAGTAATCGGCATGATTTATTTTCAACACATTCGTCGGTTACTATTTCAAAAGTAATCGGCATGATCTATTTTCTGCACATTCGTCGGTTACTATTTCAAAAGTAATCGGCAAGATTTTTATTTTCAGCATATTTGTCGGTTACTATTTTAAAAGTAATCGGCAAGATTTTTATTTTCAGCATATTCGTCGGTGACTATTTCAAAAGTAATCGGCAAGACTTTATTTTCAGCATATTCGTTGGTTACTATTTCAAAAGTAATCGGTAAGATTTTTATTTTCAACATATTCGTCGGTTACTATTTCAAAAGTAATCGGCATGATTTATTTTCAGCACATTCGTTGGTTACTATTTCAAAAGTAATCGGCAAGATTTTTATTTTCAACATATTCGTTGGTGACTATTTCAAAAGTAATCGGCAAGATTTTTATTTTCAGCATATTTGTCGGTTACTATTTTAAAAGTAATCGACAAGATTTTTATTTTCAACATATTCGTCGGTTCCTATTTCAAAAGTAATCGGCAAGACTTTATTTTCAGTACATTCGTTGGTTACTATTTTAAAAGTAATTGGTAAGATTTTTTTTTTCAACATATTCGTCACTTACTATTTCGAAAGTAATCGACATGATTTATTTTCAGCACATTCGTTGGTTACTATTTCAAAAGTAATCGGCAAGATTTTTATTTTCAGCATATTCGTCGGTGACTATTTCAAAAGTAATCGGCAAGATTTTTATTTTCAACATATTTGTCGGTTAGTATTTTAAAAGTAATCGACAAGATTTTTATTTTCAACATATTCGTCGGTTACTATTTCAAAAGTAATCGGCATGATTTATTTTCAGCACATTCGTCGGTTACTATTTCAAAAGTAATCGGCAAGATTTATTTTCAGCACGATTCGTCGGTTACTATTTCAAAAGTAATGGGCAAGACTTTTATTTTCAGCACATTTGTCGGTTACTATTTCAATAGTAATCAGCATGATTTATTTTCAGCACATTCGTCGGTTACTATTTTAAAAGTAATCGACAAGATTTTTATTTTCAACATATTCGACGGTTACTATTTCAAAAGTAATCGGCAAGACTTTATTTTCAGCACATTCGTCCGTTACTATTTCAAAAGTAATTGGCATGATTTTTATTTTCAACATATTCGTCGGTGACTATCTCAAAAGTAATCGGCAAGATTTTTATTTTCAGCATATTTGTCGGTTACTGTTTTAAAAGTAATCGACAAGATTTTTATTTTCAACATATTCGTCGGTTACTATTTCAAAAGTAATCGGCAAGACTTTATTTTCAGCACATTCATTGGTTACTATTTCAAAAGTAATCGGCAAGATTTTTATTTTCAACATATTCGTTGGTGACTATTTCAAAAGTAATCGGCAAGATTTTTATTTTCAGCATATTTGTCGGTTACTATTTTAAAAGTAATCGACAAGATTTTTATTTTCAACATATTCGTCGGTTCCTATTTCAAAAGTAATCGGCAAGACTTTATTTTCAGTACATTCGTTGGTTACTATTTTAAAAGTAATTGGTAAGATTTTTTTTTTCAACATATTCGTCACTTACTATTTCGAAAGTAATCGGCATGATTTATTTTCAGCACATTCGTCGGTTACTATTTCAAAAGTAATCGGCAAGATTTTTATTTTCAGCATATTCGTCGGGGACTATTTCAAAAGTAATCGGCAAGATTTTTATTTTCAACATATTTGTCGGTTACTATTTTAAAAGTAATCGACAAGATTTTTATTTTCAACATATTCGTCGGTTACTATTTCAAAAGTAATCGGCATGATTTATTTTCAGCACATTCGTCGGTTACTATTTCAAAAGTAATCGGCAAGATTTATTTTCAGCACATATTCGTCGGTTACTATTTCAAAAGTAATGGGCAAGACTTTTATTTTCAGCACATTTGTCGGTTACTATTTCAATAGTAATCAGCATGATTTATTTTCAGCACATTCGTCGGTTACTATTTTAAAAGTAATCGACAAGATTTTTATTTTCAACATATTCGACGGTTACTATTTCAAAAGTAATCGGCAAGACTTTATTTTCAGCACATTCGTCCGTTACTATTTCAAAAGTAATTGGCATGATTTTTATTTTCAACATATTCGTCGGTGACTATCTCAAAACTAATCGGCAAGATTTTTATTTTCAGCATATTTGTCGGTTACTGTTTTAAAAGTAATCGACAAGATTTTTATTTTCAACATATTCGTCGGTTACTATTTCAAAAGTAATCGGCAAGACTTTATTTTCAGCACATTCTTTGGTTACTATTTCAAAAGTAATCGGCAAGATTTTTATTTTCAACATATTCGTTGGTGACTATTTCAAAAGTAATCGGCAAGATTTTTATTTTCAGCATATTTGTCGGTTACTATTTTAAAAGTAATCGACAAGATTTTTATTTTCAACATATTCGTCGGTTCCTATTTCAAAAGTAATCGGCAAGACTTTATTTTCAGTACATTCGTTGGTTACTATTTTAAAAGTAATTGGTAAGATTTTTTTTTTCAACATATTCGTCACTTACTATTTCGAAAGTAATCGGCATGATTTATTTTCAGCACATTCGTCGGTTACTATTTCAAAAGTAATCGGCAAGATTTTTATTTTCAGCATATTCGTCGGTGACTATTTCAAAAGTAATCGGCAAGATTTTTATTTTCAACATATTTGTCGGTTACTATTTTAAAAGTAATCGACAAGATTTTTATTTTCAACATATTCGTCGGTTACTATTTCAAAAGTAATCGGCAAGATTTATTTTCAGCACATATTCGTCGGTTACTATTTCAAAAGTAATAGGCAAGACTTTTATTTTCAGCACATTTGTCGGTTACTATTTCAATAGTAATCGGCATGATTTATTTTCAGCACATTCGTCGGTTACTATTTTAAAAGTAATCGGCATGATTTATTTTCAACACATTCGTCGGTTACTATTTCAAAAGTAATCGGCATGATCTATTTTCTGCACATTCGTCGGTTACTATTTCAAAAGTAATCGGCAAGATTTTTATTTTCAGCATATTTGTCGGTTACTATTTTAAAAGTAATCGGCAAGATTTTTATTTTCAGCATATTCGTCGGTGACTATTTCAAAAGTAATCGGCAAGATTTTTATTTTCAACATATTTGTCGGTTACTATTTTAAAAGTAATCGACAAGATTTTTATTTTCAACATATTCGTCGGTTACTATTTCAAAAGTAATCAGCATGATTTATTTTCAGCACATTCGTCGGTTACTATTTCAAAAGTAATCGGCAAGATTTATTTTCAGCACATATTCGTCGGTTACTATTTCAAAAGTAATGGGCAAGACTTTTATTTTCAGCAAATTTGTCGGTTACTATTTCAATAGTAATCGGCATGATTTATTTTCAGCACATTCGTCGGTTACTATTTTCAAAGTAATCGACAAGATTTTTATTTTCAACATATTCGACGGTTACTATTTCAAAAGTAATCGGCAAGACTTTATTTTCAGCACATTCGTCCGTTACTATTTCAAAAGTAATTGGCATGATTTTTATTTTCAACATATTCGTCGGTGACTATTTCAAAAGTAATCGGCAAGATTTTTATTTTCAGCATATTTGTTGGTTACTGTTTTAAAAGTAATCGACAAGATTTTTATTTTCAACATATTCGTCGGTTACTATTTCAAAAGTAATCGGCAAGACTTTATTTTCAGCACATTCGTTGGTTACTATTTCAAAAGTAATCGGCAAGATTTTTATTTTCAACATATTCGTTGGTGACTATTTCAAAAGTAATCGGCAAGATTTTTATTTTCAGCATATTTGTCGGTTACTATTTTAAAAGTAATCGACAAGATTTTTATTTTCAACATATTCGTCGGTTCCTATTTCAAAAGTAATCGGCAAGACTTTATTTTCAGTACATTCGTTGGTTACTATTTTAAAAGTAATTGGTAAGATTTTTTTTTTCAACATATTCGTCACTTACTATTTCGAAAGTAATCGGCATGATTTATTTTCAGCACATTCGTCGGTTACTATTTCAAAAGTAATCGGCAAGATTTTTATTTTCAGCATATTCGTCGGTGACTATTTCAAAAGTAATCGGCAAGATTTTTATTTTCAACATATTTGTCGGTTACTATTTTAAAAGTAATCGACAAGATTTTTATTTTCAACATATTCGTCGGTTACTATTTCAAAAGTAATCGGCATGATTTATTTTCAGCACATTCGTCGGTTACTATTTCAAAAGTAATCGGCAAGATTTATTTTCAGCACATATTCGTCGGTTACTATTTCAAAAGTAATGGGCAAGACTTTTATTTTCAGCACATTTGTCGGTTACTATTTCAATAGTAATCAGCATGATTTATTTTCAGCACATTCGTCGGTTACTATTTTAAAAGTAATCGGCATGATTTATTTTCAACACATTCGTCGGTTACTATTTCAAAAGTAATCGGCATGATCTATTTTCTGCACATTCGTCGGTTACTATTTCAAAAGTAATCGGCAAGATTTTTATTTTCAGCATATTTGTCGGTTACTATTTTAAAAGTAATCGGCAAGATTTTTATTTTCAGCATATTCGTCGGTGACTATTTCAAAAGTAATCGGCAAGATTTTTATTTTCAACATATTTGTCGGTTACTATTTTAAAAGTAATCGACAAGATTTTTATTTTCAACATATTCGTCGGTTACTATTTCAAAAGTAATCAGCATGATTTATTTTCAGCACATTCGTCGGTTACTATTTCAAAAGTAATCGGCAAGATTTATTTTCAGCACATATTCGTCGGTTACTATTTCAAAAGTAATGGGCAAGACTTTTATTTTCAGCAAATTTGTCGGTTACTATTTCAATAGTAATCGGCATGATTTATTTTCAGCACATTCGTCGGTTACTATTTTCAAAGTAATCGACAAGATTTTTATTTTCAACATATTCGACGGTTACTATTTCAAAAGTAATCGGCAAGACTTTATTTTCAGCACATTCGTCCGTTACTATTTCAAAAGTAATTGGCATGATTTTTATTTTCAACATATTCGTCGGTGACTATTTCAAAAGTAATCGGCAAGATTTTTATTTTCAGCATATTTGTTGGTTACTGTTTTAAAAGTAATCGACAAGATTTTTATTTTCAACATATTCGTCGGTTACTATTTCAAAAGTAATCGGCAAGACTTTATTTTCAGCACATTCGTTGGTTACTATTTCAAAAGTAATCGGCAAGATTTTTATTTTCAACATATTCGTTGGTGACTATTTCAAAAGTAATCGGCAAGATTTTTATTTTCAGCATATTTGTCGGTTACTATTTTAAAAGTAATCGACAAGATTTTTATTTTCAACATATTCGTCGGTTCCTATTTCAAAAGTAATCGGCAAGACTTTATTTTCAGTACATTCGTTGGTTACTATTTTAAAAGTAATTGGTAAGATTTTTTTTTTCAACATATTCGTCACTTACTATTTCGAAAGTAATCGGCATGATTTATTTTCAGCACATTCATCGGTTACTATTTCAAAAGTAATCGGCAAGATTTTTATTTTCAGCATATTCGTCGGTGACTATTTCAAAAGTAATCGGCAAGATTTTTATTTTCAACATATTTGTCGGTTACTATTTTAAAAGTAATCGACAAGATTTTTATTTTCAACATATTCGTCGGTTACTATTTCAAAAGTAATCGGCATGATTTATTTTCAGCACATTCGTCGGTTACTATTTCAAAAGTAATCGGCAAGATTTATTTTCAGCACATTTGTCGGTTACTATTTCAATAGTAATCGGCATGATTTATTTTCAGCACATTCGTCGGTTACTATTTTAAAAGTAATCGACAAGATTTTTATTTTCAACATATTCGACGGTTACTATTTCAAAAGTAATCGACAAGACTTTATTTTCAGCACATTCGTCCGTTACTATTTCAAAAGTAATTGGCATGATTTTTATTTTCAACATATTCGTCGGTGACTATCTCAAAAGTAATCGGCAAAATTTTTATTTTCAGCATATTTGTCGGTTACTGTTTTAAAAGTAATCAACAAGATTTTTATTTTCAACATATTCGTCGGTTACTATTTCAAAAGTAATCGGCAAGACTTTATTTTCAGCACATTCGTCCGTTACTATTTCAAAAGTAATTGGCATGATTTTTATTTTCAACATATTCGTCGGTGACTATCTCAAAAGTAATCGGCAAGATTTTTATTTTCAGCATATTTGTCGGTTACTGTTTTAAAAGTAATCGACAAGATTTTTATTTTCAACATATTCGTCGGTTACTATTTCAAAAGTAATCGGCATGATTTATTTTCAGCACATTCGTCGGTTACTATTTCAAAAGTAATGGGCAAGACTTTTATTTTCAGCACATTTGTCGGTTACTATTTCAATAGTAATCGGCATGATTTATTTTCAGCACATTCGTCGGTTACTATTTTAAAAGTAATCGACAAGAT
This sequence comes from Medicago lupulina, assembly GCA_958299785.1. Lineage (NCBI taxonomy): Eukaryota > Viridiplantae > Streptophyta > Magnoliopsida > Fabales > Fabaceae > Medicago > Medicago lupulina. The sequence continues at coordinate 48,116,913 of OY283139.1, read as the reverse complement.
TTTTATTTTCAACATATTCGACGGTTACTATTTCAAAAGTAATCGGCAAGACTTTATTTTCAGCACATTCGTCCGTTACTATTTCAAAAGTAATTGGCATGATTTTTATTTTCAACATATTCGTCGGTGACTATCTCAAAATTAATCGGCAAGATTTTTATTTTCAGCATATTTGTCGGTTACTGTTTTAAAAGTAATCGACAAGATTTTTATTTTCAACATATTCGTCGGTTACTATTTCAAAAGTAATCGGCAAGACTTTATTTTCAGCACATTCGTTGGTTACTATTTCAAAAGTAATCGGCAAGATTTTTATTTTCAACATATTCGTTGGTGACTATTTCAAAAGTAATCGGCAAGATTTTTATTTTCAGCATATTTGTCGGTTACTATTTTAAAAGTAATCGACAAGATTTTTATTTTCAACATATTCGTCGGTTCCTATTTCAAAAGTAATCGGCAAGACTTTATTTTCAGTACATTCGTTGGTTACTATTTTAAAAGTAATTGGTAAGATTTTTTTTTTCAACATATTCGTCACTTACTATTTCGAAAGTAATCGGCATGATTTATTTTCAGCACATTCGTCGGTTACTATTTCAAAAGTAATCGGCAAGATTTTTATTTTCAGCACATATTCGTCGGTTACTATTTCAAAAGTAATAGGCAAGACTTTTATTTTCAGCACATTTGTCGGTTACTATTTCAATAGTAATCGGCATGATTTATTTTCAGCACATTCGTCGGTTACTATTTTAAAAGTAATCGGCATGATTTATTTTCAACACATTCGTCGGTTACTATTTCAAAAGTAATCGGCATGATCTATTTTCTGCACATTCGTCGGTTACTATTTCAAAAGTAATCGGCAAGATTTTTATTTTCAGCATATTTGTCGGTTACTATTTTAAAAGTAATCGGCAAGATTTTTATTTTCAGCATATTCGTCGGTGACTATTTCAAAAGTAATCGGCAAGATTTTTATTGTCAACATATTTGTCGGTTACTATTTTAAAAGTAATCGACAAGATTTTTATTTTCAACATATTCGTCGGTTACTATTTCAAAAGTAATCAGCATGATTTATTTTCAGCACATTCGTCGGTTACTATTTCAAAAGTAATCGGCAAGATTTATTTTCAGCACATATTCGTCGGTTACTATTTCAAAAGTAATGGGCAAGACTTTTATTTTCAGCAAATTTGTCGGTTACTATTTCAATAGTAATCGGCATGATTTATTTTCAGCACATTCGTCGGTTACTATTTTCAAAGTAATCGACAAGATTTTTATTTTCAACATATTCGACGGTTACTATTTCAAAAGTAATCGGCAAGACTTTATTTTCAGCACATTCGTCCGTTACTATTTCAAAAGTAATTGGCATGATTTTTATTTTCAACATATTCGTCGGTGACTATTTCAAAAGTAATCGGCAAGATTTTTATTTTCAGCATATTTGTTGGTTACTGTTTTAAAAGTATTCGACAAGATTTTTATTTTCAACATATTCGTCGGTTACTATTTCAAAAGTAATCGGCAAGACTTTATTTTCAGCACATTCGTTGGTTACTATTTCAAAAGTAATCGGCAAGATTTTTATTTTCAACATATTCGTTGGTGACTATTTCAAAAGTAATCGGCAAGATTTTTATTTTCAGCATATTTGTCGGTTACTATTTTAAAAGTAATCGACAAGATTTTTATTTTCAACATATTCGTCGGTTCCTATTTCAAAAGTAATCGGCAAGACTTTATTTTCAGTACATTCGTTGGTTACTATTTTAAAAGTAATTGGTAAGATTTTTTTTTTCAACATATTCGTCACTTACTATTTCGAAAGTAATCGGCATGATTTATTTTCAGCACATTCATCGGTTACTATTTCAAAAGTAATCGGCAAGATTTTTATTTTCAGCATATTCGTCGGTGACTATTTCAAAAGTAATCGGCAAGATTTTTATTTTCAACATATTTGTCGGTTACTATTTTAAAAGTAATCGACAAGATTTTTATTTTCAACATATTCGTCGGTTACTATTTCAAAAGTAATCGGCATGATTTATTTTCAGCACATTCGTCGGTTACTATTTCAAAAGTAATCGGCAAGATTTATTTTCAGCACATTTGTCGGTTACTATTTCAATAGTAATCGGCATGATTTATTTTCAGCACATTCGTCGGTTACTATTTTAAAAGTAATCGACAAGATTTTTATTTTCAACATATTCGACGGTTACTATTTCAAAAGTAATCGGCAAGACTTTATTTTCAGCACATTCGTCCGTTACTATTTCAAAAGTAATTGGCATGATTTTTATTTTCAACATATTCGTCGGTGACTATCTCAAAAGTAATCGGCAAGATTTTTATTTTCAGCATATTTGTCGGTTACTGTTTTAAAAGTAATCAACAAGATTTTTATTTTCAACATATTCGTCGGTTACTATTTCAAAAGTAATCGGCAAGACTTTATTTTCAGCACATTCGTCCGTTACTATTTCAAAAGTAATTGGCATGATTTTTATTTTCAACATATTCGTCGGTGACTATCTCAAAAGTAATCGGCAAGATTTTTATTTTCAGCATATTTGTCGGTTACTGTTTTAAAAGTAATCGACAAGATTTTTATTTTCAACATATTCGTCGGTTACTATTTCAAAAGTAATCGGCATGATTTATTTTCAGCACATTCGTCGGTTACTATTTCAAAAGTAATGGGCAAGACTTTTATTTTCAGCACATTTGTCGGTTACTATTTCAATAGTAATCGGCATGATTTATTTTCAGCACATTCGTCGGTTACTATTTTAAAAGTAATCGACAAGATTTTTATTTTCAACATATTCGACGGTTACTATTTCAAAAGTAATCGGCAAGACTTTATTTTCAGCACATTCGTCCGTTACTATTTCAAAAGTAATTGGCATGATTTTTATTTTCAACATATTCGTCGGTGACTATCTCAAAAGTAATCGGCAAGATTTTTATTTTCAGCATATTTGTCGGTTACTGTTTTAAAAGTAATCGACAAGATTTTTATTTTCAACATATTCGTCGGTTACTATTTCAAAAGTAATCGGCAAGACTTTATTTTCAGCACATTCGTTGGTTACTATTTCAAAAGTAATCGGCAAGATTTTTATTTTCAACATATTCGTTGGTGACTATTTCAAAAGTAATCGGCAAGATTTTTATTTTCAGCATATTTGTCGGTTACTATTTTAAAAGTAATCGACAAGATTTTTATTTTCAACATATTCGTCGGTTCCTATTTCAAAAGTAATCGGCAAGACTTTATTTTCAGTACATTCGTTGGTTACTATTTTAAAAGTAATTGGTAAGATTTTTTTTTTCAACATATTCGTCACTTACTATTTCGAAAGTAATCGGCATGATTTATTTTCAGCACATTCGTCGGTTACTATTTCAAAAGTAATCGGCAAGATTTTTATTTTCAGCATATTCGTCGGTGACTATTTCAAAAGTAATCGGCAAGATTTTTATTTTCAACATATTTGTCGGTTACTATTTTAAAAGTAATCGACAAGATTTTTATTTTCAACATATTCGTCGGTTACTATTTCAAAAGTAATCGGCAAGATTTATTTTCAGCACATATTCGTCGGTTACTATTTCAAAAGTAATAGGCAAGACTTTTATTTTCAGCACATTTGTCGGTTACTATTTCAATAGTAATCGGCATGATTTATTTTCAGCACATTCGTCGGTTACTATTTCAAAAGTAATGGGCAAGACTTTTATTTTCAGCACATTTGTCGGTTACTATTTCAATAGTAATCGGCATGATTTATTTTCAGCACATTCGTCGGTTACTATTTTAAAAGTAATCGACAAGATTTTTATTTTCAACATATTCGACGGTTACTATTTCAAAAGTAATCGGCAAGACTTTATTTTCAGCACATTCGTCCGTTACTATTTCAAAAGTAATTGGCATGATTTTTATTTTCAACATATTCGTCGGTGACTATCTCAAAAGTAATCGGCAAGATTTTTATTTTCAGCATATTTGTCGGTTACTGTTTTAAAAGTAATCGACAAGATTTTTATTTTCAACATATTCGTCGGTTACTATTTCAAAAGTAATCGGCAAGACTTTATTTTCAGCACATTCGTTGGTTACTATTTCAAAAGTAATCGGCAAGATTTTTATTTTCAACATATTCGTTGGTGACTATTTCAAAAGTAATCGGCAAGATTTTTATTTTCAGCATATTTGTCGGTTACTATTTTAAAAGTAATCGACAAGATTTTTATTTTCAACATATTCGTCGGTTCCTATTTCAAAAGTAATCGGCAAGACTTTATTTTCAGTACATTCGTTGGTTACTATTTTAAAAGTAATTGGTAAGATTTTTTTTTTCAACATATTCGTCACTTACTATTTCGAAAGTAATCGGCATGATTTATTTTCAGCACATTCGTCGGTTACTATTTCAAAAGTAATCGGCAAGATTTTTATTTTCAGCATATTCGTCGGTGACTATTTCAAAAGTAATCGGCAAGATTTTTATTTTCAACATATTTGTCGGTTACTATTTTAAAAGTAATCGACAAGATTTTTATTTTCAACATATTCGTCGGTTACTATTTCAAAAGTAATCGGCAAGATTTATTTTCAGCACATATTCGTCGGTTACTATTTCAAAAGTAATAGGCAAGACTTTTATTTTCAGCACATTTGTCGGTTACTATTTCAATAGTAATCGGCATGATTTATTTTCAGCACATTCGTCGGTTACTATTTTCAAAGTAATCGACAAGATTTTTATTTTCAACATATTCGACGGTTACTATTTCAAAAGTAATCGGCAAGACTTTATTTTCAGCACATTCGTCCGTTACTATTTCAAAAGTAATTGGCATGATTTTTATTTTCAACATATTCGTCGGTGACTATTTCAAAAGTAATCGGCAAGATTTTTATTTTCAGCATATTTGTTGGTTACTGTTTTAAAAGTATTCGACAAGATTTTTATTTTCAACATATTCGTCGGTTACTATTTCAAAAGTAATCGGCAAGACTTTATTTTCAGCACATTCGTTGGTTACTATTTCAAAAGTAATCGGCAAGATTTTTATTTTCAACATATTCGTTGGTGACTATTTCAAAAGTAATCGGCAAGATTTTTATTTTCAGCATATTTGTCGGTTACTATTTTAAAAGTAATCGACAAGATTTTTATTTTCAACATATTCGTCGGTTCCTATTTCAAAAGTAATCGGCAAGACTTTATTTTCAGTACATTCGTTGGTTACTATTTTAAAAGTAATTGGTAAGATTTTTTTTTTCAACATATTCGTCACTTACTATTTCGAAAGTAATCGGCATGATTTATTTTCAGCACATTCATCGGTTACTATTTCAAAAGTAATCGGCAAGATTTTTATTTTCAGCATATTCGTCGGTGACTATTTCAAAAGTAATCGGCAAGATTTTTATTTTCAACATATTTGTCGGTTACTATTTTAAAAGTAATCGACAAGATTTTTATTTTCAACATATTCGTCGGTTACTATTTCAAAAGTAATCGGCAAGATTTATTTTCAGCACATATTCGTCGGTTACTATTTCAAAAGTAATAGGCAAGACTTTTATTTTCAGCACATTTGTCGGTTACTATTTCAATAGTAATCGGCATGATTTATTTTCAGCACATTCGTCGGTTACTATTTTCAAAGTAATCGACAAGATTTTTATTTTCAACATATTCGACGGTTACTATTTCAAAAGTAATCGGCAAGACTTTATTTTCAGCACATTCGTCCGTTACTATTTCAAAAGTAATTGGCATGATTTTTATTTTCAACATATTCGTCGGTGACTATTTCAAAAGTAATCGGCAAGATTTTTATTTTCAGCATATTTGTTGGTTACTGTTTTAAAAGTATTCGACAAGATTTTTATTTTCAACATATTCGTCGGTTACTATTTCAAAAGTAATCGGCAAGACTTTATTTTCAGCACATTCGTTGGTTACTATTTCAAAAGTAATCGGCAAGATTTTTATTTTCAACATATTCGTTGGTGACTATTTCAAAAGTAATCGGCAAGATTTTTATTTTCAGCATATTTGTCGGTTACTATTTTAAAAGTAATCGACAAGATTTTTATTTTCAACATATTCGTCGGTTCCTATTTCAAAAGTAATCGGCAAGACTTTATTTTCAGTACATTCGTTGGTTACTATTTTAAAAGTAATTGGTAAGATTTTTATTTTCAACATATTCGATGGTTACTATTTCAAAAGTAATCGGCAAGACTTTATTTTCAGCACATTTGTCGGTTACTATTTCAATAGTAATCAGCATGATTTATTTTCAGCACATTCGTCGGTTACTATTTTAAAAGTAATCGACAAGATTTTTATTTTCAACATATTCGATGGTTACTATTTCAAAAGTAATCGGCAAGACTTTATTTTCAGCACATTCGTCCGTTACTATTTCAAAAGTAATTGGCATGATTTTTATTTTCAACATATTCGTCGGTGACTATCTCAAAAGTAATCGGCAAGATTTTTATTTTCAGCATATTTGTCGGTTACTGTTTTAAAAGTAATCAACAAGATTTTTATTTTCAACATATTCGTCGGTTACTATTTCAAAAGTAATCGGCAAGACTTTATTTTCAGCACATTCGTCCGTTACTATTTCAAAAGTAATTGGCATGATTTTTATTTTCAACATATTCGTCGGTGACTATCTCAAAAGTAATCGGCAAGATTTTTATTTTCAGCATATTTGTCGGTTACTGTTTTAAAAGTAATCGACAAGATTTTTATTTTCAACATATTCGTCGGTTACTATTTCAAAAGTAATCGGCATGATTTATTTTCAGCACATTCGTCGGTTACTATTTCAAAAGTAATGGGCAAGACTTTTATTTTCAGCACATTTGTCGGTTACTATTTCAATAGTAATCGGCATGATTTATTTTCAGCACATTCGTCGGTTACTATTTTAAAAGTAATCGACAAGATTTTTATTTTCAACATATTCGACGGTTACTATTTCAAAAGTAATCGGCAAGACTTTATTTTCAGCACATTCGTCCGTTACTATTTCAAAAGTAATTGGCATGATTTTTATTTTCAACATATTCGTCGGTGACTATCTCAAAAGTAATCGGCAAGATTTTTATTTTCAGCATATTTGTCGGTTACTGTTTTAAAAGTAATCGACAAGATTTTTATTTTCAACATATTCGTCGGTTACTATTTCAAAAGTAATCGGCAAGACTTTATTTTCAGCACATTCGTTGGTTACTATTTCAAAAGTAATCGGCAAGATTTTTATTTTCAACATATTCGTTGGTGACTATTTCAAAAGTAATCGGCAAGATTTTTATTTTCAGCATATTTGTCGGTTACTATTTTAAAAGTAATCGACAAGATTTTTATTTTCAACATATTCGTCGGTTCCTATTTCAAAAGTAATCGGCAAGATTTATTTTCAGCACATATTCGTCGGTTACTATTTCAAAAGTAATAGGCAAGACTTTTATTTTCAGCACATTTGTCGGTTACTATTTCAATAGTAATCGGCATGATTTATTTTCAGCACATTCGTCGGTTACTATTTTAAAAGTAATCGGCATGATTTATTTTCAACACATTCGTCGGTTACTATTTCAAAAGTAATCGGCATGATCTATTTTCTGCACATTCGTCGGTTACTATTTCAAAAGTAATCGGCAAGATTTTTATTTTCAGCATATTTGTCGGTTACTATTTTAAAAGTAATCGGCAAGATTTTTATTTTCAGCATATTCGTCGGTGACTATTTCAAAAGTAATCGGCAAGATTTTTATTTTCAACATATTTGTCGGTTACTATTTTAAAAGTAATCGACAAGATTTTTATTTTCAACATATTCGTCGGTTACTATTTCAAAAGTAATCAGCATGATTTATTTTCAGCACATTCGTCGGTTACTATTTCAAAAGTAATCGGCAAGATTTATTTTCAGCACATATTCGTCGGTTACTATTTCAAAAGTAATGGGCAAGACTTTTATTTTCAGCAAATTTGTCGGTTACTATTTCAATAGTAATCGGCATGATTTATTTTCAGCACATTCGTCGGTTACTATTTTAAAAGTAATCGACAAGATTTTTATTTTCAACATATTCGACGGTTACTATTTCAAAAGTAATCGGCAAGACTTTATTTTCAGCACATTCGTCCGTTACTATTTCAAAAGTAATTGGCATGATTTTTATTTTCAACATATTCGTCGGTGACTATTTCAAAAGTAATCGGCAAGATTTTTATTTTCAGCATATTTGTCGGTTACTGTTTTAAAAGTAATCGACAAGATTTTTATTTTCAACATATTCGTCGGTTACTATTTCAAAAGTAATCGGCAAGACTTTATTTTCAGCACATTCGTTGGTTACTATTTCAAAAGTAATCGGCAAGATTTTTATTTTCAACATATTCGTTGGTGACTATTTCAAAAGTAATCGGCAAGATTTTTATTTTCAGCATATTTGTCGGTTACTATTTTAAAAGTAATCAACAAGATTTTTATTTTCAACATATTCGTCGGTTCCTATTTCAAAAGTAATCGGCAAGACTTTATTTTCAGTACATTCGTTGGTTACTATTTTAAAAGTAATTGGTAAGATTTTTTTTTTCAACATATTCGTCACTTACTATTTCGAAAGTAATCGGCATGATTTATTTTCAGCACATTCGTCGGTTACTATTTCAAAAGTAATCGGCAAGATTTTTATTTTCAGCATATTCGTCGGTGACTATTTCAAAAGTAATCGGCAAGATTTTTATTTTCAACATATTTGTCGGTTACTATTTTAAAAGTAATCGACAAGATTTTTATTTTCAACATATTCGTCGGTTACTATTTCAAAAGTAATCGGCAAGATTTATTTTCAGCACATATTCGTCGGTTACTATTTCAAAAGTAATAGGCAAGACTTTTATTTTCAGCACATTTGTCGGTTACTATTTCAATAGTAATCGGCATGATTTATTTTCAGCACATTCGTCGGTTACTATTTCAAAAGTAATCGGCATGATCTATTTTCTGCACATTCGTCGGTTACTATTTCAAAAGTAATCGGCATGATCTATTTTCTGCACAATCGTCGGTTACTATTTCAAAAGTAATCGGCAAGATTTTTATTTTCAGCATATTTGTCGGTTACTATTTTAAAAGTAATCGACAAGATTTTTATTTTCAACATATTCATCGGTTGCTATTTAAAAAGTAATCGGCAAGACTTTATTTTCAGTACATTCGTTGGTTACTATTTTAAAAGTAATCGGTAAGATTTTTATTTTCAACATATTCGTCGCTTACTATTTCGAAAGTAATCGGCATGATTTATTTTCAGCACATTCGTCGGTTACTATTTCAAAAGTAATCGGCAAGATTTATTTTCAGCACATATTCGTCGGTTACTATTTCAAAAGTAATGGGCAAGACTTTTATTTTCAGCAAATTTGTCGGTTACTATTTCAATAGTAATCGGCATGATTTATTTTCAGCACATTCGTCGGTTACTATTTTAAAAGTAATCGACAAGATTTTTATTTTCAACATATTCGACGGTTACTATTTCAAAAGTAATCGGCAAGACTTTATTTTCAGCACATTCGTCCGTTACTATTTCAAAAGTAATTGGCATGATTTTTATTTTCAACATATTCGTCGGTGACTATTTCAAAAGTAATCGGCAAGATTTTTATTTTCAGCATATTTGTCGGTTACTGTTTTAAAAGTAATCGACAAGATTTTTATTTTCAACATATTCGTCGGTTACTATTTCAAAAGTAATCGGCAAGACTTTATTTTCAGCACATTCGTTGGTTACTATTTCAAAAGTAATCGGCAAGATTTTTATTTTCAACATATTCGTTGGTGACTATTTCAAAAGTAATCGGCAAGATTTTTATTTTCAGCATATTTGTCGGTTACTATTTTAAAAGTAATCAACAAGATTTTTATTTTCAACATATTCGTCGGTTCCTATTTCAAAAGTAATCGGCAAGACTTTATTTTCAGTACATTCGTTGGTTACTATTTTAAAAGTAATTGGTAAGATTTTTTTTTTCAACATATTCGTCACTTACTATTTCGAAAGTAATCGGCATGATTTATTTTCAGCACATTCGTCGGTTACTATTTCAAAAGTAATCGGCAAGATTTTTATTTTCAGCATATTCGTCGGTGACTATTTCAAAAGTAATCGGCAAGATTTTTATTTTCAACATATTTGTCGGTTACTATTTTAAAAGTAATCGACAAGATTTTTATTTTCAACATATTCGTCGGTTACTATTTCAAAAGTAATCGGCAAGATTTATTTTCAGCACATATTCGTCGGTTACTATTTCAAAAGTAATAGGCAAGACTTTTATTTTCAGCACATTTGTCGGTTACTATTTCAATAGTAATCGGCATGATTTATTTTCAGCACATTCGTCGGTTACTATTTCAAAAGTAATCGGCATGATCTATTTTCTGCACATTCGTCGGTTACTATTTCAAAAGTAATCGGCATGATCTATTTTCTGCACAATCGTCGGTTACTATTTCAAAAGTAATCGGCAAGATTTTTATTTTCAGCATATTTGTCGGTTACTATTTTAAAAGTAATCGACAAGATTTTTATTTTCAACATATTCATCGGTTGCTATTTAAAAAGTAATCGGCAAGACTTTATTTTCAGTACATTCGTTGGTTACTATTTTAAAAGTAATCGGTAAGATTTTTATTTTCAACATATTCGTCGCTTACTATTTCGAAAGTAATCGGCATGATTTATTTTCAGCACATTCGTCGGTTACTATTTCAAAAGTAATCGGCAAGATTTTTATATTCAACATATTTGTCGGTTACTATTTTAAAAGTAATCGACAAGATTTTTAATTTCAACATATTCGTCGGTTACTATTTCAAAAGTAATCGGCAAGACTTTATTTTCAGCATATTCCTTTGTTACTATTTCAAAAGTAATCGGTAAGATTTTTATTTTCAACATATTCGTCGGTTACTATTTCAAAGGTAATCAGCATGATTTATTTTCAGTACATTCGTTGGTTACTATTTTAAAAGTAATCGGTAAGATTTTTATTTTCAACATATTCGTCGCTTACTATTTCAAAAGTAATCGGCATGATTTATTTTCAGCACATTCGTCAGGTTACTATTTCAAAAGTAATCGGCAAGACTTTTATTTTCAGCACATTTGTCGGTTACTATTTCAATAGTAATTGGCATGATTTATTTTCAGCACATTTGTCGGTTACTATTTCAAAAGTAACCGGCAAGACTTTATATTCAACCCATTCGTCGGTTACTATTTCAAAAGTAATCGGCATGATCTATTTTCTGCACATTCGTCGGTTACTATTTCAAAAGTAATCAGCAAAATTTTTATATTCAGCATATTCGTCGGTTACTATTTCAAAGGTAATCGGCAAGATTTATTTTCAGCACATTCGTCGGTTACTATTTCGAAAGTAATCGGCAAGATTTTTATTTTCAGCATATTTGTCGGTTACTATTTTAAAAGTAATCGACAAGATTTTTATTTTCAACATATTCGTCGGTTCCTATTTAAAAAGTAATCGGCAAGATTTATTTTCAGCACATATTCGTCAGTTACTATTTCAAAAGTAATGGGCAAGACTTTTATTTTCAGCAAATTTGTCGGTTACTATTTCAATAGTAATCGGCATGATTTATTTTCAGCATATTTGTCGGTTACTGTTTTAAAAGTAATCGACAAGATTTTTATTTTCAACATATTCGTCGGTTACTATTTCAAAAGTAATCGGCAAGACTTTATTTTCAGCACATTCGTTGGTTACTATTTCAAAAGTAATCGGCAAGATTTTTATTTTCAACATATTCGTTGGTGACTATTTCAAAAGTAATCGGCAAGATTTTTATTTTCAGCATATTTGTCGGTTACTATTTTAAAAGTAATCGACAAGATTTTTATTTTCAACATATTCGTCGGTTCCTATTTCAAAAGTAATCGGCAAGACTTTATTTTCAGTACATTCGTTGGTTACTATTTTAAAAGTAATTGGTAAGATTTTTTTTTTCAACATATTCGTCACTTACTATTTCGAAAGTAATCGGCATGATTTATTTTCAGCACATTCGTCGGTTACTATTTCAAAAGTAATCGGCAAGATTTTTATTTTCAGCATATTCGTCGGTGACTATTTCAAAAGTAATCGGCAAGATTTTTATTTTCAACATATTTGTCGGTTACTATTTTAAAAGTAATCGACAAGATTTTTATTTTCAACATATTCGTCGGTTACTATTTCAAAAGTAATCGGCAAGATTTATTTTCAGCACATATTCGTCGGTTACTATTTCAAAAGTAATAGGCAAGACTTTTATTTTCAGCACATTTGTCGGTTACTATTTCAATAGTAATCGGCATGATTTATTTTCAGCACATTCGTCGGTTACTATTTCAAAAGTAATCGGCATGATCTATTTTCTGCACATTCGTCGGTTACTATTTCAAAAGTAATCGGCATGATCTATTTTCTGCACAATCGTCGGTTACTATTTCAAAAGTAATCGGCAAGATTTTTATTTTCAGCATATTTGTCGGTTACTATTTTAAAAGTAATCGACAAGATTTTTATTTTCAACATATTCATCGGTTGCTATTTAAAAAGTAATCGGCAAGACTTTATTTTCAGTACATTCGTTGGTTACTATTTTAAAAGTAATCGGTAAGATTTTTATTTTCAACATATTCGTCGCTTACTATTTCGAAAGTAATCGGCATGATTTATTTTCAGCACATTCGTCGGTTACTATTTCAAAAGTAATCGGCAAGATTTTTATATTCAACATATTTGTCGGTTACTATTTTAAAAGTAATCGACAAGATTTTTATTTTCAACATATTCGTCGGTTACTATTTCAAAAGTAATCGGCAAGACTTTATTTTCAGCATATTCCTTTGTTACTATTTCAAAAGTAATCGGTAAGATTTTTATTTTCAACATATTCGTCGGTTACTATTTCAAAGGTAATCAGCATGATTTATTTTCAGTACATTCGTTGGTTACTATTTTAAAAGTAATCGGTAAGATTTTTATTTTCAACATATTCGTCGCTTACTATTTCAAAAGTAATCGGCATGATTTATTTTCAGCACATTCGTCAGGTTACTATTTCAAAAGTAATCGGCAAGACTTTTATTTTCAGCACATTTGTCGGTTACTATTTCAATAGTAATTGGCATGATTTATTTTCAGCACATTTGTCGGTTACTATTTCAAAAGTAACCGGCAAGACTTTATATTCAACCATTCGTCGGTTACTATTTCAAAAGTAATCGGCATGATCTATTTTCTGCACATTCGTCGGTTACTATTTCAAAAGTAATCAGCAAAATTTTTATATTCAGCATATTCGTCGGTTACTATTTCAAAGGTAATCGGCAAGATTTATTTTCAGCACATTCGTCGGTTACTATTTCAAAAGTAATCGGCAAGATTTTTATTTTCAGCATATTTGTCGGTTACTATTTTAAAAGTAATCGACAAGATTTTTATTTTCAACATATTCGTCGGTTCCTATTTAAAAAGTAATCGGCAAGATTTATTTTCAGCACATATTCGTCAGTTACTATTTCAAAAGTAATGGGCAAGACTTTTATTTTCAGCAAATTTGTCGGTTACTATTTCAATAGTAATCGGCATGATTTATTTTCAGGACATTCGTCGGTTACTATTTTAAAAGTAATCGACAAGATTTTTATTTTCAACATATTCGACGGTTACTATTTCAAAAGTAATCGGCAAGACTTTATTTTCAGCACATTCGTCCGTTACTATTTCAAAAGTAATTGGCATGATTTTTATTTTCAACATATTCGTCGGTGACTATTTCAAAAGTAATCGGCAAGATTTTTATTTTCAGCATATTTGTCGGTTACTGTTTTAAAAGTAATCGACAAGATTTTTATTTTCAACATATTCGTCGGTTACTATTTCAAAAGTAATCGGCAAGACTTTATTTTCAGCACATTCGTTGGTTACTATTTCAAAAGTAATCGGCAAGATTTTTATTTTCAACATATTCGTTGGTGACTATTTCAAAAGTAATCGGCAAGATTTTTATTTTCAGCATATTTGTCGGTTACTATTTTAAAAGTAATCGACAAGATTTTTATTTTCAACATATTCGTCGGTTCCTATTTCAAAAGTAATCGGCAAGACTTTATTTTCAGTACATTCGTTGGTTACTATTTTAAAAGTAATTGGTAAGATTTTTTTTTTCAACATATTCGTCACTTACTATTTCGAAAGTAATCGGCATGATTTATTTTCAGCACATTCGTCGGTTACTATTTCAAAAGTAATCGGCAAGATTTTTATTTTCAGCATATTCGTCGGTGACTATTTCAAAAGTAATCGGCAAGATTTTTATTTTCAACATATTTGTCGGTTACTATTTTAAAAGTAATCGACAAGATTTTTATTTTCAACATATTCGTCGGTTACTATTTCAAAAGTAATCGGCAAGATTTATTTTCAGCACATATTCGTCGGTTACTATTTCAAAAGTAATAGGCAAGACTTTTATTTTCAGCACATTTGTCGGTTACTATTTCAATAGTAATCGGCATGATTTATTTTCAGCACATTCGTCGGTTACTATTTCAAAAGTAATCGGCATGATCTATTTTCTGCACATTCGTCGGTTACTATTTCAAAAGTAATCGGCATGATCTATTTTCTGCACAATCGTCGGTTACTATTTCAAAAGTAATCGGCAAGATTTTTATTTTCAGCATATTTGTCGGTTACTATTTTAAAAGTAATCGACAAGATTTTTATTTTCAACATATTCATCGGTTGCTATTTAAAAAGTAATCGGCAAGACTTTATTTTCAGTACATTCGTTGGTTACTATTTTAAAAGTAATCGGTAAGATTTTTATTTTCAACATATTCGTCGCTTACTATTTCGAAAGTAATCGGCATGATTTATTTTCAGCACATTCGTCGGTTACTATTTCAAAAGTAATCGGCAAGATTTTTATATTCAACATATTTGTCGGTTACTATTTTAAAAGTAATCGACAAGATTTTTATTTTCAACATATTCGTCGGTTACTATTTCAAAAGTAATCGGCAAGACTTTATTTTCAGCATATTCCTTTGTTACTATTTCAAAAGTAATCGGTAAGATTTTTAATTTCAACATATTCGTCGGTTACTATTTCAAAGGTAATCAGCATGATTTATTTTCAGTACATTCGTTGGTTACTATTTTAAAAGTAATCGGTAAG
The DNA here is from genome assembly GCA_958299785.1 of Medicago lupulina. Taxonomy (NCBI): domain Eukaryota; kingdom Viridiplantae; phylum Streptophyta; class Magnoliopsida; order Fabales; family Fabaceae; genus Medicago; species Medicago lupulina. Next base: position 48,101,583 of record OY283139.1, on the reverse strand, counting down.
ATTTTTATTTTCAACATATTCGTCGCTTACTATTTCAAAAGTAATCGGCATGATTTATTTTCAGCACATTCGTCAGGTTACTATTTCAAAAGTAATCGGCAAGACTTTTATTTTCAGCACATTTGTCGGTTACTATTTCAATAGTAATTGGCATGATTTATTTTCAGCACATTTGTCGGTTACTATTTCAAAAGTAACCGGCAAGACTTTATATTCAACCCATTCGTCGGTTACTATTTCAAAAGTAATCGGCATGATCTATTTTCTGCACATTCGTCGGTTACTATTTCAAAAGTAATCAGCAAAATTTTTATATTCAGCATATTCGTCAGTTACTATTTCAAAGGTAATCGGCAAGATTTATTTTCAGCACATTCGTCGGTTACTATTTCAAAAGTAATCGGCAAGATTTTTATTTTCAGCATATTTGTCGGTTACTATTTTAAAAGTAATCGACAAGATTTTTATTTTCAACATATTCGTCGGTTCCTATTTAAAAAGCAATCGGCAAGATTTATTTTCAGCACATATTCGTCAGTTACTATTTCAAAAGTAATGGGCAAGACTTTTATTTTCAGCAAATTTGTCGGTTACTATTTCAATAGTAATCGGCATGATTTATTTTCAGGACATTCGTCGGTTACTATTTTAAAAGTAATCGACAAGATTTTTATTTTCAACATATTCGACGGTTACTATTTCAAAAGTAATCGGCAAGACTTTATTTTCAGCACATTCGTCCGTTACTATTTCAAAAGTAATTGGCATGATTTTTATTTTCAACATATTCGTCGGTGACTATTTCAAAAGTAATCGGCAAGATTTTTATATTCAGCATATTTGTCGGTTACTGTTTTAAAAGTAATCGACAAGATTTTTATTTTCAACATATTCGTCGGTTACTATTTCAAAAGTAATCGGCAAGACTTTATTTTCAGCACATTCGTTGGTTACTATTTCAAAAGTAATCGGCAAGATTTTTATTTTCAACATATTCGTTGGTGACTATTTCAAAAGTAATCGGCAAGATTTTTATTTTCAGCATATTTGTCGGTTACTATTTTAAAAGTAATCGACAAGATTTTTATTTTCAACATATTCGTCGGTTCCTATTTCAAAAGTAATCGGCAAGACTTTATTTTCAGTACATTCGTTGGTTACTATTTTAAAAGTAATTGGTAAGATTTTTTTTTTCAACATATTCGTCACTTACTATTTCGAAAGTAATCGGCATGATTTATTTTCAGCACATTCGTCGGTTACTATTTCAAAAGTAATCGGCAAGATTTTTATTTTCAGCATATTCGTCGGTGACTATTTCAAAAGTAATCGGCAAGATTTTTATTTTCAACATATTTGTCGGTTACTATTTTAAAAGTAATCGACAAGATTTTTATTTTCAACATATTCGTCGGTTACTATTTCAAAAGTAATCGGCAAGATTTATTTTCAGCACATATTCGTCGGTTACTATTTCAAAAGTAATAGGCAAGACTTTTATTTTCAGCACATTTGTCGGTTACTATTTCAATAGTAATCGGCATGATTTATTTTCAGCACATTCGTCGGTTACTATTTCAAAAGTAATCGGCATGATCTATTTTCTGCACATTCGTCGGTTACTATTTCAAAAGTAATCGGCATGATCTATTTTCTGCACAATCGTCGGTTACTATTTCAAAAGTAATCGGCAAGATTTTTATTTTCAGCATATTTGTCGGTTACTATTTTAAAAGTAATCGACAAGATTTTTATTTTCAACATATTCATCGGTTGCTATTTAAAAAGTAATCGGCAAGACTTTATTTTCAGTACATTCGTTGGTTACTATTTTAAAAGTAATCGGTAAGATTTTTATTTTCAACATATTCGTCGCTTACTATTTCGAAAGTAATCGGCATGATTTATTTTCAGCACATTCGTCGGTTACTATTTCAAAAGTAATCGGCAAGATTTTTATATTCAACATATTTGTCGGTTACTATTTTAAAAGTAATCGACAAGATTTTTATTTTCAACATATTCGTCGGTTACTATTTCAAAAGTAATCGGCAAGACTTTATTTTCAGCATATTCCTTTGTTACTATTTCAAAAGTAATCGGTAAGATTTTTATTTTCAACATATTCGTCGGTTACTATTTCAAAGGTAATCAGCATGATTTATTTTCAGTACATTCGTTGGTTACTATTTTAAAAGTAATCGGTAAGATTTTTATTTTCAACATATTCGTCGCTTACTATTTCAAAAGTAATCGGCATGATTTATTTTCAGCACATTCGTCAGGTTACTATTTCAAAAGTAATCGGCAAGACTTTTATTTTCAGCACATTTGTCGGTTACTATTTCAATAGTAATTGGCATGATTTATTTTCAGCACATTTGTCGGTTACTATTTCAAAAGTAACCGGCAAGACTTTATATTCAACCCATTCGTCGGTTACTATTTCAAAAGTAATCGGCATGATCTATTTTCTGCACATTCGTCGGTTACTATTTCAAAAGTAATCAGCAAAATTTTTATATTCAGCATATTCGTCGGTTACTATTTCAAAGGTAATCGGCAAGATTTATTTTCAGCACATTCGTCGGTTACTATTTCAAAAGTAATCGGCAAGATTTTTATTTTCAGCATATTTGTCGGTTACTATTTTAAAAGTAATCGACAAGATTTTTATTTTCAACATATTAGTCGGTTCCTATTTAAAAAGTAATCGGCAAGATTTATTTTCAGCACATATTCGTCAGTTACTATTTCAAAAGTAATGGGGAAGACTTTTATTTTCAGCAAATTTGTCGGTTACTATTTCAATAGTAATCGGCATGATTTATTTTCAGCACATTCGTCGGTTACTATTTTAAAAGTAATCGACAAGATTTTTATTTTCAACATATTCGACGGTTACTATTTCAAAAGTAATCGGCAAGACTTTATTTTCAGCACATTCGTCCGTTACTATTTCAAAAGTAATTGGCATGATTTTTATTTTCAACATATTCGTCGGTGACTATTTCAAAAGTAATCGGCAAGATTTTTATTTTCAGCATATTTGTCGGTTACTGTTTTAAAAGTAATCGACAAGATTTTTATTTTCAACATATTCGTCGGTTACTATTTCAAAAGTAATCGGCAAGACTTTATTTTCAGCACATTCGTTGGTTACTATTTCAAAAGTAATCGGCAAGATTTTTATTTTCAACATATTCGTTGGTGACTATTTCAAAAGTAATCGGCAAGATTTTTATTTTCAGCATATTTGTCGGTTACTATTTTAAAAGTAATCGACAAGATTTTTATTTTCAACATATTCGTCGGTTCCTATTTCAAAAGTAATCGGCAAGACTTTATTTTCAGTACATTCGTTGGTTACTATTTTAAAAGTAATTGGTAAGATTTTTTTTTTCAACATATTCGTCACTTACTATTTCGAAAGTAATCGGCATGATTTATTTTCAGCACATTCGTCGGTTACTATTTCAAAAGTAATCGGCAAGATTTTTATTTTCAGCATATTCGTCGGTGACTATTTCAAAAGTAATCGGCAAGATTTTTATTTTCAACATATTTGTCGGTTACTATTTTAAAAGTAATCGACAAGATTTTTATTTTCAACATATTCGTCGGTTACTATTTCAAAAGTAATCGGCAAGATTTATTTTCAGCACATATTCGTCGGTTACTATTTCAAAAGTAATAGGCAAGACTTTTATTTTCAGCACATTTGTCGGTTACTATTTCAATAGTAATCGGCATGATTTATTTTCAGCACATTCGTCGGTTACTATTTCAAAAGTAATCGGCATGATCTATTTTCTGCACATTCGTCGGTTACTATTTCAAAAGTAATCGGCATGATCTATTTTCTGCACAATTGTCGGTTACTATTTCAAAAGTAATCGGCAAGATTTTTATTTTCAGCATATTTGTCGGTTACTATTTTAAAAGTAATCGACAAGATTTTTATTTTCAACATATTCATCGGTTGCTATTTAAAAAGTAATCGGCAAGACTTTATTTTCAGTACATTCGTTGGTTACTATTTTAAAAGTAATCGGTAAGATTTTTATTTTCAACATATTCGTCGCTTACTATTTCGAAAGTAATCGGCATGATTTATTTTCAGCACATTCGTCGGTTACTATTTCAAAAGTAATCGGCAAGATTTTTATATTCAACATATTTGTCGGTTACTATTTTAAAAGTAATCGACAAGATTTTTATTTTCAACATATTCGTCGGTTACTATTTCAAAAGTAATCGGCAAGACTTTATTTTCAGCATATTCCTTTGTTACTATTTCAAAAGTAATCGGTAAGATTTTTATTTTCAACATATTCGTCGGTTACTATTTCAAAGGTAATCAGCATGATTTATTTTCAGTACATTCGTTGGTTACTATTTTAAAAGTAATCGGTAAGATTTTTATTTTCAACATATTCGTCGCTTACTATTTCAAAAGTAATCGGCATGATTTATTTTCAGCACATTCGTCAGGTTACTATTTCAAAAGTAATCGGCAAGACTTTTATTTTCAGCACATTTGTCGGTTACTATTTCAATAGTAATTGGCATGATTTATTTTCAGCACATTTGTCGGTTACTATTTCAAAAGTAACCGGCAAGACTTTATATTCAACCCATTCGTCGGTTACTATTTCAAAAGTAATCGGCATGATCTATTTTCTGCACATTCGTCGGTTACTATTTCAAAAGTAATCAGCAAAATTTTTATATTCAGCATATTCGTCGGTTACTATTTCAAAGGTAATCGGCAAGATTTATTTTCAGCACATTCGTCGGTTACTATTTCAAAAGTAATCGGCAAGATTTTTATTTTCAGCATATTTGTCGGTTACTATTTTAAAAGTAATCGACAAGATTTTTATTTTCAACATATTCGTCGGTTCCTATTTAAAAAGCAATCGGCAAGATTTATTTTCAGCACATTCGTCGGTTACTATTTTAAAAGTAATCGACAAGATTTTTATTTTCAACATATTCGACGGTTACTATTTCAAAAGTAATCGGCAAGACTTTATTTTCAGCACATTCGTCCGTTACTATTTCAAAAGTAATTGGCATGATTTTTATTTTCAACATATTCGTCGGTGACTATTTCAAAAGTAATCGGCAAGATTTTTATTTTCAGCATATTTGTCGGTTACTGTTTTAAAAGTAATCGACAAGATTTTTATTTTCAACATATTCGTCGGTTACTATTTCAAAAGTAATCGGCAAGACTTTATTTTCAGCACATTCGTTGGTTACTATTTCAAAAGTAATCGGCAAGATTTTGATTTTCAACATATTCGTTGGTGACTATTTCAAAAGTAATCGGCAAGATTTTTATTTTCAGCATATTTGTCGGTTACTATTTTAAAAGTAATCGACAAGATTTTTATTTTCAACATATTCGTCGGTTCCTATTTCAAAAGTAATCGGCAAGACTTTATTTTCAGTACATTCGTTGGTTACTATTTTAAAAGTAATTGGTAAGATTTTTTTTTTCAACATATTCGTCACTTACTATTTCGAAAGTAATCGGCATGATTTATTTTCAGCACATTCGTCGGTTACTATTTCAAAAGTAATCGGCAAGATTTTTATTTTCAGCATATTCGTCGGTGACTATTTCAAAAGTAATAGGCAAGATTTTTATTTTCAACATATTTGTCGGTTACTATTTTAAAAGTAATCGACAAGATTTTTATTTTCAACATATTCGTCGGTTACTATTTCAAAAGTAATCGGCAAGATTTATTTTCAGCACATATTCGTCGGTTACTATTTCAAAAGTAATAGGCAAGACTTTTATTTTCAGCACATTTGTCGGTTACTATTTCAATAGTAATCGGCATGATTTATTTTCAGCACATTCGTCAGTTACTATTTTAAAAGTAATCGGCATGATTTATTTTCAACACATTCGTCGGTTACTATTTCAAAAGTAATCGGCATGATCTATTTTCTGCACATTCGTGGGTTACTATTTCAAAAGTAATCGGCATGATCTATTTTCTGCACAATCGTCGGTTACTATTTCAAAAGTAATCGGCAAGATTTTTATTTTCAGCATATTTGTCGGTTACTATTTTAAAAGTAATCGACAAGATTTTTATTTTCAACATATTCATCGGTTGCTATTTAAAAAGTAATCGGCAAGACTTTATTTTCAGTACATTCGTTGGTTACTATTTTAAAAGTAATCGGTAAGATTTTTATTTTCAACATATTCGTCGCTTACTATTTCGAAAGTAATCGGCATGATTTATTTTCAGCACATTCGTCGGTTACTATTTCAAAAGTAATCGGCAAGATTTTTATATTCAACATATTTGTCGGTTACTATTTTAAAAGTAATCGACAAGATTTTTATTTTCAACATATTCGTCGGTTACTATTTCAAAAGTAATCGGCAAGACTTTATTTTCAGCATATTCCTTTGTTACTATTTCAAAAGTAATCGGTAAGATTTTTATTTTCAACATATTCGTCGGTTACTATTTCAAAGGTAATCGGCATGATTTATTTTCAGTACATTCGTTGGTTACTATTTTAAAAGTAATCGGTAAGATTTTTATTTTCAACATATTCGTCGCTTACTATTTCAAAAGTAATCGGCATGATTTATTTTCAGCACATTCGTCAGGTTACTATTTCAAAAGTAACCGGCAAGACTTTATATTCAACCCATTCGTCGGTTACTATTTCAAAAGTAATCGGCATGATCTATTTTCCGCACATTCGTCGGTTACTATTTCAAAAGTAATCAGCAAAATTTTTATATTCAGCATATTCGTCGGTTACTATTTCAAAGGTAATCGGCAAGATTTATTTTCAGCACATTCGTCGGTTACTATTTCAAAAGTAATCGGCAAGATTTTTATTTTCAGCATATTTGTCGGTTACTATTTTAAAAGTAATCGACAAGATTTTTATTTTCAACATATTCGTCGGTTCCTATTTAAAAAGTAATCGGCAAGACTTTATTTTCAGTACATTCGTTGGTTACTATTTTAAAAGTAATCGGTAAGATTTTTATTTTCAACATAGTCGGCGCTTACTATTTCGAAAGTAATCGGCATGATTTATTTTCAGCACATTCGTCGGTTACTATTTCAAAAGTAATCGGCAAGATTTTTATATTCAACATATTTGTCGGTTACTATTTTAAAAGTAATCGACAAGATTTTTATTTTCAACATATTCGTCGGTTACTATTTCAAAAGTAATCGGCAAGACTTTATTTTCAGCATATTCCTTTGTTACTATTTCAAAAGTAATCGGTAAGATTTTTATTTTCAACATATTCGTCGGTTACTATTTCAAAGGTAATCGGCATGATTTATTTTCAGTACATTCGTTGGTTACTATTTTAAAAGTAATCGGTAAGATTTTTATTTTCAACATATTCGTCGCTTACTATTTCAAAAGTAATCGGCATGATTTATTTTCAGCACATTCGTCAGGTTACTATTTCAAAAGTAATCGGCAAGACTTTTGTTTTCAGCACATTTGTCGGTTACTATTTCAATAGTAATTGGCATGATTTATTTTCAGCACATTTGTCGGTTACTATTTCAAAAGTAATCGGCAAGACTTTATATTCAACACATTCGTCGGTTACTATTTCAAAAGTAATCAGCAAAATTTTTATATCCAGCATATTCGTCGGTTACTATTTCAAAGGTAATCGGCAAGATTTATTTTCAGCACATTCGTCGATTACTATTTCAAAAGTAATCGGCAAGATTTTTATTTTCAACATATTCGTCGGTTACTATTTCAAAAGTAATCGGCAAGTCTTTATTTTCAGCACATTCATCGGTTACTATTCCAAAAGTAATCGGCAAGATTTATTTTCAGCACATTCGTCGATTACTATTTCAAAAGTAATCGGCAAGATTTTTATTTTCAACATATTCGTCGGTTACTATTTCAAAAGTAATCGGCAAGTCTTTATTTTCAGCACATTCATTGGTTACTTTTTTAAAAGTAATCGGTAAGATTTTTATTTCCAACATATTCATCGCTTACTATTTCAAAAGTAATCAGCATGATTTATTTTCAGCACATTCGTCGGTTACTATTTCAAAAGTAATCGGCAAGATTTATTTTAAGCATATTCGTCGGTTACTATTTCAAAAATAATCGGCATGATTTATTTTCAACACATTCGTCGGTTACTATTTCAAAAGTAATCGGCATGAACTATTTTCTGCACATTCGTCGGTTACTATTTCAAAAGTAATCGGCAAGATTCTTATTTTTAGCTTATTTGTCGGTTATTATTTTAAAAGTAATCGACAAGATTTTTATTTTCAACATATTCGTCGGTTCCTATTTCAAAAGTAATCGGCAACACTTTATTTTCAGTACATTCGTTGGTTACTATTTTAAAAGTAATCAGTAAGATTTTTATTTTCAACATAGTCGTCGCTTACTATTTCGAAAGTAATCGGCATGATTTATTTTCAGCACATTCGTCGGTTACTATTTCAAAAGTAATCGGCAAGATTTTTATATTCAACATATTTGTCGTTTACTATTTTAAAAGTAATCGACAAGATTTTTATTTTCAACATATTCGTCGGTTACTATTTCAAAAGTAATCGGCAAGACTTTATTTTCAGCATATTCCTTTGTTACTATTTCAAAAGTAATCGGTAAGATTTTTATTTTCAACATATTCGTCGGTTACTATTTCAAAGGTAATCGGCATGATTTATTTTCAGTACATTCGTTGGTTACTATTTTAAAAGTAATCGGTAAGATTTTTATTTTCAACATATTCGTCGCTTACTATTTCAAAAGTAATCGGCATGATTTATTTTCAGCACATTCGTCAGGTTACTATTTCAAAATTAATCGGCAAGACTTTTATTTTCAGCACATTTGTCGGTTACTATTTCAATAGTAATTGGCATGATTTATTTTCAGCACATTTGTCGGTTACTATTTCAAAAGTAATCGGCAAGACTTTATATTCAACACATTCGTCGGTTACTATTTCAAAAGTAATCGGCATGATCTATTTTCTGCACATTCGTCGGTTACTATTTCAAAAGTAATCAGCAAAATTTTTATATTCAGCATATTCGTCGGTTACTATTTCAAAGGTAATCGGCAAGATTTATTTTCAGCACATTCGTCGGTTACTATTTCAAAAGTAATCGGCAAGATTTTTATTTTCAGCATATTTGTCGGTTACTATTTTAAAAGTAATCGACAAGATTTTTATTTTCAACATATTCGTCGGTTCCTATTTAAAAAGTAATCGGCAAGACTTTATTTTCAGTACATTCGTTGGTTACTATTTTAAAAGTAATCGGTAAGATTTTTATTTTCAACATAGTCGTCGCTTACTATTTCGAAAGTAATCGGCATGATTTATTTTCAGCACATTCGTCGGTTACTATTTCAAAAGTAATCGGCAAGATTTTTATATTCAACATATTTGTCGGTTACTATTTTAAAAGTAATCGACAAGATTTTTATTTTCAACATATTCGTCGGTTACTATTTCAAAAGTAATCGGCAAGACTTTATTTTCAGCATATTCCTTTGTTACTATTTCAAAAGTAATCGGTAAGATTTTTATTTTCAACATATTCGTCGGTTACTATTTCAAAGGTAATCGGCATGATTTATTTTCAGTACATTCGTTGGTTACTATTTTAAAAGTAATCGGTAAGATTTTTATTTTCAACATATTCGTCGCTTACTATTTCAAAAGTAATCGGCATGATTTATTTTCAGCACATTCGTCAGGTTACTATTTCAAAAGTAATCGGCAAGACTTTTATTTTCAGCACATTTGTCGGTTACTATTTCAATAGTAATTGGCATGATTTATTTTCAGCACATTTGTCGGTTACTATTTCAAAAGTAATCGGCAAGACTTTATATTCAACACATTCGTCGGTTACTATTTCAAAAGTAATCGGCATGATCTATTTTCTGCACATTCGTCGGTTACTATTTCAAAAGTAATCAGCAAAATTTTTATATCCAGCATATTCGTCGGTTACTATTTCAAAGGTAATCGGCAAGATTTATTTTCAGCACATTCGTCGGTTACTATTTCAAAAGTAATCGGCAAGATTTTTATTTTTAGCATATTTGTCTGTTACTATTTTAGAATTAATCGGCAAGACTATATTTTCAGCACATTCGTCGGTTACTATTTCAAAAGTAATCGGCAAGACTTTATTTTCAGCACATTCGTCGGTTACTATTTCAATAGTAATCGGCAAGATTTTTATTTTCAGCATGTACGTCGGTTACTATTTCAAAAGTAATCGGCAAGATTTTTATCTTCAGCATATTTGTCGGTTACTATTTTAAAAGTAATCGGCAAGACTTTATTTTCAGCACATTCGTCGATTACTATTTCAAAAGTAATCGGCAAGATTTTTATTTTCAACATATTCGTCGGTTACTATTTCAAAAGTAATCGGCAAGACTTCATTTTCAGCACATTCATTGGTTACTTTTTTAAAAGTAATCGGTAAGATTTTTATTTCCAACATATTCATCGCTTACTATTTCAAAAGTAATCAGCATGATTTATTTTCAGCACATTCGTCGGTGACTATTTCAAAAGTAATCGGCAAGATTTTTATTTTCAGCATATTTGTCGGTTACTTTTTCAAAAGTAATCGGCAAGATTTTTATTTTCAGCATATTTGTCGGTTACTATTTTAAAAGTAATCGACAAGATTTTTATTTTCAACATATTTGTCGGTTACTATTTCAAAAGTAATCGGCAAGACTTTATTTTCAGCATATTCGTTGTTACTATTTCAAAAGTAATCGGTAAGATTTTTATTTTCAACATATTCGTCGCTTACTGTTTCAAAAGTAATCGGCATGATTTATTTTCAGCACATTCGTCGGTTACTATTTCAAAAGTAATCGGCAAGATGTTTATTTTTAGCATATTTGTCTGTTACTATTTTATAATTAATCGGCAAGACTATATTTTCAACACATTCGTCGGTTACTATTTCAAAAGTAATCGGCAAGACTTTATTTTCAGCACATTCGTCGGTTACTATTTCAATAGTAATCGGCAAGATTTTTATTTTCAGCATGTACGTCGGTTACTATTTCAAAAGTAATCGGCAAGATTTTTATCTTCAGCATATTTGTCGGTTACTATTTTAAAAGTAATCGGCAAGACTTTATTTTCAGCACATTCGTCGATTACTATTTCAAAAGTAATCGGCAAGATTTTTATTTTCAACATATTCGTCGGTTACTATTTCAAAAGTAATCGGCAAGACTTCATTTTCAGCACATTCATTGGTTACTTTTTTAAAAGTAATCGGTAAGATTTTTATTTCCAACATATTCATCGCTTACTATTTCAAAAGTAATCAGCATGATTTATTTTCAGCACATTCGTCGGTTACTATTTCAAAAGTAATCGACAAGATTTTTATTTTCAGCATATTGGTCGGTGACTATTTCAAAAGTAATCGGCAAGATTTTTATTTTCAGCATATTTGTCGGTTACTTTTTCAAAAGTAATCGGCAAGATTTTTATTTTCAGCATATTTGTCGATTACTATTTTAAAAGTAATCGACAAGATTTTTATTTTCAACATATTTGTCGGTTACTATTTCAAAAGTAATCGGCAAGACTTTATTTTCAGCATATTCGTTGTTACTATTTCAAAAGTAATCGGTAAGATTTTTATTTTCAACATATTCGTCGCTTACTGTTTCAAAAGTAATCGGCATGATTTATTTTCAGCACATTCGTCGGTTACTATTTCAAAAGTAATCGGCAAGATGTTTATTTTTAGCATATTTGTCTGTTACTATTTTATAATTAATCGGCAAGACTATATTTTCAACACATTCGTCGGTTACTATTTCAAAAGTAATCGGCAAGACTTTATTTTCAGCACATTCGTCGGTTACTATTTCAATAGTAATCGGCAAGATTTTTATTTTCAGCATGTACGTCGGTTACTATTTCAAAAGTAATCGGCAAGATTTTTATCTTCAGCATATTTGTCGGTTACTATTTTAAAAGTAATCGGCAAGACTTTATTTTCAGCACATTCGTCGGTTACTATTTCAAAAGTAATCGGTGTAACGCCCTAGTTTTATTTTAATTATCGTTGGTTGATTTTAAAATCTTTTATATGATTTTTTAATGATTTATGTGATTATGTGAATACATGATTATTTTTATTGTTTAATAAAAATAAGTAAGATTATTATTTACTTGAATTTATGGGGTTTAATGAGAATTAATAGAAATTAAGGAGGGAGTTAAGTGAAATAAGTGGGAGGTTAAGGAAAAATAGAAGAGAAAGGAGGGGTTTTAGTTTACAGAAAAACAAAAGTCTGTTTCATTTTTCACGTACAAAACTTTAGAAAAGAGAGTTTTTGGAGAGAAAGAAGAGAACCCTAGAAGAGGCTAAGAGAAGAGGGAATCAATTGTTGTAGAGTTTTTGCTTGCTGAATTAAGGTAAGGGTGGGATTCCTTCAATAATATGTATATATAATTTTGATTGCTGATGAAATTGTGTTCTAGGTTTAGGGTTTAGAAAGTTTATGATAATTGATATGATGTGATGAATTGTGTTGTTTAATGCATGTTTCTGTGTTGTTTTGATTGTTATGTTGTATGTAGAACCTGTAAACATTGTTCTCTATCAAATTTGGGATTTGGGTAGATGAAATTTGGGTTTTTGAGTGAAAAATAGAGTTTTCCCGAGAGCTACCTTTGACAGCATACCCTGTTTCATGTTGTTGCGTCTTTTGCATCAGTTTCTGTTTCGAACTAGCTTTCGGTGTAAACACGAAAGTTGTAGGTATGAATGTTAGCTTTCTAATGCCGTTGGTCGGACGTCAAAATAATTTATAGAACTTGAGTTATGGTCAAATTACTGAACGTAGGTCACAGTGAATTTTTATGAATTTCAGCACAACTTTGTCCGAATTTGAAATGAAAACTGGTATTGATTGGTACATAATTGGCTTTAGGTGTAAACATGAAAGTTGTAGATAATTAAGTTAGCTTTCTAATGGCACTGGTTTGACTCGAAGAGGATTTGTAGATTTTGAATTATGATGAAAATAGTCCAAGTAGGTCTTCAGAAATTTTTTAGAAAACTTAGCTTAACTAATCCCAAGTTAGTCCAAAACTTATGGTTGGTTTCCCAACTTCAAACTTAAGTATTAGGGATTTAGTCGGAGTGTTTTATGAGTATTTGGCTTATGTTTTATTGATCAAACTTGATTTGCTTGTTGAAGGATGTGTTGAACTTTGATATGAATGTAGTTGATTAATGTATATGTGCTTTCCAGAGATGTGTGATTTAAATATGTGTTATATCAAGATGTGTTGTTTGTAGATGTGTGACTTAAATATGTGCTATATAAAGATGTCATATTTAAATATGTGATATTTGACGATGATGCTATTTAAAGATGTGTATTTGTCGAGTCATCTAAAGATGTGCATTGTTGAGTCTTTACTCGTGTCGTTGCATTTGAGTCGTGTCGTTGCATAGCATAGTCAGCGATGGGGGCTTAATGCCTGACAGGTTCTTTTATGACCTTTAGCGATGGGGGCTCAATGCCTGACAGGTCCTATTTGACCTTTAGCGATGGGGGCTTATGCCCTGATGGTACCACATGCATGATGTCTAAGACGTAGAGTTGCATTTGTTGAGTCGTGTCTTATGAGATGTCGTGACGATGATTTGTGATGATGATGTGATGTTTGAGATGGTTGTTAAGACGATGATTTATGATGGTTTGTGATGCATTTGTGATGATGATTGTTCTTTGATGTTCTTGATGGTATCTTCGTGATGAAGTTCCTTGAAGCTCTTGATGATATTTCGTGATGATATTCTTGATTGACGTTTAACGTGTTTCGTGAATGGTGTGCTTGATGATGTATAAGGTGATTTAGGACGATAATTATGATGTTAGATGATGCCTATTTTGCTATGACTATATGATGTTTTGTTGATTGATGATTCTGTTGTTGGCGTATTTATATATATATATATATATATATATATATATATATATATATATATATATATATATATATATATATATGTGAACCTGATGATGCTTGTCATTGAATTGTTGTTGTTTTCATTAACTTGATTGATTATATATTATTATTATTGAATGTGTATCTCACCCCTTCTGTTGGAATTGTCGCCTTGTGGACAAGTGCAGATTTCCAAGGCTAGTAGGATATTGGCTCAAGTGTCATAGGGCTCTGATACGTAACGGGATGGGGAAAATGTTGTTTTGTTTCTTTCATTCCTTTATGTATCGAATTTTGAACATATTGTTGGATTTTAAGTTGAAGAATAATATTTTGTTGTTGAGGCCTTTGTGCCAAGAATTTTGTTGAAGTTGAATGATGATGATTTTAAAAGAAATATTTCCGCTGCAGATTTTTATAAGAATGAGATTTTGTTGGTATTTTAAATAGTTCTATTTTCTATTTAAATAATTTTGAAAAGTAGTGTGACATGCCCGTTATTGTTGAACTCTGATTGTTTTAATATTATTATGTTGTTTTGGGGAAACGGGGTGTTACAATCGGCAAGATTTTTATTTTCAACATATTCGTCGGTTACTATTTCAAAAGTAATCGGCAAGACTTTATTTTCAGCACATTCATTGGTTACTTTTTTAAAAGTAATCGGTAAGATTTTTATTTCCAACATATTCATCGCTTACTATTTCAAAAGTAATCAGCATGATTTATTTTCAGCACATTCGTCGGTTACTATTTCAAAAGTAATCGACAAGATTTTTATTTTCAGCATATTGGTCGGTGACTATTTCAAAAGTAATCGGCAAGATTTTTATTTTCAGCATATTTGTCGGTTACTTTTTCAAAAGTAATCGGCAAGATTTTTATTTTCAGCATATTTGTCGGTTACTATTTTAAAAGTAATCGACAAGATTTTTATTTTCAACATATTTGTCGGTTACTATTTCAAAAGTAATCGGCAAGACTTTATTTTCAGCATATTCGTTGTTACTATTTCAAAAGTAATCGGTAGGATTTTTATTTTCAACATATTCGTCGCTTACTATTTCAAAAGTAATCGGCATGATTTATTTTCAGCACATTCGTCGGTTACTATTTCAAAAGTAATCGGCAAGATTTATTTTCAGCACATATTCGTCGGTTACTATTTCAAAAGTTATCGGCAAGACTTTATTTTCAGCACATTCGTTGGTTACTATTTCAAAAGTAATCGGTAAGATTTTTATTTTCAACATATTCGTCACTTACTATTTCCAAAGTAATCGGCATGATTTATTTTCAGCACATTCGTCGGTTACTATTTCAAAAGTAATCGGCAAGATTTATTTTCAGTACATTCGTTGGTTACTATTTTAAAAGTAATCGGTAAGATTTTTATTTTCAACATATTCGTCGCTTACTATTTCGAAAGTAATCGGCATGATTTATTTTCAGCACATTCGTCGGTTACTATTTCAAAAGTAATCGGCAAGATTTTTATTTTCAGCATATTCGTCGGTGACTATTTCAAAAGTAATCGGCATGATTTAATTTCAGCACATTCGTCAGGTTACTATTTCAAAAGTAATCGGCAAGACTTTTATTTTCAGCACATTTGTCGGTTACTATTTCAATAGTAATTGGCATGATTTATTTTCAGCACATTTGTCGGTTACTATTTCAAAAGTAATCGGCAAGACTTTATATTCAACACATTCGTCGGTTACTATTTCAAAAGTAATCGGCATGATCTATTTTCTGCACATTCGTCGGTTACTATTTCAAAAGTAATCAGCAAAATTTTTATATTCAGCATATTCGTCGGTTACTATTTCAAAGGTAATCGACAAGATTTATTTTCAGCACATTCGTCGGTTACTATTTCAAAAGTAATCGGCAAGATTTTTATTTTTAGCATATTTGTCTGTTACTATTTTAGAATTAATCGGCAAGACTATATTTTCAGCACATTCGTCGGTTACTATTTCAAAAGTAATCGGCAAGACTATATTTTCAGCACATTCGTCGGTTACTATTTCAAAAGTAATCGGCAAGACTTTATTTTCAGCACATTCGTCGGTTACTATTTCAATAGTAATCGGCAAGATTTTTATTTTCAGCATGTACGTCGGTTACTATTTCAAAAGTAATCGGCAAGATTTTTATTTTCAGCATATTTGTCGGTTACTATTTTAAAAGTAATCGGCAAGACTTTATTTTCAGCACATTCGTCGGTTACTATTTCAAAAGTAATCGGCAAGATTTTTATTTTCAACATATTCGTCGGTTACTATTTCAAAAGTAATCGGCAAGACTTTATTTTCAGCACATTCATTGGTTACTTTTTTAAAAGTAATCGGTAAGATTTTTATTTCCAACATATTCATCGCTTACTATTTCAAAAGTAATCAGCATGATTTATTTTCAGCACATTCGTCGGTTACTATTTCAAAAGTAATCGACAAGATTTTTATTTTCAGCATATTGGTCGGTGACTATTTCAAAAGTAATCGGCAAGATTTTTATTTTCAGCATATTTGTCGGTTACTTTTTCAAAAGTAATCGGCATGATTTTTATTTTCAGCATATTTGTCGGTTACTATTTTAAAAGTAATCGACAAGATTTTTATTTTCAACATATTTGTCGGTTACTATTTCAAAAGTAATCGGCAAGACTTTATTTTCAGCATATTCGTTGTTACTATTTCAAAAGTAATCGGTAGGATTTTTATTTTCAACATATTCGTCGCTTACTATTTCAAAAGTAATCGGCATGATTTATTTTCAGCACATTCGTCGGTTACTATTTCAAAAGTAATCGGCAAGATTTATTTTCAGCACATATTCGTCGGTTACTATTTCAAAAGTTATCGGCAAGACTTTATTTTCAGCACATTCGTTGGTTACTATTTCAAAAGTAATCGGTAAGATTTTTATTTTCAACATATTCGTCACTTACTATTTCCAAAGTAATCGGCATGATTTATTTTCAGCACATTCGTCGGTTACTATTTCAAAAGTAATCGGCAAGATTTATTTTCAGTACATTCGTTGGTTACTATTTTAAAAGTAATCGGTAAGATTTTTATTTTCAACATATTCGTCGCTTACTATTTCGAAAGTAATCGGCATGATTTATTTTCAGCACATTCGTCGGTTACTATTTCAAAAGTAATCGGCAAGATTTTTATTTTCAGCATATTCGTCGGTGACTATTTCAAAAGTAATCGGCATGATTTAATTTCAGCACATTCGTCAGGTTACTATTTCAAAAGTAATCGGCAAGACTTTTATTTTCAGCACATTTGTCGGTTACTATTTCAATAGTAATTGGCATGATTTATTTTCAGCACATTTGTCGGTTACTATTTCAAAAGTAATCGGCAAGACTTTATATTCAACACATTCGTCGGTTACTATTTCAAAAGTAATCGGCATGATCTATTTTCTGCACATTCGTCGGTTACTATTTCAAAAGTAATCAGCAAAATTTTTATATTCAGCATATTCGTCGGTTACTATTTCAAAGGTAATCGACAAGATTTATTTTCAGCACATTCGTCGGTTACTATTTCAAAAGTAATCGGCAAGATTTTTATTTTTAGCATATTTGTCTGTTACTATTTTAGAATTAATCGGCAAGACTATATTTTCAGCACATTCGTCGGTTACTATTTCAAAAGTAATCGGCAAGACTATATTTTCAGCACATTCGTCGGTTACTATTTCAAAAGTAATCGGCAAGACTTTATTTTCAGCACATTCGTCGGTTACTATTTCAATAGTAATCGGCAAGATTTTTATTTTCAGCATGTACGTCGGTTACTATTTCAAAAGTAATCGGCAAGATTTTTATTTTCAGCATATTTGTCGGTTACTATTTTAAAAGTAATCGGCAAGACTTTATTTTCAGCACATTCGTCGGTTACTATTTCAAAAGTAATCGGCAAGATTTTTATTTTCAACATATTCGTCGGTTACTATTTCAAAAGTAATCGGCAAGACTTTATTTTCAGCACATTCATTGGTTACTTTTTTAAAAGTAATCGGTAAGATTTTTATTTCCAACATATTCATCGCTTACTATTTCAAAAGTAATCAGCATGATTTATTTTCAGCACATTCGTCGGTTACTATTTCAAAAGTAATCGGCATGATTTTTATTTTCAGCATATTGGTCGGTTACTTTTTCAAAAGTAATCGGCAAGATTTTTATTTTCAGCATATTTGTCGGTTACTTTTTCAAAAGTAATCGGCAAGATTTTTATTTTCAGCATATTTGTCGGTTACTATTTTAAAAGTAATCGACAAGATTTTTATTTTCAACATATTTGTCGGTTACTATTTCAAAAGTAATCGGCAAGACTTTATTTTCAGCATATTCGTTGTTACTATTTCAAAAGTAATCGGTAAGATTTTTATTTTCAACATATTCGTCGCTTACTATTTCAAAAGTAATCGGCATGATTTATTTTCAGCACATTCGTCGGTTACTATTCCAAAAGTAATCGGCAAGATTTATTTTCAGCACATATTCGTCGGTTACTATTTCAAAAGTTATCGGCAAGACTTTATTTTTAGCACATTTGTTGGTTACTATTTCAAAAGTAATCGGTAAGATTTTTATTTTCAACATATTCGTCACTTACTATTTCATAAGTAATCGGCATGATTTATTTTCAGCACATTCGTCGGTTACTATTTCAAAAGTAATCGGCAAGATTTATTTTCAGTACATTCGTTGGTTACTATTTTAAAAGTAATCGGTAAGATTTTTATTTTCAACATATTCGTCGCTTACTATTTCGAAAGCAATCGGCATGATTTATTTTCAGCACATTCGTCGGTTACTATTTCAAAAGTAATCGGCAAGATTTTTATTTTCAGCATATTCGTCGGTGACTATTTCAAAAGTAATCGGCATGATTTAATTTCAGCACATTCGTCAGGTTACTATTTCAAAAGTAATCGGCAAGACTTTTATTTTCAGCACATTTGTCGGTTACTATTTCAATAGTAATTGGCATGATTTATTTTCAGCACATTTGTCGGTTACTATTTCAAAAGTAATCGGCAAGACTTTATATTCAACACATTCGTCGGTTACTATTTCAAAAGTAATCGGCATGATCTATTTTCTGCACATTCGTCGGTTACTATTTCAAAAGTAATCAGCAAAATTTTTATATTCAGCATATTCGTCGGTTACTATTTCAAAGGTAATCGACAAGATTTATTTTCAGCACATTCGTCGGTTACTATTTCAAAAGTAATCGGCAAGATTTTTATTTTTAGCATATTTGTCTGTTACTATTTTAGAATTAATCGGCAAGACTATATTTTCAGCACATTCGTCGGTTACTATTTCAAAAGTAATCGGCAAGACTATATTTTCAGCACATTCGTCGGTTACTATTTCAAAAGTAATCGGCAAGACTTTATTTTCAGCACATTCGTCGGTTACTATTTCAATAGTAATCGGCAAGATTTTTATTTTCAGCATGTACGTCGGTTACTATTTCAAAAGTAATCGGCCAGATTTTTATTTTCAGCATATTTGTCGGTTACTATTTTAAAAGTAATCGGCAAGACTTTATTTTCAGCACATTCGTCGGTTACTATTTCAAAAGTAATCGGCAAGATTTTTATTTTCAACATATTCGTCGGTTACTATTTCAAAAGTAATCGGCAAGACTTTATTTTCAGCACATTCATTGGTTACTTTTTTAAAAGTAATCGGTAAGATTTTTATTTCCAACATATTCATCGCTTACTATTTCAAAAGTAATCAGCATGATTTATTTTCAGCACATTCGTCGGTTACTATTTCAAAAGTAATCGACAAGATTTTTATTTTCAGCATATTGGTCGGTGACTATTTCAAAAGTAATCGGCAAGATTTTTATTTTCAGCATATTTGTCGGTTACTTTTTCAAAAGTAATCGGCATGATTTTTATTTTCAGCATATTTGTCGGTTACTATTTTAAAAGTAATCGACAAGATTTTTATTTTCAACATATTTGTCGGTTACTATTTCAAAAGTAATCGGCAAGACTTTATTTTCAGCATATTCGTTGTTACTATTTCAAAAGTAATCGGTAGGATTTTTATTTTCAACATATTCGTCGCTTACTATTTCAAAAGTAATCGGCATGATTTATTTTCAGCACATTCGTCGGTTACTATTTCAAAAGTAATCGGCAAGATTTATTTTCAGCACATATTCGTCGGTTACTATTTCAAAAGTTATCGGCAAGACTTTATTTTCAGCACATTCGTTGGTTACTATTTCAAAAGTAATCGGTAAGATTTTTATTTTCAACATATTCGTCACTTACTATTTCCAAAGTAATCGGCATGATTTATTTTCAGCACATTCGTCGGTTACTATTTCAAAAGTAATCGGCAAGATTTATTTTCAGTACATTCGTTGGTTACTATTTTAAAAGTAATCGGTAAGATTTTTATTTTCAACATATTCGTCGCTTACTATTTCGAAAGTAATCGGCATGATTTATTTTCAGCACATTCGTCGGTTACTATTTCAAAAGTAATCGGCAAGATTTTTATTTTCAGCATATTCGTCGGTGACTATTTCAAAAGTAATCGGCATGATTTAATTTCAGCACATTCGTCAGGTTACTATTTCAAAAGTAATCGGCAAGACTTTTATTTTCAGCACATTTGTCGGTTACTATTTCAATAGTAATTGGCATGATTTATTTTCAGCACATTTGTCGGTTACTATTTCAAAAGTAATCGGCAAGACTTTATATTCAACACATTCGTCGGTTACTATTTCAAAAGTAATCGGCATGATCTATTTTCTGCACATTCGTCGGTTACTATTTCAAAAGTAATCAGCAAAATTTTTATATTCAGCATATTCGTCGGTTACTATTTCAAAGGTAATCGACAAGATTTATTTTCAGCACATTCGTCGGTTACTATTTCAAAAGTAATCGGCAAGATTTTTATTTTTAGCATATTTGTCTGTTACTATTTTAGAATTAATCGGCAAGACTATATTTTCAGCACATTCGTCGGTTACTATTTCAAAAGTAATCGGCAAGACTATATTTTCAGCACATTCGTCGGTTACTATTTCAAAAGTAATCGGCAAGACTTTATTTTCAGCACATTCGTCGGTTACTATTTCAATAGTAATCGGCAAGATTTTTATTTTCAGCATGTACGTCGGTTACTATTTCAAAAGTAATCGGCAAGATTTTTATTTTCAGCATATTTGTCGGTTACTATTTTAAAAGTAATCGGCAAGACTTTATTTTCAGCACATTCGTCGGTTACTATTTCAAAAGTAATCGGCAAGATTTTTATTTTCAACATATTCGTCGGTTACTATTTCAAAAGTAATCGGCAAGACTTTATTTTCAGCACATTCATTGGTTACTTTTTTAAAAGTAATCGGTAAGATTTTTATTTCCAACATATTCATCGCTTACTATTTCAAAAGTAATCAGCATGATTTATTTTCAGCACATTCGTCGGTTACTATTTCAAAAGTAATCGACAAGATTTTTATTTTCAGCATATTGGTCGGTGACTATTTCAAAAGTAATCGGCAAGATTTTTATTTTCAGCATATTTGTCGGTTACTTTTTCAAAAGTAATCGGCATGATTTTTATTTTCAGCATATTTGTCGGTTACTATTTCAAAAGTAATCGGCAAGACTTTATTTTCAGCACATTCGTCGGTTACTATTTCAATAGTAATCGGCAAGATTTTTATTTTCAGCATGTACGTCGGTTACTATTTCAAAAGTAATCGGCAAGATTTTTATTTTCAGCATATTTGTCGGTTACTATTTTAAAAGTAATCGGCAAGACTTTATTTTCAGCACATTCGTCGGTTACTATTTCAAAAGTAATCGGCAAGATTTTTATTTTCAATATATTCGTCGGTTACTATTTCAAAAGTAATCGGCAAGGCTTTATTTTCAGCACATTCATTGGTTACTTTTTTAAAAGTAATCGGTAAGATTTTTATTTCCAACATATTCATCGCTTACTATTTCAAAAGTAATCAGCATGATTTATTTTCAGCACATTCGTCGGTTACTATTTCAAAAGTAATCGGCATGATTTTTATTTTCAGCATATTGGTCGGTGACTATTTCAAAAGTAATCGGCAAGATTTTTATTTTCAGCATATTTGTCGGTTACTTTTTCAAAAGTAATCGGCAAGATTTTTATTTTCAGCATATTTGTCGGTTACTATTTTAAAAGTAATCGACAAGATTTTTATTTTCAACATATTTGTCGGTTACTATTTCAAAAGTAATCGGCAAGACTTTATTTTCAGCATATTCGTTGTTACTATTTCAAAAGTAATCGGTAAGATTTTTATTTTCAACATATTCGTCGCTTACTGTTTCAAAAGTAATCGGCATGATTTATTTTCAGCACATTCGTCGGTTACTATTTCAAAAGTAATCGGCAAGATTTATTTTCAGCACATATTCGTCGGTTACTATTTCAAAAGTTATCGGCAAGACTTTATTTTCAGCACATTCGTTGGTTACTATTTCAAAAGTAATCGGTAAGATTTTTATTTTCAACATATTCGTCACTTACTATTTCGAAAGTAATCGGCATGATTTATTTTCAGCACATTCGTCGGTTACTATTTCAAAAGTAATCGGCAAGATTTTTATTTTCAGCATATTCGTCGGTGACTATTTCAAAAGTAATCGGCATGATTTAATTTCAGCACATTCGTCAGGTTACTATTTCAAAAGTAATCGGCAAGACTTTTATTTTCAGCACATTTGTCGGTAACTATTTCAATAGTAATTGGCATGATTTATTTTCAGCACATTTGTCGGTTACTATTTCAAAAGTAATCGGCAAGACTTTATATTCAACACATTCGTCGGTTACTATTTCAAAAGTAATCGGCATGATCTATTTTCTGCACATTCGTCCGTTACTATTTCAAAAGTAATCAGCAAAATTTTTATATTCAGCATATTCGTCGGTTACTATTTCAAAGGTAATCGACAAGATTTATTTTCAGCACATTCGTCGGTTACTATTTCAAAAGTAATCGGCAAGATTTTTATTTTTAGCATATTTGTCTGTTACTATTTTAGAATTAATCGGCAAGACTATATTTTCAGCACATTCGTCGGTTACTATTTCAAAAGTAATCGGCAAGACTTTATTTTCAGCACATTCGTCGGTTACTATTTCAATAGTAATCGGCAAGATTTTTATATTCAGCATGTACGTCGGTTACTATTTCAAAAGTAATCGGCAAGATTTTTATCTTCAGCATATTTGTCGGTTACTATTTTAAAAGTAATCGGCAAGACTTTATTTCCAGCACATTCGTCGGTTACTATTTCAAAAGTAATCGGCAAGATTTTTATTTTCAATATATTCGTCGGTTACTATTTCAAAAGTAATCGGCGAGGCTTTATTTTCAGCACATTCATTGGTTACTTTTTTAAAAGTAATCGATAAGATTTTTATTTCCAACATATTCATCGCTTACTATTTCAAAAGTAATCAGCATGATTTATTTTCAGCACATTCGTCGGTTACTATTTCAAAAGTAATCGGCATGATTTTTATTTTCAGCATATTGGTCGGTGACTATTTCAAAAGTAATCGGCAAGATTTTTATTTTCAGCATATTTGTCGGTTACTTTTTCAAAAGTAATCGGCAAGATTTTTATTTTCAGCATATTTGTCGGTTACTATTTTAAAAGTAACCGACAAGATTTTTATTTTCAACATATTTGTCGGTTACTATTTCAAAAGTAATCGGCAAGACTTTATTTTCAGCATATTCGTTGTTACTATTTCAAAAGTAATCGGTAAGATTTTTATTTTCAACATATTCGTCGCTTACTGTTTCAAAAGTAATCGGCATGATTTATTTTCAGCACATTCGTCGGTTACTATTTCAAAAGTAATCGGCAAGATTTATTTTCAGCACATATTCGTCGGTTACTATTTCAAAAGTTATCGGCAAGACTTTATTTTCAGCACATTCGTTGGTTACTATTTCAAAAGTAATCGGTAAGATTTTTATTTTCAACATATTCGTCACTTACTATTTCGAAAGTAATCGGCATGATTTATTTTCAGCACATTCGTCGGTTACTATTTCAAAAGTAATCGGCAAGATTTTTATTTTCAGCATATTCGTCGGTGACTATTTCAAAAGTAATCGGCATGATTTAATTTCAGCACATTCGTCAGGTTACTATTTCAAAAGTAATCGGCAAGACTTTTATTTTCAGCACATTTGTCGGTAACTATTTCAATAGTAATTGGCATGATTTATTTTCAGCACATTTGTCGGTTACTATTTCAAAAGTAATCGGCAAGACTTTATATTCAACACATTCGTCGGTTACTATTTCAAAAGTAATCGGCATGATCTATTTTCTGCACATTCGTCAGTTACTATTTCAAAAGTAATCAGCAAAATTTTTATATTCAGCATATTCGTCGGTTACTATTTCAAAGGTAATCGACAAGATTTATTTTCAGCACATTCGTCGGTTACTATTTCAAAAGTAATCGGCAAGATTTTTATTTTTAGCATATTTGTCTGTTACTATTTTAGAATTAATCGGCAAGACTATATTTTCAGCACATTCGTCGGTTACTATTTCAAAAGTAATCGGCAAGACTTTATTTTCAGCACATTCGTCGGTTACTATTTCAATAGTAATCGGCAAGATTTTTATATTCAGCATGTACGTCGGTTACTATTTCAAAAGTAATCGGCAAGATTTTTATCTTCAGCATATTTGTCGGTTACTATTTTAAAAGTAATCGGCAAGACTTTATTTCCAGCACATTCGTCGGTTACTATTTCAAAAGTAATCGGCAAGATTTTTATTTTCAATATATTCGTCGGTTACTATTTCAAAAGTAATCGGCGAGGCTTTATTTTCAGCACATTCATTGGTTACTTTTTTAAAAGTAATCGATAAGATTTTTATTTCCAACATATTCATCGCTTACTATTTCAAAAGTAATCAGCATGATTTATTTTCAGCACATTCGTCGGTTACTATTTCAAAAGTAATCGGCATGATTTTTATTTTCAGCATATTGGTCGGTGACTATTTCAAAAGTAATCGGCAAAATTTTTATTTTCAGCATATTTGTCGGTTACTATTTTAAAAGTAATCGACAAGATTTTTATTTTCAACATATTCGTCGGTTACTATTTCAAAAGTAATCGGCAAGACTTTATTTTCAGCATATTCGTTGTTACTATTTCAAAAGTAATCGGTAAGATTTTTATTTTCAACATATTCGTCGCTTACTATTTCAAAAGTAATCGGCATGACTTATTTTCAGCACATTCGTCGGTTACTATTTCAAAAGTAATCGGCAAGATTTTTATTTTTAGCATATTTGTCTGTTACTATTTTAGAATTAATCGGCAAGACTATATTTTCAGCACATTCGTCGGTTACTATTTCAAAAGTAATCGGCAAGACTTTATTTTCAGCACATTCGTCGGTTACTATTTCAATAGTAATCGGCAAGATTTTTATATTCAGCATGTACGTCGGTTACTATTTCAAAAGTAATCGGCAAGATTTTTATCTTCAGCATATTTGTCGGTTACTATTTTAAAAGTAATCGGCAAGACTTTATTTTCAGCACATTCGTCGGTTACTATTTCAAAAGTAATCGGCAAGATTTTTATTTTCAATATATTCGTCGGTTACTATTTCAAAAGTAATCGGCAAGGCTTTATTTTCAGCACATTCATTGGTTAGTTTTTTAAAAGTAATCGGTAAGATTTTTATTTCCAACATATTCATCGCTTACTATTTCAAAAGTAATCAGCATGATTTATTTTCAGCACATTCGTCGGTTACTATTTCAAAAGTAATCGGCATGATTTTTATTTTCAGCATATTGGTTAGTGACTATTTCAAAAGTAATCGGCAAGATTTTTATTTTCAGCATATTTGTCGGTTACTATTTTAAAAGTAATCGACAAGATTTTTATTTTCAGCATATTCGTCGGTTACTATTTCAAAAGTAATCGGCAAGACTTTATTTTCAGCATATTCGTTGTTACTATTTCAAAAGTAATCGGTAAGATTTTTATTTTCAACATATTCGTCGCTTACTATTTCAAAAGTAATCGGCATGATTTATTTTCAGCACATTCGTCGGTTACTATTTCAAAAGTAATCGGCAAGATTTTTATTTTCAGCATATTGGTCGGTGACTATTTCAAAATTAATCGGCAAGATTTTTATTTTCAGCATATTTGTCGGTTACTTTTTCAAAAGTAATCGGCAAGATTTTTATTTTCAGCATATTTGTCGGTTACTATTTTAAAAGTAATCGACAAGATTTTTATTTTCAACATATTCGTCGGTTACTATTTCAAAAGTAATCGGCAAGACTTTATTTTCAGCATATTCGTTGGTTACTATTTTAAAAGTAATCGGCAAGATTTTTATTTTCAACATATTTGTCGCTTACTATTTCAAAAGAAATCGGCATGATTTATTTTCAGCACATTCCTTTGTTACTATTTCAAAACTAATCGGTAAGATTTTTATTTTCAACATATTCGTCGGTTACTATTTCAAACGTAATCGGCATGATTTATTTTCAGTATATTCGTTGGTTACTATTTTAAAAGTAATCGGTAAGATTTTTATTTTCAACATATTCGTCGCTTACTATTTCAAAAGTAATCGGCATGATTTATTTTCAGCACATTCGTCGGTTACTATTTCAAAAGTAATCGGCAAGATTTTTATATTCAACATATTTGTCGGTTACTATTTTACAAGTAATCGACAAGATTTTTATTTTCAACATATTCGTCGGTTACTATTTCAAAAGTAATCGGCAAGACTTTATTTTCAGCATATTCCTTTGTTACTATTTCAAAACTAATCGGTAAGATTTTTATTTTCAACATATTCGTCGCTTACTATTTCAAAAGTAATCGGCATGATTTATTTTCAGCACATTCGTCGGTTACTATCTCAAAAGTAATCGGCATGATTTATTTTCAGCACATTCGTCGGTTACTATTTCAAAAGTAATCGGCAAGATTTATTTTCAGCACATATTCGTCGGTTACTATTTCAAAAGTTATCGGCAAGACTTTATTTTCAGCACATTCATTGGTTATTCGTCGGTTACTATTTCAAAAGTAATCGGCAAGACTTTATTTTCAGTACATTCGTTGGTTACTATTTTAAAAGTAATCGATAAGATTTTTATTTCCAACATATTCGTCGCTTACTATTTCAAAAGTAATCAGCATGATTTATTTTCAGCACATTCGTCGGTTACTATTTCAAAAGTAATCGGCAAGATTTTTATTTTCAGCATATTCGTCGGTGACTATTTCAAATGTAATCGGCAAGATTTTTATTTTCAGCATATTTGTCGGTTACTATTTTAAAAGTAAATGACAAGATTTTTATTTTCAACATATTCGTCGGTTACTATTTCAAAAGTAATCGACAAGACTTTATTTTCAGCATATTCGTTGGTTACTATTTCAAAAGTAATGGGTAAGATTTTTATTTTCAACATATTCGTCGCTTATTATTTCAAAAGTAATCGGCATGATTTATTTTCAGCACATTCGTCGGTTACTATTTCAAAAGTAATCGGCAAGATTTTTATTTTCAGCATATTTGTCGGTTACTATTTTAAAAGTAATCGACAAGACTTTATTTTCAGCACATTCGTCGGTTACTATTTCAAAACTAATCGGCAAGATTTTTATTTTCAACATATTCGTCGGTTACTATTTCAAAAGTAATCGGCATGACTTTATTTTCAGCACATTCATTGGTTACTTTTTTAAAAGTAATCGGTAAGATTTTTATTTCCAACATATTCGTCGCTTACTATTTGAAAAGTAATCAGCATGATTTATTTTCAGCACATTCGTCGGTTACTATTTCAAAAGTAATCAGCAAGATTTTTATTTTCAGCATATTCGTCGGTGACTATTTCAAATGTAATCGGCAAGATTTTTATTTTCAGCATATTTGTCGGTTACTATTTTAAAAGTAATCGACAAGATTTTTATTTTCAACATATTCGTCGGTTACTATTTCAAAAGTAATCGACAAGACTTTATTTTCAGCATATTCGTTGGTTACTTTTTCAAAAGTAATGGGTAAGATTTTTATTTTCAACATATTCATCGCTTATTATTTCAAAAGTAATCGGCATGATTTATTTTCAGCACATTCGTCGATTATTATTTCAAAAGTAATCGGCAAGATTTTTAATTTCAGCATATTCGTCAGTGACTATTTCAAAAGTAATCGACATGATTTATTTTCAGCATATTCGTCGGTTACTATTTCAAAGGTAATCGGCATGATTTATTTTCAACACATTCGTCGGTTACTATTTCAAAAGTAATCAGCAAGATTTTTATTTTCAGCATATTTGTCGGTTACTATTTTTAAAGTAATCGACAAGATTTTTATTTTCAACATATTCGTCGGTTACTATTTCAAAAGTAATCGGCAAGACTTTATTTTCAGTACATTCGTTGGTTACTATTTTAAAAGTAATCGGTAAGATTTTTATTTCCAACATATTCGTCGCTTACTATTTCAAAAGTAATCAGCATGATTTATTTTCAGCACATTCGTCGGTTACTATTTCAAAAGTAATCGGCAAGATTTTTATTTTCAGCATATTCGTCGGTGACTATTTCAAATGTAATCGGCAAGATTTTTATTTTCAGCATATTTGTCGGTTACTATTTTAAAAGTAATCGACAAGATTTTTATTTTCAACATATTCGTCGGTTACTATTATAAAAGTAATCAACAAGACTTTATTTTCAGCATATTCGTTGGTTACTATTTAAAAAGTAATGAGTAAGATTTTTATTTTCAACATATTCGTCGCTTATTATTTCAAAAGTAATCGGCATGATTTATTTTCAGCACATTCGTCGGTTACTATTTCAAAAGTAATCGGCAAGATTTTTATTTTCAGCATATTCGTCGGTGACTATTTCAAAAGTAATCGACATGATTTATTTTCAGCATATTCGTCGGTTACTATTTCAAAGGTAATCGGCATGATTTATTTTCAACACATTCGTCGGTTACTATTTCAAAAGTAATCGGCAAGATTTTTATTTTCAGCATATTTGTCGGTTACTATTTTAAAAGTAATCGACAAGATTTTTATTTTCAACATATTCGTCGGTTACTATTTCAAAAGTAATCGGCAAGACTTTATTTTCAGTACATTCGTTGGTTACTATTTTAAAAGTAATCGGTAAGATTTTTATTTTCAACATATTCGTCGCTTAC
The DNA here is from genome assembly GCA_958299785.1 of Medicago lupulina. NCBI lineage: Eukaryota > Viridiplantae > Streptophyta > Magnoliopsida > Fabales > Fabaceae > Medicago > Medicago lupulina. The sequence continues at coordinate 48,072,227 of OY283139.1, read as the reverse complement.
TATTTCGAAAGTAATCGGCATGATTTATTTTCAGCACATTCGTCGGTTACTATTTCAAAAGTAATCAGCAAGATTTTTATTTTCAGCATATTCGTCGGTGACTATTTCAAAAGTAATCGGCATGATTTATTTTCAAGACATTCGTCGGTTACTATTTCAAAAGTAATCGGCAAGATTTTTATTTTCAGCATATTCGTCGGTTACTATTTCAAAAGTAATTGGCAAGATTTTTATTTTCAGCATATTTGTCGGTTACTATATTAAAAGTAATCGACAGGATGTTTACTGGTTCGGTTTGTTTTTAAACCCTTTTAATTAGAGCAATTGGATTGATCTAGAGGCCCCCGGTGCCCTACTCTTGATCAGATCCAGGCCACTTGATTTTAATCAGGTGGCTCTGATTGAATCCCTAAGCCCAACACGCCCCTGTTCACCTTAAAGCCTTGTTTCCTGCTTTTATTACTGCACCACGCTGATTACTGTCTGCACCCCCAAATTTGCATCAAACTGTTTTATTTCTTTTATCCATGCATTTTAATCTTTCTCGCATTCCTTTGCATTTCTTTTATTTCCTCTGCACTTCACCTTTATGTTTATTAAAATAGGTTGCATATTCATCATTTGTTAAATTAGGTTTCATATTTATCATTCATTTATTTAACATATTTATTTTATGCAATTTATCATGCATTTTTTAGTATTGGGTTATTCTAATGCGTATGTACATATTCATTTTTTTTATTTGCACATAATTTAGAATGTAAAAAAAAATAGGCTTTAATGTAATTTATTTTTTATTGCAAATCTTAGAATGTATAATATGCTTTTATGTGTGCGTACGTGTGTGTATGCCTCTTATTTTCTTCGTAGTTTAGGTTAAAGGTTCTCATGGTGGTCCAATGCCGCCATGAGTTACCTACGCTTTACCTTTCTGCTCCGTTAGTTTAATTTCAGTTTAGTCAATATTCAAAAACAACAAAAACATGCAAATAACAAAAATCGAAAAACATTTTTTATAACAAACCTTGGTCCAAAAATCAAGTGACTCCTTTTATTTTATTTCTTAATCAAATTTCAATCAATTTAACTTTACTTTGAGTCTTCTTTTTTTCAATATTAAAAAACACAAATCAATTCTTATTTGCCACTTGGCTTTTACATTTTAAACCTTTTTTTCAAAACTAATAAAAAACACAAAACCAAACAAACGGTAATTTTTACCCCGAACTACGAGGTTCTGATCCCTCACGGGTACGTAGGCAAATGACCTAGTCCTTCCGAATCAAGAAAAAATGTAGATAATAGGCCTCTTTCAATCACTACTCTTCTTTCTTCTAAAAAATAAGTAAATTATAGCACAAAAAGCAAATAAAGCTGAAAGGTTCTCGTAGAGTACTACGAACATAAGGGGTGCTAACACCTTCCCCTTATGTAACCAACCCCCGGACCCCATCTTTAAATAAATTTTTTCAAAAGTCAAGAAATAAGTTAGTGAGTCAAAAGCTAGTCAAATAGCCTTGATCTCTGAAAAATGACGCGACACCTGTGGTTGAAATGGCGACTTCTCCATGTGGTTTGATAGATGGCGACTTCTACCTATGTTTTGATTGATGGCGACTTCTGCCAGTTGGTTGATTGATGGGTTTTATCCCGAGAAATGGCAGTTTCTGTCGGTGGTCTGATTGATGGCGACTTCTGCCTAAATATGGGTTGTTACCCGTTAGTGGTTTAATTAATGGGTTGTTACCTCTTCAGTGACTTGATTAAGTAGTTTTTACCTCTTCGGTGGTATGATTTTTGGGCTTTCCCCTACCAGTGGTATGGTTATTAAGTTTTTACCCCATCAAGTGGTTTGGTTAATGGCCTTTTACCCCTTCAGTGGCATGATTATGGGTTTTTTTTCCACCTTCAGTGGTTTGATTAACGGGATTTACGCCGACAGTGATTTGATTCATCTCCAGTGATATTATCCCCAATGAAGATTGCCGAATGTTCGTACTGCGATGTCGATCCACCTCCCATCTTACTTATCTAGTCTGGTTTCATCAAGTTATATATAGTCATATGGTCATACAAGTTTCATACATATATGTTGGAACAAAGGGTGTTTCACAAATATACCACTTAAGTTTTGATGATAACAAGGTATTAAAAATTATCAATTGGATATGCTAAAAGTTTATTCAAGTGTACAGGACCATTAACAAAGAGTTATTTACAAGAGGTTCTGACTGAATGAATTAAAAAGCAAAGGAATTTCAGATTGAAGCTTGAAGAGCATCTGATTGAAAGCGCTCCTGGAAAGTCAGAAGCATAGTGCGTCTGAAGAAAGCGCTCCTGAAGATGACATCATCAGAAGCCAGTTCTCCAGAAGCAAGTTCATCATAAGCCAATTTCTCCAGAGGCGGAAGAGCGTTGACAAAGTACAGTGTACGAAATGTACAACCACTAAGTCTGCGCATGTCTCTGCAACCACCATCTCTGCATCGTGTCTCCTATACAAGACAAGAATAACAGCAACAATCGCAGACATTGTTCCTTTTGTTATTGGAATGGATTTGAAATTATTTTCATAAGGACAATCTTCAAATCAGGCAAAAGATCAATGGTGATAAATCAAAGCTTCGGTCAAGACAGATTGATGAGCTGGCTAGTTCCCAACGTCTCTCAAATCCTCTATAAATAGAGATGAAGACTTGAAGAACTTATATATATATATATATATATATATATATATATATATATACACACACACACACACACACACACACATATATATATATACACACACACACACATACGCGAACAAGGCTATTTTTCATATTCAAAGTCACAAACATTGCTCATCAACAACTTAGATAATTCTTACAAAAGTTTTTATTTTAGAATTTCTAAGTGTCTAAGAAAAACAGAGTCTGTTCTGTTCGTTTTGTTTTGTGAATACCTCTGATTGTATATCAAGTATTCAAAACTCTTTTCAATTCTCTGTAATTGTTTAGAAGTCTCTTGGAGTTGTTCTTGAGCATTGAAGTCTCTTTCTTGTGTGATTGAGCAAAGGAAGTCTCTTACTTGTGTGTTTGAGCAACTTGTAATTTGATATTACATTTTAGTGGAACTCTCCTTGGAAGTGCAAGGGGGACAGGACTACTTCCGGATTATGGAAGGAACCTGTATAAATTGCTTGTGTTCTTCTTCTGTTTCCTGCTTTCTTACTCTCTATCCGCTGCACTAAAACTCTGAACTCTATCAGACTCTGAACTTTTTAGACTCTGATCCTGAGAACAGTTGCTTATTTTCGTGAGAAAGAAACGTTTTTGAAAACACAATTCAACCCCCCCTCCCTTCTTGTGTTTTTCCCACCTTCAATATATTCATACATTCATGCATATAAACATTCGTGCACATACAACATGCACAATATCATTTATTCATTTTTGCATTGACCACCTTGTGTCAACCTTTTGTATCTCCACAAAGGTGTCATCCCCTGCTTTGTCAGAAAACGAGATGTCACTTAATCGTTATCCTTAGAAGTGTTTCATTCCTCGGTCTGTCGGGTTACGGAATATCAAGTGGATCATTCCCCGGTTATCGGAAGACGGAATATCAAGATTATCATTCCCCGCTTGGTCGGAAGACGGAATGTCAAGATTATCATTCCCCGGTTTGTCGGATTACGGAATATCAAGTGGATTATTCCCCGGTTTGTCGGATTACGGAATATCAAGTGTTTCATTCCCCGCTTGGTTGGAAGACGGAATGTCAAGATTATCATTCCCCGGTTTGTCGGATTACGGAATATCAAGTGGATTATTCCCCGGTTTGTTTACGGAATATCATGTGTATCGTTCCCCGCTTGGTCGGAAGACGGAATGTCAAGATTATCATTCCCCGGTTTGTCGGATTACGGAATATCAGGTGTATCTTTCCCCGGTTTATCGAAAGACGGAATGTCAATAGTGTCATCTCCTGGTATGTCGGATGACGAGATGTCACTCAGTTTTCCTCTCTCAAGTGTCATTCCCAGTGTTTCTGATCTAGCGATGTCACTAATCAAGTTTATTTCAAGTGGCAGGTCCCACCAAACAATCTTTTTAACAATACTTTTCAATGTCCCCAATGTCTTTTAAATTTTATCTCGTGTGTCCTTTGTTAAACCTACCTTTGTACCGGTAGCAGACAATCGCATCTCATTTGTCTTTATTAACCTTACCCTTGTACAGGTAATAGGCAGTCTTTCCTCCCCAGTTCTACCCATCAGTTTGTTCCCTAGTGAACCTGTTTTATCCCCCAATCAGTTTATCTCTGCCGTCTTTGCATTCATGCTTGCATCGTAGAAATTCATATCATTATATTCATAAGCATTGCATTATCAGCATTTCAACTGGTCAAAATTGGTGTATTTGATATTTAAGTCTCTTCGACCCGATGATTTAGAAAAAAGATCTTTTTAAATCCTCGTGACAGAGAAACTTAAATAGGGGCATCTGTCATACCCCAAATTTTGAATAAGGTCCGATTTTTGCTCATTTTTATTTGCATATTTTATCCGCATTTTATCTCTCATTTTGTTCACCTTTTTAAAACTCATCTTATTCGCATTTCAATTCTCATTTTTACGCTTGTTGCGTTGGTATTTTAATTTCCAATTTTCTTTGCATTTTAATTGTTTTTTAACGCTTGTTGCGTTGGTATTTCAATTTTCAATTTTATTTGCATTTTAATCATTTTTTTTAACGCTCGTCGCGTTGGTACTTTTATTCTCTTTTTTTAGTTGTATTTTTAGTCGTATTTTAACGCTCGTCGCGTTGGCATTTTAATTCTCGAATTTTATTGGCATTTTAAAATTTCTTTGCACTTGCATTTTATTTCTAGTTTTATTCGCGTTCGAGGTTATTCGTTCGTATTTAAAGAAGCCGAGTATTTTAAAATACCTCATTTTGATTTTCGAAAGGGACAGTTTTAATTACATTTTGTTATCTACTATTATTTCTTATTTTTTTATTATTCCTTATTGTTTTTTATTATTTTTATTGATTTTCTTATTTGATTTTCGTTTTTTATATATTATTATTTGTTTTATTTTTATTTTAAGTCCATGTCTTTTTGGATGAGTTTTTGGTCCAATTTCAGTCTGATCTAAGCAAGGGTATTTTGGTCCTGCCCAAAAGGGACACTTCATCAAAAAGCCTGCAGAGGAAACCCTAAAAAGTAGCACTATAAATAGTAGTAACATTTATTGCACTATGGACCAACCAATCAATGTACAATCACTGACACAACCGCACCAAATAGATCACAAACCCTAATTTCTATTTTTTTCACTCCTTCGAGGATCAAACACAAAAATAAATCAAAAAGCTCAAGAACACTATGAACAAGTAACCTCACCACAATCCAAATTCGAATCATACCTCACAAATACAACAATCAACAAGTTCGAATCTCCAACAACACAACACCATACAATCCATTCATTTTCGATTTAGAATCCATTTTCGGATCCAAACCGAACGTGAAGAAAATGAAGTGAAAAGAAGAACAGCAACTCGGACCGATCATACTATCTCATTATCACCATCGAGCCGAGTTCAACCACCAACAACAACTCAAGATCCGAAACAGAAAGAGGAAAACGAAGATCAAACCGGCTCGTGAAACAGAAAATTAAACAAGATCCAGTCCGTAATCGAATCAAAAGGTAGGAGAAGGTAGTTCGTTGTGTTATACTTCTTTCAAAACCCTTTCTAAAAACCTAGATTTTTAGCTTTTGAGTCCGATTTTCAAAAATCTAAGGCCGGATATGAGAAGAGGAAGGAAAAGGATATGTGAAAGTGCAAAAAAAAATTAGATCGGAGGTTGTTTTTTCTCCGGCGCGGTGGCGCCGCCGCCTGTTGCCCAGCAGCCATCGCGCCGGCGTTCTTACAGCTTGTCGGAGAAGATGATGGTTCATCTTCTTGTTCTTGAACTTTTAGAGAGAGAGAGAGACCGGTTTTTGATTTAAGAGAGAGGAAGTTAGGCTGAAAGTGATTTTATTAACCAGACCAAACCCTTTTATACTAATTGTTTCCTAGAGAATCCTGTGCTTTGTTTTGTTTATGCTTACTGTGTGCCTTCCACTCAGGATTGTCTGATATTTGATCTGATGGTCCTGAGATTCCCTTTATTTTGATTTTGTACGTGCGTGCTTCGTTTTATCATTGTGTTCCTTTTTGTTTTAGCCTTTGATTTTGATCTGGTGGCTGTGATGATATCTTGCTGTGATTGAATCTGGACCTCTTGATTCATCAGATGGTCCAGAGTCATCTAGCCTGAGCCCTTTGTTTTTTATTTTTTACTACTTTTCCACTATTTACACCACTGTTTTTATTATTAGCACCTTTTTTTTTTACTAAATTCTTTTTTTTTACAAAAAAAAAATTGTGACTTGTTTTAATTGTTATTTATTTTTCTTTTTATTATATTTGCATTGTTGCATATTTATTTTTCATCATCTCATGCATATTTTAATTCTTGTTATTTACTTTAATTGTCATTATCTTTTAGTGTGCATTTAGGATTTGATGTAATTTAATTTTCCGCATTTTATTTTTCTTGTCATTTACTTTTTGCTTGAGACATTAGCATGTATCTAGGTCCCATGTAAATATCCAATAATGAGAATATGCACCGAAACCACACTTTATTTTTACCGAGGACGAAAAATGAATTAGAGACAAACTAGGACTAAAAACTCGACTAATTTGAATGCTTTAAAATTGAACTACTAGTAATTTTAGGTTTGAGATTTTACTATGGGATCCAATATCCCCGGTTTTTATTTTTTACGCTTTCCGTTACGTTTTACGTATAATTTTTTTTACCGTTAGCTAAAAATTAAATAATCAAAACACCAAAAATATTTTCTTAAGAAACGTTGGTTTTTTAACCCAAGTGATCTTTTTCCTTTATTTTCTTAATCAAACTTTTAATCAATTTTAATATATATCTAGACTTACTTTCTTGTAAACAAAGTCAACCAACTTCACTTCATTTTATTCTTCTACACCCTTGAGGTCTCTCATCCCTTCTAAAAACTTTTTTCTAAAACCTTAAAATTAATCAAACTCACCAAATAATTTTTTGAGGTGAACTACATGATTTTGATCCCACTTGTGGGTATGTAGGCAAAAAGCTTATGTCTTTCCAAATCAATAAAAACAACAAACAAAAAAACATCCTTCTTCTGCCTCCATTCTTTCACTTAGACTTTTAGGCAATATTGTACAAATAAAGAAGCAAGTAATTAGCACAAGATAATTTAGGCAAGAGGCTCCTTCGGAGTACCGAAGTCGTTTAGGGTGCTTAACACCCTCCCTATTCGAAACCAACCCCCGGACCTTGATCTCATAAGGGTTTTTACGCACTTTTTCCCTTCCCATGAATAAAAGTTGAGAGTTCAAAGGTTGAAGGTTCAAAACCAATTAATGGATTGATACCCGAAAATCACGAGCACAAAAATTATTGGAACTCTCATTTAAGGAGAAAGATTTATTGTTTCATGAAGTCATTAAATGAGTCATTTTCACCAATTGACATAGCTGTTGTTAACCTAGCAGCTGCTTCCAAGAGAAGAGTTGGTAGAGGAGCTGCACCAAGGCAAGATCAGAACAACAAAATCAACAACAAAAAAGAGGTTCTTGAAGTTCAATTATCTATACTACATACAAGAAAAGAAGAAGAGCTACAACAAGGTTATAATAATACTAATGATTATGATACAACTAATTCATCATGCCCTAATATGAACGAATTAGTTGACACTTTGGGACCATATGAATGGTTAGATGATGAAATTATAAAACTAAGTTACATGTTTGAAAGTGGAGTACTTGTTATTCCAGATCATGAGAATAATAATAATATTAATGTAACCAATGATGATAAAATTCTAGATCCTGATTTTGGTGTACTAGTGGGAAATAATGATGGTGGTAGTGGTGGTGTTTGGAGTTCATCAAATGGTGTTGAAAGTGGAGAGTGTAATTCTTCTGTGAATTTTGTTTATGAATATCAGTGGCCTGATATGCATTTAGAAGGTAGTTGTGTTCAATCCTACAATCAACAATGGTACCTTTGTGATCAACAAGGCCAAGATGTTAATTGCTTCTAGGATACTTCCAGTTACCAAGAAAATGACTTTTATCATTGATCCCTTGATTTCATTCAGGGGAAATTATGTTATATATCTTATAGTAATATATTTTTCTGGTGGTGAATTGAATAAAAGTTATCAGGTTTTTTATTGTGTGATCAATTAGTTATATAATGGAGTTCTTCCTCAACAAGAGATAAGTGTGTGGTGCACCAGTGTTATAGACTCTAGAGTCCAATTCATACTCATAAAAATACTATATAGATGAATTAGAGGAGACGTGTGTCTAGGCTAACGAAAATCAATAAATTTGGCATTAAATTGTCATGAAATTTATGTATAGTTCAATTGAGAATTATGAAACTTATGTTCCAAAAGACATTTTGAATTTTGATTTCATTCAAAAGAGTGTACTGATTAATGCACAATGCACAAGTTTCTTTTTACTTTTTGTGAGCTATATACTTTGTATTTTCAATGTTTTGAATTATTATATTTTAGCTTTTTCAAAACATTGAAGATATAAACTTATCTTTAAGGTGTACTTCACAAATTTTGAAAATGAGTTTACGTAAGTTTTTTTTTTTTTTAAGAGAGTTTACGTAAGTTAACAGGTCCCCATACACTAATACCACTAATTTTCTAATTGTTCATTAAGGCATATCTAACAAGTTTATGGTTTTTTTTTACAAAAAAATCTTATAGTTGTAATTTCTTAATCTACGTCCTGCAAAGAAAACCCCATATATTCTATACATTAACCACGCTAGGGGGTCCATGTTTTTGCCGTTTTGAGTGTTTGTGTCAGAGTTCATGCCCTGTAACTTACCATCAAAGATAAAACTTCACATTCTTGATGTTATTTATTAGTTATAAAATAAAATTATTAGCGTGTGCACGCTAATAATCCTTAAAAAAAATTATTAGCGTGCATATGAAAAGATATTAGTGTCCGTCTATTTTCTTTTCTCGCCTCGCATTTTCTTTCTCGCCATCCTTTTCTGTTTATTTTTTTTGACAATTCTTCTTTTCTCTTTGAATAGGTAAAAAATAAAATAATAAACAAAATAGTTTAAAGAGTACTAGAATAATTGAAAGAAAAAATAGTTAGACGAAAAATTAATATCTTAAATAATTTGATTGGATAAAGATAAATAAATTGCCAATGAAAGATTTGGGCTTTAGTGTTGATTTTAGTGTACTCGGCCCAGTTCCTATCTGATCCAAAGGACACTCTTTCTTCCCCAGTAGACACTTATCTAAACAGTAGACACTCTTTCTTTTGCGTTTACATTCAAATTCTTCTCTCGTTTCTTTGATCATCAACAACCGAAACGATGCCGCTTCGACCTAATTCCAAGGACGATTCCAAGACCGATTCCAAGGCCGATGCTCGCCGTAACCGCTACAAGGTCGCATTCGACACCGAAGATGGTCGGAGGAGACGTGAGGACGATGTGGTTGAGATTCGCAAGAACAAGCGTGAAGAGAGTTTGCAGAAGAAGCGTCGTGAAGGCCTTCAAACTCAACAACAGCTCCCCGTTACCTTCGATTCAAAGGTACTTCACAGTCTATTTTATCTTTTCTTATTTTATACATTATCGTTTCTTTACAAATTAGGGTTCAATCGTTTACTTTACATGCTTTGATTTTTAACTTTGATCGTGTTATTTGTTAGTAACTGTTATATTCAACCGTTTTTGATTTTTTTTTTTTGGATTTTATTACTATTTATGGTTAGTTATATGAATGATTTGATTTTCTGATGATGCACATGGCGCTTCAGTTAATAGTCTATTGGAGTTAGTTTAGTTATTTTCGAGTTATTGAAACCCTATTTCCGTTGTTAATTGTTGTTGCAGTTCGAGAGTCTTCCTGCAATGGTTGTTGGTGTCTTGTTCAACGATGGTAGTGCGCAACTGGAAGCCACCACACTGTTTTGGAAATTGTTTTCAGTTGGTAATTGTGAATCATTCGTTTCTCTTTGCTATTTTTTTAATTAATTGCTTGTGGACTGGTGTTGTTTAACTTGTGATTGTTAATGCTGTTGTTTATAATTTTTGTTGTAGTAAATAACCCTCCGATTGAGGAGGTTATTCAATCTGGTGTTGTGCCACGTTTTGTTGAGTTTCTTGCTAGGGAAGACTCCCCTCAACTTCAGGTTCGATGTGTTTGAATTTGCTACTTTTGTGTTTGTTTTACAGATACGGATGATTACATTGTGTATGCAGAGTAGTTGAAATTTGTTTTCTGGTCATTAATTATTTATGTTGATTGTTGTTTGTTTAGTTTGAGGCTGCATGGACACCGACAAACATAGCATCTGGAACTTCTGAGAACACTAAGGTGGTGATTGATCACGGAGCAGTTCCTCTATTTGTCGCGTTGCTTAGGTCACCTAGTGAGGATGTTCGAGAGCAGGTATCTTATATTAGAATGTGGTTGTGCATACATCTTCCTTTTCGGCTTACTAAATAACTAAATCCATGAAACTGTAGGCTGTGTGGGCTTTGGGAAATGTCGCTGGTGACTCCCCTAAGTGTCGTGATCTAGTGCTTAACCATGGTGCCCTTGTCTCACTGTTGGCCCAGTTCAACGAGCACACCAGAACTTCAATGCTAAGAAATGACACATGGACTTCATCAAACTTTTGTAGGGGAAAGCCACCGCCTGCATTTGAGCTGGTAATATGGTTGTTCTTTAAGATTCTAACTTTGTGAATTTATGATACTCACTTGTCTATTGGGGTTACAAGGTACTTGGCGGATCAGGGTTGCATAAAACCACTGTGTGATCTGCTTGATTGCCCCGATGCAAGAATTATCATGGTCTGTTTAGAGGGTCTAGAGAATATTCTGAATGTTGGAGAAGAAGAGAAGAGGCGGAGTAATACTGAAAATGACAGCTTGTATTTTCATATGATAGAAGATTCTGAGGGATTTGAGAAGATAGAAAACCTGCAGAGTTATGACAACCATGAAATATATGAGAGGGCCGTTAAAATTCTTGAAACATATTGTTTGAACGATGAAGATGAGATTCTACCTTCAGGTGATGGTGATCAATCTGGTTTCTACTTTGGAAGCCAAAATCTTCCATCTGGTGGATTCAATTTTTGATGAAGACCTTTTCTTGAGAAGGTACATGTTTTACTAGTATTTTGGGTAAAAAAATCATATGATCATAATTTTGGGTCATTTTTGTGTAAAATTATACATTATTAATCTCAAACTATTTGGTCTCAACATCTGTAGGGACTTGGTTGAACGAATAAGGGATTTATGTTGAGAGGCTGTCGGGGGGTCAACTCTGGAGAGTCAGTCATCGCACCTTGTGTCTGGATGCAGTCTGGTCTTGTATCCATTGCTGTTAATGAGGTGCTGGGGGTAATCAGTTTAAGCTACCATGTCTACAAACGGAGTGGCTGGTGTATGGAACAGAAGCATGGCCTTGTCAGCTACACAAGCAAATTTCCAAAGAAAAAGAAAATAGTGCTTTGTAAGTACATTCATGCTTCTCCTACTTTATTTTTTTCCTCGCAACACACAGAGATTTATAGATTGTATATAACTTTGGTTTGGTATGCACTTAATTTGGTCAAAATGACAACAGGTTTTTTTATCCTTGTCTGGTTTTCTCAACCCACAATGACAACTGTAGTATTCACCTTTTTATTAGTTTTATATATTTTCGTGGATAAATTTGGATTTTGAAAAAAACCACATGCGAGGAGAAGAAATAAATCATTCAATGAATCTTACTTAACCTAAAAAAAATTAGTCTTATCAATTATGTGGTAGATTGGGGTCTGTTTGATTCCCGTTTTGAAAACAGTTTAAGTTTTTGAAAATTACAAAAGGATAAAACTTGTTTGATTACTCGTTTGTAATAGGCAATTTTAAAAACTGTTGCTGTTTTTCTCTTATTTAAAACTAAAAAAATGAAATGTGTTTTGCATTTTTGTTTTGGTTTTCACTCTATAAAAGCATAAAAACTTATGACAATTTTCATTAATGGCGTTTTATAAAGATAGCAACAAACAATATAAAAAAATTAGGACGTTGAAGTCTTGTGCAGCTAGTGAGGAAACCAAAATATAGTATTAAACACCATATGCACTCATCTCATTACTATGTCTGATCACTCACACAGACAAGGTTTGGTGGATTAAGGTAGCGTTTAGCCCAGCTTATTTTGAACTTTTCTACTCCATAAAAGGAGAAGTTTGGCCAAACATATTTTTTGAGAAGTACTTAATAGAAAAAGTTGCTTATTTTTCTAGTGTAAAATACATGGATAAAGTACTTTTTGGTAACGCTATTAAAACTTACATTTAAAAAATCTCGGCAAATTTTTCTATTGTTTTCCCCTTCGAATCCCGTGAAGCACATTTTCATTTTATGTTTCATTTTAATTTTTCTGTGTGTTGTTTCATGTCGTTCAATTGATTCTTTTTATGGCATGTGCTCTTCAATGGCTATGTCTTTTTTTTTGAGGGAATGGCTATGTATTATTTTTTTGTTTGTTTTTACTATATTTTTCTTTGTTGATTGCTTTAATTTCTTTATGTTAAAAAATGGTTATCTCTTTTATTAACCATAATAATAAATTAGTTATAAAAAATATTGTTCACAATTTGACATCCTAATACTTTTTATTGACAAGTATAGTAGTACTTAAACAATATTTTGTTGATGATATCACTAAGGACCGTCTCAATCATTAGGCAAGTAAAACTCTTGTTTTAGGTCCTAAATATTTATTATTTTTTAACGTGTGTGTGTATAATATATATATATATATATATATATATATATATATAATATTTCAAATTTTTTGTTTCATTTCCCCCTCAAATATTTATTTATTTATCATAATTTATCATGAAACATAAGCTTTTTTTAAAATAAATTCATTTTATCTAAAAAAATATTATCAAACACTTTAACATAAAAAAGTATTTGAAATAAAAAACAACATTTACCAAACAACTTTAACTTTAATTTTAAAGCTCATATTTTTAACTGTAAGATTAAAGTAGCTTCTATGCCTCAAATAAGTCGGGCCAAACACTACCTATAAATTTATATTAGTTCACCAAAAAAAAATATATTAATTTTTAATTACTCAGCTATATATACAAGTATTTTTTTATGTGTATTTTTTCGAATATTGTTCTTTTAGTTGAATATACAAATATTGTTAATGTGTGTCATTTATTTATATATATATATATATATATATATATATATATATATTAATATATGAATATTAAATGATAAATTTTCATCCCCTAAAATTTTTTATTGTCTATTTTAAAATGCATGTCGCAGGCAACTCTTTCACCTCTGTTGTCAAAGCGGAAGTTGTGGTTTGTTTGATGGGTACCTTGGCGTAACCTCTGTTGTCACAGCGGAAAAGCGGCGCGGCGCAGCCACCCCAAAAATTGACGCGGTGCGGTATGCGGGCGCGTAGCGGGCGCTATTACATGACGCGGACACTAAAACTAAAAATTATATTATTAATAAAGGACTAATAAAATATGGGAAAAAAATATGTTTAGCATTAGTATAAATGAAAATTTAAAGATTATTAATTGTTTTTAGTATTAAATACTATTATACTTAAATACTTTTAATGTTAAAATATCATATTGTTCAAAAACAAATATTAAAATACCTTAAATAATATACTTAAACAATATACTTAAATACCATAATGCTAAAAAAATACGAAAATACCTTAAACAATGTACTTAAGAAACATGTAAGGAGAGGGAGAAATGATTGAAGCCTTAATTTTGATTAAAGGAGATGAAGAAAAGTTATTTTTTTCTTAGCTTTTGATTAATGTGAGTTGAAATAACTTTGATATAGACTTTGAAATAATTAAAGAGATATGCACAATATATAGAAAATTGAAAATTGTTTGTTATTAGAGAAAGATAAAGCGCGCAAAAAAATAAGAATTTCTTGGAGAAAGAAAGAGAGTAGTAACTAACAATTGTTTGTTACATATTAAATTTATTGGAAAGGTAAGTGTGTGAAAAAAAAAAGGAAATTATTAGTGTATTAAAATGAGGGTATAATAGGAAAAAAATATGCAAAAATACAGTTTGCTATTTTTGTGTTAAAATTCAAAAATGACACTTAAAAAGGAACGGATGGAGTAGGTGCCATTGAAATAAATAAACAAAGTTAGTTTGGTTTTTTATAACTTGAAAGTAACAATCATCTATATTTACACTTTTAATCAAAATCAAAATTTACTAAAAAAACACGTTCATAATTTTTATTTTCAAGGTACAATAAAAAAGCGGAAAGATGAGCACGTGAGTGCACGCTTTTTGCTAGTACTTATACTATAGATAGCTACAATTTTAATCAAAATCAAAATAATTTTATTCAAAATTTCATATAAACGTTTGTTTATAATTTATACGCATCAACACAATTTTTTTTGTAACTTGTCGGGGTTTACCCGTTTAACTCGTCTTTTTTAACAGGGTGGATTAAGATTGTGAACCTGTCATAAGTAGGGTGTCAGCTCCGCCTAACCCGCTAAAAAGCGGGGGGACGGGTTAACCCGCTGGGTTGATATTCTAAAAATAAACTCTCTTTTTCACTTCTTTTTATTTATAAGTCACAATCAATTTTCCAATTTTATTCTCCATATATTGGGGAAAAAATTAAATTAATTTGGTCATTTTTGTTTCATGATTTTAGGCTCTTATTTTTAACAATTAGTCAATTGCTAACCTATGGAGTTTTTATTTTTGGATATCTTATTGATTTATTATAGATTTTTAGATGATGTAATTTAATATTTGAATGATTATTTTCGTATTTTTATTGGAGTCATTAGTTATATATTTAGATTTCCTTAAATTGTCTTATATATTTTCACATTGTTTACGTGAAGTTTTTAATGAATATTTTTATTAAAAAAAATTGACGGATCGACCCGCCGTTATGCCTTTAAACAGGACATAGTGAGATTTTCAACCCTACATCTCTAGGTTGCCCGCTCCTTTCTAGATGGGTTACTGACGACGCGGGCGCGGAACGGAACGGGTTTTGCCATCCCTAACCAATAGACTACTTAACCAATTAGGTCCCTGATTGTGTATACTTACTGTCAGTTAGGTCCCTGAATCAAAAATCAATATCATCAACTTATTGTTAGGTCCCTGACTTTGTATACTTACTGTCAGTTAGGTCCCTGACTGACAGTAAAAACGAAATTTCACTAAGATCCTTGACAAGTTGTTAGTTTAACATGCTACTTACTGACAACACTAAAGTATCTGTGCTAAATACCAAAATATTATTATAACACTTATAAAAATGATTCCGTAGTTTAATAACAAATGTTTCCATAACATAATTGTTAAGTCATTAATGTCAATCATAGAGTAATCAAAAGATTGCACCATATTTTGGCATATAGTAACAAAAACACATCTGAATGAACAACAAATGCTTACATCTTTCATGCCAACCCCAATATTTACTTCAAGGGGCCCGAGGCCAACTATGTGATGTTTGTTAGTTTATTCGTGTACCGAAATTGCTAAATTATAAGCACAACCGTGGTGCAATATTTTGTTTAATATTTTGCTGAATCATTATGTAATGACTTGTTGAAGTATATGCCCAAATATGGTCCAATATTTTGATTACTCTATAGTTAACATTAATGAATTAATAGTTATGTTATGGAAACATTTGTTATTAAACTATGAAATCATTTTTATAAGTGTTGTAATAATATTTTGGTATTTAGCACAAATATCTCAGTGTTGTCACTAAGTAGCATGTTAAACTAACAACTTGCCAAGGATCTTAGTGAAATTTCGTTTTTACTGTCAGTCAGGGACCTAACTGACAGTAAGTATACAAAGTTAGGGACCTAATGTAACACCCCGTTTTCCCAGCATAAAAATTTCTCAAAATAATAATCAGAGTTTCACAACTTAAACGGAATGCTACATTTCTTAAAAATCACAATGGAATAAATAATAATTTATCCTTCAAAATATTTCAATCAAATCTTAAATCACTTCGCAGCTGAATTTATTTCAAAAATCTTAAAAACAACTTTGGCACGAAGGCCTCTACGTAAAATCTCATCAAATTCTTTAATATCATGTTCATAAAATCTCATAGTTAAATACGTAAAGAATAGAAAACATAAGCAAAGTTCCCCATCCCGTTACGTATCAGAGCACCTAGACATATGAGGAGTCCACTCACATCAACAGCTAGTCCTGGAAATCTGCACTTGCCCACAAGGCGACAATTCCAACAGAAGGGGTGAGATTCACAAACAATATAATAAACAGATAATCCAACAATTAAGTTTAACAACAATTAACATATAAGCACGTCTCAAATATTTATCTCATAACATCTTAAGCAACATCAAGAATATCATCACTAAACATCTTAAACATCATCAAAGAATCATCATCACAAAACATCTTAATCATCATCAAAGAACATCATCACAAAACATCTTAAACATCATCAAAGAATATCATCACAAAACATCTTAATCATCATCAAAGAACATCATCACAAAACATCTTAAACATCATCAAAGAACATCATCACAAAACATCTTAAACAACTCGACTCGACAATGCAACTCGACTATGCAACTCTAACATCTTAAACATCTTAGACATCTTATATGCATGTGGTACCAATCCAGGGCATAAGCCCTCGTCGCTTTGAGCATAAATATACTCCTAGGGCATAAGCCCTCGTCGCTAGTGAGCAAAAGCTCCAGGGCATAAGCCCTCGTCGCTGGTGAGTAAAAACTCCAGGGCATAAGCCCTCATCTCTGAATGAGTATGCATGAGACTCAATCACTTACGTCTTAGACATCACGACACTTCTCATATGACTCCAACAAATTGGACAACATCTCACATCATAGACCGACTCATGCAGCTTTAATTAAATAATAACAGCAACATGGCAGCAAATCATCAATCATATAACAACATCAAAAATTCATCATTTAGGCATCACATATATTACAATATAGTTCACATAATGCATATGATTCATAATCATCATCAAGAACATCAAATCATCACATTAACTTTACAAGTATAGCACATTATGCACTCATCATTCATAATTCATAAGCAATAACATTCTTCAAAAGTAATCAAGTATGATTAAATAAGACATAAGCCAAATACTCATAAAACACCTCAACTAAATCCCTAATACCTAAGTTTGAAGTTTGGAAACCAACCCTAAGTCTTTGGACTAACTTGGGATTAGTTATGCTAAGTTTTCTTAAAGTTTTCTCAAGACCTACTTGGACTATTTTCATCATAACTCAAAATCTACAAATAATTTTCTAGTCACTCCAGAGCCATTAGAAAGCTAACTCAATTACCTACAACCTTCATGTTTACACCAAGACCCAGTTCGGAACAGAAACATGTGAAAAAGGCACAAGAACGTGAAACAGAGAATGCTGTTTTTTCCAAGACCTACTTGGAGTGTTTTTATTATAACTCAAGATTCACAAAACATTTTTGAGTCACTCTGAAGCCATTAAAAGCTAACTCAATTATCTACAACTTTCGTGAAGACATCAAAAGCTAATTATGAACAGAAAAGTCTCAGTTTTTA
The DNA here is from genome assembly GCA_958299785.1 of Medicago lupulina. NCBI lineage: Eukaryota > Viridiplantae > Streptophyta > Magnoliopsida > Fabales > Fabaceae > Medicago > Medicago lupulina. The sequence goes on along the minus strand of OY283139.1, from coordinate 48,054,437 downwards.
TTTTAGTTTTTCGGTTACAGAAAATCGAAAAGAGAACGAGCCTGTTGACCCCTTTGTAGTATTTTAATCATATCTAGAGTTCTAAAAGCTTAAATTGAGTCACTCCAAAGGCTAGTGAAATCTAACATCTATATCTACAACTTTCATGAAGACACCTAAACCCAGTTCGGAACTTAAACTTGTCCAACTGAGACAACAAGTAACGTGTTTTGCACAGCGACAGCAAAATCGCAGTTCAGTTGCGGTTTCGCCTTGGGGAAACCTTTTCTACTCCGTTTTCGATCCAATACCCTCAAAACATGACCTTAAACATCACCCTATGATTATCCTATCATTAGAACATTAATTACTCATTAACCTACTAGATTATCCACTCTTTTTAAGACTAGAAACTCAATTCGAAACCTAAACTAGTTTTCATTAATTCTCACCTTTCAACTTCATCTTTTAATTCATTCACCTTAACCTAGTTCTTAATTCTCTCAAAAACTCATCCATCTCTTGTTAATCATAATTGAATTGAATTACAGTTTAATATAATGAAAGTTAGGCTCACCCTTACCTTAATTTGGTCTCCTGAATCAAACTGCGTTCTTCTTAGGTTTTTCTTCTCTCCTTCGCGCCTCCTCTCTTTTTCTCTAGGTTTCTCCAAAAGTTATATCACGTACTAAATAATTCTAACCCTAATTCTCTTACTCATCTTATCTTATTTCTACTCCTTCCCTCAAATTCTCTAAAATTATGTAACAACCCATATTTAATTAAATATATTATATTATAAATCAAATAAGATAATACTAAAAATACATAAAAGCACACATCATCAAAATTTATATTATATTATATCATCATATCTTATTATTTCTAAAACAAATATATTTCTACACTAGATAATATATATATATTTCTACACAAATAACAAATATATTTTCAAACCAAATAACATAGTATTTCTACACCACATAACGAATATATTTTTACACCAAATAACATATATATTATAATATAATATGCTATTAAAACACCAAAGTATAACACAAAAAATAACACACATCACCATAAATCAAATAAATTATTTAAAAAGACTCTAAACTCAATCAAATAATTAAATAAATAAAATATTTCAAAGCGGGCGTTACACCTAACAATAAGTTGATGATATTGATTTTCGATTCAGGGACCTAACTGACAGTAAGTATACACAATCAGGGATCTAACAGTAAATTGAGGATATTGATTTTTGATTCAGGGACCAAAGTGATCATCTTTTACTTTCACTTTAGTCCTTGTGACACATCATACTCCTTGTCAGCGTGCCACATCATCACTTAACAGATTTTTTAAACGGTAAAGACTAAAGTGATAACGGAAGTGTAGTGTCAGAGACTTGTTTGTATTTAATCCTGAGTCAGGGGCCTATGTGACAGCGATGTGCAGAACCAAAGACTAAAGTGACTATTTGTTTTTTTTTTTTTTACTAAGACGTGATGACATCAAATCATCAATTTTATTTGTCTACTTTTAGACCGGGACTAAAATCGAATTCAGGGATATAATTTCAGAAATTTCAAAAACGAAGGGAGTAAAATTGCAAAATAAAAAAAAATGAAAATACTAAAATCGTATTTAGAGTAAATTAGGAGAAGAGATTACAATTAAAATTTATTTACTGTATTTTGTTGTCACCATTATCATCACCACCTGGCTTTCTCACGCTGAAGACAGTGTTTCATTCATTTTGGACTCCATTTAACAAACACTTTCCGCGCAATCATTTCATTCTCGAATTGAAAGAAACAACAAGCACAATCTCTCATTTTGATGCAGCAGCAGCATCACCGCGATGCGACAATGGGGAAAGAAACCGAAACCCTCTGTCGCCTCGTCGCGAATCATCTTCATCTCGCTCAATTCGAACCCTTACGCGGCGTTCTTCTCGCTCTCCGAACGCGAAACCGTGACCTAACTCGCCATATTCTCCAATCTATCGTTGCTAGATCCGCTCAATTCCCTAACATCGCTTGGTCTTCATCTTGTTCTTCTCCCGCTCTTCTCACCTATCTATCCACTCTCGAATTGCTTCAATTGGATGATGCTTCGCCCGTTTGGAATTTTGATTCCGAGCGGAGTTTCTTGCTCTTGTTCAGCATTTGATTGATTTTGTGTCTGAGAAGGAGGAAAATGATGATGATGAGGTGAAATTGTGTACAAGAGTTTTGGATAGGGTTTTGGAGTTAGGTTTTAAGAGGTTGAGAGTTGATGAAGATGATGAAGTTGAAAACGAAATTGAAATCAGTGTGAGTTTGATTGAAGAAATTGAGTTGATGAGTTTGAGGAAATTGGTTTTGCACTGTGCTGATGTTTTTGAAGCACTGAGTGAGAATATAGAGAAGCAGATTAAACGGCGTGATCTTGAGGATAATGGTTTAGAGGTTGATGTTAAGGGCGGTGATGATGATTTGGAGGAGGATGTTGATGTTAAGGTGCTTTTTGGGATACAAAAGATGGCTCAGGTTGTTCATTTGAATGCTATTAGGGAGAGTCTTGATTTTGGTGATGTCGAAGGGGCAATTTCTCATATACGTTTTCTCCATTTTGATTACGGACTTGATCAATCTGAATACCGGTATGCACCTTTTTAATTTCACTATTCAAATTGAAGTAACTTGTGATGTTGTTGTGAGGGTTGTTTTTAGTGACTAGTGAGTTGTCCCTGATGATTTGTTTCCATGTTAATGCACCATTTGCCAATGGAATTATTAGTATTTTGATTCTTGAATGTAGAATTTTGGTCTCCCTTTTAGCATCCAATATATTGAATGAATGGAGTTTTAACATGCATAGAGACTTGCAATGTTTTATCGAACCTTCATGATGCTTTAAATCTATTATGGAAACCTCTAAAGTTTTTTGTTTCTAGATTTTGTTTGAACTATGGAATTTCATTAGCAAGGATATTATAAATTTTTTAACTCATTCTTATTTGGGTCTATGTTCAGTGCTATGGACTAGTGCTGCCCCTTATCTCAGAAGTATCACTGCTTAAATTAAAGATGATTTTAAAATAGAATGAAAGTAAGCCCAATGTTGCAGAGATGAGAATATTATGCTACATGAGTTTTTGCAGTACTACACAAGACAAGTTTAACTTAGGAATGCATCGCCAGATAGAAAAACAAGGTAGCCATCATTGTAGAAAATATGGTAGGGTCTAGTCTTAGACTATTCTAGTATGCGTGGAAAAGACCCCAGAAACGCAGGAGGGTTAGTCTGATAGGAGGCAATCCAATAGTCAGCGTATTGGTATTGGTAATTGATCTAAATGTGAACTTTATACATGGCATGGTAATGTGATGCCATTTAATCTCATGTGACTGAGTGGGAATAAAAGCTTGGTTGTTGTATGGTAGGTAATAGAATGAAAAGTTGAAAACGTTTAATGTACACTTAGGAGGAGTGGAGGATAAGAAGTAATACCAAAAAGACAAAAGGAAGAGAAAACAGTAGGGCAACATGGCTCAGTGTTAAGACTGTGTAAACTAGACATGAATTATCATAGATTCTCTCTAGGAGTTAGTTAGAACTCTTAACTGAATAATGTTGATATGATTGAATGAATAGATTACAATCCCTAGAATGTATATTTATAAACATTTAGCTAGACCTGCAGTAGCAGATTACTACTGCTAAGATGACTGACACCAGTATGTCATTTGGTTACGGCACTCTTGTCTGAAGCAGTTAGTTACAGGCAGGGGATACCAGGATAGGATAGAGAGGACTTATGGCAAGCTCTCATGAGCTCGCACTAAGACTAGCTATACTTCTCCTGTAATACTCAGAAAACTGTTACGCTGCCAATTTCTTTGAACTTCTGTCTTTTGAATTAATGTAAAACAGTATTGAGTAGCACCCTTAAGAATAAAAAATCCAGATTCCATACCTTATTCTCCAAATCAGAGGACACATTGAAAGATTTCATTGCCTGGGCACAAGATTCATGTATTTTTTGTTTCCTTTATTTTTGTCATGATACCATTGGTATCTGTGCTACCTGCAAGTTCAAACAAATGATAAATCATGTAATATTTCTTTATCTGTTATTGAAGGAGCAGTTATGGAACTTTCTTATCATTTCTTAATTTCGTGATTTTTTTTTTGTTTTCTTGAAATATTTTTACAATCCTAGTAGTTCATACCTGCATGATCCTAATTCTTTTGTAGCATAGTTTTGAAAGATCTCTTGAAGGCCATTATATCAAGAAGTGAGGATTTTGGGGAATCTTGGCTTATGATGCGTAACCAAATTCTAAAGGTTTACAGTGAAGCTCTTTCATCAAAGTGCAGAGATATTGTTCAAATGATGCAGGTACATAGTCCCTCCTTTCTGCCAAAGGTTTTATTCATTTATAATTCTTCCTACGATCATTAAATGCTATCAAATACAAGTGTTATGTAAACATTTGGTGCTTATGTGGTCTAGACTCGTAAAATCGACTTCCAACATTGAACAGTTTACCCAATGTAAAAACAATATTAAAAAACCAAGGCAGTTCCCTAACAAAAGCAAGGCACAATAATTAAATGTGACAGTACAAATCCTATTCTTGCACCGATGACTAAATCATATTTTTGTAAGGTGAAACCATCTAAAGCAAGCTAAGGACCCGTTTACTTTGTGAAAACTCTTCGAAATTTCATTGTCTAAAATTTGTATTATATTTATTTCGTAGTTAATAAGTGAATTACTATGACGGAGAGAAGATAAAATGCTAGCTAGAATGATGCACTTCAAGAAATAATGAAAATATCTCGACATTTTCACATCAAGAGTCTCTTTTCACCTTGTTAACAAGTAACATTAATACAAATTTTAGGAAATAGAAATAGAAAATGTTTTCCTAAAGTAAACCGGTCCTAAATGTTCAAGATCTTCAAAATTAATGGTCTTGTGGACAGGCTCAGAACTTTAAGACTGAGAAAATAATGAATGGACAAAGCACATAACAAGTGGGTTCGACACATAAAATTGATGGATTGGGATTAGGTGACTTTAGGGTGGGAAAGTTATGGTGACATTAGTGTATTTTAGGGTGTTTAATGAGAGAGAAAGATGAAGGAGAAATAGTAGTTGAGATGAGAGAGTAATATAAGAGAGTGATAGAAAGAAAGTCACGGCGACTTTCCCTCCACAAAGTCACGGCGACCTTCCCTCCACAAAGTCACTCAATCTCAACCCAAAATTGATAGGCATACACAACAATAACAGAAGAGTACAGTATGCACAGTTACACAGACAAAGTAAAATTAGTTTAGTAACAGAGCTGGGATTGGCTTGTTTCGAGTTGACAGCACAAAGCAGTAGGTTTGTGCTAGAATGTTGAGGGGGGAGACCATCTAACGGAGCAATGTAAGGATGTGTTTGTAGTTCGGGATGCTCACCAGACAGTGAGTATTCTTTGAACTAAGTGTTGCTAGAGGATTTCCAGAAGGGAGGGAGGGTTTTGGTTGGAAGGACTGGATTCTATGAGAAGACAGCTCCGTTTGGCAGGGAAGCTGTGCTAGGTTTAATAGACTTGCAAAATCGTGTTCTAACTCGTAATTTTGAGTGAGTTTGCACGATTCCAAATGATTTTACTACCTAGAAACATCAACATCTCCAACGAGTTTGAGTGGAAATTTTGACACAGCAAAGACATCCAAGTCAATATGTGAGTTTGACTTCCATCATCCAGAGCCTTCATTCAGTAGCATACTTCCATCGCTGCATGTGTTGTTACATTTTTCATCAGAGCTGCTGAATCAGGCTCTAACTCACAATTGTATATACTTATTAATTTAAAAACTATATATCATACTATATTTTTTTTGTAAAGACAAATAATATATCATGCCATAATTTAAAAACAATATACTATGTATTATTTATTATTCCTTTAGAAAAAGTATTATTACTATTAAGTAAAACAAATTATTATTATTATTATGATTATTATGAGTTTGACTTTTTTAAATCACATTAGCAATTAATTATTAATAATTTATTGAAAACGAAAAAGGAATGTAAAGTTATTGAATTGAATGAATAGAGAAGAAAGCAAAACGACAAACAATAGTAATTGGGAGTAGTGGGTTACAGTTGTGGGACAGTAACTGCATATCCAGCCATTCACATGACTAAACATGTTTTTTTTCAAATCAATAAAAAAAAAAATGCATCTTCGTTTTAACAAAGTGGATCTTGGATCCGACCCGTTAGCATCTAAGGTTTTTCGATATCCGGCGGCTGTATCGCGCCGCTTTGACCTGCTCCGCTACACCGAAAAGCGGCCGCGAAATCCGCTTTTGATCCGCTTTCCCCTAAATCGCTTCGCGGTGGCGCTGTAACGCGTTAGGCCATTTTTTTCCGCTCCGCGATAGCGGCCGGTATTGACAACAGAGGGCGCAACTGGTAAAGTTGTTGTCATATGATTGAAAGGTCATGGGTTCAAGTCCTGGAAACAGCCTCTTGCGTAAAAAACAGGGTAAGGTTGCGTACAATACACCAAATGGTGGGACCCCTTCCCGGACCATGCGTATGCGGGAGCTTTAGTGCACCGGGTTGCCCTTTTTTTTCTTTGTGGTTTGTTTCATTTGTGGATACATATGAGTGTAGTGACAGATTCTCCCGCCCATTCTTTTGGCAGCGATGATTTCATAGATTATCACAACGATGCTCTAGATGCAAGTTCATCTGACTCATCGGCAGATGAAGAAGCTGAAAACCAAGACGAGTTGGAGGATGTCAGGTACTCTTCATCACCCGTTTCATATTACACACGTCATGGTATTAGTTAAGCTGTTGCCAGGTGTGATTTTACAAATTTATTGAAAATCGTTGGGTATAGCATATTCATATACGAGGTTATGATTTCTTAGAGAATTAAACATTGTTTAATGTGGTCCTTATACAAATGGACATATCTTAAAATTTTGTTTTTGATGTCTTCAATTTTTATTTTTATTTTGTTTTTGATAGAGTGCAATGGTATTTGATAGATCAATGTAGCTGACCATATGTATAAAAAAGTTGTTGTTGGGTGTTGTGGTTTGTATAGAGATACGATACCATGTCAGATAATAGAATGTTATTGCGTTGTTTGGTCCATGTAGCCGACCTCACCTAGTGGGATAAGATTTGTTGTAGGGTATTGTGGCGATTCAGACTTTTATTATAGTTTAATATTAGTAAGCTGCTCATAGTTACTTTCAACCTTTTTTTAAAAGTGATTTCTCTTATCATTATCAAGAATTGACAGATTTGTTTTAGGAGTGATTCTTGTTTCCGAAAAATCATGAAAGGCCGTTGTGTAATGTTTTAACTTTTCATTACATTTAGGACGTTGTTTTTACCAGATAAAGACACACTAAAGTAATGGCCTGAATCTTGTAGCATCTTTCTTTCGCCATCGACTCTAATGAATATTACCACTGGTTATCCCTTTTCTTCTTAACTAGTCAAATGAAAGTATTTTTTATCTATGTTTTACATATTCTCCTGTATGAAAAATTAGTTTTTTGGGTTGTGGAAATGTAAATCACGCTTATAGGGAAATTTTACCGTGTAATTATAAGTTCATCAATATTGTGTGAGACTCAATGTTGGGGAGTAAAGAACCACTAACAAATAAGTTCACTGCGGTAGAGATAAAAATATTATGGTGGATGACTGATCATGTAAAATAGAACCAGAACCAGGAATAAAATCATCGAAGAGAAAGCTGTGATCACTTCAATTGAATAAAACACAGTAGGGTCTCATCTTTAGCTGTTAGGGGATATGTCGATTATGAAGATACATTTTTGTAGAAGAGGGCAATAGTTAAATTGTAAGGGGTTAAGAGGTTACTAAATGAAAAATAGGAGTCCACGATCCATCTGGACTCAAATGACTTATCTTTAGACATGATTCATGATATAAGATTTTGTATCGCTTGGCATTGATCCATGCAGCCGACTCCAACCTATCGGGACAAGGCTTTAACTATTGTTGTTTCTGTTGAATTGTGAACCAATTAGCATAAAGCTATAGGAGAGACGGGTCATATGGTTTCTATTTTTTGTGTCTAAGATACAACGATGCATTCTTCGATTTTTTTTTTTGGTTTCAGTTTTTTATCATTTTTTTGTGCTTACACTTTACTTTACGAATTAAAGCAGAAATAAAAGACGTAAGTTGGAGAGCACTGAAGAAACTGAGGGGTCTACTTCAGAAGGAATCATGAAACATAAACTAGGTAATTAATTGTTGTTTCATTGCTAGGAACCAGAATCCATCCCGCCATACTTGCATGATTTTTTAAAAATTTTTGTTCATAAACAACTTTTTAGAGCAAGCAAACCAATTTAATTTTTAAAAAAGGATATCACAATGTTTGTTCTGTTGGTGTATCGGCATTTAATGCACTACTTGTACAACCTAAGATTTTTAGACGGGTATTGTTATTTGCAACTGCCAATTTTCCTTACTTGAACCATTCCTCCACCTCCCCCCATTAACCAAAAAACCGGATTGAATTTACTGATGCTGTCAGCTCTTATAGACTAATGTGCTAATGATGATGCATACTCCTTCCGGTCACATTTATAAGCAAAAAAACCACCTCATGTCTTGGTCACTATTATAAGCAAAACTTAACCACATTTAAATTATTTCATACTACTATTCCTAGTATAGCCTTGTTTAATTCCACTTTATTTTTTAGGCATTTATTACACTTTTATTTACCAACAGTACATTTGATTTTCAAGGAGTTCCGAGAAACATGCTTTTGAGGAGTACATTAACAATATAAAAAGGAAGAGTCATAAATTGTTGAATGCTTTGGTAGAGCTAAATGGAACTAAGAGTAAGACAGAGGCGTTCTTTTGAGAATGTTAATGTGAGTCTTCATTTTTTTTTTCTGATAAGTAAACGCACACGAGTTGAGTGGATACAAGTTTTGGAATTCAAATTAATGCTCTCGTTGAGTGTTTCACATTAAAATAAATTGGTGCATTTATTCCAACAAAAAAGTGGTCCAAATTTTTGGTTAAATTAAAAAAGGGTAATATGGTAAACTTGATTCATGTTTTACATCAAATAAAGAAAATTGAGTGTACTGAATTCCTTAAGCACCGCGAGAACAATTTTTTTTCCGCTTATAAATGTGCCTGGAGGGAGTACATAACTAGATATTTTCCACTTTGGACAACATTTTTTATGGGCCACTGGGTTGCAACCATAGCTCATTTAAATTTATTTGTAAGGTCCCAGATTATCCACAATCTTTTCAAATCTTTGTGAAAATATGATAGTGAATCTCATAACTTATAATTTCATTTTGAAAGTGTTGTAACACCCAGTGTCTCTCTCAGTTGTCGCAGAGTCATCTGTGAAGGTAGATGTATGTACACGTCCTAGCTCATTTGGAGAGATGTGTATACGTTGCGCGTAAAAGTTGGATGGGGGAATCTGGCGTGACATTTGGGTACATACACAAGGTATACATTGTTTCTGATGATTATTTTCTAGAATTACTCCATCCGTCCCAAATTATACGACATTTTAATCATTTCACACAAATTACGAAGTGTAATTAACGTTGTATGGGAAAGAGAAACTATAAGTCATTTTACAAAATCATCCTTCATTAATGGTATAGGAAAGATAAATTAATGAATTGAAAGAAGAGAGAGTAATAAATAGTTGAGCGGTATAGTAGGAAAAGTAACATTTAATACTTCATTGGTAGTGTAAAGCGAATTATAATTTGGGATAATTTTTTTCTCCAAAACCACATATAATTTTGGACGGAGTAATAATTTAGATTTGGACAGTTGTTACTGCGACATGGTGCAATTTTCAAATGACTATTTGATTGACTCAGTGTTTTTTATCAATCATGACCAACAAGTGTAGACTGTGGCAAGCCTATATTACCACTCATTTGGGATATATATGTTCATCTACTGTGCTAGGGAACTTTGCATATAACTAAAAGTATACAGTTGACTGGTTTCTATGCACTACCAGAGTTTGATGATGTGAAGATTCTATCAGTTGTAGATCATAATATATCATGCATTGTTTAATATATATAAATTGTATATCCATTCTTATGATTTGGTTAGCATGATGGTTGGGCTGGTAATGTTGGCATGTAAGTACAATCCAGTTAATCTTTCTAGTTTAACCTACAATAGTTTATTTAAATATAATGGAAAGTTTTGTATTTGCAGGGACTGAGACTTCACGATGAGGAAATTTCTAGACTGCGCAATACAGACATGAAGAAATATTTATGTAGCAAAAAGCTTTACTTAGTTCTTGACCTAAATCATACACTGCTAAATACCACTATCCTTGGCCATTTGAGCTCAGAAGAGTTACATTTACTTAACGAGACAGATTCTCTAGAAGGTATACCAATGTGCTTTTTCTTTTGGAAATTGACATCATGTTTTATATTAGAAGGTTATGCTCAGTGCATTTCCTCATCTTTGTTGCTTTTTTCACATACCAAGTTTGTATGAACTTTATCTTTTTATAAAACAGGAGACCTGTATTCAGCATAAATGCTAGGCGTGTTCTAGTTCAGCTGTGTTGTCATTATATCATCTTTTAGTCAAATGTTGGCATTATACCTTTTTCTTCTTTTGTAAATGTATGAAGATACATTAGTAAAAATGTGTTTAAGGAACAAATGAGTATTTTCCATATAATCTTACAGTTGTGCTTGTTGAATTATTTTTAAAAAGCTTGCACAAGCTTGATGCATTTTGTCTATGTCTCTGTTATGAAGAATTTTCCAAACAAGCATTTGCTCAAGTTTCTGTAGTTGTTAAAAGACAGATATCATTGTGTTATTCTGCAATTGCAAGTACCATGCTGGTCATCATCACATAGAATTCTGCATATATCATACGCAGAGTAGAGCGATGTTGTCGCATAGATAGCATCTCTGATTTTGATAATAATTTTTTAAGTAGACTGACATGATAACTCAAATTCCTGCATTTTTGGAAAATTCGGGTCTTTCCAACTCATGTACTTCTTGATATGTGCATTCTCCATTTTGATATCTTTTTCTTGATTTAACCATTTGAAAATTCGGGTCTTTAAGTAGAGCAATATATGTGCATTCTCCATTTTGATATCTTTTTCTTGATTTAACCATTTGATGTTTTGGGTATTTTATGACTTTGTACATATATTGCTTTCCTTAACGTGTATTATGAAATTATAGATGTCTCCAAAGGCAGCCTCTTCAAACTGGAGCATATGCACATGATGACAAAGTTGAGGCCTTTTGTCCGTACATTTCTTAATGAAGCAAGTGAAATGTTTGAGATGTACATCTACACCATGGGTGATAGGCCCTATGCATTGGAGATGGCCAAGCTTCTTGATCCTCAAGGAGAATACTTCAACTCTAAAGTGATTTCTCGAGATGATGGGACTCAGAGGCATCAAAAGGGGCTTGATATAGTGTTGGGCCAAGAAAGTGCTGTCTTAATTCTTGACAATACAGAACATGTGAGTTCACTGCTAGTTTCTTACTTCATTTTGCCGAATTACCTAATTTTAAATGTTTGTTTGATGATAGTTATTATGTGGAAGTCATTCTCATAATATTTTCTTTTACCAATATATATATATATATATATATATATATATATATGAACAAATCAAACACAATCGTTTAAATACCAATTTTCGCTAAGCCTGATTAATCTATTTTGATGCTTACATTATACTAAATTGAAAAAACCACTGCATAGAATAGCACATACCATCATGGTTGTGTCTTTCTCTTGTGAGGGTTTATGTGTGGCGGTTTGCCCTATTATTAGTTTAACGTTGATGTTTTTGATATGTAGTAAATTTTAGGAATTGAATTAAATAGTTTTTGTAAAGTTTATTCGCTATATAGTGAGCGCATAGTTAGAAATGTGCTTCAGATCATCCATTTAATGTTTCAGATGTCATGGTTTTTCATTTATGAATCTATGAACTAAACCTTCTAATGAGATGTAATGTAATATATTGTTGCTAAAACATGTTGCAGGCATGGATGAAGCATAAAAACAATGTGATATTGATGGAAAGATACCATTTTTTTGCTTCAAGTTGTCGGCAGTTTGGCTTCAATTGCAAATCTCTTGCTGAAACGAAGAGCGATGAAAATGAAACAGACGGAGCACTTGCAAAAATGCTTGAAATGCTCAAGGAAGTCCACTGCACGTTCTTTGATGTGAGCCACTTGTTATCATCTCATATCATGATAAAAAATTCTGTTATTTTAGATATTGTTGATCGAGATGTAGTGAATTGATTAAAACTATTGTGTGTTAAGAGCAATGATCTGAGTAACTGCAGTTACTAGGTGTTTGCTGTAGTGATTACAAGTCTATTATAGTTGCCTAATAGAATGTAAAATGAGATTGATATCTTTGTTTATAGCTTGTTTGGAATTTGGGTGCACATTTACTTTATATTTCTCAGGTCCCGTTGTTGTGTGTCCGTGAATAGTGCGTTTACCAGCTTTTTTTAACGTGGCTCCAAACGGCCACTTAGTTTAATTTGATCCTTACCTGTTTGTGTTGTGGAGGTTAACAACAACACTGTTGGCTGTTCAAGGATGTGCCTATATGTACGGGAACATTTGTTTAACTTCATTTGAAAGAACAGAAGTTGGTTCCAATCAAATGACATAAGCCCCACCTATAAGCATGCATATAAGCATGTATCTTTGATCTAATGAGAATAGTACTTTATGCTTAGATTATGTTGTTAGATTTCATTGGCCGTGGAAGCAAGCTCAATACATTTATACAAGGTTTTAAATTAGCTATCATTCATTATGTTCCTTCTACTGTTAGATATCCCACAACACTTTTGTAAGAAAATTACTCATGATTCTAAACTGACGTGTTTGTATTTGGTTTCAATCTGAATAAATCTCAATTCACTACAAGAAATTCGGTGATTTATGGAACTTTGTCTTATTATATTTGAGATGTTGTAGAAGACAACTAGACTTTATGGAATGCTATTTGAAAAATGAAAAATCTTCCATGAAAATGTTTATATTCATTACTTTTTAATGTTATTACTGAAATCTTGATTTGATGGCAGGTTTCTGACTGCTATGATCATCAATTTGCATTGTTCCTCTGTCTTCAATTTGCGCAACAATATCCGTGTTCAGGTTCATATTTAGGATTGACATTTGACCAATTCGCTTATAACCTATTTTCATATTCTAATTTCAAATTTGATGCATTTCTTTTTGTACCTTTGCTTTCGCCAGCTACCGCCACAGTTCTGGTTCATCCACATGCTGGTGAGTTAGATTGACAGACCTCTATTTTTGGTTACCGATTTTTAGTCCATATCTATGTGTACTCACTACTATCTGATATATTGGAAAATGTTGTTTATGCAGAGCCTATAACATTGATCTTTAATTGCATCTTCTACTTGAAGCAGCTTTAGTGATGGTGGAAACAAGGTGTGATTCATTGTGTTATATATTCTCATATACTTTGCTTCTTCTTCTCTTTTTCTTAGAAATTATGTATACATTATATTAATTTTGTCCAGTTTTTTCATAGGAGTGTTCTTTGAATGAGTCGGTGGGTGTTGAAAGATATCCGGTGATTGCGCCGAGTCGGATCACACTGAGTCTCAAAATTTAACTCAGTTGATCACCGATGAAAACCTTGGGGTTTTGTAATCGGATCATGGGGTTTGTCACATGTGAAACGGTCGCAATTTGAAGGTTATGATGTGTTGGTGGTTTCGTCTCGTTGCCGGGTTCTTTTTTCTTCAACGGTACATTTCTAAACCTATCTTGATTCTCAGGTTTTGATTCTTGAATTTCCATAAACCCTATAGAATGGCTACATGTTGGGAATTTTGTTGTTAGGATATTCATTCTATCATTCTTGCTTATTCAAAAACCTTCAATCTTCTGTTTTAACAACAACAAAAGTTATATACAAGATAAATGTGAGAAACGCTGCATGATAATTTCTTTTTTTCACAATATATAGGCATCAATTTTTAAACGGTTAGGGTGCCTTGGCCTTTTGACCTAAATGGAATTCATTGATGTGATTGTCTCTAAGTTAAAATCCATTCTTTTAATATGAAAAGGGATGATATAATCCTAAAACCAATGCTAGGAAATGATGAATATTATTTTTTTCTTTTAAATTTTGTAAATGCTGGGATGATTCGGTGATTTTATGATCCGAGTGCAATACTAGACTATGAATCTTATGATACATGAGCCTAAATTTTGAAACTATTATGATGCCTCAATTACGCGAAAGGAATTGATGAATATTATTTTTGCTCTTTCAACTTTGTAAATGTTGGGATGCTTTGGTAATTTTATGATCTTGGGTGCAATTCTAGACTCTTAATTATCAGTCATATGATATTTGAACGTAAATTTTGAAACTATTGTGATGCCTCGATGACCTAAAAGAAATTGATGGATATTATTTGTCTCATAAATGTTGCAAGTGTTTGGATGCCTGGATGAAATTTTATGATGTTAGTGCAATTCTAGACTATTAATTGTCACTCATATATTATATGATGTATGAGCTAAATCGAAAGATGATATTTGAACCTTTTTGGTTCTAAATTTGGTAAATATAATGTATTGGAATGACCCTTGTCGCGAAAATAAGATATTAGCCTATATGGTTATTTGTTTGATATATATGAAGGTTGAGCTTATCCCTCGATGTCCCTTGGTGCGAAAGATGATATTTGAACCTATTTGGTTCTAAATTCGTTAAATATAAAGTATTGGGATGACCCTTGCGCAAAAATGAGTTTTTAGCCTACATGGTTATTTGTTTGATATATATGAAGGTTGAGCTTGTCCCTCGATGTCCCATGGTGCGAAAGATGATATTGGAACTTATTTGGTTCTAAATTCGGTAAATATAAAGTATTGGGATGACCCTTGTCGCGAAAATGAGATATTAGCCTATATGGTTGCAAATTTGATAAATGTGAAGGTTGAATTTGTCCCTCGATGTCCCTTGATGCGAAACATGATATTTGAACCTATTTGGTTCTAAATTCGGTAAATATAAAGTATTGGGATGACCCTTGTCGCGAAAATGAGATATTAGCCTATATGGTTGCAAATTTGATAAATGTGAAGGTTGAATTTCTCCCTTGATTTAATGCATGATTTGTGAACCTCTTTGGTTGTGTATTTGATAAAATAAAAGTATTGGAATGACCCTTGCACAAAAATGAGATTTTGGCCTATGTGATTACAAGTTTGAGAAATAAGAAGGTTAACATTTCCCTTGATTTAAATCATGATATATGAATCTATATGGTTTTGTATTCGATAAAATGAAAGTATTGGAACGACCCTTGCGTAAAAATGAGATTTTAGCCTATATGGTTATATGTTTGATATATGTATGAAGGTTGAGCTTGTCCCTCGACGTTCTTTGGTGCGAAAGATGTTATTTGAACCTTTTTGGTTCTAAATTTGGTAAATATAATGTATTGGGATGACCCTTGTCGCGAAAATGAGATATTAGTCTATATGGTTGCATATTTGATAAATGGGAAGGTTGAATATGTTCCTTGATTTAAAGCATGATTTGTGAACCTATTTGGTTATGTATTCGGCAAAATGAAAGTATTAGAATGACCCTTGTGGAAAAAAGAGATTGTAGCCTATATGATTACATGTTTTGATAAATATGAAGGTTGAGCTTGTCCCTCGATGTCCCTTGATGCGAAACATGATATTTGAACCTATTTGTTTCTAAATTCGGTAAATATAAAGTATTGTGGATGACCCTTGTTGCGAAAAAGAGATATTAGCCTATATGGTTGCAAATTTGATAAATGTGAAGGTTGAATTTGTCCCTTGATTTAAATCATGATTTGTGAACCTATTTGGTTATGTATTCGGTAAAATGAAAGCATTAGAATGACAATTGTGCAAAAATGAGATTGTAGCCTATATGGTTACATGTTATTCGGTAAATATAAAGTATTGTGGATGACCCTTGTTGCGAAAAAGAGATATTTGCCTATATGGTTGCAAATTTGATAAATGTGAAGGTTGAATTTGTCCCTTGATTTAAATCATGATTTGTGAACCTATTTGGTTATGTATTCGGTAAAATGAAAGTATTAGAATGACCCTTGTGCAAAAATGAGATTGTAGCCTATATGATTACATGTTTTGATAAATATGAAGGTTGAGCTTGTCCCTCGATGTCCCTTGATGCGAAACATGATATTTGAACCTATTTGTTTCTAAATTCGGTAAATATAAAGTATTGTGGATGACCCTTGTTGCGAAAAAGAGATATTAGCCTATATGGTTGCAAATTTGATAAATGTGAAGGTTGAATTTGTCCCTTGATTTAAATCATGATTTGTGAACCTATTTGGTTATGTATTCGGTAAAATGAAAGCATTAGAATGACAATTGTGCAAAAATGAGATTGTAGCCTATATGGTTACATGTTTGATAAATATGAAGGTTGAGCTTGTCCCTCGATGTCTCTTGATGCGAAACATGATATTTGAACCTATTTGGTTCTAAATTCGGTAAATATAAAGTATTGTGGATGACCCTTGTTGCGAAAAAGAGATATTAGCCTATATGGTTGCAAATTTGATAAATGTGAAGGTTGAATTTGTCTCTTGATTTAAATCATGATTTGTGAACCTATTTGGTTATGTATTCGGTAAAATGAAAGCATTAGAATGACAATTGTGCAAAAATGAGATTGTAGCCTATATGGTTACATGTTATTCGGTAAATATAAAGTATTGTGGATGACCCTTGTTGCGAAAAAGAGATATTTGCCTATATGGTTGCAAATTTGATAAATGTGAAGGTTGAATTTGTCCCTTGATTTAAATCATGATTTGTGAACCTATTTGGTTATGTATTCGGTAAAATGAAAGTATTAGAATGACCCTTGTGCAAAAATGAGATTGTAGCCTATATGATTACATGTTTTGATAAATATGAAGGTTGAGCTTGTCCCTCGATGTCCCTTGATGCGAAACATGATATTTGAACCTATTTGTTTCTAAATTCGGTAAATATAAAGTATTGTGGATGACCCTTGTTGCGAAAAAGAGATATTAGCCTATATGGTTGCAAATTTGATAAATGTGAAGGTTGAATTTGTCCCTTGATTTAAATCATGATTTGTGAACCTATTTGGTTATGTATTCGGTAAAATGAAAGCATTAGAATGACAATTGTGCAAAAATGAGATTGTAGCCTATATGGTTACATGTTTGATAAATATGAAGGTTGAGCTTGTCCCTCGATGTCTCTTGGGGCGAAACATGATATTTGAACCTATTTGGTTCTAAATTCGGTAAATATAAAGTATTGTGGATGACCCTTGTTGCGAAAAAGAGATATTAGCCTATATGGTTGCAAATTTGATAAATGTGAAGGTTGAATTTGTCCCTTGATTTAAATCATGATTTGTGAACCTATTTGGTTATGTATTCGGTAAAATGAAAGTATTAGAATGACCCTTGTGCAAAAATGAGATTGTAGCCTATATGATTAGATGTTTTGATAAATATGAAGGTTGAGCTTGTCCCTCGATGTCCCTTGATGCGAAACATGATATTTGAACCTATTTGTTTCTAAATTCGGTAAATATAAAGTATTGTGGATGACCCTTGTTGCGAAAAAGAGATATTAGCCTATATGGTTGCAAATTTGATAAATGTGAAGGTTGAATTTGTCCCTTGATTTAAATCATGATTTGTGAACCTATTTGGTTATGTATTCGGTAAAATGAAAGCATTAGAATGACAATTGTGCAAAAATGAGATTGTAGCCTATATGGTTACATGTTTGATAAATATGAAGGTTGAGCTTGTCCCTCGATGTCTCTTGGGGCGAAACATGATATTTGAACCTATTTGGTTCTAAATTCGGTAAATATAAAGTATAGGGATGACCCTTGTTGCGAAAAAAGAGATATTACCCTATATGGTTGCAAATTTGATAAATGGGAAGGTTGAATTTGTCCCTTGATTTAAAGCATGATTTGTGAACCTATTTGGTTATGTATTCGGTAAAATGAAAGTATTAGAATGACTCTTGTGCAAAAATGAGATTGTAGCCTATATGGTTACATGTTATTCGGTAAATATAAAGTATTGTGGATGACCCTTGTTGCGAAAAAGAGATATTTGCCTATATGGTTGCAAATTTGATAAATGTGAAGGTTGAATTTGTCCCTTGATTTAAATCATGATTTGTGAACCTATTTGGTTATGTATTCGGTAAAATGAAAGTATTAGAATGACCCTTGTGCAAAAATGAGATTGTAAATGTTTGATAAATATGAAGGTTGAACTTGTGCCTCGATGTCCATTGATGCGAAACATGATATTTGTACCTATTTGGTTCTAAATTCGGTAAATATAAAGTATTGGGATGACCCTTGTCGCGAAAATGAGATATTAGCCTATATGGTTGCAAATTTGATAAATGGGAAGGTTGAATTTGTCCCTTGATTTAAAGCATGATTTGTGAACCTATTTGGTTATGTATTCGGTAAAATGAAAGCATTAGAATGACCCTTGTGCAAAAATGAGATTGTAGCCTATATGGTTACATGTTATTCGGTAAATATAAAGTATTGTGGATGACCCTTGTTGCGAAAAAGAGATATTAGCCTATATGGTTGCAAATTTGATAAATGTGAAGGTTGAATTTCTCCCTTGATTTAAATCATGATTTGTGAACCTATTTGGTTATGTATTCGGTAAAATGAAAGCATTAGAATGACTCTTGTGCAAAAATGAGATTGTAGCCTATATGGTTACATGTTATTCGGTAAATATAAAGTATTGTGGATGACCCTTGTTGCGAAAAAGAGATATTTGCCTATATGGTTGCAAATTTGATAAATGTGAAGGTTGAATTTGTCCCTTGATTGAAATCATGATTTGTGAACCTATTTGGTTATGTATTCGGTAAAATGAAAGTATTAGAATGACCCTTGTGCAAAAATGAGATTGTAGCCTATATGATTACATGTTTTGATAAATATGAAGGTTGAGCTTGTCCATCGATGTCCCTTGATGCGAAACATGATATTTGAACCTATTTGTTTCTAAATTCGGTAAATATAAAGTATTGTGGATGACCCTTGTTGCGAAAAAGAGATATTAGCCTATATGGTTGCAAATTTGATAAATGTGAAGGTTGAATTTGTCCCTTGATTTAAATCATGATTTGTGAACCTATTTGGTTATGTATTCGGTAAAATGAAAGCATTAGAATGACAATTGTGCAAAAATGAGATTGTAGCCTATATGGTTACATGTTATTCGGTAAATATAAAGTATTGTGGATGACCCTTGTTGCGAAAAAGAGATATTTGCCTATATGGTTGCAAATTTGATAAATGTGAAGGTTGAATTTGTCCCTTGATTTAAATCATGATTTGTGAACCTATTTGGTTATGTATTCGGTAAAATGAAAGTATTAGAATGACCCTTGTGCAAAAATGAGATTGTAGCCTATATGATTAGATGTTTTGATAAATATGAAGGTTGAGCTTGTCCCTCGATGTCCCTTGATGCGAAACATGATATTTGAACCTATTTGTTTCTAAATTCGGTAAATATAAAGTATTGTGGATGACCCTTGTTGCGAAAAAGAGATATTAGCCTATATGGTTGCAAATTTGATAAATGTGAAGGTTGAATTTGTCCCTTGATTTAAATCATGATTTGTGAACCTATTTGGTTATGTATTCGGTAAAATGAAAGCATTAGAATGACAATTGTGCAAAAATGAGATTGTAGCCTATATGGTTACATGTTTGATAAATATGAAGGTTGAGCTTGTCCCTCGATGTCTCTTGGGGCGAAACATGATATTTGAACCTATTTGGTTCTAAATTCGGTAAATATAAAGTATTGTGGATGACCCTTGTTGCGAAAAAGAGATATTAGCCTATATGGTTGCAAATTTGATAAATGTGAAGGTTGAATTTGTCCCTTGATTTAAATCATGATTTGTGAACCTATTTGGTTATGTATTCGGTAAAATGAAAGCATTAGAATGACAATTGTGCAAAAATGAGATTGTAGCCTATATGGTTACATGTTTGATAAATATGAAGGTTGAGCTTGTCCCTCGATGTCTCTTGGGGCGAAACATGATATTTGAACCTATTTGGTTCTAAATTCGGTAAATATAAAGTATAGGGATGACCCTTGTTGCGAAAAAAGAGATATTACCCTATATGGTTGCAAATTTGATAAATGGGAAGGTTGAATTTGTCCCTTGATTTAAAGCATGATTTGTGAACCTATTTGGTTATGTATTCGGTAAAATGAAAGTATTAGAATGACTCTTGTGCAAAAATGAGATTGTAGCCTATATGGTTACATGTTATTCGGTAAATATAAAGTATTGTGGATGACCCTTGTTGCGAAAAAGAGATATTTGCCTATATGGTTGCAAATTTGATAAATGTGAAGGTTGAATTTGTCCCTTGATTTAAATCATGATTTGTGAACCTATTTGGTTATGTATTCGGTAAAATGAAAGTATTAGAATGACCCTTGTGCAAAAATGAGATTGTAAATGTTTGATAAATATGAAGGTTGAACTTGTGCCTCGATGTCCATTGATGCGAAACATGATATTTGTACCTATTTGGTTCTAAATTCGGTAAATATAAAGTATTGGGATGACCCTTGTCGCGAAAATGAGATATTAGCCTATATGGTTGCAAATTTGATAAATGGGAAGGTTGAATTTGTCCCTTGATTTAAAGCATGATTTGTGAACCTATTTGGTTATGTATTCGGTAAAATGAAAGCATTAGAATGACCCTTGTGCAAAAATGAGATTGTAGCCTATATGGTTACATGTTATTCGGTAAATATAAAGTATTGTGGATGACCCTTGTTGCGAAAAAGAGATATTAGCCTATATGGTTGCAAATTTGATAAATGTGAAGGTTGAATTTGTCCCTTGATTTAAATCATGATTTGTGAACCTATTTGGTTATGTATTCGGTAAAATGAAAGCATTAGAATGACTCTTGTGCAAAAATGAGATTGTAGCCTATATGGTTACATGTTATTCGGTAAATATAAAGTATTGTGGATGACCCTTGTTGCAAAAAAGAGATATTTGCCTATATGGTTGCAAATTTGATAAATGTGAAGGTTGAATTTGTCCCTTGATTTAAATCATGATTTGTGAACCTATTTGGTTATGTATTCGGTAAAATGAAAGTATTAGAATGACCCTTGTGCAAAAATGAGATTGTAGCCTATATGATTACATGTTTTGATAAATATGAAGGTTGAGCTTGTCCCTCGATGTCCCTTGATGCGAAACATGATATTTGAACCTATTTGTTTCTAAATTCGGTAAATATAAAGTATTGTGGATGACCCTTGTTGCGAAAAAGAGATATTAGCCTATATGGTTGCAAATTTGATAAATGTGAAGGTTGAATTTGTCCCTTGATTTAAATCATGATTTGTGAACCTATTTGGTTATGTATTCGGTAAAATGAAAGCATTAGAATGACAATTGTGCAAAAATGAGATTGTAGCCTATATGGTTACATGTTTGATAAATATGAAGGTTGAGCTTGTCCCTCGATGTCTCTTGGGGCGAAACATGATATTTGAACCTATTTGGTTCTAAATTCGGTAAATATAAAGTATAGGGATGACCCTTGTTGCGAAAAAAGAGATATTACCCTATATGGTTGCAAATTTGATAAATGGGAAGGTTGAATTTGTCCCTTGATTTAAAGCATGATTTGTGAACCTATTTGGTTATGTATTCGGTAAAATGAAAGTATTAGAATGACTCTTGTGCAAAAATGAGATTGTAGCCTATATGGTTACATGTTATTCGGTAAATATAAAGTATTGTGGATGACCCTTGTTGCGAAAAAGAGATATTTGCCTATATGGTTGCAAATTTGATAAATGTGAAGGTTGAATTTGTCCCTTGATTTAAATCATGATTTGTGAACCTATTTGGTTATGTATTCGGTAAAATGAAAGCATTAGAATGACAATTGTGCAAAAATGAGATTGTAGCCTATATGGTTACATGTTTGATAAATATGAAGGTTGAGCTTGTCCCTCGATGTCTCTTGGGGCGAAACATGATATTTGAACCTATTTGGTTCTAAATTCGGTAAATATAAAGTATAGGGATGACCCTTGTTGCGAAAAAAGAGATATTACCCTATATGGTTGCAAATTTGATAAATGGGAAGGTTGAATTTGTCCCTTGATTTAAAGCATGATTTGTGAACCTATTTGGTTTTGTATTCGGTAAAATGAAAGTATTAGAATGACTCTTGTGCAAAAATGAGATTGTAGCCTATATGGTTACATGTTATTCGGTAAATATAAAGTATTGTGGATGACCCTTGTTGCGAAAAAGAGATATTTGCCTATATGGTTGCAAATTTGATAAATGTGAAGGTTGAATTTGTCCCTTGATTTAAATCATGATTTGTGAACCTATTTGGTTATGTATTCGGTAAAATGAAAGTATTAGAATGACCCTTGTGCAAAAATGAGATTGTAAATGTTTGATAAATATGAAGGTTGAACTTGTGCCTCGATGTCCATTGATGCGAAACATGATATTTGTACCTATTTGGTTCTAAATTCGGTAAATATAAAGTATTGGGATGACCCTTGTCGCGAAAATGAGATATTAGCCTATATGGTTGCAAATTTGATAAATGGGAAGGTTGAATTTGTCCCTTGATTTAAAGCATGATTTGTGAACCTATTTGGTTATGTATTCGGTAAAATGAAAGCATTAGAATGACCCTTGTGCAAAAATGAGATTGTAGCCTATATGGTTACATGTTATTCGGTAAATATAAAGTATTGTGGATGACCCTTGTTGCGAAAAAGAGATATTAGCCTATATGGTTGCAAATTTGATAAATGTGAAGGTTGAATTTGTCCCTTGATTTAAATCATGATTTGTGAACCTATTTGGTTATGTATTCGGTAAAATGAAAGCATTAGAATGACTCTTGTGCAAAAATGAGATTGTAGCCTATATGGTTACATGTTATTCGGTAAATATAAAGTATTGTGGATGACCCTTGTTGCGAAAAAGAGATATTTGCCTATATGGTTGCAAATTTGATAAATGTGAAGGTTGAATTTGTCCCTTGATTTAAATCATGATTTGTGAACCTATTTGGTTATGTATTCGGTAAAATGAAAGTATTAGAATGACCCTTGTGCAAAAATGAGATTGTAGCCTATATGATTACATGTTTTGATAAATATGAAGGTTGAGCTTGTCCCTCGATGTCCCTTGATGCGAAACATGATATTTGAACCTATTTGTTTCTAAATTCGGTAAATATAAAGTATTGTGGATGACCCTTGTTGCGAAAAAGAGATATTAGCCTATATGGTTGCAAATTTGATAAATGTGAAGGTTGAATTTGTCCCTTGATTTAAATCATGATTTGTGAACCTATTTGGTTATGTATTCGGTAAAATGAAAGCATTAGAATGACAATTGTGCAAAAATGAGATTGTAGCCTATATGGTTACATGTTTGATAAATATGAAGGTTGAGCTTGTCCCTCGATGTCTCTTGGGGCGAAACATGATATTTGAACCTATTTGGTTCTAAATTCGGTAAATATAAAGTATAGGGATGACCCTTGTTGCGAAAAAAGAGATATTACCCTATATGGTTGCAAATTTGATAAATGGGAAGGTTGAATTTGTCCCTTGATTTAAAGCATGATTTGTGAACCTATTTGGTTATGTATTCGGTAAAATGAAAGTATTAGAATGACTCTTGTGCAAAAATGAGATTGTAGCCTATATGGTTACATGTTATTCGGTAAATATAAAGTATTGTGGATGACCCTTGTTGCGAAAAAGAGATATTTGCCTATATGGTTGCAAATTTGATAAATGTGAAGGTTGAATTTGTCCCTTGATTTAAATCATGATTTGTGAACCTATTTGGTTATGTATTCGGTAAAATGAAAGCATTAGAATGACAATTGTGCAAAAATGAGATTGTAGCCTATATGGTTACATGTTTGATAAATATGAAGGTTGAGCTTGTCCCTCGATGTCTCTTGGGGCGAAACATGATATTTGAACCTATTTGGTTCTAAATTCGGTAAATATAAAGTATAGGGATGACCCTTGTTGCGAAAAAAGAGATATTACCCTATATGGTTGCAAATTTGATAAATGGGAAGGTTGAATTTGTCCCTTGATTTAAAGCATGATTTGTGAACCTATTTGGTTATCTATTCGGTAAAATGAAAGTATTAGAATGACTCTTGTGCAAAAATGAGATTGTAGCCTATATGGTTACATGTTATTCGGTAAATATAAAGTATTGTGGATGACCCTTGTTGCGAAAAAGAGATATTTGCCTATATGGTTGCAAATTTGATAAATGTGAAGGTTGAATTTGTCCCTTGATTTAAATCATGATTTGTGAACCTATTTGGTTATGTATTCGGTAAAATGAAAGTATTAGAATGACCCTTGTGCAAAAATGAGATTGTAAATGTTTGATAAATATGAAGGTTGAACTTGTGCCTCGATGTCCATTGATGCGAAACATGATATTTGTACCTATTTGGTTCTAAATTCGGTAAATATAAAGTATTGGGATGACCCTTGTCGCGAAAATGAGATATTAGCCTATATGGTTGCTAATTTGATAAATGGGAAGGTTGAATTTGTCCCTTGATTTAAAGCATGATTTGTGAACCTATTTGGTTATGTATTCGGTAAAATGAAAGCATTAGAATGACCCTTGTGCAAAAATGAGATTGTAGCCTATATGGTTACATGTTATTCGGTAAATATAAAGTATTGTGGATGACCCTTGTTGCGAAAAAGAGATATTAGCCTATATGGTTGCAAATTTGATAAATGTGAAGGTTGAATTTGTCCCATGATTTAAATCATGATTTGTGAACCTATTTGGTTATGTATTCGGTAAAATGAAAGCATTAGAATGACCCTTGTGCAAAAATGAGATTGTAGCCTATATGTTTACATGTTTGATAAATATGAAGGTTGAGCTTGTCCCTCGATGTCTCTTGGGGCGAAACATGATATTTGAACCTATTTGGTTCTAAATTCGGTAAATATAAAGTATAGGGATGACCCTTGTTGCGAAAAAAGAGATATGACCCTATATGGTTGCAAATTTGATAAATGGGAAGGTTGAATTTGTCCCTTGATTTAAAGCATGATTTGTGAACCTATTTGGTTATGTATTCGGTAAAATGAAAATATTAGAATGACCCTTGTGCAAAAATGAGATTGTAGCCTATATGGTTACATGTTTGATAAATATGAAGGTTGAACTTGTCCCTCGATGTCCATTGATGCGAAACATGATATTTGTACCTATTTGGTTCTAAATTCGGTAAATATAAAGTATTGGGATGACCCTTGTCGCGAAAATGAGATATTAGCCTATATGGTTGCAAATTTGATAAATGGGAAGGTTGAATTTGTCCCTTGATTTAAAGCATGATTTGTGAACCTATTTGGTTATGTATTCTGTAAAATGAAAGCATTAGAATGACCCTTGTGCAAAAATGAGATTGTAGCCTATATGGTTACATGTTATTCGGTAAATATAAAGTATTGTGGATGACCCTTGTTGCGAAAAAGAGATATTAGCCTATATGATTGCAAATTTGATAAATGTGAAGGTTGAATTTGTCCCTTGATTTAAATCATGATTTGTGAACCTATTTGGTTATGTATTCGGTAAAATGAAAGCATTAGAATGACCCTTGTGCAAAAATGAGATTGTAGCCTATATGTTTACATGTTTGATAAATATGAAGGTTGAGCTTGTCCCTCGATGTCTCTTGGGGCGAAACATGATATTTGAACCTATTTGGTTCTAAATTCGGTAAATATAAAGTATAGGGATGACCCTTGTTGCGAAAAAAGAGATATGACCCTATATGGTTGCAAATTTGATAAATGGGAAGGTTGAATTTGTCCCTTGATTTAAAGCATGATTTGTGAACCTATTTGGTTATGTATTCGGTAAAATGAAAGTATTAGAATGACCCTTGTGCAAAAATGAGATTGTAGCCTATATGGTTACATGTTTGATAAATATGAAGGTTGAACTTGTCCCTCGATGTCCATTGATGCGAAACATGATATTTGTACCTATTTGGTTCTAAATTCGGTAAATATAAAGTATAGGGATGACCCTTGTTGCGAAAAAAGAGATATGACCCTATATGGTTGCAAATTTGATAAATGGGAAGGTTGAATTTGTCCCTTGATTTAAAGCATGATTTGTGAACCTATTTGGTTATGTATTCAGTAAAATGAAAGCATTAGAATGACCCTTGTGCAAAAATGAGATTGTAGCCTATATGGTTACATGTTTGATAAATATGAAGGTTGAGCTTGTCCCTCGATGTCCCTTGATGCGAAACATGATATTTGAACCTATTTGGTTCTAAATTCGGTAAATATGAAGTATTGGGATGACCCATGTCGCGAAAATGAGATATTAGCCTATATGGTTACAAATTTGATAAATGTGAAGGTTGAATTTCTCCCTTGATTTAATGCATGATTTGTGAACCTCTTTGGTTGTGTATTTGATAAAATAAAAGTATTGGAATGACCCTTGCACAAAAATGAGATTTTGGCCTATGTGATTACAAGTTTGAGAAATAAGAAGGTTAACATTTCCCTTGATTTAAATCATGATATATGAATCTATTTGGTTTTGTATTCGATAAAATGAAAGTATTGGAACGACCCTTGGGTAAATATGAGATTTTAGCCTATATGGTTATATGTTTGATATATGTATGTAGGTTGAGCTTGTCCCTCGACGTTCTTTGGTGCGAAAGATGTTATTTGAACCTTTTTGGTTCTAAATTTGGTAAATATAATGTATTCGGATGACCCTTGTCGCGAAAATGAGATATTAGCCTATATGGTTGCATATTTGATAAATGAGAAGGTTGAATATGTTCCTTGATTTAAAGCATGATTTGTGAACCTATTTGGTTATGTATTCGGTAAAATGAAAGTATTAGAATGACCCTTGTGCAAAAATGAGATTGTAAATGTTTGATAAATATGAAGGTTGAACTTGTGCCTCGATGTCCATTGATGCGAAACATGATATTTGTACCTATTTGGTTCTAAATTCGGTAAATATAAAGTATTGGGATGACCCTTGTCGCGAAAATGAGATATTAGCCTATATGGTTGCAAATTTGATAAATGGGAAGGTTGAATTTGTCCCTTGATTTAAAGCATGATTTGTGAACCTATTTGGTTATGTATTCGGTAAAATGAAAGCATTAGAATGACCCTTGTGCAAAAATGAGATTGTAGCCTATATGGTTACATGTTATTCGGTAAATATAAAGTATTGTGGATGACCCTTGTTGCGAAAAAGAGATATTAGCCTATATGGTTGCAAATTTGATAAATGTGAAGGTTGAATTTGTCCCTTGATTTAAATCATGATTTGTGAACCTATTTGGTTATGTATTCGGTAAAATGAAAGCATTAGAATGACCCTTGTGCAAAAATGAGATTGTAGCCTATATGTTTACATGTTTGATAAATATGAAGGTTGAGCTTGTCCCTCGATGTCTCTTGGGGCGAAACATGATATTTGAACCTATTTGGTTCTAAATTCGGTAAATATAAAGTATAGGGATGACCCTTGTTGCGAAAAAAGAGATATGACCCTATATGGTTGCAAATTTGATAAATGGGAAGGTTGAATTTGTCCCTTGATTTAAAGCATGATTTGTGAACCTATTTGGTTATGTATTCAGTAAAATGAAAGCATTAGAATGACCCTTGTGCAAAAATGAGATTGTAGCCTATATGGTTACATGTTTGATAAATATGAAGGTTGAGCTTGTCCCTCGATGTCCCTTGATGCGAAACATGATATTTGAACCTATTTGGTTCTAAATTCGGTAAATATGAAGTATTGGGATGACCCATGTCGCGAAAATGAGATATTAGCCTATATGGTTACAAATTTGATAAATGTGAAGGTTGAATTTCTCCCTTGATTTAATGCATGATTTGTGAACCTCTTTGGTTGTGTATTTGATAAAATAAAAGTATTGGAATGACCCTTGCACAAAAATGAGATTTTGGCCTATGTGATTACAAGTTTGAGAAATAAGAAGGTTAACATTTCCCTTGATTTAAATCATGATATATGAATCTATTTGGTTTTGTATTCGATAAAATGAAAGTATTGGAACGACCCTTGGGTAAAAATGAGATTTTAGCCTATATGGTTATATGTTTGATATATGTATGTAGGTTGAGCTTGTCCCTCGACGTTCTTTGGTGTGAAAGATGTTATTTGAACCTTTTTGGTTCTAAATTTGGTAAATATAATGTATTCGGATGACCCTTGTCGCGAAAATAAGATATTAGCCTATATGGTTGCATATTTGATAAATGAGAAGGTTGAATATGTTCCTTGATTTAAAGCATGATTTGTGAACCTATTTGGTTATGTATTCGGTAAAATGAAAGTATTAGAATGACCCTTGTGCAAAAATGAGATTGTAAATGTTTGATAAATATGAAGGTTGAACTTGTGCCTCGATGTCCATTGATGCGAAACATGATATTTGTACCTATTTGGTTCTAAATTCGGTAAATATAAAGTATTGGGATGACCCTTGTCGCGAAAATGAGATATTAGCCTATATGGTTGCAAATTTGATAAATGGGAAGGTTGAATTTGTCCCTTGATTTAAAGCATGATTTGTGAACCTATTTGGTTATGTATTCGGTAAAATGAAAGCATTAGAATGACCCTTGTGCAAAAATGAGATTGTAGCCTATATGGTTACATGTTATTCGGTAAATATAAAGTATTGTGGATGACCCTTGTTGCGAAAAAGAGATATTAGCCTATATGGTTGCAAATTTGATAAATGTGAAGGTTGAATTTGTCCCTTGATTTAAATCATGATTTGTGAACCTATTTGGTTATGTATTCGGTAAAATGAAAGCATTAGAATGACCCTTGTGCAAAAATGAGATTGTAGCCTATATGTTTACATGTTTGATAAATATGAAGGTTGAGCTTGTCCCTCGATGTCTCTTGGGGCGAAACATGATATTTGAACCTATTTGGTTCTAAATTCGGTAAATATAAAGTATAGGGATGACCCTTGTTGCGAAAAAAGAGATATGACCCTATATGGTTGCAAATTTGATAAATGGGAAGGTTGAATTTGTCCCTTGATTTAAAGCATGATTTGTGAACCTATTTGGTTATGTATTCAGTAAAATGAAAGCATTAGAATGACCCTTGTGCAAAAATGAGATTGTAGCCTATATGGTTACATGTTTGATAAATATGAAGGTTGAGCTTGTCCCTCGATGTCCCTTGATGCGAAACATGATATTTGAACCTATTTGGTTCTAAATTCGGTAAATATGAAGTATTGGGATGACCCATGTCGCGAAAATGAGATATTAGCCTATATGGTTACAAATTTGATAAATGTGAAGGTTGAATTTCTCCCTTGATTTAATGCATGATTTGTGAACCTCTTTGGTTGTGTATTTGATAAAATAAAAGTATTGGAATGACCCTTGCACAAAAATGAGATTTTGGCCTATGTGATTACAAGTTTGAGAAATAAGAAGGTTAACATTTCCCTTGATTTAAATCATGATATATGAATCTATTTGGTTTTGTATTCGATAAAATGAAAGTATTGGAACGACCCTTGGGTAAAAATGAGATTTTAGCCTATATGGTTATATGTTTGATATATGTATGTAGGTTGAGCTTGTCCCTCGACGTTCTTTGGTGCGAAAGATGTTATTTGAACCTTTTTGGTTCTAAATTTGGTAAATATAATGTATTCGGATGACCCTTGTCGCGAAAATGAGATATTAGCCTATATGGTTGCATATTTGATAAATGAGAAGGTTGAATATGTTCCTTGATTTAAAGCATGATTTGTGAACCTATTTGGTTATGTATTCGGTAAAATGAAAGTATTAGAATGACCCTTGTGCAAAAATGAGATTGTAAATGTTTGATAAATATGAAGGTTGAACTTGTGCCTCGATGTCCATTGATGCGAAACATGATATTTGTACCTATTTGGTTCTAAATTCGGTAAATATAAAGTATTGGGATGACCCTTGTCGCGAAAATGAGATATTAGCCTATATGGTTGCAAATTTGATAAATGGGAAGGTTGAATTTGTCCCTTGATTTAAAGCATGATTTGGGAACCTATTTGGTTATGTATTCGGTAAAATGAAAGCATTAGAATGACCCTTGTGCAAAAATGAGATTGTAGCCTATATGGTTACATGTTATTCGGTAAATATAAAGTATTGTGGATGACCCTTGTTGCGAAAAAGAGATATTAGCCTATATGGTTGCAAATTTGATAAATGTGAAGGTTGAATTTGTCCCTTGATTTAAATCATGATTTGTGAACCTATTTGGTTATGTATTCGGTAAAATGAAAGCATTAGAATGACCCTTGTGCAAAAATGAGATTGTAGCCTATATGTTTACATGTTTGATAAATATGAAGGTTGAGCTTGTCCCTCGATGTCTCTTGGGGCGAAACATGATATTTGAACCTATTTGGTTCTAAATTCGGTAAATATAAAGTATAGGGATGACCCTTGTTGCGAAAAAAGAGATATGACCCTATATGGTTGCAAATTTGATAAATGGGAAGGTTGAATTTGTCCCTTGATTTAAAGCATGATTTGTGAACCTATTTGGTTATGTATTCAGTAAAATGAAAGCATTAGAATGACCCTTGTGCAAAAATGAGATTGTAGCCTATATGGTTACATGTTTGATAAATATGAAGGTTGAGCTTGTCCCTCGATGTCCCTTGATGCGAAACATGATATTTGAACCTATTTGGTTCTAAATTCGGTAAATATGAAGTATTGGGATGACCCATGTCGCGAAAATGAGATATTAGCCTATATGGTTACAAATTTGATAAATGTGAAGGTTGAATTTCTCCCTTGATTTAATGCATGATTTGTGAACCTCTTTGGTTGTGTATTTGATAAAATAAAAGTATTGGAATGACCCTTGCACAAAAATGAGATTTTGGCCTATGTGATTACAAGTTTGAGAAATAAGAAGGTTAACATTTCCCTTGATTTAAATCATGATATATGAATCTATTTGGTTTTGTATTCGATAAAATGAAAGTATTGGAACGACCCTTGGGTAAAAATGAGATTTTAGCCTATATGGTTATATGTTTGATATATGTATGTAGGTTGAGCTTGTCCCTCGACGTTCTTTGGTGCGAAAGATGTTATTTGAACCTTTTTGGTTCTAAATTTGGTAAATATAATGTATTCGGATGACCCTTGTCGCGAAAATGAGATATTAGCCTATATGGTTGCATATTTGATAAATGAGAAGGTTGAATATGTTCCTTGATTTAAAGCATGATTTGTGAACCTATTTGGTTATGTATTCGGTAAAATGAAAGTATTAGAATGACCCTTGTGCAAAAATGAGATTGTAAATGTTTGATAAATATGAAGGTTGAACTTGTGCCTCGATGTCCATTGATGCGAAACATGATATTTGTACCTATTTGGTTCTAAATTCGGTAAATATAAAGTATTGGGATGACCCTTGTCGCGAAAATGAGATATTAGCCTATATGGTTGCAAATTTGATAAATGGGAAGGTTGAATTTGTCCCTTGATTTAAAGCATGATTTGTGAACCTATTTGGTTATGTATTCGGTAAAATGAAAGCATTAGAATGACCCTTGTGCAAAAATGAGATTGTAGCCTATATGGTTACATGTTATTCGGTAAATATAAAGTATTGTGGATGACCCTTGTTGCGAAAAAGAGATATTAGCCTATATGGTTGCAAATTTGATAAATGTGAAGGTTGAATTTGTCCCTTGATTTAAATCATGATTTGTGAACCTATTTGGTTATGTATTCGGTAAAATGAAAGCATTAGAATGACCCTTGTGCAAAAATGAGATTGTAGCCTATATGTTTACATGTTTGATAAATATGAAGGTTGAGCTTGTCCCTCGATGTCTCTTGGGGCGAAACATGATATTTGAACCTATTTGGTTCTAAATTCGGTAAATATAAAGTATAGGGATGACCCTTGTTGCGAAAAAAGAGATATGACCCTATATGGTTGCAAATTTGATAAATGGGAAGGTTGAATTTGTCCATTGATTTAAAGCATGATTTGTGAACCTATTTGGTTATGTATTCAGTAAAATGAAAGCATTAGAATGACCCTTGTGCAAAAATGAGATTGTAGCCTATATGGTTACATGTTTGATAAATATGAAGGTTGAGCTTGTCCCTCGATGTCCCTTGATGCGAAACATGATATTTGAACCTATTTGGTTCTAAATTCGGTAAATATGAAGTATTGGGATGACCCATGTCGCGAAAATGAGATATTAGCCTATATGGTTACAAATTTGATAAATGTGAAGGTTGAATTTCTCCCTTGATTTAATGCATGATTTGTGAACCTCTTTGGTTGTGTATTTGATAAAATAAAAGTATTGGAATGACCCTTGCACAAAAATGAGATTTTGGCCTATGTGATTACAAGTTTGAGAAATAAGAAGGTTAACATTTCCCTTGATTTAAATCATGATATATGAATCTATTTGGTTTTGTATTCGATAAAATGAAAGTATTGGAACGACCCTTGGGTAAAAATGAGATTTTAGCCTATATGGTTATATGTTTGATATATGTATGTAGGTTGAGCTTGTCCCTCGACGTTCTTTGGTGCGAAAGATGTTATTTGAACCTTTTTGGTTCTAAATTTGGTAAATATAATGTATTGGGATGACCCTTGTCGCGAAAATGAGATATTAGCCTATATGGTTGCATATTTGATAAATGAGAAGGTTGAATATGTTCCTTGATTTAAAGCATGATTTGTGAACCTATTTGGTTATGTATTCGGTAAAATGAAAGTATTAGAATGACCCTTGTGCAAAAATGAGATTGTAAATGTTTGATAAATATGAAGGTTGAACTTGTGCCTCGATGTCCATTGATGCGAAACATGATATTTGTACCTATTTGGTTCTAAATTCGGTAAATATAAAGTATTGGGATGACCCTTGTCGCGAAAATGAGATATTAGCCTATATGGTTGCAAATTTGATAAATGGGAAGGTTGAATTTGTCCCTTGATTTAAAGCATGATTTGTGAACCTATTTGGTTATGTATTCGGTAAAATGAAAGCATTAGAATGACCCTTGTGCAAAAATGAGATTGTAGCCTATATGGTTACATGTTATTCGGTAAATATAAAGTATTGTGGATGACCCTTGTTGCGAAAAAGAGATATTAGCCTATATGGTTGCAAATTTGATAAATGTGAAGGTTGAATTTGTCCCTTGATTTAAATCATGATTTGTGAACCTATTTGGTTATGTATTCGGTAAAATGAAAGCATTAGAATGACCCTTGTGCAAAAATGAGATTGTAGCCTATATGTTTACATGTTTGATAAATATGAAGGTTGAGCTTGTCCCTCGATGTCTCTTGGGGCGAAACATGATATTTGAACCTATTTGGTTCTAAATTCGGTAAATATAAAGTATAGGGATGACCCTTGTTGCGAAAAAAGAGATATGACCCAATATGGTTGCAAATTTGATAAATGGGAAGGTTGAATTTGTCCCTTGATTTAAAGCATGATTTGTGAACCTATTTGGTTATGTATTCAGTAAAATGAAAGCATTAGAATGACCCTTGTGCAAAAATGAGATTGTAGCCTATATGGTTACATGTTTGATAAATATGAAGGTTGAGCTTGTCCCTCGATGTGCCTTGATGCGAAACATGATATTTGAACCTAATTGGTTCTAAATTCGGTAAATATGAAGTATTGGGATGACCCATGTCGCGAAAATGAGATATTAGCCTATATGGTTACAAATTTGATAAATGTGAAGGTTGAATTTCTCCCTTGATTTAATGCATGATTTGTGAACCTCTTTGGTTGTGTATTTGATAAAATAAAAGTATTGGAATGACCCTTGCACAAAAATGAGATTTTGGCCTATGTGATTACAAGTTTGAGAAATAAGAAGGTTAACATTTCCCTTGATTTAAATCATGATATATGAATCTATTTGGTTTTGTATTCGATAAAATGAAAGTATTGGAACGACCCTTGGGTAAAAATGAGATTTTAGCCTATATGGTTATATGTTTGATATATGTATGTAGGTTGAGCTTGTCCCTCGACGTTCTTTGGTGCGAAAGATGTTATTTGAACCTTTTTGGTTCTAAATTTGGTAAATATAATGTATTCGGATGACCCTTGTCGCGAAAATGAGATATTAGC
Source organism: Medicago lupulina (assembly GCA_958299785.1). Taxonomy (NCBI): domain Eukaryota; kingdom Viridiplantae; phylum Streptophyta; class Magnoliopsida; order Fabales; family Fabaceae; genus Medicago; species Medicago lupulina. The sequence continues at coordinate 48,019,949 of OY283139.1, read as the reverse complement.
CTACATGGTTGCATATTTGATAAATGAGAAGGTTGAATATGTTCCTTGATTTAAAGCATGATTTGTGAACCTATTTGGTTATGTATTCGGTAAAATGAAAGTATTAGAATGACCCTTGTGCAAAAATGAGATTGTAAATGTTTGATAAATATGAAGGTTGAACTTGTGCCTCGATGTCCATTGATGCGAAACATGATATTTGTACCTATTTGGTTCTAAATTCGGTAAATATAAAGTATTGGGATGACCCTTGTCGCGAAAATGAGATATTAGCCTATATGGTTGCAAATTTGATAAATGGGAAGGTTGAATTTGTCCCTTGATTTAAAGCATGATTTGTGAACCTATTTGGTTATGTATTCGGTAAAATGAAAGCATTAGAATGACCCTTGTGCAAAAATGAGATTGTAGCCTATATGGTTACATGTTATTCGGTAAATATAAAGTATTGTGGATGACCCTTGTTGCGAAAAAGAGATATTAGCCTATATGGTTGCAAATTTGATAAATGTGAAGGTTGAATTTGTCCCTTGATTTAAATCATGATTTGTGAACCTATTTGGTTATGTATTCGGTAAAATGAAAGCATTAGAATGACCCTTGTGCAAAAATGAGATTGTAGCCTATATGTTTACATGTTTGATAAATATGAAGGTTGAGCTTGTCCCTCGATGTCTCTTGGGGCGAAACATGATATTTGAACCTATTTGGTTCTAAATTCGGTAAATATAAAGTATAGGGATGACCCTTGTTGCGAAAAAAGAGATATGACCCTATATGGTTGCAAATTTGATAAATGGGAAGGTTGAATTTGTCCCTTGATTTAAAGCATGATTTGTGAACCTATTTGGTTATGTATTCAGTAAAATGAAAGCATTAGAATGACCCTTGTGCAAAAATGAGATTGTAGCCTATATGGTTACATGTTTGATAAATATGAAGGTTGAGCTTGTCCCTCGATGTCCCTTGATGCGAAACATGATATTTGAACCTATTTGGTTCTAAATTCGGTAAATATGAAGTATTGGGATGACCCATGTCGCGAAAATGAGATATTAGCCTATATGGTTACAAATTTGATAAATGTGAAGGTTGAATTTTTCCCTTGATTTAATGCATGATTTGTGAACCTCTTTGGTTGTGTATTTGATAAAATAAAAGTATTGGAATGACCCTTGCACAAAAATGAGATTTTGGCCTATGTGATTACAAGTTTGAGAAATAAGAAGGTTAACATTTCCCTTGATTTAAATCATGATATATGAATCTATTTGGTTTTGTATTCGATAAAATGAAAGTATTGGAACGACCCTTGGGTAAAAATGAGATTTTAGCCTATATGGTTATATGTTTGATATATGTATGTAGGTTGAGCTTGTCCCTCGACGTTCTTTGGTGCGAAAGATGTTATTTGAACCTTTTTGGTTCTAAATTTGGTAAATATAATGTATTCGGATGACCCTTGTCGCGAAAATGAGATATTAGCCTATATGGTTGCATATTTGATAAATGAGAAGGTTGAATATGTTCCTTGATTTAAAGCATGATTTGTGAACCTATTTGGTTATGTATTCGGTAAAATGAAAGTATTAGAATGACCCTTGTGCAAAAATGAGATTGTAAATGTTTGATAAATATGAAGGTTGAACTTGTGCCTCGATGTCCATCGATGCGAAACATGATATTTGTACCTATTTGGTTCTAAATTCGGTAAATATAAAGTATTGGGATGACCCTTGTCGCGAAAATGAGATATTAGCCTATATGGTTGCAAATTTGATAAATGGGAAGGTTGAATTTGTCCCTTGATTTAAAGCATGATTTGTGAACCTATTTGGTTATGTATTCGGTAAAATGAAAGCATTAGAATGACCCTTGTGCAAAAATGAGATTGTAGCCTATATGGTTACATGTTATTCGGTATATATAAAGTATTGTGGATGACCCTTGTTGCGAAAAAGAGATATTAGCCTATATGGTTGTAAATTTGATAAATGTGAAGGTTGAATTTGTCCCTTGATTTAAATCATGATTTGTGAACCTATTTGGTTATGTATTCGGTAAAATGAAAGCATTAGAATGACCCTTGTGCAAAAATGAGATTGTAGCCTATATGTTTACATGTTTGATAAATATGAAGGTTGAGCTTGTCCCTCGATGTCTCTTGGGGCGAAACATGATATTTGAACCTATTTGGTTCTAAATTCGGTAAATATAAAGTATAGGGATGACCCTTGTTGCGAAAAAAGAGATATGACCCTATATGGTTGCAAATTTGATAAATGGGAAGGTTGAATTTGTCCCTTGATTTAAAGCATGATTTGTGAACCTATTTGGTTATGTATTCGGTAAAATGAAAGTATTAGAATGACCCTTGTGCAAAAATGAGATTGTAGCCTATATGGTTACATGTTATTCGGTAAATATAAAGTATTGTGGATGACCCTTGTTGCGAAAAAGAGATATTAGCCTATATGATTGCAAATTTGATAAATGTGAAGGTTGAATTTGTCCCTTGATTTAAATCATGATTTGTGAACCTATTTGGTTATGTATTCGGTAAAATGAAAGCATTAGAATGACCCTTGTGCAAAAATGAGATTGTAGCCTATATGTTTACATGTTTGATAAATATGAAGGTTGAGCTTGTCCCTCGATGTCTCTTGGGGCGAAACATGATATTTGAACCTATTTGGTTCTAAATTCGGTAAATATAAAGTATAGGGATGACCCTTGTTGCGAAAAAAGAGATATGACCCTATATGGTTGCAAATTTGATAAATGGGAAGGTTGAATTTGTCCCTTGATTTAAAGCATGATTTGTGAACCTATTTGGTTATGTATTCGGTAAAATGAAAGTATTAGAATGACCCTTGTGCAAAAATGAGATTGTAGCCTATATGGTTACATGTTTGATAAATATGAAGGTTGAACTTGTCCCTCGATGTCCATTGATGCGAAACATGATATTTGTACCTATTTGGTTCTAAATTCGGTAAATATAAAGTATTGGGATGACCCTTGTCGCGAAAATGAGATATTAGCCTATATGGTTGCAAATTTGATAAATGGGAAGGTTGAATTTGTCCCTTGATTTAAAGCATGATTTGTGAACCTATTTGGTTATGTATTCGGTAATCTGAAAGTATTAGAATGACCCTTGTGCAAAAATGAGATTGTAGCCTATATGGTTACATGTTTGATAAATATGAAGGTTGAGCTTGTCCCTCGATGTCCCTTGATGCGAAACATGATATTTGAACCTATTTGGTTCTAAATTCGGTAAATATGAAGTATTGGGATGACCCTTGTCGCGAAAATGAGATATTAGCCTATATGGTTGCATATTTGATAAATGAGAAGGTTGAATATGTTCCTTGATTTAAAGCATGATTTGTGAACCTATTTGGTTATGTATTCGGTAAAATGAAAGTATTAGAATGACCCTTGTGCAAAAATGAGATTGTAAATGTTTGATAAATATGAAGGTTGAACTTGTGCCTCGATGTCCATTGATGCGAAACATGATATTTGTACCTATTTGGTTCTAAATTCGGTAAATATAAAGTATTGGGATGACCCTTGTCGCGAAAATGAGATATTAGCCTATATGGTTGCAAATTTGATAAATGGGAAGGTTGAATTTGTCCCTTGATTTAAAGCATGATTTGTGAACCTATTTGGTTATGTATTCGGTAAAATGAAAGCATTAGAATGACCCTTGTGCAAAAATGAGATTGTAGCCTATATGTTTACATGTTTGATAAATATGAAGGTTGAGCTTGTCCCTCGATGTCTCTTGGGGCGAAACATGATATTTGAACCTATTTGGTTCTAAATTCGGTAAATATAAAGTATAGGGATGACCCTTGTTGCGAAAAAAGAGATATGACCCTATATGGTTGCAAATTTGATAAATGGGAAGGATGAATTTGTCCCTTGATTTAAAGCATGATTTGTGAACCTATTTGGTTATGTATTCGGTAAAATGAAAATATTAGAATGACCCTTGTGCAAAAATGAGATTGTAGCCTATATGGTTACATGTTATTCGGTAAATATAAAGTATTGTGGATGACCCTTGTTGCGAAAAAGAGATATTAGCCTATATGGTTGCAAATTTGATAAATGTGAAGGTTGAATTTGTCCCTTGATTTAAATCATGATTTGTGAACCTATTTGGTTATGTATTCGGTAAAATGAAAGCATTAGAATGACCCTTGTGCAAAAATGAGATTGTAGCCTATATGTTTACATGTTTGATAAATATGAAGGTTGAGCTTGTCCCTCGATGTCTCTTGGGGCGAAACATGATATTTGAACCTATTTGGTTCTAAATTCGGTAAATATAAAGTATAGGGATGACCCTTGTTGCGAAAAAAGAGATATGACCCTATATGGTTGCAAATTTGATAAATGGGAAGGTTGAATTTGTCCCTTGATTTAAAGCATGATTTGTGAACCTATTTGGTTATGTATTCGGTAAAATGAAAGTATTAGAATGACCCTTGTGCAAAAATGAGATTGTAGCCTATATGGTTACATGTTTGATAAATATGAAGGTTGAACTTGTCCCTCGATGTCCATTGATGCGAAACATGATATTTGTACCTATTTGGTTCTAAATTCGGTAAATATAAAGTATTGGGATGACCCTTGTCGCGAAAATGAGATATTAGCCTATATGGTTGCAAATTTGATAAATGGGAAGGTTGAATTTGTCCCTTGATTTAAAGCATGATTTGTGAACCTATTTGGTTATGTATTCGGTAATCTGAAAGTATTAGAATGACCCTTGTGCAAAAATGAGATTGTAGCCTATATGGTTACATGTTTGATAAATATGAAGGTTGAGCTTGTCCCTCGATGTCCCTTGATGCGAAACATGATATTTGAACCTATTTGGTTCTAAATTCGGTAAATATGAAGTATTGGGATGACCCTTGTCGCGAAAATGAGATATTAGCCTATATGGTTGCATATTTGATAAATGAGAAGGTTGAATATGTTCCTTGATTTAAAGCATGATTTGTGAACCTATTTGGTTATGTATTCGGTAAAATGAAAGTATTAGAATGACCCTTGTGCAAAAATGAGATTGTAAATGTTTGATAAATATGAAGGTTGAACTTGTGCCTCGATGTCCATTGATGCGAAACATGATATTTGTACCTATTTGGTTCTAAATTCGGTAAATATAAAGTATTGGGATGACCCTTGTCGCGAAAATGAGATATTAGCCTATATGGTTGCAAATTTGATAAATGGGAAGGTTGAATTTGTCCCTTGATTTAAAGCATGATTTGTGAACCTATTTGGTTATGTATTCGGTAAAATGAAAGCATTAGAATGACCCTTGTGCAAAAATGAGATTGTAGCCTATATGTTTACATGTTTGATAAATATGAAGGTTGAGCTTGTCCCTCGATGTCTCTTGGGGCGAAACATGATATTTGAACCTATTTGGTTCTAAATTCGGTAAATATAAAGTATAGGGATGACCCTTGTTGCGAAAAAAGAGATATGACCCTATATGGTTGCAAATTTGATAAATGGGAAGGATGAATTTGTCCCTTGATTTAAAGCATGATTTGTGAACCTATTTGGTTATGTATTCGGTAAAATGAAAATATTAGAATGACCCTTGTGCAAAAATGAGATTGTAGCCTATATGGTTACATGTTATTCGGTAAATATAAAGTATTGTGGATGACCCTTGTTGCGAAAAAGAGATATTAGCCTATATGGTTGCAAATTTGATAAATGTGAAGGTTGAATTTGTCCCTTGATTTAAATCATGATTTGTGAACCTATTTGGTTATGTATTCGGTAAAATGAAAGCATTAGAATGACCCTTGTGCAAAAATGAGATTGTAGCCTATATGTTTACATGTTTGATAAATATGAAGGTTGAGCTTGTCCCTCGATGTCTCTTGGGGCGAAACATGATATTTGAACCTAGTTGGTTCTAAATTCGGTAAATATAAAGTATAGGGATGACCCTTGTTGCGAAAAAAGAGATATGACCCTATATGGTTGCAAATTTGATAAATGGGAAGGATGAATTTGTCCCTTGATTCAAAGCATGATTTGTGAACCTATTTGGTTATGTATTCGGTAAAATGAAAATATTAGAATGACCCTTGTGCAAAAATGAGATTGTAGCCTATATGGTTACATGTTTGATAAATATGAAGGTTGAACTTGTCCCTCGATGTCCATTGATGCGAAACATGATATTTGTACCTATTTGGTTCTAAATTCGGTAAATATAAAGTATTGGGATGACCCTTGTCGCGAAAATGAGATATTAGCCTATATGGTTGCAAATTTGATAAATGGGAAGGTTGAATTTGTCCCTTGATTTAAAGCATGATTTGTGAACCTATTTGGTTATGTATTCGGTAAAATGAAAGCATTAGAATGACCCTTGTGCAAAAATGAGATTGTAGCCTATATGGTTACATGTTATTCGGTAAATATAAAGTATTGTGGATGACCCTTGTTGCGAAAAAGAGATATTAGCCTATATGGTTGTAAATTTGATAAATGTGAAGGTTGAATTTGTCCCTTGATTTAAATCATGATTTGTGAACCTATTTGGTTATGTATTCGGTAAAATGAAAGCATTAGAATGACCCTTGTGCAAAAATGAGATTGTAGCCTATATGTTTACATGTTTGATAAATATGAAGGTTGAGCTTGTCCCTCGATGTCTCTTGGGGCGAAACATGATATTTGAACCTATTTGGTTCTAAATTCGGTAAATATAAAGTATAAGGATGACCCTTGTTGCGAAAAAAGAGATATGACCCTATATGGTTGCAAATTTGATAAATGGGAAGGTTGAATTTGTCCCTTGATTTAAAGCATGATTTGTGAACCTATTTGGTTATGTATTCGGTAAAATGAAAGTATTAGAATGACCCTTGTGCAAAAATGAGATTGTAGCCTATATGGTTACATGTTTGATAAATATGAAGGTTGAACTTGTCCCTCGATGTCCATTGATGCGAAACATGATATTTGTACCTATTTGGTTCTAAATTCGGTAAATATAAAGTATTGGGATGACTCTTGTCGCGAAAATGAGATATTAGCCTATATGGTTGCAAATTTGATAAATGGGAAGGTTGAATTTGTCCCTTGATTTAAAGCATGATTTGTGAACCTATTTGGTTATGTATTCGGTAATCTGAAAGTATTAGAATGACCCTTGTGCAAAAATGAGATTGTAGCCTATATGGTTACATGTTTGATAAATATGAAGGTTGAGCTTGTCCCTCGATGTCCCTTGATGCGAAACATGATATTTGAACCTATTTGGTTCTAAATTCGGTAAATATGAAGTATTGGGATGACCCTTGTCGCGAAAATGAGATATTAGCCTATATGGTTGCATATTTGATAAATGAGAAGGTTGAATATGTTCCTTGATTTAAAGCATGATTTGTGAACCTATTTGGTTATGTATTCGGTAAAATGAAAGTATTAGAATGACCCTTGTGCAAAAATGAGATTGTAAATGTTTGATAAATATGAAGGTTGAACTTGTGCCTCGATGTCCATTGATGCGAAACATGATATTTGTACCTATTTGGTTCTAAATTCGGTAAATATAAAGTATTGGGATGACCCTTGTCGCGAAAATGAGATATTAGCCTATATGGTTGCAAATTTGATAAATGGGAAGGTTGAATTTGTCCCTTGATTTAAAGCATGATTTGTGAACCTATTTGGTTATGTATTCGGTAAAATGAAAGCATTAGAATGACCCTTGTGCAAAAATGAGATTGTAGCCTATATGTTTACATGTTTGATAAATATGAAGGTTGAGCTTGTCCCTCGATGTCTCTTGGGGCGAAACATGATATTTGAACCTATTTGGTTCTAAATTCGGTAAATATAAAGTATAGGGATGACCCTTGTTGCGAAAAAAGAGATATGACCCTATATGGTTGCAAATTTGATAAATGGGAAGGTTGAATTTGTCCCTTGATTTAAAGCATGATTTGTGAACCTATTTGGTTATGTATTCGGTAAAATGAAAGTATTAGAATGACCCTTGTGCAAAAATGAGATTGTAGCCTATATGGTTACATGTTTGATAAATATGAAGGTTGAACTTGTCCCTCGATGTCCATTGATGCGAAACATGATATTTGTACCTATTTGGTTCTAAATTCGGTAAATATAAAGTATTGGGATGACCCTTGTCGCGAAAATGAGATATTAGCCTATATGGTTGCAAATTTGATAAATGGGAAGGTTGAATTTGTCCCTTGATTTAAAGCATGATTTGTGAACCTATTTGGTTATGTATTCGGTAATCTGAAAGTATTAGAATGACCCTTGTGCAAAAATGAGATTGTAGCCTATATGGTTACATGTTTGATAAATATGAAGGTTGAGCTTGTCCCTCGATGTCCCTTGATGCGAAACATGATATTTGAACCTATTTGGTTCTAAATTCGGTAAATATGAAGTATTGGGATGACCCATGTCGCGAAAATGAGATATTAGCCTATATGGTTACAAATTTGATAAATGTGAAGGTTGAATTTCTCCCTTGATTTAATGCATGATTTGTGAACCTCTTTGGTTGTGTATTTGATAAAATAAAAGTATTGGAATGACCCTTGCACAAAAATGAGATTTTGGCCTATGTGATTACAAGTTTGAGAAATAAGAAGGTTAACATTTCCCTTGATTTAAATCATGATATATGAATCTATTTGGTTTTGTATTCGATAAAATGAAAGTATTGGAACGACCCTTGGGTAAAAATGAGATTTTAGCCTATATGGTTATATGTTTGATATATGTATGTAGGTTGAGCTTGTCCCTCGACGTTCTTTGGTGCGAAAGATGTTATTTGAACCTTTTTGGTTCTAAATTTGGTAAATATAATGTATTGGGATGACCCTTGTCGCGAAAATGAGATATTAGCCTATATGGTTGCATATTTGATAAATGAGAAGGTTGAATATGTTCCTTGATTTAAAGCATGATTTGTGAACCTATTTGGTTATGTATTCGGTAAAATGAAAGTATTAGAATGACCCTTGTGCAAAAATGAGATTGTAAATGTTTGATAAATATGAAGGTTGAACTTGTGCCTCGATGTCCATTGATGCGAAACATGATATTTGTACCTATTTGGTTCTAAATTCGGTAAATATAAAGTATTGGGATGACCCTTGTCGCGAAAATGAGATATTAGCCTATATGGTTGCAAATTTGATAAATGGGAAGGTTGAATTTGTCCCTTGATTTAAAGCATGATTTGTGAACCTATTTGGTTATGTATTCGGTAAAATGAAAGCATTAGAATGACCCTTGTACAAAAATGAGATTGTAGCCTATATGGTTACATGTTATTCGGTAAATATAAAGTATTGTGGATGACCCTTGTTGCGAAAAAGAGATATTAGCCTATATGGTTGCAAATTTGATAAATGTGAAGGTTGAATTTGTCCCTTGATTTAAATCATGATTTGTGAACCTATTTGGTTATGTATTCGGTAAAATGAAAGCATTAGAATGACCCTTGTGCAAAAATGAGATTGTAGCCTATATGGTTACATGTTTGATAAATATGAAGGTTGAACTTGTCCCTCGATGTCCATTGATGCGAAACATGATATTTGTACCTATTTGGTTCTAAATTCGGTAAATATAAAGTATTGGGATGACTCTTGTCGCGAAAATGAGATATTAGCCTATATGGTTGCAAATTTGATAAATGGGAAGGTTGAATTTGTCCCTTGATTTAAAGCATGATTTGTGAACCTATTTGGTTATGTATTCGGTAATCTGAAAGTATTAGAATGACCCTTGTGCAAAAATGAGATTGTAGCCTATATGGTTACATGTTTGATAAATATGAAGGTTGAGCTTGTCCCTCGATGTCCCTTGATGCGAAACATGATATTTGAACCTATTTGGTTCTAAATTCGGTAAATATGAAGTATTGGGATGACCCTTGTCGCGAAAATGAGATATTAGCCTATATGGTTGCATATTTGATAAATGAGAAGGTTGAATATGTTCCTTGATTTAAAGCATGATTTGTGAACCTATTTGGTTATGTATTCGGTAAAATGAAAGTATTAGAATGACCCTTGTGCAAAAATGAGATTGTAAATGTTTGATAAATATGAAGGTTGAACTTGTGCCTCGATGTCCATTGATGCGAAACATGATATTTGTACCTATTTGGTTCTAAATTCGGTAAATATAAAGTATTGGGATGACCCTTGTCGCGAAAATGAGATATTAGCCTATATGGTTGCAAATTTGATAAATGGGAAGGTTGAATTTGTCCCTTGATTTAAAGCATGATTTGTGAACCTATTTGGTTATGTATTCGGTAAAATGAAAGCATTAGAATGACCCTTGTGCAAAAATGAGATTGTAGCCTATATGTTTACATGTTTGATAAATATGAAGGTTGAGCTTGTCCCTCGATGTCTCTTGGGGCGAAACATGATATTTGAACCTATTTGGTTCTAAATTCGGTAAATATAAAGTATAGGGATGACCCTTGTTGCGAAAAAAGAGATATGACCCTATATGGTTGCAAATTTGATAAATGGGAAGGTTGAATTTGTCCCTTGATTTAAAGCATGATTTGTGAACCTATTTGGTTATGTATTCGGTAAAATGAAAGTATTAGAATGACCCTTGTGCAAAAATGAGATTGTAGCCTATATGGTTACATGTTTGATAAATATGAAGGTTGAACTTGTCCCTCGATGTCCATTGATGCGAAACATGATATTTGTACCTATTTGGTTCTAAATTCGGTAAATATAAAGTATTGGGATGACCCTTGTCGCGAAAATGAGATATTAGCCTATATGGTTGCAAATTTGATAAATGGGAAGGTTGAATTTGTCCCTTGATTTAAAGCATGATTTGTGAACCTATTTGGTTATGTATTCGGTAATCTGAAAGTATTAGAATGACCCTTGTGCAAAAATGAGATTGTAGCCTATATGGTTACATGTTTGATAAATATGAAGGTTGAGCTTGTCCCTCGATGTCCCTTGATGCGAAACATGATATTTGAACCTATTTGGTTCTAAATTCGGTAAATATGAAGTATTGGGATGACCCATGTCGCGAAAATGAGATATTAGCCTATATGGTTACAAATTTGATAAATGTGAAGGTTGAATTTCTCCCTTGATTTAATGCATGATTTGTGAACCTCTTTGGTTGTGTATTTGATAAAATAAAAGTATTGGAATGACCCTTGCACAAAAATGAGATTTTGGCCTATGTGATTACAAGTTTGAGAAATAAGAAGGTTAACATTTCCCTTGATTTAAATCATGATATATGAATCTATTTGGTTTTGTATTCGATAAAATGAAAGTATTGGAACGACCCTTGGGTAAAAATGAGATTTTAGCCTATATGGTTATATGTTTGATATATGTATGTAGGTTGAGCTTGTCCCTCGACGTTCTTTGGTGCGAAAGATGTTATTTGAACCTTTTTGGTTCTAAATTTGGTAAATATAATGTATTGGGATGACCCTTGTCGCGAAAATGAGATATTAGCCTATATGGTTGCATATTTGATAAATGAGAAGGTTGAATATGTTCCTTGATTTAAAGCATGATTTGTGAACCTATTTGGTTATGTATTCGGTAAAATGAAAGTATTAGAATGACCCTTGTGCAAAAATGAGATTGTAAATGTTTGATAAATATGAAGGTTGAACTTGTGCCTCGATGTCCATTGATGCGAAACATGATATTTGTACCTATTTGGTTCTAAATTCGGTAAATATAAAGTATTGGGATGACCCTTGTCGCGAAAATGAGATATTAGCCTATATGGTTGCAAATTTGATAAATGGGAAGGTTGAATTTGTCCCTTGATTTAAAGCATGATTTGTGAACCTATTTGGTTATGTATTCGGTAAAATGAAAGCATTAGAATGACCCTTGTACAAAAATGAGATTGTAGCCTATATGGTTACATGTTATTCGGTAAATATAAAGTATTGTGGATGACCCTTGTTGCGAAAAAGAGATATTAGCCTATATGGTTGCAAATTTGATAAATGTGAAGGTTGAATTTGTCCCTTGATTTAAATCATGATTTGTGAACCTATTTGGTTATGTATTCGGTAAAATGAAAGCATTAGAATGACCCTTGTGCAAAAATGAGATTGTAGCCTATATGTTTACATGTTTGATAAATATGAAGGTTGAGCTTGTCCCTCGATGTCTCTTGGGGCGAAACATGATATTTGAACCTAGTTGGTTCTAAATTCGGTAAATATAAAGTATAGGGATGACCCTTGTTGCGAAAAAAGCGATATGACCCTATATGGTTGCAAATTTGATAAATGGGAAGGATGAATTTGTCCCTTGATTTAAAGCATGATTTGTGAACCTATTTGGTTATGTATTCGGTAAAATGAAAATATTAGAATGACCCTTGTGCAAAAATGAGATTGTAGCCTATATGGTTACATGTTTGATAAATATGAAGGTTGAACTTGTCCCTCGATGTCCATTGATGCGAAACATGATATTTGTACCTATTTGGTTCTAAATTCGGTAAATATAAAGTATTGGGATGACCCTTGTCGCGAAAATGAGATATTAGCCTATATGGTTGCAAATTTGATAAATGGGAAGGTTGAATTTGTCCCTTGATTTAAAGCATGATTTGTGAACCTATTTGGTTATGTATTCAGTAAAATGAAAGCATTAGAATGACCCTTGTGCAAAAATGAGATTGTAGCCTATATGGTTACATGTTATTCGGTAAATATAAAGTATTGTGGATGACCCTTGTTGCGAAAAAGAGATATTAGCCTATATGATTGCAAATTTGATAAATGTGAAGGTTGAATTTGTCCCTTGATTTAAATCATGATTTGTGAACCTATTTGGTTATGTATTCGGTAAAATGAAAGCATTAGAATGACCCTTGTGCAAAAATGAGATTGTAGCCTATATGTTTACATGTTTGATAAATATGAAGGTTGAGCTTGTCCCTCGATGTCTCTTGGGGCGAAACATGATATTTGTACCTATTTGGTTCTAAATTCGGTAAATATAAAGTATTGGGATGACCCTTGTCGCGAAAATGAGATATTAGCCTATATGGTTGCAAATTTGATAAATGGGAAGGTTGAATTTGTCCCTTTATTTAAAGCATGATTTGTGAACCTATTTGGTTATGTATTCGGTAAAATGAAAGTATTAGAATGACCCTTGTGCAAAAATGAGATTGTAGCCTATATGGTTACATGTTTGATAAATATGAAGGTTGAACTTGTCCCTCGATGTCCATTGATGCGAAACATGATATTTGTACCTATTTGGTTCTAAATTCGGTAAATATAAAGTATTGGGATGACCCTTGTCGCGAAAATGAGATATTAGCCTATATGGTTGCAAATTTGATAAATGGGAAGGTTGAATTTGTCCCTTGATTTAAAGCATGATTTGTGAACCTATTTGGTTATGTATTCGGTAATCTGAAAGTATTAGAATGACCCTTGTGCAAAAATGAGATTGTAGCCTATATGGTTACATGTTTGATAAATATGAAGGTTGAGCTTGTCCCTCGATGTCCCTTGATGCGAAACATGATATTTGAACCTATTTGGTTCTAAATTCGGTAAATATGAAGTATTGGGATGACCCATGTCGCGTAAATGAGATATTAGCCTATATGGTTACAAATTTGATAAATGTGAAGGTTGAATTTCTCCCTTGATTTAATGCATGATTTGTGAACCTCTTTGGTTGTGTATTTGATAAAATAAAAGTATTGGAATGACCCTTGCACAAAAATGAGATTTTGGCCTATGTGATTACAAGTTTGAGAAATAAGAAGGTTAACATTTCCCTTGATTTAAATCATGATATATGAATCTATTTGGTTTTGTATTCGATAAAATGAAAGTATTGGAACGACCCTTGGGTAAAAATGAGATTTTAGCCTATATGGTTATATGTTTGATATATGTATGTAGGTTGAGCTTGTCCCTCGACGTTCTTTGGTGCGAAAGATGTTATTTGAACCTTTTTGGTTCTAAATTTGGTAAATATAATGTATTCGGATGACCCTTGTCGCGAAAATGAGATATTAGCCTATATGGTTGCATATTTGATAAATGAGAAGGTTGAATATGTTCCTTGATTTAAAGCATGATTTGTGAACCTATTTGGTTATGTATTCGGTAAAATGAAAGTATTAGAATGACCCTTGTGCAAAAATGAGATTGTAAATGTTTGATAAATATGAAGGTTGAACTTGTGCCTCGATGTCCATTGATGCGAAACATGATATTTGTACCTATTTGGTTCTAAATTCGGTAAATATAAAGTATTGGGATGACCCTTGTCGCGAAAATGAGATATTAGCCTATATGGTTGCAAATTTGATAAATGGGAAGGTTGAATTTGTCCCTTGATTTAAAGCATGATTTGTGAACCTATTTGGTTATGTATTCGGTAAAATGAAAGCATTAGAATGACCCTTGTGCAAAAATGAGATTGTAGCCTATATGGTTACATGTTATTCGGTAAATATAAAGTATTGTGGATGACCCTTGTTGCGAAAAAGAGATATTAGCCTATATGGTTGCAAATTTGATAAATGTGAAGGTTGAATTTGTCCCTTGATTTAAATCATGATTTGTGAACCTATTTGGTTATGTATTCGGTAAAATGAAAGCATTAGAATGACCCTTGTGCAAAAATGAGATTGTAGCCTATATGTTTACATGTTTGATAAATATGAAGGTTGAGCTTGTCCCTCGATGTCTCTTGGGGCGAAACATGATATTTGAACCTAGTTGGTTCTAAATTCGGTAAATATAAAGTATAGGGATGACCCTTGTTGCGAAAAAAGAGATATGACCCTATATGGTTGCAAATTTGATAAATGGGAAGGATGAATTTGTCCCTTGATTTAAAGCATGATTTGTGAACCTATTTGGTTATGTATTCGGTAAAATGAAAATATTAGAATGACCCTTGTGCAAAAATGAGATTGTAGCCTATATGGTTACATGTTTGATAAATATGAAGGTTGAACTTGTCCCTCGATGTCCATTGATGCGAAACATGATATTTGTACCTATTTGGTTCTAAATTCGGTAAATA
Source organism: Medicago lupulina (assembly GCA_958299785.1). Classification (NCBI taxonomy): domain Eukaryota; kingdom Viridiplantae; phylum Streptophyta; class Magnoliopsida; order Fabales; family Fabaceae; genus Medicago; species Medicago lupulina. Next base: position 48,004,803 of record OY283139.1, on the reverse strand, counting down.
TAAAGTATTGGGATGACCCTTGTCGCGAAAATGAGATATTAGCCTATATGGTTGCAAATTTGATAAATGGGAAGGTTGAATTTGTCCCTTGATTTAAAGCATGATTTGTGAACCTATTTGGTTATGTATTCAGTAAAATGAAAGCATTAGAATGACCCTTGTGCAAAAATGAGATTGTAGCCTATATGGTTACATGTTATTCGGTAAATATAAAGTATTGTGGATGACCCTTGTTGCGAAAAAGAGATATTAGCCTATATGATTGCAAATTTGATAAATGTGAAGGTTGAATTTGTCCCTTGATTTAAATCATGATTTGTGAACCTATTTGGTTATTTATTCGGTAAAATGAAAGCATTAGAATGACCCTTGTGCAAAAATGAGATTGTAGCCTATATGTTTACATGTTTGATAAATATGAAGGTTGAGCTTGTCCCTCGATGTCTCTTGGGGCGAAACATGATATTTGAACCTATTTGGTTCTAAATTCGGTAAATATAAAGTATAGGGATGACCCTTGTTGCGAAAAAAGAGATATGACCCTATATGGTTGCAAATTTGATAAATGGGAAGGTTGAATTTGTCCCTTGATTTAAAGCATGATTTGTGAACCTATTTGGTTATGTATTCGGTAATCTGAAAGTATTAGAATGACCCTTGTGCAAAAATGAGATTGTAGCCTATATGGTTACATGTTTGATAAATATGAAGGTTGAGCTTGTCCCTCGATGTCCCTTGATGCGAAACATGATATTTGAACCTATTTGGTTCTAAATTCGGTAAATATGAAGTATTGGGATGACCCTTGTCGTGAAAATGAGATATTAGCCTATATGGTTGCATATTTGATAAATGAGAAGGTTGAATATGTTCCTTGATTTAAAGCATGATTTGTGAACCTATTTGGTAATGTATTCGGTAAAATGAAAGTATTAGAATGACCCTTGTGCAAAAATGAGATTGTAAATGTTTGATAAATATGAAGATTGAACTTGTGCCTCGATGTCCATTGAAGCGAAACATGATATTTCTACCTATTTGGTTCTAAATTCGGTAAATATAAAGTATTGGGATGACCCTTGTCGCGAAAATGAGATATTAGCCTATATGGTTGCAAATTTGATAAATGGGAAGGTTGAATTTGTCCCTTGATTTAAAGCATGATTTGTGAACCTATTTGGTTATGTATTCGGTAAAATGAAAGCATTAGAATGACCCTTGTGCAAAAATGAGATTGTAGCCTATATGTTTACATGTTTGATAAATATGAAGGTTGAGCTTGTCCCTCGATGTCTCTTGGGGCGAAACATGATATTTGAACCTATTTGGTTCTAAATTCGGTAAATATAAAGTATAGGGATGACCCTTGTTGCGAAAAAAGAGATATGACCCTATATGGTTGCAAATTTGATAAATGGGAAGGTTGAATTTGTCCCTTGATTTAAAGCATGATTTGTGAACCTATTTGGTTATGTATTCGGTAAAATGAAAGTATTAGAATGACCCTTGTGCAAAAATGAGATTGTAGCCTATATGGTTACATGTTTGATAAATATGAAGGTTGAACTTGTCCCTCGATGTCCATTGATGCGAAACATGATATTTGTACCTATTTGGTTCTAAATTCGGTAAATATAAAGTATTGGGATAACCCTTGTCGCGAAAATGAGATATTAGCCTATATGGTTGCAAATTTGATAAATGGGAAGGTTGAATTTGTCCCTTGATTTAAAGCATGATTTGTGAACCTATTTGGTTATGTATTCGGTAATCTGAAAGTATTAGAATGACCCTTGTGCAAAAATGAGATTGTAGCCTATATGGTTACATGTTTGATAAATATGAAGGTTGAGCTTGTCCCTCGATGTCCCTTGATGCGAAACATGATATTTGAACCTATTTGGTTCTAAATTCGGTAAATATAAAGTATAGGGATGACCCTTGTTGCGAAAAAAGAGATATGACCCTATATGGTTGCAAATTTGATAAATGGGAAGGTTGAATTTGTCCCTTGATTTAAAGCATGATTTGTGAACCTATTTGGTTATGTATTCGGTAAAATGAAAGTATTAGAATGACCCTTGTGCAAAAATGAGATTGTAGCCTATATGGTTACATGTTTGATAAATATGAAGGTTGAACTTGTCCCTCGATGTCCATTGATGCGAAACATGATATTTGTACCTATTTGGTTCTAAATTCGGTAAATATAAAGTATTGGGATAACCCTTGTCGCGAAAATGAGATATTAGCCTATATGGTTGCAAATTTGATAAATGGGAAGGTTGAATTTGTCCCTTGATTTAAAGCATGATTTGTGAACCTATTTGGTTATGTATTCGGTAATCTGAAAGTATTAGAATGACCCTTGTGCAAAAATGAGATTGTAGCCTATATGGTTACATGTTTGATAAATATGAAGGTTGAGCTTGTCCCTCGATGTCCCTTGATGCGAAACATGATATTTGAACCTATTTGGTTCTAAATTCGGTAAATATGAAGTATTGGGATGACCCATGTCGCGAAAATGAGATATTAGCCTATATGGTTACAAATTTGATAAATGTGAAGGTTGAATTTCTCCCTTGATTTAATGCATGATTTGTGAACCTATTTGGTTATGTATTCAGTAAAATGAAAGCATTAGAATGACCCTTGTGCAAAAATGAGATTGTAGCCTATATGGTTACATGTTATTCGGTAAATATAAAGTATTGTGGATGACCCTTGTTGCGAAAAAGAGATATTAGCCTATATGATTGCAAATTTGATAAATGTGAAGGTTGAATTTGTCCCTTGATTTAAATCATGATTTGTGAACCTATTTGGTTATTTATTCGGTAAAATGAAAGCATTAGAATGACCCTTGTGCAAAAATGAGATTGTAGCCTATATGTTTACATGTTTGATAAATATGAAGGTTGAGCTTGTCCCTCGATGTCTCTTGGGGCGAAACATGATATTTGAACCTATTTGGTTCTAAATTCGGTAAATATAAAGTATAGGGATGACCCTTGTTGCGAAAAAAGAGATATGACCCTATATGGTTGCAAATTTGATAAATGGGAAGGTTGAATTTGTCCCTTGATTTAAAGCATGATTTGTGAACCTATTTGGTTATGTATTCGGTAATCTGAAAGTATTAGAATGACCCTTGTGCAAAAATGAGATTGTAGCCTATATGGTTACATGTTTGATAAATATGAAGGTTGAACTTGTCCCTCGATGTCCATTGATGCGAAACATGATATTTGTACCTATTTGGTTCTAAATTCGGTAAATATAAAGTATTGGGATAACCCTTGTCGCGAAAATGAGATATTAGCCTATATGGTTGCAAATTTGATAAATGGGAAGGTTGAATTTGTCCCTTGATTTAAAGCATGATTTGTGAACCTATTTGGTTATGTATTCGGTAATCTGAAAGTATTAGAATGACCCTTGTGCAAAAATGAGATTGTAGCCTATGTGGTTACATGTTTGATAAATATGAAGGTTGAGCTTGTCCCTCGATGTCCCTTGATGCGAAACATGATATTTGAACCTATTTGGTTCTAAATTCGGTAAATATGAAGTATTGGGATGACCCATGTCGCGAAAATGAGATATTAGCCTATATGGTTACAAATTTGATAAATGTGAAGGTTGAATTTCTCCCTTGATTTAATGCATGATTTGTGAACCTATTTGGTTATGTATTCAGTAAAATGAAAGCATTAGAATGACCCTTGTGCAAAAATGAGATTGTAGCCTATATGGTTACATGTTATTCGGTAAATATAAAGTATTGTGGATGACCCTTGTTGCGAAAAAGAGATATTAGCCTATATGATTGCAAATTTGATAAATGTGAAGGTTGAATTTGTCCCTTGATTTAAATCATGATTTGTGAACCTATTTGGTTATTTATTCGGTAAAATGAAAGCATTAGAATGACCCTTGTGCAAAAATGAGATTGTAGCCTATATGTTTACATGTTTGATAAATATGAAGGTTGAGCTTGTCCCTCGATGTCTCTTGGGGCGAAACATGATATTTGAACCTATTTGGTTCTAAATTTGGTAAATATAAAGTATAGGGATGACCCTTGTTGCGAAAAAAGAGATATGACCCTATATGGTTGCAAATTTGATAAATGGGAAGGTTGAATTTGTCCCTTGATTTAAAGCATGATTTGTGAACCTATTTGGTTATGTATTCGGTAATCTGAAAGTATTAGAATGACCCTTGTGCAAAAATGAGATTGTAGCCTATATGGTTACATGTTTGATAAATATGAAGGTTGAGCTTGTCCCTCGATGTCCCTTGATGCGAAACATGATATTTGAACCTATTTGGTTCTAAATTCGGTAAATATGAAGTATTGGGATGACCCTTGTCGTGAAAATGAGATATTAGCCTATATGGTTGCATATTTGATAAATGAGAAGGTTGAATATGTTCCTTGATTTAAAGCATGATTTGTGAACCTATTTGGTAATGTATTCGGTAAAATGAAAGTATTAGAATGACCCTTGTGCAAAAATGAGATTGTAAATGTTTGATAAATATGAAGATTGAACTTGTGCCTCGATGTCCATTGAAGCGAAACATGATATTTCTACCTATTTGGTTCTAAATTCGGTAAATATAAAGTATTGGGATGACCCTTGTCGCGAAAATGAGATATTAGCCTATATGGTTGCAAATTTGATAAATGGGAAGGTTGAATTTGTCCCTTGATTTAAAGCATGATTTGTGAACCTATTTGGTTATGTATTCGGTAAAATGAAAGCATTAGAATGACCCTTGTGCAAAAATGAGATTGTAGCCTATATGTTTACATGTTTGATAAATATGAAGGTTGAGCTTGTCCCTCGATGTCTCTTGGGGCGAAACATGATATTTAAACCTATTTGGTTCTAAATTCGGTAAATATAAAGTATAGGGATGACCCTTGTTGCGAAAAAAGAGATATGACCCTATATGGTTGCAAATTTGATAAATGGGAAGGTTGAATTTGTCCCTTGATTTAAAGCATGATTTGTGAACCTATTTGGTTATGTATTCGGTAAAATGAAAGTATTAGAATGACCCTTGTGCAAAAATGAGATTGTAGCCTATATGGTTACATGTTTGATAAATATGAAGGTTGAACTTGTCCCTCGATGTCCATTGATGCGAAACATGATATTTGTACCTATTTGGTTCTAAATTCGGTAAATATAAAGTATTGGGATAACCCTTGTCGCGAAAATGAGATATTAGCCTATATGGTTGCAAATTTGATAAATGGGAAGGTTGAATTTGTCCCTTGATTTAAAGCATGATTTGTGAACCTATTTGGTTATGTATTCGGTAATCTGAAAGTATTAGAATGACCCTTGTGCAAAAATGAGATTGTAGCCTATATGGTTACATGTTTGATAAATATGAAGGTTGAGCTTGTCCCTCGATGTCCCTTGATGCGAAACATGATATTTGAACCTATTTGGTTCTAAATTCGGTAAATATGAAGTATTGGGATGACCCATGTCGCGAAAATGAGATATTAGCCTATATGGTTACAAATTTGATAAATGTGAAGGTTGAATTTCTCCCTTGATTTAATGCATGATTTGTGAACCTCTTTGGTTGTGTATTTGATAAAATAAAAGTATTGGAATCACCCTTGCACAAAAATGAGATTTTGGCCTATGTGATTACAAGTTTGAGAAATAAGAAGGTTAACATTTCCCTTGATTTAAATCATGATATATGAATCTATTTGGTTTTGTATTCGATAAAATGAAAGTATTGGAACGACCCTTGGGTAAAAATGAGATTTTAGCCTATATGGTTATATGTTTGATATATGTATGTAGGTTGAGCTTGTCCCTCGACGTTCTTTGGTGCGAAAGATGTTATTTGAACCCTTTTGGTTCTAAATTTGGTAAATATAATGTATTGGGATGACCCTTGTCGCGAAAATGAGATATTAGCCTATATGGTTGCATATTTGATAAATGAGAAGGTTGAATATGTTCCTTGATTTAAAGCATGATTTGTGAACCTATTTGGTTATGTATTCGGTAAAATGAAAGTATTAGAATGACCCTTGTGCAAAAATGAGATTGTAAATGTTTGATAAATATGAAGGTTGAACTTGTGCCTCGATGTCCATTGATGCGAAACATGATATTTGTACCTATTTGGTTCTAAATTCGGTAAATATAAAGTATTGGGATGACCCTTGTCGCGAAAATGAGATATTAGCCTATATGGTTGCAAATTTGATAAATGGGAAGGTTGAATTTGTCCCTTGATTTAAAGCATGATTTGTGAACCTATTTGGTTATGTATTCGGTAAAATGAAAGCATTAGAATGACCCTTGTGCAAAAATGAGATTGTAGCCTATATGTTTACATGTTTGATAAATATGAAGGTTGAGCTTGTCCCTCGATGTCTCTTGGGGCGAAACATGATATTTGAACCTATTTGGTTCTAAATTCGGTAAATATAAAGTATAGGGATGACCCTTGTTGCGAAAAAAGAGATATGACCCTATATGGTTGCAAATTTGATAAATGGGAAGGTTGAATTTGTCCCTTGATTTAAAGCATGATTTGTGAACCTATTTGGTTATGTATTCGGTAAAATGAAAATATTAGAATGACCCTTGTGCAAAAATGAGATTGTAGCCTATATGGTTACATGTTTGATAAATATGAAGGTTGAACTTGTCCCTCGATGTCCATTGATGCGAAACATGATATTTGTACCTATTTGGTTCTAAATTCGGTAAATATAAAGTATTGGGATGACCCTTGTCGCGAAAATGAGATATTAGCCTATATGGTTGCAAATTTGATAAATGGGAAGGTTGAATTTGTCCCTTGATTTAAAGCATGATTTGTGAACCTATTTGGTTATGTATTCAGTAAAATGAAAGCATTAGAATGACCCTTGTGCAAAAATGAGATTGTAGCCTATATGGTTACATGTTATTCGGTAAATATAAAGTATTGTGGATGACCCTTGTTGCGAAAAAGAGATATTAGCCTATATGATTGCAAATTTGATAAATGTGAAGGTTGAATTTGTCCCTTGATTTAAATCATGATTTGTGAACCTATTTGGTTATGTATTCGGTAAAATGAAAGCATTAGAATGACCCTTGTGCAAAAATGAGATTGTAGCCTATATGTTTACATGTTTGATAAATATGAAGGTTGAGCTTGTCCCTCGATGTCTCCTGGGGCGAAACATGATATTTGAACCTATTTGGTTCTAAATTCGGTAAATATAAAGTATAGGGATGACCCTTGTTGCGAAAAAAGAGATATGACCCTATATGGTTACAAATTTGATAAATGGGAAGGTTGAATTTGTCCCTTGATTTAAAGCATGATTTGTGAACCTATTTGGTTATGTATTCGGTAAAATGAAAATATTAGAATGACCCTTGTGCAAAAATGAGATTGTAGCCTCTATGGTTACATGTTTGATAAATATGAAGGTTGAACTTGTCCCTCGATGTCCATTGATGCGAAACATGATATTTGTACCTATTTGGTTCTAAATTCGGTAAATATAAAGTATTGGGATGACCCTTGTCGCGAAAATGAGATATTAGCCTATATGGTTGCAAATTTGATAAATGGGAAGGTTGAATTTGTCCCTTGATTTAAAGCATGATTTGTGAACCTATTTGGTTATGTATTCAGTAAAATGAAAGCATTAGAATGACCCTTGTGCAAAAATGAGATTGTAGCCTATATGGTTACATGTTATTCGGTAAATATAAAGTATTGTGGATGACCCTTGTTGCGAAAAAGAGATATTAGCCTATATGATTGCAAATTTGATAAATGTGAAGGTTGAATTTGTCCCTTGATTTAAATCATGATTTGTGAACCTATTTGGTTATGTATTCGGTAAAATGAAAGCATTAGAATGACCCTTGTGCAAAAATGAGATTGTAGCCTATATGTTTACATGTTTGATAAATATGAAGGTTGAGCTTGTCCCTCGATGTCTCTTGGGGCGAAACATGATATTTGAACCTATTTGGTTCTAAATTCGGTAAATATAAAGTATAGGGATGACCCTTGTTGCGAAAAAAGAGATATGACCCTATATGGTTGCAAATTTGATAAATGGGAAGGTTGAATTTGTCCCTTGATTTAAAGCATGACTTGTGAACCTATTTGGTTATGTATTCGGTAAAATGAAAATATTAGAATGACCCTTGTGCAAAAATGAGATTGTAGCCTATATGGTTACATGTTTGATAAATATGAAGGTTGAACTTGTCCCTCGATGTCCATTGATGCGAAACATGATATTTGTACCTATTTGGTTCTAAATTCGGTAAATATAAAGTATTGGGATGACCCTTGTCGCGAAAATGAGATATTAGCCTATATGGTTGCAAATTTGATAAATGGGAAGGTTGAATTTGTCCCTTGATTTAAAGCATGATTTGTGAACCTATTTGGTTATGTATTCGGTAATCTGAAAGTAATAGAATGACCCTTGTGCAAAAATGAGATTGTAGCCTATATGGTTACATGTTTGATAAATATGAAGGTTGAGTTTGTCCCTCGATGTCCCTTGATGCGAAACATGATATTTGAACCTATTTGGTTCTAAATTCGGTAAATATGAAGTATTGGGATGACCCTTGTCGCGAAAATGAGATATTAGCCTATATGGTTGCATATTTGATAAATGAGAAGGTTGAATATGTCCCTTGATTTAAAGCATGATTTGTGAACCTATTTGGTTATGTATTCGGTAAAATGAAAATATTAGAATGACCCTTGTGCAAAAATGAGATTGTAGCCTATATGGTTACATGTTTGATAAATATGAAGGTTGAACTTGTCCCTCGATGTCCATTGATGCGAAACATGATATTTGTACCTATTTGGTTCTAAATTCGGTAAATATAAAGTATTGGGATGACCCTTGTCGCGAAAATGAGATATTAGCCTATATGGTTGCAAATTTGATAAATGGGAAGGTTGAATTTGTCCCTTGATTTAAAGCATGATTTGTGAACCTATTTGGTTATGTATTCAGTAAAATGAAAGCATTAGAATGACCCTTGTGCAAAAATGAGATTGTAGCCTATATGGTTACATGTTATTCGGTAAATATAAAGTATTGTGGATGACCCTTGTTGCGAAAAAGAGATATTAGCCTATATGATTGCAAATTTGATAAATGTGAAGGTTGAATTTGTCCCTTGATTTAAATCATGATTTGTGAACCTATTTGGTTATGTATTCGGTAAAATGAAAGCATTAGAATGACCCTTGTGCAAAAATGAGATTGTAGCCTATATGTTTACATGTTTGATAAATATGAAGGTTGAGCTTGTCCCTCGATGTCTCTTGGGGCGAAACATGATATTTGAACCTATTTGGTTCAAAATTCGGTAAATATAAAGTATAGGGATGACCCTTGTTGCGAAAAAAGAGATATGACCCTATATGGTTGCAAATTTGATAAATGGGAAGGTTGAATTTGTCCCTTGATTTAAAGCATGATTTGTGAACCTATTTGGTTATGTATTCGGTAAAATGAAAATATTAGAATGACCCTTGTGCAAAAATGAGATTGTAGCCTATATGGTTACATGTTTGATAAATATGAAGGTTGAACTTGTCCCTCGATGTCCATTGATGCGAAACATGATATTTGTACCTATTTGGTTCTAAATTCGGTAAATATAAAGTATTGGGATGACCCTTGTCGCGAAAATGAGATATTAGCCTATATGGTTGCAAATTTGATAAATGGGAAGGTTGAATTTGTCCCTTGATTTAAAGCATGATTTGTGAACCTATTTGGTTATGTATTCGGTAATCTGAAAGTAATAGAATGACCCTTGTGCAAAAATGAGATTGTAGCCTATATGGTTACATGTTTGATAAATATGAAGGTTGAGTTTGTCCCTCGATGTCCCTTGATGCGAAACATGATATTTGAACCTATTTGGTTCTAAATTCGGTAAATATGAAGTATTGGGATGACCCTTGTCGCGAAAATGAGATATTAGCCTATATGGTTGCATATTTGATAAATGAGAAGGTTGAATATGTCCCTTGATTTAAAGCATGATTTGTGAACCTATTTGGTTATGTATTCGGTAAAATGAAAATATTAGAATGACCCTTGTGCAAAAATGAGATTGTAGCCTATATGGTTACATGTTTGATAAATATGAAGGTTGAACTTGTCCCTCGATGTCCATTGATGCGAAACATGATATTTGTACCTATTTGGTTCTAAATTCGGTAAATATAAAGTATTGGGATGACCCTTGTCGCGAAAATGAGATATTAGCCTATATGGTTGCAAATTTGATAAATGGGAAGGTTGAATTTGTCCCTTGATTTAAAGCATGATTTGTGAACCTATTTGGTTATGTATTCAGTAAAATGAAAGCATTAGAATGACCCTTGTGCAAAAATGAGATTGTAAATGTTTGATAAATATGAAGGTTGAACTTGTGCCTCGATGTCCATTGATGCGAAACATGATATTTGTACCTATTTGGTTCTAAATTCGGTAAATATAAAGTATTGGGATGACCCTTGTCGCGAAAATGAGATATTAGCCTATATGGTTGCAAATTTGATAAATGGGAAGGTTGAATTTGTCCCTTGATTTAAAGCATGATTTGTGAACCTATTTGGTTATGTATTCAGTAAAATGAAAGCATTAGAATGACCCTTGTGCAAAAATGAGATTGTAGCCTATATGGTTACATGTTATTCGGTAAATATAAAGTATTGTGGATGACCCTTGTTGCGAAAAAGAGATATTAGCCTATATGATTGCAAATTTGATAAATGTGAAGGTTGAATTTGTCCCTTGATTTAAATCATGATTTGTGAACCTATTTGGTTATGTATTCGGTAAAATGAAAGCATTAGAATGACCCTTGTGCAAAAATGAGATTGTAGCCTATATGTTTACATGTTTGATAAATATGAAGGTTGAGCTTGTCCCTCGATGTCTCTTGGGGCGAAACATGATATTTGAACCTATTTGGTTCTAAATTCGGTAAATATAAAGTATAGGGATGACCCTTGTTGCGAAAAAAGAGATATGACCCTATATGGTTGCAAATTTGATAAATGGGAAGGTTGAATTTGTCCCTTGATTTAAAGCATGATTTGTGAACCTATTTGGTTAAGTATTCGGTAAAATGAAAATATTAGAATGACCCTTGTGCAAAAATGAGATTGTAGCCTATATGGTTACATGTTTGATAAATATGAAGGTTGAACTTGTCCCTCGATGTCCATTGATGCGAAACATGATATTTGTACCTATTTGGTTCTAAATTCGGTAAATATAAAGTATTGGGATGACCCTTGTCGCGAAAATGAGATATTAGCCTATATGGTTGCAAATTTGATAAATGGGAAGGTTGAATTTGTCCCTTGATTTAAAGCATGATTTGTGAACCTATTTGGTTATGTATTCGGTAATCTGAAAGTATTAGAATGACCCTTGTGCAAAAATGAGATTGTAGCCTATATGGTTACATGTTTGATAAATATGAAGGTTGAGCTTGTCCCTCGATGTCCCTTGATGCGAAACATGATATTTGAACCTATTTGGTTCTAAATTCGGTAAATATGAAGTATTGGGATGACCCTTGTCGCGAAAATGAGATATTAGCCTATATGGTTGCATATTTGATAAATGAGAAGGTTGAATATGTTCCTTGATTTAAAGCATGATTTGTGAACCTATTTGGTTATGTATTCGGTAAAATGAAAGTATTAGAATGACCCTTGTGCAAAAATGAGATTGTAAATGTTTGATAAATATGAAGGTTGAACTTGTGCCTCGATGTCCATTGATGCGAAACATGATATTTGTACCTTTTTGGTTCTAAATTCGGTAAATATAAAGTATTGGGATGACCCTTGTCGCGAAAATGAGATATTAGCCTATATGGTTGCAAATTTGATAAATGGGAAGGTTGAATTTGTCCCTTGATTTAAAGCATGATTTGTGAACCTATTTGGTTATGTATTCGGTAAAATGAAAGCATTAGAATGACCCTTGTGCAAAAATGAGATTGTAGCCTATATGTTTACATGTTTGATAAATATGAAGGTTGAGCTTGTCCCTCGATGTCTCTTGGGGCGAAACATGATATTTGAACCTATTTGGTTCTAAATTCGGTAAATATAAAGTATAGGGATGACCCTTGTTGCGAAAAAAGAGATATGACCCTATATGGTTGCAAATTTGATAAATGGGAAGGTTGAATTTGTCCCTTGATTTAAAGCATGATTTGTGAACCTATTTGGTTATGTATTCGGTAAAATGAAAGTATTAGAATGACCCTTGTGCAAAAATGAGATTGTAGCCTATATGGTTACATGTTTGATAAATATGAAGGTTGAACTTGTCCCTCGATGTCCATTGATGCGAAACATGATATTTGTACCTATTTGGTTCTAAATTCGGTAAATATAAAGTATTGGGATGACCCTTGTCGCGAAAATGAGATATTAGCCTATATGGTTGCAAATTTGATAAATGGGAAGGTTGAATTTGTCCCTTGATTTAAAGCATGATTTGTGAACCTATTTGGTTATGTATTCGGTAATCTGAAAGTATTAGAATGACCCTTGTGCAAAAATGAGATTGTAGCCTATATGGTTACATGTTTGATAAATATGAAGGTTGAGCTTGTCCCTCGATGTCCCTTGATGCGAAACATGATATTTGAACCTATTTGGTTCTAAATTCGGTAAATATGAAGTATTGGGATGACCCTTGTCGCGAAAATGAGATATTAGCCTATATGGTTGCATATTTGATAAATGAGAAGGTTGAATATGTTCCTTGATTTAAAGCATGATTTGTGAACCTATTTGGTTATGTATTCGGTAAAATGAAAGTATTAGAATGACCCTTGTGCAAAAATGAGATTGTAAATGTTTGATAAATATGAAGGTTGAACTTGTGCCTCGATGTCCATTGATGCGAAACATGATATTTGTACCTATTTGGTTCTAAATTCGGTAAATATAAAGTATTGGGATGACCCTTGTCGCGAAAATGAGATATGACCCTATATGGTTGCAAATTTGATAAATGGGAAGGTTGAATTTGTCCCTTGATTTAAAGCATGATTTGTGAACCTATTTGGTTATGTATTCGGTAAAATGAAAATATTAGAATGACCCTTGTGCAAAAATGAGATTGTAGCCTATATGGTTACATGTTTGATAAATATGAAGGTTGAACTTGTCCCTCGATGTCCATTGATGCGAAACATGATATTTGTACCTATTTGGTTCTAAATTCGGTAAATATAAAGTATTGGGATGACCCTTGTCGCGAAAATGAGATATTAGCCTATATGGTTTCAAATTTGATAAATGGGAAGGTTGAATTTGTCCCTTGATTTTAAGCATGATTTGTGAACCTATTTGGTTATGTATTCAGTAAAATGAAAGCATTAGAATGACCCTTGTGCAAAAATGAGATTGTAGCCTATATGGTTACATGTTATTCGGTAAATATAAAGTATTGTGGATGACCCTTGTTGCGAAAAAGAGATATTAGCCTATATGATTGCAAATTTGATAAATGTGAAGGTTGAATTTGTCCCTTGATTTAAATCATGATTTGTGAACCTATTTGGTTATGTATTCGGTAAAATGAAAGCATTAGAATGACCCTTGTGCAAAAATGAGATTGTAGCCTATATGTTTACATGTTTGATAAATATGAAGGTTGAGCTTGTCCCTCGATGTCTCTTAGGGCGAAACATGATATTTGAACCTATTTGGTTCTAAATTCGGTAAATATAAAGTATAGGGATGACCCTTGTTGCGAAAAAAGAGATATGACCCTATATGGTTGCAAATTTGATAAATGGGAAGGTTGAATTTGTCCCTTGATTTAAAGCATGATTTGTGAACCTATTTGGTTATGTATTCGGTAAAATGAAAATATTAGAATGACCCTTGTGCAAAAATGAGATTGTAGCCTATATGGTTACATGTTTGATAAATATGAAGGTTGAACTTGTCCCTCGATGTCCATTGATGCGAAACATGATATTTGTACCTATTTGGTTCTAAATTCGGTAAATATAAAGTATTGGGATGACCCTTGTCGCGAAAATGAGATATTAGCCTATATGGTTGCAAATTTGATAAATGGGAAGGTTGAATTTGTCCCTTGATTTAAAGCATGATTTGTGAACCTATTTGGTTATGTATTCGGTAATCTGAAAGTATTAGAATGACCCTTGTGCAAAAATGAGATTGTAGCCTATATGGTTACATGTTTGATAAATATGAAGGTTGAGCTTGTCCCTCGATGTCCCTTGATGCGAAACATGATATTTGAACCTATTTGGTTCTAAATTCGGTAAATATGAAGTATTGGGATGACCCTTGTCGCGAAAATGAGATATTAGCCTATATGGTTGCATATTTGATAAATGAGAAGGTTGAATATGTTCCTTGATTTAAAGCATGATTTGTGAACCTATTTGGTTATGTATTCGGTAAAATGAAAGTATTAGAATGACCCTTGTGCAAAAATGAGATTGTAAATGTTTGATAAATATGAAGGTTGAACTTGTGCCTCGATGTCCATTGATGCGAAACATGATATTTGTACCTTTTTGGTTCTAAATTCGGTAAATATAAAGTATTGGGATGACCCTTGTCGCGAAAATGAGATATTAGCCTATATGGTTGCAAATTTGATAAATGGGAAGGTTGAATTTGTCCCTTGATTTAAAGCATGATTTGTGAACCTATTTGGTTATGTATTCGGTAAAATGAAAGCATTAGAATGACCCTTGTGCAAAAATGAGATTGTAGCCTATATGTTTACATGTTTGATAAATATGAAGGTTGAGCTTGTCCCTCGATGTCTCTTGGGGCGAAACATGATATTTGAACCTATTTGGTTCTAAATTCGGTAAATATAAAGTATAGGGATGACCCTTGTTGCGAAAAAAGAGATATGACCCTATATGGTTGCAAATTTGATAAATGGGAAGGTTGAATTTGTCCCTTGATTTAAAGCATGATTTGTGAACCTATTTGGTTATGTATTCGGTAAAATGAAAGTATTAGAATGACCCTTGTGCAAAAATGAGATTGTAGCCTATATGGTTACATGTTTGATAAATATGAAGGTTGAACTTGTCCCTCGATGTCCATTGATGCGAAACATGATATTTGTACCTATTTGGTTCTAAATTCGGTAAATATAAAGTATTGGGATGACCCTTGTCGCGAAAATGAGATATTAGCCTATATGGTTGCAAATTTGATAAATGGGAAGGTTGAATTTGTCCCTTGATTTAAAGCATGATTTGTGAACCTATTTGGTTATGTATTCGGTAATCTGAAAGTATTAGAATGACCCTTGTGCAAAAATGAGATTGTAGCCTATATGGTTACATGTTTGATAAATATGAAGGTTGAGCTTGTCCCTCGATGTCCCTTGATGCGAAACATGATATTTGAACCTATTTGGTTCTAAATTCGGTAAATATGAAGTTTGGGATGACCCTTGTCGCGAAAATGAGATATTAGCCTATATGGTTGCATATTTGATAAATGAGAAGGTTGAATATGTTCCTTGATTTAAAGCATGATTTGTGAACCTATTTGGTTATGTATTCGGTAAAATGAAAGTATTAGAATGACCCTTGTGCAAAAATGAGATTGTAAATGTTTGATAAATATGAAGGTTGAACTTGTGCCTCGATGTCCATTGATGCGAAACATGATATTTGTACCTATTTGGTTCTAAATTCGGTAAATATAAAGTATTGGGATGACCCTTGTCGCGAAAATGAGATATGACCCTATATGGTTGCAAATTTGATAAATGGGAAGGTTGAATTTGTCCCTTGATTTAAAGCATGATTTGTGAACCTATTTGGTTATGTATTCGGTAAAATGAAAATATTAGAATGACCCTTGTGCAAAAATGAGATTGTAGCCTATATGGTTACATGTTTGATAAATATGAAGGTTGAACTTGTCCCTCGATGTCCATTGATGCGAAACATGATATTTGTACCTATTTGGTTCTAAATTCGGTAAATATAAAGTATTGGGATGACCCTTGTCGCGAAAATGAGATATGACCCTATATGGTTGCAAATTTGATAAATGGGAAGGTTGAATTTGTCCCTTGATTTAAAGCATGATTTGTGAACCTATTTGGTTATGTATTCGGTAAAATGAAAATATTAGAATGACCCTTGTGCAAAAATGAGATTGTAGCCTATATGGTTACATGTTTGATAAATATGAAGGTTGAACTTGTCCCTCGATGTCCATTGATGCGAAACATGATATTTGTACCTATTTGGTTCTAAATTCCGTAAATATAAAGTATTGGGATGACCCTTGTCGCGAAAATGAGATATTAGCCTATATGGTTGCAAATTTGATAAATGGGAAGGTTGAATTTGTCCCTTGATTTTAAGCATGATTTGTGAACCTATTTGGTTATGTATTCAGTAAAATGAAAGCATTAGAATGACCCTTGTGCAAAAATGAGATTGTAGCCTATATGGTTACATGTTATTCGGTAAATATAAAGTATTGTGGATGACCCTTGTTGCGAAAAAGAGATATTAGCCTATATGATTGCAAATTTGATAAATGTGAAGGTTGAATTTGTCCCTTGATTTAAATCATGATTTGTGAACCTATTTGGTTATGTATTCGGTAAAATGAAAGCATTAGAATGACCCTTGTGCAAAAATGAGATTGTAGCCTATATGTTTACATGTTTGATAAATATGAAGGTTGAGCTTGTCCCTCGATGTCTCTTAGGGCGAAACATGATATTTGAACCTATTTGGTTCTAAATTCGGTAAATATAAAGTATAGGGATGACCCTTGTTGCGAAAAAAGAGATATGACCCTATATGGTTGCAAATTTGATAAATGGGAAGGTTGAATTTGTCCCTTGATTTAAAGCATGATTTGTGAACCTATTTGGTTATGTATTCGGTAAAATGAAAATATTAGAATGA
The DNA here is from genome assembly GCA_958299785.1 of Medicago lupulina. Classification (NCBI taxonomy): domain Eukaryota; kingdom Viridiplantae; phylum Streptophyta; class Magnoliopsida; order Fabales; family Fabaceae; genus Medicago; species Medicago lupulina. The sequence continues at coordinate 47,987,776 of OY283139.1, read as the reverse complement.
CCCTTGTGCAAAAATGAGATTGTAGCCTATATGGTTACATGTTTGATAAATATGAAGGTTGAACTTGTCCCTCGATGTCCATTGATGCGAAACATGATATTTGTACCTATTTGGTTCTAAATTCGGTAAATATAAAGTATTGGGATGACCCTTGTCGCGAAAATGAGATATTAGCCTATATGGTTGCAAATTTGATAAATGGGAAGGTTGAATTTGTCCCTTGATTTAAAGCATGATTTGTGAACCTATTTGGTTATGTATTCGGTAATCTGAAAGTATTAGAATGACCCTTGTGCAAAAATGAGATTGTAGCCTATATGGTTACATGTTTGATAAATATGAAGGTTGAGCTTGTCCCTCGATGTCCCTTGATGCGAAACATGATATTTGAACCTATTTGGTTCTAAATTCGGTAAATATGAAGTATTGGGATGACCCTTGTCGCGAAAATGAGATATTAGCCTATATGGTTGCATATTTGATAAATGAGAAGGTTGAATATGTTCCTTGATTTAAAGCATGATTTGTGAACCTATTTGGTTATGTATTCGGTAAAATGAAAGTATTAGAATGACCCTTGTGCAAAAATGAGATTGTAAATGTTTGATAAATATGAAGGTTGAACTTGTGCCTCGATGTCCATTGATGCGAAACATGATATTTGTACCTTTTTGGTTCTAAATTCGGTAAATATAAAGTATTGGGATGACCCTTGTCGCGAAAATGAGATATTAGCCTATATGGTTGCAAATTTGATAAATGGGAAGGTTGAATTTGTCCCTTGATTTAAAGCATGATTTGTGAACCTATTTGGTTATGTATTCGGTAAAATGAAAGCATTAGAATGACCCTTGTGCAAAAATGAGATTGTAGCCTATATGTTTACATGTTTGATAAATATGAAGGTTGAGCTTGTCCCTCGATGTCTCTTGGGGCGAAACATGATATTTGAACCTATTTGGTTCTAAATTCGGTTAATATAAAGTATAGGGATGACCCTTGTTGCGAAAAAAGAGATATGACCCTATATGGTTGCAAATTTGATAAATGGGAAGGTTGAATTTGTCCCTTGATTTAAAGCATGATTTGTGAACCTATTTGGTTATGTATTCGGTAAAATGAAAGTATTAGAATGACCCTTGTGCAAAAATGAGATTGTAGCCTATATGGTTACATGTTTGATAAATATGAAGGTTGAACTTGTCCCTCGATGTCCATTGATGCGAAACATGATATTTGTACCTATTTGGTTCTAAATTCGGTAAATATAAAGTATTGGGATGACCCTTGTCGCGAAAATGAGATATTAGCCTATATGGTTGCAAATTTGATAAATGGGAAGGTTGAATTTGTCCCTTGATTTAAAGCATGATTTGTGAACCTATTTGGTTATGTATTCGGTAATCTGAAAGTATTAGAATGACCCTTGTGCAAAAATGAGATTGTAGCCTATATGGTTACATGTTTGATAAATATGAAGGTTGAGCTTGTCCCTCGATGTCCCTTGATGCGAAACATGATATTTGAACCTATTTGGTTCTAAATTCGGTAAATATGAAGTTTGGGATGACCCTTGTCGCGAAAATGAGATATTAGCCTATATGGTTGCATATTTGATAAATGAGAAGGTTGAATATGTTCCTTGATTTAAAGCATGATTTGTGAACCTATTTGGTTATGTATTCGGTAAAATGAAAGTATTAGAATGACCCTTGTGCAAAAATGAGATTGTAAATGTTTGATAAATATGAAGGTTGAACTTGTGCCTCGATGTCCATTGATGCGAAACATGATATTTGTACCTATTTGGTTCTAAATTCGGTAAATATAAAGTATTGGGATGACCCTTGTCGCGAAAATGAGATATGACCCTATATGGTTGCAAATTTGATAAATGGGAAGGTTGAATTTGTCCCTTGATTTAAAGCATGATTTGTGAACCTATTTGGTTATGTATTCGGTAAAATGAAAATATTAGAATGACCCTTGTGCAAAAATGAGATTGTAGCCTATATGGTTACATGTTTGATAAATATGAAGGTTGAACTTGTCCCTCGATGTCCATTGATGCGAAACATGATATTTGTACCTATTTGGTTCTAAATTCGGTAAATATAAAGTATTGGGATGACCCTTGTCGCGAAAATGAGATATGACCCTATATGGTTGCAAATTTGATAAATGGGAAGGTTGAATTTGTCCCTTGATTTAAAGCATGATTTGTGAACCTATTTGGTTATGTATTCGGTAAAATGAAAATATTAGAATGACCCTTGTGCAAAAATGAGATTGTAGCCTATATGGTTACATGTTTGATAAATATGAAGGTTGAACTTGTCCCTCGATGTCCATTGATGCGAAACATGATATTTGTACCTATTTGGTTCTAAATTCCGTAAATATAAAGTATTGGGATGACCCTTGTCGCGAAAATGAGATATTAGCCTATATGGTTGCAAATTTGATAAATGGGAAGGTTGAATTTGTCCCTTGATTTTAAGCATGATTTGTGAACCTATTTGGTTATGTATTCAGTAAAATGAAAGCATTAGAATGACCCTTGTGCAAAAATGAGATTGTAGCCTATATGGTTACATGTTATTCGGTAAATATAAAGTATTGTGGATGACCCTTGTTGCGAAAAAGAGATATTAGCCTATATGATTGCAAATTTGATAAATGTGAAGGTTGAATTTGTCCCTTGATTTAAATCATGATTTGTGAACCTATTTGGTTATGTATTCGGTAAAATGAAAGCATTAGAATGACCCTTGTGCAAAAATGAGATTGTAGCCTATATGTTTACATGTTTGATAAATATGAAGGTTGAGCTTGTCCCTCGATGTCTCTTAGGGCGAAACATGATATTTGAACCTATTTGGTTCTAAATTCGGTAAATATAAAGTATAGGGATGACCCTTGTTGCGAAAAAAGAGATATGACCCTATATGGTTGCAAATTTGATAAATGGGAAGGTTGAATTTGTCCCTTGATTTAAAGCATGATTTGTGAACCTATTTGGTTATGTATTCGGTAAAATGAAAATATTAGAATGACCCTTGTGCAAAAATGAGATTGTAGCCTATATGGTTACATGTTTGATAAATATGAAGGTTGAACTTGTCCCTCGATGTCCATTGATGCGAAACATGATATTTGTACCTATTTGGTTCTAAATTCGGTAAATATAAAGTATTGGGATGACCCTTGTCGCGAAAATGAGATATTAGCCTATATGGTTGCAAATTTGATAAATGGGAAGGTTGAATTTGTCCCTTGATTTAAAGCATGATTTGTGAACCTATTTGGTTATGTATTCGGTAATCTGAAAGTATTAGAATGACCCTTGTGCAAAAATGAGATTGTAGCCTATATGGTTACATGTTTGATAAATATGAAGGTTGAGCTTGTCCCTCGATGTCCCTTGATGCGAAACATGATATTTGAACCTATTTGGTTCTAAATTCGGTAAATATGAAGTATTGGGATGACCCTTGTCGCGAAAATGAGATATTAGCCTATATGGTTGCATATTTGATAAATGAGAAGGTTGAATATGTTCCTTGATTTAAAGCATGATTTGTGAACCTATTTGGTTATGTATTCGGTAAAATGAAAGTATTAGAATGACCCTTGTGCAAAAATGAGATTGTAAATGTTTGATAAATATGAAGGTTGAACTTGTGCCTCGATGTCCATTGATGCGAAACATGATATTTGTACCTATTTGGTTCTAAATTCGGTAAATATAAAGTATTGGGATGACCCTTGTCGCGAAAATGAGATATGACCCTATATGGTTGCAAATTTGATAAATGGGAAGGTTGAATTTGTCCCTTGATTTAAAGCATGATTTGTGAACCTATTTGGTTATGTATTCGGTAAAATGAAAATATTAGAATGACCCTTGTGCAAAAATGAGATTGTAGCCTATATGGTTACATGTTTGATAAATATGAAGGTTGAACTTGTCCCTCGATGTCCATTGATGCGAAACATGATATTTGTACCTATTTGGTTCTAAATTCGGTAAATATAAAGTATTGGGATGACCCTTGTCGCGAAAATGAGATATGACCCTATATGGTTGCAAATTTGATAAATGGGAAGGTTGAATTTGTCCCTTGATTTAAAGCATGATTTGTGAACCTATTTGGTTATGTATTCGGTAAAATGAAAATATTAGAATGACCCTTGTGCAAAAATGAGATTGTAGCCTATATGGTTACATGTTTGATAAATATGAAGGTTGAACTTGTCCCTCGATGTCCATTGATGCGAAACATGATATTTGTACCTATTTGGTTCTAAATTCGGTAAATATAAAGTATTGGGATGACCCTTGTCGCGAAAATGAGATATGACCCTATATGGTTGCAAATTTGATAAATGGGAAGGTTGAATTTGTCCCTTGATTTAAAGCATGATTTGTGAACCTATTTGGTTATGTATTCGGTAAAATGAAAATATTAGAATGACCCTTGTGCAAAAATGAGATTGTAGCCTATATGGTTACATGTTTGATAAATATGAAGGTTGAACTTGTCCCTCGATGTCCATTGATGCGAAACATGATATTTGTACCTATTTGGTTCTAAATTCCGTAAATATAAAGTATTGGGATGACCCTTGTCGCGAAAATGAGATATTAGCCTATATGGTTGCAAATTTGATAAATGGGAAGGTTGAATTTGTCCCTTGATTTTAAGCATGATTTGTGAACCTATTTGGTTATGTATTCAGTAAAATGAAAGCATTAGAATGACCCTTGTGCAAAAATGAGATTGTAGCCTATATGGTTACATGTTATTCGGTAAATATAAAGTATTGTGGATGACCCTTGTTGCGAAAAAGAGATATTAGCCTATATGATTGCAAATTTGATAAATGTGAAGGTTGAATTTGTCCCTTGATTGAAATCATGATTTGTGAACCTATTTGGTTATGTATTCGGTAAAATGAAAGCATTAGAATGACCCTTGTGCAAAAATGAGATTGTAGCCTATATGTTTACATGTTTGATAAATATGAAGGTTGAGCTTGTCCCTCGATGTCTCTTAGGGCGAAACATGATATTTGAACCTATTTGGTTCTAAATTCGGTAAATATAAAGTATAGGGATGACCCTTGTTGCGAAAAAAGAGATATGACCCTATATGGTTGCAAATTTGATAAATGGGAAGGTTGAATTTGTCCCTTGATTTAAAGCATGATTTGTGAACCTATTTGGTTATGTATTCGGTAAAATGAAAATATTAGAATGACCCTTGTGCAAAAATGAGATTGTAGCCTATATGGTTACATGTTTGATAAATATGAAGGTTGAACTTGTCCCTCGATGTCCATTGATGCGAAACATGATATTTGTACCTATTTGGTTCTAAATTCGGTAAATATAAAGTATTGGGATGACCCTTGTCGCGAAAATGAGATATTAGCCTATATGGTTGCAAATTTGATAAATGGGAAGGTTGAATTTGTCCCTTGATTTAAAGCATGATTTGTGAACCTATTTGGTTATGTATTCGGTAATCTGAAAGTATTAGAATGACCCTTGTGCAAAAATGAGATTGTAGCCTATATGGTTACATGTTTGATAAATATGAAGGTTGAGCTTGTCCCTCGATGTCCCTTGATGCGAAACATGATATTTGAACCTATTTGGTTCTAAATTCGGTAAATATGAAGTATTGGGATGACCCTTGTCGCGAAAATGAGATATTAGCCTATATGGTTGCATATTTGATAAATGAGAAGGTTGAATATGTTCCTTGATTTAAAGCATGATTTGTGAACCTATTTGGTTATGTATTCGGTAAAATGAAAGTATTAGAATGACCCTTGTGCAAAAATGAGATTGTAAATGTTTGATAAATATGAAGGTTGAACTTGTGCCTCGATGTCCATTGATGCGAAACATGATATTTGTACCTATTTGGTTCTAAATTCGGTAAATATAAAGTATTGGGATGACCCTTGTCGCGAAAATGAGATATGACCCTATATGGTTGCAAATTTGATAAATGGGAAGGTTGAATTTGTCCCTTGATTTAAAGCATGATTTGTGAACCTATTTGGTTATGTATTCGGTAAAATGAAAATATTAGAATGACCCTTGTGCAAAAATGAGATTGTAGCCTATATGGTTACATGTTTGATAAATATGAAGGTTGAACTTGTCCCTCGATGTCCATTGATGCGAAACATGATATTTGTACCTATTTGGTTCTAAATTCGGTAAATATAAAGTATTGGGATGACCCTTGTCGCGAAAATGAGATATGACCCTATATGGTTGCAAATTTGATAAATGGGAAGGTTGAATTTGTCCCTTGATTTAAAGCATGATTTGTGAACCTATTTGGTTATGTATTCGGTAAAATGAAAATATTAGAATGACCCTTGTGCAAAAATGAGATTGTAGCCTATATGGTTACATGTTTGATAAATATGAAGGTTGAACTTGTCCCTCGATGTCCATTGATGCGAAACATGATATTTGTACCTATTTGGTTCTAAATTCCGTAAATATAAAGTATTGGGATGACCCTTGTCGCGAAAATGAGATATGACCCTATATGGTTGCAAATTTGATAAATGGGAAGGTTGAATTTGTCCCTTGATTTAAAGCATGATTTGTGAACCTATTTGGTTATGTATTCAGTAAAATGAAAGCATTAGAATGACCCTTGTGCAAAAATGAGATTGTAGCCTATATGGTTACATGTTATTCGGTAAATATAAAGTATTGTGGATGACCCTTGTTGCGAAAAAGAGATATTAGCCTATATGATTGCAAATTTGATAAATGTGAAGGTTGAATTTGTCCCTTGATTTAAATCATGATTTGTGAACCTATTTGGTTATGTATTCGGTAAAATGAAAGCATTAGAATGACCCTTGTGCAAAAATGAGATTGTAGCCTATATGTTTACATGTTTGATAAATATGAAGGTTGAGCTTGTCCCTCGATGTCTCTTAGGGCGAAACATGATATTTGAACCTATTTGGTTCTAAATTCGGTAAATATAAAGTATAGGGATGACCCTTGTTGCGAAAAAAGAGATATGACCCTATATGGTTGCAAATTTGATAAATGGGAAGGTTGAATTTGTCCCTTGATTTAAAGCATGATTTGTGAACCTATTTGGTTATGTATTCGGTAAAATGAAAATATTAGAATGACCCTTGTGCAAAAATGAGATTGTAGCCTATATGGTTACATGTTTGATAAATATGAAGGTTGAACTTGTCCCTCGATGTCCATTGATGCGAAACATGATATTTGTACCTATTTGGTTCTAAATTCGGTAAATATAAAGTATTGGGATGACCCTTGTCGCGAAAATGAGATATTAGCCTATATGGTTGCAAATTTGATAAATGGGAAGGTTGAATTTGTCCCTTGATTTAAAGCATGATTTGTGAACCTATTTGGTTATGTATTCGGTAATCTGAAAGTATTAGAATGACCCTTGTGCAAAAATGAGATTGTAGCCTATATGGTTACATGTTTGATAAATATGAAGGTTGAGCTTGTCCCTCGATGTCCCTTGATGCGAAACATGATATTTGAACCTATTTGGTTCTAAATTCGGTAAATATGAAGTATTGGGATGACCCTTGTCGCGAAAATGAGATATTAGCCTATATGGTTGCATATTTGATAAATGAGAAGGTTGAATATGTTCCTTGATTTAAAGCATGATTTGTGAACCTATTTGGTTATGTATTCGGTAAAATGAAAGTATTAGAATGACCCTTGTGCAAAAATGAGATTGTAAATGTTTGATAAATATGAAGGTTGAACTTGTGCCTCGATGTCCATTGATGCGAAACATGATATTTGTACCTTTTTGGTTCTAAATTCGGTAAATATAAAGTATTGGGATGACCCTTGTCGCGAAAATGAGATATTAGCCTATATGGTTGCAAATTTGATAAATGGGAAGGTTGAATTTGTCCCTTGATTTAAAGCATGATTTGTGAACCTATTTGGTTATGTATTCGGTAAAATGAAAGCATTAGAATGACCCTTGTGCAAAAATGAGATTGTAGCCTATATGTTTACATGTTTGATAAATATGAAGGTTGAGCTTGTCCCTCGATGTCTCTTGGGGCGAAACATGATATTTGAACCTATTTGGTTCTAAATTCGGTAAATATAAAGTATAGGGATGACCCTTGTTGCGAAAAAAGAGATATGACCCTATATGGTTGCAAATTTGATAAATGGGAAGGTTGAATTTGTCCCTTGATTTAAAGCATGATTTGTGAACCTATTTGGTTATGTATTCGGTAAAATGAAAGTATTAGAATGACCCTTGTGCAAAAATGAGATTGTAGCCTATATGGTTACATGTTTGATAAATATGAAGGTTGAACTTGTCCCTCGATGTCCATTGATGCGAAACATGATATTTGTACCTATTTGGTTCTAAATTCGGTAAATATAAAGTATTGGGATGACCCTTGTCGCGAAAATGAGATATTAGCCTATATGGTTGCAAATTTGATAAATGGGAAGGTTGAATTTGTCCCTTGATTTAAAGCATGATTTGTGAACCTATTTGGTTATGTATTCGGTAATCTGAAAGTATTAGAATGACCCTTGTGCAAAAATGAGATTGTAGCCTATATGGTTACATGTTTGATAAATATGAAGGTTGAGCTTGTCCCTCGATGTCCCTTGATGCGAAACATGATATTTGAACCTATTTGGTTCTAAATTCGGTAAATATGAAGTTTGGGATGACCCTTGTCGCGAAAATGAGATATTAGCCTATATGGTTGCATATTTGATAAATGAGAAGGTTGAATATGTTCCTTGATTTAAAGCATGATTTGTGAACCTATTTGGTTATGTATTCGGTAAAATGAAAGTATTAGAATGACCCTTGTGCAAAAATGAGATTGTAAATGTTTGATAAATATGAAGGTTGAACTTGTGCCTCGATGTCCATTGATGCGAAACATGATATTTGTACCTATTTGGTTCTAAATTCGGTAAATATAAAGTATTGGGATGACCCTTGTCGCGAAAATGAGATATGACCCTATATGGTTGCAAATTTGATAAATGGGAAGGTTGAATTTGTCCCTTGATTTAAAGCATGATTTGTGAACCTATTTGGTTATGTATTCGGTAAAATGAAAATATTAGAATGACCCTTGTGCAAAAATGAGATTGTAGCCTATATGGTTACATGTTTGATAAATATGAAGGTTGAACTTGTCCCTCGATGTCCATTGATGCGAAACATGATATTTGTACCTATTTGGTTCTAAATTCGGTAAATATAAAGTATTGGGATGACCCTTGTCGCGAAAATGAGATATGACCCTATATGGTTGCAAATTTGATAAATGGGAAGGTTGAATTTGTCCCTTGATTTAAAGCATGATTTGTGAACCTATTTGGTTATGTATTCGGTAAAATGAAAATATTAGAATGACCCTTGTGCAAAAATGAGATTGTAGCCTATATGGTTACATGTTTGATAAATATGAAGGTTGAACTTGTCCCTCGATGTCCATTGATGCGAAACATGATATTTGTACCTATTTGGTTCTAAATTCCGTAAATATAAAGTATTGGGATGACCCTTGTCGCGAAAATGAGATATTAGCCTATATGGTTGCAAATTTGATAAATGGGAAGGTTGAATTTGTCCCTTGATTTTAAGCATGATTTGTGAACCTATTTGGTTATGTATTCAGTAAAATGAAAGCATTAGAATGACCCTTGTGCAAAAATGAGATTGTAGCCTATATGGTTACATGTTATTCGGTAAATATAAAGTATTGTGGATGACCCTTGTTGCGAAAAAGAGATATTAGCCTATATGATTGCAAATTTGATAAATGTGAAGGTTGAATTTGTCCCTTGATTTAAATCATGATTTGTGAACCTATTTGGTTATGTATTCGGTAAAATGAAAGCATTAGAATGACCCTTGTGCAAAAATGAGATTGTAGCCTATATGTTTACATGTTTGATAAATATGAAGGTTGAGCTTGTCCCTCGATGTCTCTTAGGGCGAAACATGATATTTGAACCTATTTGGTTCTAAATTCGGTAAATATAAAGTATAGGGATGACCCTTGTTGCGAAAAAAGAGATATGACCCTATATGGTTGCAAATTTGATAAATGGGAAGGTTGAATTTGTCCCTTGATTTAAAGCATGATTTGTGAACCTATTTGGTTATGTATTCGGTAAAATGAAAATATTAGAATGACCCTTGTGCAAAAATGAGATTGTAGCCTATATGGTTACATGTTTGATAAATATGAAGGTTGAACTTGTCCCTCGATGTCCATTGATGCGAAACATGATATTTGTACCTATTTGGTTCTAAATTCGGTAAATATAAAGTATTGGGATGACCCTTGTCGCGAAAATGAGATATTAGCCTATATGGTTGCAAATTTGATAAATGGGAAGGTTGAATTTGTCCCTTGATTTAAAGCATGATTTGTGAACCTATTTGGTTATGTATTCGGTAATCTGAAAGTATTAGAATGACCCTTGTGCAAAAATGAGATTGTAGCCTATATGGTTACATGTTTGATAAATATGAAGGTTGAGCTTGTCCCTCGATGTCCCTTGATGCGAAACATGATATTTGAACCTATTTGGTTCTAAATTCGGTAAATATGAAGTATTGGGATGACCCTTGTCGCGAAAATGAGATATTAGCCTATATGGTTGCATATTTGATAAATGAGAAGGTTGAATATGTTCCTTGATTTAAAGCATGATTTGTGAACCTATTTGGTTATGTATTCGGTAAAATGAAAGTATTAGAATGACCCTTGTGCAAAAATGAGATTGTAAATGTTTGATAAATATGAAGGTTGAACTTGTGCCTCGATGTCCATTGATGCGAAACATGATATTTGTACCTTTTTGGTTCTAAATTCGGTAAATATAAAGTATTGGGATGACCCTTGTCGCGAAAATGAGATATTAGCCTATATGGTTGCAAATTTGATAAATGGGAAGGTTGAATTTGTCCCTTGATTTAAAGCATGATTTGTGAACCTATTTGGTTATGTATTCGGTAAAATGAAAGCATTAGAATGACCCTTGTGCAAAAATGAGATTGTAGCCTATATGTTTACATGTTTGATAAATATGAAGGTTGAGCTTGTCCCTCGATGTCTCTTGGGGCGAAACATGATATTTGAACCTATTTGGTTCTAAATTCGGTAAATATAAAGTATAGGGATGACCCTTGTTGCGAAAAAAGAGATATGACCCTATATGGTTGCAAATTTGATAAATGGGAAGGTTGAATTTGTCCCTTGATTTAAAGCATGATTTGTGAACCTATTTGGTTATGTATTCGGTAAAATGAAAGTATTAGAATGACCCTTGTGCAAAAATGAGATTGTAGCCTATATGGTTACATGTTTGATAAATATGAAGGTTGAACTTGTCCCTCGATGTCCATTGATGCGAAACATGATATTTGTACCTATTTGGTTCTAAATTCGGTAAATATAAAGTATTGGGATGACCCTTGTCGCGAAAATGAGATATTAGCCTATATGGTTGCAAATTTGATAAATGGGAAGGTTGAATTTGTCCCTTGATTTAAAGCATGATTTGTGAACCTATTTGGTTATGTATTCGGTAATCTGAAAGTATTAGAATGACCCTTGTGCAAAAATGAGATTGTAGCCTATATGGTTACATGTTTGATAAATATGAAGGTTGAGCTTGTCCCTCGATGTCCCTTGATGCGAAACATGATATTTGAACCTATTTGGTTCTAAATTCGGTAAATATGAAGTTTGGGATGACCCTTGTCGCGAAAATGAGATATTAGCCTATATGGTTGCATATTTGATAAATGAGAAGGTTGAATATGTTCCTTGATTTAAAGCATGATTTGTGAACCTATTTGGTTATGTATTCGGTAAAATGAAAGTATTAGAATGACCCTTGTGCAAAAATGAGATTGTAAATGTTTGATAAATATGAAGGTTGAACTTGTGCCTCGATGTCCATTGATGCGAAACATGATATTTGTACCTATTTGGTTCTAAATTCGGTAAATATAAAGTATTGGGATGACCCTTGTCGCGAAAATGAGATATGACCCTATATGGTTGCAAATTTGATAAATGGGAAGGTTGAATTTGTCCCTTGATTTAAAGCATGATTTGTGAACCTATTTGGTTATGTATTCGGTAAAATGAAAATATTAGAATGACCCTTGTGCAAAAATGAGATTGTAGCCTATATGGTTACATGTTTGATAAATATGAAGGTTGAACTTGTCCCTCGATGTCCATTGATGCGAAACATGATATTTGTACCTATTTGGTTCTAAATTCGGTAAATATAAAGTATTGGGATGACCCTTGTCGCGAAAATGAGATATGACCCTATATGGTTGCAAATTTGATAAATGGGAAGGTTGAATTTGTCCCTTGATTTTAAGCATGATTTGTGAACCTATTTGGTTATGTATTCAGTAAAATGAAAGCATTAGAATGACCCTTGTGCAAAAATGAGATTGTAGCCTATATGGTTACATGTTATTCGGTAAATATAAAGTATTGTGGATGACCCTTGTTGCGAAAAAGAGATATTAGCCTATATGATTGCAAATTTGATAAATGTGAAGGTTGAATTTGTCCCTTGATTTAAATCATGATTTGTGAACCTATTTGGTTATGTATTCGGTAAAATGAAAGCATTAGAATGACCCTTGTGCAAAAATGAGATTGTAGCCTATATGTTTACATGTTTGATAAATATGAAGGTTGAGCTTGTCCCTCGATGTCTCTTAGGGCGAAACATGATATTTGAACCTATTTGGTTCTAAATTCGGTAAATATAAAGTATAGGGATGACCCTTGTTGCGAAAAAAGAGATATGACCCTATATGGTTGCAAATTTGATAAATGGGAAGGTTGAATTTGTCCCTTGATTTAAAGCATGATTTGTGAACCTATTTGGTTATGTATTCGGTAAAATGAAAATATTAGAATGACCCTTGTGCAAAAATGAGATTGTAGCCTATATGGTTACATGTTTGATAAATATGAAGGTTGAACTTGTCCCTCGATGTCCATTGATGCGAAACATGATATTTGTACCTATTTGGTTCTAAATTCGGTAAATATAAAGTATTGGGATGACCCTTGTCGCGAAAATGAGATATTAGCCTATATGGTTGCAAATTTGATAAATGGGAAGGTTGAATTTGTCCCTTGATTTAAAGCATGATTTGTGAACCTATTTGGTTATGTATTCGGTAATCTGAAAGTATTAGAATGACCCTTGTGCAAATATGAGATTGTAGCCTATATGGTTACATGTTTGATAAATATGAAGGTTGAGCTTGTCCCTCGATGTCCCTTGATGCGAAACATGATATTTGAACCTATTTGGTTCTAAATTCGGTAAATATGAAGTATTGGGATGACCCTTGTCGCGAAAATGAGATATTAGCCTATATGGTTGCATATTTGATAAATGAGAAGGTTGAATATGTTCCTTGATTTAAAGCATGATTTGTGAACCTATTTGGTTATGTATTCGGTAAAATGAAAGTATTAGAATGACCCTTGTGCAAAAATGAGATTGTAAATGTTTGATAAATATGAAGGTTGAACTTGTGCCTCGATGTCCATTGATGCGAAACATGATATTTGTACCTTTTTGGTTCTAAATTCGGTAAATATAAAGTATTGGGATGACCCTTGTCGCGAAAATGAGATATTAGCCTATATGGTTGCAAATTTGATAAATGGGAAGGTTGAATTTGTCCCTTGATTTAAAGCATGATTTGTGAACCTATTTGGTTATGTATTCGGTAAAATGAAAGCATTAGAATGACCCTTGTGCAAAAATGAGATTGTAGCCTATATGTTTACATGTTTGATAAATATGAAGGTTGAGCTTGTCCCTCGATGTCTCTTGGGGCGAAACATGATATTTGAACCTATTTGGTTCTAAATTCGGTAAATATAAAGTATAGGGATGACCCTTGTTGCGAAAAATGAGATATGACCCTATATGGTTGCAAATTTGATAAATGGGAAGGTTGAATTTGTCCCTTGATTTAAAGCATGATTTGTGAACCTATTTGGTTATGTATTCGGTAAAATGAAAGTATTAGAATGACCCTTGTGCAAAAATGAGATTGTAGCCTATATGGTTACATGTTTGATAAATATGAAGGTTGAACTTGTCCCTCGATGTCCATTGATGCGAAACATGATATTTGTACCTATTTGGTTCTAAATTCCGTAAATATAAAGTATTGGGATGACCCTTGTCGCGAAAATGAGATATTAGCCTATATGGTTGCAAATTTGATAAATGGGAAGGTTGAATTTGTCCCTTGATTTAAAGCATGATTTGTGAACCTATTTGGTTATGTATTCGGTAATCTGAAAGTATTAGAATGACCCTTGTGCAAAAATGAGATTGTAGCCTATATGGTTACATGTTTGATAAATATGAAGGTTGAGCTTGTCCCTCGATGTCCCTTGATGCGAAACATGATATTTGAACCTATTTGGTTCTAAATTCGGTAAATATGAAGTTTGGGATGACCCTTGTCGCGAAAATGAGATATTAGCCTATATGGTTGCATATTTGATAAATGAGAAGGTTGAATATGTTCCTTGATTTAAAGCATGATTTGTGAACCTATTTGGTTATGTATTCGGTAAAATGAAAGTATTAGAATGACCCTTGTGCAAAAATGAGATTGTAAATGTTTGATAAATATGAAGGTTGAACTTGTGCCTCGATGTCCATTGATGCGAAACATGATATTTGTACCTATTTGGTTCTAAATTCGGTAAATATAAAGTATTGGGATGACCCTTGTCGCGAAAATGAGATATGACCCTATATGGTTGCAAATTTGATAAATGGGAAGGTTGAATTTGTCCCTTGATTTAAAGCATGATTTGTGAACCTATTTGGTTATGTATTCGGTAAAATGAAAATATTAGAATGACCCTTGTGCAAAAATGAGATTGTAGCCTATATGGTTACATGTTTGATAAATATGAAGGTTGAACTTGTGCCTCGATGTCCATTGATGCGAAACATGATATTTGTACCTATTTGGTTCTAAATTCGGTAAATATAAAGTATTGGGATGACCCTTGTCGCGAAAATGAGATATGACCCTATATGGTTGCAAATTTGATAAATGGGAAGGTTGAATTTGTCCCTTGATTTAAAGCATGATTTGTGAACCTATTTGGTTATGTATTCGGTAAAATGAAAATATTAGAATGACCCTTGTGCAAAAATGAGATTGTAGCCTATATGGTTACATGTTTGATAAATATGAAGGTTGAACTTGTCCCTCGATGTCCATTGATGCGAAACATGATATTTGTACCTATTTGGTTCTAAATTCGGTAAATATAAAGTATTGGGATGACCCTTGTCGCGAAAATGAGATATTAGCCTATATGGTTGCAAATTTGATAAATGGGAAGGTTGAATTTGTCCCTTGATTTAAAGCATGATTTGTGAACCTATTTGGTTATGTATTCAGTAAAATGAAAGCATTAGAATGACCCTTGTGCAAAAATGAGATTGTAGCCTATATGGTTACATGTTATTCGGTAAATATAAAGTATTGTGGATGACCCTTGTTGCGAAAAAGAGATATTAGCCTATATGATTGCAAATTTGATAAATGTGAAGGTTGAATTTGTCCCTTGATTTAAATCATGATTTGTGAACCTATTTGGTTATGTATTCGGTAAAATGAAAGCATTAGAATGACCCTTGTGCAAAAATGAGATTGTAGCCTATATGTTTACATGTTTGATAAATATGAAGGTTGAGCTTGTCCCTCGATGTCTCTTAGGGCGAAACATGATATTTGAACCTATTTGGTTCTAAATTCGGTAAATATAAAGTATAGGGATGACCCTTGTTGCGAAAAAAGAGATATGACCCTATATGGTTGCAAATTTGATAAATGGGAAGGTTGAATTTGTCCCTTGATTTAAAGCATGATTTGTGAACCTATTTGGTTATGTATTCGGTAAAATGAAAATATTAGAATGACCCTTGTGCAAAAATGAGATTGTAGCCTATATGGTTACATGTTTGATAAATATGAAGGTTGAACTTGTCCCTCGATGTCCATTGATGCGAAACATGATATTTGTACCTATTTGGTTCTAAATTCGGTAAATATAAAGTATTGGGATGACCCTTGTCGCGAAAATGAGATATTAGCCTATATGGTTGCAAATTTGATAAATGGGAAGGTTGAATTTGTCCCTTGATTTAAAGCATGATTTGTGAACCTATTTGGTTATGTATTCGGTAATCTGAAAGTATTAGAATGACCCTTGTGCAAAAATGAGATTGTAGCCTATATGGTTACATGTTTGATAAATATGAAGGTTGAGCTTGTCCCTCGATGTCCCTTGATGCGAAACATGATATTTGAACCTATTTGGTTCTAAATTCGGTAAATATGAAGTTTGGGATGACCCTTGTCGCGAAAATGAGATATTAGCCTATATGGTTGCATATTTGATAAATGAGAAGGTTGAATATGTTCCTTGATTTAAAGCATGATTTGTGAACCTATTTGGTTATGTATTCGGTAAAATGAAAGTATTAGAATGACCCTTGTGCAAAAATGAGATTGTAAATGTTTGATAAATATGAAGGTTGAACTTGTGCCTCGATGTCCATTGATGCGAAACATGATATTTGTACCTTTTTGGTTCTAAATTCGGTAAATATAAAGTATTGGGATGACCCTTGTCGCGAAAATGAGATATTAGCCTATATGGTTGCAAATTTGATAAATGGGAAGGTTGAATTTGTCCCTTGATTTAAAGCATGATTTGTGAACCTATTTGGTTATGTATTCGGTAAAATGAAAGCATTAGAATGACCCTTGTGCAAAAATGAGATTGTAGCCTATATGTTTACATGTTTGATAAATATGAAGGTTGAGCTTGTCCCTCGATGTCTCTTGGGGCGAAACATGATATTTGAACCTATTTGGTTCTAAATTCGGTAAATATAAAGTATAGGGATGACCCTTGTTGCGAAAAAAGAGATATGACCCTATATGGTTGCAAATTTGATAAATGGGAAGGTTGAATTTGTCCCTTGATTTAAAGCATGATTTGTGAACCTATTTGGTTATGTATTCGGTAAAATGAAAGTATTAGAATGACCCTTGTGCAAAAATGAGATTGTAGCCTATATGGTTACATGTTTGATAAATATGAAGGTTGAACTTGTCCCTCGATGTCCATTGATGCGAAACATGATATTTGTACCTATTTGGTTCTAAATTCGGTAAATATTAAGTATTGGGATGACCCTTGTCGCGAAAATGAGATATTAGCCTATATGGTTGCAAATTTGATAAATGGGAAGGTTGAATTTGTCCCTTGATTTAAAGCATGATTTGTGAACCTATTTGGTTATGTATTCGGTAATCTGAAAGTATTAGAATGACCCTTGTGCAAAAATGAGATTGTAGCCTATATGGTTACATGTTTGATAAATATGAAGGTTGAGCTTGTCCCTCGATGTCCCTTGATGCGAAACATGATATTTGAACCTATTTGGTTCTAAATTCGGTAAATATGAAGTATTGGGATGACCCTTGTCGCGAAAATGAGATATTAGCCTATATGGTTGCATATTTGATAAATGAGAAGGTTGAATATGTTCCTTGATTTAAAGCATGATTTGTGAACCTATTTGGTTATGTATTCGGTAAAATGAAAGTATTAGAATGACCCTTGTGCAAAAATGAGATTGTAAATGTTTGATAAATATGAAGGTTGAACTTGTGCCTCGATGTCCATTGATGCGAAACATGATATTTGTACCTATTTGGTTCTAAATTCGGTAAATATAAAGTATTGGGATGACCCTTGTCGCGAAAATGAGATATGACCCTATATGGTTGCAAATTTGATAAATGGGAAGGTTGAATTTGTCCCTTGATTTAAAGCATGATTTGTGAACCTATTTGGTTATGTATTCGGTAAAATGAAAATATTAGAATGACCCTTGTGCAAAAATGAGATTGTAGCCTATATGGTTACATGTTTGATAAATATGAAGGTTGAACTTGTCCCTCGATGTCCATTGATGCGAAACATGATATTTGTACCTATTTGGTTCTAAATTCGGTAAATATAAAGTATTGGGATGACCCTTGTCGCGAAAATGAGATATTAGCCTATATGGTTGCAAATTTGATAAATGGGAAGGTTGAATTTGTCCCTTGATTTAAAGCATGATTTGTGAACCTATTTGGTTATGTATTCAGTAAAATGAAAGCATTAGAATGACCCTTGTGCAAAAATGAGATTGTAGCCTATATGGTTACATGTTATTCGGTAAATATAAAGTATTGTGGATGACCCTTGTTGCGAAAAAGAGATATTAGCCTATATGATTGCAAATTTGATAAATGTGAAGGTTGAATTTGTCCCTTGATTTAAATCATGATTTGTGAACCTATTTGGTTATGTATTCGGTAAAATGAAAGCATTAGAATGACCCTTGTGCAAAAATGAGATTGTAGCCTATATGTTTACATGTTTGATAAATATGAAGGTTGAGCTTGTCCCTCGATGTCTCTTAGGGCGAAACATGATATTTGAACCTATTTGGTTCTAAATTCGGTAAATATAAAGTATAGGGATGACCCTTGTTGCGAAAAAAGAGATATGACCCTATATGGTTGCAAATTTGATAAATGGGAAGGTTGAATTTGTCCCTTGATTTAAAGCATGATTTGTGAACCTATTTGGTTATGTATTCGGTAAAATGAAAATATTAGAATGACCCTTGTGCAAAAATGAGATTGTAGCCTATATGGTTACATGTTTGATAAATATGAAGGTTGAACTTGTCCCTCGATGTCCATTGATGCGAAACATGATATTTGTACCTATTTGGTTCTAAATTCGGTAAATATAAAGTATTGGGATGACCCTTGTCGCGAAAATGAGATATTAGCCTATATGGTTGCAAATTTGATAAATGGGAAGGTTGAATTTGTCCCTTGATTTAAAGCATGATTTGTGAACCTATTTGGTTATGTATTCGGTAATCTGAAAGTATTAGAATGACCCTTGTGCAAAAATGAGATTGTAGCCTATATGGTTACATGTTTGATAAATATGAAGGTTGAGCTTGTCCCTCGATGTCCCTTGATGCGAAACATGATATTTGAACCTATTTGGTTCTAAATTCGGTAAATATGAAGTATTGGGATGACCCTTGTCGCGAAAATGAGATATTAGCCTATATGGTTGCATATTTGATAAATGAGAAGGTTGAATATGTTCCTTGATTTAAAGCATGATTTGTGAACCTATTTGGTTATGTATTCGGTAAAATGAAAGTATTAGAATGACCCTTGTGCAAAAATGAGATTGTAAATGTTTGATAAATATGAAGGTTGAACTTGTGCCTCGATGTCCATTGATGCGAAACATGATATTTGTACCTATTTGGTTCTAAATTCGGTAAATATAAAGTATTGGGATGACCCTTGTCGCGAAAATGAGATATTAGCCTATATGGTTGCAAATTTGATAAATGGGAAGGTTGAATTTGTCCCTTGATTTAAAGCATGATTTGTGAACCTATTTGGTTATGTATTCGGTAAAATGAAAGCATTAGAATGACCCTTGTGCAAAAATGAGATTGTAGCCTATATGTTTACATGTTTGATAAATATGAAGGTTGAGCTTGTCCCTCGATGTCTCTTGGGGCGAAACATGATATTTGAACCTATTTGGTTCTAAATTTGGTAAATATAAAGTATAGGGATGACCCTTGTTGCGAAAAAAGAGATATGACCCTATATGGTTGCAAATTTGATAAATGGGAAGGTTGAATTTGTCCCTTGATTTAAAGCATGATTTGTGAACCTATTTGGTTATGTATTCGGTAAAATGAAAGTATTAGAATGACCCTTGTGCAAAAATGAGATTGTAGCCTATATGGTTACATGTTTGATAAATATGAAGGTTGAACTTGTCCCTCGATGTCCATTGATGCGAAACATGATATTTGTACCTATTTGGTTCTAAATTCGGTAAATATAAAGTATTGGGATGACCCTTGTCGCGAAAATGAGATATTAGCCTATATGGTTGCAAATTTGATAAATGGGAAGGTTGAATTTGTCCCTTGATTTAAAGCATGATTTGTGAACCTATTTGGTTATGTATTCGGTAATCTGAAAGTATTAGAATGACCCTTGTGCAAAAATGAGATTGTAGCCTATATGGTTACATGTTTGATAAATATGAAGGTTGAGCTTGTCCCTCGATGTCCCTTGATGCGAAACATGATATTTGAACCTATTTGGTTCTAAATTCGGTAAATAAGAAGTATTGGGATGACCCTTGTCGCGAAAATGAGATATTAGCCTATATGGTTGCAAATTTGATAAATGGGAAGGTTGAATTTGTCCCTTGATTTAAAGCATGATTTGTGAACCTATTTGGTTATGTATTCGGTAAAATGAAAGCATTAGAATGACCCTTGTGCAAAAATGAGATTGTAGCCTATATGTTTACATGTTTGATAAATATGAAGGTTGAGCTTGTCCCTCGATGTCTCTTGGGGCGAAACATGATATTTGAACCTATTTGGTTCTAAATTTGGTAAATATAAAGTATAGGGATGACCCTTGTTGCGAAAAAAGAGATATGACCCTATATGGTTGCAAATTTGATAAATGGGAAGGTTGAATTTGTCCCTTGATTTAAAGCATGATTTGTGAACCTATTTGGTTATGTATTCGGTAAAATGAAAGTATTAGAATGACCCTTGTGGAAAAATGAGATTGTAGCCTATATGGTTACATGTTTGATAAATATGAAGGTTGAACTTGTCCCTCGATGTCCATTGATGCGAAACATGATATTTGTACCTATTTGGTTCTAAATTCGGTAAATATAAAGTATTGGGATGACCCTTGTCGCGAAAATGAGATATTAGCCTATATGGTTGCAAATTTGATAAATGGGAAGGTTGAATTTGTCCCTTGATTTAAAGCATGATTTGTGAACCTATTTGGTTATGTATTCGGTAATCTGAAAGTATTAGAATGACCCTTGTGCAAAAATGAGATTGTAGCCTATATGGTTACATGTTTGATAAATATGAAGGTTGAGCTTGTCCCTCGATGTCCCTTGATGCGAAACATGATATTTGAACCTATTTGGTTCTAAATTCGGTAAATATGAAGTATTGGGATGACCCTTGTCGCGAAAATGAGATATTAGCCTATATGGTTGCATATTTGATAAATGAGAAGGTTGAATATGTTCCTTGATTTAAAGCATGATTTGTGAACCTATTTGGTTATGTATTCGGTAAAATGAAAGTATTAGAATGACCCTTGTGCAAAAATGAGATTGTAAATGTTTGATAAATATGAAGGTTGAACTTGTGCCTCGATGTCCATTGATGCGAAACATGATATTTGTACCTATTTGGTTCTAAATTCGGTAAATATAAAGTATTGGGATGACCCTTGTCGCGAAAATGAGATATGACCCTATATGGTTGCAAATTTGATAAATGGGAAGGTTGAATTTGTCCCTTGATTTAAAGCATGATTTGTGAACCTATTTGGTTATGTATTCGGTAAAATGAAAATATTAGAATGACCCTTGTGCAAAAATGAGATTGTAGCCTATATGGTTACATGTTTGATAAATATGAAGGTTGAACTTGTCCCTCGATGTCCATTGATGCGAAACATGATATTTGTACCTATTTGGTTCTAAATTCGGTAAATATAAAGTATTGGGATGACCCTTGTCGCGAAAATGAGATATTAGCCTATATGGTTGCAAATTTGATAAATGGGAAGGTTGAATTTGTCCCTTGATTTAAAGCATGATTTGTGAACCTATTTGGTTATGTATTCAGTAAAATGAAAGCATTAGAATGACCCTTGTGCAAAAATGAGATTGTAGCCTATATGGTTACATGTTATTCGGTAAATATAAAGTATTGTGGATGACCCTTGTTGCGAAAAAGAGATATTAGCCTATATGATTGCAAATTTGATAAATGTGAAGGTTGAATTTGTCCCTTGATTTAAATCATGATTTGTGAACCTATTTGGTTATGTATTCGGTAAAATGAAAGCATTAGAATGACCCTTGTGCAAAAATGAGATTGTAGCCTATATGTTTACATGTTTGATAAATATGAAGGTTGAGCTTGTCCCTCGATGTCTCTTAGGGCGAAACATGATATTTGAACCTATTTGGTTCTAAATTCGGTAAATATAAAGTATAGGGATGACCCTTGTTGCGAAAAAAGAGATATGACCCTATATGGTTGCAAATTTGATAAATGGGAAGGTTGAATTTGTCCCTTGATTTAAAGCATGATTTGTGAACCTATTTGGTTATGTATTCGGTAAAATGAAAATATTAGAATGACCCTTGTGCAAAAATGAGATTGTAGCCTATATGGTTACATGTTTGATAAATATGAAGGTTGAACTTGTCCCTCGATGTCCATTGATGCGAAACATGATATTTGTACCTATTTGGTTCTAAATTCGGTAAATATAAAGTATTGGGATGACCCTTGTCGCGAAAATGAGATATTAGCCTATATGGTTGCAAATTTGATAAATGGGAAGGTTGAATTTGTCCCTTGATTTAAAGCATGATTTGTGAACCTATTTGGTTATGTATTCGGTAATCTGAAAGTATTAGAATGACCCTTGTGCAAAAATGAGATTGTAGCCTATATGGTTACATGTTTGATAAATATGAAGGTTGAGCTTGTCCCTCGATGTCCCTTGATGCGAAACATGATATTTGAACCTATTTGGTTCTAAATTCGGTAAATATGAAGTATTGGGATGACCCTTGTCGCGAAAATGAGATATTAGCCTATATGGTTGCATATTTGATAAATGAGAAGGTTGAATATGTTCCTTGATTTAAAGCATGATTTGTGAACCTATTTGGTTATGTATTCGGTAAAATGAAAGTATTAGAATGACCCTTGTGCAAAAATGAGATTGTAAATGTTTGATAAATATGAAGGTTGAACTTGTGCCTCGATGTCCATTGATGCGAAACATGATATTTGTACCTATTTGGTTCTAAATTTGGTAAATATAAAGTATTGGGATGACCCTTGTCGCGAAAATGAGATATTAGCCTATATGGTTGCAAATTTGATAAATGGGAAGGTTGAATTTGTCCCTTGATTTAAAGCATGATTTGTGAACCTATTTGGTTATGTATTCGGTAAAATGAAAGCATTAGAATGACCCTTGTGCAAAAATGAGATTGTAGCCTATATGTTTACATGTTTGATAAATATGAAGGTTGAGCTTGTCCCTCGATGTCTCTTGGGGCGAAACATGATATTTGAACCTATTTGGTTCTAAATTTGGTAAATATAAAGTATAGGGATGACCCTTGTTGCGAAAAAAGAGATATGACCCTATATGGTTGCAAATTTGATAAATGGGAAGGTTGAATTTGTCCCTTGATTTAAAGCATGATTTGTGAACCTATTTGGTTATGTATTCGGTAAAATGAAAGTATTAGAATGACCCTTGTGCAAAAATGAGATTGTAGCCTATATGGTTACATGTTTGATAAATATGAAGGTTGAACTTGTCCCTCGATGTCCATTGATGCGAAACATGATATTTGTACCTATTTGGTTCTAAATTCGGTAAATATAAAGTATTGGGATGACCCTTGTCGCGAAAATGAGATATTAGCCTATATGGTTGCAAATTTGATAAATGGGAAGGTTGAATTTGTCCCTTGATTTAAAGCATGATTTGTGAACCTATTTGGTTATGTATTCGGTAATCTGAAAGTATTAGAATGACCCTTGTGCAAAAATGAGATTGTAGCCTATATGGTTACATGTTTGATAAATATGAAGGTTGAGCTTGTCCCTCGATGTCCCTTGATGCGAAACATGATATTTGAACCTATTTGGTTCTAAATTCGGTAAATAAGAAGTATTGGGATGACCCTTGTCGCGAAAATGAGATATTAGCCTATATGGTTGCAAATTTGATAAATGGGAAGGTTGAATTTGTCCCTTGATTTAAAGCATGATTTGTGAACCTATTTGGTTATGTATTCGGTAAAATGAAAGCATTAGAATGACCCTTGTGCAAAAATGAGATTGTAGCCTATATGTTTACATGTTTGATAAATATGAAGGTTGAGCTTGTCCCTCGATGTCTCTTGGGGCGAAACATGATATTTGAACCTATTTGGTTCTAAATTTTGTAAATATAAAGTATAGGGATGACCCTTGTTGCGAAAAAAGAGATATGACCCTATATGGTTGCAAATTTGATAAATGGGAAGGTTGAATTTGTCCCTTGATTTAAAGCATGATTTGTGAACCTATTTGGTTATGTATTCGGTAAAATGAAAGTATTAGAATGACCCTTGTGCAAAAATGAGATTGTAGCCTATATGGTTACATGTTTGATAAATATGAAGGTTGAGCTTGTCCCTCGATGTCCCTTGATGCGAAACATGATATTTGAACCTATTTGGTTCTAAATTCGGTAAATATGAAGTATTGGGATGACCCTTGTCGCGAAAATGAGATATTAGCCTATATGGTTGCATATTTGATAAATGAGAAGGTTGAATATGTTCCTTGATTTAAAGCATGATTTGTGAACCTATTTGGTTATGTATTCGGTAAAATGAAAGTATTAGAATGACCCTTGTGCAAAAATGAGATTGTAAATGTTTGATAAATATGAAGGTTGAACTTGTGCCTCGATGTCCATTGATGCGAAACATGATATTTGTACCTATTTGGTTCTAAATTCGGTAAATATAAAGTATTGGGATGACCCTTGTCGCGAAAATGAGATATGACCCTATATGGTTGCAAATTTGATAAATGGGAAGGTTGAATTTGTCCCTTGATTTAAAGCATGATTTGTGAACCTATTTGGTTATGTATTCGGTAAAATGAAAATATTAGAATGACCCTTGTGCAAAAATGAGATTGTAGCCTATATGGTTACATGTTTGATAAATATGAAGGTTGAACTTGTCCCTCGATGTCCATTGATGCGAAACATGATATTTGTACCTATTTGGTTCTAAATTCGGTAAATATAAAGTATTGGGATGACCCTTGTCGCGAAAATGAGATATTAGCCTATATGGTTGCAAATTTGATAAATGGGAAGGTTGAATTTGTCCCTTGATTTAAAGCATGATTTGTGAACCTATTTGGTTATGTATTCAGTAAAATGAAAGCATTAGAATGACCCTTGTGCAAAAATGAGATTGTAGCCTATATGGTTACATGTTATTCGGTAAATATAAAGTATTGTGGATGACCCTTGTTGCGAAAAAGAGATATTAGCCTATATGATTGCAAATTTGATAAATGTGAAGGTTGAATTTGTCCCTTGATTTAAATCATGATTTGTGAACCTATTTGGTTATGTATTCGGTAAAATGAAAGCATTAGAATGACCCTTGTGCAAAAATGAGATTGTAGCCTATATGTTTACATGTTTGATAAATATGAAGGTTGAGCTTGTCCCTCGATGTCTCTTAGGGCGAAACATGATATTTGAACCTATTTGGTTCTAAATTCGGTAAATATAAAGTATAGGGATGACCCTTGTTGCGAAAAAAGAGATATGACCCTATATGGTTGCAAATTTGATAAATGGGAAGGTTGAATTTGTCCCTTGATTTAAAGCATGATTTGTGAACCTATTTGGTTATGTATTCGGTAAAATGAAAATATTAGAATGACCCTTGTGCAAAAATGAGATTGTAGCCTATATGGTTACATGTTTGATAAATATGAAGGTTGAACTTGTCCCTCGATGTCCATTGATGCGAAACATGATATTTGTACCTATTTGGTTCTAAATTCGGTAAATATAAAGTATTGGGATGACCCTTGTCGCGAAAATGAGATATTAGCCTATATGGTTGCAAATTTGATAAATGGGAAGGTTGAATTTGTCCCTTGATTTAAAGCATGATTTGTGAACCTATTTGGTTATGTATTCGGTAATCTGAAAGTATTAGAATGACCCTTGTGCAAAAATGAGATTGTAGCCTATATGGTTACATGTTTGATAAATATGAAGGTTGAGCTTGTCCCTCGATGTCCCTTGATGCGAAACATGATATTTGAACCTATTTGGTTCTAAATTCGGTAAATATGAAGTATTGGGATGACCCTTGTCGCGAAAATGAGATATTAGCCTATATGGTTGCATATTTGATAAATGAGAAGGTTGAATATGTTCCTTGATTTAAAGCATGATTTGTGAACCTATTTGGTTATGTATTCGGTAAAATGAAAGTATTAGAATGACCCTTGTGCAAAAATGAGATTGTAAATGTTTGATAAATATGAAGGTTGAACTTGTGCCTCGATGTCCATTGATGCGAAACATGATATTTGTACCTATTTGGTTCTAAATTCGGTAAATATAAAGTATTGGGATGACCCTTGTCGCGAAAATGAGATATTAGCCTATATGGTTGCAAATTTGATAAATGGGAAGGTTGAATTTGTCCCTTGATTTAAAGCATGATTTGTGAACCTATTTGGTTATGTATTCGGTAAAATGAAAGCATTAGAATGACCCTTGTGCAAAAATGAGATTGTAGCCTATATGTTTACATGTTTGATAAATATGAAGGTTGAGCTTGTCCCTCGATGTCTCTTGGGGCGAAACATGATATTTGAACCTATTTGGTTCTAAATTTGGTAAATATAAAGTATAGGGATGACCCTTGTTGCGAAAAAAGAGATATGACCCTATATGGTTGCAAATTTGATAAATGGGAAGGTTGAATTTGTCCCTTGATTTAAAGCATGATTTGTGAACCTATTTGGTTATGTATTCGGTAAAATGAAAGTATTAGAATGACCCTTGTGCAAAAATGAGATTGTAGCCTATATGGTTACATGTTTGATAAATATGAAGGTTGAACTTGTCCCTCGATGTCCATTGATGCGAAACATGATATTTGTACCTATTTGGTTCTAAATTCGGTAAATATAAAGTATTGGGATGACCCTTGTCGCGAAAATGAGATATTAGCCTATATGGTTGCAAATTTGATAAATGGGAAGGTTGAATTTGTCCCTTGATTTAAAGCATGATTTGTGAACCTATTTGGTTATGTATTCGGTAATCTGAAAGTATTAGAATGACCCTTGTGCAAAAATGAGATTGTAGCCTATATGGTTACATGTTTGATAAATATGAAGGTTGAGCTTGTCCCTCGATGTCCCTTGATGCGAAACATGATATTTGAACCTATTTGGTTCTAAATTCGGTAAATAAGAAGTATTGGGATGACCCTTGTCGCGAAAATGAGATATTAGCCTATATGGTTGCAAATTTGATAAATGGGAAGGTTGAATTTGTCCCTTGATTTAAAGCATGATTTGTGAACCTATTTGGTTATGTATTCGGTAAAATGAAAGCATTAGAATGACCCTTGTGCAAAAATGAGATTGTAGCCTATATGTTTACATGTTTGATAAATATGAAGGTTGAGCTTGTCCCTCGATGTCTCTTGGGGCGAAACATGATATTTGAACCTATTTGGTTCTAAATTTTGTAAATATAAAGTATAGGGATGACCCTTGTTGCGAAAAAAGAGATATGACCCTATATGGTTGCAAATTTGATAAATGGGAAGGTTGAATTTGTCCCTTGATTTAAAGCATGATTTGTGAACCTATTTGGTTATGTATTCGGTAAAATGAAAGTATTAGAATGACCCTTGTGCAAAAATGAGATTGTAGCCTATATGGTTACATGTTTGATAAATATGAAGGTTGAACTTGTCCCTCGATGTCCATTGATGCGAAACATGATATTTGTACCTATTTGGTTCTAAATTCGGTAAATATAAAGTATTGGGATGACCCTTGTCGCGAAAATGAGATATTAGCCTATATGGTTGCAAATTTGATAAATGGGAAGGTTGAATTTGTCCCTTGATTTAAAGCATGATTTGTGAACCTATTTGGTTATGTATTCGGTAATCTGAAAGTATTAGAATGACCCTTGTGCAAAAATGAGATTGTAGCCTATATGGTTACATGTTTGATAAATATGAAGGTTGAGCTTGTCCCTCGATGTCCCTTGATGCGAAACATGATATTTGAACCTATTTGGTTCTAAATTCGGTAAATATGAAGTATTGGGATGACCCTTGTCGCGAAAATGAGATATTAGCCTATATGGTTGCATATTTGATAAATGAGAAGGTTGAATATGTTCCTTGATTTAAAGCATGATTTGTGAACCTATTTGGTTATGTATTCGGTAAAATGAAAGTATTAGAATGACCCTTGTGCAAAAATGAGATTGTAAATGTTTGATAAATATGAAGGTTGAACTTGTGCCTCGATGTCCATTGATGCGAAACATGATATTTGTACCTATTTGGTTCTAAATTCGGTAAATATAAAGTATTGGGATGACCCTTGTCGCGAAAATGAGATATTAGCCTATATGGTTGCAAATTTGATAAATGGGAAGGTTGAATTTGTCCCTTGATTTAAAGCATGATTTGTGAACCTATTTGGTTATGTATTCGGTAAAATGAAAGCATTAGAATGACCCTTGTGCAAAAATGAGATTGTAGCCTATATGTTTACATGTTTGATAAATATGAAGGTTGAGCTTGTCCCTCGATGTCTCTTGGGGCGAAACATGATATTTGAACCTATTTGGTTCTAAATTTGGTAAATATAAAGTATAGGGATGACCCTTGTTGCGAAAAAAGAGATATGACCCTATATGGTTGCAAATTTGATAAATGGGAAGGTTGAATTTGTCCCTTGATTTAAAGCATGATTTGTGAACCTATTTGGTTATGTATTCGGTAAAATGAAAGTATTAGAATGACCCTTGTGGAAAAATGAGATTGTAGCCTATATGGTTACATGTTTGATAAATATGAAGGTTGAACTTGTCCCTCGATGTCCATTGATGCGAAACATGATATTTGTACCTATTTGGTTCTAAATTCGGTAAATATAAAGTATTGGGATGACCCTTGTCGCGAAAATGAGATATTAGCCTATATGGTTGCAAATTTGATAAATGGGAAGGTTGAATTTGTCCCTTGATTTAAAGCATGATTTGTGAACCTATTTGGTTATGTATTCGGTAATCTGAAAGTATTAGAATGACCCTTGTGCAAAAATGAGATTGTAGCCTATATGGTTACATGTTTGATAAATATGAAGGTTGAGCTTGTCCCTCGATGTCCCTTGATGCGAAACATGATATTTGAACCTATTTGGTTCTAAATTCGGTAAATAAGAAGTATTGGGATGACCCTTGTCGCGAAAATGAGATATTAGCCTATATGGTTGCAAATTTGATAAATGGGAAGGTTGAATTTGTCCCTTGATTTAAAGCATGATTTGTGAACCTATTTGGTTATGTATTCGGTAAAATGAAAGCATTAGAATGACCCTTGTGCAAAAATGAGATTGTAGCCTATATGTTTACATGTTTGATAAATATGAAGGTTGAGC
Source organism: Medicago lupulina (assembly GCA_958299785.1). Lineage (NCBI taxonomy): Eukaryota > Viridiplantae > Streptophyta > Magnoliopsida > Fabales > Fabaceae > Medicago > Medicago lupulina. Next base: position 47,958,192 of record OY283139.1, on the reverse strand, counting down.
TTGTCCCTCGATGTCTCTTGGGGCGAAACATGATATTTGAACCTATTTGGTTCTAAATTTGGTAAATATAAAGTATAGGGATGACCCTTGTTGCGAAAAAAGAGATATGACCCTATATGGTTGCAAATTTGATAAATGGGAAGGTTGAATTTGTCCCTTGATTTAAAGCATGATTTGTGAACCTATTTGGTTATGTATTCGGTAAAATGAAAGTATTAGAATGACCCTTGTGCAAAAATGAGATTGTAGCCTATATGGTTACATGTTTGATAAATATGAAGGTTGAACTTGTCCCTCGATGTCCATTGATGCGAAACATGATATTTGTACCTATTTGGTTCTAAATTCGGTAAATATAAAGTATTGGGATGACCCTTGTCGCGAAAATGAGATATTAGCCTATATGGTTGCAAATTTGATAAATGGGAAGGTTGAATTTGTCCCTTGATTTAAAGCATGATTTGTGAACCTATTTGGTTATGTATTCGGTAATCTGAAAGTATTAGAATGACCCTTGTGCAAAAATGAGATTGTAGCCTATATGGTTACATGTTTGATAAATATGAAGGTTGAGCTTGTCCCTCGATGTCCCTTGATGCGAAACATGATATTTGAACCTATTTGGTTCTAAATTCGGTAAATATGAAGTATTGGGATGACCCTTGTCGCGAAAATGAGATATTAGCCTATATGGTTGCATATTTGATAAATGAGAAGGTTGAATATGTTCCTTGATTTAAAGCATGATTTGTGAACCTATTTGGTTATGTATTCGGTAAAATGAAAGTATTAGAATGACCCTTGTGCAAAAATGAGATTGTAAATGTTTGATAAATATGAAGGTTGAACTTGTGCCTCGATGTCCATTGATGCGAAACATGATATTTGTACCTATTTGGTTCTAAATTCGGTAAATATAAAGTATTGGGATGACCCTTGTCGCGAAAATGAGATATGACCCTATATGGTTGCAAATTTGATAAATGGGAAGGTTGAATTTGTCCCTTGATTTAAAGCATGATTTGTGAACCTATTTGGTTATGTATTCGGTAAAATGAAAATATTAGAATGACCCTTGTGCAAAAATGAGATTGTAGCCTATATGGTTACATGTTTGATAAATATGAAGGTTGAACTTGTCCCTCGATGTCCATTGATGCGAAACATGATATTTGTACCTATTTGGTTCTAAATTCGGTAAATATAAAGTATTGGGATGACCCTTGTCGCGAAAATGAGATATTAGCCTATATGGTTGCAAATTTGATAAATGGGAAGGTTGAATTTGTCCCTTGATTTAAAGCATGATTTGTGAACCTATTTGGTTATGTATTCAGTAAAATGAAAGCATTAGAATGACCCTTGTGCAAAAATGAGATTGTAGCCTATATGGTTACATGTTATTCGGTAAATATAAAGTATTGTGGATGACCCTTGTTGCGAAAAAGAGATATTAGCCTATATGATTGCAAATTTGATAAATGTGAAGGTTGAATTTGTCCCTTGATTTAAATCATGATTTGTGAACCTATTTGGTTATGTATTCGGTAAAATGAAAGCATTAGAATGACCCTTGTGCAAAAATGAGATTGTAGCCTATATGTTTACATGTTTGATAAATATGAAGGTTGAGCTTGTCCCTCGATGTCTCTTAGGGCGAAACATGATATTTGAACCTATTTGGTTCTAAATTCGGTAAATATAAAGTATAGGGATGACCCTTGTTGCGAAAAAAGAGATATGACCCTATATGGTTGCAAATTTGATAAATGGGAAGGTTGAATTTGTCCCTTGATTTAAAGCATGATTTGTGAACCTATTTGGTTATGTATTCGGTAAAATGAAAATATTAGAATGACCCTTGTGCAAAAATGAGATTGTAGCCTATATGGTTACATGTTTGATAAATATGAAGGTTGAACTTGTCCCTCGATGTCCATTGATGCGAAACATGATATTTGTACCTATTTGGTTCTAAATTCGGTAAATATAAAGTATTGGGATGACCCTTGTCGCGAAAATGAGATATTAGCCTATATGGTTGCAAATTTGATAAATGGGAAGGTTGAATTTGTCCCTTGATTTAAAGCATGATTTGTGAACCTATTTGGTTATGTATTCGGTAATCTGAAAGTATTAGAATGACCCTTGTGCAAAAATGAGATTGTAGCCTATATGGTTACATGTTTGATAAATATGAAGGTTGAGCTTGTCCCTCGATGTCCCTTGATGCGAAACATGATATTTGAACCTATTTGGTTCTAAATTCGGTAAATATGAAGTATTGGGATGACCCTTGTCGCGAAAATGAGATATTAGCCTATATGGTTGCATATTTGATAAATGAGAAGGTTGAATATGTTCCTTGATTTAAAGCATGATTTGTGAACCTATTTGGTTATGTATTCGGTAAAATGAAAGTATTAGAATGACCCTTGTGCAAAAATGAGATTGTAAATGTTTGATAAATATGAAGGTTGAACTTGTGCCTCGATGTCCATTGATGCGAAACATGATATTTGTACCTATTTGGTTCTAAATTCGGTAAATATAAAGTATTGGGATGACCCTTGTCGCGAAAATGAGATATGACCCTATATGGTTGCAAATTTGATAAATGGGAAGGTTGAATTTGTCCCTTGATTTAAAGCATGATTTGTGAACCTATTTGGTTATGTATTCGGTAAAATGAAAATATTAGAATGACCCTTGTGCAAAAATGAGATTGTAGCCTATATGGTTACATGTTTGATAAATATGAAGGTTGAACTTGTCCCTCGATGTCCATTGATGCGAAACATGATATTTGTACCTATTTGGTTCTAAATTCGGTAAATATAAAGTATTGGGATGACCCTTGTCGCGAAAATGAGATATTAGCCTATATGGTTGCAAATTTGATAAATGGGAAGGTTGAATTTGTCCCTTGATTTAAAGCATGATTTGTGAACCTATTTGGTTATGTATTCAGTAAAATGAAAGCATTAGAATGACCCTTGTGCAAAAATGAGATTGTAGCCTATATGGTTACATGTTATTCGGTAAATATAAAGTATTGTGGATGACCCTTGTTGCGAAAAAGAGATATTAGCCTATATGATTGCAAATTTGATAAATGTGAAGGTTGAATTTGTCCCTTGATTTAAATCATGATTTGTGAACCTATTTGGTTATGTATTCGGTAAAATGAAAGCATTAGAATGACCCTTGTGCAAAAATGAGATTGTAGCCTATATGTTTACATGTTTGATAAATATGAAGGTTGAGCTTGTCCCTCGATGTCTCTTAGGGCGAAACATGATATTTGAACCTATTTGGTTCTAAATTCGGTAAATATAAAGTATAGGGATGACCCTTGTTGCGAAAAAAGAGATATGACCCTATATGGTTGCAAATTTGATAAATGGGAAGGTTGAATTTGTCCCTTGATTTAAAGCATGATTTGTGAACCTATTTGGTTATGTATTCGGTAAAATGAAAATATTAGAATGACCCTTGTGCAAAAATGAGATTGTAGCCTATATGGTTACATGTTTGATAAATATGAAGGTTGAACTTGTCCCTCGATGTCCATTGATGCGAAACATGATATTTGTACCTATTTGGTTCTAAATTCGGTAAATATAAAGTATTGGGATGACCCTTGTCGCGAAAATGAGATATTAGCCTATATGGTTGCAAATTTGATAAATGGGAAGGTTGAATTTGTCCCTTGATTTAAAGCATGATTTGTGAACCTATTTGGTTATGTATTCGGTAATCTGAAAGTATTAGAATGACCCTTGTGCAAAAATGAGATTGTAGCCTATATGGTTACATGTTTGATAAATATGAAGGTTGAGCTTGTCCCTCGATGTCCCTTGATGCGAAACATGATATTTGAACCTATTTGGTTCTAAATTCGGTAAATATGAAGTATTGGGATGACCCTTGTCGCGAAAATGAGATATTAGCCTATATGGTTGCATATTTGATAAATGAGAAGGTTGAATATGTTCCTTGATTTAAAGCATGATTTGTGAACCTATTTGGTTATGTATTCGGTAAAATGAAAGTATTAGAATGACCCTTGTGCAAAAATGAGATTGTAAATGTTTGATAAATATGAAGGTTGAACTTGTGCCTCGATGTCCATTGATGCGAAACATGATATTTGTACCTATTTGGTTCTAAATTCGGTAAATATAAAGTATTGGGATGACCCTTGTCGCGAAAATGAGATATTAGCCTATATGGTTGCAAATTTGATAAATGGGAAGGTTGAATTTGTCCCTTGATTTAAAGCATGATTTGTGAACCTATTTGGTTATGTATTCGGTAAAATGAAAGCATTAGAATGACCCTTGTGCAAAAATGAGATTGTAGCCTATATGTTTACATGTTTGATAAATATGAAGGTTGAGCTTGTCCCTCGATGTCTCTTGGGGCGAAACATGATATTTGAACCTATTTGGTTCTAAATTTGGTAAATATAAAGTATAGGGATGACCCTTGTTGCGAAAAAAGAGATATGACCCTATATGGTTGCAAATTTGATAAATGGGAAGGTTGAATTTGTCCCTTGATTTAAAGCATGATTTGTGAACCTATTTGGTTATGTATTCGGTAAAATGAAAGTATTAGAATGACCCTTGTGCAAAAATGAGATTGTAGCCTATATGGTTACATGTTTGATAAATATGAAGGTTGAACTTGTCCCTCGATGTCCATTGATGCGAAACATGATATTTGTACCTATTTGGTTCTAAATTCGGTAAATATAAAGTATTGGGATGACCCTTGTCGCGAAAATGAGATATTAGCCTATATGGTTGCAAATTTGATAAATGGGAAGGTTGAATTTGTCCCTTGATTTAAAGCATGATTTGTGAACCTATTTGGTTATGTATTCGGTAATCTGAAAGTATTAGAATGACCCTTGTGCAAAAATGAGATTGTAGCCTATATGGTTACATGTTTGATAAATATGAAGGTTGAGCTTGTCCCTCGATGTCCCTTGATGCGAAACATGATATTTGAACCTATTTGGTTCTAAATTCGGTAAATAAGAAGTATTGGGATGACCCTTGTCGCGAAAATGAGATATTAGCCTATATGGTTGCAAATTTGATAAATGGGAAGGTTGAATTTGTCCCTTGATTTAAAGCATGATTTGTGAACCTATTTGGTTATGTATTCGGTAAAATGAAAGCATTAGAATGACCCTTGTGCAAAAATGAGATTGTAGCCTATATGTTTACATGTTTGATAAATATGAAGGTTGAGCTTGTCCCTCGATGTCTCTTGGGGCGAAACATGATATTTGAACCTATTTGGTTCTAAATTTTGTAAATATAAAGTATAGGGATGACCCTTGTTGCGAAAAAAGAGATATGACCCTATATGGTTGCAAATTTGATAAATGGGAAGGTTGAATTTGTCCCTTGATTTAAAGCATGATTTGTGAACCTATTTGGTTATGTATTCGGTAAAATGAAAGTATTAGAATGACCCTTGTGCAAAAATGAGATTGTAGCCTATATGGTTACATGTTTGATAAATATGAAGGTTGAACTTGTCCCTCGATGTCCATTGATGCGAAACATGATATTTGTACCTATTTGGTTCTAAATTCGGTAAATATAAAGTATTGGGATGACCCTTGTCGCGAAAATGAGATATTAGCCTATATGGTTGCAAATTTGATAAATGGGAAGGTTGAATTTGTCCCTTGATTTAAAGCATGATTTGTGAACCTATTTGGTTATGTATTCGGTAATCTGAAAGTATTAGAATGACCCTTGTGCAAAAATGAGATTGTAGCCTATATGGTTACATGTTTGATAAATATGAAGGTTGAGCTTGTCCCTCGATGTCCCTTGATGCGAAACATGATATTTGAACCTATTTGGTTCTAAATTCGGTAAATATGAAGTATTGGGATGACCCTTGTCGCGAAAATGAGATATTAGCCTATATGGTTGCATATTTGATAAATGAGAAGGTTGAATATGTTCCTTGATTTAAAGCATGATTTGTGAACCTATTTGGTTATGTATTCGGTAAAATGAAAGTATTAGAATGACCCTTGTGCAAAAATGAGATTGTAAATGTTTGATAAATATGAAGGTTGAACTTGTGCCTCGATGTCCATTGATGCGAAACATGATATTTGTACCTATTTGGTTCTAAATTCGGTAAATATAAAGTATTGGGATGACCCTTGTCGCGAAAATGAGATATTAGCCTATATGGTTGCAAATTTGATAAATGGGAAGGTTGAATTTGTCCCTTGATTTAAAGCATGATTTGTGAACCTATTTGGTTATGTATTCGGTAAAATGAAAGCATTAGAATGACCCTTGTGCAAAAATGAGATTGTAGCCTATATGTTTACATGTTTGATAAATATGAAGGTTGAGCTTGTCCCTCGATGTCTCTTGGGGCGAAACATGATATTTGAACCTATTTGGTTCTAAATTTGGTAAATATAAAGTATAGGGATGACCCTTGTTGCGAAAAAAGAGATATGACCCTATATGGTTGCAAATTTGATAAATGGGAAGGTTGAATTTGTCCCTTGATTTAAAGCATGATTTGTGAACCTATTTGGTTATGTATTCGGTAAAATGAAAGTATTAGAATGACCCTTGTGGAAAAATGAGATTGTAGCCTATATGGTTACATGTTTGATAAATATGAAGGTTGAACTTGTCCCTCGATGTCCATTGATGCGAAACATGATATTTGTACCTATTTGGTTCTAAATTCGGTAAATATAAAGTATTGGGATGACCCTTGTCGCGAAAATGAGATATTAGCCTATATGGTTGCAAATTTGATAAATGGGAAGGTTGAATTTGTCCCTTGATTTAAAGCATGATTTGTGAACCTATTTGGTTATGTATTCGGTAATCTGAAAGTATTAGAATGACCCTTGTGCAAAAATGAGATTGTAGCCTATATGGTTACATGTTTGATAAATATGAAGGTTGAGCTTGTCCCTCGATGTCCCTTGATGCGAAACATGATATTTGAACCTATTTGGTTCTAAATTCGGTAAATAAGAAGTATTGGGATGACCCTTGTCGCGAAAATGAGATATTAGCCTATATGGTTGCAAATTTGATAAATGGGAAGGTTGAATTTGTCCCTTGATTTAAAGCATGATTTGTGAACCTATTTGGTTATGTATTCGGTAAAATGAAAGCATTAGAATGACCCTTGTGCAAAAATGAGATTGTAGCCTATATGTTTACATGTTTGATAAATATGAAGGTTGAGCTTGTCCCTCGATGTCTCTTGGGGCGAAACATGATATTTGAACCTATTTGGTTCTAAATTTGGTAAATATAAAGTATAGGGATGACCCTTGTTGCGAAAAAAGAGATATGACCCTATATGGTTGCAAATTTGATAAATGGGAAGGTTGAATTTGTCCCTTGATTTAAAGCATGATTTGTGAACCTATTTGGTTATGTATTCGGTAAAATGAAAGTATTAGAATGACCCTTGTGCAAAAATGAGATTGTAGCCTATATGGTTACATGTTTGATAAATATGAAGGTTGAACTTGTCCCTCGATGTCCATTGATGCGAAACATGATATTTGTACCTATTTGGTTCTAAATTCGGTAAATAAGAAGTATTGGGATGACCCTTGTCGCGAAAATGAGATATTAGCCTATATGGTTGCAAATTTGATAAATGGGAAGGTTGAATTTGTCCCTTGATTTAAAGCATGATTTGTGAACCTATTTGGTTATGTATTCGGTAAAATGAAAGCATTAGAATGACCCTTGTGCAAAAATGAGATTGTAGCCTATATGTTTACATGTTTGATAAATATGAAGGTTGAGCTTGTCCCTCGATGTCTCTTGGGGCGAAACATGATATTTGAACCTATTTGGTTCTAAATTTTGTAAATATAAAGTATAGGGATGACCCTTGTTGCGAAAAAAGAGATATGACCCTATATGGTTGCAAATTTGATAAATGGGAAGGTTGAATTTGTCCCTTGATTTAAAGCATGATTTGTGAACCTATTTGGTTATGTATTCGGTAAAATGAAAGTATTAGAATGACCCTTGTGCAAAAATGAGATTGTAGCCTATATGGTTACATGTTTGATAAATATGAAGGTTGAACTTGTCCCTCGATGTCCATTGATGCGAAACATGATATTTGTACCTATTTGGTTCTAAATTCGGTAAATATAAAGTATTGGGATGACCCTTGTCGCGAAAATGAGATATTAGCCTATATGGTTGCAAATTTGATAAATGGGAAGGTTGAATTTGTCCCTTGATTTAAAGCATGATTTGTGAACCTATTTGGTTATGTATTCGGTAATCTGAAAGTATTAGAATGACCCTTGTGCAAAAATGAGATTGTAGCCTATATGGTTACATGTTTGATAAATATGAAGGTTGAGCTTGTCCCTCGATGTCCCTTGATGCGAAACATGATATTTGAACCTATTTGGTTCTAAATTCGGTAAATATGAAGTATTGGGATGACCCTTGTCGCGAAAATGAGATATTAGCCTATATGGTTGCATATTTGATAAATGAGAAGGTTGAATATGTTCCTTGATTTAAAGCATGATTTGTGAACCTATTTGGTTATGTATTCGGTAAAATGAAAGTATTAGAATGACCCTTGTGCAAAAATGAGATTGTAAATGTTTGATAAATATGAAGGTTGAACTTGTGCCTCGATGTCCATTGATGCGAAACATGATATTTGTACCTATTTGGTTCTAAATTCGGTAAATATAAAGTATTGGGATGACCCTTGTCGCGAAAATGAGATATTAGCCTATATGGTTGCAAATTTGATAAATGGGAAGGTTGAATTTGTCCCTTGATTTAAAGCATGATTTGTGAACCTATTTGGTTATGTATTCGGTAAAATGAAAGCATTAGAATGACCCTTGTGCAAAAATGAGATTGTAGCCTATATGTTTACATGTTTGATAAATATGAAGGTTGAGCTTGTCCCTCGATGTCTCTTGGGGCGAAACATGATATTTGAACCTATTTGGTTCTAAATTTGGTAAATATAAAGTATAGGGATGACCCTTGTTGCGAAAAAAGAGATATGACCCTATATGGTTGCAAATTTGATAAATGGGAAGGTTGAATTTGTCCCTTGATTTAAAGCATGATTTGTGAACCTATTTGGTTATGTATTCGGTAAAATGAAAGTATTAGAATGACCCTTGTGGAAAAATGAGATTGTAGCCTATATGGTTACATGTTTGATAAATATGAAGGTTGAACTTGTCCCTCGATGTCCATTGATGCGAAACATGATATTTGTACCTATTTGGTTCTAAATTCGGTAAATATAAAGTATTGGGATGACCCTTGTCGCGAAAATGAGATATTAGCCTATATGGTTGCAAATTTGATAAATGGGAAGGTTGAATTTGTCCCTTGATTTAAAGCATGATTTGTGAACCTATTTGGTTATGTATTCGGTAATCTGAAAGTATTAGAATGACCCTTGTGCAAAAATGAGATTGTAGCCTATATGGTTACATGTTTGATAAATATGAAGGTTGAGCTTGTCCCTCGATGTCCCTTGATGCGAAACATGATATTTGAACCTATTTGGTTCTAAATTCGGTAAATAAGAAGTATTGGGATGACCCTTGTCGCGAAAATGAGATATTAGCCTATATGGTTGCAAATTTGATAAATGGGAAGGTTGAATTTGTCCCTTGATTTAAAGCATGATTTGTGAACCTATTTGGTTATGTATTCGGTAAAATGAAAGCATTAGAATGACCCTTGTGCAAAAATGAGATTGTAGCCTATATGTTTACATGTTTGATAAATATGAAGGTTGAGCTTGTCCCTCGATGTCTCTTGGGGCGAAACATGATATTTGAACCTATTTGGTTCTAAATTTGGTAAATATAAAGTATAGGGATGACCCTTGTTGCGAAAAAAGAGATATGACCCTATATGGTTGCAAATTTGATAAATGGGAAGGTTGAATTTGTCCCTTGATTTAAAGCATGATTTGTGAACCTATTTGGTTATGTATTCGGTAAAATGAAAGTATTAGAATGACCCTTGTGCAAAAATGAGATTGTAGCCTATATGGTTACATGTTTGATAAATATGAAGGTTGAACTTGTCCCTCGATGTCCATTGATGCGAAACATGATATTTGTACCTATTTGGTTCTAAATTCGGTAAATATAAAGTATTGGGATGACCCTTGTCGCGAAAATGAGATATTAGCCTATATGGTTGCAAATTTGATAAATGGGAAGGTTGAATTTGTCCCTTGATTTAAAGCATGATTTGTGAACCTATTTGGTTATGTATTCGGTAATCTGAAAGTATTAGAATGACCCTTGTGCAAAAATGAGATTGTAGCCTATATGGTTACATGTTTGATAAATATGAAGGTTGAGCTTGTCCCTCGATGTCCCTTGATGCGAAACATGATATTTGAACCTATTTGGTTCTAAATTCGGTAAATATGAAGTATTGGGATGACCCTTGTCGCGAAAATGAGATATTAGCCTATATGGTTGCATATTTGATAAATGAGAAGGTTGAATATGTTCCTTGATTTAAAGCATGATTTGTGAACCTATTTGGTTATGTATTCGGTAAAATGAAAGTATTAGAATGACCCTTGTGCAAAAATGAGATTGTAAATGTTTGATAAATATGAAGGTTGAACTTGTGCCTCGATGTCCATTGATGCGAAACATGATATTTGTACCTATTTGGTTCTAAATTCGGTAAATATAAAGTATTGGGATGACCCTTGTCGCGAAAATGAGATATTAGCCTATATGGTTGCAAATTTGATAAATGGGAAGGTTGAATTTGTCCCTTGATTTAAAGCATGATTTGTGAACCTATTTGGTTATGTATTCGGTAAAATGAAAGCATTAGAATGACCCTTGTGCAAAAATGAGATTGTAGCCTATATGTTTACATGTTTGATAAATATGAAGGTTGAGCTTGTCCCTCGATGTCTCTTGGGGCGAAACATGATATTTGAACCTATTTGGTTCTAAATTTGGTAAATATAAAGTATAGGGATGACCCTTGTTGCGAAAAAAGAGATATGACCCTATATGGTTGCAAATTTGATAAATGGGAAGGTTGAATTTGTCCCTTGATTTAAAGCATGATTTGTGAACCTATTTGGTTATGTATTCGGTAAAATGAAAGTATTAGAATGACCCTTGTGCAAAAATGAGATTGTAGCCTATATGGTTACATGTTTGATAAATATGAAGGTTGAACTTGTCCCTCGATGTCCATTGATGCGAAACATGATATTTGTACCTATTTGGTTCTAAATTCGGTAAATATAAAGTATTGGGATGACCCTTGTCGCGAAAATGAGATATTAGCCTATATGGTTGCAAATTTGATAAATGGGAAGGTTGAATTTGTCCCTTGATTTAAAGCATGATTTGTGAACCTATTTGGTTATGTATTCGGTAATCTGAAAGTATTAGAATGACCCTTGTGCAAAAATGAGATTGTAGCCTATATGGTTACATGTTTGATAAATATGAAGGTTGAGCTTGTCCCTCGATGTCCCTTGATGCGAAACATGATATTTGAACCTATTTGGTTCTAAATTCGGTAAATATGAAGTATTGGGATGACCCTTGTCGCGAAAATGAGATATTAGCCTATATGGTTGCATATTTGATAAATGAGAAGGTTGAATATGTTCCTTGATTTAAAGCATGATTTGTGAACCTATTTGGTTATGTATTCGGTAAAATGAAAGTATTAGAATGACCCTTGTGCAAAAATGAGATTGTAAATGTTTGATAAATATGAAGGTTGAACTTGTGCCTCGATGTCCATTGATGCGAAACATGATATTTGTACCTATTTGGTTCTAAATTCGGTAAATATAAAGTATTGGGATGACCCTTGTCGCGAAAATGAGATATTAGCCTATATGGTTGCAAATTTGATAAATGGGAAGGTTGAATTTGTCCCTTGATTTAAAGCATGATTTGTGAACCTATTTGGTTATGTATTCGGTAAAATGAAAGCATTAGAATGACCCTTGTGCAAAAATGAGATTGTAGCCTATATGTTTACATGTTTGATAAATATGAAGGTTGAGCTTGTCCCTCGATGTCTCTTGGGGCGAAACATGATATTTGAACCTATTTGGTTCTAAATTTGGTAAATATAAAGTATAGGGATGACCCTTGTTGCGAAAAAAGAGATATGACCCTATATGGTTGCAAATTTGATAAATGGGAAGGTTGAATTTGTCCCTTGATTTAAAGCATGATTTGTGAACCTATTTGGTTATGTATTCGGTAAAATGAAAGTATTAGAATGACCCTTGTGCAAAAATGAGATTGTAGCCTATATGGTTACATGTTTGATAAATATGAAGGTTGAACTTGTCCCTCGATGTCCATTGATGCGAAACATGATATTTGTACCTATTTGGTTCTAAATTCGGTAAATATAAAGTATTGGGATGACCCTTGTCGCGAAAATGAGATATTAGCCTATATGGTTGCAAATTTGATAAATGGGAAGGTTGAATTTGTCCCTTGATTTAAAGCATGATTTGTGAACCTATTTGGTTATGTATTCGGTAATCTGAAAGTATTAGAATGACCCTTGTGCAAAAATGAGATTGTAGCCTATATGGTTACATGTTTGATAAATATGAAGGTTGAGCTTGTCCCTCGATGTCCCTTGATGCGAAACATGATATTTGAACCTATTTGGTTCTAAATTCGGTAAATATGAAGTATTGGGATGACCCTTGTCGCGAAAATGAGATATTAGCCTATATGGTTGCATATTTGATAAATGAGAAGGTTGAATATGTTCCTTGATTTAAAGCATGATTTGTGAACCTATTTGGTTATGTATTCGGTAAAATGAAAGTATTAGAATGACCCTTGTGCAAAAATGAGATTGTAAATGTTTGATAAATATGAAGGTTGAACTTGTGCCTCGATGTCCATTGATGCGAAACATGATATTTGTACCTATTTGGTTCTAAATTCGGTAAATATAAAGTATTGGGATGACCCTTGTCGCGAAAATGAGATATTAGCCTATATGGTTGCAAATTTGATAAATGGGAAGGTTGAATTTGTCCCTTGATTTAAAGCATGATTTGTGAACCTATTTGGTTATGTATTCGGTAAAATGAAAGCATTAGAATGACCCTTGTGCAAAAATGAGATTGTAGCCTATATGTTTACATGTTTGATAAATATGAAGGTTGAGCTTGTCCCTCGATGTCTCTTGGGGCGAAACATGATATTTGAACCTATTTGGTTCTAAATTTGGTAAATATAAAGTATAGGGATGACCCTTGTTGCGAAAAAAGAGATATGACCCTATATGGTTGCAAATTTGATAAATGGGAAGGTTGAATTTGTCCCTTGATTTAAAGCATGATTTGTGAACCTATTTGGTTATGTATTCGGTAAAATGAAAGTATTAGAATGACCCTTGTGCAAAAATGAGATTGTAGCCTATATGGTTACATGTTTGATAAATATGAAGGTTGAACTTGTCCCTCGATGTCCATTGATGCGAAACATGATATTTGTACCTATTTGGTTCTAAATTCGGTAAATATAAAGTATTGGGATGACCCTTGTCGCGAAAATGAGATATTAGCCTATATGGTTGCAAATTTGATAAATGGGAAGGTTGAATTTGTCCCTTGATTTAAAGCATGATTTGTGAACCTATTTGGTTATGTATTCGGTAATCTGAAAGTATTAGAATGACCCTTGTGCAAAAATGAGATTGTAGCCTATATGGTTACATGTTTGATAAATATGAAGGTTGAGCTTGTCCCTCGATGTCCCTTGATGCGAAACATGATATTTGAACCTATTTGGTTCTAAATTCGGTAAATATGAAGTATTGGGATGACCCTTGTCGCGAAAATGAGATATTAGCCTATATGGTTGCATATTTGATAAATGAGAAGGTTGAATATGTTCCTTGATTTAAAGCATGATTTGTGAACCTATTTGGTTATGTATTCGGTAAAATGAAAGTATTAGAATGACCCTTGTGCAAAAATGAGATTGTAAATGTTTGATAAATATGAAGGTTGAACTTGTGCCTCGATGTCCATTGATGCGAAACATGATATTTGTACCTATTTGGTTCTAAATTCGGTAAATATAAAGTATTGGGATGACCCTTGTCGCGAAAATGAGATATTAGCCTATATGGTTGCAAATTTGATAAATGGGAAGGTTGAATTTGTCCCTTGATTTAAAGCATGATTTGTGAACCTATTTGGTTATGTATTCGGTAATCTGAAAGTATTAGAATGACCCTTGTGCAAAAATGAGATTGTAGCCTATATGGTTACATGTTTGATAAATATGAAGGTTGAGCTTGTCCCTCGATGTCCCTTGATGCGAAACATGATATTTGAACCTATTTGGTTCTAAATTCGGTAAATATGAAGTATTGGGATGACCCTTGTCGCGAAAATGAGATATTAGCCTATATGGTTGCATATTTGATAAATGAGAAGGTTGAATATGTTCCTTGATTTAAAGCATGATTTGTGAACCTATTTGGTTATGTATTCGGTAAAATGAAAGTATTAGAATGACCCTTGTGCAAAAATGAGATTGTAAATGTTTGATAAATATGAAGGTTGAACTTGTGCCTCGATGTCCATTGATGCGAAACATGATATTTGTACCTATTTGGTTCTAAATTCGGTAAATATAAAGTATTGGGATGACCCTTGTCGCGAAAATGAGATATTAGCCTATATGGTTGCAAATTTGATAAATGGGAAGGTTGAATTTGTCCCTTGATTTAAAGCATGATTTGTGAACCTATTTGGTTATGTATTCGGTAAAATGAAAGCATTAGAATGACCCTTGTGCAAAAATGAGATTGTAGCCTATATGTTTACATGTTTGATAAATATGAAGGTTGAGCTTGTCCCTCGATGTCTCTTGGGGCGAAACATGATATTTGAACCTATTTGGTTCTAAATTTGGTAAATATAAAGTATAGGGATGACCCTTGTTGCGAAAAAAGAGATATGACCCTATATGGTTGCAAATTTGATAAATGGGAAGGTTGAATTTGTCCCTTGATTTAAAGCATGATTTGTGAACCTATTTGGTTATGTATTCGGTAAAATGAAAGTATTAGAATGACCCTTGTGCAAAAATGAGATTGTAGCCTATATGGTTACATGTTTGATAAATATGAAGGTTGAACTTGTCCCTCGATGTCCATTGATGCGAAACATGATATTTGTACCTATTTGGTTCTAAATTCGGTAAATATAAAGTATTGGGATGACCCTTGTCGCGAAAATGAGATATTAGCCTATATGGTTGCAAATTTGATAAATGGGAAGGTTGAATTTGTCCCTTGATTTAAAGCATGATTTGTGAACCTATTTGGTTATGTATTCGGTAATCTGAAAGTATTAGAATGACCCTTGTGCAAAAATGAGATTGTAGCCTATATGGTTACATGTTTGATAAATATGAAGGTTGAGCTTGTCCCTCGATGTCCCTTGATGCGAAACATGATATTTGAACCTATTTGGTTCTAAATTCGGTAAATATGAAGTATTGGGATGACCCTTGTCGCGAAAATGAGATATTAGCCTATATGGTTGCATATTTGATAAATGAGAAGGTTGAATATGTTCCTTGATTTAAAGCATGATTTGTGAACCTATTTGGTTATGTATTCGGTAAAATGAAAGTATTAGAATGACCCTTGTGCAAAAATGAGATTGTAAATGTTTGATAAATATGAAGGTTGAACTTGTGCCTCGATGTCCATTGATGCGAAACATGATATTTGTACCTATTTGGTTCTAAATTCGGTAAATATAAAGTATTGGGATGACCCTTGTCGCGAAAATGAGATATTAGCCTATATGGTTGCAAATTTGATAAATGGGAAGGTTGAATTTGTCCCTTGATTTAAAGCATGATTTGTGAACCTATTTGGTTATGTATTCGGTAAAATGAAAGCATTAGAATGACCCTTGTGCAAAAATGAGATTGTAGCCTATATGTTTACATGTTTGATAAATATGAAGGTTGAGCTTGTCCCTCGATGTCTCTTGGGGCGAAACATGATATTTGAACCTATTTGGTTCTAAATTTGGTAAATATAAAGTATAGGGATGACCCTTGTTGCGAAAAAAGAGATATGACCCTATATGGTTGCAAATTTGATAAATGGGAAGGTTGAATTTGTCCCTTGATTTAAAGCATGATTTGTGAACCTATTTGGTTATGTATTCGGTAAAATGAAAGTATTAGAATGACCCTTGTGCAAAAATGAGATTGTAGCCTATATGGTTACATGTTTGATAAATATGAAGGTTGAACTTGTCCCTCGATGTCCATTGATGCGAAACATGATATTTGTACCTATTTGGTTCTAAATTCGGTAAATATAAAGTATTGGGATGACCCTTGTCGCGAAAATGAGATATTAGCCTATATGGTTGCAAATTTGATAAATGGGAAGGTTGAATTTGTCCCTTGATTTAAAGCATGATTTGTGAACCTATTTGGTTATGTATTCGGTAATCTGAAAGTATTAGAATGACCCTTGTGCAAAAATGAGATTGTAGCCTATATGGTTACATGTTTGATAAATATGAAGGTTGAGCTTGTCCCTCGATGTCCCTTGATGCGAAACATGATATTTGAACCTATTTGGTTCTAAATTCGGTAAATATGAAGTATTGGGATGACCCTTGTCGCGAAAATGAGATATTAGCCTATATGGTTGCATATTTGATAAATGAGAAGGTTGAATATGTTCCTTGATTTAAAGCATGATTTGTGAACCTATTTGGTTATGTATTCGGTAAAATGAAAGTATTAGAATGACCCTTGTGCAAAAATGAGATTGTAAATGTTTGATAAATATGAAGGTTGAACTTGTGCCTCGATGTCCATTGATGCGAAACATGATATTTGTACCTATTTGGTTCTAAATTCGGTAAATATAAAGTATTGGGATGACCCTTGTCGCGAAAATGAGATATTAGCCTATATGGTTGCAAATTTGATAAATGGGAAGGTTGAATTTGTCCCTTGATTTAAAGCATGATTTGTGAACCTATTTGGTTATGTATTCGGTAAAATGAAAGCATTAGAATGACCCTTGTGCAAAAATGAGATTGTAGCCTATATGTTTACATGTTTGATAAATATGAAGGTTGAGCTTGTCCCTCGATGTCTCTTGGGGCGAAACATGATATTTGAACCTATTTGGTTCTAAATTTGGTAAATATAAAGTATAGGGATGACCCTTGTTGCGAAAAAAGAGATATGACCCTATATGGTTGCAAATTTGATAAATGGGAAGGTTGAATTTGTCCCTTGATTTAAAGCATGATTTGTGAACCTATTTGGTTATGTATTCGGTAAAATGAAAGTATTAGAATGACCCTTGTGCAAAAATGAGATTGTAGCCTATATGGTTACATGTTTGATAAATATGAAGGTTGAACTTGTCCCTCGATGTCCATTGATGCGAAACATGATATTTGTACCTATTTGGTTCTAAATTCGGTAAATATAAAGTATTGGGATGACCCTTGTCGCGAAAATGAGATATTAGCCTATATGGTTGCAAATTTGATAAATGGGAAGGTTGAATTTGTCCCTTGATTTAAAGCATGATTTGTGAACCTATTTGGTTATGTATTCGGTAATCTGAAAGTATTAGAATGACCCTTGTGCAAAAATGAGATTGTAGCCTATATGGTTACATGTTTGATAAATATGAAGGTTGAGCTTGTCCCTCGATGTCCCTTGATGCGAAACATGATATTTGAACCTATTTGGTTCTAAATTCGGTAAATATGAAGTATTGGGATGACCCTTGTCGCGAAAATGAGATATTAGCCTATATGGTTGCATATTTGATAAATGAGAAGGTTGAATATGTTCCTTGATTTAAAGCATGATTTGTGAACCTATTTGGTTATGTATTCGGTAAAATGAAAGTATTAGAATGACCCTTGTGCAAAAATGAGATTGTAAATGTTTGATAAATATGAAGGTTGAACTTGTGCCTCGATGTCCATTGATGCGAAACATGATATTTGTACCTATTTGGTTCTAAATTCGGTAAATATAAAGTATTGGGATGACCCTTGTCGCGAAAATGAGATATTAGCCTATATGGTTGCAAATTTGATAAATGGGAAGGTTGAATTTGTCCCTTGATTTAAAGCATGATTTGTGAACCTATTTGGTTATGTATTCGGTAAAATGAAAGCATTAGAATGACCCTTGTGCAAAAATGAGATTGTAGCCTATATGTTTACATGTTTGATAAATATGAAGGTTGAGCTTGTCCCTCGATGTCTCTTGGGGCGAAACATGATATTTGAACCTATTTGGTTCTAAATTCGGTAAATATAAAGTATAGGGATGACCCTTGTTGCGAAAAAAGAGATATGACCCTATATGGTTGCAAATTTGATAAATGGGAAGGTTGAATTTGTCCCTTGATTTAAAGCATGATTTGTGAACCTATTTGGTTATGTATTCGGTAAAATGAAAGTATTAGAATGACCCTTGTGCAAAAATGAGATTGTAGCCTATATGGTTACATGTTTGATAAATATGAAGGTTGAACTTGTCCCTCGATGTCCATTGATGCGAAACATGATATTTGTACCTATTTGGTTCTAAATTCGGTAAATATAAAGTATTGGGATGACCCTTGTCGCGAAAATGAGATATTAGCCTATATGGTTGCAAATTTGATAAATGGGAAGGTTGAATTTGTCCCTTGATTTAAAGCATGATTTGTGAACCTATTTGGTTATGTATTCGGTAATCTGAAAGTATTAGAATGACCCTTGTGCAAAAATGAGATTGTAGCCTATATGGTTACATGTTTGATAAATATGAAGGTTGAGCTTGTCCCTCGATGTCCCTTGATGCGAAACATGATATTTGAACCTATTTGGTTCTAAATTCGGTAAATATGAAGTATTGGGATGACCCTTGTCGCGAAAATGAGATATTAGCCTATATGGTTGCATATTTGATAAATGAGAAGGTTGAATATGTTCCTTGATTTAAAGCATGATTTGTGAACCTATTTGGTTATGTATTCGGTAAAATGAAAGTATTAGAATGACCCTTGTGCAAAAATGAGATTGTAGCCTATATGGTTACATGTTTGATAAATATGAAGGTTGAACTTGTCCCTCGATGTCCATTGATGCGAAACATGATATTTGTACCTATTTGGTTCTAAATTCGGTAAATATAAAGTATTGGGATGACCCTTGTCGCGAAAATGAGATATTAGCCTATATGGTTGCAAATTTGATAAATGGGAAGGTTGAATTTGTCCCTTGATTTAAAGCATGATTTGTGAACCTATTTGGTTATGTATTCGGTAATCTGAAAGTATTAGAATGACCCTTGTGCAAAAATGAGATTGTAGCCTATATGGTTACATGTTTGATAAATATGAAGGTTGAGCTTGTCCCTCGATGTCCCTTGATGCGAAACATGATATTTGAACCTATTTGGTTCTAAATTCGGTAAATATGAAGTATTGGGATGACCCTTGTCGCGAAAATGAGATATTAGCCTATATGGTTGCATATTTGATAAATGAGAAGGTTGAATATGTTCCTTGATTTAAAGCATGATTTGTGAACCTATTTGGTTATGTATTCGGTAAAATGAAAGTATTAGAATGACCCTTGTGCAAAAATGAGATTGTAAATGTTTGATAAATATGAAGGTTGAACTTGTGCCTCGATGTCCATTGGTGCGAAACATGATATTTGTACCTATTTGGTTCTAAATTCGGTAAATATAAAGTATTGGGATGACCCTTGTCGCGAAAATGAGATATTAGCCTATATGGTTGCAAATTTGATAAATGGGAAGGTTGAATTTGTCCCTTGATTTAAAGCATGATTTGTGAACCTATTTGGTTATGTATTCGGTAAAATGAAAGCATTAGAATGACCCTTGTGCAAAAATGAGATTGTAGCCTATATGTTTACATGTTTGATAAATATGAAGGTTGAGCTTGTCCCTCGATGTCTCTTGGGGCGAAACATGATATTTGAACCTATTTGGTTCTAAATTCGGTAAATATAAAGTATAGGGATGACCCTTGTTGCGAAAAAAGAGATATGACCCTATATGGTTGCAAATTTGATAAATGGGAAGGTTGAATTTGTCCCTTGATTTAAAGCATGATTTGTGAACCTATTTGGTTATGTATTCGGTAAAATGAAAGTATTAGAATGACCCTTGTGCAAAAATGAGATTGTAGCCTATATGGTTACATGTTTGATAAATATGAAGGTTGAACTTGTCCCTCGATGTCCATTGATGCGAAACATGATATTTGTACCTATTTGGTTCTAAATTCGGTAAATATAAAGTATTGGGATAACCCTTGTCGCGAAAATGAGATATTAGCCTATATGGTTGCAAATTTGATAAATGGGAAGGTTGAATTTGTCCCTTGATTTAAAGCATGATTTGTGAACCTATTTGGTTATGTATTCGGTAATCTGAAAGTATTAGAATGACCCTTGTGCAAAAATGAGATTGTAGCCTATATGGTTACATGTTTGATAAATATGAAGGTTGAGCTTGTCCCTCGATGTCCCTTGATGCGAAACATGATATTTGAACCTATTTGGTTCTAAATTCGGTAAATATGAAGTATTGGGATGACCCATGTCGCGAAAATGAGATATTAGCCTATATGGTTACAAATTTGATAAATGTGAAGGTTGAATTTCTCCCTTGATTTAATGCATGATTTGTGAACCTCTTTGGTTGTGTATTTGATAAAATAAAAGTATTGGAATGACCCTTGCACAAAAATAAGATTTTGGCCTATGTGATTACAAGTTTGAGAAATAAGAAGGTTAACATTTCCCTTGATTTAAATCATGATATATGAATCTATTTGGTTTTGTATTCGATAAAATGAAAGTATTGGAACGACCCTTGGGTAAAAATGAGATTTTAGCCTATATGGTTATATGTTTGATATATGTATGTAGGTTGAGCTTGTCCCTCGACGTTCTTTGGTGCGAAAGATGTTATTTGAACCCTTTTGGTTCTAAATTTGGTAAATATAATGTATTGGGATGACCCTTGTCGCGAAAATGAGATATTAGCCTATATGGTTGCATATTTGATAAATGAGAAGGTTGAATATGTTCCTTGATTTAAAGCATGATTTGTGAACCTATTTGGTTATGTATTCGGTAAAATGAAAGTATTAGAATGACCCTTGTGCAAAAATGAGATTGTAAATGTTTGATAAATATGAAGGTTGAACTTGTGCCTCGATGTCCATTGATGCGAAACATGATATTTGTACCTATTTGGTTCTAAATTCGGTAAATATAAAGTATTGGGATGACCCTTGTCGCGAAAATGAGATATTAGCCTATATGGTTGCAAATTTGATAAATGGGAAGGTTGAATTTGTCCCTTGATTTAAAGCATGATTTGTGAACCTATTTGGTTATGTATTCGGTAAAATGAAAGCATTAGAATGACCCTTGTGCAAAAATGAGATTGTAGCCTATATGGTTACATGTTATTCGGTAAATATAAAGTATTGTGGATGACCCTTGTTGCGAAAAAGAGATATTAGCCTATATGGTTGCAAATTTGATAAATGTGAAGGTTGAATTTGTCCCTTGATTTAAATCATGATTTGTGAACCTATTTGGTTATGTATTCGGTAAAATGAAAGCATTAGAATGACCCTTGTGCAAAAATGAGATTGTAGCCTATATGTTTACATGTTTGATAAATATGAAGGTTGAGCTTGTCCCTCGATGTCTCTTGGGGCGAAACATGATATTTGAACCTATTTGGTTCTAAATTCGGTAAATATAAAGTATAGGGATGACCCTTGTTGCGAAAAAAGAGATATGACCCTATATGGTTGCAAATTTGATAAATGGGAAGGTTGAATTTGTCCCTTGATTTAAAGCATGATTTGTGAACCTATTTGGTTATGTATTCGGTAAAATGAAAATATTAGAATGACCCTTGTGCAAAAATGAGATTGTAGCCTATATGGTTACATGTTTGATAAATATGAAGGTTGAACTTGTCCCTCGATGTCCATTGATGCGAAACATGATATTTGTACCTATTTGGTTCTAAATTCGGTAAATATAAAGTATTGGGATGACCCTTGTCGCGAAAATGAGATATTAGCCTATATGGTTGCAAATTTGATAAATGGGAAGGTTGAATTTGTCCCTTGATTTAAAGCAAGATTTGTGAACCTATTTGGTTATGTATTCGGTAAAATGAAAATATTAGAATGACCCTTGTGCAAAAATGAGATTGTAGCCTATATGGTTACATGTTTGATAAATATGAAGGTTGAATTTGTCCCTCGATGTCCATTGATGCGAAACATGATATTTGTACCTGTTTGGTTCTAAATTCGGTAAATATAAAGTATTGGGATGACCCTTGTCGCGAAAATGAGATATTAGCCTATATGGTTGCAAATTTGATAAATGGGAAGGTTGAATTTGTCCCTTGATTTAAAGCATGATTTGTGAACCTATTTGGTTATGTATTCGGTAATCTGAAAGTATTAGAATGACCCTTGTGCAAAAATGAGATTGTAGCCTATATGGTTACATGTTTGATAAATATGAAGGTTGAGCTTGTCCCTCGATGTCCCTTGATGCGAAACATGATATTTGAACCTATTTGGTTCTAAATTCGGTAAATATGAAGTATTGGGATGACCCATGTCGCGAAAATGAGATATTAGCCTATATGGTTACAAATTTGATAAATGTGAAGGTTGAATTTCCCCCTTGATTTAATGCATGATTTGTGAACCTCTTTGGTTGTGTATTTGATAAAATAAAAGTATTGGAATGACCCTTGCACAAAAATGAGATTTTGGCCTATGTGATTACAAGTTTGAGAAATAAGAAGGTTAACATTTCCCTTGATTTAAATCATGATATATGAATCTATTTGGTATTGTATTCGTTAAAATGAAAGTATTGGAACGACCCATGGGTAAAAATGAGATTTTAGCCTATATGGTTATATGTTTGATATATGTATGTAGGTTGAGCTTGTCGCTCGACGTTCTTTGGTTCGAAAGATGTTATTTGAACCTTTTTGGTTCTAAATTTGGTAAATATAATGTATTGGGATGACCCTTGTCGCGAAAATGAGATATTAGCCTATATGGTTGCATATTTGATAAATGAGAAGGTTGAATATGTTCCTTGATTTAAAGCATGATTTGTGAACCTATTTGGTTATGTATTCGGCAAAATGAAAGTATTAGAATGACCCTTGTGGAAAAATGAGATTGTAGCCTATATGATTACATGTTTTGATAAATATGAAGGTTGAGCTTGTCCCTCGATGTCCCTTGATGCGAAAGATGTTATTTGAACCTTTTTGGTTCTAAATTTGGTAAATATAATGTATTGGGATGACCCTTGTCGCGAAAATGAGATATTAGCCTATATGGTTGCATATTTGATAAATGGGAAGGTTGAATATGTTCCTTGATTTAAAGCATGATTTGTGAACCTATTTGGTTATGTATTCGGCAAAATGAAAGTATTAGAATGACCCTTGTGGAAAAATGAGATTGTAGCCTATATGATTACATGTTTTGATAAATATGAAGGTTGAGCTTGTCCCTCGATGTCCCTTGATGCGAAAGATGTTATTTGAACCTTTTTGGTTCTAAATTTGGTAAATATAATGTATTGGGATGACCCTTGTCGCGAAAATGAGATATTAGCCTATATGGTTGCATATTTGATAAATGGGAAGGTTGAATATGTTCCTTGATTTAAAGCATGATTTGTGAACCTATTTGGTTATGTATTCGGCAAAATGAAAGTATTAGAATGACCCTTGTGGAAAAATGAGATTGTAGCCTATATGATTACATGTTTTGATAAATATGAAGGTTGAGCTTGTCCCTCGATGTCCCTTGATGCGAAAGATGTTATTTGAACCTTTTTGGTTCTAAATTTGGTAAATATAATGTATTGGGATGACCCTTGTCGCGAAAATGAGATATTAGCCTATATGGTTGCATATTTGATAAATGGGAAGGTTGAATATGTTCCTTGATTTAAAGCATGATTTGTGAACCTATTTGGTTATGTATTCGGCAAAATGAAAGTATTAGAATGACCCTTGTGGAAAAATGAGATTGTAGCCTATATGATTACATGTTTTGATAAATATGAAGGTTGAGCTTGTCCCTCGATGTCCCTTGATGCGAAAGATGTTATTTGAACCTTTTTGGTTCTAAATTTGGTAAATATAATGTATTGGGATGACCCTTGTCGCGAAAATGAGATATTAGCCTATATGGTTGCATATTTGATAAATGGGAAGGTTGAATATGTTCCTTGATTTAAAGCATGATTTGTGAACCTATTTGGTTATGTATTCGGCAAAATGAAAGTATTAGAATGACCCTTGTGGAAAAATGAGATTGTAGCCTATATGATTACATGTTTTGATAAATATGAAGGTTGAGCTTGTCCCTCGATGTCCCTTGATGCGAAACATGATATTTGAACCTATTTGTTTCTAAATTCGGTAAATATAAAGTATTGTGGATGACCCTTGTTGCGAAAAAGAGATATTAGCCTATATGGTTGCAAATTTGATAAATGTGAAGGTTGAATTTGTCCCTTGATTTAAAGCATGATTTGTGAACCTATTTGGTTATGTATTCGGTAATATGAAGGTGTTAGAATGACCCTTGTGCAAAAATGAGATTGTAGCCTATATGGTTACATGTTTGACAAATATGAAGGTTGAGCTTGTCCCTCGATGTCCCTTGATGCGAAACATGATATTTGAACCTATTTGGTTCTAAATTCGGTAAATATAAAGTATTGGGATGACCCTTGTCGCGAAAAAGAGATATTAGCCTATATGGTTGCAAATTTGATAAATGTGAAGGTTGAATTTGTCCCTTGATTTAAAGCATGATTTGTGAACCTATTTGGTTATGTATTCGGTAATATGAAAGTATTAGAATGACCCTTGTGCAAAAATGAGATTGTAGCCTATATGGTTACATGTTTTGATAAATATGAAGGTTGAGCTTGTCCCTCGATGTCCCTTGATGCGAAACATGATATTTGAACCTATTTGGTTCTAAATTCGGTAAATATAAAGTATAGGGATGACCCTTGTTGCGAAAAAAGAGATATGACCCTATATGGTTGCAAATTTGATAAATGGGAAGGTTGAATTTGTCCCTTGATTTAAAGCAAGATTTGTGAACCTATTTGGTTATCTATTCGGTAAAATGAAAATATTAGAATGACCCTTGTGCAAAAATGAGATTGTAGCCTATATGGTTACATGTTTGATAAATATGAAGGTTGAATTTGTCCCTCGATGTCCATTGATGCGAAACATGATATTTGTACCTGTTTGGTTCTAAATTCGGTAAATATAAAGTATTGGGATGACCCTTGTCGCGAAAATGAGATATTAGCCTATATGGTTGCAAATTTGATAAATGGGAAGGTTGAATTTGTCCCTTGATTTAAAGCGTGATTTGTGAACCTATTTGGTTATGTATTCGGTAATCTGAAAGTATTAGAATGACCCTTGTGCAAAAATGAGATTGTAGCCTATATGGTTACATGTTTGATAAATATGAAGGTTGAGCTTGTCCCTCGATGTCCCTTGATGCGAAACATGATATTTGAACCTATTTGGTTCTAAATTTGGTAAATATGAAGTATTGGGATGACCCATGTCGCGAAAATGAGATATTAGCCTATATGGTTACAAATTTGATAAATGTGAAGGTTGAATTTCTCCCTTGATTTAATGCATGATTTGTGAACCTCTTTGGTTGTGTATTTGATAAAATAAAAGTATTGGAATGACCCTTGCACAAAAATGAGATTTTGGCCTATGTGATTACAAGTTTGAGAAATAAGAAGGTTAACATTTCCCTTGATTTAAATCATGATATATGAATCTATTTGGTATTGTATTCGATAAAATGAAAGTATTGGAACGACCCATGGGTAAAAATTAGCCTATATGGTTATATGTTTGATATATGTATGTAGGTTGAGCTTGTCCCTCGACGTTCTTTGGTTCGAAAGATGTTATTTGAACCTTTTTGGTTCTAAATTTGGTAAATATAATGTATTGGGATGACCCTTGTCGCGAAAATGAGATATTAGCCTATATGGTTGCATATTTGATAAATGAGAAGGTTGAATATGTTCCTTGATTTAAAGCATGATTTGTGAACCTATTTGGTTATGTATTCGGCAAAATGAAAGTATTAGAATGACCCTTGTGGAAAAATGAGATTGTAGCCTATATGATTACATGTTTTGATAAATATGAAGGTTGAGCTTGTCCCTCGATGTCCCTTGATGCGAAAGATGTTATTTGAACCTTTTTGGTTCTAAATTTGGTAAATATAATGTATTGGGATGACCCTTGTCGCGAAAATGAGATATTAGCCTATATGGTTGCATATTTGATAAATGGGAAGGTTGAATATGTTCCTTGATTTAAAGCATGATTTGTGAACCTATTTGGTTATGTATTCGGCAAAATGAAAGTATTAGAATGACCCTTGTGGAAAAATGAGATTGTAGCCTATATGACTACATGTTTTGATAAATATGAAGGTTGAGCTTGTCCCTCGATGTCCCTTGATGCGAAACATGATATTTGAACCTATTTGGTTCTAAATTTGGTAAATATGAAGTATTGGGATGACCCATGTCGCGAAAATGAGATATTAGCCTATATGGTTACAAATTTGATAAATGTGAAGGTTGAATTTCTCCCTTGATTTAATGCATGATTTGTGAACCTCTTTGGTTGTGTATTTGATAAAATAAAAGTATTGGAATGACCCTTGCACAAAAATGAGATTTTGGCCTATGTGATTACAAGTTTGAGAAATAAGAAGGTTAACATTTCCCTTGATTTAAATCATGATATATGAATCTATTTGGTATTGTATTCGATAAAATGAAAGTATTGGAACGACCCATGGGTAAAAATGAGATTTTAGCCTATATGGTTATATGTTTGATATATGTATGTAGGTTGAGCTTGTCCCTCGACGTTCTTTGGTTCGAAAGATGTTATTTGAACCTTTTTGGTTCTAAATTTGGTAAATATAATGTATTGGGATGACCCTTGTCGCGAAAATGAGATATTAGCCTATATGGTTGCATATTTGATAAATGAGAAGGTTGAATATGTTCCTTGATTTAAAGCATGATTTGTGAACCTATTTGGTTATGTATTCGGCAAAATGAAAGTATTAGAATGACCCTTGTGGAAAAATGAGATTGTAGCCTATATGATTACATGTTTTGATAAATATGAAGGTTGAGCTTGTCCCTCGATGTCCCTTGATGCGAAACATGATATTTGAACCTATTTGTTTCTAAATTCGGTAAATATAAAGTATTGTGGATGACCCTTGTTGCGAAAAAGAGATATTAGCCTATATGGTTGCAAATTTGATAAATGTGAAGGTTGAATTTGTCCCTTGATTTAAAGCATGATTTGTGAACCTATTTGGTTATGTATTCGGTAATATGAAGGTGTTAGAATGACCCTTGTGCAAAAATGAGATTGTAGCCTATATGGTTACATGTTTGACAAATATGAAGGTTGAGCTTGTCCCTCGATGTCCCTTGATGCGAAACATGATATTTGAACCTATTTGGTTCTAAATTCGGTAAATATAAAGTATTGGGATGACCCTTGTCGCGAAAAAGAGATATTAGCCTATATGGTTGCAAATTTGATAAATGTGAAGGTTGAATTTGTCCCTTGATTTAAAGCATGATTTGTGAACCTATTTGGTTATGTATTCGGTAATATGAAAGTATTAGAATGACCCTTGTGCAAAAATGAGATTGTAGCCTATATGGTTACATGTTTTGATAAATATGAAGGTTGAGCTTGTCCCTCGATGTCCCTTGATGCGAAACATGATATTTGAACCTACTTGGTTCTAAATTCGGTAAATATAAAGTATAGGGATGACCCTTGTTGCGAAAAAAGAGATATGACCCTATATGGTTGCAAATTTGATAAATGGGAAGGTTGAATTTGTCCCTTGATTTAAAGCAAGATTTGTGAACCTATTTGGTTATGTATTCGGTAAAATGAAAATATTAGAATGACCCTTGTGCAAAAAAGAGATTGTAGCCTATATGGTTACATGTTTGATAAATATGAAGGTTGAATTTGTCCCTCGATGTCCATTGATGCGAAACATGATATTTGTACCTGTTTGGTTCTAAATTCGGTAAATATAAAGTATTGGGATGACCCTTGTCGCGAAAATGAGATATTAGCCTATATGGTTGCAAATTTGATAAATGGGAAGGTTGAATTTGTCCCTTGATTTAAAGCAAGATTTGTGAACCTATTTGGTTATGTATTCGGTAATCTGAAAGTATTAGAATGACCCTTGTGCAAAAATGAGATTGTAGCCTATATGGTTACATGTTTGATAAATATGAAGGTTGAGCTTGTCCCTCGATGTCCCTTGATGCGAAACATGATATTTGAACCTATTTGGTTCTAAATTCGGTAAATATGAAGTATTGGGATGACCCATGTCGCGAAAATGAGATATTAGCCTATATGGTTACAAATTTGATAAATGTGAAGGTTGAATTTCTCCCTTGATTTAATGCATGATTTGTGAACCTCTTTGGTTGTGTATTTGATAAAATAAAAGTATTGGAATGACCCTTGCACAAAAATGAGATTTTGGCCTATGTGATTACAAGTTTGAGAAATAAGAAGGTTAACATTTCCCTTGATTTAAATCATGATATATGAATCTATTTGGTATTGTATTCGATAAAATGAAAGTATTGGAACGACCCATGGGTAAAAATGAGATTTTAGCCTATATGGTTATATGTTTGATATATGTATGTAGGTTGAGCTTGTCCCTCGACGTTCTTTGGTTCGAAAGATGTTATTTGAACCTTTTTGGTTCTAAATTTGGTAAATATAATGTATTGGGATGACCCTTGTCGCGAAAATGAGATATTAGCCTATATGGTTGCATATTTGATAAATGAGAAGGTTGAATATGTTCCTTGATTTAAAGCATGATTTGTGAACCTATTTGGTTATGTATTCGGCAAAATGAAAGTATTAGAATGACCCTTGTGGAAAAATGAGATTGTAGCCTATATGATTACATGTTTTGATAAATATGAAGGTTGAGCTTGTCCCTCGATGTCCCTTGATGCGAAACATGATATTTGAACCTATTTGTTTCTAAATTCGGTAAATATAAAGTATTGTGGATGACCCTTGTTGCGAAAAAGAGATATTAGCCTATATGGTTGCAAATTTGATAAATGTGAAGGTTGAATTTGTCCCTTGATTTAAAGCATGATTTGTGAACCTATTTGGTTATGTATTCGGTAATATGAAGGTGTTAGAATGACCCTTGTGCAAAAATGAGATTGTAGCCTATATGGTTACATGTTTGACAAATATGAAGGTTGAGCTTGTCCCTCGATGTCCCTTGATGCGAAACATGATATTTGAACCTATTTGGTTCTAAATTCGGTAAATATAAAGTATTGGGATGACCCTTGTCGCGAAAAAGAGATATTAGCCTATATGGTTGCAAATTTGATAAATGTGAAGGTTGAATTTGTCCCTTGATTTAAAGCATGATTTGTGAACCTATTTGGTTATGTATTCGGTAATATGAAAGTATTAGAATGACCCTTGTGCAAAAATGAGATTGTAGCCTATATGGTTACATGTTTTGATAAATATGAAGGTTGAGCTTGTCCCTCGATGTCCCTTGATGCGAAACATGATATTTGAACCTACTTGGTTCTAAATTCGGTAAATATAAAGTATAGGGATGACCCTTGTTGCGAAAAAAGAGATATGACCCTATATGGTTGCAAATTTGATAAATGGGAAGGTTGAATTTGTCCCTTGATTTAAAGCAAGATTTGTGAACCTATTTGGTTATGTATTCGGTAAAATGAAAATATTAGAATGACCCTTGTGCAAAAAAGAGATTGTAGCCTATATGGTTACATGTTTGATAAATATGAAGGTTGAATTTGTCCCTCGATGTCCATTGATGCGAAACATGATATTTGTACCTGTTTGGTTCTAAATTCGGTAAATATAAAGTATTGGGATGACCCTTGTCGCGAAAATGAGATATTAGCCTATATGGTTGCAAATTTGATAAATGGGAAGGTTGAATTTGTCCCTTGATTTAAAGCAAGATTTGTGAACCTATTTGGTTATGTATTCGGTAATCTGAAAGTATTAGAATGACCCTTGTGCAAAAATGAGATTGTAGCCTATATGGTTACATGTTTGATAAATATGAAGGTTGAGCTTGTCCCTCGATGTCCCTTGATGCGAAACATGATATTTGAACCTATTTGGTTCTAAATTCGGTAAATATGAAGTATTGGGATGACCCATGTCGCGAAAATGAGATATTAGCCTATATGGTTACAAATTTGATAAATGTGAAGGTTGAATTTCTCCCTTGATTTAATGCATGATTTGTGAACCTCTTTGGTTGTGTATTTGATAAAATAAAAGTATTGGAATGACCCTTGCACAAAAATGAGATTTTGGCCTATGTGATTACAAGTTTGAGAAATAAGAAGGTTAACATTTCCCTTGATTTAAATCATGATATATGAATCTATTTGGTATTGTATTCGATAAAATGAAAGTATTGGAACGACCCATGGGTAAAAATGAGATTTTAGCCTATATGGTTATATGTTTGATATATGTATGTAGGTTGAGCTTGTCCCTCGACGTTCTTTGGTTCGAAAGATGTTATTTGAACCTTTTTGGTTCTAAATTTGGTAAATATAATGTATTGGGATGACCCTTGTCGCGAAAATGAGATATTAGCCTATATGGTTGCATATTTGATAAATGAGAAGGTTGAATATGTTCCTTGATTTAAAGCATGATTTGTGAACCTATTTGGTTATGTATTCGGCAAAATGAAAGTATTAGAATGACCCTTGTGGAAAAATGAGATTGTAGCCTATATGATTACATGTTTTGATAAATATGAAGGTTGAGCTTGTCCCTCGATGTCCCTTGATGCGAAACATGATATTTGAACCTATTTGTTTCTAAATTCGGTAAATATAAAGTATTGTGGATGACCCTTGTTGCGAAAAAGAGATATTAGCCTATATGGTTGCAAATTTGATAAATGTGAAGGTTGAATTTGTCCCTTGATTTAAAGCATGATTTGTGAACCTATTTGGTTATGTATTCGGTAATATGAAGGTGTTAGAATGACCCTTGTGCAAAAATGAGATTGTAGCCTATATGGTTACATGTTTGACAAATATGAAGGTTGAGCTTGTCCCTCGATGTCCCTTGATGCGAAACATGATATTTGAACCTATTTGGTTCTAAATTCGGTAAATATAAAGTATTGGGATGACCCTTGTCGCGAAAAAGAGATATTAGCCTATATGGTTGCAAATTTGATAAATGTGAAGGTTGAATTTGTCCCTTGATTTAAAGCATGATTTGTGAACCTATTTGGTTATGTATTCGGTAATATGAAAGTATTAGAATGACCCTTGTGCAAAAATGAGATTGTAGCCTATATGGTTACATGTTTTGATAAATATGAAGGTTGAGCTTGTCCCTCGATGTCCCTTGATGCGAAACATGATATTTGAACCTACTTGGTTCTAAATTCGGTAAATATAAAGTATAGGGATGACCCTTGTTGCGAAAAAAGAGATATGACCCTATATGGTTGCAAATTTGATAAATGGGAAGGTTGAATTTGTCCCTTGATTTAAAGCAAGATTTGTGAACCTATTTGGTTATGTATTCGGTAAAATGAAAATATTAGAATGACCCTTGTGCAAAAAAGAGATTGTAGCCTATATGGTTACATGTTTGATAAATATGAAGGTTGAATTTGTCCCTCGATGTCCATTGATGCGAAACATGATATTTGTACCTGTTTGGTTCTAAATTCGGTAAATATAAAGTATTGGGATGACCCTTGTCGCGAAAATGAGATATTAGCCTATATGGTTGCAAATTTGATAAATGGGAAGGTTGAATTTGTCCCTTGATTTAAAGCAAGATTTGTGAACCTATTTGGTTATGTATTCGGTAATCTGAAAGTATTAGAATGACCCTTGTGCAAAAATGAGATTGTAGCCTATATGGTTACATGTTTGATAAATATGAAGGTTGAGCTTGTCCCTCGATGTCCCTTGATGCGAAACATGATATTTGAACCTATTTGGTTCTAAATTCGGTAAATATGAAGTATTGGGATGACCCATGTCGCGAAAATGAGATATTAGCCTATATGGTTACAAATTTGATAAATGTGAAGGTTGAATTTCTCCCTTGATTTAATGCATGATTTGTGAACCTCTTTGGTTGTGTATTTGATAAAATAAAAGTATTGGAATGACCCTTGCACAAAAATGAGATTTTGGCCTATGTGATTACAAGTTTGAGAAATAAGAAGGTTAACATTTCCCTTGATTTAAATCATGATATATGAATCTATTTGGTATTGTATTCGATAAAATGAAAGTATTGGAACGACCCATGGGTAAAAATGAGATTTTAGCCTATATGGTTATATGTTTGATATATGTATGTAGGTTGAGCTTGTCCCTCGACGTTCTTTGGTTCGAAAGATGTTATTTGAACCTTTTTGGTTCTAAATTTGGTAAATATAATGTATTGGGATGACCCTTGTCGCGAAAATGAGATATTAGCCTATATGGTTGCATATTTGATAAATGAGAAGGTTGAATATGTTCCTTGATTTAAAGCATGATTTGTGAACCTATTTGGTTATGTATTCGGCAAAATGAAAGTATTAGAATGACCCTTGTGGAAAAATGAGATTGTAGCCTAT
The DNA here is from genome assembly GCA_958299785.1 of Medicago lupulina. Lineage (NCBI taxonomy): Eukaryota > Viridiplantae > Streptophyta > Magnoliopsida > Fabales > Fabaceae > Medicago > Medicago lupulina. The sequence goes on along the minus strand of OY283139.1, from coordinate 47,925,211 downwards.
ATGATTACATGTTTTGATAAATATGAAGGTTGAGCTTGTCCCTCGATGTCCCTTGATGCGAAACATGATATTTGAACCTATTTGTTTCTAAATTCGGTAAATATAAAGTATTGTGGATGACCCTTGTTGCGAAAAAGAGATATTAGCCTATATGGTTGCAAATTTGATAAATGTGAAGGTTGAATTTGTCCCTTGATTTAAAGCATGATTTGTGAACCTATTTGGTTATGTATTCGGTAATATGAAGGTGTTAGAATGACCCTTGTGCAAAAATGAGATTGTAGCCTATATGGTTACATGTTTGACAAATATGAAGGTTGAGCTTGTCCCTCGATGTCCCTTGATGCGAAACATGATATTTGAACCTATTTGGTTCTAAATTCGGTAAATATAAAGTATTGGGATGACCCTTGTCGCGAAAAAGAGATATTAGCCTATATGGTTGCAAATTTGATAAATGTGAAGGTTGAATTTGTCCCTTGATTTAAAGCATGATTTGTGAACCTATTTGGTTATGTATTCGGTAATATGAAAGTATTAGAATGACCCTTGTGCAAAAATGAGATTGTAGCCTATATGGTTACATGTTTTGATAAATATGAAGGTTGAGCTTGTCCCTCGATGTCCCTTGATGCGAAACATGATATTTGAACCTACTTGGTTCTAAATTCGGTAAATATAAAGTATAGGGATGACCCTTGTTGCGAAAAAAGAGATATGACCCTATATGGTTGCAAATTTGATAAATGGGAAGGTTGAATTTGTCCCTTGATTTAAAGCAAGATTTGTGAACCTATTTGGTTATGTATTCGGTAAAATGAAAATATTAGAATGACCCTTGTGCAAAAAAGAGATTGTAGCCTATATGGTTACATGTTTGATAAATATGAAGGTTGAATTTGTCCCTCGATGTCCATTGATGCGAAACATGATATTTGTACCTGTTTGGTTCTAAATTCGGTAAATATAAAGTATTGGGATGACCCTTGTCGCGAAAATGAGATATTAGCCTATATGGTTGCAAATTTGATAAATGGGAAGGTTGAATTTGTCCCTTGATTTAAAGCAAGATTTGTGAACCTATTTGGTTATGTATTCGGTAATCTGAAAGTATTAGAATGACCCTTGTGCAAAAATGAGATTGTAGCCTATATGGTTACATGTTTGATAAATATGAAGGTTGAGCTTGTCCCTCGATGTCCCTTGATGCGAAACATGATATTTGAACCTATTTGGTTCTAAATTCGGTAAATATGAAGTATTGGGATGACCCATGTCGCGAAAATGAGATATTAGCCTATATGGTTACAAATTTGATAAATGTGAAGGTTGAATTTCTCCCTTGATTTAATGCATGATTTGTGAACCTCTTTGGTTGTGTATTTGATAAAATAAAAGTATTGGAATGACCCTTGCACAAAAATGAGATTTTGGCCTATGTGATTACAAGTTTGAGAAATAAGAAGGTTAACATTTCCCTTGATTTAAATCATGATATATGAATCTATTTGGTTTTGTATTCGATAAAATGAAAGTATTGGAACGACCCTTGGGTAAAAATGAGATTTTAGCCTATATGGTTATATGTTTGATATATGTATGTAGGTTGAGCTTGTCCCTCGACGTTCTTTGGTGCGAAAGATGTTATTTGAACCTTTTTGGTTCTAAATTTGGTAAATATAATGTATTGGGATGACCCTTGTCGCGAAAATGAGATATTAGCCTATATGGTTGCATATTTGATAAATGAGAAGGTTGAATATGTTCCTTGATTTAAAGCATGATTTGTGAACCTATTTGGTTATGTATTCGGCAAAATGAAAGTATTAGAATGACCCTTGTGCAAAAATGAGATTGTAGCCTATATGATTACATGTTTTGATAAATATGAAGGTTGAGCTTGTCCCTCGATGTCCCTTGATGCGAAACATGATATTTGAACCTATTTGTTTCTAAATTCAGTAAATATAAAGTATTGTGGATGACCCTTGTTGCGAAAAAGAGATATTAGCCTATATGGTTGCAAATTTGATAAATGTGAAGGTTGAATTTGTCCCTTGATTTAAAGCATGATTTGTGAACCTATTTGGTTATGTATTCGGTAATATGAAAGTATTAGAATGACCCTTGTGCAAAAATGAGATTGTAGCCTATATGGTTACATGTTTTGATAAATATGAAGGTTGAGCTTGTCCCTCGATGTCCCTTGATGCGAAACATGATATTTGAACCTATTTGGTTCTAAATTCGGTAAATATAAAGTATAGGGATGACCCTTGTTGCGAAAAAAGAGATATGACCCTATATGGTTGCAAATTTGATAAATGGGAAGGTTGAATTTGTCCCTTGATTTAAAGCAAGATTTGTGAACCTATTTGGTTATGTATTCGGTAAAATGAAAATATTAGAATGACCCTTGTGCAAAAATGAGATTGTAGCCTATATGGTTACATGTTTGATAAATATGAAGGTTGAATTTGTCCCTCGATGTCCATTGATGCGAAACATGATATTTGTACCTGTTTGGTTCTAAATTCGGTAAATATAAAGTATTGGGATGACCCTTGTCGCGAAAATGAGATATTAGCCTATATGGTTGCAAATTTGATAAATGGGAAGGTTGAATTTGTCCCTTGATTTAAAGCATGATTTGTGAACCTATTTGGTTATGTATTCGGTAATCTGAAAGTATTAGAATGACCCTTGTGCAAAAATGAGATTGTAGCCTATATGGTTACATGTTTGATAAATATGAAGGTTGAGCTTGTCCCTCGATGTCCCTTGATGCGAAACATGATATTTGAACCTATTTGGTTCTAAATTCGGTAAATATGAAGTATTGGGATGACCCATGTCGCGAAAATGAGATATTAGCCTATATGGTTACAAATTTGATAAATGTGAAGGTTGAATTTCCCCCTTGATTTAATGCATGATTTGTGAACCTCTTTGGTTGTGTATTTGATAAAATAAAAGTATTGGAATGACCCTTGCACAAAAATGAGATTTTGGCCTATGTGATTACAAGTTTGAGAAATAAGAAGGTTAACATTTCCCTTGATTTAAATCATGATATATGAATCTATTTGGTATTGTATTCGATAAAATGAAAGTATTGGAACGACCCATGGGTAAAAATGAGATTTTAGCCTATATGGTTATATGTTTGATATATGTATGTAGGTTGAGCTTGTCCCTCGACGTTCTTTGGTTCGAAAGATGTTATTTGAACCTTTTTGGTTCTAAATTTGGTAAATATAATGTATTGGGATGACCCTTGTCGCGAAAATGAGATATTAGCCTATATGGTTGCATATTTGATAAATGGGAAGGTTGAATATGTTCCTTGATTTAAAGCATGATTTGTGAACCTATTTGGTTATGTATTCGGCAAAATGAAAGTATTAGAATGACCCTTGTGGAAAAATGAGATTGTAGCCTATATGACTACATGTTTTGATAAATATGAAGGTTGAGCTTGTCCCTCGATGTCCCTTGATGCGAAACATGATATTTGAACCTATTTGGTTCTAAATTTGGTAAATATGAAGTATTGGGATGACCCATGTCGCGAAAATGAGATATTAGCCTATATGGTTGCATATTTGATAAATGGGAAGGTTGAATATGTTCCTTGATTTAAAGCATGATTTGTGAACCTATTTGGTTATGTATTCGGCAAAATGAAAGTATTAGAATGACCCTTGTGGAAAAATGAGATTGTAGCCTATATGATTACATGTTTTGATAAATATGAAGGTTGAGCTTGTCCCTCGATGTCCCTTGATGCGAAAGATGTTATTTGAACCTTTTTGGTTCTAAATTTGGTAAATATAATGTATTGGGATGACCCTTGTCGCGAAAATGAGATATTAGCCTATATGGTTGCATATTTGATAAATGGGAAGGTTGAATATGTTCCTTGATTTAAAGCATGATTTGTGAACCTATTTGGTTATGTATTCGGCAAAATGAAAGTATTAGAATGACCCTTGTGGAAAAATGAGATTGTAGCCTATATGATTACATGTTTTGATAAATATGAAGGTTGAGCTTGTCCCTCGATGTCCCTTGATGCGAAAGATGTTATTTGAACCTTTTTGGTTCTAAATTTGGTAAATATAATGTATTGGGATGACCCTTGTCGCGAAAATGAGATATTAGCCTATATGGTTGCATATTTGATAAATGGGAAGGTTGAATATGTTCCTTGATTTAAAGCATGATTTGTGAACCTATTTGGTTATGTATTCGGCAAAATGAAAGTATTAGAATGACCCTTGTGGAAAAATGAGATTGTAGCCTATATGATTACATGTTTTGATAAATATGAAGGTTGAGCTTGTCCCTCGATGTCCCTTGATGCGAAACATGATATTTGAACCTATTTGTTTCTAAATTCGGTAAATATAAAGTATTGTGGATGACCCTTGTTGCGAAAAAGAGATATTAGCCTATATGGTTGCAAATTTGATAAATGTGAAGGTTGAATTTGTCCCTTGATTTAAAGCATGATTTGTGAACCTATTTGGTTATGTATTCGGTAATATGAAGGTGTTAGAATGACCCTTGTGCAAAAATGAGATTGTAGCCTATATGGTTACATGTTTGACAAATATGAAGGTTGAGCTTGTCCCTCGATGTCCCTTGATGCGAAACATGATATTTGAACCTATTTGGTTCTAAATTCGGTAAATATAAAGTATTGGGATGACCCTTGTCGCGAAAAAGAGATATTAGCCTATATGGTTGCAAATTTGATAAATGTGAAGGTTGAATTTGTCCCTTGATTTAAAGCATGATTTGTGAACCTATTTGGTTATGTATTCGGTAATATGAAAGTATTAGAATGACCCTTGTGCAAAAATGAGATTGTAGCCTATATGGTTACATGTTTTGATAAATATGAAGGTTGAGCTTGTCCCTCGATGTCCCTTGATGCGAAACATGATATTTGAACCTATTTGGTTCTAAATTCGGTAAATATAAAGTATAGGGATGACCCTTGTTGCGAAAAAAGAGATATGACCCTATATGGTTGCAAATTTGATAAATGGGAAGGTTGAATTTGTCCCTTGATTTAAAGCAAGATTTGTGAACCTATTTGGTTATGTATTCGGTAAAATGAAAATATTAGAATGACCCTTGTGCAAAAATGAGATTGTAGCCTATATGGTTACATGTTTGATAAATATGAAGGTTGAATTTGTCCCTCGATGTCCATTGATGCGAAACATGATATTTGTACCTGTTTGGTTCTAAATTCGGTAAATATAAAGTATTGGGATGACCCTTGTCGCGAAAATGAGATATTAGCCTATATGGTTGCAAATTTGATAAATGGGAAGGTTGAATTTGTCCCTTGATTTAAAGCATGATTTGTGAACCTATTTGGTTATGTATTCGGTAATCTGAAAGTATTAGAATGACCCTTGTGCAAAAATGAGATTGTAGCCTATATGGTTACATGTTTGATAAATATGAAGGTTGAGCTTGTCCCTCGATGTCCCTTGATGCGAAACATGATATTTGAACCTATTTGGTTCTAAATTCGGTAAATATGAAGTATTGGGATGACCCATGTCGCGAAAATGAGATATTAGCCTATATGGTTACAAATTTGATAAATGTGAAGGTTGAATTTCTCCCTTGATTTAATGCATGATTTGTGAACCTCTTTGGTTGTGTATTTGATAAAATAAAAGTATTGGAATGACCCTTGCACAAAAATGAGATTTTGGCCTATGTGATTACAAGTTTGAGAAATAAGAAGGTTAACATTTCCCTTGATTTAAATCATGATATATGAATCTATTTGGTATTGTATTCGATAAAATGAAAGTATTGGAACGACCCATGGGTAAAAATGAGATTTTAGCCTATATGGTTATATGTTTGATATATGTATGTAGGTTGAGCTTGTCCCTCGACGTTCTTTGGTTCGAAAGATGTTATTTGAACCTTTTTGGTTCTAAATTTGGTAAATATAATGTATTGGGATGACCCTTGTCGCGAAAATGAGATATTAGCCTATATGGTTGCATATTTGATAAATGAGAAGGTTGAATATGTTCCTTGATTTAAAGCATGATTTGTGAACCTATTTGGTTATGTATTCGGCAAAATGAAAGTATTAGAATGACCCTTGTGGAAAAATGAGATTGTAGCCTATATGATTACATGTTTTGATAAATATGAAGGTTGAGCTTGTCCCTCGATGTCCCTTGATGCGAAAGATGTTATTTGAACCTTTTTGGTTCTAAATTTGGTAAATATAATGTATTGGGATGACCCTTGTCGCGAAAATGAGATATTAGCCTATATGGTTGCATATTTGATAAATGGGAAGGTTGAATATGTTCCTTGATTTAAAGCATGATTTGTGAACCTATTTGGTTATGTATTCGGCAAAATGAAAGTATTAGAATGACCCTTGTGGAAAAATGAGATTGTAGCCTATATGACTACATGTTTTGATAAATATGAAGGTTGAGCTTGTCCCTCGATGTCCCTTGATGCGAAACATGATATTTGAACCTATTTGGTTCTAAATTTGGTAAATATGAAGTATTGGGATGACCCATGTCGCGAAAATGAGATATTAGCCTATATGGTTACAAATTTGATAAATGTGAAGGTTGAATTTCTCCCTTGATTTAATGCATGATTTGTGAACCTCTTTGGTTGTGTATTTGATAAAATAAAAGTATTGGAATGACCCTTGCACAAAAATGAGATTTTGGCCTATGTGATTACAAGTTTGAGAAATAAGAAGGTTAACATTTCCCTTGATTTAAATCATGATATATGAATCTATTTGGTATTGTATTCGATAAAATGAAAGTATTGGAACGACCCATGGGTAAAAATGAGATTTTAGCCTATATGGTTATATGTTTGATATATGTATGTAGGTTGAGCTTGTCCCTCGACGTTCTTTGGTTCGAAAGATGTTATTTGAACCTTTTTGGTTCTAAATTTGGTAAATATAATGTATTGGGATGACCCTTGTCGCGAAAATGAGATATTAGCCTATATGGTTGCATATTTGATAAATGAGAAGGTTGAATATGTTCCTTGATTTAAAGCATGATTTGTGAACCTATTTGGTTATGTATTCGGCAAAATGAAAGTATTAGAATGACCCTTGTGGAAAAATGAGATTGTAGCCTATATGATTACATGTTTTGATAAATATGAAGGTTGAGCTTGTCCCTCGATGTCCCTTGATGCGAAACATGATATTTGAACCTATTTGTTTCTAAATTCGGTAAATATAAAGTATTGTGGATGACCCTTGTTGCGAAAAAGAGATATTAGCCTATATGGTTGCAAATTTGATAAATGTGAAGGTTGAATTTGTCCCTTGATTTAAAGCATGATTTGTGAACCTATTTGGTTATGTATTCGGTAATATGAAGGTGTTAGAATGACCCTTGTGCAAAAATGAGATTGTAGCCTATATGGTTACATGTTTGACAAATATGAAGGTTGAGCTTGTCCCTCGATGTCCCTTGATGCGAAACATGATATTTGAACCTATTTGGTTCTAAATTCGGTAAATATAAAGTATTGGGATGACCCTTGTCGCGAAAAAGAGATATTAGCCTATATGGTTGCAAATTTGATAAATGTGAAGGTTGAATTTGTCCCTTGATTTAAAGCATGATTTGTGAACCTATTTGGTTATGTATTCGGTAATATGAAAGTATTAGAATGACCCTTGTGCAAAAATGAGATTGTAGCCTATATGGTTACATGTTTTGATAAATATGAAGGTTGAGCTTGTCCCTCGATGTCCCTTGATGCGAAACATGATATTTGAACCTATTTGGTTCTAAATTCGGTAAATATAAAGTATAGGGATGACCCTTGTTGCGAAAAAAGAGATATGACCCTATATGGTTGCAAATTTGATAAATGGGAAGGTTGAATTTGTCCCTTGATTTAAAGCAAGATTTGTGAACCTATTTGGTTATGTATTCGGTAAAATGAAAATATTAGAATGACCCTTGTGCAAAAATGAGATTGTAGCCTATATGGTTACATGTTTGATAAATATGAAGGTTGAATTTGTCCCTCGATGTCCATTGATGCGAAACATGATATTTGTACCTGTTTGGTTCTAAATTCGGTAAATATAAAGTATTGGGATGACCCTTGTCGCGAAAATGAGATATTAGCCTATATGGTTGCAAATTTGATAAATGGGAAGGTTGAATTTGTCCCTTGATTTAAAGCAAGATTTGTGAACCTATTTGGTTATGTATTCGGTAATCTGAAAGTATTAGAATGACCCTTGTGCAAAAATGAGATTGTAGCCTATATGGTTACATGTTTGATAAATATGAAGGTTGAGCTTGTCCCTCGATGTCCCTTGATGCGAAACATGATATTTGAACCTATTTGGTTCTAAATTCGGTAAATATGAAGTATTGGGATGACCCATGTCGCGAAAATGAGATATTAGCCTATATGGTTACAAATTTGATAAATGTGAAGGTTGAATTTCTCCCTTGATTTAATGCATGATTTGTGAACCTCTTTGGTTGTGTATTTGATAAAATAAAAGTATTGGAATGACCCTTGCACAAAAATGAGATTTTGGCCTATGTGATTACAAGTTTGAGAAATAAGAAGGTTAACATTTCCCTTGATTTAAATCATGATATATGAATCTATTTGGTTTTGTATTCGATAAAATGAAAGTATTGGAACGACCCTTGGGTAAAAATGAGATTTTAGCCTATATGGTTATATGTTTGATATATGTATGTAGGTTGAGCTTGTCCCTCGACGTTCTTTGGTGCGAAAGATGTTATTTGAACCTTTTTGGTTCTAAATTTGGTAAATATAATGTATTGGGATGACCCTTGTCGCGAAAATGAGATATTAGCCTATATGGTTGCATATTTGATAAATGAGAAGGTTGAATATGTTCCTTGATTTAAAGCATGATTTGTGAACCTATTTGGTTATGTATTCGGCAAAATGAAAGTATTAGAATGACCCTTGTGCAAAAAAGAGATTGTAGCCTATATGATTACATGTTTTGATAAATATGAAGGTTGAGCTTGTCCCTCGATGTCCCTTGATGCGAAACATGATATTTGAACCCATTTGTTTCTAAATTCAGTAAATATAAAGTATTGTGGATGACCCTTGTTGCGAAAAAGAGATATTAGCCTATATGGTTGCAAATTTGATAAATGTGAAGGTTGAATTTGTCCCTTGATTTAAAGCATGATTTGTGAACCTATTTGGTTATGTATTCGGTAATATGAAAGTATTAGAATGACCCTTGTGCAAAAATGAGATTGTAGCCTATATGGTTACATGTTTTGATAAATATGAAGGTTGAGCTTGTCCCTCGATGTCCCTTGATGCGAAACATGATATTTGAACCTATTTGGTTCTAAATTCGGTAAATATAAAGTATAGGGATGACCCTTGTTGCGAAAAAAGAGATATGACCCTATATGGTTGCAAATTTGATAAATGGGAAGGTTGAATTTGTCCCTTGATTTAAAGCAAGATTTGTGAACCTATTTGGTTATGTATTCGGTAAAATGAAAATATTAGAATGACCCTTGTGCAAAAATGAGATTGTAGCCTATATGGTTACATGTTTGATAAATATGAAGGTTGAATTTGTCCCTCGATGTCCATTGATGCGAAACATGATATTTGTACCTGTTTGGTTCTAAATTCGGTAAATATAAAGTATTGGGATGACCCTTGTCGCGAAAATGAGATATTAGCCTATATGGTTGCAAATTTGATAAATGGGAAGGTTGAATTTGTCCCTTGATTTAAAGCATGATTTGTGAACCTATTTGGTTATGTATTCGGTAATCTGAAAGTATTAGAATGACCCTTGTGCAAAAATGAGATTGTAGCCTATATGGTTACATGTTTGATAAATATGAAGGTTGAGCTTGTCCCTCGATGTCCCTTGATGCGAAACATGATATTTGAACCTATTTGGTTCTAAATTCGGTAAATATGAAGTATTGGGATGACCCATGTCGCGAAAATGAGATATTAGCCTATATGGTTACAAATTTGATAAATGTGAAGGTTGAATTTCCCCCTTGATTTAATGCATGATTTGTGAACCTCTTTGGTTGTGTATTTGATAAAATAAAAGTATTGGAATGACCCTTGCACAAAAATGAGATTTTGGCCTATGTGATTACAAGTTTGAGAAATAAGAAGGTTAACATTTCCCTTGATTTAAATCATGATATATGAATCTATTTGGTATTGTATTCGATAAAATGAAAGTATTGGAACGACCCATGGGTAAAAATGAGATTTTAGCCTATATGGTTATATGTTTGATATATGTATGTAGGTTGAGCTTGTCGCTCGACGTTCTTTGGTTCGAAAGATGTTATTTGAACCTTTTTGGTTCTAAATTTGGTAAATATAATGTATTGGGATGACCCTTGTCGCGAAAATGAGATATTAGCCTATATGGTTGCATATTTGATAAATGAGAAGGTTGAATATGTTCCTTGATTTAAAGCATGATTTGTGAACCTATTTGGTTATGTATTCGGCAAAATGAAAGTATTAGAATGACCCTTGTGGAAAAATGAGATTGTAGCCTATATGATTACATGTTTTGATAAATATGAAGGTTGAGCTTGTCCCTCGATGTCCCTTGATGCGAAAGATGTTATTTGAACCTTTTTGGTTCTAAATTTGGTAAATATAATGTATTGGGATGACCCTTGTCGCGAAAATGAGATATTAGCCTATATGGTTGCATATTTGATAAATGGGAAGGTTGAATATGTTCCTTGATTTAAAGCATGATTTGTGAACCTATTTGGTTATGTATTCGGCAAAATGAAAGTATTAGAATGACCCTTGTGGAAAAATGAGATTGTAGCCTATATGATTACATGTTTTGATAAATATGAAGGTTGAGCTTGTCCCTCGATGTCCCTTGATGCGAAAGATGTTATTTGAACCTTTTTGGTTCTAAATTTGGTAAATATAATGTATTGGGATGACCCTTGTCGCGAAAATGAGATATTAGCCTATATGGTTGCATATTTGATAAATGGGAAGGTTGAATATGTTCCTTGATTTAAAGCATGATTTGTGAACCTATTTGGTTATGTATTCGGCAAAATGAAAGTATTAGAATGACCCTTGTGGAAAAATGAGATTGTAGCCTATATGATTACATGTTTTGATAAATATGAAGGTTGAGCTTGTCCCTCGATGTCCCTTGATGCGAAAGATGTTATTTGAACCTTTTTGGTTCTAAATTTGGTAAATATAATGTATTGGGATGACCCTTGTCGCGAAAATGAGATATTAGCCTATATGGTTGCATATTTGATAAATGGGAAGGTTGAATATGTTCCTTGATTTAAAGCATGATTTGTGAACCTATTTGGTTATGTATTCGGCAAAATGAAAGTATTAGAATGACCCTTGTGGAAAAATGAGATTGTAGCCTATATGATTACATGTTTTGATAAATATGAAGGTTGAGCTTGTCCCTCGATGTCCCTTGATGCGAAAGATGTTATTTGAACCTTTTTGGTTCTAAATTTGGTAAATATAATGTATTGGGATGACCCTTGTCGCGAAAATGAGATATTAGCCTATATGGTTGCATATTTGATAAATGGGAAGGTTGAATATGTTCCTTGATTTAAAGCATGATTTGTGAACCTATTTGGTTATGTATTCGGCAAAATGAAAGTATTAGAATGACCCTTGTGGAAAAATGAGATTGTAGCCTATATGACTACATGTTTTGATAAATATGAAGGTTGAGCTTGTCCCTCGATGTCCCTTGATGCGAAACATGATATTTGAACCTATTTGGTTCTAAATTTGGTAAATATGAAGTATTGGGATGACCCATGTCGCGAAAATGAGATATTAGCCTATATGGTTACAAATTTGATAAATGTGAAGGTTGAATTTCTCCCTTGATTTAATGCATGATTTGTGAACCTCTTTGGTTGTGTATTTGATAAAATAAAAGTATTGGAATGACCCTTGCACAAAAATGAGATTTTGGCCTATGTGATTACAAGTTTGAGAAATAAGAAGGTTAACATTTCCCTTGATTTAAATCATGATATATGAATCTATTTGGTATTGTATTCGATAAAATGAAAGTATTGGAACGACCCATGGGTAAAAATGAGATTTTAGCCTATATGGTTATATGTTTGATATATGTATGTAGGTTGAGCTTGTCCCTCGACGTTCTTTGGTTCGAAAGATGTTATTTGAACCTTTTTGGTTCTAAATTTAGTAAATATAATGTATTGGGATGACCCTTGTCGCGAAAATGAGATATTAGCCTATATGGTTGCATATTTGATAAATGAGAAGGTTGAATATGTTCCTTGATTTAAAGCATGATTTGTGAACCTATTTGGTTATGTATTCGGCAAAATGAAAGTATTAGAATGACCCTTGTGGAAAAATGAGATTGTAGCCTATATGATTACATGTTTTGATAAATATGAAGGTTGAGCTTGTCCCTCGATGTCCCTTGATGCGAAACATGATATTTGAACCTATTTGTTTCTAAATTCGGTAAATATAAAGTATTGTGGATGACCCTTGTTGCGAAAAAGAGATATTAGCCTATATGGTTGCAAATTTGATAAATGTGAAGGTTGAATTTGTCCCTTGATTTAAAGCATGATTTGTGAACCTATTTGGTTATGTATTCGGTAATATGAAGGTGTTAGAATGACCCTTGTGCAAAAATGAGATTGTAGCCTATATGGTTACATGTTTGACAAATATGAAGGTTGAGCTTGTCCCTCGATGTCCCTTGATGCGAAACATGATATTTGAACCTATTTGGTTCTAAATTCGGTAAATATAAAGTATTGGGATGACCCTTGTCGCGAAAAAGAGATATTAGCCTATATGGTTGCAAATTTGATAAATGTGAAGGTTGAATTTGTCCCTTGATTTAAAGCATGATTTGTGAACCTATTTGGTTATGTATTCGGTAATATGAAAGTATTAGAATGACCCTTGTGCAAAAATGAGATTGTAGCCTATATGGTTACATGTTTTGATAAATATGAAGGTTGAGCTTGTCCCTCGATGTCCCTTGATGCGAAACATGATATTTGAACCTATTTGGTTCTAAATTCGGTAAATATAAAGTATAGGGATGACCCTTGTTGCGAAAAAAGAGATATGACCCTATATGGTTGCAAATTTGATAAATGGGAAGGTTGAATTTGTCCCTTGATTTAAAGCAAGATTTGTGAACCTATTTGGTTATGTATTCGGTAAAATGAAAATATTAGAATGACCCTTGTGCAAAAATGAGATTGTAGCCTATATGGTTACATGTTTGATAAATATGAAGGTTGAATTTGTCCCTCGATGTCCATTGATGCGAAACATGATATTTGTACCTGTTTGGTTCTAAATTCGGTAAATATAAAGTATTGGGATGACCCTTGTCGCGAAAATGAGATATTAGCCTATATGGTTGCAAATTTGATAAATGGGAAGGTTGAATTTGTCCCTTGATTTAAAGCAAGATTTGTGAACCTATTTGGTTATGTATTCGGTAATCTGAAAGTATTAGAATGACCCTTGTGCAAAAATGAGATTGTAGCCTATATGGTTACATGTTTGATAAATATGAAGGTTGAGCTTGTCCCTCGATGTCCCTTGATGCGAAACATGATATTTGAACCTATTTGGTTCTAAATTCGGTAAATATGAAGTATTGGGATGACCCATGTCGCGAAAATGAGATATTAGCCTATATGGTTACAAATTTGATAAATGTGAAGGTTGAATTTCTCCCTTGATTTAATGCATGATTTGTGAACCTCTTTGGTTGTGTATTTGATAAAATAAAAGTATTGGAATGACCCTTGCACAAAAATGAGATTTTGGCCTATGTGATTACAAGTTTGAGAAATAAGAAGGTTAACATTTCCCTTGATTTAAATCATGATATATGAATCTATTTGGTTTTGTATTCGATAAAATGAAAGTATTGGAACGACCCTTGGGTAAAAATGAGATTTTAGCCTATATGGTTATATGTTTGATATATGTATGTAGGTTGAGCTTGTCCCTCGACGTTCTTTGGTGCGAAAGATGTTATTTGAACCTTTTTGGTTCTAAATTTGGTAAATATAATGTATTGGGATGACCCTTGTCGCGAAAATGAGATATTAGCCTATATGGTTGCATATTTGATAAATGAGAAGGTTGAATATGTTCCTTGATTTAAAGCATGATTTGTGAACCTATTTGGTTATGTATTCGGCAAAATGAAAGTATTAGAATGACCCTTGTGCAAAAATGAGATTGTAGCCTATATGATTACATGTTTTGATAAATATGAAGGTTGAGCTTGTCCCTCGATGTCCCTTGATGCGAAACATGATATTTGAACCTATTTGTTTCTAAATTCAGTAAATATAAAGTATTGTGGATGACCCTTGTTGCGAAAAAGAGATATTAGCCTATATGGTTGCAAATTTGATAAATGTGAAGGTTGAATTTGTCCCTTGATTTAAAGCATGATTTGTGAACCTATTTGGTTATGTATTCGGTAATATGAAAGTATTAGAATGACCCTTGTGCAAAAATGAGATTGTAGCCTATATGGTTACATGTTTTGATAAATATGAAGGTTGAGCTTGTCCCTCGATGTCCCTTGATGCGAAACATGATATTTGAACCTATTTGGTTCTAAATTCGGTAAATATAAAGTATAGGGATGACCCTTGTTGCGAAAAAAGAGATATGACCCTATATGGTTGCAAATTTGATAAATGGGAAGGTTGAATTTGTCCCTTGATTTAAAGCAAGATTTGTGAACCTATTTGGTTATGTATTCGGTAAAATGAAAATATTAGAATGACCCTTGTGCAAAAATGAGATTGTAGCCTATATGGTTACATGTTTGATAAATATGAAGGTTGAATTTGTCCCTCGATGTCCATTGATGCGAAACATGATATTTGTACCTGTTTGGTTCTAAATTCGGTAAATATAAAGTATTGGGATGACCCTTGTCGCGAAAATGAGATATTAGCCTATATGGTTGCAAATTTGATAAATGGGAAGGTTGAATTTGTCCCTTGATTTAAAGCATGATTTGTGAACCTATTTGGTTATGTATTCGGTAATCTGAAAGTATTAGAATGACCCTTGTGCAAAAATGAGATTGTAGCCTATATGGTTACATGTTTGATAAATATGAAGGTTGAGCTTGTCCCTCGATGTCCCTTGATGCGAAACATGATATTTGAACCTATTTGGTTCTAAATTCGGTAAATATGAAGTATTGGGATGACCCATGTCGCGAAAATGAGATATTAGCCTATATGGTTACAAATTTGATAAATGTGAAGGTTGAATTTCCCCCTTGATTTAATGCATGATTTGTGAACCTCTTTGGTTGTGTATTTGATAAAATAAAAGTATTGGAATGACCCTTGCACAAAAATGAGATTTTGGCCTATGTGATTACAAGTTTGAGAAATAAGAAGGTTAACATTTCCCTTGATTTAAATCATGATATATGAATCTATTTGGTATTGTATTCGATAAAATGAAAGTATTGGAACGACCCATGGGTAAAAATGAGATTTTAGCCTATATGGTTATATGTTTGATATATGTATGTAGGTTGAGCTTGTCGCTCGACGTTCTTTGGTTCGAAAGATGTTATTTGAACCTTTTTGGTTCTAAATTTGGTAAATATAATGTATTGGGATGACCCTTGTCGCGAAAATGAGATATTAGCCTATATGGTTGCATATTTGATAAATGAGAAGGTTGAATATGTTCCTTGATTTAAAGCATGATTTGTGAACCTATTTGGTTATGTATTCGGCAAAATGAAAGTATTAGAATGACCCTTGTGCAAAAATGAGATTGTAGCCTATATGATTACATGTTTTGATAAATATGAAGGTTGAGCTTGTCCCTCGATGTCCCTTGATGCGAAACATGATATTTGAACCTATTTGTTTCTAAATTCAGTAAATATAAAGTATTGTGGATGACCCTTGTTGCGAAAAAGAGATATTAGCCTATATGGTTGCAAATTTGATAAATGTGAAGGTTGAATTTGTCCCTTGATTTAAAGCATGATTTGTGAACCTATTTGGTTATGTATTCGGTAATATGAAAGTATTAGAATGACCCTTGTGCAAAAATGAGATTGTAGCCTATATGGTTACATGTTTTGATAAATATGAAGGTTGAGCTTGTCCCTCGATGTCCCTTGATGCGAAACATGATATTTGAACCTATTTGGTTCTAAATTCGGTAAATATAAAGTATAGGGATGACCCTTGTTGCGAAAAAAGAGATATGACCCTATATGGTTGCAAATTTGATAAATGGGAAGGTTGAATTTGTCCCTTGAATTAAAGCAAGATTTGTGAACCTATTTGGTTATGTATTCGGTAAAATGAAAATATTAGAATGACCCTTGTGCAAAAATGAGATTGTAGCCTATATGGTTACATGTTTGATAAATATGAAGGTTGAATTTGTCCCTCGATGTCCATTGATGCGAAACATGATATTTGTACCTGTTTGGTTCTAAATTCGGTAAATATAAAGTATTGGGATGACCCTTGTCGCGAAAATGAGATATTAGCCTATATGGTTGCAAATTTGATAAATGGGAAGGTTGAATTTGTCCCTTGATTTAAAGCATGATTTGTGAACCTATTTGGTTATGTATTCGGTAATCTGAAAGTATTAGAATGACCCTTGTGCAAAAATGAGATTGTAGCCTATATGGTTACATGTTTGATAAATATGAAGGTTGAGCTTGTCCCTCGATGTCCCTTGATGCGAAACATGATATTTGAACCTATTTGGTTCTAAATTCGGTAAATATGAAGTATTGGGATGACCCATGTCGCGAAAATGAGATATTAGCCTATATGGTTACAAATTTGATAAATGTGAAGGTTGAATTTCCCCCTTGATTTAATGCATGATTTGTGAACCTCTTTGGTTGTGTATTTGATAAAATAAAAGTATTGGAATGACCCTTGCACAAAAATGAGATTTTGGCCTATGTGATTACAAGTTTGAGAAATAAGAAGGTTAACATTTCCCTTGATTTAAATCATGATATATGAATCTATTTGGTATTGTATTCGATAAAATGAAAGTATTGGAACGACCCATGGGTAAAAATGAGATTTTAGCCTATATGGTTATATGTTTGATATATGTATGTAGGTTGAGCTTGTCGCTCGACGTTCTTTGGTTCGAAAGATGTTATTTGAACCTTTTTGGTTCTAAATTTGGTAAATATAATGTATTGGGATGACCCTTGTCGCGAAAATGAGATATTAGCCTATATGGTTGCATATTTGATAAATGAGAAGGTTGAATATGTTCCTTGATTTAAAGCATGATTTGTGAACCTATTTGGTTATGTATTCGGCAAAATGAAAGTATTAGAATGACCCTTGTGCAAAAATGAGATTGTAGCCTATATGATTACATGTTTTGATAAATATGAAGGTTGAGCTTGTCCCTCGATGTCCCTTGATGCGAAACATGATATTTGAACCTATTTGTTTCTAAATTCAGTAAATATAAAGTATTGTGGATGACCCTTGTTGCGAAAAAGAGATATTAGCCTATATGGTTGCAAATTTGATAAATGTGAAGGTTGAATTTGTCCCTTGATTTAAAGCATGATTTGTGAACCTATTTGGTTATGTATTCGGTAATATGAAAGTATTAGAATGACCCTTGTGCAAAAATGAGATTGTAGCCTATATGGTTACATGTTTTGATAAATATGAAGGTTGAGCTTGTCCCTCGATGTCCCTTGATGCGAAACATGATATTTGAACCTATTTGGTTCTAAATTCGGTAAATATAAAGTATAGGGATGACCCTTGTTGCGAAAAAAGAGATATGACCCTATATGGTTGCAAATTTGATAAATGGGAAGGTTGAATTTGTCCCTTGAATTAAAGCAAGATTTGTGAACCTATTTGGTTATGTATTCGGTAAAATGAAAATATTAGAATGACCCTTGTGCAAAAATGAGATTGTAGCCTATATGGTTACATGTTTGATAAATATGAAGGTTGAATTTGTCCCTCGATGTCCATTGATGCGAAACATGATATTTGTACCTGTTTGGTTCTAAATTCGGTAAATATAAAGTATTGGGATGACCCTTGTCGCGAAAATGAGATATTAGCCTATATGGTTGCAAATTTGATAAATGGGAAGGTTGAATTTGTCCCTTGATTTAAAGCATGATTTGTGAACCTATTTGGTTATGTATTCGGTAATCTGAAAGTATTAGAATGACCCTTGTGCAAAAATGAGATTGTAGCCTATATGGTTACATGTTTGATAAATATGAAGGTTGAGCTTGTCCCTCGATGTCCCTTGATGCGAAACATGATATTTGAACCTATTTGGTTCTAAATTCGGTAAATATGAAGTATTGGGATGACCCATGTCGCGAAAATGAGATATTAGCCTATATGGTTACAAATTTGATAAATGTGAAGGTTGAATTTCCCCCTTGATTTAATGCATGATTTGTGAACCTCTTTGGTTGTGTATTTGATAAAATAAAAGTATTGGAATGACCCTTGCACAAAAATGAGATTTTGGCCTATGTGATTACAAGTTTGAGAAATAAGAAGGTTAACATTTCCCTTGATTTAAATCATGATATATGAATCTATTTGGTATTGTATTCGATAAAATGAAAGTATTGGAACGACCCATGGGTAAAAATGAGATTTTAGCCTATATGGTTATATGTTTGATATATGTATGTAGGTTGAGCTTGTCGCTCGACGTTCTTTGGTTCGAAAGATGTTATTTGAACCTTTTTGGTTCTAAATTTGGTAAATATAATGTATTGGGATGACCCTTGTCGCGAAAATGAGATATTAGCCTATATGGTTGCATATTTGATAAATGAGAAGGTTGAATATGTTCCTTGATTTAAAGCATGATTTGTGAACCTATTTGGTTATGTATTCGGCAAAATGAAAGTATTAGAATGACCCTTGTGGAAAAATGAGATTGTAGCCTATATGATTACATGTTTTGATATATATGAAGGTTGAGCTTGTCCCTCGATGTCCCTTGATGCGAAAGATGTTATTTGAACCTTTTTGTTTCTAAATTTGGTAAATATAATGTATTGGGATGACCCTTGTCGCGAAAATGAGATATTAGCCTATATGGTTGCATATTTGATAAATGGGAAGGTTGAATATGTTCCTTGATTTAAAGCATGATTTGTGAACCTATTTGGTTATGTATTCGGCAAAATGAAAGTATTAGAATGACCCTTGTGGAAAAATGAGATTGTAGCCTATATGATTACATGTTTTGATAAATATGAAGGTTGAGCTTGTCCCTCGATGTCCCTTGATGCGAAAGATGTTATTTGAACCTTTTTGGTTCTAAATTTGGTAAATATAATGTATTGGGATGACCCTTGTCGCGAAAATGAGATATTAGCCTATATGGTTGCATATTTGATAAATGGGAAGGTTGAATATGTTCCTTGATTTAAAGCATGATTTGTGAACCTATTTGGTTATGTATTCGGCAAAATGAAAGTATTAGAATGACCCTTGTGGAAAAATGAGATTGTAGCCTATATGATTACATGTTTTGATAAATATGAAGGTTGAGCTTGTCCCTCGATGTCCCTTGATGCGAAAGATGTTATTTGAACCTTTTTGGTTCTAAATTTGGTAAATATAATGTATTGGGATGACCCTTGTCGCGAAAATGAGATATTAGCCTATATGGTTGCATATTTGATAAATGGGAAGGTTGAATATGTTCCTTGATTTAAAGCATGATTTGTGAACCTATTTGGTTATGTATTCGGCAAAATGAAAGTATTAGAATGACCCTTGTGGAAAAATGAGATTGTAGCCTATATGATTACATGTTTTGATAAATATGAAGGTTGAGCTTGTCCCTCGATGTCCCTTGATGCGAAAGATGTTATTTGAACCTTTTTGGTTCTAAATTTGGTAAATAGAATGTATTGGGATGACCCTTGTCGCGAAAATGAGATATTAGCCTATATGGTTGCATATTTGATAAATGAGAAGGTTGAATATGTTCCTTGATTTAAAGCATGATTTGTGAACCTATTTGGTTATGTATTCGGCAAAATGAAAGTATTAGAATGACCCTTGTGCAAAAATGAGATTGTAGCCTATATGATTACATGTTTTGATAAATATGAAGGTTGAGCTTGTCCCTCGATGTCCCTTGATGCGAAACATGATATTTGAACCTATTTGTTTCTAAATTCAGTAAATATAAAGTATTGTGGATGACCCTTGTTGCGAAAAAGAGATATTAGCCTATATGGTTGCAAATTTGATAAATGTGAAGGTTGAATTTGTCCCTTGATTTAAAGCATGATTTGTGAACCTATTTGGTTATGTATTCGGTAATATGAAAGTATTAGAATGACCCTTGTGCAAAAATGAGATTGTAGCCTATATGGTTACATGTTTTGATAAATATGAAGGTTGAGCTTGTCCCTCGATGTCCCTTGATGCGAAACATGATATTTGAACCTATTTGGTTCTAAATTCGGTAAATATAAAGTATAGGGATGACCCTTGTTGCGAAAAAAGAGATATGACCCTATATGGTTGCAAATTTGATAAATGGGAAGGTTGAATTTGTCCCTTGATTTAAAGCAAGATTTGTGAACCTATTTGGTTATGTATTCGGTAAAATGAAAATATTAGAATGACCCTTGTGCAAAAATGAGATTGTAGCCTATATGGTTACATGTTTGATAAATATGAAGGTTGAATTTGTCCCTCGATGTCCATTGATGCGAAACATGATATTTGTACCTGTTTGGTTCTAAATTCGGTAAATATAAAGTATTGGGATGACCCTTGTCGCGAAAATGAGATATTAGCCTATATGGTTGCAAATTTGATAAATGGGAAGGTTGAATTTGTCCCTTGATTTAAAGCATGATTTGTGAACCTATTTGGTTATGTATTCGGTAATCTGAAAGTATTAGAATGACCCTTGTGCAAAAATGAGATTGTAGCCTATATGGTTACATGTTTGATAAATATGAAGGTTGAGCTTGTCCCTCGATGTCCCTTGATGCGAAACATGATATTTGAACCTATTTGGTTCTAAATTCGGTAAATATGAAGTATTGGGATGACCCATGTCGCGAAAATGAGATATTAGCCTATATGGTTACAAATTTGATAAATGTGAAGGTTGAATTTCCCCCTTGATTTAATGCATGATTTGTGAACCTCTTTGGTTGTGTATTTGATAAAATAAAAGTATTGGAATGACCCTTGCACAAAAATGAGATTTTGGCCTATGTGATTACAAGTTTGAGAAATAAGAAGGTTAACATTTCCCTTGATTTAAATCATGATATATGAATCTATTTGGTATTGTATTCGATAAAATGAAAGTATTGGAACGACCCATGGGTAAAAATGAGATTTTAGCCTATATGGTTATATGTTTGATATATGTATGTAGGTTGAGCTTGTCGCTCGACGTTCTTTGGTTCGAAAGATGTTATTTGAACCTTTTTGGTTCTAAATTTGGTAAATATAATGTATTGGGATGACCCTTGTCGCGAAAATGAGATATTAGCCTATATGGTTGCATATTTGATAAATGAGAAGGTTGAATATGTTCCTTGATTTAAAGCATGATTTGTGAACCTATTTGGTTATGTATTCGGCAAAATGAAAGTATTAGAATGACCCTTGTGGAAAAATGAGATTGTAGCCTATATGATTACATGTTTTGATATATATGAAGGTTGAGCTTGTCCCTCGATGTCCCTTGATGCGAAAGATGTTATTTGAACCTTTTTGGTTCTAAATTTGGTAAATATAATGTATTGGGATGACCCTTGTCGCGAAAATGAGATATTAGCCTATATGGTTGCATATTTGATAAATGGGAAGGTTGAATATGTTCCTTGATTTAAAGCATGATTTGTGAACCTATTTGGTTATGTATTCGGCAAAATGAAAGTATTAGAATGACCCTTGTGGAAAAATGAGATTGTAGCCTATATGATTACATGTTTTGATAAATATGAAGGTTGAGCTTGTCCCTCGATGTCCCTTGATGCGAAAGATGTTATTTGAACCTTTTTGGTTCTAAATTTGGTAAATATAATGTATTGGGATGACCCTTGTCGCGAAAATGAGATATTAGCCTATATGGTTGCATATTTGATAAATGGGAAGGTTGAATATGTTCCTTGATTTAAAGCATGATTTGTGAACCTATTTGGTTATGTATTCGGCAAAATGAAAGTATTAGAATGACCCTTGTGGAAAAATGAGATTGTAGCCTATATGATTACATGTTTTGATAAATATGAAGGTTGAGCTTGTCCCTCGATGTCCCTTGATGCGAAAGATGTTATTTGAACCTTTTTGGTTCTAAATTTGGTAAATAGAATGTATTGGGATGACCCTTGTCGCGAAAATGAGATATTAGCCTATATGGTTGCATATTTGATAAATGAGAAGGTTGAATATGTTCCTTGATTTAAAGCATGATTTGTGAACCTATTTGGTTATGTATTCGGCAAAATGAAAGTATTAGAATGACCCTTGTGCAAAAATGAGATTGTAGCCTATATGATTACATGTTTTGATAAATATGAAGGTTGAGCTTGTCCCTCGATGTCCCTTGATGCGAAACATGATATTTGAACCTATTTGTTTCTAAATTCAGTAAATATAAAGTATTGTGGATGACCCTTGTTGCGAAAAAGAGATATTAGCCTATATGGTTGCAAATTTGATAAATGTGAAGGTTGAATTTGTCCCTTGATTTAAAGCATGATTTGTGAACCTATTTGGTTATGTATTCGGTAATATGAAAGTATTAGAATGACCCTTGTGCAAAAATGAGATTGTAGCCTATATGGTTACATGTTTTGATAAATATGAAGGTTGAGCTTGTCCCTCGATGTCCCTTGATGCGAAACATGATATTTGAACCTATTTGGTTCTAAATTCGGTAAATATAAAGTATAGGGATGACCCTTGTTGCGAAAAAAGAGATATGACCCTATATGGTTGCAAATTTGATAAATGGGAAGGTTGAATTTGTCCCTTGATTTAAAGCAAGATTTGTGAACCTATTTGGTTATGTATTCGGTAAAATGAAAATATTAGAATGACCCTTGTGCAAAAATGAGATTGTAGCCTATATGGTTACATGTTTGATAAATATGAAGGTTGAATTTGTCCCTCGATGTCCATTGATGCGAAACATGATATTTGTACCTGTTTGGTTCTAAATTCGGTAAATATAAAGTATTGGGATGACCCTTGTCGCGAAAATGAGATATTAGCCTATATGGTTGCAAATTTGATAAATGGGAAGGTTGAATTTGTCCCTTGATTTAAAGCATGATTTGTGAACCTATTTGGTTATGTATTCGGTAATCTGAAAGTATTAGAATGACCCTTGTGCAAAAATGAGATTGTAGCCTATATGGTTACATGTTTGATAAATATGAAGGTTGAGCTTGTCCCTCGATGTCCCTTGATGCGAAACATGATATTTGAACCTATTTGGTTCTAAATTCGGTAAATATGAAGTATTGGGATGACCCATGTCGCGAAAATGAGATATTAGCCTATATGGTTACAAATTTGATAAATGTGAAGGTTGAATTTCCCCCTTGATTTAATGCATGATTTGTGAACCTCTTTGGTTGTGTATTTGATAAAATAAAAGTATTGGAATGACCCTTGCACAAAAATGAGATTTTGGCCTATGTGATTACAAGTTTGAGAAATAAGAAGGTTAACATTTCCCTTGATTTAAATCATGATATATGAATCTATTTGGTATTGTATTCGATAAAATGAAAGTATTGGAACGACCCATGGGTAAAAATGAGATTTTAGCCTATATGGTTATATGTTTGATATATGTATGTAGGTTGAGCTTGTCGCTCGACGTTCTTTGGTTCGAAAGATGTTATTTGAACCTTTTTGGTTCTAAATTTGGTAAATATAATGTATTGGGATGACCCTTGTCGCGAAAATGAGATATTAGCCTATATGGTTGCATATTTGATAAATGAGAAGGTTGAATATGTTCCTTGATTTAAAGCATGATTTGTGAACCTATTTGGTTATGTATTCGGCAAAATGAAAGTATTAGAATGACCCTTGTGGAAAAATGAGATTGTAGCCTATATGATTACATGTTTTGATATATATGAAGGTTGAGCTTGTCCCTCGATGTCCCTTGATGCGAAAGATGTTATTTGAACCTTTTTGGTTCTAAATTTGGTAAATATAATGTATTGGGATGACCCTTGTCGCGAAAATGAGATATTAGCCTATATGGTTGCATATTTGATAAATGGGAAGGTTGAATATGTTCCTTGATTTAAAGCATGATTTGTGAACCTATTTGGTTATGTATTCGGCAAAATGAAAGTATTAGAATGACCCTTGTGGAAAAATGAGATTGTAGCCTATATGATTACATGTTTTGATAAATATGAAGGTTGAGCTTGTCCCTCGATGTCCCTTGATGCGAAAGATGTTATTTGAACCTTTTTGGTTCTAAATTTGGTAAATATAATGTATTGGGATGACCCTTGTCGCGAAAATGAGATATTAGCCTATATGGTTGCATATTTGATAAATGGGAAGGTTGAATATGTTCCTTGATTTAAAGCATGATTTGTGAACCTATTTGGTTATGTATTCGGCAAAATGAAAGTATTAGAATGACCCTTGTGGAAAAATGAGATTGTAGCCTATATGATTACATGTTTTGATAAATATGAAGGTTGAGCTTGTCCCTCGATGTCCCTTGATGCGAAAGATGTTATTTGAACCTTTTTGGTTCTAAATTTGGTAAATATAATGTATTGGGATGACCCTTGTCGCGAAAATGAGATATTAGCCTATATGGTTGCATATTTGATAAATGGGAAGGTTGAATATGTTCCTTGATTTAAAGCATGATTTGTGAACCTATTTGGTTATGTATTCGGCAAAATGAAAGTATTAGAATGACCCTTGTGGAAAAATGAGATTGTAGCCTATATGATTACATGTTTTGATAAATATGAAGGTTGAGCTTGTCCCTCGATGTCCCTTGATGCGAAAGATGTTATTTGAACCTTTTTGGTTCTAAATTTGGTAAATATAATGTATTGGGATGACCCTTGTCGCGAAAATGAGATATTAGCCTATATGGTTGCATATTTGATAAATGGGAAGGTTGAATATGTTCCTTGATTTAAAGCATGATTTGTGAACCTATTTGGTTATGTATTCGGCAAAATGAAAGTATTAGAATGACCCTTGTGGAAAAATGAGATTGTAGCCTATATGATTACATGTTTTGATAAATATGAAGGTTGAGCTTGTCCCTCGATGTCCCTTGATGCGAAACATGATATTTGAACCTATTTGTTTCTAAATTCGGTAAATATAAAGTATTGTGGATGACCCTTGTTGCGAAAAAGAGATATTAGCCTATATGGTTGCAAATTTGATAAATGTGAAGGTTGAATTTGTCCCTTGATTTAAAGCATGATTTGTGAACCTATTTGGTTATGTATTCGGTAATATGAAGGTGTTAGAATGACCCTTGTGCAAAAATGAGATTGTAGCCTATATGGTTACATGTTTGACAAATATGAAGGTTGAGCTTGTCCCTCGATGTCCCTTGATGCGAAACATGATATTTGAACCTATTTGGTTCTAAATTCGGTAAATATAAAGTATTGGGATGACCCTTGTCGCGAAAAAGAGATATTAGCCTATATGGTTGCAAATTTGATAAATGTGAAGGTTGAATTTGTCCCTTGATTTAAAGCATGATTTGTGAACCTATTTGGTTATGTATTCGGTAATATGAAAGTATTAGAATGACCCTTGTGCAAAAATGAGATTGTAGCCTATATGGTTACATGTTTTGATAAATATGAAGGTTGAGCTTGTCCCTCGATGTCCCTTGATGCGAAACATGATATTTGAACCTATTTGGTTCTAAATTCGGTAAATATAAAGTATAGGGATGACCCTTGTTGCGAAAAAAGAGATATGACCCTATATGGTTGCAAATTTGATAAATGGGAAGGTTGAATTTGTCCCTTGATTTAAAGCAAGATTTGTGAACCTATTTGGTTATGTATTCGGTAAAATGAAAATATTAGAATGACCCTTGTGCAAAAATGAGATTGTAGCCTATATGGTTACATGTTTGATAAATATGAAGGTTGAATTTGTCCCTCGATGTCCATTGATGCGAAACATGATATTTGTACCTGTTTGGTTCTAAATTCGGTAAATATAAAGTATTGGGATGACCCTTGTCGCGAAAATGAGATATTAGCCTATATGGTTGCAAATTTGATAAATGGGAAGGTTGAATTTGTCCCTTGATTTAAAGCATGATTTGTGAACCTATTTGGTTATGTATTCGGTAATCTGAAAGTATTAGAATGACCCTTGTGCAAAAATGAGATTGTAGCCTATATGGTTACATGTTTGATAAATATGAAGGTTGAGCTTGTCCCTCGATGTCCCTTGATGCGAAACATGATATTTGAACCTATTTGGTTCTAAATTCGGTAAATATGAAGTATTGGGATGACCCATGTCGCGAAAATGAGATATTAGCCTATATGGTTACAAATTTGATAAATGTGAAGGTTGAATTTCTCCCTTGATTTAATGCATGATTTGTGAACCTCTTTGGTTGTGTATTTGATAAAATAAAAGTATTGGAATGACCCTTGCACAAAAATGAGATTTTGGCCTATGTGATTACAAGTTTGAGAAATAAGAAGGTTAACATTTCCCTTGATTTAAATCATGATATATGAATCTATTTGGTATTGTATTCGATAAAATGAAAGTATTGGAACGACCCATGGGTAAAAATGAGATTTTAGCCTATATGGTTATATGTTTGATATATGTATGTAGGTTGAGCTTGTCCCTCGACGTTCTTTGGTTCGAAAGATGTTATTTGAACCTTTTTGGTTCTAAATTTGGTAAATATAATGTATTGGGATGACCCTTGTCGCGAAAATGAGATATTAGCCTATATGGTTGCAAATTTGATAAATGGGAAGGTTGAATTTGTCCCTTGATTTAAAGCATGATTTGTGAACCTATTTGGTTATGTATTCGGTAATCTGAAAGTATTAGAATGACCCTTGTGCAAAAATGAGATTGTAGCCTATATGGTTACATGTTTGATAAATATGAAGGTTGAGCTTGTCCCTCGATGTCCCTTGATGCGAAACATGATATTTGAACCTATTTGGTTCTAAATTCGGTAAATATGAAGTATTGGGATGACCCATGTCGCGAAAATGAGATATTAGCCTATATGGTTACAAATTTGATAAATGTGAAGGTTGAATTTCCCCCTTGATTTAATGCATGATTTGTGAACCTCTTTGGTTGTGTATTTGATAAAATAAAAGTATTGGAATGACCCTTGCACAAAAATGAGATTTTGGCCTATGTGATTACAAGTTTGAGAAATAAGAAGGTTAACATTTCCCTTGATTTAAATCATGATATATGAATCTATTTGGTATTGTATTCGATAAAATGAAAGTATTGGAACGACCCATGGGTAAAAATGAGATTTTAGCCTATATGGTTATATGTTTGATATATGTATGTAGGTTGAGCTTGTCGCTCGACGTTCTTTGGTTCGAAAGATGTTATTTGAACCTTTTTGGTTCTAAAATTGGTAAATATAATGTATTGGGATGACCCTTGTCGCGAAAATGAGATATTAGCCTATATGGTTGCATATTTGATAAATGAGAAGGTTGAATATGTTCCTTGATTTAAAGCATGATTTGTGAACCTATTTGGTTATGTATTCGGCAAAATGAAAGTATTAGAATGACCCTTGTGGAAAAATGAGATTGTAGCCTATATGATTACATGTTTTGATATATATGAAGGTTGAGCTTGTCCCTCGATGTCCCTTGATGCGAAAGATGTTATTTGAACCTTTTTGGTTCTAAATTTGGTAAATATAATGTATTGGGATGACCCTTGTCGCGAAAATGAGATATTAGCCTATATGGTTGCATATTTGATAAATGGGAAGGTTGAATATGTTCCTTGATTTAAAGCATGATTTGTGAACCTATTTGGTTATGTATTCGGCAAAATGAAAGTATTAGAATGACCCTTGTGGAAAAATGAGATTGTAGCCTATATGATTACATGTTTTGATAAATATGAAGGTTGAGCTTGTCCCTCGATGTCCCTTGATGCGAAAGATGTTATTTGAACCTTTTTGGTTCTAAATTTGGTAAATATAATGTATTGGGATGACCCTTGTCGCGAAAATGAGATATTAGCCTATATGGTTGCATATTTGATAAATGGGAAGGTTGAATATGTTCCTTGATTTAAAGCATGATTTGTGAACCTATTTGGTTATGTATTCGGCAAAATGAAAGTATTAGAATGACCCTTGTGGAAAAATGAGATTGTAGCCTATATGATTACATGTTTTGATAAATATGAAGGTTGAGCTTGTCCCTCGATGTCCCTTGATGCGAAAGATGTTATTTGAACCTTTTTGGTTCTAAATTTGGTAAATATAATGTATTGGGATGACCCTTGTCGCGAAAATGAGATATTAGCCTATATGGTTGCATATTTGATAAATGGGAAGGTTGAATATGTTCCTTGATTTAAAGCATGATTTGTGAACCTATTTGGTTATGTATTCGGCAAAATGAAAGTATTAGAATGACCCTTGTGGAAAAATGAGATTGTAGCCTATATGATTACATGTTTTGATAAATATGAAGGTTGAGCTTGTCCCTCGATGTCCCTTGATGCGAAAGATGTTATTTGAACCTTTTTGGTTCTAAATTTGGTAAATATAATGTATTGGGATGACCCTTGTCGCGAAAATGAGATATTAGCCTATATGGTTGCATATTTGATAAATGGGAAGGTTGAATATGTTCCTTGATTTAAAGCATGATTTGTGAACCTATTTGGTTATGTATTCGGCAAAATGAAAGTATTAGAATGACCCTTGTGGAAAAATGAGATTGTAGCCTATATGATTACATGTTTTGATAAATATGAAGGTTGAGCTTGTCCCTCGATGTCCCTTGATGCGAAACATGATATTTGAACCTATTTGTTTCTAAATTCGGTAAATATAAAGTATTGTGGATGACCCTTGTTGCGAAAAAGAGATATTAGCCTATATGGTTGCAAATTTGATAAATGTGAAGGTTGAATTTGTCCCTTGATTTAAAGCATGATTTGTGAACCTATTTGGTTATGTATTCGGTAATATGAAGGTGTTAGAATGACCCTTGTGCAAAAATGAGATTGTAGCCTATATGGTTACATGTTTGACAAATATGAAGGTTGAGCTTGTCCCTCGATGTCCCTTGATGCGAAACATGATATTTGAACCTATTTGGTTCTAAATTCGGTAAATATAAAGTATTGGGATGACCCTTGTCGCGAAAAAGAGATATTAGCCTATATGGTTGCAAATTTGATAAATGTGAAGGTTGAATTTGTCCCTTGATTTAAAGCATGATTTGTGAACCTATTTGGTTATGTATTCGGTAATATGAAAGTATTAGAATGACCCTTGTGCAAAAATGAGATTGTAGCCTATATGGTTACATGTTTTGATAAATATGAAGGTTGAGCTTGTCCCTCGATGTCCCTTGATGCGAAACATGATATTTGAACCTATTTGGTTCTAAATTCGGTAAATATAAAGTATAGGGATGACCCTTGTTGCGAAAAAAGAGATATGACCCTATATGGTTGCAAATTTGATAAATGGGAAGGTTGAATTTGTCCCTTGATTTAAAGCAAGATTTGTGAACCTATTTGGTTATGTATTCGGTAAAATGAAAATATTAGAATGACCCTTGTGCAAAAATGAGATTGTAGCCTATATGGTTACATGTTTGATAAATATGAAGGTTGAATTTGTCCCTCGATGTCCATTGATGCGAAACATGATATTTGTACCTGTTTGGTTCTAAATTCGGTAAATATAAAGTATTGGGATGACCCTTGTCGCGAAAATGAGATATTAGCCTATATGGTTGCAAATTTGATAAATGGGAAGGTTGAATTTGTCCCTTGATTTAAAGCATGATTTGTGAACCTATTTGGTTATGTATTCGGTAATCTGAAAGTATTAGAATGACCCTTGTGCAAAAATGAGATTGTAGCCTATATGGTTACATGTTTGATAAATATGAAGGTTGAGCTTGTCCCTCGATGTCCCTTGATGCGAAACATGATATTTGAACCTATTTGGTTCTAAATTCGGTAAATATGAAGTATTGGGATGACCCATGTCGCGAAAATGAGATATTAGCCTATATGGTTACAAATTTGATAAATGTGAAGGTTGAATTTCTCCCTTGATTTAATGCATGATTTGTGAACCTCTTTGGTTGTGTATTTGATAAAATAAAAGTATTGGAATGACCCTTGCACAAAAATGAGATTTTGGCCTATGTGATTACAAGTTTGAGAAATAAGAAGGTTAACATTTCCCTTGATTTAAATCATGATATATGAATCTATTTGGTATTGTATTCGATAAAATGAAAGTATTGGAACGACCCATGGGTAAAAATGAGATTTTAGCCTATATGGTTATATGTTTGATATATGTATGTAGGTTGAGCTTGTCCCTCGACGTTCTTTGGTTCGAAAGATGTTATTTGAACCTTTTTGGTTCTAAATTTGGTAAATATAATGTATTGGGATGACCCTTGTCGCGAAAATGAGATATTAGCCTATATGGTTGCATATTTGATAAATGAGAAGGTTGAATATGTTCCTTGATTTAAAGCATGATTTGTGAACCTATTTGGTTATGTATTCGGCAAAATGAAAGTATTAGAATGACCCTTGTGGAAAAATGAGATTGTAGCCTATATGATTACATGTTTTGATAAATATGAAGGTTGAGCTTGTCCCTCGATGTCCCTTGATGCGAAAGATGTTATTTGAACCTTTTTGGTTCTAAATTTGGTAAATATAATGTATTGGGATGACCCTTGTCGCGAAAATGAGATATTAGCCTATATGGTTGCATATTTGATAAATGGGAAGGTTGAATATGTTCCTTGATTTAAAGCATGATTTGTGAACCTATTTGGTTATGTATTCGGCAAAATGAAAGTATTAGAATGACCCTTGTGGAAAAATGAGATTGTAGCCTATATGACTACATGTTTTGATAAATATGAAGGTTGAGCTTGTCCCTCGATGTCCCTTGATGCGAAACATGATATTTGAACCTATTTGGTTCTAAATTTGGTAAATATGAAGTATTGGGATGACCCATGTCGCGAAAATGAGATATTAGCCTATATGGTTACAAATTTGATAAATGTGAAGGTTGAATTTCTCCCTTGATTTAATGCATGATTTGTGAACCTCTTTGGTTGTGTATTTGATAAAATAAAAGTATTGGAATGACCCTTGCACAAAAATGAGATTTTGGCCTATGTGATTACAAGTTTGAGAAATAAGAAGGTTAACATTTCCCTTGATTTAAATCATGATATATGAATCTATTTGGTATTGTATTCGATAAAATGAAAGTATTGGAACGACCCATGGGTAAAAATGAGATTTTAGCCTATATGGTTATATGTTTGATATATGTATGTAGGTTGAGCTTGTCCCTCGACGTTCTTTGGTTCGAAAGATGTTATTTGAACCTTTTTGGTTCTAAATTTGGTAAATATAATGTATTGGGATGACCCTTGTCGCGAAAATGAGATATTAGCCTATATGGTTGCATATTTGATAAATGAGAAGGTTGAATATGTTCCTTGATTTAAAGCATGATTTGTGAACCTATTTGGTTATGTATTCGGCAAAATGAAAGTATTAGAATGACCCTTGTGGAAAAATGAGATTGTAGCCTATATGATTACATGTTTTGATAAATATGAAGGTTGAGCTTGTCCCTCGATGTCCCTTGATGCGAAACATGATATTTGAACCTATTTGTTTCTAAATTCGGTAAATATAAAGTATTGTGGATGACCCTTGTTGCGAAAAAGAGATATTAGCCTATATGGTTGCAAATTTGATAAATGTGAAGGTTGAATTTGTCCCTTGATTTAAAGCATGATTTGTGAACCTATTTGGTTATGTATTCGGTAATATGAAGGTGTTAGAATGACCCTTGTGCAAAAATGAGATTGTAGCCTATATGGTTACATGTTTGACAAATATGAAGGTTGAGCTTGTCCCTCGATGTCCCTTGATGCGAAACATGATATTTGAACCTATTTGGTTCTAAATTCGGTAAATATAAAGTATTGGGATGACCCTTGTCGCGAAAAAGAGATATTAGCCTATATGGTTGCAAATTTGATAAATGTGAAGGTTGAATTTGTCCCTTGATTTAAAGCATGATTTGTGAACCTATTTGGTTATGTATTCGGTAATATGAAAGTATTAGAATGACCCTTGTGCAAAAATGAGATTGTAGCCTATATGGTTACATGTTTTGATAAATATGAAGGTTGAGCTTGTCCCTCGATGTCCCTTGATGCGAAACATGATATTTGAACCTATTTGGTTCTAAATTCGGTAAATATAAAGTATAGGGATGACCCTTGTTGCGAAAAAAGAGATATGACCCTATATGGTTGCAAATTTGATAAATGGGAAGGTTGAATTTGTCCCTTGATTTAAAGCAAGATTTGTGAACCTATTTGGTTATGTATTCGGTAAAATGAAAATATTAGAATGACCCTTGTGCAAAAATGAGATTGTAGCCTATATGGTTACATGTTTGATAAATATGAAGGTTGAATTTGTCCCTCGATGTCCATTGATGCGAAACATGATATTTGTACCTGTTTGGTTCTAAATTCGGTAAATATAAAGTATTGGGATGACCCTTGTCGCGAAAATGAGATATTAGCCTATATGGTTGCAAATTTGATAAATGGGAAGGTTGAATTTGTCCCTTGATTTAAAGCATGATTTGTGAACCTATTTGGTTATGTATTCGGTAATCTGAAAGTATTAGAATGACCCTTGTGCAAAAATGAGATTGTAGCCTATATGGTTACATGTTTGATAAATATGAAGGTTGAGCTCTTCCCTCGATGTCCCTTGATGTGAAACATGATATTTGAACCTATTTGGTTCTAAATTTGGTAAATATGAAGTATTGGGATGACCCATGTCGCGAAAATGAGATATTAGCCTATATGGTTACAAATTTGATAAATGTGAAGGTTGAATTTCTCCCTTGATTTAATGCATGATTTGTGAACCTCTTTGGTTGTGTATTTGATAAAATAAAAGTATTGGAATGACCCTTGCACAAAAATGAGATTTTGGCCTATGTGATTACAAGTTTGAGAAATAAGAAGGTTAACATTTCCCTTGATTTAAATCATGATATATGAATCTATTTGGTATTGTATTCGATAAAATGAAAGTATTGGAACGACCCATGGGTAAAAATGAGATTTTAGCCTATATGGTTATATGTTTGATATATGTATGTAGGTTGAGCTTGTCCCTCGACGTTCTTTGGTTCGAAAGATGTTATTTGAACCTTTTTGGTTCTAAATTTGGTAAATATAATGTATTGGGATGACCCTTGTCGCGAAAATGAGATATTAGCCTATATGGTTGCATATTTGATAAATGAGAAGGTTGAATATGTTCCTTGATTTAAAGCATGATTTGTGAACCTATTTGGTTATGTATTCGGCAAAATGAAAGTATTAGAATGACCCTTGTGGAAAAATGAGATTGTAGCCTATATGATTACATGTTTTGATAAATATGAAGGTTGAGCTTGTCCCTCGATGTCCCTTGATGCGAAACATGATATTTGAACCTATTTGTTTCTAAATTCGGTAAATATAAAGTATTGTGGATGACCCTTGTTGCGAAAAAGAGATATTAGCCTATATGGTTGCAAATTTGATAAATGTGAAGGTTGAATTTGTCCCTTGATTTAAAGCATGATTTGTGAACCTATTTGGTTATGTATTCGGTAATATGAAGGTGTTAGAATGACCCTTGTGCAAAAATGAGATTGTAGCCTATATGGTTACATGTTTGACAAATATGAAGGTTGAGCTTGTCCCTCGATGTCCCTTGATGCGAAACATGATATTTGAACCTATTTGGTTCTAAATTCGGTAAATATAAAGTATTGGGATGACCCTTGTCGCGAAAAAGAGATATTAGCCTATATGGTTGCAAATTTGATAAATGTGAAGGTTGAATTTGTCCCTTGATTTAAAGCATGATTTGTGAACCTATTTGGTTATGTATTCGGTAATATGAAAGTATTAGAATGACCCTTGTGCAAAAATGAGATTGTAGCCTATATGGTTACATGTTTTGATAAATATGAAGGTTGAGCCTGTCCCTCGATGTCCCTTGATGCGAAACATGATATTTGAACCTATTTGGTTCTAAATTCGGTAAATATAAAGTATAGGGATGACCCTTGTTGCGAAAAAAGAGATATGACCCTATATGGTTGCAAATTTGATAAATGGGAAGGTTGAATTTGTCCCTTGATTTAAAGCAAGATTTGTGAACCTATTTGGTTATGTATTCGGTAAAATGAAAATATTAGAATGACCCTTGTGCAAAAATGAGATTGTAGCCTATATGGTTACATGTTTGATAAATATGAAGGTTGAATTTGTCCCTCGATGTCCATTGATGCGAAACATGATATTTGTACCTGTTTGGTTCTAAATTCGGTAAATATAAAGTATTGGGATGACCCTTGTCGCGAAAATGAGATATTAGCCTATATGGTTGCAAATTTGATAAATGGGAAGGTTGAATTTGTCCCTTGATTTAAAGCATGATTTGTGAACCTATTTGGTTATGTATTCGGTAATCTGAAAGTATTAGAATGACCCTTGTGCAAAAATGAGATTGTAGCCTATATGGTTACATGTTTGATAAATATGAAGGTTGAGCTTGTCCCTCGATGTCCCTTGATGTGAAACATGATATTTGAACCTATTTGGTTCTAAATTTGGTAAATATGAAGTATTGGGATGACCCATGTCGCGAAAATGAGATATTAGCCTATATGGTTACAAATTTGATAAATGTGAAGGTTGAATTTCTCCCTTGATTTAATGCATGATTTGTGAACCTCTTTGGTTGTGTATTTGATAAAATAAAAGTATTGGAATGACCCTTGCACAAAAATGAGATTTTGGCCTATGTGATTACAAGTTTGAGAAATAAGAAGGTTAACATTTCCCTTGATTTAAATCATGATATATGAATCTATTTGGTATTGTATTCGATAAAATGAAAGTATTGGAACGACCCATGGGTAAAAATGAGATTTTAGCCTATATGGTTATATGTTTGATATATGTATGTAGGTTGAGCTTGTCCCTCGACGTTCTTTGGTTCGAAAGATGTTATTTGAACCTTTTTGGTTCTAAATTTGGTAAATATAATGTATTGGGATGACCCTTGTCGCGAAAATGAGATATTAGCCTATATGGTTGCATATTTGATAAATGAGAAGGTTGAATATGTTCCTTGATTTAAAGCATGATTTGTGAACCTATTTGGTTATGTATTCGGCAAAATGAAAGTATTAGAATGACCCTTGTGGAAAAATGAGATTGTAGCCTATATGATTACATGTTTTGATAAATATGAAGGTTGAGCTTGTCCCTCGATGTCCCTTGATGCGAAACATGATATTTGAACCTATTTGTTTCTAAATTCGGTAAATATAAAGTATTGTGGATGACCCTTGTTGCGAAAAAGAGATATTAGCCTATATGGTTGCAAATTTGATAAATGTGAAGGTTGAATTTGTCCCTTGATTTAAAGCATGATTTGTGAACCTATTTGGTTATGTATTCGGTAATATGAAGGTGTTAGAATGACCCTTGTGCAAAAATGAGATTGTAGCCTATATGGTTACATGTTTGACAAATATGAAGGTTGAGCTTGTCCCTCGATGTCCCTTGATGCGAAACATGATATTTGAACCTATTTGGTTCTAAATTCGGTAAATATAAAGTATTGGGATGACCCTTGTCGCGAAAAAGAGATATTAGCCTATATGGTTGCAAATTTGATAAATGTGAAGGTTGAATTTGTCCCTTGATTTAAAGCATGATTTGTGAACCTATTTGGTTATGTATTCGGTAATATGAAAGTATTAGAATGACCCTTGTGCAAAAATGAGATTGTAGCCTATATGGTTACATGTTTTGATAAATATGAAGGTTGAGCTTGTCCCTCGATGTCCCTTGATGCGAAACATGATATTTGAACCTATTTGGTTCTAAATTCGGTAAATATAAAGTATAGGGATGACCCTTGTTGCGAAAAAAGAGATATGACCCTATATGGTTGCAAATTTGATAAATGGGAAGGTTGAATTTGTCCCTTGATTTAAAGCAAGATTTGTGAACCTATTTGGTTATGTATTCGGTAAAATGAAAATATTAGAATGACCCTTGTGCAAAAATGAGATTGTAGCCTATATGGTTACATGTTTGATAAATATGAAGGTTGAATTTGTCCCTCGATGTCCATTGATGCGAAACATGATATTTGTACCTGTTTGGTTCTAAATTCGGTAAATATAAAGTATTGGGATGACCCTTGTCGCGAAAATGAGATATTAGCCTATATGGTTGCAAATTTGATAAATGGGAAGGTTGAATTTGTCCCTTGATTTAAAGCATGATTTGTGAACCTATTTGGTTATGTATTCGGTAATCTGAAAGTATTAGAATGACCCTTGTGCAAAAATGAGATTGTAGCCTATATGGTTACATGTTTGATAAATATGAAGGTTGAGCTTGTCCCTCGATGTCCCTTGATGCGAAACATGATATTTGAACCTATTTGGTTCTAAATTTGGTAAATATGAAGTATTGGGATGACCCATGTCGCGAAAATGAGATATTAGCCTATATGGTTACAAATTTGATAAATGTGAAGGTTGAATTTCTCCCTTGATTTAATGCATGATTTGTGAACCTCTTTGGTTGTGTATTTGATAAAATAAAAGTATTGGAATGACCCTTGCACAAAAATGAGATTTTGGCCTATGTGATTACAAGTTTGAGAAATAAGAAGGTTAACATTTCCCTTGATTTAAATCATGATATATGAATCTATTTGGTATTGTATTCGATAAAATGAAAGTATTGGAACGACCCATGGGTAAAAATGAGATTTTAGCCTATATGGTTATATGTTTGATATATGTATGTAGGTTGAGCTTGTCCCTCGACGTTCTTTGGTTCGAAAGATGTTATTTGAACCTTTTTGGTTCTAAATTTGGTAAATATAATGTATTGGGATGACCCTTGTCGCGAAAATGAGATATTAGCCTATATGGTTGCATATTTGATAAATGAGAAGGTTGAATATGTTCCTTGATTTAAAGCATGATTTGTGAACCTATTTGGTTATGTATTCGGCAAAATGAAAGTATTAGAATGACCCTTGTGGAAAAATGAGATTGTAGCCTATATGATTACATGTTTTGATAAATATGAAGGTTGAGCTTGTCCCTCGATGTCCCTTGATGCGAAACATGATATTTGAACCTATTTGTTTCTAAATTCGGTAAATATAAAGTATTGTGGATGACCCTTGTTGCGAAAAAGAGATATTAGCCTATATTGTTGCAAATTTGATAAATGTGAAGGTTGAATTTGTCCCTTGATTTAAAGCATGATTTGTGAACCTATTTGGTTATGTATTCGGTAATATGAAGGTGTTAGAATGACCCTTGTGCAAAAATGAGATTGTAGCCTATATGGTTACATGTTTGACAAATATGAAGGTTGAGCTTGTCCCTCGATGTCCCTTGATGCGAAACATGATATTTGAACCTATTTGGTTCTAAATTCGGTAAATATAAAGTATTGGGATGACCCTTGTCGCGAAAAAGAGATATTAGCCTATATGGTTGCAAATTTGATAAATGTGAAGGTTGAATTTGTCCCTTGATTTAAAGCATGATTTGTGAACCTATTTGGTTATGTATTCGGTAATATGAAAGTATTAGAATGACCCTTGTGCAAAAATGAGATTGTAGCCTATATGGTTACATGTTTTGATAAATATGAAGGTTGAGCTTGTCCCTCGATGTCCCTTGATGCGAAACATGATATTTGAACCTATTTGGTTCTAAATTCGGTAAATATAAAGTATAGGGATGACCCTTGTTGCGAAAAAAGAGATATGACCCTATATGGTTGCAAATTTGATAAATGGGAAGGTTGAATTTGTCCCTTGATTTAAAGCAAGATTTGTGAACCTATTTGGTTATGTATTCGGTAAAATGAAAATATTAGAATGACCCTTGTGCAAAAATGAGATTGTAGCCTATATGGTTACATGTTTGATAAATATGAAGGTTGAATTTGTCCCTCGATGTCCATTGATGCGAAACATGATATTTGTACCTGTTTGGTTCTAAATTCGGTAAATATAAAGTATTGGGATGACCCTTGTCGCGAAAATGAGATATTAGCCTATATGGTTGCAAATTTGATAAATGGGAAGGTTGAATTTGTCCCTTGATTTAAAGCATGATTTGTGAACCTATTTGGTTATGTATTCGGTAATCTGAAAGTATTAGAATGACCCTTGTGCAAAAATGAGATTGTAGCCTATATGGTTACATGTTTGATAAATATGAAGGTTGAGCTTGTCCCTCGATGTCCCTTGATGCGAAACATGATATTTGAACCTATTTGGTTCTAAATTCGGTAAATATGAAGTATTGGGATGACCCATGTCGCGAAAATGAGATATTAGCCTATATGGTTACAAATTTGATAAATGTGAAGGTTGAATTTCTCCCTTGATTTAATGCATGATTTGTGAACCTCTTTGGTTGTGTATTTGATAAAATAAAAGTATTGGAATGACCCTTGCA
The DNA here is from genome assembly GCA_958299785.1 of Medicago lupulina. Lineage (NCBI taxonomy): Eukaryota > Viridiplantae > Streptophyta > Magnoliopsida > Fabales > Fabaceae > Medicago > Medicago lupulina. The sequence goes on along the minus strand of OY283139.1, from coordinate 47,886,196 downwards.
CAAAAATGAGATTTTGGCCTATGTGATTACAAGTTTGAGAAATAAGAAGGTTAACATTTCCCTTGATTTAAATCATGATATATGAATCTATTTGGTATTGTATTCGATAAAATGAAAGTATTGGAACGACCCATGGGTAAAAATGAGATTTTAGCCTATATGGTTATATGTTTGATATATGTATGTAGGTTGAGCTTGTCCCTCGACGTTCTTTGGTTCGAAAGATGTTATTTGAACCTTTTTGGTTCTAAATTTGGTAAATATAATGTATTGGGATGACCCTTGTCGCGAAAATGAGATATTAGCCTATATGGTTGCATATTTGATAAATGAGAAGGTTGAATATGTTCCTTGATTTAAAGCATGATTTGTGAACCTATTTGGTTATGTATTCGGCAAAATGAAAGTATTAGAATGACCCTTGTGGAAAAATGAGATTGTAGCCTATATGATTACATGTTTTGATAAATATGAAGGTTGAGCTTGTCCCTCGATGTCCCTTGATGCGAAACATGATATTTGAACCTATTTGTTTCTAAATTCGGTAAATATAAAGTATTGTGGATGACCCTTGTTGCGAAAAAGAGATATTAGCCTATATGGTTGCAAATTTGATAAATGTGAAGGTTGAATTTGTCCCTTGATTTAAAGCATGATTTGTGAACCTATTTGGTTATGTATTCGGTAATATGAAGGTGTTAGAATGACCCTTGTGCAAAAATGAGATTGTAGCCTATATGGTTACATGTTTGACAAATATGAAGGTTGAGCTTGTCCCTCGATGTCCCTTGATGCGAAACATGATATTTGAACCTATTTGGTTCTAAATTCGGTAAATATAAAGTATTGGGATGACCCTTGTCGCGAAAAAGAGATATTAGCCTATATGGTTGCAAATTTGATAAATGTGAAGGTTGAATTTGTCCCTTGATTTAAAGCATGATTTGTGAACCTATTTGGTTATGTATTCGGTAATATGAAAGTATTAGAATGACCCTTGTGCAAAAATGAGATTGTAGCCTATATGGTTACATGTTTTGATAAATATGAAGGTTGAGCTTGTCCCTCGATGTCCCTTGATGCGAAACATGATATTTGAACCTATTTGGTTCTAAATTCGGTAAATATAAAGTATAGGGATGACCCTTGTTGCGAAAAAAGAGATATGACCCTATATGGTTGCAAATTTGATAAATGGGAAGGTTGAATTTGTCCCTTGATTTAAAGCAAGATTTGTGAACCTATTTGGTTATGTATTCGGTAAAATGAAAATATTAGAATGACCCTTGTGCAAAAATGAGATTGTAGCCTATATGGTTACATGTTTGATAAATATGAAGGTTGAATTTGTCCCTCGATGTCCATTGATGCGAAACATGATATTTGTACCTGTTTGGTTCTAAATTCGGTAAATATAAAGTATTGGGATGACCCTTGTCGCGAAAATGAGATATTAGCCTATATGGTTGCAAATTTGATAAATGGGAAGGTTGAATTTGTCCCTTGATTTAAAGCATGATTTGTGAACCTATTTGGTTATGTATTCGGTAATCTGAAAGTATTAGAATGACCCTTGTGCAAAAATGAGATTGTAGCCTATATGGTTACATGTTTGATAAATATGAAGGTTGAGCTTGTCCCTCGATGTCCCTTGATGCGAAACATGATATTTGAACCTATTTGGTTCTAAATTCGGTAAATATGAAGTATTGGGATGACCCATGTCGCGAAAATGAGTTATTAGCCTATATGGTTACAAATTTGATAAATGTGAAGGTTGAATTTCTCCCTTGATTTAATGCATGATTTGTGAACCTCTTTGGTTGTGTATTTGATAAAATAAAAGTATTGGAATGACCCTTGCACAAAAATGAGATTTTGGCCTATGTGATTACAAGTTTGAGAAATAAGAAGGTTAACATTTCCCTTGATTTAAATCATGATATATGAATCTATTTGGTATTGTATTCGATAAAATGAAAGTATTGGAACGACCCATGGGTAAAAATGAGATTTTAGCCTATATGGTTATATGTTTGATATATGTATGTAGGTTGAGCTTGTCCCTCGACGTTCTTTGGTTCGAAAGATGTTATTTGAACCTTTTTGGTTCTAAATTTGGTAAATATAATGTATTGGGATGACCCTTGTCGCGAAAATGAGATATTAGCCTATATGGTTGCATATTTGATAAATGAGAAGGTTGAATATGTTCCTTGATTTAAAGCATGATTTGTGAACCTATTTGGTTATGTATTCGGCAAAATGAAAGTATTAGAATGACCCTTGTGGAAAAATGAGATTGTAGCCTATATGATTACATGTTTTGATAAATATGAAGGTTGAGCTTGTCCCTCGATGTCCCTTGATGCGAAACATGATATTTGAACCTATTTGTTTCTAAATTCGGTAAATATAAAGTATTGTGGATGACCCTTGTTGCGAAAAAGAGATATTAGCCTATATGGTTGCAAATTTGATAAATGTGAAGGTTGAATTTGTCCCTTGATTTAAAGCATGATTTGTGAACCTATTTGGTTATGTATTCGGTAATATGAAGGTGTTAGAATGACCCTTGTGCAAAAATGAGATTGTAGCCTATATGGTTACATGTTTGACAAATATGAAGGTTGAGCTTGTCCCTCGATGTCCCTTGATGCGAAACATGATATTTGAACCTATTTGGTTCTAAATTCGGTAAATATAAAGTATTGGGATGACCCTTGTCGCGAAAAAGAGATATTAGCCTATATGGTTGCAAATTTGATAAATGTGAAGGTTGAATTTGTCCCTTGATTTAAAGCATGATTTGTGAACCTATTTGGTTATGTATTCGGTAATATGAAAGTATTAGAATGACCCTTGTGCAAAAATGAGATTGTAGCCTATATGGTTACATGTTTTGATAAATATGAAGGTTGAGCTTGTCCCTCGATGTCCCTTGATGCGAAACATGATATTTGAACCTATTTGGTTCTAAATTCGGTAAATATAAAGTATAGGGATGACCCTTGTTGCGAAAAAAGAGATATGACCCTATATGGTTGCAAATTTGATAAATGGGAAGGTTGAATTTGTCCCTTGATTTAAAGCAAGATTTGTGAACCTATTTGGTTATGTATTCGGTAAAATGAAAATATTAGAATGACCCTTGTGCAAAAATGAGATTGTAGCCTATATGGTTACATGTTTGATAAATATGAAGGTTGAATTTGTCCCTCGATGTCCATTGATGCGAAACATGATATTTGTACCTGTTTGGTTCTAAATTCGGTAAATATAAAGTATTGGGATGACCCTTGTCGCGAAAATGAGATATTAGCCTATATGGTTGCAAATTTGATAAATGGGAAGGTTGAATTTGTCCCTTGATTTAAAGCAAGATTTGTGAACCTATTTGGTTATGTATTCGGTAAAATGAAAATATTAGAATGACCCTTGTGCAAAAATGAGATTGTAGCCTATATGGTTACATGTTTGATAAATATGAAGGTTGAATTTGTCCCTCGATGTCCATTGATGCGAAACATGATATTTGTACCTGTTTGGTTCTAAATTCGGTAAATATAAAGTATTGGGATGACCCTTGTCGCGAAAATGAGATATTAGCCTATATGGTTGCAAATTTGATAAATGGGAAGGTTGAATTTGTCCCTTGATTTAAAGCATGATTTGTGAACCTATTTGGTTATGTATTCGGTAATCTGAAAGTATTAGAATGACCCTTGTGCAAAAATGAGATTGTAGCCTATATGGTTACATGTTTTGATAAATATGAAGGTTGAGCTTGTCCCTCGATGTCCCTTGATGCGAAACATGATATTTGAACCTATTTGGTTCTAAATTCGGTAAATATAAAGTATAGGGATGACCCTTGTTGCGAAAAAAGAGATATGACCCTATATGGTTGCAAATTTGATAAATGGGAAGGTTGAATTTGTCCCTTGATTTAAAGCAAGATTTGTGAACCTATTTGGTTATGTATTCGGTAAAATGAAAATATTAGAATGACCCTTGTGCAAAAATGAGATTGTAGCCTATATGGTTACATGTTTGATAAATATGAAGGTTGAATTTGTCCCTCGATGTCCATTGATGCGAAACATGATATTTGTACCTGTTTGGTTCTAAATTCGGTAAATATAAAGTATTGGGATGACCCTTGTCGCGAAAATGAGATATTAGCCTATATGGTTGCAAATTTGATAAATGGGAAGGTTGAATTTGTCCCTTGATTTAAAGCATGATTTGTGAACCTATTTGGTTATGTATTCGGTAATCTGAAAGTATTAGAATGACCCTTGTGCAAAAATGAGATTGTAGCCTATATGGTTACATGTTTGATAAATATGAAGGTTGAGCTTGTCCCTCGATGTCCCTTGATGCGAAACATGATATTTGAACCTATTTGGTTCTAAATTTGGTAAATATGAAGTATTGGGATGACCCATGTCGCGAAAATGAGATATTAGCCTATATGGTTACAAATTTGATAAATGTGAAGGTTGAATTTCTCCCTTGATTTAATGCATGATTTGTGAACCTCTTTGGTTGTGTATTTGATAAAATAAAAGTATTGGAATGACCCTTGCACAAAAATGAGATTTTGGCCTATGTGATTACAAGTTTGAGAAATAAGAAGGTTAACATTTCCCTTGATTTAAATCATGATATATGAATCTATTTGGTATTGTATTCGATAAAATGAAAGTATTGGAACGACCCATGGGTAAAAATGAGATTTTAGCCTATATGGTTATATGTTTGATATATGTATGTAGGTTGAGCTTGTCCCTCGACGTTCTTTGGTTCGAAAGATGTTATTTGAACCTTTTTGGTTCTAAATTTGGTAAATATAATGTATTGGGATGACCCTTGTCGCGAAAATGAGATATTAGCCTATATGGTTGCATATTTGATAAATGAGAAGGTTGAATATGTTCCTTGATTTAAAGCATGATTTGTGAACCTATTTGGTTATGTATTCGGCAAAATGAAAGTATTAGAATGACCCTTGTGGAAAAATGAGATTGTAGCCTATATGATTACATGTTTTGATAAATATGAAGGTTGAGCTTGTCCCTCGATGTCCCTTGATGCGAAACATGATATTTGAACCTATTTGTTTCTAAATTCGGTAAATATAAAGTATTGTGGATGACCCTTGTTGCGAAAAAGAGATATTAGCCTATATGGTTGCAAATTTGATAAATGTGAAGGTTGAATTTGTCCCTTGATTTAAAGCATGATTTGTGAACCTATTTGGTTATGTATTCGGTAATATGAAGGTGTTAGAATGACCCTTGTGCAAAAATGAGATTGTAGCCTATATGGTTACATGTTTGACAAATATGAAGGTTGAGCTTGTCCCTCGATGTCCCTTGATGCGAAACATGATATTTGAACCTATTTGGTTCTAAATTCGGTAAATATAAAGTATTGGGATGACCCTTGTCGCGAAAAAGAGATATTAGCCTATATGGTTGCAAATTTGATAAATGTGAAGGTTGAATTTGTCCCTTGATTTAAAGCATGATTTGTGAACCTATTTGGTTATGTATTCGGTAATATGAAAGTATTAGAATGACCCTTGTGCAAAAATGAGATTGTAGCCTATATGGTTACATGTTTTGATAAATATGAAGGTTGAGCTTGTCCCTCGATGTCCCTTGATGCGAAACATGATATTTGAACCTATTTGGTTCTAAATTCGGTAAATATAAAGTATAGGGATGACCCTTGTTGCGAAAAAAGAGATATGACCCTATATGGTTGCAAATTTGATAAATGGGAAGGTTGAATTTGTCCCTTGATTTAAAGCAAGATTTGTGAACCTATTTGGTTATGTATTCGGTAAAATGAAAATATTAGAATGACCCTTGTGCAAAAATGAGATTGTAGCCTATATGGTTACATGTTTGATAAATATGAAGGTTGAATTTGTCCCTCGATGTCCATTGATGCAAAACATGATATTTGTACCTGTTTGGTTCTAAATTCGGTAAATATAAAGTATTGGGATGACCCTTGTCGCGAAAATGAGATATTAGCCTATATGGTTGCAAATTTGATAAATGGGAAGGTTGAATTTGTCCCTTGATTTAAAGCATGATTTGTGAACCTATTTGGTTATGTATTCGGTAATCTGAAAGTATTAGAATGACCCTTGTGCAAAAATGAGATTGTAGCCTATATGGTTACATGTTTGATAAATATGAAGGTTGAGCTTGTCCCTCGATGTCCCTTGATGCGAAACATGATATTTGAACCTATTTGGTTCTAAATTCGGTAAATATGAAGTATTGGGATGACCCATGTCGCGAAAATGAGTTATTAGCCTATATGGTTACAAATTTGATAAATGTGAAGGTTGAATTTCTCCCTTGATTTAATGCATGATTTGTGAACCTCTTTGGTTGTGTATTTGATAAAATAAAAGTATTGGAATGACCCTTGCACAAAAATGAGATTTTGGCCTATGTGATTACAAGTTTGAGAAATAAGAAGGTTAACATTTCCCTTGATTTAAATCATGATATATGAATCTATTTGGTATTGTATTCGATAAAATGAAAGTATTGGAACGACCCATGGGTAAAAATGAGATTTTAGCCTATATGGTTATATGTTTGATATATGTATGTAGGTTGAGCTTGTCCCTCGACGTTCTTTGGTTCGAAAGATGTTATTTGAACCTTTTTGGTTCTAAATTTGGTAAATATAATGTATTGGGATGACCCTTGTCGCGAAAATGAGATATTAGCCTATATGGTTGCATATTTGATAAATGAGAAGGTTGAATATGTTCCTTGATTTAAAGCATGATTTGTGAACCTATTTGGTTATGTATTCGGCAAAATGAAAGTATTAGAATGACCCTTGTGGAAAAATGAGATTGTAGCCTATATGATTACATGTTTTGATAAATATGAAGGTTGAGCTTGTCCCTCGATGTCCCTTGATGCGAAACATGATATTTGAACCTATTTGTTTCTAAATTCGGTAAATATAAAGTATTGTGGATGACCCTTGTTGCGAAAAAGAGATATTAGCCTATATGGTTGCAAATTTGATAAATGTGAAGGTTGAATTTGTCCCTTGATTTAAAGCATGATTTGTGAACCTATTTGGTTATGTATTCGGTAATATGAAGGTGTTAGAATGACCCTTGTGCAAAAATGAGATTGTAGCCTATATGGTTACATGTTTGACAAATATGAAGGTTGAGCTTGTCCCTCGATGTCCCTTGATGCGAAACATGATATTTGAACCTATTTGGTTCTAAATTCGGTAAATATAAAGTATTGGGATGACCCTTGTCGCGAAAAAGAGATATTAGCCTATATGGTTGCAAATTTGATAAATGTGAAGGTTGAATTTGTCCCTTGATTTAAAGCATGATTTGTGAACCTATTTGGTTATGTATTCGGTAATATGAAAGTATTAGAATGACCCTTGTGCAAAAATGAGATTGTAGCCTATATGGTTACATGTTTTGATAAATATGAAGGTTGAGCTTGTCCCTCGATGTCCCTTGATGCGAAACATGATATTTGAACCTATTTGGTTCTAAATTCGGTAAATATAAAGTATAGGGATGACCCTTGTTGCGAAAAAAGAGATATGACCCTATATGGTTGCAAATTTGATAAATGGGAAGGTTGAATTTGTCCCTTGATTTAAAGCAAGATTTGTGAACCTATTTGGTTATGTATTCGGTAAAATGAAAATATTAGAATGACCCTTGTGCAAAAATGAGATTGTAGCCTATATGGTTACATGTTTGATAAATATGAAGGTTGAATTTGTCCCTCGATGTCCATTGATGCGAAACATGATATTTGTACCTGTTTGGTTCTAAATTCGGTAAATATAAAGTATTGGGATGACCCTTGTCGCGAAAATGAGATATTAGCCTATATGGTTGCAAATTTGATAAATGGGAAGGTTGAATTTGTCCCTTGATTTAAAGCAAGATTTGTGAACCTATTTGGTTATGTATTCGGTAAAATGAAAATATTAGAATGACCCTTGTGCAAAAATGAGATTGTAGCCTATATGGTTACATGTTTGATAAATATGAAGGTTGAATTTGTCCCTCGATGTCCATTGATGCGAAACATGATATTTGTACCTGTTTGGTTCTAAATTCGGTAAATATAAAGTATTGGGATGACCCTTGTCGCGAAAATGAGATATTAGCCTATATGGTTGCAAATTTGATAAATGGGAAGGTTGAATTTGTCCCTTGATTTAAAGCATGATTTGTGAACCTATTTGGTTATGTATTCGGTAATCTGAAAGTATTAGAATGACCCTTGTGCAAAAATGAGATTGTAGCCTATATGGTTACATGTTTTGATAAATATGAAGGTTGAGCTTGTCCCTCGATGTCCCTTGATGCGAAACATGATATTTGAACCTATTTGGTTCTAAATTCGGTAAATATAAAGTATAGGGATGACCCTTGTTGCGAAAAAAGAGATATGACCCTATATGGTTGCAAATTTGATAAATGGGAAGGTTGAATTTGTCCCTTGATTTAAAGCAAGATTTGTGAACCTATTTGGTTATGTATTCGGTAAAATGAAAATATTAGAATGACCCTTGTGCAAAAATGAGATTGTAGCCTATATGGTTACATGTTTGATAAATATGAAGGTTGAATTTGTCCCTCGATGTCCATTGATGCGAAACATGATATTTGTACCTGTTTGGTTCTAAATTCGGTAAATATAAAGTATTGGGATGACCCTTGTCGCGAAAATGAGATATTAGCCTATATGGTTGCAAATTTGATAAATGGGAAGGTTGAATTTGTCCCTTGATTTAAAGCATGATTTGTGAACCTATTTGGTTATGTATTCGGTAATCTGAAAGTATTAGAATGACCCTTGTGCAAAAATGAGATTGTAGCCTATATGGTTACATGTTTGATAAATATGAAGGTTGAGCTTGTCCCTCGATGTCCCTTGATGCGAAACATGATATTTGAACCTATTTGGTTCTAAATTTGGTAAATATGAAGTATTGGGATGACCCATGTCGCGAAAATGAGATATTAGCCTATATGGTTACAAATTTGATAAATGTGAAGGTTGAATTTCTCCCTTGATTTAATGCATGATTTGTGAACCTCTTTGGTTGTGTATTTGATAAAATAAAAGTATTGGAATGACCCTTGCACAAAAATGAGATTTTGGCCTATGTGATTACAAGTTTGAGAAATAAGAAGGTTAACATTTCCCTTGATTTAAATCATGATATATGAATCTATTTGGTATTGTATTCGATAAAATGAAAGTATTGGAACGACCCATGGGTAAAAATGAGATTTTAGCCTATATGGTTATATGTTTGATATATGTATGTAGGTTGAGCTTGTCCCTCGACGTTCTTTGGTTCGAAAGATGTTATTTGAACCTTTTTGGTTCTAAATTTGGTAAATATAATGTATTGGGATGACCCTTGTCGCGAAAATGAGATATTAGCCTATATGGTTGCATATTTGATAAATGAGAAGGTTGAATATGTTCCTTGATTTAAAGCATGATTTGTGAACCTATTTGGTTATGTATTCGGCAAAATGAAAGTATTAGAATGACCCTTGTGGAAAAATGAGATTGTAGCCTATATGATTACATGTTTTGATAAATATGAAGGTTGAGCTTGTCCCTCGATGTCCCTTGATGCGAAACATGATATTTGAACCTATTTGTTTCTAAATTCGGTAAATATAAAGTATTGTGGATGACCCTTATTGCGAAAAAGAGATATTAGCCTATATGGTTGCAAATTTGATAAATGTGAAGGTTGAATTTGTCCCTTGATTTAAAGCATGATTTGTGAACCTATTTGGTTATGTATTCGGTAATATGAAGGTGTTAGAATGACCCTTGTGCAAAAATGAGATTGTAGCCTATATGGTTACATGTTTGACAAATATGAAGGTTGAGCTTGTCCCTCGATGTCCCTTGATGCGAAACATGATATTTGAACCTATTTGGTTCTAAATTCGGTAAATATAAAGTATTGGGATGACCCTTGTCGCGAAAAAGAGATATTAGCCTATATGGTTGCAAATTTGATAAATGTGAAGGTTGAATTTGTCCCTTGATTTAAAGCATGATTTGTGAACCTATTTGGTTATGTATTCGGTAATATGAAAGTATTAGAATGACCCTTGTGCAAAAATGAGATTGTAGCCTATATGGTTACATGTTTTGATAAATATGAAGGTTGAGCTTGTCCCTCGATGTCCCTTGATGCGAAACATGATATTTGAACCTATTTGGTTCTAAATTCGGTAAATATAAAGTATAGGGATGACCCTTGTTGCGAAAAAAGAGATATGACCCTATATGGTTGCAAATTTGATAAATGGGAAGGTTGAATTTGTCCCTTGATTTAAAGCAAGATTTGTGAACCTATTTGGTTATGTATTCGGTAAAATGAAAATATTAGAATGACCCTTGTGCAAAAATGAGATTGTAGCCTATATGGTTACATGTTTGATAAATATGAAGGTTGAATTTGTCCCTCGATGTCCATTGATGCGAAACATGATATTTGTACCTGTTTGGTTCTAAATTCGGTAAATATAAAGTATTGGGATGACCCTTGTCGCGAAAATGAGATATTAGCCTATATGGTTGCAAATTTGATAAATGGGAAGGTTGAATTTGTCCCTTGATTTAAAGCATGATTTGTGAACCTATTTGGTTATGTATTCGGTAATCTGAAAGTATTAGAATGACCCTTGTGCAAAAATGAGATTGTAGCCTATATGGTTACATGTTTTGATAAATATGAAGGTTGAGCTTGTCCCTCGATGTCCCTTGATGCGAAACATGATATTTGAACCTATTTGGTTCTAAATTCGGTAAATATAAAGTATAGGGATGACCCTTGTTGCGAAAAAAGAGATATGACCCTATATGGTTGCAAATTTGATAAATGGGAAGGTTGAATTTGTCCCTTGATTTAAAGCAAGATTTGTGAACCTATTTGGTTATGTATTCGGTAAAATGAAAATATTAGAATGACCCTTGTGCAAAAATGAGATTGTAGCCTATATGGTTACATGTTTGATAAATATGAAGGTTGAATTTGTCCCTCGATGTCCATTGATGCGAAACATGATATTTGTACCTGTTTGGTTCTAAATTCGGTAAATATAAAGTATTGGGATGACCCTTGTCGCGAAAATGAGATATTAGCCTATATGGTTGCAAATTTGATAAATGGGAAGGTTGAATTTGTCCCTTGATTTAAAGCATGATTTGTGAACCTATTTGGTTATGTATTCGGTAATCTGAAAGTATTAGAATGACCCTTGTGCAAAAATGAGATTGTAGCCTATATGGTTACATGTTTGATAAATATGAAGGTTGAGCTTGTCCCTCGATGTCCCTTGATGCGAAACATGATATTTGAACCTATTTGGTTCTAAATTTGGTAAATATGAAGTATTGGGATGACCCATGTCGCGAAAATGAGATATTAGCCTATATGGTTACAAATTTGATAAATGTGAAGGTTGAATTTCTCCCTTGATTTAATGCATGATTTGTGAACCTCTTTGGTTGTGTATTTGATAAAATAAAAGTATTGGAATGACCCTTGCACAAAAATGAGATTTTGGCCTATGTGATTACAAGTTTGAGAAATAAGAAGGTTAACATTTCCCTTGATTTAAATCATGATATATGAATCTATTTGGTATTGTATTCGATAAAATGAAAGTATTGGAACGACCCATGGGTAAAAATGAGATTTTAGCCTATATGGTTATATGTTTGATATATGTATGTAGGTTGAGCTTGTCCCTCGACGTTCTTTGGTTCGAAAGATGTTATTTGAACCTTTTTGGTTCTAAATTTGGTAAATATAATGTATTGGGATGACCCTTGTCGCGAAAATGAGATATTAGCCTATATGGTTGCATATTTGATAAATGAGAAGGTTGAATATGTTCCTTGATTTAAAGCATGATTTGTGAACCTATTTGGTTATGTATTCGGCAAAATGAAAGTATTAGAATGACCCTTGTGGAAAAATGAGATTGTAGCCTATATGATTACATGTTTTGATAAATATGAAGGTTGAGCTTGTCCCTCGATGTCCCTTGATGCGAAACATGATATTTGAACCTATTTGTTTCTAAATTCGGTAAATATAAAGTATTGTGGATGACCCTTGTTGCGAAAAAGAGATATTAGCCTATATGGTTGCAAATTTGATAAATGTGAAGGTTGAATTTGTCCCTTGATTTAAAGCATGATTTGTGAACCTATTTGGTTATGTATTCGGTAATATGAAGGTGTTAGAATGACCCTTGTGCAAAAATGAGATTGTAGCCTATATGGTTACATGTTTGACAAATATGAAGGTTGAGCTTGTCCCTCGATGTCCCTTGATGCGAAACATGATATTTGAACCTATTTGGTTCTAAATTCGGTAAATATAAAGTATTGGGATGACCCTTGTCGCGAAAAAGAGATATTAGCCTATATGGTTGCAAATTTGATAAATGTGAAGGTTGAATTTGTCCCTTGATTTAAAGCATGATTTGTGAACCTATTTGGTTATGTATTCGGTAATATGAAAGTATTAGAATGACCCTTGTGCAAAAATGAGATTGTAGCCTATATGGTTACATGTTTTGATAAATATGAAGGTTGAGCTTGTCCCTCGATGTCCCTTGATGCGAAACATGATATTTGAACCTATTTGGTTCTAAATTCGGTAAATATAAAGTATAGGGATGACCCTTGTTGCGAAAAAAGAGATATGACCCTATATGGTTGCAAATTTGATAAATGGGAAGGTTGAATTTGTCCCTTGATTTAAAGCAAGATTTGTGAACCTATTTGGTTATGTATTCGGTAAAATGAAAATATTAGAATGACCCTTGTGCAAAAATGAGATTGTAGCCTATATGGTTACATGTTTGATAAATATGAAGGTTGAATTTGTCCCTCGATGTCCATTGATGCGAAACATGATATTTGTACCTGTTTGGTTCTAAATTCGGTAAATATAAAGTATTGGGATGACCCTTGTCGCGAAAATGAGATATTAGCCTATATGGTTGCAAATTTGATAAATGGGAAGGTTGAATTTGTCCCTTGATTTAAAGCATGATTTGTGAACCTATTTGGTTATGTATTCGGTAATCTGAAAGTATTAGAATGACCCTTGTGCAAAAATGAGATTGTAGCCTATATGGTTACATGTTTTGATAAATATGAAGGTTGAGCTTGTCCCTCGATGTCCCTTGATGCGAAACATGATATTTGAACCTATTTGGTTCTAAATTCGGTAAATATAAAGTATAGGGATGACCCTTGTTGCGAAAAAAGAGATATGACCCTATATGGTTGCAAATTTGATAAATGGGAAGGTTGAATTTGTCCCTTGATTTAAAGCAAGATTTGCGAACCTATTTGGTTATGTATTCGGTAAAATGAAAATATTAGAATGACCCTTGTGCAAAAATGAGATTGTAGCCTATATGGTTACATGTTTGATAAATATGAAGGTTGAATTTGTCCCTCGATGTCCATTGATGCGAAACATGATATTTGTACCTGTTTGGTTCTAAATTCGGTAAATATAAAGTATTGGGATGACCCTTGTCGCGAAAATGAGATATTAGCCTATATGGTTGCAAATTTGATAAATGGGAAGGTTGAATTTGTCCCTTGATTTAAAGCATGATTTGTGAACCTATTTGGTTATGTATTCGGTAATCTGAAAGTATTAGAATGACCCTTGTGCAAAAATGAGATTGTAGCCTATATGGTTACATGTTTGATAAATATGAAGGTTGAGCTTGTCCCTCGATGTCCCTTGATGCGAAACATGATATTTGAACCTATTTGGTTCTAAATTTGGTAAATATGAAGTATTGGGATGACCCATGTCGTGAAAATGAGATATTAGCCTATATGGTTACAAATTTGATAAATGTGAAGGTTGAATTTCTCCCTTGATTTAATGCATGATTTGTGAACCTCTTTGGTTGTGTATTTGATAAAATAAAAGTATTGGAATGACCCTTGCACAAAAATGAGATTTTGGCCTATGTGATTACAAGTTTGAGAAAAAGAAGGTTAACATTTCCCTTGATTTAAATCATGATATATGAATCTATTTGGTATTGTATTCGATAAAATGAAAGTATTGGAACGACCCATGGGTAAAAATGAGATTTTAGCCTATATGGTTATATGTTTGATATATGTATGTAGGTTGAGCTTGTCCCTCGACGTTCTTTGGTTCGAAAGATGTTATTTGAACCTTTTTGGTTCTAAATTTGGTAAATATAATGTATTGGGATGACCCTTGTCGCGAAAATGAGATATTAGCCTATATGGTTGCATATTTGATAAATGAGAAGGTTGAATATGTTCCTTGATTTAAAGCATGATTTGTGAACCTATTTGGTTATGTATTCGGCAAAATGAAAGTATTAGAATGACCCTTGTGGAAAAATGAGATTGTAGCCTATATGATTACATGTTTTGATAAATATGAAGGTTGAGCTTGTCCCTCGATGTCCCTTGATGCGAAACATGATATTTGAACCTATTTGTTTCTAAATTCGGTAAATATAAAGTATTGTGGATGACCCTTGTTGCGAAAAAGAGATATTAGCCTATATGGTTGCAAATTTGATAAATGTGAAGGTTGAATTTGTCCCTTGATTTAAAGCATGATTTGTGAACCTATTTGGTTATGTATTCGGTAATATGAAGGTGTTAGAATGACCCTTGTGCAAAAATGAGATTGTAGCCTATATGGTTACATGTTTGACAAATATGAAGGTTGAGCTTGTCCCTCGATGTCCCTTGATGCGAAACATGATATTTGAACCTATTTGGTTCTAAATTCGGTAAATATAAAGTATTGGGATGACCCTTGTCGCGAAAAAGAGATATTAGCCTATATGGTTGCAAATTTGATAAATGTGAAGGTTGAATTTGTCCCTTGATTTAAAGCATGATTTGTGAACCTATTTGGTTATGTATTCGGTAATATGAAAGTATTAGAATGACCCTTGTGCAAAAATGAGATTGTAGCCTATATGGTTACATGTTTTGATAAATATGAAGGTTGAGCTTGTCCCTCGATGTCCCTTGATGCGAAACATGATATTTGAACCTATTTGGTTCTAAATTCGGTAAATATAAAGTATAGGGATGACCCTTGTTGCGAAAAAAGAGATATGACCCTATATGGTTGCAAATTTGATAAATGGGAAGGTTGAATTTGTCCCTTGATTTAAAGCAAGATTTGTGAACCTATTTGGTTATGTATTCGGTAAAATGAAAATATTAGAATGACCCTTGTGCAAAAATGAGATTGTAGCCTATATGGTTACATGTTTGATAAATATGAAGGTTGAATTTGTCCCTCGATGTCCATTGATGCGAAACATGATATTTGTACCTGTTTGGTTCTAAATTCGGTAAATATAAAGTATTGGGATGACCCTTGTCGCGAAAATGAGATATTAGCCTATATGGTTGCAAATTTGATAAAAGGGAAGGTTGAATTTGTCCCTTGATTTAAAGCATGATTTGTGAACCTATTTGGTTATGTATTCGGTAATCTGAAAGTATTAGAATGACCCTTGTGCAAAAATGAGATTGTAGCCTATATGGTTACATGTTTGATAAATATGAAGGTTGAGCTTGTCCCTCGATGTCCCTTGATGCGAAACATGATATTTGAACCTATTTGGTTCTAAATTCGGTAAATATGAAGTATTGGGATGACCCATGTCGCGAAAATGAGATATTAGCCTATATGGTTACAAATTTGATAAATGTGAAGGTTGAATTTCTCCCTTGATTTAATGCATGATTTGTGAACCTCTTTGGTTGTGTATTTGATAAAATAAAAGTATTGGAATGACCCTTGCACAAAAATGAGATTTTGGCCTATGTGATTACAAGTTTGAGAAATAAGAAGGTTAACATTTCCCTTGATTTAAATCATGATATATGAATCTATTTGGTATTGTATTCGATAAAATGAAAGTATTGGAACGACCCATGGGTAAAAATGAGATTTTAGCCTATATGGTTATATGTTTGATATATGTATGTAGGTTGAGCTTGTCCCTCGACGTTCTTTGGTTCGAAAGATGTTATTTGAACCTTTTTGGTTCTAAATTTGGTAAATATAATGTATTGGGATGACCCTTGTCGCGAAAATGAGATATTAGCCTATATGGTTGCATATTTGATAAATGAGAAGGTTGAATATGTTCCTTGATTTAAAGCATGATTTGTGAACCTATTTGGTTATGTATTCGGCAAAATGAAAGTATTAGAATGACCCTTGTGGAAAAATGAGATTGTAGCCTATATGATTACATGTTTTGATAAATATGAAGGTTGAGCTTGTCCCTCGATGTCCCTTGATGCGAAAGATGTTATTTGAACCTTTTTGGTTCTAAATTTGGTAAATATAATGTATTGGGATGACCCTTGTCGCGAAAATGAGATATTAGCCTATATGGTTGCATATTTGATAAATGGGAAGGTTGAATATGTTCCTTGATTTAAAGCATGATTTGTGAACCTATTTGGTTATGTATTCGGCAAAATGAAAGTATTAGAATGACCCTTGTGGAAAAATGAGATTGTAGCCTATATGACTACATGTTTTGATAAATATGAAGGTTGAGCTTGTCCCTCGATGTCCCTTGATGCGAAACATGATATTTGAACCTATTTGGTTCTAAATTTGGTAAATATGAAGTATTGGGATGACCCATGTCGCGAAAATGAGATATTAGCCTATATGGTTACAAATTTGATAAATGTGAAGGTTGAATTTCTCCCTTGATTTAATGCATGATTTGTGAACCTCTTTGGTTGTGTATTTGATAAAATAAAAGTATTGGAATGACCCTTGCACAAAAATGAGATTTTGGCCTATGTGATTACAAGTTTGAGAAATAAGAAGGTTAACATTTCCCTTGATTTAAATCATGATATATGAATCTATTTGGTATTGTATTCGATAAAATGAAAGTATTGGAACGACCCATGGGTAAAAATGAGATTTTAGCCTATATGGTTATATGTTTGATATATGTATGTAGGTTGAGCTTGTCCCTCGACGTTCTTTGGTTCGAAAGATGTTATTTGAACCTTTTTGGTTCTAAATTTGGTAAATATAATGTATTGGGATGACCCTTGTCGCGAAAATGAGATATTAGCCTATATGGTTGCATATTTGATAAATGAGAAGGTTGAATATGTTCCTTGATTTAAAGCATGATTTGTGAACCTATTTGGTTATGTATTCGGCAAAATGAAAGTATTAGAATGACCCTTGTGGAAAAATGAGATTGTAGCCTATATGATTACATGTTTTGATAAATATGAAGGTTGAGCTTGTCCCTCGATGTCCCTTGATGCGAAACATGATATTTGAACCTATTTGTTTCTAAATTCGGTAAATATAAAGTATTGTGGATGACCCTTGTTGCGAAAAAGAGATATTAGCCTATATGGTTGCAAATTTGATAAATGTGAAGGTTGAATTTGTCCCTTGATTTAAAGCATGATTTGTGAACCTATTTGGTTATGTATTCGGTAATATGAAGGTGTTAGAATGACCCTTGTGCAAAAATGAGATTGTAGCCTATATGGTTACATGTTTGACAAATATGAAGGTTGAGCTTGTCCCTCGATGTCCCTTGATGCGAAACATGATATTTGAACCTATTTGGTTCTAAATTCGGTAAATATAAAGTATTGGGATGACCCTTGTCGCGAAAAAGAGATATTAGCCTATATGGTTGCAAATTTGATAAATGTGAAGGTTGAATTTGTCCCTTGATTTAAAGCATGATTTGTGAACCTATTTGGTTATGTATTCGGTAATATGAAAGTATTAGAATGACCCTTGTGCAAAAATGAGATTGTAGCCTATATGGTTACATGTTTTGATAAATATGAAGGTTGAGCTTGTCCCTCGATGTCCCTTGATGCGAAACATGATATTTGAACCTATTTGGTTCTAAATTCGGTAAATATAAAGTATAGGGATGACCCTTGTTGCGAAAAAAGAGATATGACCCTATATGGTTGCAAATTTGATAAATGGGAAGGTTGAATTTGTCCCTTGATTTAAAGCAAGATTTGTGAACCTATTTGGTTATGTATTCGGTAAAATGAAAATATTAGAATGACCCTTGTGCAAAAATGAGATTGTAGCCTATATGGTTACATGTTTGATAAATATGAAGGTTGAATTTGTCCCTCGATGTCCATTGATGCGAAACATGATATTTGTACCTGTTTGGTTCTAAATTCGGTAAATATAAAGTATTGGGATGACCCTTGTCGCGAAAATGAGATATTAGCCTATATGGTTGCAAATTTGATAAAAGGGAAGGTTGAATTTGTCCCTTGATTTAAAGCATGATTTGTGAACCTATTTGGTTATGTATTCGGTAATCTGAAAGTATTAGAATGACCCTTGTGCAAAAATGAGATTGTAGCCTATATGGTTACATGTTTGATAAATATGAAGGTTGAGCTTGTCCCTCGATGTCCCTTGATGCGAAACATGATATTTGAACCTATTTGGTTCTAAATTCGGTAAATATGAAGTATTGGGATGACCCATGTCGCGAAAATGAGATATTAGCCTATATGGTTACAAATTTGATAAATGTGAAGGTTGAATTTCTCCCTTGATTTAATGCATGATTTGTGAACCTCTTTGGTTGTGTATTTGATAAAATAAAAGTATTGGAATGACCCTTGCACAAAAATGAGATTTTGGCCTATGTGATTACAAGTTTGAGAAATAAGAAGGTTAACATTTCCCTTGATTTAAATCATGATATATGAATCTATTTGGTATTGTATTCGATAAAATGAAAGTATTGGAACGACCCATGGGTAAAAATGAGATTTTAGCCTATATGGTTATATGTTTGATATATGTATGTAGGTTGAGCTTGTCCCTCGACGTTCTTTGGTTCGAAAGATGTTATTTGAACCTTTTTGGTTCTAAATTTGGTAAATATAATGTATTGGGATGACCCTTGTCGCGAAAATGAGATATTAGCCTATATGGTTGCATATTTGATAAATGAGAAGGTTGAATATGTTCCTTGATTTAAAGCATGATTTGTGAACCTATTTGGTTATGTATTCGGCAAAATGAAAGTATTAGAATGACCCTTGTGGAAAAATGAGATTGTAGCCTATATGATTACATGTTTTGATAAATATGAAGGTTGAGCTTGTCCCTCGATGTCCCTTGATGCGAAAGATGTTATTTGAACCTTTTTGGTTCTAAATTTGGTAAATATAATGTATTGGGATGACCCTTGTCGCGAAAATGAGATATTAGCCTATATGGTTGCATATTTGATAAATGGGAAGGTTGAATATGTTCCTTGATTTAAAGCATGATTTGTGAACCTATTTGGTTATGTATTCGGCAAAATGAAAGTATTAGAATGACCCTTGTGGAAAAATGAGATTGTAGCCTATATGACTACATGTTTTGATAAATATGAAGGTTGAGCTTGTCCCTCGATGTCCCTTGATGCGAAACATGATATTTGAACCTATTTGGTTCTAAATTTGGTAAATATGAAGTATTGGGATGACCCATGTCGCGAAAATGAGATATTAGCCTATATGGTTACAAATTTGATAAATGTGAAGGTTGAATTTCTCCCTTGATTTAATGCATGATTTGTGAACCTCTTTGGTTGTGTATTTGATAAAATAAAAGTATTGGAATGACCCTTGCACAAAAATGAGATTTTGGCCTATGTGATTACAAGTTTGAGAAATAAGAAGGTTAACATTTCCCTTGATTTAAATCATGATATATGAATCTATTTGGTATTGTATTCGATAAAATGAAAGTATTGGAACGACCCATGGGTAAAAATGAGATTTTAGCCTATATGGTTATATGTTTGATATATGTATGTAGGTTGAGCTTGTCCCTCGACGTTCTTTGGTTCGAAAGATGTTATTTGAACCTTTTTGGTTCTAAATTTGGTAAATATAATGTATTGGGATGACCCTTGTCGCGAAAATGAGATATTAGCCTATATGGTTGCATATTTGATAAATGAGAAGGTTGAATATGTTCCTTGATTTAAAGCATGATTTGTGAACCTATTTGGTTATGTATTCGGCAAAATGAAAGTATTAGAATGACCCTTGTGGAAAAATGAGATTGTAGCCTATATGATTACATGTTTTGATAAATATGAAGGTTGAGCTTGTCCCTCGATGTCCCTTGATGCGAAACATGATATTTGAACCTATTTGTTTCTAAATTCGGTAAATATAAAGTATTGTGGATGACCCTTGTTGCGAAAAAGAGATATTAGCCTATATGGTTGCAAATTTGATAAATGTGAAGGTTGAATTTGTCCCTTGATTTAAAGCATGATTTGTGAACCTATTTGGTTATGTATTCGGTAATATGAAGGTGTTAGAATGACCCTTGTGCAAAAATGAGATTGTAGCCTATATGGTTACATGTTTGACAAATATGAAGGTTGAGCTTGTCCCTCGATGTCCCTTGATGCGAAACATGATATTTGAACCTATTTGGTTCTAAATTCGGTAAATATAAAGTATTGGGATGACCCTTGTCGCGAAAAAGAGATATTAGCCTATATGGTTGCAAATTTGATAAATGTGAAGGTTGAATTTGTCCCTTGATTTAAAGCATGATTTGTGAACCTATTTGGTTATGTATTCGGTAATATGAAAGTATTAGAATGACCCTTGTGCAAAAATGAGATTGTAGCCTATATGGTTACATGTTTTGATAAATATGAAGGTTGAGCTTGTCCCTCGATGTCCCTTGATGCGAAACATGATATTTGAACCTATTTGGTTCTAAATTCGGTAAATATAAAGTATAGGGATGACCCTTGTTGCGAAAAAAGAGATATGACCCTATATGGTTGCAAATTTGATAAATGGGAAGGTTGAATTTGTCCCTTGATTTAAAGCAAGATTTGTGAACCTATTTGGTTATGTATTCGGTAAAATGAAAATATTAGAATGACCCTTGTGCAAAAATGAGATTGTAGCCTATATGGTTACATGTTTGATAAATATGAAGGTTGAATTTGTCCCTCGATGTCCATTGATGCGAAACATGATATTTGTACCTGTTTGGTTCTAAATTCGGTAAATATAAAGTATTGGGATGACCCTTGTCGCGAAAATGAGATATTAGCCTATATGGTTGCAAATTTGATAAAAGGGAAGGTTGAATTTGTCCCTTGATTTAAAGCATGATTTGTGAACCTATTTGGTTATGTATTCGGTAATCTGAAAGTATTAGAATGACCCTTGTGCAAAAATGAGATTGTAGCCTATATGGTTACATGTTTGATAAATATGAAGGTTGAGCTTGTCCCTCGATGTCCCTTGATGCGAAACATGATATTTGAACCTATTTGGTTCTAAATTCGGTAAATATGAAGTATTGGGATGACCCATGTCGCGAAAATGAGATATTAGCCTATATGGTTACAAATTTGATAAATGTGAAGGTTGAATTTCTCCCTTGATTTAATGCATGATTTGTGAACCTCTTTGGTTGTGTATTTGATAAAATAAAAGTATTGGAATGACCCTTGCACAAAAATGAGATTTTGGCCTATGTGATTACAAGTTTGAGAAATAAGAAGGTTAACATTTCCCTTGATTTAAATCATGATATATGAATCTATTTGGTATTGTATTCGATAAAATGAAAGTATTGGAACGACCCATGGGTAAAAATGAGATTTTAGCCTATATGGTTATATGTTTGATATATGTATGTAGGTTGAGCTTGTCCCTCGACGTTCTTTGGTTCGAAAGATGTTATTTGAACCTTTTTGGTTCTAAATTTGGTAAATATAATGTATTGGGATGACCCTTGTCGCGAAAATGAGATATTAGCCTATATGGTTGCATATTTGATAAATGAGAAGGTTGAATATGTTCCTTGATTTAAAGCATGATTTGTGAACCTATTTGGTTATGTATTCGGCAAAATGAAAGTATTAGAATGACCCTTGTGGAAAAATGAGATTGTAGCCTATATGATTACATGTTTTGATAAATATGAAGGTTGAGCTTGTCCCTCGATGTCCCTTGATGCGAAAGATGTTATTTGAACCTTTTTGGTTCTAAATTTGGTAAATATAATGTATTGGGATGACCCTTGTCGCGAAAATGAGATATTAGCCTATATGGTTGCATATTTGATAAATGGGAAGGTTGAATATGTTCCTTGATTTAAAGCATGATTTGTGAACCTATTTGGTTATGTATTCGGCAAAATGAAAGTATTAGAATGACCCTTGTGGAAAAATGAGATTGTAGCCTATATGACTACATGTTTTGATAAATATGAAGGTTGAGCTTGTCCCTCGATGTCCCTTGATGCGAAACATGATATTTGAACCTATTTGGTTCTAAATTTGGTAAATATGAAGTATTGGGATGACCCATGTCGCGAAAATGAGATATTAGCCTATATGGTTACAAATTTGATAAATGTGAAGGTTGAATTTCTCCCTTGATTTAATGCATGATTTGTGAACCTCTTTGGTTGTGTATTTGATAAAATAAAAGTATTGGAATGACCCTTGCACAAAAATGAGATTTTGGCCTATGTGATTACAAGTTTGAGAAATAAGAAGGTTAACATTTCCCTTGATTTAAATCATGATATATGAATCTATTTGGTATTGTATTCGATAAAATGAAAGTATTGGAACGACCCATGGGTAAAAATGAGATTTTAGCCTATATGGTTATATGTTTGATATATGTATGTAGGTTGAGCTTGTCCCTCGACGTTCTTTGGTTCGAAAGATGTTATTTGAACCTTTTTGGTTCTAAATTTGGTAAATATAATGTATTGGGATGACCCTTGTCGCGAAAATGAGATATTAGCCTATATGGTTGCATATTTGATAAATGAGAAGGTTGAATATGTTCCTTGATTTAAAGCATGATTTGTGAACCTATTTGGTTATGTATTCGGCAAAATGAAAGTATTAGAATGACCCTTGTGGAAAAATGAGATTGTAGCCTATATGATTACATGTTTTGATAAATATGAAGGTTGAGCTTGTCCCTCGATGTCCCTTGATGCGAAACATGATATTTGAACCTATTTGTTTCTAAATTCGGTAAATATAAAGTATTGTGGATGACCCTTGTTGCGAAAAAGAGATATTAGCCTATATGGTTGCAAATTTGATAAATGTGAAGGTTGAATTTGTCCCTTGATTTAAAGCATGATTTGTGAACCTATTTGGTTATGTATTCGGTAATATGAAGGTGTTAGAATGACCCTTGTGCAAAAATGAGATTGTAGCCTATATGGTTACATGTTTGACAAATATGAAGGTTGAGCTTGTCCCTCGATGTCCCTTGATGCGAAACATGATATTTGAACCTATTTGGTTCTAAATTCGGTAAATATAAAGTATTGGGATGACCCTTGTCGCGAAAAAGAGATATTAGCCTATATGGTTGCAAATTTGATAAATGTGAAGGTTGAATTTGTCCCTTGATTTAAAGCATGATTTGTGAACCTATTTGGTTATGTATTCGGTAATATGAAAGTATTAGAATGACCCTTGTGCAAAAATGAGATTGTAGCCTATATGGTTACATGTTTTGATAAATATGAAGGTTGAGCTTGTCCCTCGATGTCCCTTGATGCGAAACATGATATTTGAACCTATTTGGTTCTAAATTCGGTAAATATAAAGTATAGGGATGACCCTTGTTGCGAAAAAAGAGATATGACCCTATATGGTTGCAAATTTGATAAATGGGAAGGTTGAATTTGTCCCTTGATTTAAAGCAAGATTTGTGAACCTATTTGGTTATGTATTCGGTAAAATGAAAATATTAGAATGACCCTTGTGCAAAAATGAGATTGTAGCCTATATGGTTACATGTTTGATAAATATGAAGGTTGAATTTGTCCCTCGATGTCCATTGATGCGAAACATGATATTTGTACCTGTTTGGTTCTAAATTCGGTAAATATAAAGTATTGGGATGACCCTTGTCGCGAAAATGAGATATTAGCCTATATGGTTGCAAATTTGATAAAAGGGAAGGTTGAATTTGTCCCTTGATTTAAAGCATGATTTGTGAACCTATTTGGTTATGTATTCGGTAACCTGAAAGTATTAGAATGACCCTTGTGCAAAAATGAGATTGTAGCCTATATGGTTACATGTTTGATAAATATGAAGGTTGAGCTTGTCCCTCGATGTCCCTTGATGCGAAACATGATATTTGAACCTATTTGGTTCTAAATTCGGTAAATATGAAGTATTGGGATGACCCATGTCGCGAAAATGAGATATTAGCCTATATGGTTACAAATTTGATAAATGTGAAGGTTGAATTTCTCCCTTGATTTAATGCATGATTTGTGAACCTCTTTGGTTGTGTATTTGATAAAATAAAAGTATTGGAATGACCCTTGCACAAAAATGAGATTTTGGCCTATGTGATTACAAGTTTGAGAAATAAGAAGGTTAACATTTCCCTTGATTTAAATCATGATATATGAATCTATTTGGTATTGTATTCGATAAAATGAAAGTATTGGAACGACCCATGGGTAAAAATGAGATTTTAGCCTATATGGTTATATGTTTGATATATGTATGTAGGTTGAGCTTGTCCCTCGACGTTCTTTGGTTCGAAAGATGTTATTTGAACCTTTTTGGTTCTAAATTTGGTAAATATAATGTATTGGGATGACCCTTGTCGCGAAAATGAGATATTAGCCTATATGGTTGCATATTTGATAAATGAGAAGGTTGAATATGTTCCTTGATTTAAAGCATGATTTGTGAACCTATTTGGTTATGTATTCGGCAAAATGAAAGTATTAGAATGACCCTTGTGGAAAAATGAGATTGTAGCCTATATGATTACATGTTTTGATAAATATGAAGGTTGAGCTTGTCCCTCGATGTCCCTTGATGCGAAAGATGTTATTTGAACCTTTTTGGTTCTAAATTTGGTAAATATAATGTATTGGGATGACCCTTGTCGCGAAAATGAGATATTAGCCTATATGGTTGCATATTTGATAAATGGGAAGGTTGAATATGTTCCTTGATTAAAAGTATGATTTGCGAACCTATTTGGTTATGTATTCGGCAAAATGAAAGTATTAGAATGACCCTTGTGGAAAAATGAGATTGTAGCCTATATGATTACATGTTTTGATAAATATGAAGGTTGAGCTTGTCCCTCGATGTCCCTTGATGCGAAACATGATATTTGAACCTATTTGTTTCTAAATTCGGTAAATATAAGGTATTGTGGATGACCCTTGTTGCGAAAAAGAGATATTAGCCTATATGGTTGCAAATTTGATAAATGTGAAGGTTGAATTTGTCCCTTGATTTAAAGCATGATTTGTGAACCTATTTGGTTATGTATTCGGTAATATGAAGGTGTTAGAATGACCCTTGTGCAAAAATGAGATTGTAGCCTATATGGTTACATGTTTGACAAATATGAAGGTTGAGCTTGTCCCTCGATGTCCCTTGATGCGAAACATGATATTTGAACCTATTTGGTTCTAAATTCGGTAAATATAAAGTATTGGGATGACCCTTGTCGCGAAAATGAGATATTAGCCTATATGGTTGCAAATTTGATAAATGTGAAGGTTGAATTTCTCCCTTGATTTAATGCATGATTTGTGAACCTCTTTGGTTGTGTATTTGATAAAATAAAAGTATTGGAATGACCCTTGCACAAAAATGAGATTTTGGCCTATGTGATTACAAGTTTGAGAAATAAGAACGTTAACATTTCCCTTGATTTAAATCCTGATATATGAATCTATTTGGTTTTGTATTCGATAAAATGAAAGTATTGGAACGACCCTTGCGTAAAAATGAGATTTTAGCCTATATGGTTATATGTTTGATATATGTATGAAGGTTGAGCTTGTCCCTCGACGTTCTTTGGTGCGAAAGATGTTATTTGAACCTTTTTGGTTCTAAATTTGGTAAATATAATGTATTGGGATGACCCTTGTCGCGAAAATGAGATATTAGCCTATATGGTTGCATATTTGATAAATGGGAAGGTTGAATATGTTCCTTGATTTAAAGCATGATTTGCGAACCTATTTGGTTATGTATTCGGCAAAATGAAAGTATTAGAATGACCCTTGTGGAAAAATGAGATTGTAGCCTATAAGATTACATGTTTTGATAAATATGAAGGTTGAGCTTGTCCCTCGATGTCCCTTGATGCGAAACATGATATTTGAACCTATTTGTTTCTAAATTCGGTAAATATAAAGTATTGTGGATGACCCTTGTTGCGAAAAAGAGATATTAGCCTATATGGTTGCAAATTTGATAAATGTGAAGGTTGAATTTGTCCCCTGATTTAAATCATGATTTGTGAACCTATTTGGTTATGTATTCGGTAAAATGAAAGCATTAGAATGACCCTTGTGCAAAAATGAGATTGTAGCCTATATGGTTACATGTTTGATAAATATGAAGGTTGAGCTTGTCCCTCGATGTCTCTTGGGGCGAAACATGATATTTGAACCTATTTGGTTCTAAATTCGGTAAATATAAAGTATAGGGATGACCCTTGTCGCGAAAAAGAGATATTACTCTATATGGTTGCAAATTTGATAAATGGGAAGGTTGAATTTGTCCCTTGATTTAAAGCATGATTTGTGAACCTATTTGGTTATGTATTTGGTAATATGAAAGTGTGAGAATGACCCTTGTGCAAAAATGAGATTGTAGCCAATATGGTTATATGTTTGATATATGTATGAAGGTTGAGCTTGTCCCTCGACGTTCTTTGGTGCGAGAGATGATATTTGAACCTTTTTGGTTCTAAATTTGGTAAATATAATGTATTGGGATGACCCTTGTCGCGAAAATGAGATATTAGCCTATATGGTTGCAAATTTGATAAATGTGAAGGTTGAATTTGTCCCTGGATTTAAATCATGATTTGTGAACCTATTTGGTTATGTATTCGGTAAAATGAAAGCACTAGAATGACCCTTGTGGAAAAATGAGATTGTAGCCTATAAGATTACATGTTTTGATAAATATGAAGGTTGAGCTTGTCCCTCGATGTCCCTTGATGCGAAACATGATATTTGAACCTATTTGTTTCTAAATTCGGTAAATATAAAGTATTGTGGATGACCCTTGTTGCGAAAAAGAGATATTAGCCTATATGGTTGCAAATTTGATAAATGTGAAGGTTGAATTTGTCCCCTGATTTAAATCATGATTTGTGAACCTATTTGGTTATGTATTCGGTAAAATGAAAGCATTAGAATGACCCTTGTGCAAAAATGAGATTGTAGCCTATATGGTTACATGTTTGATAAATATGAAGGTTGAGCTTGTCCCTCGATGTCTCTTGGGGCGAAAATGATATTTGAACCTTTTTGGTTCTAAATTCGGTAAATATAAAGTATAGGGATGACCCTTGTCGCGAAAAAGTGATATTACCCTATATGGTTGCAAATTTGATAAATGGGAAGGTTGAATTTGTCCCTTGATTTAAAGCATGATTTGTGAACCTATTTGGTTATGTATTCGGTAATATGAAAGTATTAGAATGACCCTTGTGCAAAAATGAGATTGTAGCCTATATGGTTATATGTTTGATATATGTATGAAGGTTGAGCTTGTCCCTCGACGTTCTTTGGTGCGAAAGATGATATTTGAACCTTTTTGGTTCTAAATTTGGTAAATATAATGTATTGGGATGACCCTTGTCGCGAAAATGAGATATTAGCCTATATGGTTGCAAATTTGATAAATGTGAAGGTTGACTTTGTCCCTTGATTTAAATCATGATTTGTGAACCTATTTGGTTATGTATTCGGTAAAATGAAAGCACTAGAATGACCCTTGTGGAAAAATGAGATTGTAGCCTATAAGATTACATGTTTTGATAAATATGAAGGTTGAGCTTGTCCCTCGATGTCCCTTGATGCGAAACATGATATTTAAACCTATTTGTTTCTAAATTCGGTAAATATAAAGTATTGCGGATGACCCTTGTTGCGAAAAAGAGATATTAGCCTATATGGTTGCAAATTTGATAAATGTGAAGGTTGAATTTGTCCCTTGATTTAAATCATGATTTGTGAACCTATTTGGTTATGTATTCGGTAAAATGAAAGCATTAGAATGACCCTTGTGCAAAAATGAGATTGTAGCCTATATGGTTACATGTTTGATAAATATGAAGGTTGAGCTTGTCCCTCGATGTCTCTTGGGGCGAAACATGATATTTGAACCTATTTGGTTCTAAATTCCGTAAATATAAAGTATAGGGATGACCCTTGTCGCGAAAAAGAGATATTACTCTATATGGTTGCAAATTTGATAAATGGGAAGGTTAAATTTGTCCCTTGATTTAAAGCATGATTTGTGAACCTATTTGGTTATGTATTCGGTAATATGAAAGTATGAGAATGACCCTTGTGCAAAAATGAGATTGTAGCCAATATGGTTATATGTTTGATATATGTATGAAGGTTGAGCTTGTCCCTCGACGTTCTTTGGTGCGAAAGATGATATTTGAACCTTTTTGGTTCTAAATTTGGTAAATATAATGTATTGGGATGACCCTTGTCGCGAAAATGAGATATTAGCCTATATGGTTGCATATTTGATAAATGAGAAGGTTGAATATGTTCCTTGATTTAAAGCATGATTTGTGAACCTATTTGGTTATGTATTCGGCAAAATGAAAGTATTAGAATGACCCTTGTGGAAAAATGAGATTGTAGCCTATATGATTACATGTTTTGATAAATATGAAGGTTGAGCTTGTCCCTCGATGTCCCTTGATGCGAAAGATGTTATTTGAACCTTTTTGGTTCTAAATTTGGTAAATATAATGTATTGGGATGACCCTTGTCGCGAAAATGAGATATTAGCCTATATGGTTGCATATTTGATAAATGGGAAGGTTGAATATGTTCCTTGATTAAAAGTATGATTTGCGAACCTATTTGGTTATGTATTCGGCAAAATGAAAGTATTAGAATGACCCTTGTGGAAAAATGAGATTGTAGCCTATATGATTACATGTTTTGATAAATATGAAGGTTGAGCTTGTCCCTCGATGTCCCTTGATGCGAAACATGATATTTGAACCTATTTGTTTCTAAATTCGGTAAATATAAGGTATTGTGGATGACCCTTGTTGCGAAAAAGAGATATTAGCCTATATGGTTGCAAATTTGATAAATGTGAAGGTTGAATTTGTCCCTTGATTTAAAGCATGATTTGTGAACCTATTTGGTTATGTATTCGGTAATATGAAGGTGTTAGAATGACCCTTGTGCAAAAATGAGATTGTAGCCTATATGGTTACATGTTTGACAAATATGAAGGTTGAGCTTGTCCCTCGATGTCCCTTGATGCGAAACATGATATTTGAACCTATTTGGTTCTAAATTCGGTAAATATAAAGTATTGGGATGACCCTTGTCGCGAAAATGAGATATTAGCCTATATGGTTGCAAATTTGATAAATGTGAAGGTTGAATTTCTCCCTTGATTTAATGCATGATTTGTGAACCTCTTTGGTTGTGTATTTGATAAAATAAAAGTATTGGAATGACCCTTGCACAAAAATGAGATTTTGGCCTATGTGATTACAAGTTTGAGAAATAAGAACGTTAACATTTCCCTTGATTTAAATCCTGATATATGAATCTATTTGGTTTTGTATTCGATAAAATGAAAGTATTGGAACGACCCTTGCGTAAAAATGAGATTTTAGCCTATATGGTTATATGTTTGATATATGTATGAAGGTTGAGCTTGTCCCTCGACGTTCTTTGGTGCGAAAGATGTTATTTGAACCTTTTTGGTTCTAAATTTGGTAAATATAATGTATTGGGATGACCCTTGTCGCGAAAATGAGATATTAGCCTATATGGTTGCATATTTGATAAATGGGAAGGTTGAATATGTTCCTTGATTTAAAGCATGATTTGCGAACCTATTTGGTTATGTATTCGGCAAAATGAAAGTATTAGAATGACCCTTGTGGAAAAATGAGATTGTAGCCTATAAGATTACATGTTTTGATAAATATGAAGGTTGAGCTTGTCCCTCGATGTCCCTTGATGCGAAACATGATATTTGAACCTATTTGTTTCTAAATTCGGTAAATATAAAGTATTGTGGATGACCCTTGTTGCGAAAAAGAGATATTAGCCTATATGGTTGCAAATTTGATAAATGTGAAGGTTGAATTTGTCCCCTGATTTAAATCATGATTTGTGAACCTATTTGGTTATGTATTCGGTAAAATGAAAGCATTAGAATGACCCTTGTGCAAAAATGAGATTGTAGCCTATATGGTTACATGTTTGATAAATATGAAGGTTGAGCTTGTCCCTCGATGTCTCTTGGGGCGAAACATGATATTTGAACCTATTTGGTTCTAAATTCGGTAAATATAAAGTATAGGGATGACCCTTGTCGCGAAAAAGAGATATTACTCTATATGGTTGCAAATTTGATAAATGGGAAGGTTGAATTTGTCCCTTGATTTAAAGCATGATTTGTGAACCTATTTGGTTATGTATTTGGTAATATGAAAGTGTGAGAATGACCCTTGTGCAAAAATGAGATTGTAGCCAATATGGTTATATGTTTGATATATGTATGAAGGTTGAGCTTGTCCCTCGACGTTCTTTGGTGCGAGAGATGATATTTGAACCTTTTTGGTTCTAAATTTGGTAAATATAATGTATTGGGATGACCCTTGTCGCGAAAATGAGATATTAGCCTATATGGTTGCAAATTTGATAAATGTGAAGGTTGAATTTGTCCCTGGATTTAAATCATGATTTGTGAACCTATTTGGTTATGTATTCGGTAAAATGAAAGCACTAGAATGACCCTTGTGGAAAAATGAGATTGTAGCCTATAAGATTACATGTTTTGATAAATATGAAGGTTGAGCTTGTCCCTCGATGTCCCTTGATGCGAAACATGATATTTGAACCTATTTGTTTCTAAATTCGGTAAATATAAAGTATTGTGGATGACCCTTGTTGCGAAAAAGAGATATTAGCCTATATGGTTGCAAATTTGATAAATGTGAAGGTTGAATTTGTCCCCTGATTTAAATCATGATTTGTGAACCTATTTGGTTATGTATTCGGTAAAATGAAAGCATTAGAATGACCCTTGTGCAAAAATGAGATTGTAGCCTATATGGTTACATGTTTGATAAATATGAAGGTTGAGCTTGTCCCTCGATGTCTCTTGGGGCGAAAATGATATTTGAACCTTTTTGGTTCTAAATTCGGTAAATATAAAGTATAGGGATGACCCTTGTCGCGAAAAAGTGATATTACCCTATATGGTTGCAAATTTGATAAATGGGAAGGTTGAATTTGTCCCTTGATTTAAAGCATGATTTGTGAACCTATTTGGTTATGTATTCGGTAATATGAAAGTATTAGAATGACCCTTGTGCAAAAATGAGATTGTAGCCTATATGGTTATATGTTTGATATATGTATGAAGGTTGAGCTTGTCCCTCGACGTTCTTTGGTGCGAAAGATGATATTTGAACCTTTTTGGTTCTAAATTTGGTAAATATAATGTATTGGGATGACCCTTGTCGCGAAAATGAGATATTAGCCTATATGGTTGCAAATTTGATAAATGTGAAGGTTGACTTTGTCCCTTGATTTAAATCATGATTTGTGAACCTATTTGGTTATGTATTCGGTAAAATGAAAGCACTAGAATGACCCTTGTGGAAAAATGAGATTGTAGCCTATAAGATTACATGTTTTGATAAATATGAAGGTTGAGCTTGTCCCTCGATGTCCCTTGATGCGAAACATGATATTTAAACCTATTTGTTTCTAAATTCGGTAAATATAAAGTATTGCGGATGACCCTTGTTGCGAAAAAGAGATATTAGCCTATATGGTTGCAAATTTGATAAATGTGAAGGTTGAATTTGTCCCTTGATTTAAATCATGATTTGTGAACCTATTTGGTTATGTATTCGGTAAAATGAAAGCATTAGAATGACCCTTGTGCAAAAATGAGATTGTAGCCTATATGGTTACATGTTTGATAAATATGAAGGTTGAGCTTGTCCCTCGATGTCTCTTGGGGCGAAACATGATATTTGAACCTATTTGGTTCTAAATTCCGTAAATATAAAGTATAGGGATGACCCTTGTCGCGAAAAAGAGATATTACTCTATATGGTTGCAAATTTGATAAATGGGAAGGTTAAATTTGTCCCTTGATTTAAAGCATGATTTGTGAACCTATTTGGTTATGTATTCGGTAATATGAAAGTATGAGAATGACCCTTGTGCAAAAATGAGATTGTAGCCAATATGGTTATATGTTTGATATATGTATGAAGGTTGAGCTTGTCCCTCGACGTTCTTTGGTGCGAAAGATGATATTTGAACCTTTTTGGTTCTAAATTTGGTAAATATAATGTATTGGGATGACCCTTGTCGCGAAAATGAGATATTAGCCTATATGGTTGCAAATTTGATAAATGTGAAGGTTGAATTTGTCCCTTGATTTAATGCATGATTTGTGAACCTCTTTGGTTGTGTATTCGATAAAATAAAAGTATTGGAATGACCCTTGCGCAAAAATGAGATTTTGGCCTATATGATTACAAGTTTGAGAAATAAGAAGGTTAACATTTCCCTTGATTTAAATCATGATATATGAATCTATTTGGTTTTGTATTCGATAAAATGAAAGTATTGGAACGACCCTTGCGTAAAAATGAGATTTTAGCCTATATGGTTATATGTTTGATATATGTATGAAGGTTGAGCTTGTCCCTCGACGTTCTTTGGTGCGAAAGATGATATTTGAACCTTTTTGGTTCTAAATTTGGTAAATATAATGTATTGGGATGACCCTTGTCGCGAAAATGAGATATTAGCCTATATGGTTGCATATTTGATAAATGGGAAGGTTGAATATGTTCCTTGATTAAAAGTATGATTTGCGAACCTATTTGGTTATGTATTCGGCAAAATGAAAGTATTAGAATGACCCTTGTGGAAAAATGAGATTGTAGCCTATATGATTACATGTTTTGATAAATATGAAGGTTGAGCTTGTCCCTCGATGTCCCTTGATGCGAAACATGATATTTGAACCTATTTGTTTCTAAATTCGGTAAATATAAAGTTTTGTGGATGACCCTTGTTGCGAAAAAGGGATATTAGCCTATATGGTTGCAAATTTGATAAATGTGAAGGTTCAATTTGTCCCTTGATTTAAATCATGATTTGTGAACCTATTTGGTTATGTATTCGGTAAAATGAAAGCATTAGAATGACCCTTGTGCAAAAATGAGATTGTAGCCTATATGGTTACATGTTTGATAAATATGAAGGTTGAGCTTGTCCCTCGATGTCTCTTGGGGCGAAACATGATATTTGAACCTATTTGGTTCTAAATTCGGTAAATATAAAGTATAGGGATGACCCTTGTCGCGAAAAAGAGATATTACTCTATATGGTTGCAAATTTGATAAATGGGAAGGTTGAATTTGTCCCTTGATTTAAAGCATGATTTGTGAACCTATTTGGTTATGTATTCGGTAATATGAAAGTATGAGAATGACCCTTGTGCAAAAATGAGATTGTAGCCAATATGGTTATATGTTTGATATATGTATGAAGGTTGAGCTTGTCCCTCGACGTTCTTTGGTGCGAAAGATGATATTTGAACCTTTTTGGTTCTAAATTTGGTAAATATAATGTATTGGGATGACCCTTGTCGCGAAAATGAGATATTAGCCTATATGGTTGCAAATTTGATAAATGTGAAGGTTGAATTTGTCCCTTGATTTAATGCATGATTTGTGAACCTCTTTGGTTGTGTATTCGATAAAATAAAAGTATTGGAATGACCCTTGCGCAAAAATGAGATTTTGGCCTATATGATTACAAGTTTGAGAAATAAGAAGGTTAACATTTCCGGTGATTTAAATCATGATATATGAATCTATTTGGTTTTGTATTCGATAAAATGAAAGTATTGGAACGACCCTTGCGTAAAAATGAGATTTTAGCCTCTATGGTTATATGTTTGATATATGTATGAAGATTGAGCTTGTCCTTCGACGTTCTTTGGTGCGAAAGATGATATTTGAACCTTTTTGGTTCTAAATTTGGTAAATATAATGTATTGGGATGACCCTTGTCGCGAAAATGAGATATTAGCCTATATGGTTGCATATTTGATAAATGGGAAGGTTGAATATGTTCCTTGATTTAAAGCATGATTTGTGAACCTATTTGGTTATGTATTCGGTAATATGAAAGTATTAGAATGACCCTTGTGCAAAAATGAGATTGTAGCCTATATGGTTACATGTTTGATAAATATGAAGGTTGAGCTTGTCCCTCGATGTCCCTTGATGCGAAACATTATATTTGAACCTATTTGGTTCTAAATTCGGTAAATATAAAGTATTGGGATGACCCGTGTCGCGAAAATGAAATATTAGCCTATATGGTTGCAAATTTGATAAATGTGAAGGTTGAATTTCTCCCTTGATTTAATGCATGATTTGTGAACCTCTTTGGTTGTGTATTCGATAAAATAAAAGTATTGGAATGACCCTTGCGCAAAAATGAGATTTTTGCCTATGTGATTATAAGTTTGAGAAATAAGAAGGTTAACATTTCCCTTGATTTAAATCATGATATATGAATCTATTTGGTTTTGTATTCGATAAAATGAAAGTATTGGAACGACCCTTGCGTAAAAATGAGATTTTAGCCTATATGGTTATATGTTTGATATATGTATGAAGGTTGAGCTTGTCCCTCGACGTTCTTTGGTGCGAAAGATGATATTTGAACCTTTTTGGTTCTAAATTTGGTAAATATAATGTATTGGGATGACCCTTGTCGCGAAAATGAGATATTAGCCTATATGGTTGCATATTTGATAAATGGGAAGGTTGAATATGTTCCTTGATTAAAAGTATGATTTGCGAACCTATTTGGTTATGTATTCGGCAAAATGAAAGTATTAGAATGACCCTTGTGGAAAAATGAGATTGTAGCCTATATGATTACATGTTTTGATAAATATGAAGGTTGAGCTTGTCCCTCGATGTCCCTTGATGCGAAACATGATATTTGAACCTATTTGTTTCTAAATTCGGTAAATATAAAGTATTGTGGATGACCCTTGTTGCGAAAAAGGGATATTAGCCTATATGGTTGCAAATTTGATAAATGTGAAGGTTCAATTTGTCCCTTGATTTAAATCATGATTTGTGAACCTATTTGGTTATGTATTCGGTAAAATGAAAGCATTAGAATGACCCTTGTGCAAAAATGAGATTGTAGCCTATATGGTTACATGTTTGATAAATATGAAGGTTGAGCTTGTCCCTCGATGTTTCTTGGGGCGAAACATGATATTTGAACCTATTTGGTTCTAAATTCGGTAAATATAAAGTATAGGGATGACCCTTGTCGCGAAAAAGAGATATTACTCTATATGGTTGCAAATTTGATAAATGGGAAGGTTGAATTTGTCCCTTGATTTAAAGCATGATTTGTGAACCTATTTGGTTATGTATTCGGTAATATGAAAGTATGAGAATGACCCTTGTGCAAAAATGAGATTGTAGCCAATATGGTTATATGTTTGATATATGTATGAAGGTTGAGCTTGTCCCTCGACGTTCTTTGGTGCGAAAGATGATATTTGAACCTTTTTGGTTCTAAATTTGGTAAATATAATGTATTGGGATGACCCTTGTCGCGAAAATGAGATATTAGCCTATATGGTTGCAAATTTGATAAATGTGAAGGTTGAATTTGTCCCTTGATTTAATGCGTGATTTGTGAACCTCTTTGGTTGTGTATTCGATAAAATAAAAGTATTGGAATGACCCTTGCGCAAAAATGAGATTTTGGCCTATATGATTACAAGTTTGAGAAATAAGAAGGTTAACATTTCCCGTGATTTAAATCATGATATATGAATCTATTTGGTTTTGTATTCGATAAAATGAAAGTATTGGAACGACCCTTGCGTAAAAATGAGATTTTAGCCTCTATGGTTATATGTTTGATATATGTATGAAGATTGAGCTTGTCCTTCGACGTTCTTTGGTGCGAAAGATGATATTTGAACCTTTTTGGTTCTAAATTTGGTAAATATAATGTATTGGGATGACCCTTGTCGCGAAAATGAGATATTAGCCTATATGGTTGCATATTTGATAAATGGGAAGGTTGAATATGTTCCTTGATTTAAAGCATGATTTGTGAACCTATTTGGTTATGTATTCGGTAATATGAAAGTATTAGAATGACCCTTGTGCAAAAATGAGATTGTAGCCTATATGGTTACATGTTTGATAAATATGAAGGTTGAGCTTGTCCCTCGATGTCCCTTGATGCGAAACATTATATTTGAACCTATTTGGTTCTAAATTCGGTAAATATAAAGTATTGGGATGACCCGTGTCGCGAAAATGAAATATTAGCCTATATGGTTGCAAATTTGATAAATGTGAAGGTTGAATTTCTCCCTTGATTTAATGCATGATTTGTGAACCTCTTTGGTTGTGTATTCGATAAAATAAAAGTATTGGAATGACCCTTGCGCAAAAATGAGATTTTGGCCTATGTGATTATAAGTTTGAGAAATAAGAAGGTTAACATTTCCCTTGATTTAAATCATGATATATGAATCTATTTGGTTTTGTATTCGATAAAATGAAAGTATTGGAACGACCCTTGCGTAAAAATGAGATTTTAGCCTATATGGTTATATGTTTGATATATGTATGAAGGTTGAGCTTGTCCCTCGACGTTCTTTGGTGCGAAAGATGATATTTGAACCTTTTTGGTTCTAAATTTGGTAAATATAATGTATTGGGATGACCCTTGTCGCGAAAATGAGATATTAGCCTATATGGTTGCATATTTGATAAATGGGAAGGTTGAATTTGTCCCTTGATTTAAAGCATGATTTGTGAACCTCTTTGGTTGTGTATTCGATAAAATAAAAGTATTGGAATGACCCTTGCGCAAAAATGAGATTTTGGCCTATGTGATTATAAGTTTGAGAAATAAGAAGGTTAACATTTCCCTTGATTTAAATCATGATATATGAATCTATTTGGTTTTGTATTCGATAAAATGAAAGTATTGGAACGACCCTTGCGTAAAAATGAGATTTTAGCCTATATGGTTATATGTTTGATATATGTATGAAGGTTGAGCTTGTCCCTCGACGTTCTTTGGTGCGAAAGATGATATTTGAACCTTTTTGGTTCTAAATTTGGTAAATATAATGTATTGGGATGACCCTTGTCGCGAAAATGAGATATTAGCCTATATGGTTGCATATTTGATAAATGGGAAGGTTGAATATGTTCCTTGATTAAAAGTATGATTTGCGAACCTATTTGGTTATGTATTCGGCAAAATGAAAGTATTAGAATGACCCTTGTGGAAAAATGAGATTGTAGCCTATATGATTACATGT
Organism: Medicago lupulina; assembly: GCA_958299785.1. NCBI lineage: Eukaryota > Viridiplantae > Streptophyta > Magnoliopsida > Fabales > Fabaceae > Medicago > Medicago lupulina. The sequence goes on along the minus strand of OY283139.1, from coordinate 47,848,575 downwards.
TTTGATAAATATGAAGGTTGAGCTTGTCCCTCGATGTCCCTTGATGCGAAACATGATATTTGAACCTATTTGTTTCTAAATTCGGTAAATATAAAGTATTGTGGATGACCCTTGTTGCGAAAAAGGGATATTAGCCTATATGGTTGCAAATTTGATAAATGTGAAGGTTCAATTTGTCCCTTGATTTAAATCATGATTTGTGAACCTATTTGGTTATGTATTCGGTAAAATGAAAGCATTAGAATGACCCTTGTGCAAAAATGAGATTGTAGCCTATATGGTTACATGTTTGATAAATATGAAGGTTGAGCTTGTCCCTCGATGTCTCTTGGGGCGAAACATGATATTTGAACCTATTTGGTTCTAAATTCGGTAAATATAAAGTATAGGGATGACCCTTGTCGCGAAAAAGAGATATTACTCTATATGGTTGCAAATTTGATAAATGGGAAGGTTGAATTTGTCCCTTGATTTAAAGCATGATTTGTGAACCTATTTGGTTATGTATTCGGTAATATGAAAGTATGAGAATGACCCTTGTGCAAAAATGAGATTGTAGCCAATATGGTTATATGTTTGATATATGTATGAAGGTTGAGCTTGTCCCTCGACGTTCTTTGGTGCGAAAGATGATATTTGAACCTATTTGGTTCTAAATTCGGTAAATATAAAGTATTGGGATGACCCGTGTCGCGAAAATGAGATATTAGCCTATATGGTTGCAAATTTGATAAATGTGAAGGTTGAATTTGTCCCTTGATTTAATGCATGATTTGTGAACCTCTTTGGTTGTGTATTCGATAAAATAAAAGTATTGGAATGACCCTTGCGCAAAAATGAGATTTTGGCCTATATGATTACAAGTTTGAGAAATAAGATGATTAACATTTCCCTTGATTTAAATCATGATATATGAATCTATTTGGTTTTGTATTCGATAAAATGAAAGTATTGGAACAACCCTTGCGTAAAAATGAGATTTTAGCCTCTATGGTTATATGTTTGATATATGTATGAAGGTTGAGCTTGTCCTTCGACGTTCTTTGGTGCGAAAGATGATATTTGAACCTTTTTGGTTCTAAATTTGGTAAATATAATGTATTGGGATGACCCTTGTCGCGAAAATGAGATATTAGCCTATATGGTTGCATATTTGATAAATGGGAAGGTTGAATATGTTCCTTGATTTAAAGTATGATTTGCGAACCTATTTGGTTATGTATTCGGCAAAATGAAAGTATTAGAATGACCCTTGTGGAAAAATGAGATTGTAGCCTATATGATTACATGTTTTGATAAATATGAAGGTTGAGCTTGTCCCTCGATGTCCCTTGATGCGAAACATGATATTTGAACCTATTTGTTTCTAAATTCGGTAAATATAAAGTATTGTGGATGACCCTTGTTGCGAAAAAGAGATATTAGCCTATATGGTTGCAAATTTGATAAATGTGAAGGTTCAATTTGTCCATTGATTTAAATCATGATTTGTGAACCTATTTGGTTATGTATTCGGTAAAATGAAAGCATTAGAATTACCCTTGTGCAAAAATGAGATTGTAGCCTATATGGTTACATGTTTGATAAATATGAAGGTTGAGCTTGTCCCTCGATGTCTCTTGGGGCGAAACATGATATTTGAACCTATTTGGTTCTAAATTCGGTAAATATAAAGTGTAGGGATGACCCTTGTTGCGAAAAAGAGATATTACTCTATATGGTTGCAAATTTGATAAATGGGAAGGTTGAATTTGTCCCTTGATTTAAAGCATGATTTGTGAACCTATTTGGTTATGTATTCGGTAAAATGAAAGTATTAGAATGACCCTTGTGCAAAAATGAGATTGTAGCCTATATGGTTACATGTTTGATAAATATGAAGGTTGAACTTGTCCCTCGATGTCCATTGATGCGAAACATGATATTTGTACCTATTTGGTTCTAAATTCGGTAAATATAAAGTATTGGGATGACCCTTGTCGCGAAAATGAGATATTAGCCTATATGGTTGCAAATTTGATAAATGGGAAGGTTGAATTTGTCCCTTGATTTAAAGCATGATTTGTGAACCTCTTTGGTTGTGTATTCGATAAAATAAAAGTATTGGAATGACCCTTGCGCAAAAATGAGATTGTAGCCTATATGGTTACATGTTTGATAAATATGAAGGTTGAGCTTGTCCCTCGATGTCCCTTGATGCGAAACATGATATTTGAACCTATTTGGTTCTAAATTCGGTAAATATTATGTATTGGGATGACCCTTGTCGCGAAAATGAAATATTAGCCTATATGGTTGCAAATTTGATAAATGTGAAGGTTGAATTTCTCCCTTGATTTAATGCATGATTTGTGAACCTCTTTGGTTGTGTATTCGGTAAAATGAAAGCATTAGAATTACCCTTGTGCAAAAATGAGATTGTAGCCTATATGGTTACATGTTTGATAAATATGAAGGTTGAGCTTGTCCCTCGATGTCTCTTGGGGCGAAACATGATATTTGAACCTATTTGGTTCTAAATTCGGTAAATATAAAGTGTAGGGATGACCCTTGTTGCGAAAAAGAGATATTACTCTATATGGTTGCAAATTTGATAAATGGGAAGGTTGAATTTGTCCCTTGATTTAAAGCATGATTTGTGAACCTATTTGGTTATGTATTCGGTAAAATGAAAGTATTAGAATGACCCTTGTGCAAAAATGAGATTGTAGCCTATATGGTTACATGTTTGATAAATATGAAGGTTGAACTTGTCCCTCGATGTCCATTGATGCGAAACATGATATTTGTACCTATTTGGTTCTAAATTCGGTAAATATAAAGTATTGGGATGACCCTTGTCGCGAAAATGAGATATTAGCCTATATGGTTGCAAATTTGATAAATGGGAAGGTTGAATTTGTCCCTTGATTTAAAGCATGATTTGTGAACCTATTTGGTTATGTATTCGGTAATATGAAAGTATTAGAATGACCCTTGTGCAAAAATGAGATTGTAGCCTATATGGTTACATGTTTGATAAATATGAAGGTTGAGCTTGTCCCTCGATGTCCCTTGATGCGAAACATGATATTTGAACCTATTTGGTTCTAAATTCGGTAAATATTATGTATTGGGATGACCCTTGTCGCGAAAATGAAATATTAGCCTATATGGTTGCAAATTTGATAAATGTGAAGGTTGAATTTCTCCCTTGATTTAATGCATGATTTGTGAACCTCTTTGGTTGTGTATTCGATAAAATAACTGTATTGGAATGACCCTTGCGCAAAAATGAGATTTTGGCCTATGTGATTACAAGTTTGAGAAATAAGAAGGTTAACATTTCCCTTGATTTAAATCATGATATATGAATCTATTTAGTTTTGTATTCGATAAAATGAAAGTATTGGAACGACCCATGCGTAAAAATGAGATTTTAGCCTATATGGTTATATGTTTGATATATGTATGAAGGTTGAGCTTGTCCCTCGTCGTTCTTTGGTGCGAAAGATGATATTTGAACCTTTTTGGTTCTAAATATGGTAAATATAATGTATTGGGATGACCCTTGTCGCGAAAATGAGATATTAGTCGGTTCCTATTTTAAAAGTAATCGACAAGATTTTTATTTTCAGCACATTTGTCGGTTACTATTTCAATAGTAATCGGCATGATTTATTTTCAGCACATTTGTCGGTTACTATTTCAAAAGTAATCGGCATAGTAATCGGCATGATTCATTTTCAGCACATTTGTCGGTTACTATTTCAAAAGTAATCGGCATGATCTATTTTCTGCACATTCGTCGGTTACTATTTCAAAAGTAATCGGCAAGATTTTTATTTTCAGCATGTTCGTCGGTTACTATTTCAAAAGTAATCGGCAAGATTTTTATTTTCAGCATATTCGTCAATGACTATTTCAAAAGTAATCGGCATGATTTATTTTCAGCATATTCGTCGGTTACTATTTCAAAGGTAATCGACATGATTTATTTTCAACACATTCGTCGGTTACTATTTCAAAAGTAATCGGCATGATCTATTTTCTGCACATTCGTCGGTTACTATTTCAAAAGTAAACGGCAAGATTTTTATTTTCAGCATGTTCGTCGGTTACTATTTCAAAAGTAATCGGCAAGATTTTTATTTTCAGCACATTCGTCGGTTACTATTTCAAAAGTAATCGGCAAGATTTTTATTTTCAGCATATTTGTCGGTTACTATTTCAAAAGTAATCGGCAAGATTTTTATTTTTAGCATATTTGTCTGTTACTATTTTAGATGTAATCGGGAAGACTTTATTTTCAGCACATTCGTCGGTTACTATTTCAAAGCAAATCGGCAAGATTTATTTTCAGCACATTCGTCGGTTACTATTTCAAAAGTAATCGGCAAGATTTTTATTTTTAGCATATTTGTCTGTTACTATTTTAAAAGTAATCGGCAAGACTTTATTTTCAGCACATTCGTCGGTTACTATTTCAAAAGTAATCGGCAAGACTTTATTTTCAGCACATTCGTCGGTTACTATTTCAAAAGTAATCGGGAAGATTTTTATTTTCAGCAAGTTCGTCGGTTACTATTTCAAAAGTAATCGGCAAGATTTTTATTTTCAGCATATTTGTCGGTTACTATTTTAAAAGTAATCGGCAAGACTTTATTTTCAGCACATTCGTCGGTTACTATTTCAAAAGTAATCGGCAAGATTTTTATTTTCAACATATTCGTCGGTTACTATTTCAAAAGTAATCGGCAAGATTTTTATTTTTAGCATATTTGTCGGTTACTATTTTAAAAGTAATCGACAAGATTTTTATTTTCAGCGCATTTGTCGGTTACTATTTCAATAGTAATCGGCATGATTTATTTTCAGCACATTCGTCGGTTACTATTTCAAAAGTAATCGGCATGATTCATTTTCAAGACATTCGTCGGTTACTATTTCAAAAGTAATCGGCATGATCTATTTTCTGCACATTCGTCGGTTACTATTTCAAAAGTAATCGGCAAGATTTTTATTTTCAGCATATTCGTCAATGACTATTTCAAAAGTAATCGGCATGATTTATTTTCAGCACATTCGTCGGTTACTATTTCAAAAGTAATCGGGAAGATTTTTATTTTCAGCAAGTTCGTCGGTTACTATTTCAAAAGTAATCGGCAAGATTTTTATTTTCAGCATATTTGTCGGTTACTATTTCGAAAGTAATCGGCAAGATTTTTATTTTCAACATATTCGTCGATTACTATTTCAAAAGTAATCGGCAAGACTTTATTTTCAGCACATTCATTGGTTACTTTTTTAAAAGTAATTGGTAAGATTTTTATTTCCAACATATTCATCGCTTACTATTTCAATAGTAATCAGCATGATTTATTTTCAGCACATTCGTCGGTTACTATTTCAAAAGTAATCAGCAAGATTTTTATTTTCAGCATATTCGTCGATGACTATTTCAAAAGTAATCGGCATGATTTATTTTCAGCATATTCGTCGGTTACTATTTCAAAGGTAATCGACATGATTTATTTTCAACACATTCGTCGGTTACTATTTCAAAAGTAATCGGCATGATCTATTTTCTGCACATTCGTCGGTTACTATTTCAAAAGTAAACGGCAAGATTTTTATTTTCAGCATGTTCGTCGGTTACTATTTCAAAAGTAATCGGCAAGATTTTTATTTTCAGCACATTCGTCGGTTACTATTTCAAAAGTAATCGGCAAGATTTTTATTTTCAGCATATTTGTCGGTTACTATTTCAAAAGTAATCGGCAAGATTTTTATTTTTAGCATATTTGTCTGTTACTATTTTAGATGTAATCGGGAAGACTTTATTTTCAGCACATTCGTCGGTTACTATTTCAAAGCAAATCGGCAAGATTTATTTTCAGCACATTCGTCGGTTACTATTTCAAAAGTAATCGGCAAGATTTTTATTTTTAGCATATTTGTCTGTTACTATTTTAAAAGTAATCGGCAAGACTTTATTTTCAGCACATTCGTCGGTTACTATTTCAAAAGTAATCGGCAAGACTTTATTTTCAGCACATTCGTCGGTTACTATTTCAAAAGTAATCGGGAAGATTTTTATTTTCAGCAAGTTCGTCGGTTACTATTTCAAAAGTAATCGGCAAGATTTTTATTTTCAGCATATTTGTCGGTTACTATTTTAAAAGTAATCGGCAAGACTTTATTTTCAGCACATTCGTCGGTTACTATTTCAAAAGTAATCGGCAAGATTTTTATTTTCAACATATTCGTCGGTTACTATTTCAAAAGTAATCGGCAAGATTTTTATTTTTAGCATATTTGTCGGTTACTATTTTAAAAGTAATCGACAAGATTTTTATTTTCAGCGCATTTGTCGGTTACTATTTCAATAGTAATCGGCATGATTTATTTTCAGCACATTCGTCGGTTACTATTTCAAAAGTAATCGGCATGATTCATTTTCAAGACATTCGTCGGTTACTATTTCAAAAGTAATCGGCATGATCTATTTTCTGCACATTCGTCGGTTACTATTTCAAAAGTAATCGGCAAGATTTTTATTTTCAGCATATTCGTCAATGACTATTTCAAAAGTAATCGGCATGATTTATTTTCAGCACATTCGTCGGTTACTATTTCAAAAGTAATCGGGAAGATTTTTATTTTCAGCAAGTTCGTCGGTTACTATTTCAAAAGTAATCGGCAAGATTTTTATTTTCAGCATATTTGTCGGTTACTATTTCGAAAGTAATCGGCAAGATTTTTATTTTCAACATATTCGTCGATTACTATTACAAAAGTAATCGGCAAGACTTTATTTTCAGCACATTCATTGGTTACTTTTTTAAAAGTAATTGGTAAGATTTTTATTTCCAACATATTCATCGCTTACTATTTCAATAGTAATCAGCATGATTTATTTTCAGCACATTCGTCGGTTACTATTTCAAAAGTAATCGGCAAGATTTTTATTTTCAGCATATTTGTCGGTTACTATTTTAAAAGTAATCTACAAGATTTTTATTTTCAACATATTCGTCGGTTCCTATTTCAAAAGTAATCGGCAAGATTTTTATTTTTAGCATATTTGTCGGTTACTATTTTAAAAGTAATCGACAAGATTTTTATTTTCAGCGCATTTGTCGGTTACTATTTCAATAGTAATCGGCATGATTTATTTTCAGCACATTTGTCTGTTACTATTTCAAAAGTAATCGGCATGATCTATTTTCTGCACATTCATCGGTTACTATTTCAAAAGTAATCGGCAAGATTTTTATTTTCAGCATGTTCGTCGGTTACTATTTCAAAAGTAATCGGCAAGATTTTTATTTTCAGCATATTTGTCAATGACTATTTCAAAAGTAATCGGCATGATTTATTTTCAGCATATTCGTCGGTTACTATTTCAAAGGTAATCGACATGATTTATTTTCAACACATTCGTCGGTTACTATTTCAAAAGTAATCGGCATGATCTATTTTCTGCACATTCGTCGGTTACTATTTCAAACGTAAACGGCAAGATTTTTATTTTCAGCATGTTCGTCGGTTACTATTTCAAAAGTAATCGGCAAGATTTTTATTTTCAGCACATTCGTCGGTTACTATTTCAAAAGTAATCGGCAAGATTTTTATTTTCAGCATATTTGTCGGTTACTATTTCAAAAGTAATCGGCAAGATTTTTATTTTTAGCATATTTGTCTGTTACTATTTTAGATGTAATCGGGAAGACTTTATTTTCAGCACATTCGTCGGTTACTATTTCAAAGCAAATCGGCAAGATTTATTTTCAGCACATTCGTCGGTTACTATTTCAAAAGTAATCGGCAAGATTTTTATTTTTTAGCATATTTGTCTGTTACTATTTTAAAAGTAATCGGCAAGACTTTATTTTCAGCACATTCGTCGGTTACTATTTCAAAAGTAATCGGCAAGACTTTATTTTCAGCACATTCGTCGGTTACTATTTCAAAAGTAATCGGGAAGATTTTTATTTTCAGCAAGTTCGTCGGTTACTATTTCAAAAGTAATCGGCAAGATTTTTATTTTCAGCATATTTGTCGGTTACTATTTTAAAAGTAATCGGCAAGACTTTATTTTCAGCACATTCGTCGGTTACTATTTCAAAAGTAATCGGCAAGATTTTTATTTTTAGCATATTTGTCTGTTACTATTTTAAAAGTAATCGGCAAGACTTTATTTTCAGCACATTCGTCGGTTACTATTTCAAAAGTAATCGGCAAGACTTTATTTTCAGCACATTCGTCGGTTACTATTTCAAAAGTAATCGGGAAGATTTTTATTTTCAGCAAGTTCGTCGGTTACTATTTCAAAAGTAATCGGCAAGATTTTTATTTTCAGCATATTTGTCGGTTACTATTTTATAAGTAATCTACAAGATTTTTATTTTCAACATATTCGTCGGTTCCTATTTCAAAAGTAATCGGCAAGATTTTTATTTTTAGCATATTTGTCGGTTACTATTTTAAAAGTAATCGACAAGATTTTTATTTTCAGCGCATTTGTCGGTTACTATTTCAATAGTAATCGGCATGATTTATTTTCAGCACATTTGTCGGTTACTATTTCAAAAGTAATCGGCATGATCTATTTTCTGCACATTCATCGGTTACTATTTCAAAAGTAATCGGCAAGATTTTTATTTTCAGCATGTTCGTCGGTTACTATTTCAAAAGTAATCGGCAAGATTTTTATTTTCAGCATATTTGTCAATGACTATTTCAAAAGTAATCGGCATGATTTATTTTCAGCATATTCGTCGGTTACTATTTCAAAGGTAATCGACATGATTTATTTTCAACACATTCGTCGGTTACTATTTCAAAAGTAATCGGCATGATCTATTTTCTGCACATTCGTCGGTTACTATTTCAAAAGTAAACGGCAAGATTTTTATTTTCAGCATGTTCGTCGGTTACTATTTCAAAAGTAATCGGCAAGATTTTTATTTTCAGCACATTCGTCGGTTACTATTTCAAAAGTAATCGGCAAGATTTTTATTTTCAGCATATTTGTCGGTTACTATTTCAAAAGTAATCGGCAAGATTTTTATTTTTAGCATATTTGTCTGTTACTATTTTAGATGTAATCGGGAAGACTTTATTTTCAGCACATTCGTCGGTTACTATTTCAAAGCAAATCGGCAAGATTTATTTTCAGCACATTCGTCGGTTACTATTTCAAAAGTAATCGGCAAGATTTTTATTTTTAGCATATTTGTCTGTTACTATTTTAAAAGTAATCGGCAAGACTTTATTTTCAGCACATTCGTCGGTTACTATTTCAAAAGTAATCGGCAAGACTTTATTTTCAGCACATTCGTCGGTTACTATTTCAAAAGTAATCGGGAAGATTTTTATTTTCAGCAAGTTCGTCGGTTACTATTTCAAAAGTAATCGGCAAGATTTTTATTTTCAGCATATTTGTCGGTTACTATTTTAAAAGTAATCGGCAAGACTTTATTTTCAGCACATTCGTCGGTTACTATTTCAAAAGTAATCGGCAAGATTTTTATTTTTAGCATATTTGTCTGTTACTATTTTAAAAGTAATCGGCAAGACTTTATTTTCAGCACATTCGTCGGTTACTATTTCAAAAGTAATCGGCAAGACTTTATTTTCAGCACATTCGTCGGTTACTATTTCAAAAGTAATCGGGAAGATTTTTATTTTCAGCAAGTTCGTCGGTTACTATTTCAAAAGTAATCGGCAACATTTTTATTTTCAGCATATTTGTCGGTTACTATTTTAAAAGTAATCGGCAAGACTTTATTTTCAGCACATTCGTCGGTTACTATTTCAAAAGTAATCGGCAAGATTTTTATTTTCAACATATTCGTCGGTTACTATTTCAAAAGTAATCGGCAAGATTTTTATTTTTAGAATATTTGTCGGTTACTATTTTAAAAGTAATCGACAAGATTTTTATTTTCAGCGCATTTGTCGGTTACTATTTCAATAGTAATCGGCATGATTTATTTTCAGCACATTCGTCGGTTACTATTTCAAAAGTAATCGGCATGATTCATTTTCAAGACATTCGTCGGTTACTATTTCAAAAGTAATCGGCATGATCTATTTTCTGCACATTCGTCGGTTACTATTTCAAAAGTAATCGGCAAGATTTTTATTTTCAGCATATTCGTCAATGACTATTTCAAAAGTAATCGGCATGATTTATTTTCAGCACATTCGTCGGTTACTATTTCAAAAGTAATCGGGAAGATTTTTATTTTCAGCAAGTTCGTCGGTTACTATTTCAAAAGTAATCGGCAAGATTTTTATTTTCAGCATATTTGTCGGTTACTATTTCAAAAGTAATCGGCAAGATTTTTATTTTCAACATATTCGTCGATTACTATTTCAAAAGTAATCGGCAAGACTTTATTTTCAGCACATTCATTGGTTACTTTTTTAAAAGTAATTGGTAAGATTTTTATTTCCAACATATTCATCGCTTACTATTTCAATAGTAATCAGCATGATTTATTTTCAGCACATTCGTCGGTTACTATTTCAAAAGTAATCGGCAAGATTTTTATTTTCAGCATATTTGTCGGTTACTATTTTAAAAGTAATCTACAAGATTTTTATTTTCAACATATTCGACGGTTCCTATTTCAAAAGTAATCGGCAAGATTTTTATTTTTAGCATATTTGTCGGTTACTATTTTAAAAGTAATCGACAAGATTTTTATTTTCAGCGCATTTGTCGGTTACTATTTCAATAGTAATCGGCATGATTTATTTTCAGCACATTTGTCGGTTACTATTTCAAAAGTAATCGGCATGATCTATTTTCTGCAAATTCATCGGTTACTATTTCAAAAGTAATCGGCAAGATTTTTATTTTCAGCATGTTCGTCGGTTACTATTTCAAAAGTAATCGGCAAGATTTTTATTTTCAGCATATTTGTCAATGACTATTTCAAAAGTAATCGGCATGATTTATTTTCAGCATATTCGTCGGTTACTATTTCAAAGGTAATCGACATGATTTATTTTCAACACATTCGTCGGTTACTATTTCAAAAGTAATCGGCATGATCTATTTTCTGCACATTCGTCGGTTACTATTTCAAAAGTAAACGGCAAGATTTTTATTTTCAGCATGTTCGTCGGTTACTATTTCAAAAGTAATCGGCAAGATTTTTATTTTCAGCACATTCGTCGGTTACTATTTCAAAAGTAATCGGCAAGATTTTTATTTTCAGCATATTTGTCGGTTACTATTTTAAAAGTAATCTACAAGATTTTTATTTTCAACATATTCGTCGGTTCCTATTTCAAAAGTAATCGGCAAGATTTTTATTTTTAGCATATTTGTCGGTTACTATTTTAAAAGTAATCGACAAGATTTTTATTTTCAGCGCATTTGTCGGTTACTATTTCAATAGTAATCGGCATGATTTATTTTCAGCACATTTGTCGGTTACTATTTCAAAAGTAATCGGCATGATCTATTTTCTGCACATTCATCGGTTACTATTTCAAAAGTAATCGGCAAGATTTTTATTTTCAGCATGTTCGTCGGTTACTATTTCAAAAGTAATCGGCAAGATTTTTATTTTCAGCATATTTGTCAATGACTATTTCAAAAGTAATCGGCATGATTTATTTTCAGCATATTCGTCGGTTACTATTTCAAAGGTAATCGACATGATTTATTTTCAACACATTCGTCGGTTACTATTTCAAAAGTAATCGGCATGATCTATTTTCTGCACATTCGTCGGTTACTATTTCAAAAGTAAACGGCAAGATTTTTATTTTCAGCATGTTCGTCGGTTACTATTTCAAAAGTAATCGGCAAGATTTTTATTTTCAGCACATTCGTCGGTTACTATTTCAAAAGTAATCGGCAAGATTTTTATTTTCAGCATATTTGTCGGTTACTATTTCAAAAGTAATCGGCAAGATTTTTATTTTTAGCATATTTGTCTGTTACTATTTTAGATGTAATCGGGAAGACTTTATTTTCAGCACATTCGTCGGTTACTATTTCAAAGCAAATCGGCAAGATTTATTTTCAGCACATTCGTCGGTTACTATTTCAAAAGTAATCGGCAAGATTTTTATTTTTAGCATATTTGTCTGTTACTATTTTAAAAGTAATCGGCAAGACTTTATTTTCAGCACATTCGTCGGTTACTATTTCAAAAGTAATCGGCAAGACTTTATTTTCAGCACATTCGTCGGTTACTATTTCAAAAGTAATCGGGAAGATTTTTATTTTCAGCAAGTTCGTCGGTTACTATTTCAAAAGTAATCGGCAAGATTTTTATTTTCAGCATATTTGTCGGTTACTATTTTAAAAGTAATCGGCAAGACTTTATTTTCAGCACATTCGTCGGTTACTATTTCAAAAGTAATCGGCAAGATTTTTATTTTCAACATATTCGTCGGTTACTATTTCAAAAGTAATCGGCAAGATTTTTATTTTTAGCATATTTGTCGGTTACTATTTTAAAAGTAATCGACAAGATTTTTATTTTCAGCGCATTTGTCGGTTACTATTTCGATAGTAATCGGCATGATTTATTTTCAGCACATTCGTCGGTTACTATTTCAAAAGTAATCGGCATGATTCATTTTCAAGACATTCGTCGGTTACTATTTCAAAAGTAATCGGCATGATCTATTTTCTGCACATTCGTCGGTTACTATTTCAAAAGTAATCGGCATGATCTATTTTCTGCACATTCGTCGGTTACTATTTCAAAAGTAATCGGCAAGATTTTTATTTTCAGCATATTCGTCAATGACTATTTCAAAAGTAATCGGCATGATTTATTTTCAGCACATTCGTCGGTTACTATTTCAAAAGTAATCGGGAAGATTTTTATTTTCAGCAAGTTCGTCGGTTACTATTTCAAAAGTAATCGGCAAGATTTTTATTTTCAGCATATTTGTCGGTTACTATTTCAAAAGTAATCGGCAAGATTTTTATTTTCAACATATTCGTCGATTACTATTTCAAAAGTAATCGGCAAGACTTTATTTTCAGCACATTCATTGGTTACTTTTTTAAAAGTAATTGGTAAGATTTTTATTTCCAACATATTCATCGCTTACTATTTCAATAGTAATCAGCATGATTTATTTTCAGCACATTCGTCGGTTACTATTTCAAAAGTAATCGGCAAGATTTTTATTTTCAGCATATTTGTCGGTTACTATTTTAAAAGTAATCTACAAGATTTTTATTTTCAACATATTCGTCGGTTCCTATTTCAAAAGTAATCGGCAAGATTTTTATTTTTAGCATATTTGTCGGTTACTATTTTAAAAGTAATCGACAAGATTTTTATTTTCAGCGCATTTGTCGGTTACTATTTCAATAGTAATCGGCATGATTTATTTTCAGCACATTTGTCGGTTACTATTTCAAAAGTAATCGGCATGATCTATTTTCTGCACATTCATCGGTTACTATTTCAAAAGTAATCGGCAAGATTTTTATTTTCAGCATATTTGTCAATGACTATTTCAAAAGTAATCGGCATGATTTATTTTCAGCATATTCGTCGGTTACTATTTCAAAGGTAATCGACATGATTTATTTTCAACACATTCGTCGGTTACTATTTCAAAAGTAATCGGCATGATCTATTTTCTGCACATTCGTCGGTTACTATTTCAAAAGTAAACGGCAAGATTTTTATTTTCAGCATGTTCGTCGGTTACTATTTCAAAAGTAATCGGCAAGATTTTTATTTTCAGCACATTCGTCGGTTACTATTTCAAAAGTAATCGGCAAGATTTTTATTTTCAGCATATTTGTCGGTTACTATTTCAAAAGTAATCGGCAAGATTTTTATTTTTAGCATATTTGTCTGTTACTATTTTAGATGTAATCGGGAAGACTTTATTTTCAGCACATTCGTCGGTTACTATTTCAAAGCAAATCGGCAAGATTTATTTTCAGCACATTCGTCGGTTACTATTTCAAAAGTAATCGGCAAGATTTTTATTTTTAGCATATTTGTCTGTTACTATTTTAAAAGTAATCGGCAAGACTTTATTTTCAGCACATTCGTCGGTTACTATTTCAAAAGTAATCGGCAAGACTTTATTTTCAGCACATTCGTCGGTTACTATTTCAAAAGTAATCGGGAAGATTTTTATTTTCAGCAAGTTCGTCGGTTACTATTTCAAAAGTAATCGGCAAGATTTTTATTTTCAGCATATTTGTCGGTTACTATTTTAAAAGTAATCGGCAAGACTTTATTTTCAGCACATTCGTCGGTTACTATTTCAAAAGTAATCGGCAAGATTTTTATTTTCAACATATTCGTCGGTTACTATTTCAAAAGTAATCGGCAAGATTTTTATTTTTAGCATATTTGTCGGTTACTATTTTAAAAGTAATCGACAAGATTTTTATTTTCAGCGCATTTGTCGGTTACTATTTCGATAGTAATCGGCATGATTTATTTTCAGCACATTCGTCGGTTACTATTTCAAAAGTAATCGGCATGATTCATTTTCAAGACATTCGTCGGTTACTATTTCAAAAGTAATCGGCATGATCTATTTTCTGCACATTCGTCGGTTACTATTTCAAAAGTAATCGGCATGATCTATTTTCTGCACATTCGTCGGTTACTATTTCAAAAGTAATCGGCAAGATTTTTATTTTCAGCATATTCGTCAATGACTATTTCAAAAGTAATCGGCATGATTTATTTTCAGCACATTCGTCGGTTACTATTTCAAAAGTAATCGGGAAGATTTTTATTTTCAGCAAGTTCGTCGGTTACTATTTCAAAAGTAATCGGCAAGATTTTTATTTTCAGCATATTTGTCGGTTACTATTTCAAAAGTAATCGGCAAGATTTTTATTTTCAACATATTCGTCGATTACTATTTCAAAAGTAATCGGCAAGACTTTATTTTCAGCACATTCATTGGTTACTTTTTTAAAAGTAATTGGTAAGATTTTTATTTCCAACATATTCATCGCTTACTATTTCAATAGTAATCAGCATGATTTATTTTCAGCACATTCGTCGGTTACTATTTCAAAAGTAATCGGCAAGATTTTTATTTTCAGCATATTTGTCGGTTACTATTTTAAAAGTAATCTACAAGATTTTTATTTTCAACATATTCGTCGGTTCCTATTTCAAAAGTAATCGGCAAGATTTTTATTTTTAGCATATTTGTCGGTTACTATTTTAAAAGTAATCGACAAGATTTTTATTTTCAGCGCATTTGTCGGTTACTATTTCAATAGTAATCGGCATGATTTATTTTCAGCACATTTGTCGGTTACTATTTCAAAAGTAATCGGCATGATCTATTTTCTGCACATTCATCGGTTACTATTTCAAAAGTAATCGGCAAGATTTTTATTTTCAGCATGTTCGTCGGTTACTATTTCAAAAGTAATCGGCAAGATTTTTATTTTCAGCATATTCGTCAATGACTATTTCAAAAGTAATCGGCATGATTTATTTTCAGCATATTCGTCAGTTACTATTTCAAAGGTAATCGACATGATTTATTTTCAACACATTCGTCGGTTACTATTTCAAAAGTAATCGGCATGATCTATTTTCTGCACATTCGTCGGTTACTATTTCAAAAGTAATCGGCAAGATTTTTATTTTCAGCATATTCGTCAATGACTATTTCAAAAGTAATCGGCATGATTTATTTTCAGCACATTCGTCGGTTACTATTTCAAAAGTAATCGGGAAGATTTTTATTTTCAGCAAGTTCGTCGGTTACTATTTCAAAAGTAATCGGCAAGATTTTTATTTTCAGCATATTTGTCGGTTACTATTTCAAAAGTAATCGGCAAGATTTTTATTTTCAACATATTCGTCGATTACTATTTCAAAAGTAATCGGCAAGACTTTATTTTCAGCACATTCATTGGTTACTTTTTTAAAAGTAATTGGTAAGATTTTTATTTCCAACATATTCATCGCTTACTATTTCAATAGTAATCAGCATGATTTATTTTCAGCACATTCGTCGGTTACTATTTCAAAAGTAATCGGCAAGATTTTTATTTTCAGCATATTTGTCGGTTACTATTTTAAAAGTAATCTACAAGATTTTTATTTTCAACATATTCGTCGGTTCCTATTTCAAAAGTAATCGGCAAGATTTTTATTTTTAGCATATTTGTCGGTTACTATTTTAAAAGTAATCGACAAGATTTTTATTTTCAGCGCATTTGTCGGTTACTATTTCAATAGTAATCGGCATGATTTATTTTCAGCACATTTGTCGGTTACTATTTCAAAAGTAATCGGCATGATCTATTTTCTGCACATTCATCGGTTACTATTTCAAAAGTAATCGGCAAGATTTTTATTTTCAGCATGTTCGTCGGTTACTATTTCAAAAGTAATCGGCAAGATTTTTATTTTCAGCATATTCGTCAATGACTATTTCAAAAGTAATCGGCATGATTTATTTTCAGCATATTCGTCAGTTACTATTTCAAAGGTAATCGACATGATTTATTTTCAACACATTCGTCGGTTACTATTTCAAAAGTAATCGGCATGATCTATTTTCTGCACATTCGTCGGTTACTATTTCAAAAGTAAACGGCAAGATTTTTATTTTCAGCATGTTCGTCGGTTACTATTTCAAAAGTAATCGGCAAGATTTTTATTTTCAGCACATTCGTCGGTTACTATTTCAAAAGTAATCGGCAAGATTTTTATTTTCAGCATATTTGTCGGTTACTATTTCAAAAGTAATCGGCAAGATTTTTATTTTCAGCATATTCGTCAATGACTATTTCAAAAGTAATCGGCATGATTTATTTTCAGCACATTCGTCGGTTACTATTTCAAAAGTAATCGGGAAGATTTTTATTTTCAGCAAGTTCGTCGGTTACTATTTCAAAAGTAATCGGCAAGATTTTTATTTTCAGCATATTTGTCGGTTACTATTTCAAAAGTAATCGGCAAGATTTTTTTTTCAGCACATTCGTCGGTTACTATTTCAAAAGTAATCGGCAAGATTTTTATTTTCAGCATATTTGTCGGTTACTATTTCAAAAGTAATCGGCAAGATTTTTATTTTTAGCATATTTGTCTGTTACTATTTTAGATGTAATCGGGAAGACTTTATTTTCAGCACATTCGTCGGTTACTATTTCAAAGCTAATCGGCAAGATTTATTTTCAGCACATTCGTCGGTTACTATTTCAAAAGTAATCGGCAAGATTTTTATTTTTAGCATATTTGTCTGTTACTATTTTAAAAGTAATCGGCAAGACTTTATTTTCAGCACATTCGTCGGTTACTATTTCAAAAGTAATCGGCAAGATTTTTATTTTCAACATATTCGTCGGTTACTATTTCAAAAGTAATCGGCAAGATTTTTATTTTTAGCATATTTGTCGGTTACTATTTTAAAAGTAATCGACAAGATTTTTATTTTCAGCGCATTTGTCGGTTACAATTTCAATAGTAATCGGCATGATTTATTTTCAGCACATTCGTCGGTTACTATTTCAAAAGTAATCGGCATGATTCATTTTCAAGACATTCGTCGGTTACTATTTCAAAAGTAATCGGCATGATCTATTTTCTGCACATTCGTCGGTTACTATTTCAAAAGTAAACGGCAAGATTTTTATTTTCAGCATGTTCGTCGGTTACTATTTCAAAAGTAATCGGCAAGATTTTTATTTTCAGCACATTCGTCGGTTACTATTTCAAAAGTAATCGGCAAGATTTTTATTTTCAGCATATTTGTCGGTTACTATTTCAAAAGTAATCGGCAAGATTTTTATTTTCAGCATATTCGTCAATGACTATTTCAAAAGTAATCGGCATGATTTATTTTCAGCACATTCGTCGGTTACTATTTCAAAAGTAATCGGGAAGATTTTTATTTTCAGCAAGTTCGTCGGTTACTATTTCAAAAGTAATCGGCAAGATTTTTATTTTCAGCATATTTGTCGGTTACTATTTCAAAAGTAATCGGCAAGATTTTTATTTTCAGCACATTCGTCGGTTACTATTTCAAAAGTAATCGGCAAGATTTTTATTTTCAGCATATTTGTCGGTTACTATTTCAAAAGTAATCGGCAAGATTTTTATTTTTAGCATATTTGTCTGTTACTATTTTAGATGTAATCGGGAAGACTTTATTTTCAGCACATTCGTCGGTTACTATTTCAAAGCTAATCGGCAAGATTTATTTTCAGCACATTCGTCGGTTACTATTTCAAAAGTAATCGGCAAGATTTTTATTTTTAGCATATTTGTCTGTTACTATTTTAAAAGTAATCGGCAAGACTTTATTTTCAGCACATTCGTCGGTTACTATTTCAAAAGTAATCGGCAAGATTTTTATTTTCAACATATTCGTCGGTTACTATTTCAAAAGTAATCGGCAAGATTTTTATTTTTAGCATATTTGTCGGTTACTATTTTAAAAGTAATCGACAAGATTTTTATTTTCAGCGCATTTGTCGGTTACAATTTCAATAGTAATCGGCATGATTTATTTTCAGCACATTCGTCGGTTACTATTTCAAAAGTAATCGGCATGATTCATTTTCAAGACATTCGTCGGTTACTATTTCAAAAGTAATCGGCATGATCTATTTTCTGCACATTCGTCGGTTACTATTTCAAAAGTAATCGGCAAGATTTTTATTTTCAGCATTTTCGTCAATGACTATTTCAAAAGTAATCGGCAAGATTTTTATTTTTAGCATATTTGTCTGTTACTATTTTAGAAGTAATCGGCAAGACTTTATTTTCAGCACATTCGTCGGTTACTATTTCAAAGCTAATCGGCAAGATTTATTTTCAGCACATTCGTCGGTTACTATTTCCAAAGTAATCGGCAAGATTTTTATTTTTAGCATATTTGTCTGTTACTATTTTAAAAGTAATCGGCAAGACTTTATTTTCAGCACATTCGTCGGTTACTATTTCAAAAGTGATCGGCAAGACTTTATTTTCAGCACCTTCGTCGGTTACTATTTCAAAAGTAATCGGGAAGATTTTTATTTTCAGCATGTTCGTCGGTTACTATTTCAAAAGTAATCGGCAAGATTTTTATTTTCAACATATTCGTCGATTACTATTTCAAAAGTAATCGGCAAGACTTTATTTTCAGCACATTCATTGGTTACTTTTTTAAAAGTAATTGGTAAGATTTTTATTTCCAACATATTCATCGCTTACTATTTCAATAGTAATCAGCATGATTTATTTTCAGCACATTCGTCGGTTACTATTTCAAAAGTAATCGGCAAGATTTTTATTTTCAGCATATTTGTCGGTTACTATTTTAAAAGTAATCTACAAGATTTTTATTTTCAACATATTCGTCGGTTCCTATTTCAAAAGTAATCGGCAAGATTTTTATTTTTAGCATATTTGTCGGTTACTATTTTAAAAGTAATCGACAAGATTTTTATTTTCAGCGCATTTGTCGGTTACTATTTCAATGGTAATCGGCATGATTTATTTTCAGCACATTCGTCGGTTACTATTTCAAAAGTAATCGGCATGATTCATTTTCAAGACAGTCGTCGGTTACTATTTCAAAAGTAATCGGCATGATCTATTTTCTGCACATTCGTCGGTTACTATTTCAAAAGTAATCGGCAAGATTTTTATTTTCAGCATATTCGTCAATGACTATTTCAAAAGTAATCGGCATGATTTATTTTCAGCATATTCGTCGGTTACTATTTCAAAGGTAATCGACATGATTTATTTTCAACACATTCGTCGGTTACTATTTCAAAAGTAATCGGCATGATCTATTTTCTGCACATTCGTCGGTTACTATTTCAAAAGTAATCGGCAAGATTTTTATTTTCAGCACATTCGTCGGTTACTATTTCAAAAGTAATCGGCAAGATTTTTATTTTCAGCATATTTGTCGGTTACTATTTCAAAAGTAATCGGCAAGATTTTTATTTTTAGCATATTTGTCTGTTACTATTTTAGAAGTAATCGGCAAGACTTTATTTTCAGTACATTCGTCGGTTACTATTTCAAAGCTAATCGGCAAGATTTATTTTCAGCACATTCGTCGGTTACTATTTCAAAAGTAATCGGCAAGATTTTTATTTTTAGCATATTTGTCTGTTACTATTTTAAAAGTAATCGGCAAGATTTTTATTTTCAGCATATTTGTCGGTTACTATTTTAAAAGTAATCGGCAAGACTTTATTTTCAGCACATTCGTCTGTTACTATTTCAAAAGTAATCGGCAAGATTTTTATTTTCAACATATTCGTCGGTTACTATTTCAAAAGTAATCGGCAAGACTTTATTTTCAGCACATTCATTGGTTACTTTTTAAAAGTAATTGGTAAGATTTTTATTTCCAACATATTCATCGCTTACTATTTCAAAAGTAATCAGCATGATTTATTTTAGGAACATTCGTCGGTTACTATTTCAAAAGTAATCGGCAAGATTTTTATTTTCAGCGCATTTGTCGGTTACTATTTCAATAGTAATCGGCATGATTTATTTTCAGCACATTCGTCGGTTACTATTTCAAAAGTAATCGGCATGATTCATTTTCAAGACATTCGTCGGTTACTATTTCAAAAGTAATCGGCATGATCTATTTTCTGCACATTCGTCGGTTACTATTTCAAAAGTAATCGGCAAGATTTTTATTTTCAGCATATTCGTCAATGACTATTTCAAAAGTAATCGGCATGATTTATTTTCAGCACATTCGTCGGTTACTATTTCAAAAGTAATCGGGAAGATTTTTATTTTCAGCAAGTTCGTCGGTTACTATTTCAAAAGTAATCGGCAAGATTTTTATTTTCAGCATATTTGTCGGTTACTATTTCAAAAGTAATCGGCAAGATTTTTATTTTCAACATATTCGTCGATTACTATTTCAAAAGTAATCGGCAAGACTTTATTTTCAGCACATTCATTGGTTACTTTTTTAAAAGTAATTGGTAAGATTTTTATTTCCAACATATTCATCGCTTACTATTTCAATAGTAATCAGCATGATTTATTTTCAGCACATTCGTCGGTTACTATTTCAAAAGTAATCGGCAAGATTTTTATTTTCAGCATATTTGTCGGTTACTATTTTAAAAGTAATCTACAAGATTTTTATTTTCAACATATTCGTCGGTTCCTATTTCAAAAGTAATCGGCAAGATTTTTATTTTTAGCATATTTGTCGGTTACTATTTTAAAAGTAATCGACAAGATTTTTATTTTCAGCGCATTTGTCGGTTACTATTTCAATAGTAATCGGCATGATTTATTTTCAGCACATTTGTCGGTTACTATTTCAAAAGTAATCGGCATGATCTATTTTCTGCACATTCATCGGTTACTATTTCAAAAGTAATCGGCAAGATTTTTATTTTCAGCATGTTCGTCGGTTACTATTTCAAAAGTAATCGGCAAGATTTTTATTTTCAGCATATTCGTCAATGACTATTTCAAAAGTAATCGGCATGATTTATTTTCAGCATATTCGTCAGTTACTATTTCAAAGGTAATCGACATGATTTATTTTCAACACATTCGTCGGTTACTATTTCAAAAGTAATCGGCATGATCTATTTTCTGCACATTCGTCGGTTACTATTTCAAAAGTAAACGGCAAGATTTTTATTTTCAGCATGTTCGTCGGTTACTATTTCAAAAGTAATCGGCAAGATTTTTATTTTCAGCACATTCGTCGGTTACTATTTCAAAAGTAATCGGCAAGATTTTTATTTTCAGCATATTTGTCGGTTACTATTTCAAAAGTAATCGGCAAGATTTTTATTTTCAGCATATTCGTCAATGACTATTTCAAAAGTAATCGGCATGATTTATTTTCAGCACATTCGTCGGTTACTATTTCAAAAGTAATCGGGAAGATTTTTATTTTCAGCAAGTTCGTCGGTTACTATTTCAAAAGCAATCGGCAAGATTTTTATTTTCAGCATATTTGTCGGTTACTATTTCAAAAGTAATCGGCAAGATTTTTATTTTCAGCACATTCGTCGGTTACTATTTCAAAAGTAATCGGCAAGATTTTTATTTTCAGCATATTTGTCGGTTACTATTTTAAAAGTAATCTACAAGATTTTTATTTTCAACATATTCGTCGGTTCCTATTTCAAAAGTAATCGGCAAGATTTTTATTTTTAGCATATTTGTCGGTTACTATTTTAAAAGTAATCGACAAGATTTTTATTTTCAGCGCATTTGTCGGTTACTATTTCAATAGTAATCGGCATGATTTATTTTCAGCACATTTGTCGGTTACTATTTCAAAAGTAATCGGCATGATCTATTTTCTGCACATTCATCGGTTACTATTTCAAAAGTAATCGGCAAGATTTTTATTTTCAGCATGTTCGTCGGTTACTATTTCAAAAGTAATCGGCAAGATTTTTATTTTCAGCATATTCGTCAATGACTATTTCAAAAGTAATTGGCATGATTTATTTTCAGCATATTCGTCAGTTACTATTTCAAAGGTAATCGACATGATTTATTCTCAACACATTCGTCGGTTACTATTTCAAAAGTAATCGGCATGATCTATTTTCTGGACATTCGTCGGTTACTATTTCAAAAGTAAACGGCAAGATTTTTATTTTCAGCATGTTCGTCGGTTACTATTTCAAAAGTAATCGGCAAGATTTTTATTTTCAGCACATTCGTCGGTTACTATTTCAAAAGTAATCGGCAAGATTTTTATTTTCAGCACATTCGTCGGTTACTATTTCAAAAGTAATCGGCAAGATTTTTATTTTCAGCATATTCGTCAATGACTATTTCAAAAGTAATCGGCATGATTTATTTTCAGCACATTCGTCGGTTACTATTTCAAAAGTAATCGGGAAGATTTTTATTTTCAGCAAGTTCGTCGGTTACTATTTCAAAAGTAATCGGCAAGATTTTTATTTTCAGCATATTTGTCGGTTACTATTTCAAAAGTAATCGGCAAGATTTTTATTTTCAGCACATTCGTCGGTTACTATTTCAAAAGTAATCGGCAAGATTTTTATTTTCAGCATATTTGTCGGTTACTATTTTAAAAGTAATCTACAAGATTTTTATTTTCAACATATTCGTCGGTTCCTATTTCAAAAGTAATCGGCAAGATTTTTATTTTTAGCATATTTGTCGGTTACTATTTTAAAAGTAATCGACAAGATTTTTATTTTCAGCGCATTTGTCGGTTACTATTTCAATAGTAATCGGCATGATTTATTTTCAGCACATTTGTCGGTTACTATTTCAAAAGTAATCGGCATGATCTATTTTCTGCACATTCATCGGTTACTATTTCAAAAGTAATCGGCAAGATTTTTATTTTCAGCATGTTCGTCGGTTACTATTTCAAAAGTAATCGGCAAGATTTTTATTTTCAGCATATTCGTCAATGACTATTTCAAAAGTAATTGGCATGATTTATTTTCAGCATATTCGTCAGTTACTATTTCAAAGGTAATCGACATGATTTATTCTCAACACATTCGTCGGTTACTATTTCAAAAGTAATCGGCATGATCTATTTTCTGGACATTCGTCGGTTACTATTTCAAAAGTAAACGGCAAGATTTTTATTTTCAGCATGTTCGTCGGTTACTATTTCAAAAGTAATCGGCAAGATTTTTATTTTCAGCACATTCGTCGGTTACTATTTCAAAAGTAATCGGCAAGATTTTTATTTTCAGCACATTCGTCGGTTACTATTTCAAAAGTAATCGGCAAGATTTTTATTTTCAGCATATTCGTCAATGACTATTTCAAAAGTAATCGGCATGATTTATTTTCAGCACATTCGTCGGTTACTATTTCAAAAGTAATCGGGAAGATTTTTATTTTCAGCAAGTTCGTCGGTTACTATTTCAAAAGTAATCGGCAAGATTTTTATTTTCAGCATATTTGTCGGTTACTATTTCAAAAGTAATCGGCAAGATTTTTATTTTCAGCACATTCGTCGGTTACTATTTCAAAAGTAATCGGCAAGATTTTTATTTTCAGCATATTTGTCGGTTACTATTTCAAAAGTAATCGGCAAGATTTTTATTTTTAGCATATTTGTCTGTTACTATTTTAGATGTAATCGGGAAGACTTTATTTTCAGCACATTCGTCGGTTACTATTTCAAAGCTAATCGGCAAGATTTTTTTTCAGCACATTCATTGGTTACTTTTTTAAAAGTAATTGGTAAGATTTTTATTTCCAACATATTCATCGCTTACTATTTCAAAAGTAATCAACATGATTTATTTTAGGAACATTCGTCGGTTACTATTTCAAAAGTAATCGGCAAGATTTTTATTTTCAGCATATTTGTCGGTTACTATTTTAAAAGTAATCGACATGATTTTTATTTTCAAATATTCGTCGGTTCCTATTTCTATTTTCACCACATTTGTCGGTTACTATTTCAATAGTAATCGGCATGATTTATTTTCAGCACATTTGTCGGTTACTATTTCAAAAGTAATCGGCAAGATTTTTATTTTTAGCATATTTGTCTGTTACTATTTTAGAAGTAATCGGCAAGACTTTATTTTCAGTACATTCGTCGGTTACTATTTCAAAGCTAATCGGCAAGATTTATTTTCAGCACATTCGTCGGTTACTATTTCAAAAGTAATCGGCAAGATTTTTATTTTTAGCATATTTGTCTGTTACTATTTTAAAAGTAATCGGCAAGATTTTTATTTTCAGCATATTTGTCGGTTACTATTTTAAAAGTAATCGGCAAGACTTTATTTTCAGCACATTCGTCTGTTACTATTTCAAAAGTAATCGGCAAGATTTTTATTTTCAACATATTCGTCGGTTACTATTTCAAAAGTAATCGGCAAGACTTTATTTTCAGCACATTCATTGGTTACTTTTTTAAAAGTAATTGGTAAGATTTTTATTTCCAACATATTCATCGCTTACTATTTCAAAAGTAATCAGCATGATTTATTTTAGGAACATTCGTCGGTTACTATTTCAAAAGTAATCGGCAAGATTTTTATTTTCAGCGCATTTGTCGGTTACTATTTCAATAGTAATCGGCATGATTTATTTTCAGCACATTCGTCGGTTACTATTTCAAAAGTAATCGGCATGATTCATTTTCAAGACATTCGTCGGTTACTATTTCAAAAGTAATCGGCATGATCTATTTTCTGCACATTCGTCGGTTACTATTTCAAAAGTAATCGGCAAGATTTTTATTTTCAGCATATTCGTCAATGACTATTTCAAAAGTAATCGGCATGATTTATTTTCAGCACATTCGTCGGTTACTATTTCAAAAGTAATCGGGAAGATTTTTATTTTCAGCAAGTTCGTCGGTTACTATTTCAAAAGTAATCGGCAAGATTTTTATTTTCAGCATATTTGTCGGTTACTATTTCAAAAGTAATCGGCAAGATTTTTATTTTCAACATATTCGTCGATTACTATTTCAAAAGTAATCGGCAAGACTTTATTTTCAGCACATTCATTGGTTACTTTTTTAAAAGTAATTGGTAAGATTTTTATTTCCAACATATTCATCGCTTACTATTTCAATAGTAATCAGCATGATTTATTTTCAGCACATTCGTCGGTTACTATTTCAAAAGTAATCGGCAAGATTTTTATTTTCAGCATATTTGTCGGTTACTATTTTAAAAGTAATCTACAAGATTTTTATTTTCAACATATTCGTCGGTTCCTATTTCAAAAGTAATCGGCAAGATTTTTATTTTTAGCATATTTGTCGGTTACTATTTTAAAAGTAATCGACAAGATTTTTATTTTCAGCGCATTTGTCGGTTACTATTTCAATAGTAATCGGCATGATTTATTTTCAGCACATTTGTCGGTTACTATTTCAAAAGTAATCGGCATGATCTATTTTCTGCACATTCATCGGTTACTATTTCAAAAGTAATCGGCAAGATTTTTATTTTCAGCATGTTCGTCGGTTACTATTTCAAAAGTAATCGGCAAGATTTTTATTTTCAGCATATTCGTCAATGACTATTTCAAAAGTAATCGGCATGATTTATTTTCAGCATATTCGTCAGTTACTATTTCAAAGGTAATCGACATGATTTATTTTCAATACATTCGTCGGTTACTATTTCAAAAGTAATCGGCATGATCTATTTTCTGCACATTCGTCGGTTACTATTTCAAAAGTAAACGGCAAGATTTTTATTTTCAGCATGTTCGTCGGTTACTATTTCAAAAGTAATCGGCAAGATTTTTATTTTCAGCACATTCGTCGGTTACTATTTCAAAAGTAATCGGCAAGATTTTTATTTTCAGCATATTTGTCGGTTACTATTTCAAAAGTAATCGGCAAGATTTTTATTTTCAGCATATTCGTCAATGACTATTTCAAAAGTAATCGGCATGATTTATTTTCAGCACATTCGTCGGTTACTATTTCAAAAGTAATCGGGAAGATTTTTATTTTCAGCAAGTTCGTCGGTTACTATTTCAAAAGCAATCGGCAAGATTTTTATTTTCAGCATATTTGTCGGTTACTATTTCAAAAGTAATCGGCAAGATTTTTATTTTCAGCACATTCGTCGGTTACTATTTCAAAAGTAATCGGCAAGATTTTTATTTTCAGCATATTTGTCGGTTACTATTTTAAAAGTAATCTACAAGATTTTTATTTTCAACATATTCGTCGGTTCCTATTTCAAAAGTAATCGGCAAGATTTTTATTTTTAGCATATTTGTCGGTTACTATTTTAAAAGTAATCGACAAGATTTTTATTTTCAGCGCATTTGTCGGTTACTATTTCAATAGTAATCGGCATGATTTATTTTCAGCACATTTGTCGGTTACTATTTCAAAAGTAATCGGCATGATCTATTTTCTGCACATTCATCGGTTACTATTTCAAAAGTAATCGGCAAGATTTTTATTTTCAGCATGTTCGTCGGTTACTATTTCAAAAGTAATCGGCAAGATTTTTATTTTCAGCATATTCGTCAATGACTATTTCAAAAGTAATTGGCATGATTTATTTTCAGCATATTCGTCAGTTACTATTTCAAAGGTAATCGACATGATTTATTCTCAACACATTCGTCGGTTACTATTTCAAAAGTAATCGGCATGATCTATTTTCTGGACATTCGTCGGTTACTATTTCAAAAGTAAACGGCAAGATTTTTATTTTCAGCATGTTCGTCGGTTACTATTTCAAAAGTAATCGGCAAGATTTTTATTTTCAGCACATTCGTCGGTTACTATTTCAAAAGTAATCGGCAAGATTTTTATTTTCAGCACATTCGTCGGTTACTATTTCAAAAGTAATCGGCAAGATTTTTATTTTCAGCATATTCGTCAATGACTATTTCAAAAGTAATCGGCATGATTTATTTTCAGCACATTCGTCGGTTACTATTTCAAAAGTAATCGGGAAGATTTTTATTTTCAGCAAGTTCGTCGGTTACTATTTCAAAAGTAATCGGCAAGATTTTTATTTTCAGCATATTTGTCGGTTACTATTTCAAAAGTAATCGGCAAGATTTTTATTTTCTGCACATTCATCGGTTACTATTTCAAAAGTAATCGGCAAGATTTTTATTTTCAGCATGTTCGTCGGTTACTATTTCAAAAGTAATCGGCAAGATTTTTATTTTCAGCATATTCGTCAATGACTATTTCAAAAGTAATTGGCATGATTTATTTTCAGCATATTCGTCAGTTACTATTTCAAAGGTAATCGACATGATTTATTCTCAACACATTCGTCGGTTACTATTTCAAAAGTAATCGGCATGATCTATTTTCTGGACATTCGTCGGTTACTATTTCAAAAGTAAACGGCAAGATTTTTATTTTCAGCATGTTCGTCGGTTACTATTTCAAAAGTAATCGGCAAGATTTTTATTTTCAGCACATTCGTCGGTTACTATTTCAAAAGTAATCGGCAAGATTTTTATTTTCAGCACATTCGTCGGTTACTATTTCAAAAGTAATCGGCAAGATTTTTATTTTCAGCATATTCGTCAATGACTATTTCAAAAGTAATCGGCATGATTTATTTTCAGCACATTCGTCGGTTACTATTTCAAAAGTAATCGGGAAGATTTTTATTTTCAGCAAGTTCGTCGGTTACTATTTCAAAAGTAATCGGCAAGATTTTTATTTTCAGCATATTTGTCGGTTACTATTTCAAAAGTAATCGGCAAGATTTTTATTTTCAGCACATTCGTCGGTTACTATTTCAAAAGTAATCGGCAAGATTTTTATTTTCAGCATATTTGTCGGTTACTATTTCAAAAGTAATCGGCAAGATTTTTATTTTTAGCATATTTGTCTGTTACTATTTTAGATGTAATCGGGAAGACTTTATTTTCAGCACATTCGTCGGTTACTATTTCAAAGCTAATCGGCAAGATTTATTTTCAGCACATTCGTCGGTTACTATTTCAAAAGTAATCGGCAAGATTTTTATTTTTAGCATATTTGTCTGTTACTATTTTAAAAGTAATCGGCAAGACTTTATTTTCAGCACATTCGTCGGTTACTATTTCAAAAGTAATCGGCAAGATTTTTATTTTCAACATATTCGTCGGTTACTATTTCAAAAGTAATCGGCAAGATTTTTATTTTTAGCATATTTGTCGGTTACTATTTTAAAAGTAATCGACAAGATTTTTATTTTCAGCGCATTTGTCGGTTACAATTTCAATAGTAATCGGCATGATTTATTTTCAGCACATTCGTCGGTTACTATTTCAAAAGTAATCGGCATGATTCATTTTCAAGACATTCGTCGGTTACTATTTCAAAAGTAATCGGCATGATCTATTTTCTGCACATTCGTCGGTTACTATTTCAAAAGTAATCGGCAAGATTTTTATTTTCAGCATTTTCGTCAATGACTATTTCAAAAGTAATCGGCAAGATTTTTATTTTTAGCATATTTGTCTGTTACTATTTTAGAAGTAATCGGCAAGACTTTATTTTCAGCACATTCGTCGGTTACTATTTCAAAGCTAATCGGCAAGATTTATTTTCAGCACATTCGTCGGTTACTATTTCAAAAGTAATCGGCAAGATTTTTATTTTTAGCATATTTGTCTGTTACTATTTTAAAAGTAATCGGCAAGACTTTATTTTCAGCACATTCGTCGGTTACTATTTCAAAAGTGATCGGCAAGACTTTATTTTCAGCACCTTCGTCGGTTACTATTTCAAAAGTAATCGGGAAGATTTTTATTTTCAGCATGTTCGTCGGTTACTATTTCAAAAGTAATCGGCAAGATTTTTATTTTCAACATATTCGTCGATTACTATTTCAAAAGTAATCGGCAAGACTTTATTTTCAGCACATTCATTGGTTACTTTTTTAAAAGTAATTGGTAAGATTTTTATTTCCAACATATTCATCGCTTACTATTTCAATAGTAATCAGCATGATTTATTTTCAGCACATTCGTCGGTTACTATTTCAAAAGTAATCGGCAAGATTTTTATTTTCAGCATATTTGTCGGTTACTATTTTAAAAGTAATCTACAAGATTTTTATTTTCAACATATTCGTCGGTTCCTATTTCAAAAGTAATCGGCAAGATTTTTATTTTTAGCATATTTGTCGGTTACTATTTTAAAAGTAATCGACAAGATTTTTATTTTCAGCGCATTTGTCGGTTACTATTTCAATGGTAATCGGCATGATTTATTTTCAGCACATTCGTCGGTTACTATTTCAAAAGTAATCGGCATGATTCATTTTCAAGACAGTCGTCGGTTACTATTTCAAAAGTAATCGGCATGATCTATTTTCTGCACATTCGTCGGTTACTATTTCAAAAGTAATCGGCAAGATTTTTATTTTCAGCATATTCGTCAATGACTATTTCAAAAGTAATCGGCATGATTTATTTTCAGCATATTCGTCGGTTACTATTTCAAAGGTAATCGACATGATTTATTTTCAACACATTCGTCGGTTACTATTTCAAAAGTAATCGGCATGATCTATTTTCTGCACATTCGTCGGTTACTATTTCAAAAGTAATCGGCAAGATTTTTATTTTCAGCACATTCGTCGGTTACTATTTCAAAAGTAATCGGCAAGATTTTTATTTTCAGCATATTTGTCGGTTACTATTTCAAAAGTAATCGGCAAGATTTTTATTTTTAGCATATTTGTCTGTTACTATTTTAGAAGTAATCGGCAAGACTTTATTTTCAGCACATTCGTCGGTTACTATTTCAAAGCTAATCGGCAAGATTTATTTTCAGCACATTCGTCGGTTACTATTTCAAAAGTAATCGGCAAGATTTTTATTTTTAGCATATTTGTCTGTTACTATTTTAAAAGTAATCGGCAAGATTTTTATTTTCAGCATATTTGTCGGTTACTATTTTAAAAGTAATCGGCAAGACTTTATTTTCAGCACATTCGTCTGTTACTATTTCAAAAGTAATCGGCAAGATTTTTATTTTCAACATATTCGTCGGTTACTATTTCAAAAGTAATCGGCAAGACTTTATTTTCAGCACATTCATTGGTTACTTTTTTAAAAGTAATTGGTAAGATTTTTATTTCCAACATATTCATCGCTTACTATTTCAAAAGTAATCAGCATGATTTATTTTAGGAACATTCGTCGGTTACTATTTCAAAAGTAATCGGCAAGATTTTTATTTTCAGCATATTTGTCGGTTACTATTTTAAAAGTAATCGACATGATTTTTATTTTCAAATATTCGTCGGTTCCTATTTCTATTTTCACCACATTTGTCGGTTACTATTTCAAAAGTAATCGGCATGATTTATTTTCAACACATTCGTCGGTTACTATTTCAAAAGTAATCGGCATGATCTATTTTCTGCACATTCGTCGGTTACTATTTCAAAAGTAAACGGCAAGATTTTTATTTTCAGCATGTTCGTCGGTTACTATTTCAAAAGTAATCGGCAAGATTTTTATTTTCAGCACATTCGTCGGTTACTATTTCAAAAGTAATCGGCAAGATTTTTATTTTCAGCATATTTGTCGGTTACTATTTCAAAAGTAATCGGCAAGATTTTTATTTTCAGCATATTCGTCAATGACTATTTCAAAAGTAATCGGCATGATTTATTTTCAGCACATTCGTCGGTTACTATTTCAAAAGTAATCGGGAAGATTTTTATTTTCAGCAAGTTCGTCGGTTACTATTTCAAAAGTAATCGGCAAGATTTTTATTTTCAGCATATTTGTCGGTTACTATTTCAAAAGTAATCGGCAAGATTTTTATTTTCAGCACATTCGTCGGTTACTATTTCAAAAGTAATCGGCAAGATTTTTATTTTCAGCATATTTGTCGGTTACTATTTCAAAAGTAATCGGCAAGATTTTTATTTTTAGCATATTTGTCTGTTACTATTTTAGATGTAATCGGGAAGACTTTATTTTCAGCACATTCGTCGGTTACTATTTCAAAGCTAATCGGCAAGATTTATTTTCAGCACATTCGTCGGTTACTATTTCAAAAGTAATCGGCAAGATTTTTATTTTTAGCATATTTGTCTGTTACTATTTTAAAAGTAATCGGCAAGACTTTATTTTCAGCACATTCGTCGGTTACTATTTCAAAAGTAATCGGCAAGATTTTTATTTTCAACATATTCGTCGGTTACTATTTCAAAAGTAATCGGCAAGATTTTTATTTTTAGCATATTTGTCTGTTACTATTTTAGATGTAATCGGGAAGACTTTATTTTCAGCACATTCGTCGGTTACTATTTCAAAGCTAATCGGCAAGATTTATTTTCAGCACATTCGTCGGTTACTATTTCAAAAGTAATCGGCAAGATTTTTATTTTTAGCATATTTGTCTGTTACTATTTTAAAAGTAATCGGCAAGACTTTATTTTCAGCACATTCGTCGGTTACTATTTCAAAAGTAATCGGCAAGATTTTTATTTTCAACATATTCGTCGGTTACTATTTCAAAAGTAATCGGCAAGATTTTTATTTTTAGCATATTTGTCGGTTACTATTTTAAAAGTAATCGACAAGATTTTTATTTTCAGCGCATTTGTCGGTTACAATTTCAATAGTAATCGGCATGATTTATTTTCAGCACATTCGTCGGTTACTATTTCAAAAGTAATCGGCATGATTCATTTTCAAGACATTCGTCGGTTACTATTTCAAAAGTAATCGGCATGATCTATTTTCTGCACATTCGTCGGTTACTATTTCAAAAGTAATCGGCAAGATTTTTATTTTCAGCATTTTCGTCAATGACTATTTCAAAAGTAATCGGCAAGATTTTTATTTTTAGCATATTTGTCTGTTACTATTTTAGAAGTAATCGGCAAGACTTTATTTTCAGCACATTCGTCGGTTACTATTTCAAAGCTAATCGGCAAGATTTATTTTCAGCACATTCGTCGGTTACTATTTCAAAAGTAATCGGCAAGATTTTTATTTTTAGCATATTTGTCTATTACTATTTTAAAAGTAATCGGCAAGACTTTATTTTCAGCACATTCGTCGGTTACTATTTCAAAAGTGATCGGCAAGACTTTATTTTCAGCACCTTCGTCGGTTACTATTTCAAAAGTAATCGGGAAGATTTTTATTTTCAGCATGTTCGTCGGTTACTATTTCAAAAGTAATCGGCAAGATTTTTATTTTCAACATATTCGTCGATTACTATTTCAAAAGTAATCGGCAAGACTTTATTTTCAGCACATTCATTGGTTACTTTTTTAAAAGTAATTGGTAAGATTTTTATTTCCAACATATTCATCGCTTACTATTTCAATAGTAATCAGCATGATTTATTTTCAGCACATTCGTCGGTTACTATTTCAAAAGTAATCGGCAAGATTTTTATTTTCAGCATATTTGTCGGTTACTATTTTAAAAGTAATCTACAAGATTTTTATTTTCAACATATTCGTCGGTTCCTATTTCAAAAGTAATCGGCAAGATTTTTATTTTTAGCATATTTGTCGGTTACTATTTTAAAAGTAATCGACAAGATTTTTATTTTCAGCGCATTTGTCGGTTACTATTTCAATGGTAATCGGCATGATTTATTTTCAGCACATTCGTCGGTTACTATTTCAAAAGTAATCGGCAAGATTTTTATTTTTAGCATATTTGTCTGTTACTATTTTAAAAGTAATCGGCAAGACTTTATTTTCAGCACATTCGTCGGTTACTATTTCAAAAGTAATCGGCAAGATTTTTATTTTCAACATATTCGTCGGTTACTATTTCAAAAGTAATCGGCAAGATTTTTATTTTTAGCATATTTGTCGGTTACTATTTTAAAAGTAATCGACAAGATTTTTATTTTCAGCGCATTTGTCGGTTACAATTTCAATAGTAATCGGCATGATTTATTTTCAGCACATTCGTCGGTTACTATTTCAAAAGTAATCGGCATGATTCATTTTCAAGACATTCGTCGGTTACTATTTCAAAAGTAATCGGCATGATCTATTTTCTGCACATTCGTCGGTTACTATTTCAAAAGTAATCGGCAAGATTTTTATTTTCAGCATTTTCGTCAATGACTATTTCAAAAGTAATCGGCAAGATTTTTATTTTTAGCATATTTGTCTGTTACTATTTTAGAAGTAATCGGCAAGACTTTATTTTCAGCACATTCGTCGGTTACTATTTCAAAGCTAATCGGCAAGATTTATTTTCAGCACATTCGTCGGTTACTATTTCAAAAGTAATCGGCAAGATTTTTATTTTTAGCATATTTGTCTGTTACTATTTTAAAAGTAATCGGCAAGACTTTATTTTCAGCACATTCGTCGGTTACTATTTCAAAAGTGATCGGCAAGACTTTATTTTCAGCACCTTCGTCGGTTACTATTTCAAAAGTAATCGGGAAGATTTTTATTTTCAGCATGTTCGTCGGTTACTATTTCAAAAGTAATCGGCAAGATTTTTATTTTCAACATATTCGTCGATTACTATTTCAAAAGTAATCGGCAAGACTTTATTTTCAGCACATTCATTGGTTACTTTTTTAAAAGTAATTGGTAAGATTTTTATTTCCAACATATTCATCGCTTACTATTTCAATAGTAATCAGCATGATTTATTTTCAGCACATTCGTCGGTTACTATTTCAAAAGTAATCGGCAAGATTTTTATTTTCAGCATATTTGTCGGTTACTATTTTAAAAGTAATCTACAAGATTTTTATTTTCAACATATTCGTCGGTTCCTATTTCAAAAGTAATCGGCAAGATTTTTATTTTTAGCATATTTGTCGGTTACTATTTTAAAAGTAATCGACAAGATTTTTATTTTCAGCGCATTTGTCGGTTACTATTTCAATGGTAATCGGCATGATTTATTTTCAGCACATTCGTCGGTTACTATTTCAAAAGTAATCGGCATGATTCATTTTCAAGACAGTCGTCGGTTACTATTTCAAAAGTAATCGGCATGATCTATTTTCTGCACATTCGTCGGTTACTATTTCAAAAGTAATCGGCAAGATTTTTATTTTCAGCATATTCGTCAATGACTATTTCAAAAGTAATCGGCATGATTTATTTTCAGCATATTCGTCGGTTACTATTTCAAAGGTAATCGACATGATTTATTTTCAACACATTCGTCGGTTACTATTTCAAAAGTAATCGGCATGATCTATTTTCTGCACATTCGTCGGTTACTATTTCAAAAGTAAACGGCAAGATTTTTATTTTCAGCATGTTCGTCGGTTACTATTTCAAAAGTAATCGGCAAGATTTTTATTTTCAGCACATTCGTCGGTTACTATTTCAAAAGTAATCGGCAAGATTTTTATTTTCAGCATATTTGTCGGTTACTATTTCAAAAGTAATCGGCAAGATTTTTATTTTCAGCATATTCGTCAATGACTATTTCAAAAGTAATCGGCATGATTTATTTTCAGCACATTCGTCGGTTACTATTTCAAAAGTAATCGGGAAGATTTTTATTTTCAGCAAGTTCGTCGGTTACTATTTCAAAAGTAATCGGCAAGATTTTTATTTTCAGCATATTTGTCGGTTACTATTTCAAAAGTAATCGGCAAGATTTTTATTTTCAGCACATTCGTCGGTTACTATTTCAAAAGTAATCGGCAAGATTTTTATTTTCAGCATATTTGTCGGTTACTATTTCAAAAGTAATCAGCAAGATTTTTATTTTTAGCATATTTGTCTGTTACTATTTTAGATGTAATCGGGAAGACTTTATTTTCAGCACATTCGTCGGTTACTATTTCAAAGCTAATCGGCAAGATTTATTTTCAGCACATTCGTCGGTTACTATTTCAAAAGTAATCGGCAAGATTTTTATTTTTAGCATATTTGTCTGTTACTATTTTAAAAGTAATCGGCAAGACTTTATTTTCAGCACATTCGTCGGTTACTATTTCAAAAGTAATCGGCAAGATTTTTATTTTCAACATATTCGTCGGTTACTATTTCAAAAGTAATCGGCAAGATTTTTATTTTTAGCATATTTGTCGGTTACTATTTTAAAAGTAATCGACAAGATTTTTATTTTCAGCGCATTTGTCGGTTACAATTTCAATAGTAATCGGCATGATTTATTTTCAGCACATTCGTCGGTTACTATTTCAAAAGTAATCGGCATGATTCATTTTCAAGACATTCGTCGGTTACTATTTCAAAAGTAATCGGCATGATCTATTTTCTGCACATTCGTCGGTTACTATTTCAAAAGTAATCGGCAAGATTTTTATTTTCAGCATTTTCGTCAATGACTATTTCAAAAGTAATCGGCAAGATTTTTATTTTTAGCATATTTGTCTGTTACTATTTTAGAAGTAATCGGCAAGACTTTATTTTCAGCACATTCGTCGGTTACTATTTCAAAGCTAATCGGCAAGATTTATTTTCAGCACATTCGTCGGTTACTATTTCAAAAGTAATCGGCAAGATTTTTATTTTTAGCATATTTGTCTGTTACTATTTTAAAAGTAATCGGCAAGACTTTATTTTCAGCACATTCGTCGGTTACTATTTCAAAAGTGATCGGCAAGACTTTATTTTCAGCACCTTCGTCGGTTACTATTTCAAAAGTAATCGGGAAGATTTTTATTTTCAGCATGTTCGTCGGTTACTATTTCAAAAGTAATCGGCAAGATTTTTATTTTCAACATATTCGTCGATTACTATTTCAAAAGTAATCGGCAAGACTTTATTTTCAGCACATTCATTGGTTACTTTTTTAAAAGTAATTGGTAAGATTTTTATTTCCAACATATTCATCGCTTACTATTTCAATAGTAATCAGCATGATTTATTTTCAGCACATTCGTCGGTTACTATTTCAAAAGTAATCGGCAAGATTTTTATTTTCAGCATATTTGTCGGTTACTATTTTAAAAGTAATCTACAAGATTTTTATTTTCAACATATTCGTCGGTTCCTATTTCAAAAGTAATCGGCAAGATTTTTATTTTTAGCATATTTGTCGGTTACTATTTTAAAAGTAATCGACAAGATTTTTATTTTCAGCGCATTTGTCGGTTACTATTTCAATGGTAATCGGCATGATTTATTTTCAGCACATTCGTCGGTTACTATTTCAAAAGTAATCGGCATGATTCATTTTCAAGACAGTCGTCGGTTACTATTTCAAAAGTAATCGGCATGATCTATTTTCTGCACATTCGTCGGTTACTATTTCAAAAGTAATCGGCAAGATTTTTATTTTCAGCATATTCGTCAATGACTATTTCAAAAGTAATCGGCATGATTTATTTTCAGCATATTCGTCGGTTACTATTTCAAAGGTAATCGACATGATTTATTTTCAACACATTCGTCGGTTACTATTTCAAAAGTAATCGGCATGATCTATTTTCTGCACATTCGTCGGTTACTATTTCAAAAGTAAACGGCAAGATTTTTATTTTCAGCATGTTCGTCGGTTACTATTTCAAAAGTAATCGGCAAGATTTTTATTTTCAGCACATTCGTCGGTTACTATTTCAAAAGTAATCGGCAAGATTTTTATTTTCAGCATATTTGTCGGTTACTATTTCAAAAGTAATCGGCAAGATTTTTATTTTCAGCATATTCGTCAATGACTATTTCAAAAGTAATCGGCATGATTTATTTTCAGCACATTCGTCGGTTACTATTTCAAAAGTAATCGGGAAGATTTTTATTTTCAGCAAGTTCGTCGGTTACTATTTCAAAAGTAATCGGCAAGATTTTTATTTTCAGCATATTTGTCGGTTACTATTTCAAAAGTAATCGGCAAGATTTTTATTTTCAGCACATTCGTCGGTTACTATTTCAAAAGTAATCGGCAAGATTTTTATTTTCAGCATATTTGTCGGTTACTATTTCAAAAGTAATCAGCAAGATTTTTATTTTTAGCATATTTGTCTGTTACTATTTTAGATGTAATCGGGAAGACTTTATTTTCAGCACATTCGTCGGTTACTATTTCAAAGCTAATCGGCAAGATTTATTTTCAGCACATTCGTCGGTTACTATTTCAAAAGTAATCGGCAAGATTTTTATTTTTAGCATATTTGTCTGTTACTATTTTAAAAGTAATCGGCAAGACTTTATTTTCAGCACATTCGTCGGTTACTATTTCAAAAGTAATCGGCAAGATTTTTATTTTCAACATATTCGTCGGTTACTATTTCAAAAGTAATCGGCAAGATTTTTATTTTTAGCATATTTGTCGGTTACTATTTTAAAAGTAATCGACAAGATTTTTATTTTCAGCGCATTTGTCGGTTACAATTTCAATAGTAATCGGCATGATTTATTTTCAGCACATTCGTCGGTTACTATTTCAAAAGTAATCGGCATGATTCATTTTCAAGACATTCGTCGGTTACTATTTCAAAAGTAATCGGCATGATCTATTTTCTGCACATTCGTCGGTTACTATTTCAAAAGTAATCGGCAAGATTTTTATTTTCAGCATTTTCGTCAATGACTATTTCAAAAGTAATCGGCAAGATTTTTATTTTTAGCATATTTGTCTGTTACTATTTTAGAAGTAATCGGCAAGACTTTATTTTCAGCACATTCGTCGGTTACTATTTCAAAGCTAATCGGCAAGATTTATTTTCAGCACATTCGTCGGTTACTATTTCAAAAGTAATCGGCAAGATTTTTATTTTTAGCATATTTGTCTGTTACTATTTTAAAAGTAATCGGCAAGACTTTATTTTCAGCACATTCGTCGGTTACTATTTCAAAAGTGATCGGCAAGACTTTATTTTCAGCACCTTCGTCGGTTACTATTTCAAAAGTAATCGGGAAGATTTTTATTTTCAGCATGTTCGTCGGTTACTATTTCAAAAGTAATCGGCAAGATTTTTATTTTCAACATATTCGTCGATTACTATTTCAAAAGTAATCGGCAAGACTTTATTTTCAGCACATTCATTGGTTACTTTTTTAAAAGTAATTGGTAAGATTTTTATTTCCAACATATTCATCGCTTACTATTTCAATAGTAATCAGCATGATTTATTTTCAGCACATTCGTCGGTTACTATTTCAAAAGTAATCGGCAAGATTTTTATTTTCAGCATATTTGTCGGTTACTATTTTAAAAGTAATCTACAAGATTTTTATTTTCAACATATTCGTCGGTTCCTATTTCAAAAGTAATCGGCAAGATTTTTATTTTTAGCATATTTGTCGGTTACTATTTTAAAAGTAATCGACAAGATTTTTATTTTCAGCGCATTTGTCGGTTACTATTTCAATGGTAATCGGCATGATTTATTTTCAGCACATTCGTCGGTTACTATTTCAAAAGTAATCGGCATGATTCATTTTCAAGACAGTCGTCGGTTACTATTTCAAAAGTAATCGGCATGATCTATTTTCTGCACATTCGTCGGTTACTATTTCAAAAGTAATCGGCAAGATTTTTATTTTCAGCATATTCGTCAATGACTATTTCAAAAGTAATCGGCATGATTTATTTTCAGCATATTCGTCGGTTACTATTTCAAAGGTAATCGACATGATTTATTTTCAACACATTCGTCGGTTACTATTTCAAAAGTAATCGGCATGATCTATTTTCTGCACATTCGTCGGTTACTATTTCAAAAGTAAACGGCAAGATTTTTATTTTCAGCATGTTCGTCGGTTACTATTTCAAAAGTCATCGGCAAGATTTTTATTTTCAGCACATTCGTCGGTTACTATTTCAAAAGTAATCGGCAAGATTTTTATTTTCAGCATATTTGTCGGTTACTATTTCAAAAGTAATCGGCAAGATTTTTATTTTCAGCATATTCGTCAATGACTATTTCAAAAGTAATCGGCATGATTTATTTTCAGCACATTCGTCGGTTACTATTTCAAAAGTAATCGGGAAGATTTTTATTTTCAGCAAGTTCGTCGGTTACTATTTCAAAAGTAATCGGCAAGATTTTTATTTTCAGCATATTTGTCGGTTACTATTTCAAAAGTAATCGGCAAGATTTTTATTTTCAGCACATTCGTCGGTTACTATTTCAAAAGTAATCGGCAAGATTTTTATTTTCAGCATATTTGTCGGTTACTATTTCAAAAGTAATCAGCAAGATTTTTATTTTTAGCATATTTGTCTGTTACTATTTTAGATGTAATCGGGAAGACTTTATTTTCAGCACATTCGTCGGTTACTATTTCAAAGCTAATCGGCAAGATTTATTTTCAGCACATTCGTCGGTTACTATTTCAAAAGTAATCGGCAAGATTTTTATTTTTAGCATATTTGTCTGTTACTATTTTAAAAGTAATCGGCAAGACTTTATTTTCAGCACATTCGTCGGTTACTATTTCAAAAGTAATCGGCAAGATTTTTATTTTCAACATATTCGTCGGTTACTATTTCAAAAGTAATCGGCAAGATTTTTATTTTTAGCATATTTGTCGGTTACTATTTTAAAAGTAATCGACAAGATTTTTATTTTCAGCGCATTTGTCGGTTACAATTTCAATAGTAATCGGCATGATTTATTTTCAGCACATTCGTCGGTTACTATTTCAAAAGTAATCGGCATGATTCATTTTCAAGACATTCGTCGGTTACTATTTCAAAAGTAATCGGCATGATCTATTTTCTGCTCATTCGTCGGTTACTATTTCAAAAGTAATCGGCAAGATTTTTATTTTCAGCATTTTCGTCAATGACTATTTCAAAAGTAATCGGCAAGATTTTTATTTTTAGCATATTTGTCTGTTACTATTTTAGAAGTAATCGGCAAGACTTTATTTTCAGCACATTCGTCGGTTACTATTTCAAAGCTAATCGGCAAGATTTATTTTCAGCACATTCGTCGGTTACTATTTCAAAAGTAATCGGCAAGATTTTTATTTTTAGCATATTTGTCTGTTACTATTTTAAAAGTAATCGGCAAGACTTTATTTTCAGCACATTCGTCGGTTACTATTTCAAAAGTGATCGGCAAGACTTTATTTTCAGCACCTTCGTCGGTTACTATTTCAAAAGTAATCGGGAAGATTTTTATTTTCAGCATGTTCGTCGGTTACTATTTCAAAAGTAATCGGCAAGATTTTTATTTTCAACATATTCGTCGATTACTATTTCAAAAGTAATCGGCAAGACTTTATTTTCAGCACATTCATTGGTTACTTTTTTAAAAGTAATTGGTAAGATTTTTATTTCCAACATATTCATCGCTTACTATTTCAATAGTAATCAGCATGATTTATTTTCAGCACATTCGTCGGTTACTATTTCAAAAGTAATCGGCAAGATTTTTATTTTCAGCATATTTGTCGGTTACTATTTTAAAAGTAATCGACAAGATTTTTATTTTCAGCGCATTTGTCGGTTACTATTTCAATGGTAATCGGCATGATTTATTTTCAGCACATTCGTCGGTTACTATTTCAAAAGTAATCGGCATGATTCATTTTCAAGACAGTCGTCGGTTACTATTTCAAAAGTAATCGGCATGATCTATTTTCTGCACATTCGTCGGTTACTATTTCAAAAGTAATCGGCAAGATTTTTATTTTCAGCATATTCGTCAATGACTATTTCAAAAGTAATCGGCATGATTTATTTTCAGCATATTCGTCGGTTACTATTTCAAAGGTAATCGACATGATTTATTTTCAACACATTCGTCGGTTACTATTTCAAAAGTAATCGGCATGATCTATTTTCTGCACATTCGTCGGTTACTATTTCAAAAGTAATCGGCAAGATTTTTATTTTCAGCACATTCGTCGGTTACTATTTCAAAAGTAATCGGCAAGATTTTTATTTTCAGCATATTTGTCGGTTACTATTTCAAAAGTAATCGGCAAGATTTTTATTTTTAGCATATTTGTCTGTTACTATTTTAGAAGTAATCGGCAAGACTTTATTTTCAGCACATTCGTCGGTTACTATTTCAAAGCTAATCGGCAAGATTTATTTTCAGCACATTCGTCGGTTACTATTTCAAAAGTAATCGGCAAGATTTTTATTTTTAGCATATTTGTCTGTTACTATTTTAAAAGTAATCGGCAAGATTTTTATTTTCAGCATATTTGTCGGTTACTATTTTAAAAGTAATCGGCAAGACTTTATTTTCAGCACATTCGTCTGTTACTATTTCAAAAGTAATCGGCAAGATTTTTATTTTCAACATATTCGTCGGTTACTATTTCAAAAGTAATCGGCAAGACTTTATTTTCAGCACATTCATTGGTTACTTTTTTAAAAGTAATTGGTAAGATTTTTATTTCCAACATATTCATCGCTTACTATTTCAAAAGTAATCAGCATGATTTATTTTAGGAACATTCGTCGGTTACTATTTCAAAAGTAATCGGCAAGATTTTTATTTTCAGCATATTTGTCGGTTACTATTTTAAAAGTAATCGACATGATTTTTATTTTCAAATATTCGTCGGTTCCTATTTCTATTTTCACCACATTTGTCGGTTACTATTTCAATAGTAATCGGCATGATTTATTTTCAGCACATTTGTCGGTTACTATTTCAAAAGTAATCGGCAAGATTTTTATTTTTAGCATATTTGTCTGTTACTATTTTAGAAGTAATCGGCAAGACTTTATTTTCAGCACATTCGTCGGTTACTATTTCAAAGCTAATCGGCAAGATTTATTTTCAGCACATTCGTCGGTTACTATTTCAAAAGTAATCGGCAAGATTTTTATTTTTAGCATATTTGTCTGTTACTATTTTAAAAGTAATCGGCAAGATTTTTATTTTCAGCATATTTGTCGGTTACTATTTTAAAAGTAATCGGCAAGACTTTATTTTCAGCACATTCGTCTGTTACTATTTCAAAAGTAATCGGCAAGATTTTTATTTTCAACATATTCGTCGGTTACTATTTCAAAAGTAATCGGCAAGACTTTATTTTCAGCACATTCATTGGTTACTTTTTTAAAAGTAATTGGTAAGATTTTTATTTCCAACATATTCATCGCTTACTATTTCAAAAGTAATCAGCATGATTTATTTTAGGAACATTCGTCGGTTACTATTTCAAAAGTAATCGGCAAGATTTTTATTTTCAGCATATTTGTCGGTTACTATTTTAAAAGTAATCGACATGATTTTTATTTTCAAATATTCGTCGGTTCCTATTTCTATTTTCACCACATTTGTCGGTTACTATTTCAATAGTAATCGGCATGATTTATTTTCAGCACATTTGTCGGTTACTATTTCAAAAGTAATCGGCAAGATTTTTATTTTCAACATATTCGTCGGTTACTATTTCAAAAGTAATCGGTAAGATTTTTATTTTCAACATATTCGTCGGTTACTATTTCAAAAGTAATCGGCAAGACTTTATTTTCAGCACATTCATTGGTTACTTTTTTAAAAGTAATTGGTAAGATTTTTATTTCCAACATATTCATCGCTTACTATTTCAAAAGTAATCAACATGATTTATTTTAGGAACATTCGTCGGTTACTATTTCAAAAGTAATCGGCAAGATTTTTATTTTCAGCATATTTGTCGGTTACTATTTTAAACGTAATCGACATGATTTTTATTTTCAAATATTCGTCGGTTCCTATTTCTATTTTCACCACATTTGTCGGTTACTATTTCAATAGTAATCGGCATGATTTATTTTCAGCACATTTGTCGGTTACTATTTCAAAAGTAATCGGCAAGATTTTTATTTTTAGCATATTTGTCTGTTA
Organism: Medicago lupulina; assembly: GCA_958299785.1. Classification (NCBI taxonomy): domain Eukaryota; kingdom Viridiplantae; phylum Streptophyta; class Magnoliopsida; order Fabales; family Fabaceae; genus Medicago; species Medicago lupulina. The sequence continues at coordinate 47,805,459 of OY283139.1, read as the reverse complement.
CTATTTTAGAAGTAATCGGCAAGACTTTATTTTCAGCACATTCGTCGGTTACTATTTCAAAGCTAATCGGCAAGATTTATTTTCAGCACATTCGTCGGTTACTATTTCAAAAGTAATCGGCAAGATTTTTATTTTTAGCATATTTGTCTGTTACTATTTTAAAAGTAATCGGCAAGATTTTTATTTTCAGCATATTTGTCGGTTACTATTTTAAAAGTAATCGGCAAGACTTTATTTTCAGCACATTCGTCTGTTACTATTTCAAAAGTAATCGGCAAGATTTTTATTTTCAACATATTCGTCGGTTACTATTTCAAAAGTAATCGGCAAGACTTTATTTTCAGCACATTCATTGGTTACTTTTTTAAAAGTAATTGGTAAGATTTTTATTTCCAACATATTCATCGCTTACTATTTCAAAAGTAATCAGCATGATTTATTTTAGGAACATTCGTCGGTTACTATTTCAAAAGTAATCGGCAAGATTTTTATTTTCAGCATATTTGTCGGTTACTATTTTAAAAGTAATCGACATGATTTTTATTTTCAAATATTCGTCGGTTCCTATTTCTATTTTCACCACATTTGTCGGTTACTATTTCAATAGTAATCGGCATGATTTATTTTCAGCACATTTGTCGGTTACTATTTCAAAAGTAATCGGCAAGATTTTTATTTTCAACATATTCGTCGGTTACTATTTCAAAAGTAATCGGTAAGATTTTTATTTTCAACATATTCGTCGGTTACTATTTCAAAAGTAATCGGCAAGACTTTATTTTCAGCACATTCATTGGTTACTTTTTTAAAAGTAATTGGTAAGATTTTTATTTCCAACATATTCATCGCTTACTATTTCAAAAGTAATCAACATGATTTATTTTAGGAACATTCGTCGGTTACTATTTCAAAAGTAATCGGCAAGATTTTTATTTTCAGCATATTTGTCGGTTACTATTTTAAACGTAATCGACATGATTTTTATTTTCAAATATTCGTCGGTTCCTATATCTATTTTCACCACATTTGTCGGTTACTATTTCAATAGTAATCGGCATGATTTATTTTCAGCACATTTGTCGGTTACTATTTCAAAAGTAATCGGCAAGATTTTTATTTTCAACATATTCGTCGGTTACTATTTCAAAAGTAATCGGCAAGACTTTATTTTCAGCACATTCATTGGTTACTTTTTTAAAAGTACTTGGTAAGATTTTTATTTCCAACATATTCATCGCTTACTATTTCAAAAGTAATCAGCATTATTTATTTTCAGCACATTCGTCGGTTACTATTTCAAAAGTAATCGGCAAGATTTTTATTTTTAGCATATTTGTCGGTTACTATTTTAAAAGTAATCGACAAGATTTTTATTTTCAGCGCATTTGTCGGTTACTATTTTAATAGTAATCGGCATGATTTATTTTCAGCACATTCGTCGGTTACTATCTCAAAAGTAATCGGCATGATTCATTTTCAAGACATTCGTCGGTTACTATTTCAAAAGTAATCGGCATGATCTATTTTCTGCACATTCGTCGGTTACTATTTCAAAAGTAATCGGCAAGATTTTTATTTTCAGCATATTTGTCGGTTACTATTTCAAAAGTAATCGGCAAGATTTTTATTTTCAGCATATTCGTCAATGACTATTTCAAAAGTAATCGGCATGATTTATTTTCAGCATATTCGTCAGTTACTATTTCAAAGGTAATCGACATGATTTGTTTTCAACACATTCGTCGGTTACTATTTCAAAAGTAATCGGCATGATCTATTTTCTGCACATTCATCGGTTACTATTTCAAAAGTAATCAGCAAGATTTTTATTTTCAGCATATTCGTCGGTTACTATTTCAAAAGTAATCGGCAAGATTTTTATTTTTAGCATATTTGTCTGTTACAATTTTAAAAGTAATCGGCAAGACTTTATTTTCAGCACATTCGTCGGTTACTATTTCAAAGCAAATCGGCAAGATTTATTTTCAGCACATTCGTCGGTTACTATTTCAAAAGTAATCGGCAAGATTTTTATTTTTAGCATATTTGTCTGTTACTATTTTAAAAGTAATCGGCAAGACTTTATTTTCAGCACATTCGTCGGTTACTATTTCAAAAGTAATCGGCAAGACTTTATTTTCAGCACATTCGTCGGTTACTATTTCAAAAGTAATCGGGAAGATTTTTATTTTCAGCAAGTTCGTCGGTTACTATTTCAAAAGTAATCGGCAAGATTTTTATTTTCAGCATATTTGTCGGTTACTATTTTAAAAGTAATCGGCAAGACTTTATTTTCAGCACATTCGTCGGTTACTATTTCAAAAGTAATCGGCAAGATTTTTATTTTCAACATATTCGTCGGTTACTATTTCAAAAGTAATCGGCAAGATTTTTATTTTTAGCATATTTGTCGGTTACTATTTTAAAAGTAATCGACAAGATTTTTATTTTCAGCGCATTTGTCGGTTACTATTTCAAGAGTAATCGGCATGATTTATTTTCAGCACATTCGTAGGTTACTATTTCAAAAGTAATCGGCATGATTCATTTTCAAGACATTCGTCGGTTACTATTTCAAAAGTAATCGGCATGATCTATTTTCTGCACATTCGTCGGTTACTATTTCAAAAGTAATCGGCAAGATTTTTATTTTCAGCATATTCGTCAATGACTATTTCAAAAGTAATTGGCATGATTTATTTTCAGCACATTCGTCGGTTACTATTTCAAAAGTAATCGGGAAGATTTTTATTTTCAGCAAGTTCGTCGGTTACTATTTCAAAAGTAATCGGCAAGATTTTTATTTTCAGCATATTTGTCGGTTACTATTTCAAAAGTAATCGGCAAGATTTTTATTTTCAGCACATTCGTCGGTTACTATTTCAAAAGTAATCGGCAAGATTTTTATTTTCAGCATATTTGTCGGTTACTATTTCAAAAGTAATCGACAAGATTTTTATTTTTAGCATATTTGTCTGTTACTATTTTAGAAGTAATCGGCAAGACTTTATTTTCAGCACATTCGTCGGTTACTATTTCAAAGCTAATCGGCAAGATTTATTTTCAGCACATTCGTCGGTTACTATTTCAAAAGTAATCGGCAAGATTTTTATTTTTAGCATATTTGTCTGTTACTATTTTAAAAGTAATCGGCAAGACTTTATTTTCAGCACATTCGTCGGTTACTATTTCAAAAGTAATCGGCAAGACTTTATTTTCAGCACATTCGTCGGTTACTATTTCAAAAGTAATCGGGAAGATTTTTATTTTCAGCAAGTTCGTCGGTTACTATTTCAAAAGTAATCGGCAAGATTTTTATTTTCAGGATATTTGTCGGTTACTATTTTAAAAGTAATCGGCAAGACTTTATTTTCAGCACATTCGTCGGTTACTATTTCAAAAGTAATCGGCAAGATTTTTATTTTCAACATATTCGTCGGTTACTATTTCAAAAGTAATCGGCAAGATTTTTATTTTTAGCATATTTGTCGGTTACTATTTTAAAAGTAATCGACAAGATTTTTATTTTCAGCGCATTTGTCGGTTACTATTTCAATAGTAATCGGCATGATTTATTTTCAGCACATTCGTCGGTTACTATTTCAAAAGTAATCGGCATGATTCATTTTCAAGACATTCGTCGGTTACTATTTCAAAAGTAATCGGCATGATCTATTTTCTGCACATTCGTCGGTTACTATTTCAAAAGTAATCGGCAAGATTTTTATTTTCAGCATATTCGTCAATGACTATTTCAAAAGTAATCGGCATGATTTATTTTCAGCACATTCGTCGGTTACTATTTCAAAAGTAATCGGGAAGATTTTTATTTTCAGCAAGTTCGTCGGTTACTATTTCAAAAGTAATCGGCAAGATTTTTATTTTCAGCATATTTGTCGGTTACTATTTCAAAAGTAATCGGCAAGATTTTTATTTTCAGCACATTCGTCGGTTACTATTTCAAAAGTAATCGGCAAGATTTTTATTTTCAGCATATTTGTCGGTTACTATGTCAAAAGTAATCGGGAAGATTTTTATTTTTAGCATATTTGTCTGTTACTATTTTAGAAGTAATCGGCAAGACTTTATTTTCAGCACATTCGTCGGTTACTATTTCAAAGCTAATCGGCAAGATTTATTTTCAGCACATTCGTCGGTTACTATTTCAAAAGTAATCGGCAAGATTTTTATTTTTAGCATATTTGTCTGTTACTATTTTAAAAGTAATCGGCAAGACTTTATTTTCAGCACATTCGTCGGTAACTATTTCAAAAGTGATCGGCAAGACTTTATTTTCAGCACCTTCGTCGGTTACTATTTCAAAAGTAATCGGGAAGATTTTTATTTTCAGCATGTTCGTCGGTTACTATTTCAAAAGTAATCGGCAAGATTTTTATTTTCAACATATTCGTCGATTACTATTTCAAAAGTAATCGGCAAGACTTTATTTTCAGCACATTCATTGGTTACTTTTTTAAAAGTAATTGGTAAGATTTTTATTTCCAACATATTCATCGCTTACTATTTCAATAGTAATCAGCATGATTTATTTTCAGCACATTCGTCGGTTACTATTTCAAAAGTAATCGGCAAGATTTTTATTTTCAGCATATTTGTCGGTTACTATTTTAAAAGTAATCTACAAGATTTTTATTTTCAACATATTCGTCGGTTCCTATTTCAAAAGTAATCGGCAAGATTTTTATTTTTAGCATATTTGTCGGTTACTATTTTAAAAGTAATCGACAAGATTTTTATTTTCAGCGCATTTGTCGGTTACTATTTCAATGGTAATCGGCATGATTTATTTTCAGCACATTCGTCGGTTACTATTTCAAAAGTAATCGGCATGATTCATTTTCAAGACAGTCGTCGGTTACTATTTCAAAAGTAATCGGCATGATCTATTTTCTGCACATTCGTCGGTTACTATTTCAAAAGTAATCGGCAAGATTTTTATTTTCAGCATATTCGTCAATGACTATTTCAAAAGTAATCGGCATGATTTATTTTCAGCACATTCGTCGGTTACTATTTCAAAAGTAATCGGGAAGATTTTTATTTTCAGCAAGTTCGTCGGTTACTATTTCAAAAGTAATCGGCAAGATTTTTATTTTCAGCATATTTGTCGGTTACTATTTCAAAAGTAATCGGCAAGATTTTTATTTTCAGCACATTCGTCGGTTACTATTTCAAAAGTAATCGGCAAGATTTTTATTTTCAGCATATTTGTCGGTTACTATGTCAAAAGTAATCGGCAAGATTTTTATTTTTAGCATATTTGTCTGTTACTATTTTAGAAGTAATCGGCAAGACTTTATTTTCAGCACATTCGTCGGTTACTATTTCAAAGCTAATCGGCAAGATTTATTTTCAGCACATTCGTCGGTTACTATTTCAAAAGTAATCGGCAAGATTTTTATTTTTAGCATATTTGTCTGTTACTATTTTAAAAGTAATCGGCAAGACTTTATTTTCAGCACATTCGTCGGTAACTATTTCAAAAGTGATCGGCAAGACTTTATTTTCAGCACCTTCGTCGGTTACTATTTCAAAAGTAATCGGGAAGATTTTTATTTTCAGCATGTTCGTCGGTTACTATTTCAAAAGTAATCGGCAAGATTTTTATTTTCAACATATTCGTCGATTACTATTTCAAAAGTAATCGGCAAGACTTTATTTTCAGCACATTCATTGGTTACTTTTTTAAAAGTAATTGGTAAGATTTTTATTTCCAACATATTCATCGCTTACTATTTCAATAGTAATCAGCATGATTTATTTTCAGCACATTCGTCGGTTACTATTTCAAAAGTAATCGGCAAGATTTTTATTTTCAGCATATTTGTCGGTTACTATTTTAAAAGTAATCTACAAGATTTTTATTTTCAACATATTCGTCGGTTCCTATTTCAAAAGTAATCGGCAAGATTTTTATTTTTAGCATATTTGTCGGTTACTATTTTAAAAGTAATCGACAAGATTTTTATTTTCAGCGCATTTGTCGGTTACTATTTCAATGGTAATCGGCATGATTTATTTTCAGCACATTCGTCGGTTACTATTTCAAAAGTAATCGGCATGATTCATTTTCAAGACAGTCGTCGGTTACTATTTCAAAAGTAATCGGCATGATCTATTTTCTGCACATTCGTCGGTTACTATTTCAAAATTAATCGGCAAGATTTTTATTTTCAGCATATTCGTCAATGACTATTTCAAAAGTAATCGGCATGATTTATTTTCAGCATATTCGTCGGTTACTATTTCAAAGGTAATCGACATGATTTATTTTCAACACATTCGTCGGTTACTATTTCAAAAGTAATCGGCATGATCTATTTTCTGCACATTCGTCGGTTACTAATTCAAAAGTAATCGGCAAGATTTTTATTTTCAGCACATTCGTCGGTTACTATTTCAAAAGTAATCGGCAAGATTTTTATTTTCAGCATATTTGTCGGTTACTATTTTAAAAGTAATCGGCAAGACTTTATTTTCAGCACATTCGTCTGTTACTATTTCAAAAGTAATCGGCAAGATTTTTATTTTCAACATATTCGTCGGTTACTATTTCAAAAGTAATCGGCAAGACTTTATTTTCAGCACATTCATTGGTTACTTTTTTAAAAGTAATTGGTAAGATTTTTATTTCCAACATATTCATCGCTTACTATTTCAAAAGTAATCAGCATGATTTATTTTAGGAACATTCGTCGGTTACTATTTCAAAAGTAATCGGCAAGATTTTTATTTTCAGCATATTTGTCGGTTACTATTTTAAAAGTAATCGACATGATTTTTATTTTCAAATATTCGTCGGTTCCTATTTCTATTTTCACCACATTTGTCGGTTACTATTTCAATAGTAATCGGCATGATTTATTTTCAGCACATTTGTCGGTTACTATTTCAAAAGTAATCGGCAAGATTTTTATTTTCAACTTATTCGTCGGTTACTATTTCAAAAGTAATCGGTAAGATTTTTATTTTCAACATATTCGTCGGTTACTATTTCAAAAGTAATCGGCAAGACTTTATTTTCAGCACATTCATTGGTTACTTTTTTAAAAGTAATTGGTAAGATTTTTATTTCCAACATATTCATCGCTTACTATTTCAAAAGTAATCAACATGATTTATTTTAGGAACATTCGTCGGTTACTATTTCAAAAGTAATCGGCAAGATTTTTATTTTCAGCATATTTGTCGGTTACTATTTTAAACGTAATCGACATGATTTTTATTTTCAAATATTCGTCGGTTCCTATTTCTATTTTCACCACATTTGTCGGTTACTATTTCAATAGTAATCGGCATGATTTATTTTCAGCACATTTGTCGGTTACTATTTCAAAAGTAATCGGCAAGATTTTTATTTTCAACATATTCGTCGGTTACTATTTCAAAAGTAATCGGCAAGACTTTATTTTCAGCACATTCATTGGTTACTTTTTTAAAAGTACTTGGTAAGATTTTTATTTCCAACATATTCATCGCTTACTATTTCCAAAGTAATCAGCATTATTTATTTTCAGCACATTCGTCGGTTACTATTTCAAAAGTAATCGGCAAGATTTTTATTTTTAGCATATTTGTCGGTTACTATTTTAAAAGTAATCGACAAGATTTTTATTTTCAGCGCATTTGTCGGTTACTATTTCAATAGTAATCGGCATGATTTATTTTCAGCACATTCGTCGGTTACTATCTCAAAAGTAATCGACATGATTCATTTTCAAGACATTCGTCGGTTACTATTTCAAAAGTAATCGGCATGATCTATTTTCTGCACATTCGTCGGTTACTATTTCAAAAGTAATCGGCAAGATTTTTATTTTCAGCATATTTGTCGGTTACTATTTCAAAAGTAATCGGCAAGATTTTTATTTTCAGCATATTCGTCAATGACTATTTCAAAAGTAATCGGCATGATTTATTTTCAGCATATTCGTCAGTTACTATTTCAAAGGTAATCGACATGATTTGTTTTCAACACATTCGTCGGTTACTATTTCAAAAGTAATCGGCATGATCTATTTTCTGCACATTCATCGGTTACTATTTCAAAAGTAATCAGCAAGATTTTTATTTTCAGCATATTCGTCGGTTACTATTTCAAAAGTAATCGGCAAGATTTTTATTTTCAGCATATTCGTCAATGACTATTTCAAAAGTAATCGGCATGATTTATTTTCAGCATATTCGTCGGTTACTATTTCAAAGGTAATCGACATGATTTATTTTCAACACATTCGTCGGTTACTATTTCAAAAGTAATCGGCATGATCTATTTTCTGCACATTCGTCGGTTACTATTTCAAAAGTAAACGGCAAGATTTTTATTTTCAGCATGTTCGTCGGTTACTATTTCAAAAGTAATCGGCAAGATTTTTATTTTCAGCACATTCGTCAGTTACTATTTCAAAAGTAATCGGCAAGATTTTTATTTTCAGCATATTTGTCGGTTACTATTTCAAAAGTAATCGGCAAGATTTTTATTTTTAGCATATTTGTCTGTTACTATTTTAGATGTAATCGGCAAGACTTTATTTTCAGCACATTCGTCGGTTACTATTTCAAAGCAAAGCGGCAAGATTTATTTTCAGCACATTCGTCGGTTACTATTTCAAAAGTAATCGGCAAGATTTTTATTTTTAGCATATTTGTCTGTTACTATTTTAAAAGTAATCGGCAAGACTTTATTTTCAGCACATTCGTCGGTTACTATTTCAAAAGTAATCGGCAAGACTTTTTTTTCAGCACATTCGTCGGTTACTATTTCAAAAGTAATCGGGAAGATTTTTATTTTCAGCATGTTCGTCGGTTACTATTTCAAAAGTAATCGGCAAGATTTTTATTTTCAGCATATTTGTCGGTTACTATTTTAAAAGTAATCGACAAGATTTTTATTTTCAGCACATTTGTCGGTTACTATTTCAATAGTAATCGGCATGATTTATTTTCAGCACATTTGTCGGTTACTATTTCAAAAGTAATCGGCAAGATTTTTATTTTTAGCATATTTGTCGGTTACTATTTTAAAAGTAATCGACAAGATTTTTATTTTCAGCGCATTTGTCGGTTACTATTTCAATAGTAATCGGCATGATTTATTTTCAGCACATTCGTCGGTTACTATTTCAAAAGTAATCGGCATGATTCATTTTCAAGACATTCGTCGGTTACTATTTCAAAAGTAATCGGCATGATCTATTTTCTGCACATTCGTCGGTTACTATTTCAAAAGTAATCGGCAAGATTTTTATTTTCAGCATATTCGTCAATGACTATTTCAAAAGTAATCGGCATGATTTATTTTCAGCACATTCGTCGGTTACTATTTCAAAAGTAATCGGGAAGATTTTTATTTTCAGCAAGTTCGTCGGTTACTATTTCAAAAGTAATCGGCAAGATTTTTATTTTCAGCATATTTGTCGGTTACTATTTCAAAAGTAATCGGCAAGATTTTTATTTTCAGCACATTCGTCGGTTACTATTTCAAAAGTAATCGGCAAGATTTTTATTTTCAGCATATTTGTCGGCTACTATTTCAAAAGTAATCGGCAAGATTTTTATTTTTAGCATATTTGTCTGTTACTATTTTAGAAGTAATCGGCAAGACTTTATTTTCAGCACATTCGTCGGTTACTATTTCAAAGCTAATCGGCAAGATTTATTTTCAGCACATTCGTCGGTTACTATTTCAAAAGTAATCGGCAAGATTTTTATTTTTAGCATATTTGTCTGTTACTATTTTAAAAGTAATCGGCAAGACTTTATTTTCAGCACATTCGTCGGTAACTATTTCAAAAGTGATCGGCAAGACTTTATTTTCAGCACCTTCGTCGGTTACTATTTCAAAAGTAATCGGGAAGATTTTTATTTTCAGCATGTTCGTCAGTTACTATTTCAAAAGTAATCGGCAAGATTTTTATTTTCAACATATTCGTCGATTACTATTTCAAAAGTAATCGGCAAGACTTTATTTTCAGCACATTCATTGGTTACTTTTTTAAAAGTAATTGGTAAGATTTTTATTTCCAACATATTCATCGCTTACTATTTCAATAGTAATCAGCATGATTTATTTTCAGCACATTCGTCGGTTACTATTTCAAAATTAATCGGCAAGATTTTTATTTTCAGCATATTTGTCGGTTACTATTTTAAAAGTAATCTACAAGATTTTTATTTTCAACATATTCGTCGGTTCCTATTTCAAAAGTAATCGGCAAGATTTTTATTTTTAGCATATTTGTCGGTTACTATTTTAAAAGTAATCGACAAGATTTTTATTTTCAGCGCATTTGTCGGTTACTATTTCAATGGTAATCGGCATGATTTATTTTCAGCACATTCGTCGGTTACTATTTCAAAAGTAATCGGCATGATTCATTTTCAAGACAGTCGTCGGTTACTATTTCAAAAGTAATCGGCATGATCTATTTTCTGCACATTCGTCGGTTACTATTTCAAAAGTAATCGGCAAGATTTTTATGTTCAGCATATTCGTCAATGACTATTTCAAAAGTAATCGGCATGATTTATTTTCAGCATATTCGTCGGTTACTATTTCAAAGGTAATCGACATGATTTATTTTCAACACATTCGTCGGTTACTATTTCAAAAGTAATCGGCATGATCTATTTTCTGCACATTCGTCGGTTACTATTTCAAAAGTAATCGGCAAGATTTTTATTTTCAGCACATTCGTCGGTTACTATTTCAAAAGTAATCGGCAAGATTTTTATTTTCAGCATATTTGTCGGTTACTATTTCAAAAGTAATCGGCAAGATTTTTATTTTTAGCATATTTGTCTGTTACTATTTTAGAAGTAATCGGCAAGACTTTATTTTCAGCACATTCGTCGGTTACTATTTCAAAGCTAATCGGCAAGATTTATTTTCAGCACATTCGTCGGTTACTATTTCAAAAGTAATCGGCAAGATTTTTATTTTTAGCATATTTGTCGGTTACTATTTTAAAAGTAATCGACAAGATTTTTATTTTCAGCGCATTTGTCGGTTACTATTTCAATAGTAATCGGCATGATTTATTTTCAGCACATTCGTCGGTTACTATTTCAAAAGTAATCGGCATGATTCATTTTCAAGACATTCGTCGGTTACTATTTCAAAAGTAATCGGCATGATCTATTTTCTGCACATTCGTCGGTTACTATTTCAAAAGTAATCGGCAAGATTTTTATTTTCAGCATATTCGTCAATGACTATTTCAAAAGTAATCGGCATGATTTATTTTCAGCACATTCGTCGGTTACTATTTCAAAAGTAATCAGGAAGATTTTTATTTTCAGCAAGTTCGTCGGTTACTATTTCAAAAGTAATCGGCAAGATTTTTATTTTCAGCATATTTGTCGGTTACTATTTTTAAAGTAATCGGCAAGATTTTTATTTTCAGCACATTCGTCGGTTACTATTTCAAAAGTAATCGGCAAGATTTTTATTTTCAGCATATTTGTCGGTTACTATTTCAAAAGTAATCGGCAAGATTTTTATTTTTAGCATATTTGTCTGTTACTATTTTAGAAGTAATCGGCAAGACTTTATTTTCAGCACATTCGTCGGTTACTATTTCAAAGCTAATCGGCAAGATTTATTTTCAGCACATTCGTCGGTTACTATTTCAAAAGTAATCGGCAAGATTTTTATTTTTAGCATATTTGTCTGTTACTATTTTAAAAGTAATCGGCAAGACTTTATTTTCAGCACATTCGTCGGTAACTATTTCAAAAGTGATCGGCAAGACTTTATTTTCAGCACCTTCGTCGGTTACTATTTCAAAAGTAATCGGGAAGATTTTTATTTTCAGCATGTTCGTCAGTTACTATTTCAAAAGTAATCGGCAAGATTTTTATTTTCAACATATTCGTCGATTACTATTTCAAAAGTAATCGGCAAGACTTTATTTTCAGCACATTCATTGGTTACTTTTTTAAAAGTAATTGGTAAGATTTTTATTTCCAACATATTCATCGCTTACTATTTCAATAGTAATCAGCATGATTTATTTTCAGCACATTCGTCGGTTACTATTTCAAAATTAATCGGCAAGATTTTTATTTTCAGCATATTTGTCGGTTACTATTTTAAAAGTAATCTACAAGATTTTTATTTTCAACATATTCGTCGGTTACTATTTTAAAAGTAATCGGCAAGACTTTATTTTCAGCACATTCGTCGGTTACTATTTCAAAGCTAATCGGCAAGATTTATTTTCAGCACATTCGTCGGTTACTATTTCAAAAGTAATCGGCAAGATTTTTATTTTTAGCATATTTGTCTGTTACTATTTTAAAAGTAATCGGCAAGATTTTTATTTTCAGCATATTTGTCGGTTACTATTTTAAAAGTAATCGGCAAGACTTTATTTTCAGCACATTCGTCTGTTACTATTTCAAAAGTAATCGGCAAGATTTTTATTTTCAACATATTCGTCGGTTACTATTTCAAAAGTAATCGGCAAGACTTTATTTTCAGCACATTCATTGGTTACTTTTTTAAAAGTAATTGGTAAGATTTTTATTTCCAACATATTCATCGCTTACTATTTCAAAAGTAATCAGCATGATTTATTTTAGGAACATTCGTCGGTTACTATTTCAAAAGTAATCGGCAAGATTTTTATTTTTAGCATATTTGTCGGTTACTATTTTAAAAGTAATCGACAAGATTTTTATTTTCAGTGCATTTGTCGGTAACTATTTCAATAGTAATCGGCATGATTTATTTTCAGCACATTCGTCGGTTACTATCTCAAAAGTAATCGGCATGATTCATTTTCAAGACATTCGTCGGTTACTATTTCAAAAGTAATCGGCATGATCTATTTTCTGCACATTCGTCGGTTACTATTTCAAAAGTAATCGGCAAGATTTTTATTTTCAGCATATTTGTCGGTTACTATTTCAAAAGTAATCGGCAAGATTTTTATTTTCAGCATATTCGTCAATGACTATTTCAAAAGTAATCGGCATGATTTATTTTCAGCATATTCGTCAGTTACTATTTCAAAGGTAATCGACATGATTTGTTTTCAACACATTCGTCGGTTACTATTTCAAAAGTAATCGGCATGATCTATTTTCTGCACATTCATCGGTTACTATTTCAAAAGTAATCAGCAAGATTTTTATTTTCAGCATATTCGTCGGTTACTATTTCAAAAGTAATCGGCAAGATTTTTATTTTCAGCATATTCGTCAATGACTATTTCAAAAGTAATCGGCATGATTTATTTTCAGCATATTCGTCGGTTACTATTTCAAAGGTAATCGACATGATTTATTTTCAACACATTCGTCGGTTACTATTTCAAAAGTAATCGGCATGATCTATTTTCTGCACATTCGTCGGTTACTATTTCAAAAGTAAACGGCAAGATTTTTATTTTCAGCATGTTCGTCGGTTACTATTTCAAAAGTAATCGGCAAGATTTTTATTTTCAGCACATTCGTCGGTTACTATTTCAAAAGTAATCGGCAAGATTTTTATTTTCAGCATATTTGTCGGTTACTATTTCAAAAGTAATCGGCAAGATTTTTATTTTTAGCATATTTGTCTGTTACTATTTTAGATGTAATCGGCAAGACTTTATTTTCAGCACATTCGTCGGTTACTATTTCAAAGCAAAGCGGCAAGATTTATTTTCAGCACATTCGTCGGTTACTATTTCAAAAGTAATTGGCAAGATTTTTATTTTTAGCATATTTGTCTGTTACTATTTTAAAAGTAATCGGCAAGACTTTATTTTCAGCACATTCGTCGGTTACTATTTCAAAAGTAATCGGCAAGACTTTATTTTCAGCACATTCGTCGGTTACTATTTCAAAAGTAATCGGGAAGATTTTTATTTTCAGCATGTTCGTCGGTTACTATTTCAAAAGTAATCGGCAAGATTTTTATTTTCAGCATATTTGTCGGTTACTATTTTAAAAGTAATCGACAAGATTTTTATTTTCAGCACATTTGTCGGTTACTATTTCAATAGTAATCGGCATGATTTATTTTCAGCACATTTGTCGGTTACTATTTCAAAAGTAATCGGCATGATTCATTTTCAGCACATTTGTCGGTTACTATTTCAAAAGTAATCGGCATGATCTATTTTCTGCACATTCGTCGGTTACTATTTCAAAAGTAATCGGCAAGATTTTTATTTTCAGCATGTTCGTCGGTTACTATTTCAAACGTAATCGGCAAGATTTTTATTTTCAGCATATTCGTCAATGACTATTTCAAAAGTAATCGGCATGATTTATTTTCAGCATATTCGTCGGTTACTATTTCAAAGGTAATCGACATGATTTATTTTCAACACATTCGTCGGTTACTATTTCAAAAGTAATCGGCATGATCTATTTTCTGCACATTCGTCGGTTACTATTTCAAAAGTAAACGGCAAGATTTTTATTTTCAGCATGTTCGTCGGTTACTATTTCAAAAGCAATCGGCAAGATTTTTATTTTCAGCACATTCGTCGGTTACTATTTCAAAAGTAATCGGCAAGATTTTTATTTTCAGCATATTTATCGGTTACTATTTCAAAAGTAATCGGCAAGATTTTTATTTTTAGCATATTTGTCTGTTACTATTTTAGATGTAACCGGCAAGACTTTATTTTCAGCACATTCGTCGGTTACTATTTCAAAGCAAATCGGCAACATTTATTTTCAGCACATTCGTCGGTTACTATTTCAAAAGTAATCGGCAAGACTTTATTTTCAGCACATTCATTGGTTACTTTTTTAAAAGTAATTGGTAAGATTTTTATTTCCAACATATTCATCGCTTACTATTTCAAAAGTAATCAGCATGATTTATTTTCAGCACATTCGTCGGTTACTATTTCAAAAGTAATCGGCAAGATTTTTATTTTTAGCATATTTGTCGGTTACTATTTTAAAAGTAATCGACAAGATTTTTATTTTCAGCGCATTTGTCGGTTACTATTTCAATAGTAATCGGCATGATTTATTTTCAGCACATTCGTCGGTTACTATCTCGAAAGTAATCGGCATGATTCATTTTCAAGACATTCGTCGGTTACTATTTCAAAAGTAATCGGCAAGATTTTTATTTTTAGCATATTTGTCTGTTACTATTTTAAAAGTAATCGGCAAGACTTTATTTTCAGCACATTCGTCGGTTACTATTTCAAAAGTAATCGGCAAGACTTTATTTTCAGCACATTCGTCGGTTACTATTTCAAAAGTAATCGGGAAGATTTTTATTTTCAGCATGTTCGTCGCTTACTATTTCAAAAGTAATCGGAAAGATTTTTATTTTTAGCATATTTGTCGGTTACTATTTTAAAAGTAATCGGCAAGACTTTATTTTCAGCACATTCGTCGGTTACTATTTCAAAAGTAATCGGCAAGATTTTTATTTTCAACATATTCGTCGGTTACTATTTCAAAAGTAATCGGCAAGACTTTATTTTCAGCACATTCATTGGTTACTTTTTTAAAAGTAATTGGTAAGATTTTTATTTCCAACATATTCATCGCTTACTATTTCAAAAGTAATCAGCATGATTTATTTTCAGCACATTCGTCGGTTACTATTTCAAAAGTAATCGGCAAGATTTTTATTTTTAGCATATTTGTCGGTTACTATTTTAAAAGTAATCGACAAGATTTTTATTTTCAGCGCATTTGTCGGTTACTATTTCAATAGTAATCGGCATGATTTATTTTCAGCACATTCGTCGGTTACTATCTCAAAAGTAATCGGCATGATTCATTTTCAAGACATTCGTCGGTTACTATTTCAAAAGTAATCGGCATGATCTATTTTCTGCACATTCGTCGGTTACTATTTCAAAAGTAATCGGCAAGATTTTTATTTTCAGCATATTCGTCAATGACTATTTCAAAAGTAATCGGCATGATTTATTTTCAGCATAATCGTCAGTTACTATTTCAAAGGTAATCGACATGATTTGTTTTCAACACATTCGTCGGTTACTATTTCAAAAGTAATCGGCATGATCTATTTTCTGCACATTCATTGGTTACTATTTCAAAAGTAAACGGCAAGATTTTTATTTTCAGCATGTTCGTCGGTTACTATTTCAAAAGTAATCGGCAAGATTTTTATTTTCAGCACATTCGTCGGTTACTATTTCAAAAGTAATCGGCAAGATTTTTATTTTCAGCATATTTGTCGGTTACTATTTCAAAAGTAATTGGCAAGATTTTTATTTTTAGCATATTTGTCTGTTACTATTTTAGAAGTAATCGGCAAGACTTTATTTTCAGCACATTCGTCGGTTACTATTTCAAAGCTAATCGGCAAGATTTATTTTCAGCACATTCGTCGGTTACTATTTCAAAAGTAATCGGCAAGATTTTTATTTTTAGCATATTTGTCTGTTACTATTTTAAAAGTAATCGGCAAGATTTTTATTTTCAGCATATTTATCGGTTACTATTTTAAAAGTAATCGGCAAGACTTTATTTTCAGCACATTCGTCGGTTACTATTTCAAAAGTAATCGGCAAGATTTTTATTTTCAACATATTCGTCGGTTACTATTTCAAAAGTAATCAGCAAGACTTTATTTTCAGCACATTCATTGGTTACTTTTTTAAAAGTAATTGGTAAGATTTTTATTTCCAACATATTCATCGCTTACTATTTCAAAAGTAATCAGCATGATTTATTTTTAGCACATTCGTCGGTTACTATTTCAAAAGTAATCGGCAAGACTTTATTTTCAGCACATTCGTCGGTTACTATTTCAAAAGTAATCGGGAAGATTTTTATTTTCAGCATGTTCGTCGGTTACTATTTCAAAAGTAATCGGGAAGATTTTTATTTTCAGCATGTTCGTCGGTTACTATTTCAAAAGTAATCGGCAAGATTTTTATTTTCAGCATATTTGTCGGTTACTATTTTAAAAGTAATCGACAAGATTTTTATTTTCAGCACATTTGTCGGTTACTATTTCAATAGTAATCGGCATGATTCATTTTCAGCACATTTGTCGGTTACTATTTCAAAAGTAATCGGCATGATCTATTTTCTGCACATTCGTCGGTTACTATTTCAAAAGTAATCGGCAAGATTTTTATTTTCAGCATGTTCGTCGGTTACTATTTCAAACGTAATCGGCAAGATTTTTATTTTCAGCATATTCGTCAATGACTATTTCAAAAGTAATCGGCATGATTTATTTTCAGCATATTCGTCGGTTACTATTTCAAAGGTAATCGACATGATTTATTTTCAACACATTCGTCGGTTACTATTTCAAAAGTAATCGGCATGATCTATTTTCTGCACATTCGTCGGTTACTATTTCAAAAGTAAACGGCAAGATTTTTATTTTCAGCATGTTCGTCGGTTACTATTTCAAAAGCAATCGGCAAGATTTTTATTTTCAGCACATTCGTCGGTTACTATTTCAAAAGTAATCGGCAAGATTTTTATTTTCAGCATATTTATCGGTTACTATTTCAAAAGTAATCGGCAAGATTTTTATTTTTAGCATATTTGTCTGTTACTATTTTAGATGTAATCGGCAAGACTTTATTTTCAGCACATTCGTCGGTTACTATTTCAAAGCAAATCGGCAACATTTATTTTCAGCACATTCGTCGGTTACTATTTCAAAAGTAATCGGCAAGACTTTATTTTCAGCACATTCATTGGTTACTTTTTTAAAAGTAATTGGTAAGATTTTTATTTCCAACATATTCATCGCTTACTATTTCAAAAGTAATCAGCATGATTTATTTTCAGCACATTCGTCGGTTACTATTTCAAAAGTAATCGGCAAGATTTTTATTTTTAGCATATTTGTCGGTTACTATTTTAAAAGTAATCGACAAGATTTTTATTTTCAGCGCATTTGTCGGTTACTATTTCAATAGTAATCGGCATGATTTATTTTCAGCACATTCGTCGGTTACTATCTCGAAAGTAATCGGCATGATTCATTTTCAAGACATTCGTCGGTTACTATTTCAAAAGTAATCGGCAAGATTTTTATTTTTAGCATATTTGTCTGTTACTATTTTAAAAGTAATCGGCAAGACTTTATTTTCAGCACATTCGTCGGTTACTATTTCAAAAGTAATCGGCAAGACATTATTTTCAGCACATTCGTCGGTTACTATTTCAAAAGTAATCGGGAAGATTTTTATTTTCAGCATGTTCGTCGCTTACTATTTCAAAAGTAATCGGAAAGATTTTTATTTTTAGCATATTTGTCGGTTACTATTTTAAAAGTAATCGGCAAGACTTTATTTTCAGCACATTCGTCGGTTACTATTTCAAAAGTAATCGGCAAGATTTTTATTTTCAACATATTCGTCGGTTACTATTTCAAAAGTAATCGGCAAGACTTTATTTTCAGCACATTCATTGGTTACTTTTTTAAAAGTAATTGGTAAGATTTTTATTTCCAACATATTCATCGCTTACTATTTCAAAAGTAATCAGCATGATTTATTTTCAGCACATTCGTCGGTTACTATTTCAAAAGTAATCGGCAAGATTTTTATTTTTAGCATATTTGTCGGTTACTATTTTAAAAGTAATCGACAAGATTTTTATTTTCAGCGCATTTGTCGGTTACTATTTCAATAGTAATCGGCATGATTTATTTTCAGCACATTCGTCGGTTACTATCTCAAAAGTAATCGGCATGATTCATTTTCAAGACATTCGTCGGTTACTATTTCAAAAGTAATCGGCATGATCTATTTTCTGCACATTCGTCGGTTACTATTTCAAAAGTAATCGGCAAGATTTTTATTTTCAGCATATTCGTCAATGACTATTTCAAAAGTAATCGGCATGATTTATTTTCAGCATAATCGTCAGTTACTATTTCAAAGGTAATCGACATGATTTGTTTTCAACACATTCGTCGGTTACTATTTCAAAAGTAATCGGCATGATCTATTTTCTGCACATTCATTGGTTACTATTTCAAAAGTAAACGGCAAGATTTTTATTTTCAGCATGTTCGTCGGTTACTATTTCAAAAGTAATCGGCAAGATTTTTATTTTCAGCACATTCGTCGGTTACTATTTCAAAAGTAATCGGCAAGATTTTTATTTTCAGCACATTCGTCGGTTACTATTTCAAAAGTAATCGGCAAGATTTTTATTTTCAGCATATTTGTCGGTTACTATTTCAAAAGTAATTGGCAAGATTTTTATTTTTAGCATATTTGTCTGTTACTATTTTAAAAGTAATCGGCAAGACTTTATTTTCAGCACATTCGTCGGTTACTATTTCAAAAGTAATCGGCAAGACATTATTTTCAGCACATTCGTCGGTTACTATTTCAAAAGTAATCGGGAAGATTTTTATTTTCAGCATGTTCGTCGCTTACTATTTCAAAAGTAATCGGAAAGATTTTTATTTTTAGCATATTTGTCGGTTACTATTTTAAAAGTAATCGGCAAGACTTTATTTTCAGCACATTCGTCGGTTACTATTTCAAAAGTAATCGGCAAGATTTTTATTTTCAACATATTCGTCGGTTACTATTTCAAAAGTAATCGGCAAGACTTTATTTTCAGCACATTCATTGGTTACTTTTTTAAAAGTAATTGGTAAGATTTTTATTTCCAACATATTCATCGCTTACTATTTCAAAAGTAATCAGCATGATTTATTTTCAGCACATTCGTCGGTTACTATTTCAAAAGTAATCGGCAAGATTTTTATTTTTAGCATATTTGTCGGTTACTATTTTAAAAGTAATCGACAAGATTTTTATTTTCAGCGCATTTGTCGGTTACTATTTCAATAGTAATCGGCATGATTTATTTTCAGCACATTCGTCGGTTACTATCTCAAAAGTAATCGGCATGATTCATTTTCAAGACATTCGTCGGTTACTATTTCAAAAGTAATCGGCATGATCTATTTTCTGCACATTCGTCGGTTACTATTTCAAAAGTAATCGGCAAGATTTTTATTTTCAGCATATTCGTCAATGACTATTTCAAAAGTAATCGGCATGATTTATTTTCAGCATAATCGTCAGTTACTATTTCAAAGGTAATCGACATGATTTGTTTTCAACACATTCGTCGGTTACTATTTCAAAAGTAATCGGCATGATCTATTTTCTGCACATTCATTGGTTACTATTTCAAAAGTAAACGGCAAGATTTTTATTTTCAGCATGTTCGTCGGTTACTATTTCAAAAGTAATCGGCAAGATTTTTATTTTCAGCACATTCGTCGGTTACTATTTCAAAAGTAATCGGCAAGATTTTTATTTTCAGCACATTCGTCGGTTACTATTTCAAAAGTAATCGGCAAGATTTTTATTTTCAGCATATTTGTCGGTTACTATTTCAAAAGTAATTGGCAAGATTTTTATTTTTAGCATATTTGTCTGTTACTATTTTAGAAGTAATCGGCAAGACTTTATTTTCAGCACATTCGTCGGTTACTATTTCAAAGCTAATCGGCAAGATTTATTTTCAGCACATTCGTCGGTTACTATTTCAAAAGTAATCGGCAAGATTTTTATTTTTAGCATATTTGTCTGTTACTATTTTAAAAGTAATCGGCAAGATTTTTATTTTCAGCATATTTATCGGTTACTATTTTAAAAGTAATCGGCAAGACTTTATTTTCAGCACATTCGTCGGTTACTATTTCAAAAGTAATCGGGAAGATTTTTATTTTCAGCATGTTCGTCGCTTACTATTTCAAAAGTAATCGGAAAGATTTTTATTTTTAGCATATTTGTCGGTTACTATTTTAAAAGTAATCGGCAAGACTTTATTTTCAGCACATTCGTCGGTTACTATTTCAAAAGTAATCGGCAAGATTTTTATTTTCAACATATTCGTCGGTTACTATTTCAAAAGTAATCGGCAAGACTTTATTTTCAGCACATTCATTGGTTACTTTTTTAAAAGTAATTGGTAAGATTTTTATTTCCAACATATTCATCGCTTACTATTTCAAAAGTAATCAGCATGATTTATTTTCAGCACATTCGTCGGTTACTATTTCAAAAGTAATCGGCAAGATTTTTATTTTTAGCATATTTGTCGGTTACTATTTTAAAAGTAATCGACAAGATTTTTATTTTCAGCGCATTTGTCGGTTACTATTTCAATAGTAATCGGCATGATTTATTTTCAGCACATTCGTCGGTTACTATCTCAAAAGTAATCGGCATGATTCATTTTCAAGACATTCGTCGGTTACTATTTCAAAAGTAATCGGCATGATCTATTTTCTGCACATTCGTCGGTTACTATTTCAAAAGTAATCGGCAAGATTTTTATTTTCAGCATATTCGTCAATGACTATTTCAAAAGTAATCGGCATGATTTATTTTCAGCATAATCGTCAGTTACTATTTCAAAGGTAATCGACATGATTTGTTTTCAACACATTCGTCGGTTACTATTTCAAAAGTAATCGGCATGATCTATTTTCTGCACATTCATTGGTTACTATTTCAAAAGTAAACGGCAAGATTTTTATTTTCAGCATGTTCGTCGGTTACTATTTCAAAAGTAATCGGCAAGATTTTTATTTTCAGCACATTCGTCGGTTACTATTTCAAAAGTAATCTGCAAGATTTTTATTTTCAGCACATTCGTCGGTTACTATTTCAAAAGTAATCGGCAAGATTTTTATTTTCAGCATATTTGTCGGTTACTATTTCAAAAGTAATTGGCAAGATTTTTATTTTTAGCATATTTGTCTGTTACTATTTTAGAAGTAATCGGCAAGACTTTATTTTCAGCACATTCGTCGGTTACTATTTCAAAGCTAATCGGCAAGATTTATTTTCAGCACATTCGTCGGTTACTATTTCAAAAGTAATCGGCAAGATTTTTATTTTTAGCATATTTGTCTGTTACTATTTTAAAAGTAATCGGCAAGATTTTTATTTTCAGCATATTTATCGGTTACTATTTTAAAAGTAATCGGCAAGACTTTATTTTCAGCACATTCGTCGGTTACTATTTCAAAAGTAATCGGCAAGATTTTTATTTTCAACATATTCGTCGGTTACTATTTCAAAAGTAATCAGCAAGACTTTATTTTCAGCACATTCATTGGTTACTTTTTTAAAAGTAATTGGTAAGATTTTTATTTCCAACATATTCATCGCTTACTATTTCAAAAGTAATCAGCATGATTTATTTTTAGCACATTCGTCGGTTACTATTTCAAAAGTAATCGGCAAGACTTTATTTTCAGCACATTCGTCGGTTACTATTTCAAAAGTAATCGGGAAGATTTTTATTTTCAGCATGTTCGTCGGTTACTATTTCAAAAGTAATCGGGAAGATTTTTATTTTCAGCATGTTCGTCGGTTACTATTTCAAAAGTAATCGGCAAGATTTTTATTTTCAGCATATTTGTCGGTTACTATTTTAAAAGTAATCGACAAGATTTTTATTTTCAGCACATTTGTCGGTTACTATTTCAATAGTAATCGGCATGATTCATTTTCAGCACATTTGTCGGTTACTATTTCAAAAGTAATCGGCATGATCTATTTTCTGCACATTCGTCGGTTACTATTTCAAAAGTAATCGGCAAGATTTTTATTTTCAGCATGTTCGTCGGTTACTATTTCAAACGTAATCGGCAAGATTTTTATTTTCAGCATATTCGTCAATGACTATTTCAAAAGTAATCGGCATGATTTATTTTCAGCATATTCGTCGGTTACTATTTCAAAGGTAATCGACATGATTTATTTTCAACACATTCGTCGGTTACTATTTCAAAAGTAATCGGCATGATCTATTTTCTGCACATTCGTCGGTTACTATTTCAAAAGTAAACGGCAAGATTTTTATTTTCAGCATGTTCGTCGGTTACTATTTCAAAAGCAATCGGCAAGATTTTTATTTTCAGCACATTCGTCGGTTACTATTTCAAAAGTAATCGGCAAGATTTTTATTTTCAGCATATTTATCGGTTACTATTTCAAAAGTAATCGGCAAGATTTTTATTTTTAGCATATTTTTCTGTTACTATTTTAGATGTAATCGGCAAGACTTTATTTTCAGCACATTCGTCGGTTACTATTTCAAAGCAAATCGGCAACATTTATTTTCAGCACATTCGTCGGTTACTATTTCAAAAGTAATCGGCAAGACTTTATTTTCAGCACATTCATTGGTTACTTTTTTAAAAGTAATTGGTAAGATTTTTATTTCCAACATATTCATCGCTTACTATTTCAAAAGTAATCAGCATGATTTATTTTCAGCACATTCGTCGGTTACTATTTCAAAAGTAATCGGCAAGATTTTTATTTTTAGCATATTTGTCGGTTACTATTTTAAAAGTAATCGACAAGATTTTTATTTTCAGCGCATTTGTCGGTTACTATTTCAATAGTAATCGGCATGATTTATTTTCAGCACATTCATCGGTTACTATCTCAAAAGTAATCGGCATGATTCATTTTCAAGACATTCGTCGGTTACTATTTCAAAAGTAATCGGCATGATCTATTTTCTGCACATTCGTCGGTTACTATTTCAAAAGTAATCGGCAAGATTTTTATTTTCAGCATATTCGTCAATGACTATTTCAAAAGTAATCGGCATGATTTATTTTCAGCATAATCGTCAGTTACTATTTCAAAGGTAATCGACATGATTTGTTTTCAACACATTCGTCGGTTACTATTTCAAAAGTAATCGGCATGATCTATTTTCTGCACATTCATTGGTTACTATTTCAAAAGTAAACGGCAAGATTTTTATTTTCAGCATGTTCGTCGGTTACTATTTCAAAAGTAATCGGCAAGATTTTTATTTTCAGCACATTCGTCGGTTACTATTTCAAAAGTAATCGGCAAGATTTTTATTTTCAGCACATTCGTCGGTTACTATTTCAAAAGTAATCGGCAAGATTTTTATTTTCAGCATATTTGTCGGTTACTATTTCAAAAGTAATTGGCAAGATTTTTATTTTTAGCATATTTGTCTGTTACTATTTTAGAAGTAATCGGCAAGACTTTATTTTCAGCACATTCGTCGGTTACTATTTCAAAGCTAATCGGCAAGATTTATTTTCAGCACATTCGTCGGTTACTATTTCAAAAGTAATCGGCAAGATTTTTATTTTTAGCATATTTGTCTGTTACTATTTTAAAAGTAATCGGCAAGATTTTTATTTTCAGCATATTTATCGGTTACTATTTTAAAAGTAATCGGCAAGACTTTATTTTCAGCACATTCGTCGGTTACTATTTCAAAAGTAATCGGCAAGATTTTTATTTTCAACATATTCGTCGGTTACTATTTCAAAAGTAATCAGCAAGACTTTATTTTCAGCACATTCATTGGTTACTTTTTTAAAAGTAATTGGTAAGATTTTTATTTCCAACATATTCATCGCTTACTATTTCAAAAGTAATCAGCATGATTTATTTTTAGCACATTCGTCGGTTACTATTTCAAAAGTAATCGGCAAGACTTTATTTTCAGCACATTCGTCGGTTACTATTTCAAAAGTAATCGGGAAGATTTTTATTTTCAGCATGTTCGTCGGTTACTATTTCAAAAGTAATCGGGAAGATTTTTATTTTCAGCATGTTCGTCGGTTACTATTTCAAAAGTAATCGGCAAGATTTTTATTTTCAGCATATTTGTCGGTTACTATTTTAAAAGTAATCGACAAGATTTTTATTTTCAGCACATTTGTCGGTTACTATTTCAATAGTAATCGGCATGATTCATTTTCAGCACATTTGTCGGTTACTATTTCAAAAGTAATCGGCATGATCTATTTTCTGCACATTCGTCGGTTACTATTTCAAAAGTAATCGGCAAGATTTTTATTTTCAGCATGTTCGTCGGTTACTATTTCAAACGTAATCGGCAAGATTTTTATTTTCAGCATATTCGTCAATGACTATTTCAAAAGTAATCGGCATGATTTATTTTCAGCATATTCGTCGGTTACTATTTCAAAGGTAATCGACATGATTTATTTTCAACACATTCGTCGGTTACTATTTCAAAAGTAATCGGCATGATCTATTTTCTGCACATTCGTCGGTTACTATTTCAAAAGTAAACGGCAAGATTTTTATTTTCAGCATGTTCGTCGGTTACTATTTCAAAAGCAATCGGCAAGATTTTTATTTTCAGCACATTCGTCGGTTACTATTTCAAAAGTAATCGGCAAGATTTTTATTTTCAGCATATTTATCGGTTACTATTTCAAAAGTAATCGGCAAGATTTTTATTTTTAGCATATTTGTCTGTTACTATTTTAGATGTAATCGGCAAGACTTTATTTTCAGCACATTCGTCGGTTACTATTTCAAAGCAAATCGGCAACATTTATTTTCAGCACATTCGTCGGTTACTATTTCAAAAGTAATCGGCAAGACTTTATTTTCAGCACATTCATTGGTTACTTTTTTAAAAGTAATTGGTAAGATTTTTATTTCCAACATATTCATCGCTTACTATTTCAAAAGTAATCAGCATGATTTATTTTCAGCACATTCGTCGGTTACTATTTCAAAAGTAATCGGCAAGATTTTTATTTTTAGCATATTTGTCGGTTACTATTTTAAAAGTAATCGACAAGATTTTTATTTTCAGCGCATTTGTCGGTTACTATTTCAATAGTAATCGGCATGATTTATTTTCAGCACATTCGTCGGTTACTATCTCGAAAGTAATCGGCATGATTCATTTTCAAGACATTCGTCGGTTACTATTTCAAAAGTAATCGGCAAGATTTTTATTTTTAGCATATTTGTCTGTTACTATTTTAAAAGTAATCGGCAAGACTTTATTTTCAGCACATTCGTCGGTTACTATTTCAAAAGTAATCGGCAAGACATTATTTTCAGCACATTCGTCGGTTACTATTTCAAAAGTAATCGGCAAGACTTTATTTTCAGCACATTCGTCGCTTACTATTTCAAAAGTAATCAGCATGATTTATTTTTAGCACATTCGTCGGTTACTATTTCAAAAGTAATCGGCAAGACTTTATTTTCAGCACATTCGTCGGTTACTATTTCAAAAGTAATCGGGAAGATTTTTATTTTCAGCATGTTCGTCGGTTACTATTTCAAAAGTAATCGGGAAGATTTTTATTTTCAGCATGTTCGTCGGTTACTATTTCAAAAGTAATCGGCAAGATTTTTATTTTCAGCATATTTGTCGGTTACTATTTTAAAAGTAATCGACAAGATTTTTATTTTCAGCACATTTGTCGGTTACTATTTCAATAGTAATCGGCATGATTCATTTTCAGCACATTTGTCGGTTACTATTTCAAAAGTAATCGGCATGATCTATTTTCTGCACATTCGTCGGTTACTATTTCAAAAGTAATCGGCAAGATTTTTATTTTCAGCATGTTCGTCGGTTACTATTTCAAACGTAATCGGCAAGATTTTTATTTTCAGCATATTCGTCAATGACTATTTCAAAAGTAATCGGCATGATTTATTTTCAGCATATTCGTCGGTTACTATTTCAAAGGTAATCGACATGATTTATTTTCAACACATTCGTCGGTTACTATTTCAAAAGTAATCGGCATGATCTATTTTCTGCACATTCGTCGGTTACTATTTCAAAAGTAATCGGCAAGATTTTTATTTTCAGCACATTCGTCGGTTACTATTTCAAAAGTAATCGGCAAGATTTTTATTTTCAGCATATTTATCGGTTACTATTTCAAAAGTAATCGGCAAGATTTTTATTTTTAGCATATTTGTCTGTTACTATTTTAGATGTAATCGGCAAGACTTTATTTTCAGCACATTCGTCGGTTACTATTTCAAAGCAAATCGGCAACATTTATTTTCAGCACATTCGTCGGTTACTATTTCAAAAGTAATCGGCAAGACTTTATTTTCAGCACATTCATTGGTTACTTTTTTAAAAGTAATTGGTAAGATTTTTATTTCCAACATATTCATCGCTTACTATTTCAAAAGTAATCAGCATGATTTATTTTCAGCACATTCGTCGGTTACTATTTCAAAAGTAATCGGCAAGATTTTTATTTTTAGCATATTTGTCGGTTACTATTTTAAAAGTAATCGACAAGATTTTTATTTTCAGCGCATTTGTCGGTTACTATTTCAATAGTAATCGGCATGATTTATTTTCAGCACATTCGTCGGTTACTATCTCGAAAGTAATCGGCATGATTCATTTTCAAGACATTCGTCGGTTACTATTTCAAAAGTAATCGGCAAGATTTTTATTTTTAGCATATTTGTCTGTTACTATTTTAAAAGTAATCGGCAAGACTTTATTTTCAGCACATTCGTCGGTTACTATTTCAAAAGTAATCGGCAAGACATTATTTTCAGCACATTCGTCGGTTACTATTTCAAAAGTAATCGGGAAGATTTTTATTTTCAGCATGTTCGTCGCTTACTATTTCAAAAGTAATCGGAAAGATTTTTATTTTTAGCATATTTGTCGGTTACTATTTTAAAAGTAATCGGCAAGACTTTATTTTCAGCACATTCGTCGGTTACTATTTCAAAAGTAATCGGCAAGATTTTTATTTTCAACATATTCGTCGGTTACTATTTCAAAAGTAATCGGCAAGACTTTATTTTCAGCACATTCATTGGTTACTTTTTTAAAAGTAATTGGTAAGATTTTTATTTCCAACATATTCATCGCTTACTATTTCAAAAGTAATCAGCATGATTTATTTTCAGCACATTCGTCGGTTACTATTTCAAAAGTAATCGGCAAGATTTTTATTTTTAGCATATTTGTCGGTTACTATTTTAAAAGTAATCGACAAGATTTTTATTTTCAGCGCATTTGTCGGTTACTATTTCAATAGTAATCGGCATGATTTATTTTCAGCACATTCGTCGGTTACTATCTCAAAAGTAATCGGCATGATTCATTTTCAAGACATTCGTCGGTTACTATTTCAAAAGTAATCGGCATGATCTATTTTCTGCACATTCGTCGGTTACTATTTCAAAAGTAATCGGCAAGATTTTTATTTTCAGCATATTCGTCAATGACTATTTCAAAAGTAATCGGCATGATTTATTTTCAGCATAATCGTCAGTTACTATTTCAAAGGTAATCGACATGATTTGTTTTCAACACATTCGTCGGTTACTATTTCAAAAGTAATCGGCATGATCTATTTTCTGCACATTCATTGGTTACTATTTCAAAAGTAAACGGCAAGATTTTTATTTTCAGCATGTTCGTCGGTTACTATTTCAAAAGTAATCGGCAAGATTTTTATTTTCAACACATTCGTCGGTTACTATTTCAAAAGTAATCGGCAAGATTTTTATTTTCAGCATATTTGTCGGTTACTATTTCAAAAGTAATTGGCAAGATTTTTATTTTTAGCATATTTGTCTGTTACTATTTTAGAAGTAATCGGCAAGACTTTATTTTCAGCACATTCGTCGGTTACTATTTCAAAGCTAATCGGCAAGATTTATTTTCAGCACATTCGTCGGTTACTATTTCAAAAGTAATCGGCAAGATTTTTATTTTTAGCATATTTGTCTGTTACTATTTTAAAAGTAATCGGCAAGATTTTTATTTTCAGCATATTTATCGGTTACTATTTTAAAAGTAATCGGCAAGACTTTATTTTCAGCACATTCGTCGGTTACTATTTCAAAAGTAATCGGCAAGATTTTTATTTTCAACATATTCGTCGGTTACTATTTCAAAAGTAATCAGCAAGACTTTATTTTCAGCACATTCATTGGTTACTTTTTTAAAAGTAATTGGTAAGATTTTTATTTCCAACATATTCATCGCTTACTATTTCAAAAGTAATCAGCATGATTTATTTTTAGCACATTCGTCGGTTACTATTTCAAAAGTAATCGGCAAGATTTTTATTTTCAACATATTTGTCGGTTACTATTTTAAAAGTAATCGACATGATTTTTATTTTCAACATATTCGTCGGTTCCTATTTCTATTTTCACCACATTTGTCGGTTACTATTTCAATAGTAATCGGCATGATTTATTTTCAGCACATTTGTCGGTTACTATTTCAAAAGTAATCGGCATGATTCATTTTCAGCACATTCGTCGGTTACTATTTCAAAAGTAATCGGCATGATCTATTTTCTGCACATTCGTCGGTTACTATTTCAAAAGTAATCAGCAAGATTTTTATTTTCAGCATGTTCGTCGGTTACTATTTCAAAAGTAATCGGCAAGATTTTTATTTTCAGCATATTCGTCAAT
Source organism: Medicago lupulina (assembly GCA_958299785.1). NCBI lineage: Eukaryota > Viridiplantae > Streptophyta > Magnoliopsida > Fabales > Fabaceae > Medicago > Medicago lupulina. The sequence goes on along the minus strand of OY283139.1, from coordinate 47,776,228 downwards.
GACTATTTCAAAAGTAATCGGCATGATTTATTTTCAGCATATTCGTCGGTTACTATTTCAAAGGTAATCGACATGATTTATTTTCAACACATTCGTCGGTTACTATTTCAAAAGTAATCGGCATGATTCATTTTCAGCACATTCGTCGGTTACTATTTCAAAAGTAATCGGCATGATCTATTTTCAGCACATTCGTCGGTTACTATTTCAAAAGTAATCGGCAAGACTTTATTTTCAGCACATTCGTCGGTTACTATTTCAAAAGTAATCGGGAAGATTTTTATTTTCAGCATGTTCGTCGCTTACTATTTCAAAAGTAATCGGAAAGATTTTTATTTTTAGCATATTTGTCGGTTACTATTTTAAAAGTAATCGGCAAGACTTTATTTTCAATACATTCGTCGGTTACTATTTCAAAAGTAATCGGCAAGATTTTTATTTTCAACATATTCGTCGGTTACTATTTCAAAAGTAATCGGCACGACTTTATTTTCAGCACATTCATTGGTTACTTTTTTAAAAGTAATTGGTAAGATTTTTATTTCCAACATATTCATCGCTTACTATTTCAAAAGTAATCAGCATGATTTATTTTCAGCACATTCGTCGGTTACTATTTCAAAAGTAATCGGCAAGATTTTTATTTTTAGCATATTTGTCGGTTACTATTTCAATAGTAATCGGCATGATTTATTTTCAGCACATTCGTCGGTTACTATCTCAAAAGTAATCGGCATGATTCATTTTCAAGACATTCGTCGGTTACTATTTCAAAAGTAATCGGCATGATCTATTTTCTGCACATTCGTCGGTTAATATTTCAAAAGTAATCGGCAAGATTTTTATTTTCAGCATATTCGTCAATGACTATTTCAAAAGTAATCGGCATGATTTATTTTCAGCATATTCGTCAGTTACTATTTCAAAGGTAATCGACATGATTTGTTTTCAACACATTCGTCGGTTACTATTTCAAAAGTAATCGGCATGATCTATTTTCTGCACATTCATCGGTTACTATTTCAAAAGTAAACAGCAAGATTTTTATTTTCAGCATGTTCGTCGGTTACTATTTCAAAAGTAATCGGCAAGATTTTTATTTTCAGCACATTCGTCGGTTACTATTTCAAAAGTAATCGGCAAGATTTTTATTTTCAGCATATTTGTCGGTTACTATTTCAAAAGTAATCGGCAAGATTTTTATTTTTAGCATATTTGTCTGTTACTATTTTAGAAGTAATCGGCAAGACTTTATTTTCAGCACATTCGTCGGTTACTATTTCAAAGCTAATCGGCAAGATTTATTTTCAGCACATTCGTCGGTTACTATTTCAAAAGTAATCGGCAAGATTTTTATTTTTAGCATATTTGTCTGTTACTATTTTAAAAGTAATCGGCAAGATTTTTATTTTCAGCATATTTGTCGGTTACTATTTTAAAAGTAATCGGCAAGACTTTATTTTCAGCACATTCGTCGGTTACTATTTCAAAAGTAATCGGCAAGATTTTTATTTTCAACATATTCGTCGGTTACTATTTCAAAAGTAATCGGCAAGACTATATTTTCAGCACATTCATTGGTTACTCTTTTAAAAGTAATTGGTAAGATTTTTATTTCCAACATATTCATCGCTTACTATTTCAAAAGTAATCAGCATGATTTATTTTCAGCACATTCGTCAGTTACTATTTCAAAAGTAATCGGCATGATCTATTTTCAGCACATTCGTCGGTTACTATTTCAAAAGTAATCGGCAAGACTTTATTTTCAGCACATTCGTGGGTTACTATTTCAAAAGTAATCGACATGATTTTTATTTTCAACATATTCGTCGGTTCCTATTTCTATTTTCACCACATTTCTCGGTTACTATTTCAATAGTAATCGGCATGATTTATTTTCAGCACATTTGTCGGTTACTATTTCAAAAGTAATCGGCATGATTCATTTTCAGCACATTCGTCGGTTACTATTTCAAAAGTAATCGGCATGATCTATTTTCAGCACATTCGTCGGTTACTATTTCAAAAGTAATCGGCAAGACTTTATTTTCAGCACATTCGTCGGTTACTATTTCAAAAGTAATCGGGAAGATTTTTATTTTCAGCATGTTCGTCGCTTACTATTTCAAAAGTAATCGGAAAGATTTTTATTTTTAGCATATTTGTCGGTTACTATTTTAAAAGTAATCGGCAAGACTTTATTTTCAATACATTCGTCGGTTACTATTTCAAAAGTAATCGGCAAGATTTTTATTTTCAACATATTCGTCGGTTACTATTTCAAAAGTAATCGGCAAGACTTTATTTTCAGCACATTCATTGGTTACTTTTTTAAAAGTAATTGGTAAGATTTTTATTTCCAACATATTCATCGCTTACTATTTCAAAAGTAATCAGCATGATTTATTTTCAGCACATTCGTCGGTTACTATTTCAAAAGTAATCGGCAAGATTTTTATTTTTAGCATATTTGTCGGTTACTATTTCAATAGTAATCGGCATGATTTATTTTCAGCACATTCGTCGGTTACTATCTCAAAAGTAATCGGCATGATTCATTTTCAAGACATTCGTCGGTTACTATTTCAAAAGTAATCGGCATGATCTATTTTCTGCACATTCGTCGGTTACTATTTCAAAAGTAATCGGCAAGATTTTTATTTTCAGCATATTCGTCAATGACTATTTCAAAAGTAATCGGCATGATTTATTTTCAGCATATTCGTCAGTTACTATTTCAAAGGTAATCGACATGATTTGTTTTCAACACATTCGTCGGTTACTATTTCAAAAGTAATCGGCATGATCTATTTTCTGCACATTCATCGGTTACTATTTCAAAAGTAAACGGCAAGATTTTTATTTTCAGCATGTTCGTCGGTTACTATTTCAAAAGTAATCGGCAAGATTTTTATTTTCAGCACATTCGTCGGTTACTATTTCAAAAGTAATCGGCAAGATTTTTATTTTCAGCATATTTGTCGGTTACTATTTCAAAAGTAATCGGCAAGATTTTTATTTTTAGCATATTTGTCTGTTACTATTTTAGAAGTAATCGGCAAGACTTTATTTTCAACACATTCGTCGGTTACTATTTCAAAAGTAATCGGCAAGATTTTTATTTTCAACATATTCGTCGGTTACTATTTCAAAAGTAATCGGCAAGACTTTATTTTCAGCACATTCATTGGTTACTTTTTTAAAAGTAATTGGTAAGATTTTTATTTCCAACATATTCATCGCTTACTATTTCAAAAGTAATCAGCATGATTTATTTTCAGCACATTCGTCGGTTACTATTTCAAAAGTAATCGGCAAGATTTTTATTTTTAGCATATTTGTCGGTTACTATTTCAATAGTAATCGGCATGATTTATTTTCAGCACATTCGTCGGTTACTATCTCAAAAGTAATCGGCATGATTCATTTTCAAGACATTCGTCGGTTACTATTTCAAAAGTAATCGGCATGATCTATTTTCTGCACATTCGTCGGTTACTATTTCAAAAGTAATCGGCAAGATTTTTATTTTCAGCATATTCGTCAATGACTATTTCAAAAGTAATCGGCATGATTTATTTTCAGCATATTCGTCAGTTACTATTTCAAAGGTAATCGACATGATTTGTTTTCAACACATTCGTCGGTTACTATTTCAAAAGTAATCGGCATGATCTATTTTCTGCACATTCATCGGTTACTATTTCAAAAGTAAACGGCAAGATTTTTATTTTCAGCATGTTCGTCGGTTACTATTTCAAAAGTAATCGGCAAGATTTTTATTTTCAGCACATTCGTCGGTTACTATTTCAAAAGTAATCGGCAAGATTTTTATTTTCAGCATATTTGTCGGTTACTATTTCAAAAGTAATCGGCAAGATTTTTATTTTTAGCATATTTGTCTGTTACTATTTTAGAAGTAATCGGCAAGACTTTATTTTCAACACATTCGTCGGTTACTATTTCAAAAGTAATCGGCAAGATTTTTATTTTCAACATATTCGTCGGTTACTATTTCAAAAGTAATCGGCAAGACTTTATTTTCAGCACATTCATTGGTTACTTTTTTAAAAGTAATTGGTAAGATTTTTATTTCCAACATATTCATCGCTTACTATTTCAAAAGTAATCAGCATGATTTATTTTCAGCACATTCGTCGGTTACTATTTCAAAAGTAATCGGCAAGATTTTTATTTTTAGCATATTTGTCGGTTACTATTTCAATAGTAATCGGCATGATTTATTTTCAGCACATTCGTCGGTTACTATCTCAAAAGTAATCGGCATGATTCATTTTCAAGACATTCGTCGGTTACTATTTCAAAAGTAATCGGCATGATCTATTTTCTGCACATTCGTCGGTTACTATTTCAAAAGTAATCGGCAAGATTTTTATTTTCAGCATATTCGTCAATGACTATTTCAAAAGTAATCGGCATGATTTATTTTCAGCATATTCGTCAGTTACTATTTCAAAGGTAATCGACATGATTTGTTTTCAACACATTCGTCGGTTACTATTTCAAAAGTAATCGGCATGATCTATTTTCTGCACATTCATCGGTTACTATTTCAAAAGTAAACGGCAAGATTTTTATTTTCAGCATGTTCGTCGGTTACTATTTCAAAAGTAATCGGCAAGATTTTTATTTTCAGCACATTCGTCGGTTACTATTTCAAAAGTAATCGGCAAGATTTTTATTTTCAGCATATTTGTCGGTTACTATTTCAAAAGTAATCGGCAAGATTTTTATTTTTAGCATATTTGTCTGTTACTATTTTAGAAGTAATCGGCAAGACTTTATTTTCAGCACATTCGTCGGTTACTATTTCAAAGCTAATCGGCAAGATTTATTTTCAGCACATTCGTCGGTTACTATTTCAAAAGTAATCGGCAAGATTTTTATTTTTAGCATATTTGTCTGTTACTATTTTAAAAGTAATCGGCAAGATTTTTATTTTCAGCATATTTGTCGGTTACTATTTTAAAAGTAATCGGCAAGACTTTATTTTCAGCACATTCGTCGGTTACTATTTCAAAAGTAATCGGCAAGATTTTTATTTTCAACATATTCGTCGGTTACTATTTCAAAAGTAATCGGCAAGACTTTATTTTCAGCACATTCATTGGTTACTCTTTTAAAAGTAATTGGTAAGATTTTTATTTCCAACATATTCATCGCTTACTATTTCAAAAGTAATCAGCATGATTTATTTTCAGTACATTCGTCGGTTACTATTTCAAAAGTAATCGGCATGATCTATTTTCAGCACATTCGTGGGTTACTATTTCAAAAGTAATCGGCAAGACTTTATTTTCAGCACATTCGTCGGTTACTATTTCAAAAGTAATCGACATGATTTTTATTTTCAACATATTCGTCGGTTCCTATTTCTATTTTCACCACATTTCTCGGTTACTATTTCAATAGTAATCGGCATGATTTATTTTCAGCACATTTATCGGTTACTATTTCAAAAGTAATCGGCATGATTCATTTTCAGCACATTCGTCGGTTACTATTTCAAAAGTAATCGGCATGATCTATTTTCAGCACATTCGTCGGTTACTATTTCAAAAGTAATCGGCAAGACTTTATTTTCAGCACATTCGTCGGTTACTATTTCAAAAGTAATCGGGAAGATTTTTATTTTCAGCATGTTCGTCGCTTACTATTTCAAAAGTAATCGGAAAGATTTTTATTTTTAGCATATTTGTCGGTTACTATTTTAAAAGTAATCGGCAAGACTTTATTTTCAATACATTCGTCGGTTACTATTTCAAAAGTAATCGGCAAGATTTTTATTTTCAACATATTCGTCGGTTACTATTTCAAAAGTAATCGGCAAGACTTTATTTTCAGCACATTCATTGGTTACTTTTTTAAAAGTAATTGGTAAGATTTTTATTTCCAACATATTCATCGCTTACTATTTCAAAAGTAATCAGCATGATTTATTTTCAGCACATTCGTCGGTTACTATTTCAAAAGTAATCGGCAAGATTTTTATTTTTAGCATATTTGTCGGTTACTATTTCAATAGTAATCGGCATGATTTATTTTCAGCACATTCGTCGGTTACTATCTCAAAAGTAATCGGCATGATTCATTTTCAAGACATTCGTCGGTTACTATTTCAAAAGTAATCGGCATGATCTATTTTCTGCACATTCGTCGGTTACTATTTCAAAAGTAATCGGCAAGATTTTTATTTTCAGCATATTCGTCAATGACTATTTCAAAAGTAATCGGCATGATTTATTTTCAGCATATTCGTCAGTTACTATTTCAAAGGTAATCGACATGATTTGTTTTCAACACATTCGTCGGTTACTATTTCAAAAGTAATCGGCATGATCTATTTTCTGCACATTCATCGGTTACTATTTCAAAAGTAAACGGCAAGATTTTTATTTTCAGCATGTTCGTCGGTTACTATTTCAAAAGTAATCGGCAAGATTTTTATTTTCAGCACATTCGTCGGTTACTATTTCAAAAGTAATCGGCAAGATTTTTATTTTCAGCATATTTGTCGGTTACTATTTCAAAAGTAATCGGCAAGATTTTTATTTTTAGCATATTTGTCTGTTACTATTTTAGAAGTAATCGGCAAGACTTTATTTTCAGCACATTCGTCGGTTACTATTTCAAAAGTAATCGGCAAGATTTTTATTTTCAACATATTCGTCGGTTACTATTTCAAAAGTAATCGGCAAGACTTTATTTTCAGCACATTCATTGGTTACTTTTTTAAAAGTAATTGGTAAGATTTTTATTTCCAACATATTCATCGCTTACTATTTCAAAAGTAATCAGCATGATTTATTTTCAGCACATTCGTCGGTTACTATTTCAAAAGTAATCGGCAAGATTTTTATTTTTAGCATATTTGTCGGTTACTATTTCAATAGTAATCGGCATGATTTATTTTCAGCACATTCGTCGGTTACTATCTCAAAAGTAATCGGCATGATTCATTTTCAAGACATTCGTCGGTTACTATTTCAAAAGTAATCGGCATGATCTATTTTCTGCACATTCGTCGGTTACTATTTCAAAAGTAATCGGCAAGATTTTTATTTTCAGCATATTCGTCAATGACTATTTCAAAAGTAATCGGCATGATTTATTTTCAGCATATTCGTCAGTTACTATTTCAAAGGTAATCGACATGATTTGTTTTCAACACATTCGTCGGTTACTATTTCAAAAGTAATCGGCATGATCTATTTTCTGCACATTCATCGGTTACTATTTCAAAAGTAAACGGCAAGATTTTTATTTTCAGCATGTTCGTCGGTTACTATTTCAAAAGTAATCGGCAAGATTTTTATTTTCAGCACATTCGTCGGTTACTATTTCAAAAGTAATCGGCAAGATTTTTATTTTCAGCATATTTGTCGGTTACTATTTCAAAAGTAATCGGCAAGATTTTTATTTTTAGCATATTTGTCTGTTACTATTTTAGAAGTAATCGGCAAGACTTTATTTTCAGCACATTCGTCGGTTACTATTTCAAAGCTAATCGGCAAGATTTATTTTCAGCACATTCGTCGGTTACTATTTCAAAAGTAATCGGCAAGATTTTTATTTTCAACATATTCGTCGGTTACTATTTCAAAAGTAATCGGCAAGACTTTATTTTCAGCACATTCATTGGTTACTTTTTTAAAAGTAATTGGTAAGATTTTTATTTCCAACATATTCATCGCTTACTATTTCAAAAGTAATCAGCATGATTTATTTTCAGCACATTCGTCGGTTACTATTTCAAAAGTAATCGGCAAGATTTTTATTTTCAGCATATTTGTCGGTTACTATTTTAAAAGTAATCGACATGATTTTTATTTTCAACATATTCGTCGGTTCCTATTTCTATTTTCACCACATTTGTCGGTTACTATTTCAATAGTAATCGGCATGATTTATTTTCAGCACATTTGTCGGTTACTATTTCAAAAGTAATCGGCATGATTCATTTTCAGCACATTCGTCGGTTACTATTTCAAAAGTAATCGGCATGATCTATTTTCTGCACATTCGTCGGTTACTATTTCAAAAGTAATCAGCAAGATTTTTATTTTCAGCATGTTCGTCGGTTACTATTTCAAAAGTAATCGGCAAGATTTTTATTTTCAGCATATTCGTCAATGACTATTTCAAAAGTAATCGGCAAGACTTTATTTTCAGCACATTCATTGGTTACTCTTTTAAAAGTAATTGGTAAGATTTTTATTTCCAACATATTCATCGCTTACTATTTCAAAAGTAATCAGCATGATTTATTTTCAGCACATTCGTCGGTTACTATTTCAAAAGTAATCGGCATGATCTATTTTCAGCACATTCGTCGGTTACTATTTCAAAAGTAATCGGCAAGACTTTATTTTCAGCACATTCGTCGGTTACTATTTCAAAAGTAATCGACATGATTTTTATTTTCAACATATTCGTCGGTTCCTATTTCTATTTTCACCACATTTCTCGGTTACTATTTCAATAGTAATCGGCATGATTTATTTTCAGCACATTTGTCGGTTACTATTTCAAAAGTAATCGGCATGATTCATTTTCAGCACATTCGTCGGTTACTATTTCAAAAGTAATCGGCATGATCTATTTTCAGCACATTCGTCGGTTACTATTTCAAAAGTAATCGGCAAGACTTTATTTTCAGCACATTCGTCGGTTACTATTTCAAAACTAATCGGGAAGATTTTTATTTTCAGCATGTTCGTCGCTTACTATTTCAAAAGTAATCGGAAAGATTTTTATTTTTAGCATATTTGTCGGTTACTATTTTAAAAGTAATCGGCAAGACTTTATTTTCAATACATTCGTCGGTTACTATTTCAAAAGTAATCGGCAAGATTTTTATTTTCAACATATTCGTCGGTTACTATTTCAAAAGTAATCGGCAAGACTTTATTTTCAGCACATTCATTGGTTACTTTTTTAAAAGTAATTGGTAAGATTTTTATTTCCAACATATTCATCGCTTACTATTTCAAAAGTAATCAGCATGATTTATTTTCAGCACATTCGTCGGTTACTATTTCAAAAGTAATCGGCAAGATTTTTATTTTTAGCATATTTGTCGGTTACTATTTCAATAGTAATCGGCATGATTTATTTTCAGCACATTCGTCGGTTACTATCTCAAAAGTAATCGGCATGATTCATTTTCAAGACATTCGTCGGTTACTATTTCAAAAGTAATCGGCATGATCTATTTTCTGCACATTCGTCGGTTACTATTTCAAAAGTAATCGGCAAGATTTTTATTTTCAGCATATTCGTCAATGACTATTTCAAAAGTAATCGGCATGATTTATTTTCAGCATATTCGTCAGTTACTATTTCAAAGGTAATCGACATGATTTGTTTTCAACACATTCGTCGGTTACTATTTCAAAAGTAATCGGCATGATCTATTTTCTGCACATTCATCGGTTACTATTTCAAAAGTAAACGGCAAGATTTTTATTTTCAGCATGTTCGTCGGTTACTATTTCAAAAGTAATCGGCAAGATTTTTATTTTCAGCACATTCGTCGGTTACTATTTCAAAAGTAATCGGCAAGATTTTTATTTTCAGCATATTTGTCGGTTACTATTTCAAAAGTAATCGGCAAGATTTTTATTTTTAGCATATTTGTCTGTTACTATTTTAGAAGTAATCGGCAAGACTTTATTTTCAGCACATTCGTCGGTTACTATTTCAAAGCTAATCGGCAAGATTTATTTTCAGCACATTCGTCGGTTACTATTTCAAAAGTAATCGGCAAGATTTTTATTTTTAGCATATTTGTCTGTTACTATTTTAAAAGTAATCGGCAAGATTTTTATTTTCAGCATATTTGTCGGTTACTATTTTAAAAGTAATCGGCAAGACTTTATTTTCAGCACATTCGTCGGTTACTATTTCAAAAGTAATCGGCAAGATTTTTATTTTCAACATATTCGTCGGTTACTATTTCAAAAGTAATCGGCAAGACTTTATTTTCAGCACATTCATTGGTTACTTTTTTAAAAGTAATTGGTAAGATTTTTATTTCCAACATATTCATCGCTTACTATTTCAAAAGTAATCAGCATGATTTATTTTCAGCACATTCGTCGGTTACTATTTCAAAAGTAATCGGGAAGATTTTTATTTTCAGCATATTTGTCGGTTAATATTTTAAAAGTAATCGACATGATTTTTATTTTCAACATATTCGTCGGTTCCTATTTCTATTTTCACCACATTTGTCGGTTACTATTTCAATAGTAATCGGCATGATTTATTTTCAGCACATTTGTCGGTTACTATTTCAAAAGTAATCGGCATGATTCATTTTCAGCACATTCGTCGGTTACTATTTCAAAAGTAATCGGCATGATCTATTTTCTGCACATTCGTCGGTTACTATTTCAAAAGTAATCAGCAAGATTTTTATTTTCAGCATGTTCGTCGGTTACTATTTCAAAAGTAATCGGCAAGATTTTTATTTTCAGCATATTCGTCAATGACTATTTCAAAAGTAATCGGCAAGACTTTATTTTCAGCACATTCATTGGTTACTCTTTTAAAAGTAATTGGTAAGATTTTTATTTCCAACATATTCATCGCTTACTATTTCAAAAGTAATCAGCATGATTTATTTTCAGCACATTCGTCGGTTACTATTTCAAAAGTAATCGGCATGATCTATTTTCAGCACATTCGTCGGTTACTATTTCAAAAGTAATCGGCAAGACTTTATTTTCAGCACATTCGTCGGTTACTATTTCAAAAGTAATCGACATGATTTTTATTTTCAACATATTCGTCGGTTCCTATTTCTATTTTCACCACATTTCTCGGTTACTATTTCAATAGTAATCGGCATGATTTATTTTCAGCACATTTGTCGGTTACTATTTCAAAAGTAATCGGCATGATTCATTTTCAGCACATTCGTCGGTTACTATTTCAAAAGTAATCGGCATGATCTATTTTCAGCACATTCGTCGGTTACTATTTCAAAAGTAATCGGCAAGACTTTATTTTCAGCACATTCGTCGGTTACTATTTCAAAACTAATCGGGAAGATTTTTATTTTCAGCATGTTCGTCGCTTACTATTTCAAAAGTAATCGGAAAGATTTTTATTTTTAGCATATTTGTCGGTTACTATTTTAAAAGTAATCGGCAAGACTTTATTTTCAATACATTCGTCGGTTACTATTTCAAAAGTAATCGGCAAGATTTTTATTTTCAACATATTCGTCGGTTACTATTTCAAAAGTAATCGGCAAGACTTTATTTTCAGCACATTCATTGGTTACTTTTTTAAAAGTAATTGGTAAGATTTTTATTTCCAACATATTCATCGCTTACTATTTCAAAAGTAATCAGCATGATTTATTTTCAGCACATTCGTCGGTTACTATTTCAAAAGTAATCGGCAAGATTTTTATTTTTAGCATATTTGTCGGTTACTATTTCAATAGTAATCGGCATGATTTATTTTCAGCACATTCGTCGGTTACTATCTCAAAAGTAATCGGCATGATTCATTTTCAAGACATTCGTCGGTTACTATTTCAAAAGTAATCGGCATGATCTATTTTCTGCACATTCGTCGGTTACTATTTCAAAAGTAATCGGCAAGATTTTTATTTTCAGCATATTCGTCAATGACTATTTCAAAAGTAATCGGCATGATTTATTTTCAGCATATTCGTCAGTTACTATTTCAAAGGTAATCGACATGATTTGTTTTCAACACATTCGTCGGTTACTATTTCAAAAGTAATCGGCATGATCTATTTTCTGCACATTCATCGGTTACTATTTCAAAAGTAAACGGCAAGATTTTTATTTTCAGCATGTTCGTCGGTTACTATTTCAAAAGTAATCGGCAAGATTTTTATTTTCAGCACATTCGTCGGTTACTATTTCAAAAGTAATCGGCAAGATTTTTATTTTCAGCATATTTGTCGGTTACTATTTCAAAAGTAATCGGCAAGATTTTTATTTTTAGCATATTTGTCTGTTACTATTTTAGAAGTAATCGGCAAGACTTTATTTTCAGCACATTCGTCGGTTACTATTTCAAAGCTAATCGGCAAGATTTATTTTCAGCACATTCGTCGGTTACTATTTCAAAAGTAATCGGCAAGATTTTTATTTTTAGCATATTTGTCTGTTACTATTTTAAAAGTAATCGGCAAGATTTTTATTTTCAGCATATTTGTCGGTTACTATTTTAAAAGTAATCGGCAAGACTTTATTTTCAGCACATTCGTCGGTTACTATTTCAAAAGTAATCGGCAAGATTTTTATTTTCAACATATTCGTCGGTTACTATTTCAAAAGTAATCGGCAAGACTTTATTTTCAGCACATTCATTGGTTACTTTTTTAAAAGTAATTGGTAAGATTTTTATTTCCAACATATTCATCGCTTACTATTTCAAAAGTAATCAGCATGATTTATTTTCAGCACATTCGTCGGTTACTATTTCAAAAGTAATCGGGAAGATTTTTATTTTCAGCATATTTGTCGGTTAATATTTTAAAAGTAATCGACATGATTTTTATTTTCAACATATTCGTCGGTTCCTATTTCTATTTTCACCACATTTGTCGGTTACTATTTCAATAGTAATCGGCATGATTTATTTTCAGCACATTTGTCGGTTACTATTTCAAAAGTAATCGGCATGATTCATTTTCAGCACATTCGTCGGTTACTATTTCAAAAGTAATCGGCATGATCTATTTTCTGCACATTCGTCGGTTACTATTTCAAAAGTAATCAGCAAGATTTTTATTTTCAGCATGTTCGTCGGTTACTATTTCAAAAGTAATCGGCAAGATTTTTATTTTCAGCATATTCGTCAATGACTATTTCAAAAGTAATCGGCATGATTTATTTTCAGCATATTCGTCGGTTACTATTTCAAAGGTAATCGACATGATTTATTTTCAACACATTCGTCGGTTACTATTTCAAAAGTAATCGGCATGATCTATTTTCTGCACATTCGTCGGTTACTATTTCAAAAGTAAACGGCAAGATTTTTATTTTCAGCATGTTCGTCGGTTACTATTTCAAAAGTAATCGGCAAGATTTTTATTTTCAGCACATTCGTCGGTTACTATTTCAAAAGTAATCGGCAAGATTTTTATTTTCAGCATATTTGTCGGTTACTATTTCAAAAGTAATCGGCAAGATTTTTATTTTTAGCATATTTGTCTGTTACTATTTTAGATGTAATCGGCAAGACTTTATTTTCAGCACATTCGTCGGTTACTATTTCAAAGCAAAGCGGCAAGATTTATTTTCAGCACATTCGTCGGTTACTATTTCAAAGCTAATCGGCAAGATTTATTTTCAGCACATTCGTCGGTTACTATTTCAAAAGTAATCGGCAAGATTTTTATTTTTAGCATATTTGTCTGTTACTATTTTAAAAGTAATCGGCAAGATTTTTATTTTCAGCATATTTGTCGGTTACTATTTTAAAAGTAATCGGCAAGACTTTATTTTCAGCACATTCGTCGGTTACTATTTCAAAAGTAATCGGCAAGATTTTTATTTTCAACATATTCGTCGGTTACTATTTCAAAAGTAATCGGCAAGACTTTATTTTCAGCACATTCATTGGTTACTTTTTTAAAAGTAATTGGTAAGATTTTTATTTCCAACATATTCATCGCTTACTATTTCAAAAGTAATCAGCATGATTTATTTTCAGCACATTCGTCGGTTACTATTTCAAAAGTAATCGGCAAGATTTTTATTTTCAGCATATTTGTCGGTTACTATTTTAAAAGTAATCGACATGATTTTTATTTTCAACATATTCGTCGGTTCCTATTTCTATTTTCACCACATTTGTCGGTTACTATTTCAATAGTAATCGGCATGATTTATTTTCAGCACATTTGTCGGTTACTATTTCAAAAGTAATCGGCATGATTCATTTTCAGCACATTCGTCGGTTACTATTTCAAAAGTAATCGGCATGATCTATTTTCTGCACATTCGTCGGTTACTATTTCAAAAGTAATCAGCAAGATTTTTATTTTCAGCATGTTCGTCGGTTACTATTTCAAAAGTAATCGGCAAGATTTTTATTTTCAGCATATTCGTCAATGACTATTTCAAAAGTAATCGGCATGATTTATTTTCAGCATATTCGTCGGTTACTATTTCAAAGGTAATCGACATGATTTATTTTCAACACATTCGTCGGTTACTATTTCAAAAGTAATCGGCATGATCTATTTTCTGCACATTCATCGGTTACTATTTCAAAAGTAAACGGCAAGATTTTTATTTTCAGCATGTTCGTCGGTTACTATTTCAAAAGTAATCGGCAAGATTTTTATTTTCAGCACATTCGTCGGTTACTATTTCAAAAGTAATCGGCAAGATTTTTATTTTCAGCATATTTGTCGGTTACTATTTCAAAAGTAATCGGCAAGATTTTTATTTTTAGCATATTTGTCTGTTACTATTTTAGAAGTAATCGGCAAGACTTTATTTTCAGCACATTCGTCGGTTACTATTTCAAAGCTAATCGGCAAGATTTATTTTCAGCACATTCGTCGGTTACTATTTCAAAAGTAATCGGCAAGATTTTTATTTTTAGCATATTTGTCTGTTACTATTTTAAAAGTAATCGGCAAGATTTTTATTTTCAGCATATTTGTCGGTTACTATTTTAAAAGTAATCGGCAAGACTTTATTTTCAGCACATTCGTCGGTTACTATTTCAAAAGTAATCGGCAAGATTTTTATTTTCAACATATTCGTCGGTTACTATTTCAAAAGTAATCGGCAAGACTTTATTTTCAGCACATTCATTGGTTACTTTTTTAAAAGTAATTGGTAAGATTTTTATTTCCAACATATTCATCGCTTACTATTTCAAAAGTAATCAGCATGATTTATTTTCAGCACATTCGTCGGTTACTATTTCAAAAGTAATCGGGAAGATTTTTATTTTCAGCATATTTGTCGGTTAATATTTTAAAAGTAATCGACATGATTTTTATTTTCAACATATTCGTCGGTTCCTATTTCTATTTTCACCACATTTGTCGGTTACTATTTCAATAGTAATCGGCATGATTTATTTTCAGCACATTTGTCGGTTACTATTTCAAAAGTAATCGGCATGATTCATTTTCAGCACATTCGTCGGTTACTATTTCAAAAGTAATCGGCATGATCTATTTTCTGCACATTCGTCGGTTACTATTTCAAAAGTAATCAGCAAGATTTTTATTTTCAGCATGTTCGTCGGTTACTATTTCAAAAGTAATCGGCAAGATTTTTATTTTCAGCATATTCGTCAATGACTATTTCAAAAGTAATCGGCATGATTTATTTTCAGCATATTCGTCGGTTACTATTTCAAAGGTAATCGACATGATTTATTTTCAACACATTCGTCGGTTACTATTTCAAAAGTAATCGGCATGATCTATTTTCTGCACATTCGTCGGTTACTATTTCAAAAGTAAACGGCAAGATTTTTATTTTCAGCATGTTCGTCGGTTACTATTTCAAAAGTAATCGGCAAGATTTTTATTTTCAGCACATTCGTCGGTTACTATTTCAAAAGTAATCGGCAAGATTTTTATTTTCAGCATATTTGTCGGTTACTATTTCAAAAGTAATCGGCAAGATTTTTATTTTTAGCATATTTGTCTGTTACTATTTTAGATGTAATCGGCAAGACTTTATTTTCAGCACATTCGTCGGTTACTATTTCAAAGCAAAGCGGCAAGATTTATTTTCAGCACATTCGTCGGTTACTATTTCAAAGCTAATCGGCAAGATTTATTTTCAGCACATTCGTCGGTTACTATTTCAAAAGTAATCGGCAAGATTTTTATTTTTAGCATATTTGTCTGTTACTATTTTAAAAGTAATCGGCAAGATTTTTATTTTCAGCATATTTGTCGGTTACTATTTTAAAAGTAATCGGCAAGACTTTATTTTCAGCACATTCGTCGGTTACTATTTCAAAAGTAATCGGCAAGATTTTTATTTTCAACATATTCGTCGGTTACTATTTCAAAAGTAATCGGCAAGACTTTATTTTCAGCACATTCATTGGTTACTTTTTTAAAAGTAATTGGTAAGATTTTTATTTCCAACATATTCATCGCTTACTATTTCAAAAGTAATCAGCATGATTTATTTTCAGCACATTCGTCGGTTACTATTTCAAAAGTAATCGGCAAGATTTTTATTTTCAGCATATTTGTCGGTTACTATTTTAAAAGTAATCGACATGATTTTTATTTTCAACATATTCGTCGGTTCCTATTTCTATTTTCACCACATTTGTCGGTTACTATTTCAATAGTAATCGGCATGATTTATTTTCAGCACATTTGTCGGTTACTATTTCAAAAGTAATCGGCATGATTCATTTTCAGCACATTCGTCGGTTACTATTTCAAAAGTAATCGGCATGATCTATTTTCTGCACATTCGTCGGTTACTATTTCAAAAGTAATCAGCAAGATTTTTATTTTCAGCATGTTCGTCGGTTACTATTTCAAAAGTAATCGGCAAGATTTTTATTTTCAGCATATTCGTCAATGACTATTTCAAAAGTAATCGGCATGATTTATTTTCAGCATATTCGTCGGTTACTATTTCAAAGGTAATCGACATGATTTATTTTCAACACATTCGTCGGTTACTATTTCAAAAGTAATCGGCATGATCTATTTTCTGCACATTCGTCGGTTACTATTTCAAAAGTAAACGGCAAGATTTTTATTTTCAGCATGTTCGTCGGTTACTATTTCAAAAGTAATCGGCAAGATTTTTATTTTCAGCACATTCGTCGGTTACTATTTCAAAAGTAATCGGCAAGATTTTTATTTTCAGCATATTTGTCGGTTACTATTTCAAAAGTAATCGGCAAGATTTTTATTTTTAGCATATTTGTCTGTTACTATTTTAGATGTAATCGGCAAGACTTTATTTTCAGCACATTCGTCGGTTACTATTTCAAAGCAAAGCGGCAAGATTTATTTTCAGCACATTCGTCGGTTACTATTTCAAAAGTAATCGGCAAGATTTTTATTTTTAGCATATTTGTCTGTTACTATTTTAAAAGTAATCGGCAAGATTTTTATTTTCAGCATATTTGTCGGTTACTATTTTAAAAGTAATCGGCAAGACTTTATTTTCAGCACATTCGTCGGTTACTATTTCAAAAGTAATCGGCAAGACTTTATTTTCAGCACATTCATTGGTTACTTTTTTAAAAGTAATTGGTAAGATTTTTATTTCCAACATATTCATCGCTTACTATTTCAAAAGTAATCAGCATGATTTATTTTCAGCACATTCGTCGGTTACTATTTCAAAAGTAATCGGCAAGATTTTTATTTTCAGCACATTCGTCGGTTACTATTTTAAAAGTAATCGACATGATTTTTATTTTCAACATATTCGTCGGTTCCTATTTCTATTTTCACCACATTTGTCGGTTACTATTTCAATAGTAATCGGCATGATTTATTTTCAGCACATTTGTCGGTTACTATTTCAAAAGTAATCGGCATGATTCATTTTCAGCACATTCGTCGGTTACTATTTCAAAAGTAATCGGCATGATCTATTTTCTGCACATTCGTCGGTTACTATTTCAAAAGTAATCAGCAAGATTTTTATTTTCAGCATGTTCGTCGGTTACTATTTCAAAAGTAATCGGCAAGATTTTTATTTTCAGCATATTCGTCAATGACTATTTCAAAAGTAATCGGCATGATTTATTTTCAGCATATTCGTCGGTTACTATTTCAAAGGTAATCGACATGATTTATTTTCAACACATTCGTCGGTTACTATTTCAAAAGTAATCGGCATGATCTATTTTCTGCACATTCGTCGGTTACTATTTCAAAAGTAAACGGCAAGATTTTTATTTTCAGCATGTTCGTCGGTTACTATTTCAAAAGTAATCGGCATGATTCATTTTCAGCACATTCGTCGGTTACTATTTCAAAAGTAATCGGCATGATCTATTTTCTGCACATTCGTCGGTTACTATTTCAAAAGTAATCGGCATGATCTATTTTCTGCACATTCATCGGTTACTATTTCAAAACTAAACGGCAAGATTTTTATTTTCAGCATGTTCGTCGGTTACTATTTCAAAAGTAATCGGCAAGATTTTTATTTTCAGCACATTCGTCGGTTACTATTTCAAAAGTAATCGGCAAGATTTTTATTTTCAGCATATTTGTCGGTTACTATTTCAAAAGTAATCGGCAAGATTTTTATTTTTAGCATATTTGTCTGTTACTATTTTAGATGTAATCGGCAAGACTTTATTTTCAGCACATTCGTCGGTTACTATTTCAAAGCAAAGCGGCAATATTTATTTTCAGCACATTCGTCGGTTACTATTTCAAAGCTAATCGGCAAGATTTACTTTCAGCACATTCGTCGGTTACTATTTCAAAAGTAATCGGCAAGATTTTTATTTTTAGCATATTTGTCTGTTACTATTTTAAAAGTAATCGGCAAGATTTTTATTTTCAGCATATTTGTCGGTTACTATTTTAAAAGTAATCGGCAAGACTTTATTTTCAGCACATTCGTCGGTTACTATTTCAAAAGTAATCGGCAAGATTTTTATTTTCAACATATTCGT
Organism: Medicago lupulina; assembly: GCA_958299785.1. NCBI lineage: Eukaryota > Viridiplantae > Streptophyta > Magnoliopsida > Fabales > Fabaceae > Medicago > Medicago lupulina. The sequence continues at coordinate 47,757,556 of OY283139.1, read as the reverse complement.
CGGTTACTATTTCAAAAGTAATCGGCAAGACTTTATTTTCAGCACATTCATTGGTTACTTTTTTAAAAGTAATTGGTAAGATTTTTATTTCCAACATATTCATCGCTTACTATTTCAAAAGTAATCAGCATGATTTATTTTCAGCACATTCGTCGGTTACTATTTCAAAAGTAATCGGCAAGATTTTTATTTTCAGCATATTTGTCGGTTACTATTTTAAAAGTAATCGACATGATTTTTATTTTCAACATATTCGTCGGTTCCTATTTCTATTTTCACCACATTTGTCGGTTACTATTTCAATAGTAATCGGCATGATTTATTTTCAGCACATTTGTCGGTTACTATTTCAAAAGTAATCGGCATGATTCATTTTCAGCACATTCGTCGGTTACTATTTCAAAAGTAATCGGCATGATCTATTTTCTGCACATTCGTCGGTTACTATTTCAAAAGTAATCAGCAAGATTTTTATTTTCAGCATGTTCGTCGGTTACTATTTCAAAGGTAATCGACATGATTTATTTTCAACACATTCGTCGGTTACTATTTCAAAAGTAATCGGCATGATCTATTTTCTGCACATTCGTCGGTTACTATTTCAAAAGTAAACGGCAAGATTTTTATTTTCAGCATGTTCGTCGGTTACTATTTCAAAAGTAATCGGCAAGATTTTTATTTTCAGCACATTCGTCGGTTACTATTTCAAAAGTAATCGGCAAGATTTTTATTTTCAGCATATTTGTCGGTTACTATTTCAAAAGTAATCGGCAAGATTTTTATTTTTAGCATATTTGTCTGTTACTATTTTAGATGTAATCGGCAAGACTTTATTTTCAGCACATTCGTCGGTTACTATTTCAAAGCAAATCGGCAAGATTTATTTTCAGCACATTCGTCGGTTACTATTTCAAAAGTAATCGGCAAGATTTTTATTTTTAGCATATTTGTCTGTTACTATTTTAAAAGTAATCGGCAAGACTTTATTTTCAGCACATTCGTCGGTTACTATTTCAAAAGTAATCGGCAAGACTTTATTTTCAGCACATTCGTCGGTTACTATTTCAAAAGTAATCGGGAAGATTTTTATTTTCAGCATGTTCGTCGCTTACTATTTCAAAAGTAATCGGCAAGATTTTTATTTTTAGCATATTTGTCGGTTACTATTTTAAAAGTAATCGGCAAGACTTTATTTTCAGCACATTCGTCGGTTACTATTTCAAAAGTAATCGGCAAGATTTTTATTTTCAACATATTCGTCGGTTACTATTTCAAAAGTAATCGGCAAGACTTTATTTTCAGCACATTCATTGGTTACTTTTTTAAAAGTAATTGGTAAGATTTTTATTTCCAACATATTCATCGCTTACTATTTCAAAAGTAATCAGCATGATTTATTTTCAGCACATTCGTCGGTTACTATTTCAAAAGTAATCGGCAAGATTTTTATTTTTAGCATATTTGTCGGTTACTATTTTAAAAGTAATCGACAAGATTTTTATTTTCAGCGCATTTGTCGGTTACTATTTCAATAGTAATCGGCATGATTTATTTTCAGCACATTCGTCGGTTACTATCTCAAAAGTAATCGGCATGATTCATTTTCAAGACATTCGTCGGTTACTATTTCAAAAGTAATCGGCATGATCTATTTTCTGCACATTCGTCGGTTACTATTTCAAAAGTAATCGGCAAGATTTTTATTTTCAGCATATTCGTCAATGACTATTTCAAAAGTAATCGGCATGATTTATTTTCAGCATATTCGTCGGTTACTATTTCAAAGGTAATCGACATGATTTATTTTCAACACATTCGTCGGTTACTATTTCAAAAGTAATCGGCATGATCTATTTTCTGCACATTCGTCGGTTACTATTTCAAAAGTAAACGGCAAGATTTTTATTTTCAGCATATTTGTCGGTTACTATTTTAAAAGTAATCGGCAAGATTTTTATTTTCAGCATATTTGTCGGTTACTATTTTAAAAGTAATCGGCAAGACTTTATTTTCAGCACATTCGTCGGTTACTATTTCAAAAGTAATCGGCAAGATTTTTATTTTCAACATATTCGTCGGTTACTATTTCAAAAGTAATCGGCAAGACTTTATTTTCAGCACATTCATTGGTTACTTTTTTAAAAGTAATTGGTAAGATTTTTATTTCCAACATATTCATCGCTTACTATTTCAAAAGTAATCAGCATGATTTATTTTCAGCACATTCGTCGGTTACTATTTCAAAAGTAATCGGCAAGATTTTTATTTTCAGCATATTTGTCGGTTACTATTGTAAAAGTAATCGACATGATTTTTATTTTCAACATATTCGTCGGTTCCTATTTCTATTTTCACCACATTTGTCGGTTACTATTTCAATAGTAATCGGCATGATTTATTTTCAGCACATTTGTCGGTTACTATTTCAAAAGTAATCGGCATGATTCATTTTCAGCACATTCGTCGGTTACTATTTCAAAAGTAATCGGCATGATCTATTTTCTGCACATTCGTCGGTTACTATTTCAAAAGTAATCAGCAAGATTTTTATTTTCAGCATGTTCGTCGGTTACTATTTCAAAGGTAATCGACATGATTTATTTTCAACACATTCGTCGGTTACTATTTCAAAAGTAATCGGCATGATCTATTTTCTGCACATTCGTCGGTTACTATTTCAAAAGTAAACGGCAAGATTTTTATTTTCAGCATGTTCGTCGGTTACTATTTCAAAAGTAATCGGCAAGATTTTTATTTTCAGCACATTCGTCGGTTACTATTTCAAAAGTAATCGGCAAGATTTTTATTTTCAGCATATTTGTCGGTTACTATTTCAAAAGTAATCGGCAAGATTTTTATTTTTAGCATATTTGTCTGTTACTATTTTAGATGTAATCGGCAAGACTTTATTTTCAGCACATTCGTCGGTTACTATTTCAAAGCAAATCGGCAAGATTTATTTTCAGCACATTCGTCGGTTACTATTTCAAAAGTAATCGGCAAGATTTTTATTTTTAGCATATTTGTCTGTTACTATTTTAAAAGTAATCGGCAAGACTTTATTTTCAGCACATTCGTCGGTTACTATTTCAAAAGTAATCGGCAAGACTTTATTTTCAGCACATTCGTCGGTTACTATTTCAAAAGTAATCGGGAAGATTTTTATTTTCAGCATGTTCGTCGCTTACTATTTCAAAAGTAATCGGCAAGATTTTTATTTTTAGCATATTTGTCGGTTACTATTTTAAAAGTAATCGGCAAGACTTTATTTTCAGCACATTCGTCGGTTACTATTTCAAAAGTAATCGGCAAGATTTTTATTTTCAACATATTCGTCGGTTACTATTTCAAAAGTAATCGGCAAGACTTTATTTTCAGCACATTCATTGGTTACTTTTTTAAAAGTAATTGGTAAGATTTTTATTTCCAACATATTCATCGCTTACTATTTCAAAAGTAATCAGCATGATTTATTTTCAGCACATTCGTCGGTTACTATTTCAAAAGTAATCGGCAAGATTTTTATTTTTAGCATATTTGTCGGTTACTATTTTAAAAGTAATCGACAAGATTTTTATTTTCAGCGCATTTGTCGGTTACTATTTCAATAGTAATCGGCATGATTTATTTTCAGCACATTCGTCGGTTACTATCTCAAAAGTAATCGGCATGATTCATTTTCAAGACATTCGTCGGTTACTATTTCAAAAGTAATCGGCATGATCTATTTTCTGCACATTCGTCGGTTACTATTTCAAAAGTAATCGGCAAGATTTTTATTTTCAGCATATTCGTCAATGACTATTTCAAAAGTAATCGGCATGATTTATTTTCAGCATATTCGTCGGTTACTATTTCAAAGGTAATCGACATGATTTATTTTCAACACATTCGTCGGTTACTATTTCAAAAGTAATCGGCATGATCTATTTTCTGCACATTCGTCGGTTACTATTTCAAAAGTAAACGGCAAGATTTTTATTTTCAGCATGTTCGTCGGTTACTATTTCAAAAGTAATCGGCATGATTCATTTTCAGCACATTCGTCGGTTACTATTTCAAAAGTAATCGGCATGATCTATTTTCTGCACATTCGTCGGTTACTATTTCAAAAGTAATCGGCATGATCTATTTTCTGCACATTCATCGGTTACTATTTCAAAAGTAAACGGCAAGATTTTTATTTTCAGCATGTTCGTCGGTTACTATTTCAAAAGTAATCGGCAAGATTTTTATTTTCAGCACATTCGTCGGTTACTATTTCAAAAGTAATCGGCAAGATTTTTATTTTCAGCATATTTGTCGGTTACTATTTCAAAAGTAATCGGCAAGATTTTTATTTTTAGCATATTTGTCTGTTACTATTTTAGATGTAATCGGCAAGACTTTATTTTCAGCACATTCGTCGGTTACTATTTCAAAGCAAAGCGGCAATATTTATTTTCAGCACATTCGTCGGTTACTATTTCAAAGCTAATCGGCAAGATTTATTTTCAGCACATTCGTCGGTTACTATTTCAAAAGTAATCGGCAAGATTTTTATTTTTAGCATATTTGTCTGTTACTATTTTAAAAGTAATCGGCAAGATTTTTATTTTCAGCATATTTGTCGGTTACTATTTTAAAAGTAATCGGCAAGACTTTATTTTCAGCACATTCGTCGGTTACTATTTCAAAAGTAATCGGCAAGATTTTTATTTTCAACATATTCGTCGGTTACTATTTCAAAAGTAATCGGCAAGACTTTATTTTCAGCACATTCATTGGTTACTTTTTTAAAAGTAATTGGTAAGATTTTTATTTCCAACATATTCATCGCTTACTATTTCAAAAGTAATCAGCATGATTTATTTTCAGCACATTCGTCGGTTACTATTTCAAAAGTAATCGGCAAGATTTTTATTTTCAGCATATTTGTCGGTTACTATTTTAAAAGTAATCGACATGATTTTTATTTTCAACATATTCGTCGGTTCCTATTTCTATTTTCACCACATTTGTCGGTTACTATTTCAATAGTAATCGGCATGATTTATTTTCAGCACATTTGTCGGTTACTATTTCAAAAGTAATCGGCATGATTCATTTTCAGCACATTCGTCGGTTACTATTTCAAAAGTAATCGGCATGATCTATTTTCTGCACATTCGTCGGTTACTATTTCAAAAGTAATCAGCAAGATTTTTATTTTCAGCATGTTCGTCGGTTACTATTTCAAAGGTAATCGACATGATTTATTTTCAACACATTCGTCGGTTACTATTTCAAAAGTAATCGGCATGATCTATTTTCTGCACATTCGTCGGTTACTATTTCAAAAGTAAACGGCAAGATTTTTATTTTCAGCATGTTCGTCGGTTACTATTTCAAAAGTAATCGGCAAGATTTTTATTTTCAGCACATTCGTCGGTTACTATTTCAAAAGTAATCGGCAAGATTTTTATTTTCAGCATATTTGTCGGTTACTATTTCAAAAGTAATCGGCAAGATTTTTATTTTTAGCATATTTGTCTGTTACTATTTTAGATGTAATCGGCAAGACTTTATTTTCAGCACATTCGTCGGTTACTATTTCAAAGCAAATCGGCAAGATTTATTTTCAGCACATTCGTCGGTTACTATTTCAAAAGTAATCGGCAAGATTTTTATTTTTAGCATATTTGTCTGTTACTATTTTAAAAGTAATCGGCAAGACTTTATTTTCAGCACATTCGTCGGTTACTATTTCAAAAGTAATCGGCAAGACTTTATTTTCAGCACATTCGTCGGTTACTATTTCAAAAGTAATCGGGAAGATTTTTATTTTCAGCATGTTCGTCGCTTACTATTTCAAAAGTAATCGGCAAGATTTTTATTTTTAGCATATTTGTCGGTTACTATTTTAAAAGTAATCGGCAAGACTTTATTTTCAGCACATTCGTCGGTTACTATTTCAAAAGTAATCGGCAAGATTTTTATTTTCAACATATTCGTCGGTTACTATTTCAAAAGTAATCGGCAAGACTTTATTTTCAGCACATTCATTGGTTACTTTTTTAAAAGTAATTGGTAAGATTTTTATTTCCAACATATTCATCGCTTACTATTTCAAAAGTAATCAGCATGATTTATTTTCAGCACATTCGTCGGTTACTATTTCAAAAGTAATCGGCAAGATTTTTATTTTTAGCATATTTGTCGGTTACTATTTTAAAAGTAATCGACAAGATTTTTATTTTCAGCGCATTTGTCGGTTACTATTTCAATAGTAATCGGCATGATTTATTTTCAGCACATTCGTCGGTTACTATCTCAAAAGTAATCGGCATGATTCATTTTCAAGACATTCGTCGGTTACTATTTCAAAAGTAATCGGCATGATCTATTTTCTGCACATTCGTCGGTTACTATTTCAAAAGTAATCGGCAAGATTTTTATTTTCAGCATATTCGTCAATGACTATTTCAAAAGTAATCGGCATGATTTATTTTCAGCATATTCGTCAGTTACTATTTCAAAGGTAATCGACATGATTTGTTTTCAACACATTCGTCGGTTACTATTTCAAAAGTAATCGGCATGATCTATTTTCTGCACATTCATCGGTTACTATTTCAAAAGTAAACGGCAAGATTTTTATTTTCAGCATGTTCGTCGGTTACTATTTCAAAAGTAATCGGCAAGATTTTTATTTTCAGCACATTCGTCGGTTACTATTTCAAAAGTAATCGGCAAGATTTTTATTTTCAGCATATTTGTCGGTTACTATTTCAAAAGTAATCGACAAGATTTTTATTTTTAGCATATTTGTCTGTTACTATTTTAGAAGTAATCGGCAAGACTTTATTTTCAGCACATTCATTGGTTACTTTTTTAAAAGTAATTGGTAAGATTTTTATTTCCAACATATTCATCGCTTACTATTTCAAAAGTAATCAGCATGATTTATTTTCAGCACATTCGTCGGTTACTATTTCAAAAGTAATCGGCAAGATTTTTATTTTCAGCATATTTGTCGGTTACTATTTTAAAAGTAATCGACATGATTTTTATTTTCAACATATTCGTCGGTTCCTATTTCTATTTTCACCACATTTGTCGGTTACTATTTCAATAGTAATCGGCATGATTTATTTTCAGCACATTTGTCGGTTACTATTTCAAAAGTAATCGGCATGATTCATTTTCAGCACATTCGTCGGTTACTATTTCAAAAGTAATCGGCATGATCTATTTTCTGCACATTCGTCGGTTACTATTTCAAAAGTAATCAGCAAGATTTTTATTTTCAGCATGTTCGTCGGTTACTATTTCAAAAGTAATCGGCAAGATTTTTATTTTCAGCATATTCGTCAATGACTATTTCAAAAGTAATCGGCATGATTTATTTTCAGCATATTCGTCGGTTACTATTTCAAAGGTAATCGACATGATTTATTTTCAACACATTCGTCGGTTACTATTTCAAAAGTAATCGGCATGATCTATTTTCTGCACATTCGTCGGTTACTATTTCAAAAGTAAACGGCAAGATTTTTATTTTCAGCATGTTCGTCGGTTACTATTTCAAAAGTAATCGGCAAGATTTTTATTTTCAGCACATTCGTCGGTTACTATTTCAAAAGTAATCGGCAAGATTTTTATTTTCAGCATATTTGTCGGTTACTATTTCAAAAGTAATCGGCAAGATTTTTATTTTTAGCATATTTGTCTGTTACTATTTTAGATGTAATCGGCAAGACTTTATTTTCAGCACATTCGTCGGTTACTATTTCAAAGCAAAGCGGCAAGATTTATTTTCAGCACATTCGTCGGTTACTATTTCAAAAGTAATCGGCAAGATTTTTATTTTTAGCATATTTGTCTGTTACTATTTTAAAAGTAATCGGCAAGACTTTATTTTCAGCACATTCGTCGGTTACTATTTCAAAAGTAATCGGCAAGACTTTATTTTCAGCACATTCGTCGGTTACTATTTCAAAAGTAATCGGCAAGATTTTTATTTTCAGCATGTTCGTCGGTTACTATTTCAAAAGTAATCGCCAAGATTTTTATTTTCAGCATATTTGTCGGTTACTATTTTAAAAGTAATCGACAAGATTTTTATTTTTAGCACATTTGTCGGTTACTATTTCAATAGTAATCGGCATGATTTATTTTCAGCACATTTGTCGGTTACTATTTCAAAAGTAATCGGCATGATTCATTTTCAGCACATTTGTCGGTTACTATTTCAAAAGTAATCGGCATGATCTATTTTCTGCACATTCGTCGGTTACTATTTCAAAAGTAATCGGCAAGATTTTTATTTTCAGCATGTTCGTCGGTTACTATTTCAAACGTAATCGGCAAGATTTTTATTTTCAGCATATTCGTCAATGACTATTTCAAAAGTAATCGGCATGATTTATTTTCAGCATATTCGTCGGTTACTATTTCAAAGGTAATCGACATGATTTATTTTCAACACATTCGTCGGTTACTATTTCAAAAGTAATCGGCATGATCTATTTTCTGCACATTCGTCGGTTACTATTTCAAAAGTAAACGGCAAGATTTTTATTTTCAGCATGTTCGTCGGTTACTATTTCAAAAGTAATCGGCAAGATTTTTATTTTCAGCACATTCGTCGGTTACTATTTCAAAAGTAATCGGCAAGATTTTTATTTTCAGCATATTTGTCGGTTACTATTTCAAAAGTAATCGGCAAGATTTTTATTTTTAGCATATTTGTCTGTTACTATTTTAGATGTAATCGGCAAGACTTTATTTTCAGCACATTCGTCGGTTACTATTTCAAAGCAAATCGGCAAGATTTATTTTCAGCACATTCGTCGGTTACTATTTCAAAAGTAATCGGCAAGATTTTTATTTTTAGCATATTTGTCTGTTACTATTTTAAAAGTAATCGGCAAGACTTTATTTTCAGCACATTCGTCGGTTACTATTTCAAAAGTAATCGGCAAGACTTTATTTTCAGCACATTCGTCGGTTACTATTTCAAAAGTAATCGGGAAGATTTTTATTTTCAGCATGTTCGTCGCTTACTATTTCAAAAGTAATCGGCAAGATTTTTATTTTTAGCATATTTGTCGGTTACTATTTTAAAAGTAATCGGCAAGACTTTATTTTCAGCACATTCGTCGGTTACTATTTCAAAAGTAATCGGCAAGATTTTTATTTTCAACATATTCGTCGGTTACTATTTCAAAAGTAATCGGCAAGACTTTATTTTCAGCACATTCATTGGTTACTTTTTTAAAAGTAATTGGTAAGATTTTTATTTCCAACATATTCATCGCTTACTATTTCAAAAGTAATCAGCATGATTTATTTTCAGCACATTCGTCGGTTACTATTTCAAAAGTAATCGGCAAGATTTTTATTTTTAGCATATTTGTCGGTTACTATTTTAAAAGTAATCGACAAGATTTTTATTTTCAGCGCATTTGTCGGTTACTATTTCAATAGTAATCGGCATGATTTATTTTCAGCACATTCGTCGGTTACTATCTCAAAAGTAATCGGCATGATTCATTTTCAAGACATTCGTCGGTTACTATTTCAAAAGTAATCGGCATGATCTATTTTCTGCACATTCGTCGGTTACTATTTCAAAAGTAATCGGCAAGATTTTTATTTTCAGCATATTCGTCAATGACTATTTCAAAAGTAATCGGCATGATTTATTTTCAGCATATTCGTCAGTTACTATTTCAAAGGTAATCGACATGATTTGTTTTCAACACATTCGTCGGTTACTATTTCAAAAGTAATCGGCATGATCTATTTTCTGCACATTCATCGGTTACTATTTCAAAAGTAAACGGCAAGATTTTTATTTTCAGCATGTTCGTCGGTTACTATTTCAAAAGTAATCGGCAAGATTTTTATTTTCAGCACATTCGTCGGTTACTATTTCAAAAGTAATCGGCAAGATTTTTATTTTCAGCATATTTGTCGGTTACTATTTCAAAAGTAATCGACAAGATTTTTATTTTTAGCATATTTGTCTGTTACTATTTTAGAAGTAATCGGCAAGACTTTATTTTCAGCACATTCATTGGTTACTTTTTTAAAAGTAATTGGTAAGATTTTTATTTCCAACATATTCATCGCTTACTATTTCAAAAGTAATCAGCATGATTTATTTTCAGCACATTCGTCGGTTACTATTTCAAAAGTAATCGGCAAGATTTTTATTTTCAGCATATTTGTCGGTTACTATTTTAAAAGTAATCGACATGATTTTTATTTTCAACATATTCGTCGGTTCCTATTTCTATTTTCACCACATTTGTCGGTTACTATTTCAATAGTAATCGGCATGATTTATTTTCAGCACATTTGTCGGTTACTATTTCAAAAGTAATCGGCATGATTCATTTTCAGCACATTCGTCGGTTACTATTTCAAAAGTAATCGGCATGATCTATTTTCTGCACATTCGTCGGTTACTATTTCAAAAGTAATCAGCAAGATTTTTATTTTCAGCATGTTCGTCGGTTACTATTTCAAAAGTAATCGGCAAGATTTTTATTTTCAGCATATTCGTCAATGACTATTTCAAAAGTAATCGGCATGATTTATTTTCAGCATATTCGTCGGTTACTATTTCAAAGGTAATCGACATGATTTATTTTCAACACATTCGTCGGTTACTATTTCAAAAGTAATCGGCATGATCTATTTTCTGCACATTCGTCGGTTACTATTTCAAAAGTAAACGGCAAGATTTTTATTTTCAGCATGTTCGTCGGTTACTATTTCAAAAGTAATCGGCAAGATTTTTATTTTCAGCACATTCGTCGGTTACTATTTCAAAAGTAATCGGCAAGATTTTTATTTTCAGCATATTTGTCGGTTACTATTTCAAAAGTAATCGGCAAGATTTTTATTTTTAGCATATTTGTCTGTTACTATTTTAGATGTAATCGGCAAGACTTTATTTTCAGCACATTCGTCGGTTACTATTTCAAAGCAAAGCGGCAAGATTTATTTTCAGCACATTCGTCGGTTACTATTTCAAAAGTAATCGGCAAGATTTTTATTTTTAGCATATTTGTCTGTTACTATTTTAAAAGTAATCGGCAAGACTTTATTTTCAGCACATTCGTCGGTTACTATTTCAAAAGTAATCGGCAAGACTTTATTTTCAGCACATTCGTCGGTTACTATTTCAAAAGTAATCGGCAAGATTTTTATTTTCAGCATGTTCGTCGGTTACTATTTCAAAAGTAATCGCCAAGATTTTTATTTTCAGCATATTTGTCGGTTACTATTTTAAAAGTAATCGACAAGATTTTTATTTTTAGCACATTTGTCGGTTACTATTTCAATAGTAATCGGCATGATTTATTTTCAGCACATTTGTCGGTTACTATTTCAAAAGTAATCGGCATGATTCATTTTCAGCACATTTGTCGGTTACTATTTCAAAAGTAATCGGCATGATCTATTTTCTGCACATTCGTCGGTTACTATTTCAAAAGTAATCGGCAAGATTTTTATTTTCAGCATGTTCGTCGGTTACTATTTCAAACGTAATCGGCAAGATTTTTATTTTCAGCATATTCGTCAATGACTATTTCAAAAGTAATCGGCATGATTTATTTTCAGCATATTCGTCGGTTACTATTTCAAAGGTAATCGACATGATTTATTTTCAACACATTCGTCGGTTACTATTTCAAAAGTAATCGGCATGATCTATTTTCTGCACATTCGTCGGTTACTATTTCAAAAGTAAACGGCAAGATTTTTATTTTCAGCATGTTCGTCGGTTACTATTTCAAAAGCAATCGGCAAGATTTTTATTTTCAGCACATTCGTCGGTTACTATTTCAAAAGTAATCGGCAAGATTTTTATTTTCAGCATATTTGTCGGTTACTATTTCAAAAGTAATCGGCAAGATTTTTATTTTTAGCATATTTGTCTGTTACTATTTTAGATGTAATCGGCAAGACTTTATTTTCAGCACATTCGTCGGTTACTATTTCAAAGCAAATCGGCAAGATTTATTTTCAGCACATTCGTCGGTTACTATTTCAAAAGTAATCGGCAAGATTTTTATTTTTAGCATATTTGTCTGTTACTATTTTAAAAGTAATCGGCAAGACTTTATTTTCAGCACATTCGTCGGTTACTATTTCAAAAGTAATCGGCAAGACTTTATTTTCAGCACATTCGTCGGTTACTATTTCAAAAGTAATCGGGAAGATTTTTATTTTCAGCATGTTCGTCGCTTACTATTTCAAAAGTAATCGGCAAGATTTTTATTTTTAGCATATTTGTCGGTTACTATTTTAAAAGTAATCGGCAAGACTTTATTTTCAGCACATTCGTCGGTTACTATTTCAAAAGTAATCGGCAAGATTTTTATTTTCAACATATTCGTCGGTTACTATTTCAAAAGTAATCGGCAAGACTTTATTTTCAGCACATTCATTGGTTACTTTTTTAAAAGTAATTGGTAAGATTTTTATTTCCAACATATTCATCGCTTACTATTTCAAAAGTAATCAGCATGATTTATTTTCAGCACATTCGTCGGTTACTATTTCAAAAGTAATCGGCAAGATTTTTATTTTTAGCATATTTGTCGGTTACTATTTTAAAAGTAATCGACAAGATTTTTATTTTCAGCGCATTTGTCGGTTACTATTTCAATAGTAATCGGCATGATTTATTTTCAGCACATTCGTCGGTTACTATCTCAAAAGTAATCGGCATGATTCATTTTCAAGACATTCGTCGGTTACTATTTCAAAAGTAATCGGCATGATCTATTTTCTGCACATTCGTCGGTTACTATTTCAAAAGTAATCGGCAAGATTTTTATTTTCAGCATATTCGTCAATGACTATTTCAAAAGTAATCGGCATGATTTATTTTCAGCATATTCGTCAGTTACTATTTCAAAGGTAATCGACATGATTTGTTTTCAACACATTCGTCGGTTACTATTTCAAAAGTAATCGGCATGATCTATTTTCTGCACATTCATCGGTTACTATTTCAAAAGTAAACGGCAAGATTTTTATTTTCAGCATGTTCGTCGGTTACTATTTCAAAAGTAATCGGCAAGATTTTTATTTTCAGCACATTCGTCGGTTACTATTTCAAAAGTAATCGGCAAGATTTTTATTTTCAGCATATTTGTCGGTTACTATTTCAAAAGTAATCGGCAAGATTTTTATTTTTAGCATATTTGTCTGTTACTATTTTAGAAGTAATCGGCAAGACTTTATTTTCAGCACATTCGTCGGTTACTATTTCAAAGCTAATCGGCAAGATTTATTTTCAGCACATTCGTCGGTTACTATTTCAAAAGTAATCGGCAAGATTTTTATTTTTAGCATATTTGTCTGTTACTATTTTAAAAGTAATCGGCAAGATTTTTATTTTCAGCATATTTGTCGGTTACTATTTTAAAAGTAATCGGCAAGACTTTATTTTCAGCACATTCGTCGGTTACTATTTCAAAAGTAATCGGCAAGATTTTTATTTTCAACATATTCGTCGGTTACTATTTCAAAAGTAATCGGCAAGACTTTATTTTCAGCACATTCATTGGTTACTTTTTTAAAAGTAATTGGTAAGATTTTTATTTCCAACATATTCATCGCTTACTATTTCAAAAGTAATCAGCATGATTTATTTTCAGCACATTCGTCGGTTACTATTTCAAAAGTAATCGGCAAGATTTTTATTTTTAGCATATTTGTCGGTTACTATTTTAAAAGTAATCGACAAGATTTTTATTTTCAGCGCATTTGTCGGTTACTATTTCAATAGTAATCGGCATGATTTATTTTCAGCACATTCGTCGGTTACTATCTCAAAAGTAATCGGCATGATTCATTTTCAAGACATTCGTCGGTTACTATTTCAAAAGTAATCGGCATGATCTATTTTCTGCACATTCGTCGGTTACTATTTCAAAAGTAATCGGCAAGATTTTTATTTTCAGCATATTCGTCAATGACTATTTCAAAAGTAATCGGCATGATTTATTTTCAGCATATTCGTCAGTTACTATTTCAAAGGTAATCGACATGATTTGTTTTCAACACATTCGTCGGTTACTATTTCAAAAGTAATCGGCATGATCTATTTTCTGCACATTCATCGGTTACTATTTCAAAAGTAAACGACAAGATTTTTATTTTCAGCATGTTCGTCGGTTACTATTTCAAAAGTAATCGGCAAGATTTTTATTTTCAGCACATTCGTCGGTTACTATTTCAAAAGTAATCGGCAAGATTTTTATTTTCAGCATATTTGTCGGTTACTATTTCAAAAGTAATCGGCAAGATTTTTATTTTCAGCATATTCGTCAATGACTATTTCAAAAGTAATCGGCATGATTTATTTTCAGCACATTCGTCGGTTACTATTTCAAAAGTAATCGGCAAGATTTTTATTTTCAGCATATTTGTCGGTTACTATTTTAAAAGTAATCGACATGATTTTTATTTTCAACATATTCGTCGGTTCCTATTTCTATTTTCACCACATTTGTCGGTTACTATTTCAATAGTAATCGGCATGATTTATTTTCAGCACATTTGTCGGTTACTATTTCAAAAGTAATCGGCATGATTCATTTTCAGCACATTCGTCGGTTACTATTTCAAAAGTAATCGGCATGATCTATTTTCTGCACATTCGTCGGTTACTATTTCAAAAGTAATCAGCAAGATTTTTATTTTCAGCATGTTCGTCGGTTACTATTTCAAAAGTAATCGGCAAGATTTTTATTTTCAGCATATTCGTCAATGACTATTTCAAAAGTAATCGGCATGATTTATTTTCAGCATATTCGTCGGTTACTATTTCAAAGGTAATCGACATGATTTATTTTCAACACATTCGTCGGTTACTATTTCAAAAGTAATCGGCATGATCTATTTTCTGCACATTCGTCGGTTACTATTTCAAAAGTAAACGGCAAGATTTTTATTTTCAGCATGTTCGTCGGTTACTATTTCAAAAGTAATCGGCAAGATTTTTATTTTCAGCACATTCGTCGGTTACTATTTCAAAAGTAATCGGCAAGATTTTTATTTTCAGCATATTTGTCGGTTACTATTTCAAACGTAATCGGCAAGATTTTTATTTTCAGCATATTCGTCAATGACTATTTCAAAAGTAATCGGCATGATTTATTTTCAGCATATTCGTCGGTTACTATTTCAAAGGTAATCGACATGATTTATTTTCAACACATTCGTCGGTTACTATTTCAAAAGTAATCGGCATGATCTATTTTCTGCACATTCGTCGCTTACTATTTCAAAAGTAAACGGCAAGATTTTTATTTTCAGCATGTTCGTCGGTTACTATTTCAAAAGCAATCGGCAAGATTTTTATTTTCAGCACATTCGTCGGTTACTATTTCAAAAGTAATCGGCAAGATTTTTATTTTCAGCATATTTGTCGGTTACTATTTTAAAAGTAATCGACATGATTTTTATTTTCAACATATTCGTCGGTTCCTATTTCTATTTTCACCACATTTGTCGGTTACTATTTCAATAGTAATCGGCATGATTTATTTTCAGCACATTTGTCGGTTACTATTTCAAAAGTAATCGGCATGATTCATTTTCAGCACATTCGTGGGTTACTATTTCAAAAGTAATCGGCATGATCTATTTTCTGCACATTCGTCGGTTACTATTTCAAAAGTAATCAGCAAGATTTTTATTTTCAGCATGTTCGTCGGTTACTATTTCAAAAGTAATCGGCAAGATTTTTATTTTCAGCATATTCGTCAATGACTATTTCAAAAGTAATCGGCATGATTTATTTTCAGCATATTCGTCGGTTACTATTTCAAAGGTAATCGACATGATTTATTTTCAACACATTCGTCGGTTACTATTTCAAAAGTAATCGGCATGATCTATTTTCTGCACATTCGTCGGTTACTATTTCAAAAGTAAACGGCAAGATTTTTATTTTCAGCATGTTCGTCGGTTACTATTTCAAAAGTAATCGGCAAGATTTTTATTTTCAGCACATTCGTCGGTTACTATTTCAAAAGTAATCGGCAAGATTTTTATTTTCAGCATATTTGTCGGTTACTATTTCAAACGTAATCGGCAAGATTTTTATTTTCAGCATATTCGTCAATGACTATTTCAAAAGTAATCGGCATGATTTATTTTCAGCATATTCGTCGGTTACTATTTCAAAGGTAATCGACATGATTTATTTTCAACACATTCGTCGGTTACTATTTCAAAAGTAATCGGCATGATCTATTTTCTGCACATTCGTCGCTTACTATTTCAAAAGTAAACGGCAAGATTTTTATTTTCAGCATGTTCGTCGGTTACTATTTCAAAAGCAATCGGCAAGATTTTTATTTTCAGCACATTCGTCGGTTACTATTTCAAAAGTAATCGGCAAGATTTTTATTTTCAGCATATTTGTCGGTTACTATTTTAAAAGTAATCGACATGATTTTTATTTTCAACATATTCGTCGGTTCCTATTTCTATTTTCACCACATTTGTCGGTTACTATTTCAATAGTAATCGGCATGATTTATTTTCAGCACATTTGTCGGTTACTATTTCAAAAGTAATCGGCATGATTCATTTTCAGCACATTCGTGGGTTACTATTTCAAAAGTAATCGGCATGATCTATTTTCTGCACATTCGTCGGTTACTATTTCAAAAGTAATCAGCAAGATTTTTATTTTCAGCATGTTCGTCGGTTACTATTTCAAAAGTAATCGGCAAGATTTTTATTTTCAGCATATTCGTCAATGACTATTTCAAAAGTAATCGGCATGATCTATTTTCTGCACATTCGTCGCTTACTATTTCAAAAGTAAACGGCAAGATTTTTATTTTCAGCATGTTCGTCGGTTACTATTTCAAAAGCAATCGGCAAGATTTTTATTTTCAGCACATTCGTCGGTTACTATTTCAAAAGTAATCGGCAAGATTTTTATTTTCAGCATATTTGTCGGTTACTATTTTAAAAGTAATCGACATGATTTTTATTTTCAACATATTCGTCGGTTCCTATTTCTATTTTCACCACATTTGTCGGTTACTATTTCAATAGTAATCGGCATGATTTATTTTCAGCACATTTGTCGGTTACTATTTCAAAAGTAATCGGCATGATTCATTTTCAGCACATTCGTGGGTTACTATTTCAAAAGTAATCGGCATGATCTATTTTCTGCACATTCGTCGGTTACTATTTCAAAAGTAATCAGCAAGATTTTTATTTTCAGCATGTTCGTCGGTTACTATTTCAAAAGTAATCGGCAAGATTTTTATTTTCAGCATATTCGTCAATGACTATTTCAAAAGTAATCGGCATGATTTATTTTCAGCATATTCGTCGGTTACTATTTCAAAGGTAATCGACATGATTTATTTTCAACACATTCGTCGGTTACTATTTCAAAAGTAATCGGCATGATCTATTTTCTGCACATTCGTCGGTTACTATTTCAAAAGTAAACGGCAAGATTTTTATTTTCAGCATGTTCGTCGGTTACTATTTCAAAAGTAATCGGCAAGATTTTTATTTTCAGCACATTCGTCGGTTACTATTTCAAAAGTAATCGGCAAGATTTTTATTTTCAGCATATTTGTCGGTTACTATTTCAAACGTAATCGGCAAGATTTTTATTTTCAGCATATTCGTCAATGACTATTTCAAAAGTAATCGGCATGATTTATTTTCAGCATATTCGTCGGTTACTATTTCAAAGGTAATCGACATGATTTATTTTCAACACATTCGTCGGTTACTATTTCAAAAGTAATCGGCATGATCTATTTTCTGCACATTCGTCGCTTACTATTTCAAAAGTAAACGGCAAGATTTTTATTTTCAGCATGTTCGTCGGTTACTATTTCAAAAGCAATCGGCAAGATTTTTATTTTCAGCACATTCGTCGGTTACTATTTCAAAAGTAATCGGCAAGATTTTTATTTTCAGCATATTTGTCGGTTACTATTTTAAAAGTAATCGACATGATTTTTATTTTCAACATATTCGTCGGTTCCTATTTCTATTTTCACCACATTTGTCGGTTACTATTTCAATAGTAATCGGCATGATTTATTTTCAGCACATTTGTCGGTTACTATTTCAAAAGTAATCGGCATGATTCATTTTCAGCACATTCGTGGGTTACTATTTCAAAAGTAATCGGCATGATCTATTTTCTGCACATTCGTCGGTTACTATTTCAAAAGTAATCAGCAAGATTTTTATTTTCAGCATGTTCGTCGGTTACTATTTCAAAAGTAATCGGCAAGATTTTTATTTTCAGCATATTCGTCAATGACTATTTCAAAAGTTATCGGCATGATTTATTTTCAGCATATTCGTCGGTTACTATTTCAAAGGTAATCGACATGATTTATTTTGAACACATTCGTCGGTTACTATTTCAAAAGTAATCGGCATGATCTATTTTCTGCACATTCGTCGGTTACTATTTCAAAAGTAAACGGCAAGATTTTTATTTTCAGCATGTTCGTCGGTTACTATTTCAAAAGTAATCGGCAAGATTTTTATTTTCAGCACATTCGTCGGTTACTATTTCAAAAGTAATCGGCAAGATTTTTATTTTCAGCATATTTGTCGGTTACTATTTCAAACGTAATCGGCAAGATTTTTATTTTCAGCATATTCGTCAATGACTATTTCAAAAGTAATCGGCATGATTTATTTTCAGCATATTCGTCGGTTACTATTTCAAAGGTAATCGACATGATTTATTTTCAACACATTCGTCGGTTACTATTTCAAAAGTAATCGGCATGATCTATTTTCTGCACATTCGTCGGTTACTATTTCAAAAGTAAACGGCAAGATTTTTATTTTCAGCATGTTCGTCGGTTACTATTTCAAAAGCAATCGGCAAGATTTTTATTTTCAGCACATTCGTCGGTTACTATTTCAAAAGTAATCGGCAAGATTTTTATTTTCAGCATATTTGTCGGTTACTATTTCAAAAGTAATCGGCAAGATTTTTATTTTTAGCATATTTGTCTGTTACTATTTTAGATGTAATCGGCAAGACTTTATTTTCAGCACATTCGTCGGTTACTATTTCAAAGCAAATCGGCAAGATTTATTTTCAGCACATTCGTCGGTTACTATTTCAAAAGTAATCGGCAAGATTTTTATTTTTAGCATGTTTGTCTGTTACTATTTTAAAAGTAATCGGCAAGACTTTATATTCAGCACATTCGTCGGTTACTATTTCAAAAGTAATCGGCAAGACTTTATTTTAAGCACATTCGTCGGTTACTATTTCAAAAGTAATCGGCAAGATTTTTATTTTCAGCACATTCGTCGGTTACTATTTCAAAAGTAATCGGCAAGATTTTTATTTTCAGCATATTTGTCGGTTACTATTTCAAAAGTAATCGGCAAGATTTTTATTTTTAGCATATTTGTCTGTTACTATTTTAGAAGTAATCGGCAAGACTTTATTTTCAGCACATTCGTCGGTTACTATTTCAAAGCTAATCGGCAAGATTTATTTTCAGCACATTCGTCGGTTACTATTTCAAAAGTAATCGGCAAGATTTTTATTTTTAGCATATTTGTCTGTTACTATTTTAAAAGTAATCGGCAAGATTTTTATTTTCAGCATATTTGTCGGTTACTATTTTAAAAGTAATCGGCAAGACTTTATTTTCAGCACATTCGTCGGTTACTATTTCAAAAGTAATCGGCAAGATTTTTATTTTCAACATATTCGTCGGTTACTATTTCAAAAGTAATCGGCAAGACTTTATTTTCAGCACATTCATTGGTTACTTTTTTAAAAGTAATTGGTAAGATTTTTATTTCCAACATATTCATCGCTTACTATTTCAAAAGTAATCAGCATGATTTATTTTCAGCACATTCGTCGGTTACTATTTCAAAAGTAATCGGCAAGATTTTTATTTTCAGCATATTTGTCTGTTACTATTTTAAAAGTAATCGACATGATTTTTATTTTCAACATATTCGTCGGTTCCTATTTCTATTTTCACCACATTTGTCGGTTACTATTTCAATAGTAATCGGCATGATTTATTTTCAGCACATTTGTCGGTTACTATTTCAAAAGTAATCGGCATGATTCATTTTCAGCACATTCGTCGGTTACTATTTCAAAAGTAATCGGCATGATCTATTTTCTGCACATTCGTCGGTTACTATTTCAAAAGTAATCAGCAAGATTTTTATTTTCAGCATGTTCGTCGGTTACTATTTCAAAAGTAATCGGCAAGATTTTTATTTTCAGCATATTCGTCAATGACTATTTCAAAAGTAATCGGCATGATTTATTTTCAGCATATTCGTCGGTTACTATTTCAAAGGTAATCGACATGATTTATTTTCAACACATTCGTCGGTTACTATTTCAAAAGTAATCGGCATGATCTATTTTCTGCACATTCGTCGGTTACTATTTCAAAAGTAAACGGCAAGATTTTTATTTTCAGCATGTTCGTCGGTTACTATTTCAAAAGTAATCGGCAAGATTTTTATTTTCAGCACATTCGTCGGTTACTATTTCAAAAGTAATCGGCAAGATTTTTATTTTCAGCATATTTGTCGGTTACTATTTCAAACGTAATCGGCAAGATTTTTATTTTCAGCATATTCGTCAATGACTATTTCAAAAGTAATCGGCATGATTTATTTTCAGCATATTCGTCGGTTACTATTTCAAAGGTAATCGACATGATTTATTTTCAACACATTCGTCGGTTACTATTTCAAAAGTAATCGGCATGATCTATTTTCTGCACATTCGTCGGTTACTATTTCAAAAGTAAACGGCAAGATTTTTATTTTCAGCATGTTCGTCGGTTACTATTTCAAAAGCAATCGGCAAGATTTTTATTTTCAGCACATTCGTCGGTTACTATTTCAAAAGTAATCGGCAAGATTTTTATTTTCAGCATATTTGTCGGTTACTATTTCAAAAGTAATCGGCAAGATTTTTATTTTTAGCATATTTGTCTGTTACTATTTTAGATGTAATCGGCAAGACATTATTTTCAGCACATTCGTCGGTTACTATTTCAAAGCAAATCGGCAAGATTTATTTTCAGCACATTCGTCGGTTACTATTTCAAAAGTAATCGGCAAGATTTTTATTTTTAGCATGTTTGTCTGTTACTATTTTAAAAGTAATCGGCAAGACTTTATTTTCAGCACATTCGTCGGTTACTATTTCAAAAGTAATCGGCAAGACTTTATTTTAAGCACATTCGTCGGTTACTATTTCAAAAGTAATCGGCAAGATTTTTATTTTCAGCACATTCGTCGGTTACTATTTCAAAAGTAATCGGCAAGATTTTTATTTTCAGCATATTTGTCGGTTACTATTTCAAAAGTAATCGGCAAGATTTTTATTTTTAGCATATTTGTCTGTTACTATTTTAGAAGTAATCGGCAAGACTTTATTTTCAGCACATTCGTCGGTTACTATTTCAAAGCTAATCGGCAAGATTTATTTTCAGCACATTCGTCGGTTACTATTTCAAAAGTAATCGGCAAGATTTTTATTTTTAGCATATTTGTCTGTTACTATTTTAAAAGTAATCGGCAAGATTTTTATTTTCAGCATATTTGTCGGTTACTATTTTAAAAGTAATCGGCAAGACTTTATTTTCAGCACATTCGTCGGTTACTATTTCAAAAGTAATCGGCAAGATTTTTATTTTCAACATATTCGTCGGTTACTATTTCAAAAGTAATCGGCAAGACTTTATTTTCAGCACATTCATTGGTTACTTTTTTAAAAGTAATTGGTAAGATTTTTATTTCCAACATATTCATCGCTTACTATTTCAAAAGTAATCAGCATGATTTATTTTCAGCACATTCGTCGGTTACTATTTCAAAAGTAATCGGCAAGATTTTTATTTTCAGCATATTTGTCTGTTACTATTTTAAAAGTAATCGACATGATTTTTATTTTCAACATATTCGTCGGTTCCTATTTCTATTTTCACCACATTTGTCGGTTACTATTTCAATAGTAATCGGCATGATTTATTTTCAGCACATTTGTCGGTTACTATTTCAAAAGTAATCGGCATGATTCATTTTCAGCACATTCGTCGGTTACTATTTCAAAAGTAATCGGCATGATCTATTTTCTGCACATTCGTCGGTTACTATTTCAAAAGTAATCAGCAAGATTTTTATTTTCAGCATGTTCGTCGGTTACTATTTCAAAAGTAATCGGCAAGATTTTTATTTTCAGCATATTCGTCAATGACTATTTCAAAAGTAATCGGCATGATTTATTTTCAGCATATTCGTCGGTTACTATTTCAAAGGTAATCGACATGATTTATTTTCAACACATTCGTCGGTTACTATTTCAAAAGTAATCGGCATGATCTATTTTCTGCACATTCGTCGGTTACTATTTCAAAAGTAAACGGCAAGATTTTTATTTTCAGCATGTTCGTCGGTTACTATTTCAAAAGTAATCGGCAAGATTTTTATTTTCAGCACATTCGTCGGTTACTATTTCAAAAGTAATCGGCAAGATTTTTATTTTCAGCATATTTGTCGGTTACTATTTCAAACGTAATCGGCAAGATTTTTATTTTCAGCATATTCGTCAATGACTATTTCAAAAGTAATCGGCATGATTTATTTTCAGCATATTCGTCGGTTACTATTTCAAAGGTAATCGACATGATTTATTTTCAACACATTCGTCGGTTACTATTTCAAAAGTAATCGGCATGATCTATTTTCTGCACATTCGTCGGTTACTATTTCAAAAGTAAACGGCAAGATTTTTATTTTCAGCATGTTCGTCGGTTACAATTTCAAAAGCAATCGGCAAGATTTTTATTTTCAGCACATTCGTCGGTTACTATTTCAAAAGTAATCGGCAAGATTTTTATTTTCAGCATATTTGTCGGTTACTATTTCAAAAGTAATCGGCAAGATTTTTATTTTTAGCATATTTGTCTGTTACTATTTTAGATGTAATCGGCAAGACTTTATTTTCAGCACATTCGTCGGTTACTATTTCAAAGCAAATCGGCAAGATTTATTTTCAGCACATTCGTCGGTTACTATTTCAAAAGTAATCGGCAAGATTTTTATCTTTAGCATGTTTGTCTGTTACTATTTTAAAAGTAATCGGCAAGACTTTATTTTCAGCACATTCGTCGGTTACTATTTCAAAAGTAATCGGCAAGACTTTATTTTAAGCACATTCGTCGGTTACTATTTCAAAAGTAATCGGCAAGATTTTTATTTTCAGCTCATTCGTCGGTTACTATTTCAAAAGTAATCGGCAAGATTTTTATTTTCAGCATATTTGTCGGTTACTATTTCAAAAGTAATCGGCAAGATTTTTATTTTTAGCATATTTGTCTGTTACTATTTTAGAAGTAATCGGCAAGACTTTATTTTCAGCACATTCGTCGGTTACTATTTCAAAGCTAATCGGCAAGATTTATTTTCAGCACATTCGTCGGTTACTATTTCAAAAGTAATCGGCAAGATTTTTATTTTTAGCATATTTGTCTGTTACTATTTTAAAAGTAATCGGCAAGATTTTTATTTTCAGCATATTTGTCGGTTACTATTTTAAAAGTAATCGGCAAGACTTTATTTTCAGCACATTCGTCGGTTACTATTTCAAAAGTAATCGGCAAGATTTTTATTTTCAACATATTCGTCGGTTACTATTTCAAAAGTAATCGGCAAGACTTTATTTTCAGCACATTCATTGGTTACTTTTTTAAAAGTAATTGGTAAGATTTTTATTTCCAACATATTCATCGCTTACTATTTCAAAAGTAATCAGCATGATTTATTTTCAGCACATTCGTCGGTTACTATTTCAAAAGTAATCGGCAAGATTTTTATTTTCAGCATATTTGTCTGTTACTATTTTAAAAGTAATCGACATGATTTTTATTTTCAACATATTCGTCGGTTCCTATTTCTATTTTCACCACATTTGTCGGTTACTATTTCAATAGTAATCGGCATGATTTATTTTCAGCACATTTGTCGGTTACTATTTCAAAAGTAATCGGCATGATTCATTTTCAGCACATTCGTCGGTTACTATTTCAAAAGTAATCGGCATGATCTATTTTCTGCACATTCGTCGGTTACTATTTCAAAAGTAATCAGCAAGATTTTTATTTTCAGCATGTTCGTCGGTTACTATTTCAAAAGTAATCGGCAAGATTTTTATTTTCAGCATATTCGTCAATGACTATTTCAAAAGTAATCGGCATGATTTATTTTCAGCATATTCGTCGGTTACTATTTCAAAGGTAATCGACATGATTTATTTTCAACACATTCGTCGGTTACTATTTCAAAAGTAATCGGCATGATCTATTTTCTGCACATTCGTCGGTTACTATTTCAAAAGTAAACGGCAAGATTTTTATTTTCAGCATGTTCGTCGGTTACTATTTCAAAAGTAATCGGCAAGATTTTTATTTTCAGCACATTCGTCGGTTACTATTTCAAAAGTAATCGGCAAGATTTTTATTTTCAGCATATTTGTCGGTTACTATTTCAAAAGTAATCGGCAAGATTTTTATTTTTAGAATATTTGTCTGTTACTATTTTAGATGTAATCGGCAAGACTTTATTTTCAGCACATTCGTCGGTTACTATTTCAAAGCTAATCAGCAAGATTTATTTTCAGCACATTCGTCGGTTACAATTTCAAAAGTAATCGGCAAGATTTTTATTTTTAGCATATTTGTCTGTTACTATTTTAAAAGTAATCGGCAAGACTTTATTTTCAGCACATTCGTCGGTTACTATTTCAAAAGTGATCGGCAAGACTTTATTTTCAGCACCTTCGTCGGTTACTATTTCAAAAGTAATCAGCAAGATTTTTATTTTCAGCATGTTCGTCGGTTACTATTTCAAAAGTAATCGGCAAGATTTTTATTTTCAGCATATTTGTCGGTTACTTCAAAAGTAATCGGCAAGATTTTTATTTTCAACATATTCGTCGGTTACTATTTCAAAAGTAATCGGCAAGACTTTATTTTCAGCACATTCATTGGTTACTTTTTTAAAAGTAATTGGTAAGATTTTTATTTCCAACATATTCATCGCTTACTATTTCAAAAGTAATCAGCATTATTTATTTTCAGCACATTCGTCGGTTACTATTTCAAAAGTAATCGGCAAGATTTTTATTTTCAGCATATTTGTCGGTTACTATTTTAAAAGTAATCGACAAGATTTTTATTTTCAACATATTCGTCGGTTCCTATTTCAAAAGTAATCGGCAAGATTTTTATTTTTAGCATATTTGTCGGTTACTATTTTAAAAGTAATCGACAAGATTTTTATTTTCAGCGCATTTGTCGGTTACTATTTCAAAAGTAATCAGCATTATTTATTTTCAGCACATTCGTCGGTTACTATTTCAAAAGTAATCGGCAAGATTTTTATTTTCAGCATATTTGTCGGTTACTATTTTAAAAGTAATCGACAAGATTTTTATTTTCAACATATTCGTCGGTTCCTATTTCAAAAGTAATCGGCAAGATTTTTATTTTTAGCATATTTGTCTGTTACTATTTTAAAAGTAATCGGCAAGACTTTATTTTCAGCACATTCGTCGGTTACTATTTCAAAAGTAATCGGCAAGACTTTATTTTCAGCACATTCGTCGGTTACTATTTCAAAAGTAATCGGCAAGATTTTTATTTTCAGCATATTCGTCAATGACTATTTCAAAAGTAATCGGCATGATTTATTTTCAGCATATTCGTCGGTTACTATTTCAAAGGTAATCGACATGATTTATTTTCAACACATTCGTCGGTTACTATTTCAAAAGTAATCGGCATGATCTATTTTCTGCACATTCGTCGGTTACTATTTCAAAAGTAAACGGCAAGATTTTTATTTTCAGCATGTTCGTCGGTTACTATTTCAAAAGTAATCGGCAAGATTTTTATTTTCAGCACATTCGTCGGTTACTATTTCAAAAGTAATCGGCAAGATTTTTATTTTCAGCATATTTGTCGGTTACTATTTCAAAAGTAATCGGCAAGATTTTTATTTTTAGAATATTTGTCTGTTACTATTTTAGATGTAATCGGCAAGACTTTATTTTCAGCACATTCGTCGGTTACTATTTCAAAGCTAATCAGCAAGATTTATTTTCAGCACATTCGTCGGTTACAATTTCAAAAGTAATCGGCAAGATTTTTATTTTTAGCATATTTGTCTGTTACTATTTTAAAAGTAATCGGCAAGACTTTATTTTCAGCACATTCGTCGGTTACTATTTCAAAAGTGATCGGCAAGACTTTATTTTCAGCACCTTCGTCGGTTACTAATTCAAAAGTAATCAGCAAGATTTTTATTTTCAGCATGTTCGTCGGTTACTATTTCAAAAGTAATCGGCAAGATTTTTATTTTCAGCATATTTGTCGGTTACTTCAAAAGTAATCGGCAAGATTTTTATTTTCAACATATTCGTCGGTTACTATTTCAAAAGTAATCGGCAAGACTTTATTTTCAGCACATTCATTGGTTACTTTTTTAAAAGTAATTGGTAAGATTTTTATTTCCAACATATTCATCGCTTACTATTTCAAAAGTAATCAGCATTATTTATTTTCAGCACATTCGTCGGTTACTGTTTCAAAAGTAATCGGCAAGATTTTTATTTTCAGCATATTTGTCGGTTACTATTTTAAAAGTAATCGACAAGATTTTTATTTTCAACATATTCGTCGGTTCCTATTTCAAAAGTAATCGGCAAGATTTTTATTTTTAGCATATTTGTCGGTTACTATTTTAAAAGTAATCGACAAGATTTTTATTTTCAGCGCATTTGTCGGTTACTATTTCAAAAGTAATCAGCATTATTTATTTTCAGCACATTCGTCGGTTACTATTTCAAAAGTAATCGGCAAGATTTTTATTTTCAGCATATTTGTCGGTTACTATTTTAAAAGTAATCGACAAGATTTTTATTTTCAACATATTCGTCGGTTCCTATTTCAAAAGTAATCGGCAAGATTTTTATTTTTAGCATATTTGTCTGTTACTATTTTAAAAGTAATCGGCAAGACTTTATTTTCAGCACATTCGTCGGTTACTATTTCAAAAGTAATCGGCAAGACTTTATTTTCAGCACATTCGTCGGTTACTATTTCAAAAGTAATCGGCAAGATTTTTATTTTCAGCATATTCGTCAATGACTATTTCAAAAGTAATCGGCATGATTTATTTTCAGCATATTCGTCGGTTACTATTTCAAAGGTAATCGACATGATTTATTTTCAACACATTCGTCGGTTACTATTTCAAAAGTAATCGGCATGATCTATTTTCTGCACATTCGTCGGTTACTATTTCAAAAGTAAACGGCAAGATTTTTATTTTCAGCATGTTCGTCGGTTACTATTTCAAAAGTAATCGGCAAGATTTTTATTTTCAGCACATTCGTCGGTTACTATTTCAAAAGTAATCGGCAAGATTTTTATTTTCAGCATATTTGTCGGTTACTATTTCAAAAGTAATCGGCAAGATTTTTATTTTTAGAATATTTGTCTGTTACTATTTTAGATGTAATCGGCAAGACTTTATTTTCAGCACATTCGTCGGTTACTATTTCAAAGCTAATCAGCAAGATTTATTTTCAGCACATTCGTCGGTTACAATTTCAAAAGTAATCGGCAAGATTTTTATTTTTAGCATATTTGTCTGTTACTATTTTAAAAGTAATCGGCAAGACTTTATTTTCAGCACATTCGTCGGTTACTATTTCAAAAGTGATCGGCAAGACTTTATTTTCAGCACCTTCGTCGGTTACTATTTCAAAAGTAATCAGCAAGATTTTTATTTTCAGCATGTTCGTCGGTTACTATTTCAAAAGTAATCGGCAAGATTTTTATTTTCAGCATATTTGTCGGTTACTTCAAAAGTAATCGGCAAGATTTTTATTTTCAACATATTCGTCGGTTACTATTTCAAAAGTAATCGGCAAGACTTTATTTTCAGCACATTCATTGGTTACTTTTTTAAAAGTAATTGGTAAGATTTTTATTTCCAACATATTCATCGCTTACTATTTCAAAAGTAATCAGCATTATTTATTTTCAGCACATTCGTCGGTTACTATTTCAAAAGTAATCGGCAAGATTTTTATTTTCAGCATATTTGTCGGTTACTATTTTAAAAGTAATCGACAAGATTTTTATTTTCAACATATTCGTCGGTTCCTATTTCAAAAGTAATCGGCAAGATTTTTATTTTTAGCATATTTGTCGGTTACTATTTTAAAAGTAATCGACAAGATTTTTATTTTCAGCGCATTTGTCGGTTACTATTTCAAAAGTAATCAGCATTATTTATTTTCAGCACATTCGTCGGTTACTATTTCAAAAGTAATCGGCAAGATTTTTATTTTCAGCATATTTGTCGGTTACTATTTTAAAAGTAATCGACAAGATTTTTATTTTCAACATATTCGTCGGTTCCTATTTCAAAAGTAATCGGCAAGATTTTTATTTTTAGCATATTTGTCTGTTACTATTTTAAAAGTAATCGGCAAGACTTTATTTTCAGCACATTCGTCGGTTACTATTTCAAAAGTAATCGGCAAGACTTTATTTTCAGCACATTCGTCGGTTACTATTTCAAAAGTAATCGGGAAGATTTTTATTTTCAGCATATTCGTCAATGACTATTTCAAAAGTAATCGGCATGATTTATTTTCAGCATATTCGTCGGTTACTATTTCAAAGCTAATCGACATGATTTATTTTCAACACATTCGTCGGTTACTATTTCAAAAGTAATCGGCATGATCTATTTTCTGCACATTCGTCGGTTACTATTTCAAAAGTAAACGGCAAGATTTTTATTTTCAGCATGTTCGTCGGTTACTATTTCAAAAGCAATCGGCAAGATTTTTATTTTCAGCACATTCGTCGGTTACTATTTCAAAAGTAATCGGCAAGATTTTTATTTTCAGCATATTTGTCGGTTACTATTTCAAAAGTAATCGGCAAGATTTTTATTTTCAGCATATTCGTCAATGACTATTTCAAAAGTAATCGGCATGATTTATTTTCAGCATATTCGTCGGTTACTATTTCAAAGCTAATCGACATGATTTATTTTCAACACATTCGTCGGTTACTATTTCAAAAGTAATCGGCATGATCTATTTTCTGCACATTCGTCGGTTACTATTTCAAAAGTAAACGGCAAGATTTTTATTTTCAGCATGTTCGTCGGTTACTATTTCAAAAGCAATCGGCAAGATTTTTATTTTCAGCACATTCGTCGGTTACTATTTCAAAAGTAATCGGCAAGATTTTTATTTTCAGCATATTTGTCGGTTACTATTTCAAAAGTAATCGGCAAGATTTTTATTTTTAGCATATTTGTCTGTTACTATTTTAGATGTAATCGGCAAGACTTTATTTTCAGCACATTCGTCGGTTACTATTTCAAAGCAAATCGGCAAGATTTATTTTCAGCACATTCGTCGGTTACTATTTCAAAAGTAATCGGCAAGATTTTTATTTTTAGCATATTTGTCTGTTACTATTTTAAAAGTAATCGGCAAGACTTTATTTTCAGCACATTCGTCGGTTACTATTTCAAAAGTAATCGGCAAGACTTTATTTTCAGCACATTCGTCGGTTACTATTTCAAAAGTAATCGGGAAGATTTTTATTTTCAACATGTTCGTCGGTTACTATTTCAAAAGTAATCGGCAAGATTTTTATTTTCAGCATATTTGTCGGTTACTATTTTAAAAGTAATCGACAAGATTTTTATTTTCAGCACATTTGTCGGTTACTATTTTAATAGTAATCGGCATGATTTATTTTCAGCACATTTGTCGGTTACTATTTCAAAAGTAATCGGCATGATTCATTTTCAGCACATTTGTCGGTTACTATTTCAAAAGTAATCGGCATGATCTATTTTCTGCACATTCGTCGGTTACTATTTCAAAAGTAATCGGCAAGATTTTTATTTTCAGCATGTTCGTCGGTTACTATTTCAAACGTAATCGGCAAGATTTTTATTTTCAGCATATTCGTCAATGACTATTTCAAAAGTAATCGGCATGATTTATTTTCAGCATATTCGTCGGTTACTATTTCAAAGCTAATCGACATGATTTATTTTCAACACATTCGTCGGTTACTATTTCAAAAGTAATCGGCATGATCTATTTTCTGCACATTCGTCGGTTACTATTTCAAAAGTAAACGGCAAGATTTTTATTTTCAGCTTGTTCGTCGGTTACTATTTCAAAAGCAATCGGCAAGATTTTTATTTTCAGCACATTCGTCGGTTACTATTTCAAAAGTAATCGGCAAGATTTTTATTTTCAGCATATTTGTCGGTTACTATTTCAAAAGTAATCGGCAAGATTTTTATTTTTAGCATATTTGTCTGTTACTATTTTAGATGTAATCGGCAAGACTTTATTTTCAGCACATTCGTCGGTTACTATTTCAAAGCAAATCAGCAAGATTTATTTTCAGCACATTCGTCGGTTACTATTTCAAAAGTAATCGGCAAGATTTTTATTTTTAGCATATTTGTCTGTTACTATTTTAAAAGTAATCGGCAAGACTTTATTTTCAGCACATTCGTCGGTTACTATTTCAAAAGTAATCGGCAAGACTTTATTTTCAGCACATTCGTCGGTTACTATTTCAAAAGTAATCGGGAAGATTTTTATTTTCAGCATGTTCGTCGGTTACTATTTCAAAAGTAATCGGCAAGATTTTTATTTTCAGCATATTTGTCGGTTACTATTTTAAAAGTAATCGACAAGATTTTTATTTTCAGCACATTTGTCGGTTACTATTTTAATAGTAATCGGCATGATTTATTTTCAGCACATTTGTCGGTTACTATTTCAAAAGTAATCGGCATGATTCATTTTCAGCACATTTGTCGGTTACTATTTCAAAAGTAATCGGCATGATTCATTTTCTGCACATTCGTCGGTTACTATTTCAAAAGTAATCGGCAAGATTTTTATTTTCAGCATGTTCGTCGGTTACTATTTCAAACGTAATCGGCAAGATTTTTATTTTCAGCATATTCGTCAATGACTATTTCAAAAGTAATCGGCATGATTTATTTTCAGCATATTCGTCGGTTACTATTTCAAAGCTAATCGACATGATTTATTTTCAACACATTCGTCGGTTACTATTTCAAAAGTAATCGGCATGATCTATTTTCTGCACATTCGTCGGTTACTATTTCAAAAGTAAACGGCAAGATTTTTATTTTCAGCATGTTCGTCGGTTACTATTTCAAAAGCAATCGGCAAGATTTTTATTTTCAGCACATTCGTCGGTTACTATTTCAAAAGTAATCGGCAAGATTTTTATTTTCAGCATATTTGTCGGTTACTATTTCAAAAGTAATCGGCAAGATTTTTATTTTTAGCATATTTGTCTGTTACTATTTTAGATGTAATCGGCAAGACTTTATTTTCAGCACATTCGTCGGTTACTATTTCAAAGCAAATCAGCAAGATTTATTTTCAGCACATTCGTCGGTTACTATTTCAAAAGTAATCGGCAAGATTTTTATTTTTAGCATATTTGTCTGTTACTATTTTAAAAGTAATCGGCAAGACTTTATTTTCAGCACATTCGTCGGTTACTATTTCAAAAGTAATCGGCAAGACTTTATTTTCAGCACATTCGTCGGTTACTATTTCAAAAGTAATCGGGAAGATTTTTATTTTCAGCATGTTCGTCGCTTACTATTTCAAAAGTAATCGGCAAGATTTTTATTTTCAGCATATTTGTCGGTTACTATTTTAAAAGTAATCGGCAAGACTTTATTTTCAGCACATTCGTCGGTTACTATTTCAAAAGTAATCGGCAAGATTTTTATTTTCAACATATTCGTCGGTTACTATTTCAAAAGTAATCGGCAAGACTTTATTTTCAGCACATTCATTGGTTACTTTTTTAAAAGTAATTGGTAAGATTTTTATTTCCAACATATTCATCGCTTACTATTTCAAAAGTAATCAGCATGATTTATTTTCAGCACATTCGTCGGTTACAATTTCAAAAGTAATCGGCAAGATTTTTATTTTCAGCATATTTGTCGGTTACTATTTTAAAAGTAATCGACAAGATTTTTATTTTCAACATATTCGTCGGTTCCTATTTCAAAAGTAATCGGCAAGATTTTTATTTTTAGCATATTTGTCGGTTACTATTTTAAAAGTAATCGACAAGATTTTTATTTTCAGCGCATTTGTCGGTTACTATTTCAATAGTAATCGGCATGATTTATTTTCAGCACATTCGTCGGTTACTATTTCAAAAGTAATCGGCATGATTCATTTTCAAGACATTCGTCGGTTACTATTTCAAAAGTAATCGGCATGATCTATTTTCTGCACATTCGTCGGTTACTATTTCAAAAGTAATCGGGAAGATTTTTATTTTCAGCATGTTCGTCGGTTACTATTTTAAAAGTAATCGACAAGTATTTATTTTCAGCACATTTGTCGGTTACTATTTCAATAGTAATCGGCATGATTTATTTTCAGCACATTTGTCGGTTACTATTTCAAAAGTAATCGGCATGATCTATTTTCTGCACATTCGTCGGTTACTATTTCAAAAGTAATCGGCAAGATTTTTATTTTCAGCATGTTCGTCGGTTACTATTTCAAACGTAATCGGCAAGATTTTTATTTTCAGCATATTCGTCAATGACTATTTCAAAAGTAATCGGCATGATTTATTTTCAGCATATTCGTCGGTTACTATTTCAAAGGTAATCGACATGATTTATTTTCAACACATTCGTCGGTTACTATTTCAAAAGTAATCGGCATGATCTATTTTCTGCACATTCGTCGGTTACTATTTCAAAAGTAAACGGCAAGATTTTTATTTTCAGCATGTTCGTCGGTTACTATTTTAAAAGTAATCGACAAGATTTTTATTTTCAGCACATTTGTCGGTTACTATTTCAATAGTAATCGGCATGATTTATTTTCAGCACATTTGTCGGTTACTATTTCAAAAGTAATCGGCATGATTCATTTTCAGCACATTTGTCGGTTACTATTTCAAAAGTAATCGGCATGATCTATTTTCTGCACATTCGTCGGTTACTATTTCAAAAGTAATCGGCAAGATTTGTATTTTCAGCATGTTCGTCGGTTACTATTTCAAACGTAATCGGCAAGATTTTTATTTTCAGCATATTCGACAATGACTATTTCAAAAGTAATCGGCATGATTTATTTTCAGCATATTCGTCGGTTACTATTTCAAAGCTAATCGACATGATTTATTTTCAACACATTCGTCGGTTACTATTTCAAAAGTAATCGGCATGATCTATTTTCTGCACATTCGTCGGTTACTATTTCAAAAGTAAACGGCAAGATTTTTATTTTCAGCATGTTCGTCGGTTACTATTTCAAAAGCAATCGGCAAGATTTTTATTTTCAGCACATTCGTCGGTTACTATTTCAAAAGTAATCGGCAAGATTTTTATTTTCAGCATATTTGTCGGTTACTATTTCAAAAGTAATCGGCAAGATTTTTATTTTTAGCATATTTGTCTGTTACTATTTTAGATGTAATCGGCAAGACTTTATTTTCAGCACATTCGTCGGTTACTATTTCAAAGCAAATCGGCAAGATTTATTTTCAGCACATTCGTCGGTTACTATTTCAAAAGTAATCGGCAAGATTTTTATTTTTAGCATATTTGTCTGTTACTATTTTAAAAGTAATCGGCAAGACTTTATTTTCAGCACATTCGTCGGTTACTATTTCAAAAGTAATCGGCAAGACTTTATTTTCAGCACATTCGTCGGTTACTATTTCAAAAGTAATCGGGAAGATTTTTATTTTCAGCATGTTCGTCGGTTACTATTTCAAAAGTAATCGGCAAGATTTTTATTTTCAGCATATTTGTCGGTTACTATTTTAAAAGTAATCGACAAGATTTTTATTTTCAGCACATTTGTCGGTTACTATTTTAATAGTAATCGGCATGATTTATTTTCAGCACATTTGTCGGTTACTATTTCAAAAGTAATCGGCATGATTCATTTTCAGCACATTTGTCGGTTACTATTTCAAAAGTAATCGGCATGATCTATTTTCTGCACATTCGTCGGTTACTATTTCAAAAGTAATCGGCAAGATTTTTATTTTCAGCATGTTCGTCGGTTACTATTTCAAACGTAATCGGCAAGATTTTTATTTTCAGCATATTCGTCAATGACTATTTCAAAAGTAATCGGCATGATTTATTTTCAGCATATTCGTGGGTTACTATTTCAAAGGTAATCGACATGATTTATTTTCAAAACATTCGTCGGTTACTATTTCAAAAGTAATCGGCATGAGCTATTTTCTGCACATTCGTCGGTTACTATTTCAAAGCAAATCAGCAAGATTTTTATTTTCAGCATATTTGTCGGTTACTATTTTAAAAGTAATCGGCAAGACTTTATTTTCAGCACATTCGTCGGTTACTATTTCAAAAGTAATCGGCAAGATTTTTATTTTCAACATATTCGTCGGTTACTATTTCAAAAGTAATCGGCAAGACTTTATTTTCAGCACATTCATTGGTTACTTTTTTAAAAGTAATTGGTAAGATTTTTATTTCCAACATATTCATCGCTTACTATTTCAAAAGTAATCAGCATGATTTATTTTCAGCACATTCGTCGGTTACAATTTCAAAAGTAATCGGCAAGATTTTTATTTTCAGCATATTTGTCGGTTACTATTTTAAAAGTAATCGACAAGATTTTTATTTTCAACATATTCGTCGGTTCCTATTTCAAAAGTAATCGGCAAGATTTTTATTTTTAGCATATTTGTCGGTTACTATTTTAAAAGTAATCGACAAGATTTTTATTTTCAGCGCATTTGTCAGTTACTATTTCAATAGTAATCGGCATGATTTATTTTCAGCACATTCGTCGGTTACTATTTCAAAAGTAATCGGCATGATTCATTTTCAAGACATTCGTCGGTTACTATTTCAAAAGTAATCGGCATGATCTATTTTCTGCACATTCGTCGGTTACTATTTCAAAAGTAATCGGGAAGATTTTTATTTTCAGCATGTTCGTCGGTTACTATTTCAAAAGTAATCGGCAAGATTTTTATTTTCAGCATATTTGTCGGTTACTATTTTAAAAGTAATCGACAAGATTTTTATTTTCAGCACATTTGTCGGTTACTATTTCAATAGTAATCGGCATGATTTATTTTCAGCACATTTGTCGGTTACTATTTCAAAAGTAATCGGCATGATCTATTTTCTGCACATTCGTCGGTTACTATTTCAAAAGTAATCGGCAAGATTTTTATTTTCAACATATTCGTCAATGACTATTTCAAAAGTAATCGGCATGATTTATTTTCAGCATATTCGTCGGTTACTATTTCAAAGGTAATCGACATGATTTATTTTCAACACATTCGTCGGTTACTATTTCAAAAGTAATCGGCATGATCTATTTTCTGCACATTCGTCGGTTACTATTTCAAAAGTAAACGGCAAGATTTTTATTTTCAGCATATTTGTCGGTTACTATTTCAAAAGTAATCGGCAAGATTTTTATTTTTAGCATATTTGTCTGTTACTATTTTAGATGTAATCGGCAAGACTTTATTTTCAGCACAGTCGTCGGTTACTATTTCAAAGCAAATCGGCAAGATTTATTTTCAGCACATTCGTCGGTTACTATTTCAAAAGTAATCGGCAAGATTTTTATTTTTAGCATATTTGTCTGTTACTATTTTAAAAGTAATCGGCAAGACTTTATTTTCAGCACATTCGTCGGTTACTATTTCAAAAGTAATCGGCAAGACTTTATTTTCAGCACATTCGTCGGTTACTATTTCAAAAGTAATCGGGAAGATTTTTATTTTCAGCATGTTCGTCGGTTACTATTTCAAAAGTAATCGGCAAGATTTTTATTTTCAGCATATTTGTCGGTTACTATTTTAAAAGTAATCGACAAGATTTTTATTTTCAGCACATTTGTCGGTTACTATTTTAATAGTAATCGGCATGATTTATTTTCAGCACATTTGTCGGTTACTATTTCAAAAGTAATCGGCATGATTCATTTTCAGCACATTTGTCGGTTACTATTTCAAAAGTAATCGGCATGATCTATTTTCTGCACATTCGTCGGTTACTATTTCAAAAGTAATCGGCAAGATTTTTATTTTCAGCATGTTCGTCGGTTACTATTTCAAACGTAATCGGCAAGATTTTTATTTTCAGCATATTCGTCAATGACTATTTCAAAAGTAATCGGCATGATTTATTTTCAGCATATTCGTGGGTTACTATTTCAAAGGTAATCGACATGATTTATTTTCAAAACATTCGTCGGTTACTATTTCAAAAGTAATCGGCATGAGCTATTTTCTGCACATTCGTCGGTTACTATTTCAAAGCAAATCAGCAAGATTTTTATTTTCAGCATATTTGTCGGTTACTATTTTAAAAGTAATCGGCAAGACTTTATTTTCAGCACATTCGTCGGTTACTATTTCAAAAGTAATCGGCAAGATTTTTATTTTCAACATATTCGTCGGTTACTATTTCAAAAGTAATCGGCAAGACTTTATTTTCAGCACATTCATTGGTTACTTTTTTAAAAGTAATTGGTAAGATTTTTATTTCCAACATATTCATCGCTTACTATTTCAAAAGTAATCAGCATGATTTATTTTCAGCACATTCGTCGGTTACAATTTCAAAAGTAATCGGCAAGATTTTTATTTTCAGCATATTTGTCGGTTACTATTTTAAAAGTAATCGACAAGATTTTTATTTTCAACATATTCGTCGGTTCCTATTTCAAAAGTAATCGGCAAGATTTTTATTTTTAGCATATTTGTCGGTTACTATTTTAAAAGTAATCGACAAGATTTTTATTTTCAGCGCATTTGTCAGTTACTATTTCAATAGTAATCGGCATGATTTATTTTCAGCACATTCGTCGGTTACTATTTCAAAAGTAATCGGCATGATTCATTTTCAAGACATTCGTCGGTTACTATTTCAAAAGTAATCGGCATGATCTATTTTCTGCACATTCGTCGGTTACTATTTCAAAAGTAATCGGGAAGATTTTTATTTTCAGCATGTTCGTCGGTTACTATTTCAAAAGTAATCGGCAAGATTTTTATTTTCAGCATATTTGTCGGTTACTATTTTAAAAGTAATCGACAAGATTTTTATTTTCAGCACATTTGTCGGTTACTATTTCAATAGTAATCGGCATGATTTATTTTCAGCACATTTGTCGGTTACTATTTCAAAAGTAATCGGCATGATCTATTTTCTGCACATTCGTCGGTTACTATTTCAAAAGTAATCGGCAAGATTTTTATTTTCAACATATTCGTCAATGACTATTTCAAAAGTAATCGGCATGATTTATTTTCAGCATATTCGTCGGTTACTATTTCAAAGGTAATCGACATGATTTATTTTCAACACATTCGTCGGTTACTATTTCAAAAGTAATCGGCATGATCTATTTTCTGCACATTCGTCGGTTACTATTTCAAAAGTAAACGGCAAGATTTTTATTTTCAGCATGTTCGTCGGTTACTATTTCAAAAGCAATCGGCAAGATTTTTATTTTCAGCATATTTGTCGGTTACTATTTCAAAAGTAATCGGCAAGATTTTTATTTTTAGCATATTTGTCTGTTACTATTTTAGATGTAATCGGCAAGACTTTATTTTCAGCACAGTCGTCGGTTACTATTTCAAAGCAAATCGGCAAGATTTATTTTCAGCACATTCGTCGGTTACTATTTCAAAAGTAATCGGCAAGATTTTTATTTTTAGCATATTTGTCTGTTACTATTTTAAAAGTAATCGGCAAGACTTTATTTTCAGCACATTCGTCGGTTACTATTTCAAAAGTAATCGGCAAGACTTTATTTTCAGCACATTCGTCGGTTACTATTTCAAAAGTAATCGGGAAGATTTTTATTTTCAGCATGTTCGTCGGTTACTATTTCAAAAGTAATCGGCAAGATTTTTATTTTCAGCATATTTGTCGGTTACTATTTTAAAAGTAATCGACAAGATTTTTATTTTCAGCACATTTGTCGGTTACTATTTTAATAGTAATCGGCATGATTTATTTTCAGCACATTTGTCGGTTACTATTTCAAAAGTAATCGGCATGATTCATTTTCAGCACATTTGTCGGTTACTATTTCAAAAGTAATCGGCATGATCTATTTTCTGCACATTCGTCGGTTACTATTTCAAAAGTAATCGGCAAGATTTTTATTTTCAGCATGTTCGTCGGTTACTATTTCAAACGTAATCGGCAAGATTTTTATTTTCAGCATATTCGTCAATGACTATTTCAAAAGTAATCGGCATGATTTATTTTCAGCATATTCGTCGGTTACTATTTCAAAGCTAATCGACATGATTTATTTTCAACACATTCGTCGGTTACTATTTCAAAAGTAATCGGCATGATCTATTTTCTGCACATTCGTCGGTTACTATTTCAAAAGTAAACGGCAAGATTTTTATTTTCAGCATGTTCGTCGGTTACTATTTCAAAAGCAATCGGCAAGATTTTTATTTTCAGCACATTCGTCGGTTACTATTTCAAAAGTAATCGGCAAGATTTTTATTTTCAGCATATTTGTCGGTTACTATTTCAAAAGTAATCGGCAAGATTTTTATTTTTAGCATATTTGTCTGTTACTATTTTAGATGTAATCGGCAAGACTTTATTTTCAGCACATTCGTCGGTTACTATTTCAAAGCAAATCAGCAAGATTTATTTTCAGCACATTCGTCGGTTACTATTTCAAAAGTAATCGGCAAGATTTTTATTTTTAGCATATTTGTCTGTTACTATTTTAAAAGTAATCGGCAAGACTTTATTTTCAGCACATTCGTCGGTTACTATTTCAAAAGTAATCGGCAAGACTTTATTTTCAGCACATTCGTCGGTTACTATTTCAAAAGTAATCGGGAAGATTTTTATTTTCAGCATGTTCGTCGCTTACTATTTCAAAAGTAATCGGCAAGATTTTTATTTTCAGCATATTTGTCGGTTACTATTTTAAAAGTAATCGGCAAGACTTTATTTTCAGCACATTCGTCGGTTACTATTTCAAAAGTAATCGGCAAGATTTTTATTTTCAACATATTCGTCGGTTACTATTTCAAAAGTAATCGGCAAGACTTTATTTTCAGCACATTCATTGGTTACTTTTTTAAAAGTAATTGGTAAGATTTTTATTTCCAACATATTCATCGCTTACTATTTCAAAAGTAATCAGCATGATTTATTTTCAGCACATTCGTCGGTTACAATTTCAAAAGTAATCGGCAAGATTTTTATTTTCAGCATATTTGTCGGTTACCATTTTAAAAGTAATCGACAAGATTTTTATTTTCAACATATTCGTCGGTTCCTATTTCAAAAGTAATCGGCAAGATTTTTATTTTTAGCATATTTGTCGGTTACTATTTTAAAAGTAATCGACAAGATTTTTATTTTCAGCGCATTTGTCGGTTACTATTTCAATAGTAATCGGCATGATTTATTTTCAGCACATTCGTCGGTTACTATTTCAAAAGTAATCGGCATGATTCATTTTCAAGACATTCGTCGGTTACTATTTCAAAAGTAATCGGCATGATCTATTTTCTGCACATTCGTCGGTTACTATTTCAAAAGTAATCGGGAAGATTTTTATTTTCAGCATGTTCGTCGGTTACTATTTTAAAAGTAATCGACAAGTATTTATTTTCAGCACATTTGTCGGTTACTATTTCAATAGTAATCGGCATGATTTATTTTCAGCACATTTGTCGGTTACTATTTCAAAAGTAATCGGCATGATCTATTTTCTGCACATTCGTCGGTTACTATTTCAAAAGTAATCGGCAAGATTTTTATTTTCAGCATGTTCGTCGGTTACTATTTCAAACGTAATCGGCAAGATTTTTATTTTCAGCATATTCGTCAATGACTATTTCAAAAGTAATCGGCATGATTTATTTTCAGCATATTCGTCGGTTACTATTTCAAAGGTAATCGACATGATTTATTTTCAACACATTCGTCGGTTACTATTTCAAAAGTAATCGGCATGATCTATTTTCTGCACATTCGTCGGTTACTATTTCAAAAGTAAACGGCAAGATTTTTATTTTCAGCATGTTCGTCGGTTACTATTTTAAAAGTAATCGACAAGATTTTTATTTTCAGCACATTTGTCGGTTACTATTTCAATAGTAATCGGCATGATTTATTTTCAGCACATTTGTCGGTTACTATTTCAAAAGTAATCGGCATGATTCATTTTCAGCACATTTGTCGGTTACTATTTCAAAAGTAATCGGCATGATCTATTTTCTGCACATTCGTCGGTTACTATTTCAAAAGTAATCGGCAAGATTTGTATTTTCAGCATGTTCGTCGGTTACTATTTCAAACGTAATCGGCAAGATTTTTATTTTCAGCATATTCGTCAATGACTATTTCAAAAGTAATCGGCATGATTTATTTTCAGCATATTCGTCGGTTACTATTTCAAAGCTAATCGACATGATTTATTTTCAACACATTCGTCGGTTACTATTTCAAAAGTAATCGGCATGATCTATTTTCTGCACATTCGTCGGTTACTATTTCAAAAGTAAACGGCAAGATTTTTATTTTCAGCATGTTCGTCGGTTACTATTTCAAAAGCAATCGGCAAGATTTTTATTTTCAGCACATTCGTCGGTTACTATTTCAAAAGTAATCGGCAAGATTTTTATTTTCAGCATATTTGTCGGTTACTATTTCAAAAGTAATCGGCAAGATTTTTATTTTTAGCATATTTGTCTGTTACTATTTTAGATGTAATCGGCAAGACTTTATTTTCAGCACATTCGTCGGTTACTATTTCAAAGCAAATCGGCAAGATTTATTTTCAGCACATTCGTCGGTTACTATTTCAAAAGTAATCGGCAAGATTTTTATTTTTAGCATATTTGTCTGTTACTATTTTAAAAGTAATCGGCAAGACTTTATTTTCAGCACATTCGTCGGTTACTATTTCAAAAGTAATCGGCAAGACTTTATTTTCAGCACATTCGTCGGTTACTATTTCAAAAGTAATCGGGAAGATTTTTATTTTCAGCATGTTCGTCGGTTACTATTTCAAAAGTAATCGGCAAGATTTTTATTTTCAGCATATTTGTCGGTTACTATTTTAAAAGTAATCGACAAGATTTTTATTTTCAGCACATTTGTCGGTTACTATTTTAATAGTAATCGGCATGATTTATTTTCAGCACATTTGTCGGTTACTATTTCAAAAGTAATCGGCATGATTCATTTTCAGCACATTTGTCGGTTACTATTTCAAAAGTAATCGGCATGATCTATTTTCTGCACATTCGTCGGTTACTATTTCAAAAGTAATCGGCAAGATTTTTATTTTCAGCATGTTCGTCGGTTACTATTTCAAACGTAATCGGCAAGATTTTTATTTTCAGCATATTCGTCAATGACTATTTCAAAAGTAATCGGCATGATTTATTTTCAGCATATTCGTGGGTTACTATTTCAAAGGTAATCGACATGATTTATTTTCAAAACATTCGTCGGTTACTATTTCAAAAGTAATCGGCATGATCTATTTTCTGCACATTCGTCGGTTACTATTTCAAAAGTAAACGGCAAGATTTTTATTTTCAGCATGTTCGTCGGTTACTATTTCAAAAGCAATCGGCAAGATTTTTATTTTCAGCACATTCGTCGGTTACTATTTCAAAAGTAATCGGCAAGATTTTTATTTTCAGCATATTTGTCGGTTACTATTTCAAAAGTAATCGGCAAGATTTTTATTTTTAGCATATTTGTCTGTTACTATTTTAGATGTAATCGGCAAGACTTTATTTTCAGCACATTCGTCGGTTACTATTTCAAAAGTAATCGGCAAGATTTTTATTTTTAGCATATTTGTCTGTTACTATTTTAGATGTAATCGGCAAGACTTTATTTTCAGCACATTCGTCGGTTACTATTTCAAAGCAAATCGGCAAGATTTATTTTCAGCACATTCGTCGGTTACTATTTCAAAAGTAATCGGCAAGATTTTTATTTTTAGCATATTTGTCTGTTACTATTTTAAAAGTAATTGGCAAGACTTTATTTTCAGCACATTCGTCGGTTACTATTTCAAAAGTAATCGGCAAGACTTTATTTTCAGCACATTCGTCGGTTACTATTTCAAAAGTAATCGGGAAGATTTTTATTTTCAGCATGTTCGTCGGTTACTATTTCAAAAGTAATCGGCAAGATTTTTATTTTCAGCATATTTGTCGGTTACTATTTTAAAAGTAATCGACAAGATTTTTATTTTCAGCACATTTGTCGGTTACTATTTTAATAGTAATCGGCATGATTTATTTTCAGCACATTTGTCGGTTACTATTTCAAAAGTAATCGGCATGATTCATTTTCAGCACATTTGTCGGTTACTATTTCAAAAGTAATCGGCATGATCTATTTTCTGCACATTCGTCGGTTACTATTTCAAAAGTAATCGGCAAGATTTTTATTTTCAGCATGTTCGTCGGTTACTATTTCAAACGTAATCGGCAAGATTTTTATTTTCAGCATATTCGTCAATGACTATTTCAAAAGTAATCGGCATGATTTATTTTCAGCATATTCGTGGGTTACTATTTCAAAGGTAATCGACATGATTTATTTTCAAAACATTCGTCGGTTACTATTTCAAAAGTAATCGGCATGATCTATTTTCTGCACATTCGTCGGTTACTATTTCAAAAGTAAACGGCAAGATTTTTATTTTCAGCATGTTCGTCGGTTACTATTTCAAAAGCAATCGGCAAGATTTTTATTTTCAGCACATTCGTCGGTTACTATTTCAAAAGTAATCGGCAAGATTTTTATTTTCAGCATATTTGTCGGTTACTATTTCAAAAGTAATCGGCAAGATTTTTATTTTTAGCATATTTGTCTGTTACTATTTTAGATGTAATCGGCAAGACTTTATTTTCAGCACATTCGTCGGTTACTATTTCAAAAGTAATCGGCAAGATTTTTATTTTCAGCATATTTGTCGGTTACTATTTTAAAAGTAATCGGCAAGACTTTATTTTCAGCACATTCGTCGGTTACTATTTCAAAAGTAATCGGCAAGATTTTTATTTTCAACATATTCGTCGGTTACTATTTCAAAAGTAATCGACAAGACTTTATTTTCAGCACATTCATTGGTTACTTTTTTAAAAGTAATTGGTAAGATTTTTATTTCCAACATA
Organism: Medicago lupulina; assembly: GCA_958299785.1. NCBI lineage: Eukaryota > Viridiplantae > Streptophyta > Magnoliopsida > Fabales > Fabaceae > Medicago > Medicago lupulina. Next base: position 47,714,192 of record OY283139.1, on the reverse strand, counting down.
TTCATCGCTTACTATTTCAAAAGTAATCAGCATGATTTATTTTCAGCACATTCGTCGGTTACAATTTCAAAAGTAATCGGCAAGATTTTTATTTTCAGCATATTTGTCGGTTACTATTTTAAAAGTAATCGACAAGATTTTTATTTTCAACATATTCGTCGGTTCCTATTTCAAAAGTAATCGGCAAGATTTTTATTTTTAGCATATTTGTCGGTTACTATTTTAAAAGTAATCGACAAGATTTTTATTTTCAGCGCATTTGTCGGTTACTATTTCAATAGTAATCGGCATGATTTATTTTCAGCACATTCGTCGGTTACTATTTCAAAAGTAATCGGCATGATTCATTTTCAAGACATTCGTCGGTTACTATTTCAAAAGTAATCGGCATGATCTATTTTCTGCACATTCGTCGGTTACTATTTCAAAAGTAATCGGCAAGATTTGTATTTTCAGCATGTTCGTCGGTTACTATTTCAAACGTAATCGGCAAGATTTTTATTTTCAGCATATTCGTCAATGACTATTTCAAAAGTAATCGGCATGATTTATTTTCAGCATATTCGTCGGTTACTATTTCAAAGCTAATCGACATGATTTATTTTCAACACATTCGTCGGTTACTATTTCAAAAGTAATCGGCATGATCTATTTTCTGCACATTCGTCGGTTACTATTTCAAAAGTAAACGGCAAGATTTTTATTTTCAGCATGTTCGTCGGTTACTATTTCAAAAGCAATCGGCAAGATTTTTATTTTCAGCACATTCGTCGGTTAGTATTTCAAAAGTAATCGGCAAGATTTTTATTTTCAGCATATTTGTCGGTTACTATTTCAAAAGTAATCGGCAAGATTTTTATTTTTAGCATATTTGTCTGTTACTATTTTAGATGTAATCGGCAAGACTTTATTTTCAGCACATTCGTCGGTTACTATTTCAAAGCAAATCGGCAAGATTTATTTTCAGCACATTCGTCGGTTACTATTTCAAAAGTAATCGGCAAGATTTTTATTTTTAGCATATTTGTCTGTTACTATTTTAAAAGTAATCGGCAAGACTTTATTTTCAGCACATTCGTCGGTTACTATTTCAAAAGTAATCGGCAAGACTTTATTTTCAGCACATTCGTCGGTTACTATTTCAAAAGTAATCGGGAAGATTTTTATTTTCAGCATGTTCGTCGGTTACTATTTCAAAAGTAATCGGCAAGATTTTTATTTTCAGCATATTTGTCGGTTACTATTTTAAAAGTAATCGACAAGATTTTTATTTTCAGCACATTTGTCGGTTACTATTTTAATAGTAATCGGCATGATTTATTTTCAGCACATTTGTCGGTTACTATTTCAAAAGTAATCGGCATGATTCATTTTCAGCACATTTGTCGGTTACTATTTCAAAAGTAATCGGCATGATCTATTTTCTGCACATTCGTCGGTTACTATTTCAAAAGTAATCGGCAAGATTTTTATTTTCAGCATGTTCGTCGGTTACTATTTCAAACGTAATCGGCAAGATTTTTATTTTCAGCATATTCGTCAATGACTATTTCAAAAGTAATCGGCATGATTTATTTTCAGCATATTCGTGGGTTACTATTTCAAAGGTAATCGACATGATTTATTTTCAAAACATTCGTCGGTTACTATTTCAAAAGTAATCGGCATGATCTATTTTCTGCACATTCGTCGGTTACTATTTCAAAAGTAAACGGCAAGATTTTTATTTTCAGCATGTTCGTCGGTTACTATTTCAAAAGCAATCGGCAAGATTTTTATTTTCAGCACATTCGTCGGTTACTATTTCAAAAGTAATCGGCAAGATTTTTATTTTCAGCATATTTGTCGGTTACTATTTCAAAAGTAATCGGCAAGATTTTTATTTTTAGCATATTTGTCTGTTACTATTTTAGATGTAATCGGCAAGACTTTATTTTCAGCACATTTGTCGGTTACTATTTCAAAAGTAATCGGCAAGATTTTTATTTTTAGCATATTTGTCTGTTACTATTTTAGATGTAATCGGCAAGACTTTATTTTCAGCACATTCGTCGGTTACTATTTCAAAGCAAATCGGCAAGATTTATTTTCAGCACATTCGTCGGTTACTATTTCAAAAGTAATCGGCAAGATTTTTATTTTTAGCATATTTGTCTGTTACTATTTTAAAAGTAATCGGCAAGACTTTATTTTCAGCACATTCGTCGGTTACTATTTCAAAAGTAATCGGCAAGACTTTATTTTCAGCACATTCGTCGGTTACTATTTCAAAAGTAATCGGGAAGATTTTTATTTTCAGCATGTTCGTCGGTTACTATTTCAAAAGTAATCGGCAAGATTTTTATTTTCAGCATATTTGTCGGTTACTATTTTAAAAGTAATCGACAAGATTTTTATTTTCAGCACATTTGTCGGTTACTATTTTAATAGTAATCGGCATGATTTATTTTCAGCACATTTGTCGGTTACTATTTCAAAAGTAATCGGCATGATTCATTTTCAGCACATTTGTCGGTTACTATTTCAAAAGTAATCGGCATGATCTATTTTCTGCACATTCGTCGGTTACTATTTCAAAAGTAATCGGCAAGATTTTTATTTTCAGCATGTTCGTCGGTTACTATTTCAAACGTAATCGGCAAGATTTTTATTTTCAGCATATTCGTCAATGACTATTTCAAAAGTAATCGGCATGATTTATTTTCAGCATATTCGTGGGTTACTATTTCAAAGGTAATCGACATGATTTATTTTCAAAACATTCGTCGGTTACTATTTCAAAAGTAATCGGCATGATCTATTTTCTGCACATTCGTCGGTTACTATTTCAAAAGTAAACGGCAAGATTTTTATTTTCAGCATGTTCGTCGGTTACTATTTCAAAAGCAATCGGCAAGATTTTTATTTTCAGCACATTCGTCGGTTACTATTTCAAAAGTAATCGGCAAGATTTTTATTTTCAGCATATTTGTCGGTTACTATTTCAAAAGTAATCGGCAAGATTTTTATTTTTAGCATATTTGTCTGTTACTATTTTAGATGTAATCGGCAAGACTTTATTTTCAGCACATTCGTCGGTTACTATTTCAAAAGTAATCGGCAAGATTTTTATTTTCAGCATATTTGTCGGTTACTATTTTAAAAGTAATCGGCAAGACTTTATTTTCAGCACATTCGTCGGTTACTATTTCAAAAGTAATCGGCAAGATTTTTATTTTCAACATATTCGTCGGTTACTATTTCAAAAGTAATCGGCAAGACTTTATTTTCAGCACATTCATTGGTTACTTTTTTAAAAGTAATTGGTAAGATTTTTATTTCCAACATATTCATCGCTTACTATTTCAAAAGTAATCAGCATGATTTATTTTCAGCACATTCGTCGGTTACAATTTCAAAAGTAATCGGCAAGATTTTTATTTTCAGCATATTTGTCGGTTACTATTTTAAAAGTAATCGACAAGATTTTTATTTTGAACATATTCGTCGGTTCCTATTTCAAAAGTAATCGGCAAGATTTTTATTTTTAGCATATTTGTCGGTTACTATTTTAAAAGTAATCGACAAGATTTTTATTTTCAGCGCATTTGTCGGTTACTATTTCAATAGTAATCGGCATGATTTATTTTCAGCACATTCGTCGGTTACTATTTCAAAAGTAATCGGCATGATTCATTTTCAAGACATTCGTCGGTTACTATTTCAAAAGTAATCGGCATGATCTATTTTCTGCACATTCGTCGGTTACTATTTCAAAAGTAATCGGGAAGATTTTTATTTTCAGCATGTTCGTCGGTTACTATTTCAAAAGTAATCGGCAAGATTTTTATTTTCAGCATATTTGTCGGTTACTATTTTAAAAGTAATCGACAAGATTTTTATTTTCAGCACATTTGTCGGTTACTATTTCAATAGTAATCGGCATGATTTATTTTCAGCACATTTGTCGGTTACTATTTCAAAAGTAATCGGCATGATCTATTTTCTGCACATTCGTCGGTTACTATTTCAAAAGTAATCGGCAAGATTTTTATTTTCAACATATTCGTCAATGACTATTTCGAAAGTAATCGGCATGATTTATTTTCAGCATATTCGTCGGTTACTATTTCAAAGGTAATCGACATGATTTATTTTCAACACATTCGTCGGTTACTATTTCAAAAGTAATCGGCATGATCTATTTTCTGCACATTCGTCGGTTACTATTTCAAAAGTAAACGGCAAGATTTTTATTTTCAGCATGTTCGTCGGTTACTATTTCAAAAGCAATCGGCAAGATTTTTATTTTCAGCATATTTGTCGGTTACTATTTCAAAAGTAATCGGCAAGATTTTTATTTTTAGCATATTTGTCTGTTACTATTTTAGATGTAATCGGCAAGACTTTATTTTCAGCACAGTCGTCGGTTACTATTTCAAAGCAAATCGGCAAGATTTATTTTCAGCACATTCGTCGGTTACTATTTCAAAAGTAATCGGCAAGATTTTTATTTTTAGCATATTTGTCTGTTACTATTTTAAAAGTAATCGGCAAGACTTTATTTTCAGCACATTCGTCGGTTACTATTTCAAAAGTAATCGGCAAGACTTTATTTTCAGCACATTCGTCGGTTACTATTTCAAAAGTAATCGGGAAGATTTTTATTTTCAGCATGTTCGTCGCTTACTATTTCAAAAGTAATCGGCAAGATTTTTATTTTCAGCATATTTGTCGGTTACTATTTTAAAAGTAATCGACAAGATTTTTATTTTCAGCACATTTGTCGGTTACTATTTTAATAGTAATCGGCATGATTTATTTTCAGCACATTTGTCGGTTACTATTTCAAAAGTAATCGGCATGATTCATTTTCAGCACATTTGTCGGTTACTATTTCAAAAGTAATCGGCATGATCTATTTTCTGCACATTCGTCGGTTACTATTTCAAAAGTAATCGGCAAGATTTTTATTTTCAGCATGTTCGTCGGTTACTATTTCAAACGTAATCGGCAAGATTTTTATTTTCAGCATATTCGTCAATGACTATTTCAAAAGTAATCGGCATGATTTATTTTCAGCATATTCGTGGGTTACTATTTCAAAGGTAATCGACATGATTTATTTTCAAAACATTCGTCGGTTACTATTTCAAAAGTAATCGGCATGATCTATTTTCTGCACATTCGTCGGTTACTATTTCAAAAGTAAACGGCAAGATTTTTATTTTCAGCATGTTCGTCGGTTACTATTTCAAAAGCAATCGGCAAGATTTTTATTTTCAGCACATTCGTCGGTTACTATTTCAAAAGTAATCGGCAAGATTTTTATTTTCAGCATATTTGTCGGTTACTATTTCAAAAGTAATCGGCAAGATTTTTATTTTTAGCATATTTGTCTGTTACTATTTTAGATGTAATCGGCAAGACTTTATTTTCAGCACATTCGTCGGTTACTATTTCAAAAGTAATCGGCAAGATTTTTATTTTCAGCATATTTGTCGGTTACTATTTTAAAAGTAATCGGCAAGACTTTATTTTCAGCACATTCGTCGGTTACTATTTCAAAAGTAATCGGCAAGATTTTTATTTTCAACATATTCGTCGGTTACTATTTCAAAAGTAATCGGCAAGACTTTATTTTCAGCACATTCATTGGTTACTTTTTTAAAAGTAATTGGTAAGATTTTTATTTCCAACATATTCATCGCTTACTATTTCAAAAGTAATCAGCATGATTTATTTTCAGCACATTCGTCGGTTACAATTTCAAAAGTAATCGGCAAGATTTTTATTTTCAGCATATTTGTCGGTTACTATTTTAAAAGTAATCGACAAGATTTTTATTTTCAACATATTCGTCGGTTCCTATTTCAAAAGTAATCGGCAAGATTTTTATTTTTAGCATATTTGTCGGTTACTATTTTAAAAGTAATCGACAAGATTTTTATTTTCAGCGCATTTGTCGGTTACTATTTCAATAGTAATCGGCATGATTTATTTTCAGCACATTCGTCGGTTACTATTTCAAAAGTAATCGGCATGATTCATTTTCAAGACATTCGTCGGTTACTATTTCAAAAGTAATCGGCATGATCTATTTTCTGCACATTCGTCGGTTACTATTTCAAAAGTAATCGGGAAGATTTTTATTTTCAGCATGTTCGTCGGTTACTATTTCAAAAGTAATCGGCAAGATTTTTATTTTCAGCATATTTGTCGGTTACTATTTTAAAAGTAATCGACAAGATTTTTATTTTCAGCACATTTGTCGGTTACTATTTCAATAGTAATCGGCATGATTTATTTTCAGCACATTTGTCGGTTACTATTTCAAAAGTAATCGGCATGATCTATTTTCTGCACATTCGTCGGTTACTATTTCAAAAGTAATCGGCAAGATTTTTATTTTCAACATATTCGTCAATGACTATTTCAAAAGTAATCGGCATGATTTATTTTCAGCATATTCGTCGGTTACTATTTCAAAGGTAATCGACATGATTTATTTTCAACACATTCGTCGGTTACTATTTCAAAAGTAATCGGCATGATCTATTTTCTGCACATTCGTCGGTTACTATTTCAAAAGTAAACGGCAAGATTTTTATTTTCAGCATGTTCGTCGGTTACTATTTCAAAAGCAATCGGCAAGATTTTTATTTTCAGCATATTTGTCGGTTACTATTTCAAAAGTAATCGGCAAGATTTTTATTTTTAGCATATTTGTCTGTTACTATTTTAGATGTAATCGGCAAGACTTTATTTTCAGCACAGTCTTCGGTTACTATTTCAAAGCAAATCGGCAAGATTTATTTTCAGCACATTCGTCGGTTACTATTTCAAAAGTAATCGGCAAGATTTTTATTTTTAGCATATTTGTCTGTTACTATTTTAAAAGTAATCGGCAAGACTTTATTTTCAGCACATTCGTCGGTTACTATTTCAAAAGTAATCGGCAAGACTTTATTTTCAGCACATTCGTCGGTTACTATTTCAAAAGTAATCGGGAAGATTTTTATTTTCAGCATGTTCGTCGCTTACTATTTCAAAAGTAATCGGCAAGATTTTTATTTTCAGCATATTTGTCGGTTACTATTTTAAAAGTAATCGGCAAGACTTTATTTTCAGCACATTCGTCGGTTACTATTTCAAAAGTAATCGGCAAGATTTTTATTTTCAACATATTCGTCGGTTACTATTTCAAAAGTAATCGGCAAGACTTTATTTTCAGCACATTCATTGGTTACTTTTTTAAAAGTAATTGGTAAGATTTTTATTTCCAACATATTCATCGCTTACTATTTCAAAAGTAATCAGCATGATTTATTTTCAGCACATTCGTCGGTTACAATTTCAAAAGTAATCGGCAAGATTTTTATTTTCAGCATATTTGTCGGTTACTATTTTAAAAGTAATCGACAAGATTTTTATTTTCAACATATTCGTCGGTTCCTATTTCAAAAGTAATCGGCAAGATTTTTATTTTTAGCATATTTGTCGGTTACTATTTTAAAAGTAATCGACAAGATTTTTATTTTCAGCGCATTTGTCGGTTACTATTTCAATAGTAATCGGCATGATTTATTTTCAGCACATTCGTCGGTTACTATTTCAAAAGTAATCGGCATGATTCATTTTCAAGACATTCGTCGGTTACTATTTCAAAAGTAATCGGCATGATCTATTTTCTGCACATTCGTCGGTTACTATTTCAAAAGTAATCGGCAAGATTTTTATTTTCAGCATATTCGTCAATGACTATTTCAAAAGTAATCGGCATGATTTATTTTCAGCATATTCGTCGGTTACTATTTCAAAGGTAATCGACATGATTTATTTTCAAGACATTCATCGGTTACTATTTCAAAAGTAATCGGCATGATCTATTTTCTGCACATTCGTCGGTTACTATTTCAAAAGTAAACGGCAAGATTTTTATTTTCAGCATGTTCGTCGGTTACTATTTCAAAAGTAAGCGGCAAGATTTTTATTTTCAGCATATTTGTCGGTTACTATTTCAAAAGTAATCGGCAAGATTTTTATTTTTAGCATATTTGTGTGTTACTATTTTAGAAGTAATCGGCAAGACTTTATTTTCAGCACATTCGTCGGTTACTATTTCAAAGCTAATCAGCAAGATTTATTTTCAGCACATTCGTCGGTTACAATTTCAAAAGTAATCAGCAAGATTTTTATTTTTAGCATATTTGTCTGTTACTATTTTAAAAGTAATCGGCAAGACTTTATTTTCAGCACATTCGTCGGTTACTATTTCAAAAGTGATCGGCAAGACTTTATTTTCAGCACCTTCGTCGGTTACTATTTCAAAAGTAATCTGGAAGATTTTTATTTTCAGCATGTTCGTTGGTTACTATTTCAAAAGTAATCAGCAAGATTTTTATTTTCAGCATATTTGTCGGTTACTATTTCAAAAGTAATCGGAAAGATTTTTATTTTTAGCATATTTGTCTGTTACTATTTTAGATGTAATCGGCAAGACTTTATTTTCAGCACATTCGTCGGTTACTATTTCAAAGCAAATCGGCAAGATTTATTTTCAGCACATTCGTCGGTTACTATTTCAAAAGTAATCGGCATGATCTATTTTCTGCACATTCGTCGGTTACTATTTCAAAAGTAAATGGCAAGATTTTTATTTTCAGCATGTTCGTCGGTTACTATTTCAAAAGCAATCGGCAAGATTTTTATTTTCAGCACATTCGTCGGTTACTATTTCAAAAGTAATCGGCAAGATTTTTATTTTCAGCATATTTGTCGGTTACTATTTCAAAAGTAATCGGCAAGATTTTTATTTTTAGCATATTTGTCTGTTACTATTTTAGATGTAATCGGCAAGACTTTATTTTCAGCACATTCGTCGGTTACTATTTCAAAAGTAATCGGCGAGATTTTTATTTTTAGCATATTTGTCTGTTACTATTTTAGATGTAATCGGCAAGACTTTATTTTCAGCACATTCGTCGGTTACTATTTCAAAAGTAATCGGCGAGATTTTTATTTTTAGCATATTTGTCTGTTACTATTTCAAAAGTAATCGGAAAGATTTTTATTTTCAGCATGTTCGTCGCTTACTATTTCAAAAGTAATCGGCAAGATTTTTATTTTCAGCATATTTGTCGGTTACTATTTTAAAAGTAATCGGCAAGACTTTATTTTCAGCACATTCGTCGGTTACTATTTCAAAAGTAATCGGCAAGATTTTTATTTTCAACATATTCGTCGGTTACTATTTCAAAAGTAATCGGCAAGACTTTATTTTCAGCACATTCATTGGTTACTTTTTTAAAAGTAATTGGTAAGATTTTTATTTCCAACATATTCATCGCTTACTATTTCAAAAGTAATCAGCATGATTTATTTTCAGCACATTCGTCGGTTACAATTTCAAAAGTAATCGGCAAGATTTTTATTTTCAGCATATTTGTCGGTTACTATTTTAAAAGTAATCGACAAGATTTTTATTTTCAACATATTCGTCGGTTCCTATTTCAAAAGTAATCGGCAAGATTTTTATTTTTAGCATATTTGTCGGTTACTATTTTAAAAGTAATCGACAAGATTTTTATTTTCAGCGCATTTGTCGGTTACTATTTCAATAGTAATCGGCATGATTTATTTTCAGCACATTCGTCGGTTACTATTTCAAAAGTAATCGGCATGATTCATTTTCAAGACATTCGTCGGTTACTATTTCAAAAGTAATCGGCATGATCTATTTTCTGCACATTCGTCGGTTACTATTTCAAAAGTAATCGGCAAGATTTTTATTTTCAGCATATTTGTCGGTTACTATTTTAAAAGTAATCGACAAGATTTTTATTTTCAGCACATTTGTCGGTTACTATTTCAATAGTAATCGGCATGATTTATTTTCAGCACATTTGTCGGTTACTATTTCAAAAGTAATCGGCATGATCTATTTTCTGCACATTCGTCGGTTACTATTTCAAAAGTAATCGGTAAGATTTTTATTTTCAGCATATTCGTCAATGACTATTTCAAAAGTAATCGGCATGATTTATTTTCAGCATATTCGTCGGTTACTATTTCAAAGGTAATCGACATGATTTATTTTCAACACATTCGTCGGTTACTATTTCAAAAGTAATCGGCATGATCTATTTTCTGCACATTCGTCGGTTACTATTTCAAAAGTAAATGGCAAGATTTTTATTTTCAGCATGTTCGTCTGTTACTATTTCAAAAGCAATCGGCAAGATTTTTATTTTCAGCATATTTGTCGGTTACTATTTCAAAAGTAATCGGCAAGATTTTTATTTTTAGCATATTTGTCTGTTACTATTTTAGATGTAATCGGCAAGACTTTATTTTCAGCACAGTCGTCGGTTACTATTTCAAAGCAAATCGGCAAGATTTATTTTCAGCACATTCGTCGGTTACTATTTCAAAAGTAATCGGCAAGATTTTTATTTTTAGCATATTTGTCTGTTACTATTTTAAAAGTAATCGGCAAGACTTTATTTTCAGCACATTCGTCGGTTACTATTTCAAAAGTAATCGGCAAGACTTTATTTTCAGCACATTCGTCGGTTACTATTTCAAAAGTAATCGGCAAGATTTTTATTTTCAGCATATTTGTCGGTTACTATTTCAAAAGTAATCGGCAAGATTTTTATTTTTAGCATATTTGTCTGTTACTATTTTAGATGTAATCGGCAAGACTTTATTTTCAGCACATTCGTCGGTTACTATTTCAAAAGTAATCGGCAAGATTTTTATTTTCAGCATATTTGTCGGTTACTATTTTAAAAGTAATCGGCAAGACTTTATTTTCAGCACATTCGTCGGTTACTATTTCAAAAGTAATCGGCAAGATTTTTATTTTCAACATATTCGTCGGTTACTATTTCAAAAGTAATCGGCAAGACTTTATTTTCAGCACATTCATTGGTTACTTTTTTAAAAGTAATTGGTAAGATTTTTATTTCCAACATATTCATCGCTTACTATTTCAAAAGTAATCAGCATGATTTATTTTCAGCACATTCGTCGGTTACAATTTCAAAAGTAATCGGCAAGATTTTTATTTTCAGCATATTTGTCGGTTACTATTTTAAAAGTAATCGACAAGATTTTTATTTTCAACATATTCGTCGGTTCCTATTTCAAAAGTAATCGGCAAGATTTTTATTTTTAGCATATTTGTCGGTTACTATTTTAAAAGTAATCGACAAGATTTTTATTTTCAGCGCATTTGTCGGTTACTATTTCAATAGTAATCGGCATGATTTATTTTCAGCACATTCGTCGGTTACTATTTCAAAAGTAATCGGCATGATTCATTTTCAAGACATTCGTCGGTTACTATTTCAAAAGTAATCGGCATGATCTATTTTCTGCACATTCGTCGGTTACTATTTCAAAAGTAATCGGGAAGATTTTTATTTTCAGCATGTTCGTCGGTTACTATTTCAAAAGTAATCGGCAAGATTTTTATTTTCAGCATATTTGTCGGTTACTATTTTAAAAGTAATCGACAAGATTTTTATTTTCAGCACATTTGTCGGTTACTATTTCAATAGTAATCGGCATGATTTATTTTCAGCACATTTGTCGGTTACTATTTCAAAAGTAATCGGCATGATCTATTTTCTGCACATTCGTCGGTTACTATTTCAAAAGTAATCGGCAAGATTTTTATTTTCAACATATTCGTCAATGACTATTTCAAAAGTAATCGGCATGATTTATTTTCAGCATATTCGTCGGTTACTATTTCAAAGGTAATCGACATGATTTATTTTCAACACATTCGTCGGTTACTATTTCAAAAGTAATCGGCATGATCTATTTTCTGCACATTCGTCGGTTACTATTTCAAAAGTAAACGGCAAGATTTTTATTTTCAGCATGTTCGTCGGTTACTATTTCAAAAGCAATCGGCAAGATTTTTATTTTCAGCATATTTGTCGGTTACTATTTCAAAAGTAATCGGCAAGATTTTTATTTTTAGCATATTTGTCTGTTACTATTTTAGATGTAATCGGCAAGACTTTATTTTCAGCACAGTCTTCGGTTACTATTTCAAAGCAAATCGGCAAGATTTATTTTCAGCACATTCGTCGGTTACTATTTCAAAAGTAATCGGCAAGATTTTTATTTTTAGCATATTTGTCTGTTACTATTTTAAAAGTAATCGGCAAGACTTTATTTTCAGCACATTCGTCGGTTACTATTTCAAAAGTAATCGGCAAGACTTTATTTTCAGCACATTCGTCGGTTACTATTTCAAAAGTAATCGGGAAGATTTTTATTTTCAGCATGTTCGTCGCTTACTATTTCAAAAGTAATCGGCAAGATTTTTATTTTCAGCATATTTGTCGGTTACTATTTTAAAAGTAATCGGCAAGACTTTATTTTCAGCACATTCGTCGGTTACTATTTCAAAAGTAATCGGCAAGATTTTTATTTTCAACATATTCGTCGGTTACTATTTCAAAAGTAATCGGCAAGACTTTATTTTCAGCACATTCATTGGTTACTTTTTTAAAAGTAATTGGTAAGATTTTTATTTCCAACATATTCATCGCTTACTATTTCAAAAGTAATCAGCATGATTTATTTTCAGCACATTCGTCGGTTACAATTTCAAAAGTAATCGGCAAGATTTTTATTTTCAGCATATTTGTCGGTTACTATTTTAAAAGTAATCGACAAGATTTTTATTTTCAACATATTCGTCGGTTCCTATTTCAAAAGTAATCGGCAAGATTTTTATTTTTAGCATATTTGTCGGTTACTATTTTAAAAGTAATCGACAAGATTTTTATTTTCAGCGCATTTGTCGGTTACTATTTCAATAGTAATCGGCATGATTTATTTTCAGCACATTCGTCGGTTACTATTTCAAAAGTAATCGGCATGATTCATTTTCAAGACATTCGTCGGTTACTATTTCAAAAGTAATCGGCATGATCTATTTTCTGCACATTCGTCGGTTACTATTTCAAAAGTAATCGGCAAGATTTTTATTTTCAGCATATTCGTCAATGACTATTTCAAAAGTAATCGGCATGATTTATTTTCAGCATATTCGTCGGTTACTATTTCAAAGGTAATCGACATGATTTATTTTCAAGACATTCATCGGTTACTATTTCAAAAGTAATCGGCATGATCTATTTTCTGCACATTCGTCGGTTACTATTTCAAAAGTAAACGGCAAGATTTTTATTTTCAGCATGTTCGTCGGTTACTATTTCAAAAGTAAGCGGCAAGATTTTTATTTTCAGCATATTTGTCGGTTACTATTTCAAAAGTAATCGGCAAGATTTTTATTTTTAGCATATTTGTGTGTTACTATTTTAGAAGTAATCGGCAAGACTTTATTTTCAGCACATTCGTCGGTTACTATTTCAAAGCTAATCAGCAAGATTTATTTTCAGCACATTCGTCGGTTACAATTTCAAAAGTAATCAGCAAGATTTTTATTTTTAGCATATTTGTCTGTTACTATTTTAAAAGTAATCGGCAAGACTTTATTTTCAGCACATTCGTCGGTTACTATTTCAAAAGTGATCGGCAAGACTTTATTTTCAGCACCTTCGTCGGTTACTATTTCAAAAGTAATCTGGAAGATTTTTATTTTCAGCATGTTCGTTGGTTACTATTTCAAAAGTAATCAGCAAGATTTTTATTTTCAGCATATTTGTCGGTTACTATTTCAAAAGTAATCGGCAAGATTTTTATTTTTAGCATATTTGTCTGTTACTATTTTAGATGTAATCGGCAAGACTTTATTTTCAGCACATTCGTCGGTTACTATTTCAAAGCAAATCGGCAAGATTTATTTTCAGCACATTCGTCGGTTACTATTTCAAAAGTAATCGGCATGATCTATTTTCTGCACATTCGTCGGTTACTATTTCAAAAGTAAATGGCAAGATTTTTATTTTCAGCATGTTCGTCGGTTACTATTTCAAAAGCAATCGGCAAGATTTTTATTTTCAGCACATTCGTCGGTTACTATTTCAAAAGTAATCGGCAAGATTTTTATTTTCAGCATATTTGTCGGTTACTATTTCAAAAGTAATCGGCAAGATTTTTATTTTTAGCATATTTGTCTGTTACTATTTTAGATGTAATCGGCAAGACTTTATTTTCAGCACATTCGTCGGTTACTATTTCAAAAGTAATCGGCGAGATTTTTATTTTTAGCATATTTGTCTGTTACTATTTTAAAAGTAATCGGCAAGACTTTATTTTCAGCACATTCGTCGGTTACTATTTCAAAAGTAATCGGCAAGACTTTATTTTCAGCACATTCGTCGGTTACTATTTCAAAAGTAATCGGAAAGATTTTTATTTTCAGCATGTTCGTCGCTTACTATTTCAAAAGTAATCGGCAAGATTTTTATTTTCAGCATATTTGTCGGTTACTATTTTAAAAGTAATCGGCAAGACTTTATTTTCAGCACATTCGTCGGTTACTATTTCAAAAGTAATCGGCAAGATTTTTATTTTCAACATATTCGTCGGTTACTATTTCAAAAGTAATCGGCAAGACTTTATTTTCAGCACATTCATTGGTTACTTTTTTAAAAGTAATTGGTAAGATTTTTATTTCCAACATATTCATCGCTTACTATTTCAAAAGTAATCAGCATGATTTATTTTCAGCACATTCGTCGGTTACAATTTCAAAAGTAATCGGCAAGATTTTTATTTTCAGCATATTTGTCGGTTACTATTTTAAAAGTAATCGACAAGATTTTTATTTTCAACATATTCGTCGGTTCCTATTTCAAAAGTAATCGGCAAGATTTTTATTTTTAGCATATTTGTCGGTTACTATTTTAAAAGTAATCGACAAGATTTTTATTTTCAGCGCATTTGTCGGTTACTATTTCAATAGTAATCGGCATGATTTATTTTCAGCACATTCGTCGGTTACTATTTCAAAAGTAATCGGCATGATTCATTTTCAAGACATTCGTCGGTTACTATTTCAAAAGTAATCGGCATGATCTATTTTCTGCACATTCGTCGGTTACTATTTCAAAAGTAATCGGCAAGATTTTTATTTTCAGCATATTTGTCGGTTACTATTTTAAAAGTAATCGACAAGATTTTTATTTTCAGCACATTTGTCGGTTACTATTTCAATAGTAATCGGCATGATTTATTTTCAGCACATTTGTCGGTTACTATTTCAAAAGTAATCGGCATGATCTATTTTCTGCACATTCGTCGGTTACTATTTCAAAAGTAATCGGTAAGATTTTTATTTTCAGCATATTCGTCAATGACTATTTCAAAAGTAATCGGCATGATTTATTTTCAGCATATTCGTCGGTTACTATTTCAAAGGTAATCGACATGATTTATTTTCAACACATTCGTCGGTTACTATTTCAAAAGTAATCGGCATGATCTATTTTCTGCACATTCGTCGGTTACTATTTCAAAAGTAAATGGCAAGATTTTTATTTTCAGCATGTTCGTCTGTTACTATTTCAAAAGCAATCGGCAAGATTTTTATTTTCAGCATATTTGTCGGTTACTATTTCAAAAGTAATCGGCAAGATTTTTATTTTTAGCATATTTGTCTGTTACTATTTTAGATGTAATCGGCAAGACTTTATTTTCAGCACAGTCGTCGGTTACTATTTCAAAGCAAATCGGCAAGATTTATTTTCAGCACATTCGTCGGTTACTATTTCAAAAGTAATCGGCAAGATTTTTATTTTTAGCATATTTGTCTGTTACTATTTTAAAAGTAATCGGCAAGACTTTATTTTCAGCACATTCGTCGGTTACTATTTCAAAAGTAATCGGCAAGACTTTATTTTCAGCACATTCGTCGGTTACTATTTCAAAAGTAATCGGGAAGATTTTTATTTTCAGCATGTTCGTCGCTTACTATTTCAAAAGTAATCGGCAAGATTTTTATTTTCAGCATATTTGTCGGTTACTATTTTAAAAGTAATCGGCAAGACTTTATTTTCAGCACATTCGTCGGTTACTATTTCAAAAGTAATCGGCAAGATTTTTATTTTCAACATATTCGTCGGTTACTATTTCAAAAGTAATCGGCAAGACTTTATTTTCAGCACATTCATTGGTTACTTTTTTAAAAGTAATTGGTAAGATTTTTATTTCCAACATATTCATCGCTTACTATTTCAAAAGTAATCAGCATGATTTATTTTCAGCACATTCGTCGGTTACAATTTCAAAAGTAATCGGCAAGATTTTTATTTTCAGCATATTTGTCGGTTACTATTTTAAAAGTAATCGACAAGATTTTTATTTTCAACATATTCGTCGGTTCCTATTTCAAAAGTAATCGGCAAGATTTTTATTTTTAGCATATTTGTCGGTTACTATTTTAAAAGTAATCGACAAGATTTTTATTTTCAGCGCATTTGTCGGTTACTATTTCAATAGTAATCGGCATGATTTATTTTCAGCACATTCGTCGGTTACTATTTCAAAAGTAATCGGCATGATTCATTTTCAAGACATTCGTCGGTTACTATTTCAAAAGTAATCGGCATGATCTATTTTCTGCACATTCGTCGGTTACTATTTCAAAAGTAATCGGCAAGATTTTTATTTTCAGCATATTCGTCAATGACTATTTCAAAAGTAATCGGCATGATTTATTTTCAGCATATTCGTCGGTTACTATTTCAAAGGTAATCGACATGATTTATTTTCAAGACATTCATCGGTTACTATTTCAAAAGTAATCGGCATGATCTATTTTCTGCACATTCGTCGGTTACTATTTCAAAAGTAAACGGCAAGATTTTTATTTTCAGCATGTTCGTCGGTTACTATTTCAAAAGTAAGCGGCAAGATTTTTATTTTCAGCATATTTGTCGGTTACTATTTCAAAAGTAATCGGCAAGATTTTTATTTTTAGCATATTTGTGTGTTACTATTTTAGAAGTAATCGGCAAGACTTTATTTTCAGCACATTCGTCGGTTACTATTTCAAAGCTAATCAGCAAGATTTATTTTCAGCACATTCGTCGGTTACAATTTCAAAAGTAATCAGCAAGATTTTTATTTTTAGCATATTTGTCTGTTACTATTTTAAAAGTAATCGGCAAGACTTTATTTTCAGCACATTCGTCGGTTACTATTTCAAAAGTGATCGGCAAGACTTTATTTTCAGCACCTTCGTCGGTTACTATTTCAAAAGTAATCTGGAAGATTTTTATTTTCAGCATGTTCGTTGGTTACTATTTCAAAAGTAATCAGCAAGATTTTTATTTTCAGCATATTTGTCGGTTACTATTTCAAAAGTAATCGGCAAGATTTTTATTTTTAGCATATTTGTCTGTTACTATTTTAGATGTAATCGGCAAGACTTTATTTTCAGCACATTCGTCGGTTACTATTTCAAAGCAAATCGGCAAGATTTATTTTCAGCACATTCGTCGGTTACTATTTCAAAAGTAATCGGCATGATCTATTTTCTGCACATTCGTCGGTTACTATTTCAAAAGTAAATGGCAAGATTTTTATTTTCAGCATGTTCGTCGGTTACTATTTCAAAAGCAATCGGCAAGATTTTTATTTTCAGCACATTCGTCGGTTACTATTTCAAAAGTAATCGGCAAGATTTTTATTTTCAGCATATTTGTCGGTTACTATTTCAAAAGTAATCGGCAAGATTTTTATTTTTAGCATATTTGTCTGTTACTATTTTAGATGTAATCGGCAAGACTTTATTTTCAGCACATTCGTCGGTTACTATTTCAAAAGTAATCGGCGAGATTTTTATTTTTAGCATATTTGTCTGTTACTATTTTAAAAGTAATCGGCAAGACTTTATTTTCAGCACATTCGTCGGTTACTATTTCAAAAGTAATCGGCAAGACTTTATTTTCAGCACATTCGTCGGTTACTATTTCAAAAGTAATCGGAAAGATTTTTATTTTCAGCATGTTCGTCGCTTACTATTTCAAAAGTAATCGGCAAGATTTTTATTTTCAGCATATTTGTCGGTTACTATTTTAAAAGTAATCGGCAAGACTTTATTTTCAGCACATTCGTCGGTTACTATTTCAAAAGTAATCGGCAAGATTTTTATTTTCAACATATTCGTCGGTTACTATTTCAAAAGTAATCGGCAAGACTTTATTTTCAGCACATTCATTGGTTACTTTTTTAAAAGTAATTGGTAAGATTTTTATTTCCAACATATTCATCGCTTACTATTTCAAAAGTAATCAGCATGATTTATTTTCAGCACATTCGTCGGTTACAATTTCAAAAGTAATCGGCAAGATTTTTATTTTCAGCATATTTGTCGGTTACTATTTTAAAAGTAATCGACAAGATTTTTATTTTCAACATATTCGTCGGTTCCTATTTCAAAAGTAATCGGCAAGATTTTTATTTTTAGCATATTTGTCGGTTACTATTTTAAAAGTAATCGACAAGATTTTTATTTTCAGCGCATTTGTCGGTTACTATTTCAATAGTAATCGGCATGATTTATTTTCAGCACATTCGTCGGTTACTATTTCAAAAGTAATCGGCATGATTCATTTTCAAGACATTCGTCGGTTACTATTTCAAAAGTAATCGGCATGATCTATTTTCTGCACATTCGTCGGTTACTATTTCAAAAGTAATCGGCAAGATTTTTATTTTCAGCATATTTGTCGGTTACTATTTTAAAAGTAATCGACAAGATTTTTATTTTCAGCACATTTGTCGGTTACTATTTCAATAGTAATCGGCATGATTTATTTTCAGCACATTTGTCGGTTACTATTTCAAAAGTAATCGGCATGATCTATTTTCTGCACATTCGTCGGTTACTATTTCAAAAGTAATCGGTAAGATTTTTATTTTCAGCATATTCGTCAATGACTATTTCAAAAGTAATCGGCATGATTTATTTTCAGCATATTCGTCGGTTACTATTTCAAAGGTAATCGACATGATTTATTTTCAACACATTCGTCGGTTACTATTTCAAAAGTAATCGGCATGATCTATTTTCTGCACATTCGTCGGTTACTATTTCAAAAGTAAATGGCAAGATTTTTATTTTCAGCATGTTCGTCTGTTACTATTTCAAAAGCAATCGGCAAGATTTTTATTTTCAGCATATTTGTCGGTTACTATTTCAAAAGTAATCGGCAAGATTTTTATTTTTAGCATATTTGTCTGTTACTATTTTAGATGTAATCGGCAAGACTTTATTTTCAGCACAGTCGTCGGTTACTATTTCAAAGCAAATCGGCAAGATTTATTTTCAGCACATTCGTCGGTTACTATTTCAAAAGTAATCGGCAAGATTTTTATTTTTAGCATATTTGTCTGTTACTATTTTAAAAGTAATCGGCAAGACTTTATTTTCAGCACATTCGTCGGTTACTATTTCAAAAGTAATCGGCAAGACTTTATTTTCAGCACATTCGTCGGTTACTATTTCAAAAGTAATCGGGAAGATTTTTATTTTCAGCATGTTCGTCGCTTACTATTTCAAAAGTAATCGGCAAGATTTTTATTTTCAGCATATTTGTCGGTTACTATTTTAAAAGTAATCGGCAAGACTTTATTTTCAGCACATTCGTCGGTTACTATTTCAAAAGTAATCGGCAAGATTTTTATTTTCAACATATTCGTCGGTTACTATTTCAAAAGTAATCGGCAAGACTTTATTTTCAGCACATTCATTGGTTACTTTTTTAAAAGTAATTGGTAAGATTTTTATTTCCAACATATTCATCGCTTACTATTTCAAAAGTAATCAGCATGATTTATTTTCAGCACATTCGTCGGTTACAATTTCAAAAGTAATCGGCAAGATTTTTATTTTCAGCATATTTGTCGGTTACTATTTTAAAAGTAATCGACAAGATTTTTATTTTCAACATATTCGTCGGTTCCTATTTCAAAAGTAATCGGCAAGATTTTTATTTTTAGCATATTTGTCGGTTACTATTTTAAAAGTAATCGACAAGATTTTTATTTTCAGCGCATTTGTCGGTTACTATTTCAACAGTAATTGGCATGATTTATTTTCAGCACATTCGTCGGTTACTATTTCAAAAGTAATCGGCATGATTCATTTTCAAGACATTCGTCGGTTACTATTTCAAAAGTAATCGGCATGATCTATTTTCTGCACATTCGTCGGTTACTATTTCAAAAGTAATCGGCAAGATTTTTATTTTCAGCATATTCGTCAATGACTATTTCAAAAGTAATCGGCATGATTTATTTTCAGCATATTCGTCGGTTACTATTTCAAAGGTAATCGACATGATTTATTTTCAACACATTCGTCGGTTACTATTTCAAAAGTAATCGGCATGATCTATTTTCTGCACATTCGTCGGTTACTATTTCAAAAGTAAACGGCAAGATTTTTATTTTCAGCATGTTCGTCGGTTACTATTCCAAAAGTAATCGGCAAGATTTTTATTTTCAGCACATTCGTCGGTTACTATTTCAAAAGTAATCGGCAAGATTTTTATTTTTAGCATATTTGTCTGTTACTATTTTAGAAGTAATCGGCAAGACTTTATTTTCAGCACATTCGTCGGTTACTATTTCAAAGCTAATCAGCAAGATTTATTTTCAGCACATTCGTCGGTTACAATTTCAAAAGTAATCGGCAAGATTTTTATTTTTAGCATATTTGTCTGTTACTATTTTAAAAGTAATCGGCAAGACTTTATTTTCAGCACATTCGTCGGTTACTATTTCAAAAGTGATCGGCAAGACTTTATTTTCAGCACCTTCGTCGGTTACTATTTCAAAAGTAATCTGGAAGATTTTTATTTTCAGCATGTTCGTTGGTTACTATTTCAAAAGTAATCGGCAAGATTTTTATTTTCAGCATATTTGTCGGTTACTATTTTAAAAGTAATCGACAAGATTTTTATTTTCAACATATTCGTCGGTTCCTATTTCAAAAGTAATCGGCAAGATTTTTATTTTTAGCATATTTGTCGGTTACTATTTTAAAAGTAATCGACAAGATTTTTATTTTCAGCGCATTTGTCGGTTACTATTTCAATAGTAATCGGCATGATTTATTTTCAGCACATTCGTCGGTTACTATCTCAAAAGTAATCGGCATGATTCATTTTCAAGACATTCGTCGGTTACTATTTCAAAAGTAATCGGCATGATCTATTTTCTGCACATTCGTCGGTTACTATCTCAAAAGTAATCGGCATGATTCATTTTCAAGACATTCGTCGGTTACTATTTCAAAAGTAATTGGCATGATCTATTTTCTGCACATTCGTCGGTTACTATTTCAAAAGTAATCGGCAAGATTTTTATTTTCAGCATATTCGTCAATGACTATTTCAAAAGTAATCGGCATGATTTATTTTCAGCATATTCGTCAGTTACTATTTCAAAGGTAATCGACATGATTTATTTTCAACACATTCGTCGGTTACTATTTCAAAAGTAATCGGCATGATCTACTTTCTGCACATTCATCGGTTACTATTTCAAAAGTAAACGGCAAGATTTTTATTTTCAGCATGTTCGTCGGTTACTATTTCAAAAGTAATCGGCAAGATTTTTATTTTCAGCACATTCGTCGGTTACTATTTCAAAAGTAATCGGCAAGATTTTTATTTTCAGCATATTTGTCGGTTACTATTTCAAAAGTAATCGGCAAGATTTTTATTTTTAGCATATTTGTCTGTTACTATTTTAGAAGTAATCGGCAAGACTTTATTTTCAGCACATTCGTCGGTTACTATTTCAAAGCTAATCGGCAAGATTTATTTTCAGCACATTCGTCGGTTACTATTTCAAAAGTAATCGGCAAGATTTTTATTTTTAGCATATTTGTCTGTTACTATTTTAAAAGTAATCGGCAAGATTTTTATTTTCAGCATATTTGTCGGTTACGATTTTAAAAGTAATCGGCAAGACTTTATTTTCAGCACATTCGTCGGTTACTATTTCAAAAGTAATCAGCAAGATTTTTATTTTCAACATATTCATCGGTTACTATTTCAAAAGTAATCGGCAAGACTTTATTTTCAGCACATTCATTGGTTACTTTTTTAAAAGTAATTGGTAAGATTTTTATTTCCAACATATTCATCGCTTACTATTTCAAAAGTAATCAGCATGATTTATTTTCAGCACATTCGTCGGTTACTATTTCAAAAGTAATCGGCAAGATTTTTATTTTCAGCATATTTGTCGGTTACTATTTTAAAAGTAATCGACATGATTTTTATTTTCAACATATTCGTCGGTTCCTATTTCTATTTTCACCACATTTGTCGGTTACTATTTCAATAGTAATCGGCATGATTTATTTTCAGCACATTTGTCGGTTACTATTTCAAAAGTAATCGGCAAGATTTTTATTTTCAACATATTCGTCGGTTACTATTTCAAAAGTAATCGGCAAGACTTTATTTTCAGCACATTCATTGGTTACTTTTTTAAAAGTAATTGGTAAGATTTTTATTTCCAACATATTCATCGCTTACTATTTCAAAAGTAATCAGCATGATTTATTTTCAGCACATTCGTCGGTTACTATTTCAAAAGTAATCGGCAAGATTTTTATTTTCAGCATATTTGTCGGTTACTATTTTAAAAGTAATCGACAAGATTTTTATTTTCAACATATTCGTCGGTTCCTATTTCAAAAGTAATCGGCAAGATTTTTATTTTTAGCATATTTGTCGGTTACTATTTTAAAAGTAATCGACAAGATTTTTATTTTCAGCGCATTTGTCGGTTACTATTTCAATAGTAATCGGCATGATTTATTTTCAGCACATTCGTCGGTTACTATTTCAAAAGTAATCGGCATGATTCATTTTCAAGACATTCGTCGGTTACTATTTCAAAAGTAATCGGCATGATCTATTTTCTGCACATTCGTCGGTTACTATTTCAAAAGTAATCGGCAAGATTTTTATTTTCAGCATATTCGTCAATGACTATTTCAAAAGTAATCAGCATGATTTATTTTCAGCATATTCGTCGGTTACTATTTCAAAGGTAATCGACATGATTTATTTTCAACACATTCGTCGGTTACTATTTCAAAAGTAATCGGCATGATCTATTTTCTGCACATTCGTCGGTTACTATTTCAAAAGTAAACGGCAAGATTTTTATTTTCAGCATGTTCGTCGGTTACTATTTCAAAAGTAATCGGCAAGATTTTTATTTTCAGCACATTCGTCGGTTACTATTTCAAAAGTAATCGGCAAGATTTTTATTTTCAGCTTATTTTTCGGTTACTATTTCAAAAGTAATCGGCAAGATTTTTATTTTTAGCATATTTGTCTGTTACTATTTTAGAAGTAATCGGCAAGACTTTATTTTCAGCACATTCGTCGGTTACTATTTCAAAGCTAATCAGCAAGATTTATTTTCAGCACATTCGTCGGTTACAATTTCAAAAGTAATCGGCAAGATTTTTATTTTTAGCATATTTGTCTGTTACTATTTTAAAAGTAATCGGCAAGACTTTATTTTCAGCACATTCGTCGGTTACTATTTCAAAAGTGATCGGCAAGACTTTATTTTCAGCACCTTCGTCGGTTACTATTTCAAAAGTAATCAGCAAGATTTTTATTTTCAGCATGTTCGTCGGTTACTATTTCAAAAGTAATCGGCAAGATTTTTATTTTCAGCATATTTGTCGGTTACTTCAAAAGTAATCGGCAAGATTTTTATTTTCAACTTATTCGTCGGTTACTATTTCAAAAGTAATCGGCAAGACTTTATTTTCAGCACATTCATTGGTTACTTTTTTAAAAGTAATTGGTAAGATTTTTATTTCCAACATATTCATCGCTTACTATTTCAAAAGTAATCAGCATTATTTATTTTCAGCACATTCGTCGGTTACTATTTCAAAAGTAATCGGCAAGATTTTTATTTTCAGCATATTTGTCGGTTACTATTTTAAAAGTAATCGACAAGATTTTTATTTTCAACATATTCGTCGGTTCCTATTTCAAAAGTAATCGGCAAGATTTTTATTTTTAGCATATTTGTCGGTTACTATTTTAAAAGTAATCGACAAGATTTTTATTTTCAGCGCATTTGTCGGTTACTATTTCAATAGTAATCGGCATGATTTATTTTCAGCACATTCGTCGGTTACTATCTCAAAAGTAATCGGCATGATTCATTTTCAAGACATTCGTCGGTTACTATTTCAAAAGTAATCGGCATGATCTATTTTCTGCACATTCGTCGGTTACTATCTCAAAAGTAATCAGCATGATTCATTTTCAAGACATTCGTCGGTTACTATTTCAAAAGTAATCGGCATGATCTATTTTCTGCACATTCGTCGGTTACTATTTCAAAAGTAATCGGCAAGATTTTTATTTTCAGCATATTCGTCAATGACTATTTCAAAAGTAATCGGCATGATTTATTTTCAGCATATTCGTCAGTTACTATTTCAAAGGTAATCGACATGATTTATTTTCAACACATTCGTCGGTTACTATTTCAAAAGTAATCGGCATGATCTACTTTCTGCACATTCATCGGTTACTATTTCAAAAGTAAACGGCAAGATTTTTATTTTCAGCATGTTCGTCGGTTACTATTTCAAAAGTAATCGGCAACATTTTTATTTTCAGCACATTCGTCGGTTACTATTTCAAAAGTAATCGGCAAGATTTTTATTTTCAGCTTATTTTTCGGTTACTATTTCAAAAGTAATCGGCAAGATTTTTATTTTTAGCATATTTGTCTGTTACTATTTTAGAAGTAATCGGCAAGACTTTATTTTCAGCACATTCGTCGGTTACTATTTCAAAGCTAATCAGCAAGATTTATTTTCAGCACATTCGTCGGTTACAATTTCAAAAGTAATCGGCAAGATTTTTATTTTTAGCATATTTGTCTGTTACTATTTTAAAAGTAATCGGCAAGACTTTATTTTCAGCACATTCGTCGGTTACTATTTCAAAAGTGATCGGCAAGACTTTATTTTCAGCACCTTCGTCGGTTACTATTTCAAAAGTAATCAGCAAGATTTTTATTTTCAGCATGTTCGTCGGTTACTATTTCAAAAGTAATCGGCAAGATTTTTATTTTCAGCATATTTGTCGGTTACTTCAAAAGTAATCGGCAAGATTTTTATTTTCAACTTATTCGTCGGTTACTATTTCAAAAGTAATCGGCAAGACTTTATTTTCAGCACATTCATTGGTTACTTTTTTAAAAGTAATTGGTAAGATTTTTATTTCCAACATATTCATCGCTTACTATTTCAAAAGTAATCAGCATTATTTATTTTCAGCACATTCGTCGGTTACTATTTCAAAAGTAATCGGCAAGATTTTTATTTTCAGCATATTTGTCGGTTACTATTTTAAAAGTAATCGACAAGATTTTTATTTTCAACATATTCGTCGGTTCCTATTTCAAAAGTAATCGGCAAGATTTTTATTTTTAGCATATTTGTCGGTTACTATTTTAAAAGTAATCGACAAGATTTTTATTTTCAGCGCATTTGTCGGTTACTATTTCAATAGTAATCGGCATGATTTATTTTCAGCACATTCGTCGGTTACTATCTCAAAAGTAATCGGCATGATTCATTTTCAAGACATTCGTCGGTTACTATTTCAAAAGTAATCGGCATGATCTATTTTCTGCACATTCGTCGGTTACTATCTCAAAAGTAATCAGCATGATTCATTTTCAAGACATTCGTCGGTTACTATTTCAAAAGTAATCGGCATGATCTATTTTCTGCACATTCGTCGGTTACTATTTCAAAAGTAATCGGCAAGATTTTTATTTTCAGCATATTCGTCAATGACTATTTCAAAAGTAATCGGCATGATTTATTTTCAGCATATTCGTCAGTTACTATTTCAAAGGTAATCGACATGATTTATTTTCAACACATTCGTCGGTTACTATTTCAAAAGTAATCGGCATGATCTACTTTCTGCACATTCATCGGTTACTATTTCAAAAGTAAACAGCAAGATTTTTATTTTCAGCATGTTCGTCGGTTACTATTTCAAAAGTAATCGGCAAGATTTTTATTTTCAGCACATTCGTCGGTTACTATTTCAAAAGTAATCGGCAAGATTTTTATTTTCAGCATATTTGTCGGTTACTATTTTAAAAGTAATCGACAAGATTTTTATTTTCAACATATTCGTCGGTTCCTATTTCAAAAGTAATCGGCAAGATTTTTATTTTTAGCATATTTGTCGGTTACTATTTTAAAAGTAATCGACAAGATTTTTATTTTCAGCGCATTTGTCGGTTATTATTTCAATAGTAATCGGCATGATTTATTTTCAGCACATTCGTCGGTTACTATCTCAAAAGTAATCGGCATGATTCATTTTCAAGACATTCGTCGGTTACTATTTCAAAAGTAATCGGCATGATCTATTTTCTGCACATTCATCGGTTACTATCTCAAAAGTAATCGGCATGATTCATTTTCAAGACATTCGTCGGTTACTATTTCAAAAGTAATCGGCATGATCTATTTTCTGCACATTCGTCGGTTACTATTTCAAAAGTAATCGGCAAGATTTTTATTTTCAGCATATTCGTCAATGACTATTTCAAAAGTAATCGGCATGATTTATTTTCAGCATATTCGTCAGTTACTATTTCAAAGGTAATCGACATGATTTATTTTCAACACATTCGTCGGTTACTATTTCAAAAGTAATCGGCATGATCTACTTTCTGCACATTCATCGGTTACTATTTCAAAAGTAAACAGCAAGATTTTTATTTTCAGCATGTTCGTCGGTTACTATTTCAAAAGTAATCGGCAAGATTTTTATTTTCAGCACATTCGTCGGTTACTATTTCAAAAGTAATCGGCAAGATTTTTATTTTCAGCATATTTGTCGGTTACTATTTTAAAAGTAATCGACAAGATTTTTATTTTCAACATATTCGTCGGTTCCTATTTCAAAAGTAATCGGCAAGATTTTTATTTTTAGCATATTTGTCGGTTACTATTTTAAAAGTAATCGACAAGATTTTTATTTTCAGCGCATTTGTCGGTTATTATTTCAATAGTAATCGGCATGATTTATTTTCAGCACATTCGTCGGTTACTATCTCAAAAGTAATCGGCATGATTCATTTTCAAGACATTCGTCGGTTACTATTTCAAAAGTAATCGGCATGATCTATTTTCTGCACATTCATCGGTTACTATCTCAAAAGTAATCGGCATGATTCATTTTCAAGACATTCGTCGGTTACTATTTCAAAAGTAATCGGCATGATCTATTTTCTGCACATTCGTCGGTTACTATTTCAAAAGTAATCGGCAAGATTTTTATTTTCAGCATATTCGTCAATGACTATTTCAAAAGTAATCGGCATGATTTATTTTCAGCATATTCGTCAGTTACTATTTCAAAGGTAATCGACATGATTTATTTTCAACACATTCGTCGGTTACTATTTCAAAAGTAATCGGCATGATCTACTTTCTGCACATTCATCCGTTACTATTTCAAAAGTAAACGGCAAGATTTTTATTTTCAGCATGTTCGTCGGTTACTATTTCAAAAGTAATCGGCAAGATTTTTATTTTCAGCACATTCGTCGGTTACTATTTCAAAAGTAATCGGCAAGATTTTTATTTTCAGCATATTTGTCGGTTATTATTTTAAAAGTAATCGACAAGATTTTTATTTTCAACATATTCGTCGGTTCCTATTTCAAAAGTAATCGGCAAGATTTTTATTTTTAGCATATTTGTCGGTTACTATTTTAAAAGTAATCGACAAGATTTTTATTTTCAGCGCATTTGTCGGTTATTATTTCAATAGTAATCGGCATGATTTATTTTCAGCACATTCGTCGGTTACTATCTCAAAAGTAATCGGCATGATTCATTTTCAAGACATTCGTCGGTTACTATTTCAAAAGTAATCGGCATGATCTATTTTCTGCACATTCGTCGGTTACTATTTCAAAAGTAATCGGCAAGATTTTTATTTTCAGCATATTCGTCAATGACTATTTCAAAAGTAATCGGCATGATTTATTTTCAGCATATTCGTCAGTTACTATTTCAAAGGTAATCGACATGATTTATTTTCAACACATTCGTCGGTTACTATTTCAAAAGTAATCGGCATGATCTACTTTCTGCACATTTATCGGTTACTATTTCAAAAGTAAACGGCAAGATTTTTATTTTCAGCATGTTCGTCGGTTACTATTTCAAAAGTAATCGGCAAGATTTTTATTTTCAGCACATTCGTCGGTTACTATTTCAAAAGTAATCGGCAAGATTTTTATTTTCAGCATATTTGTCGGTTACTATTTCAAAAGTAATCGGCAAGATTTTTATTTTTAGCATATTTGTCTGTTACTATTTTAGAAGTAATCGGCAAGACTTTATTTTCAGCACATTCGTCGGTTACTATTTCAAAGCTAATCGGGAAGATTTATTTTCAGCACATTCGTCGGTTACTATTTCAAAAGTAATCGGCAAGATTTTTATTTTTAGAATATTTGTCTGTTACTATTTTAAAAGTAATCGCCAAGATTTTTATTTTCAGCATATTTGTCGGTTACGATTTTAAAAGTAATCGGCAAGACTTTATTTTCAGCACATTCATCGGTTACTATTTCAAAAGTAATCGGCAAGATTTTTATTTTCAACATATTCATCGGTTACTATTTCAAAAGTAATCGGCAAGACTTTATTTTCAGCACATTCATTGGTTACTTTTTTAAAAGTAATTGGTAAGATTTTTATTTCCAACATATTCATCGCTTACTATTTCAAAAGTAATCAGCATGATTTATTTTCAGCACATTCGTCGGTTACTATTTCAAAAGTAATCGGCAAGATTTTTATTTTCAGCATATTTGTCGGTTACTATTTTAAAAGTAATCGACATGATTTTTATTTTCAACATATTCGTCGGTTCCTATTTCTATTTTCACCACATTTGTCGGTTACTATTTCAATAGTAATCGGCATGATTTATTTTCAGCACATTTGTCGGTTACTATTTCAAAAGTAATCGGCAAGATTTTTATTTTCAACATATTCGTCGGTTACTATTTCAAAAGTAATCGGCAAGACTTTATTTTCAGCACATTCATTGGTTACTTTTTTAAAAGTAATTGGTAAGATTTTTATTTCCAACATATTCATCGCTTACTATTTCAAAAGTAATCAGCATTATTTATTTTCAGCACATTCGTCGGTTACTATTTCAAAAGTAATCGGCAAGATTTTTATTTTTAGCATATTTGTCGGTTACTATTTTAAAAGTAATCGACAAGATTTTTATTTTCAGCACATTCGTCGGTTACTATCTCAAAAGTAATCGGCATGATTTATTTTCAGCACATTCGTCGGTTACTATCTCAAAAGTAATCGGCATGATTCATTTTCAAGACATTCGTCGGTTACTATTTCAAAAGTAATCGGCATGATCTATTTTCTGCACATTCGTTGTAACACCCCGTTCCCAAAATAACGTAATAATAACAATAATCATAAAATAATAATCAGAGTTACTCAACAAACAACGGAGTATTACACTTCTTTTTCAAATTTCATTTAAATAGAATATAAAAACTATTTAAAACCATCAACAATTTCATCATATTAAAATTATGCAGCGGAAAGTCTTTAATTAGAAATCATATTCAACAACTACATCATAATCTTGGCACAAAGGCCATTAACTTCGTAAAATTATCCAACAAATTAATCACAACAACATCTTCTTCAAATAAATGATACATAAAGGAATACAAGAAAGATAACACTTCCCATCCCTACTATATATCAGAGCCCTAGACGTAAGAGCCAACATCACTAATCTTCGCTACCTGCACTTGCCCACAAGGCGGCAATTCCAGCAGAAGGGGTGAGTTCACAAATCAAAAGTAATATACAATATATGAATTCATCAAAATACATTGAAAACAACAACAATATTAACAATCAGCAGCATCATCATCAACATCATCAACTAAACATTATCATATTGATTCATCTTTGATTAACATCAACAACAACCATTTGTGGCGACACCTCACCAACAACTCACAACTGTCAACCCACACCTATGACAACTAATGCAAGACTCCAACAACGAATGCATTATGCATGTGGTACCAACTACGCGCGTTGAATGCTAAGCATTCCAGGGCAATAAGCCCCCAACAGTTTGGATGGTTAAAGCATCCCAGGGCAATAAGCCCCCAACAGGTGAACGATAAAGCGTTCCAGGGCAATAAGCCCCCAACAGGTGAATGATAAACATTCCAGGGCAATAAGCCCCCAACAAATGCAAATGAGTATGAATGACTCTATGGTGTATATCAGCATACAACCCAACATCTTAATGGAGCATATCAGCATGCAACCAACAACAACAACAACTTAGGATACCCTCCCCAACTGGACAATACCACTTATCATCAACAAGGCAATTCAACTTTAGCAAAGTATAAATATTTGCACATAAGCATACATAATTCCATCTTAATCATCTTCATATATAAGTTTTATCATCTAAACAATTCTTAATAAATCCAATAAACATCTTAGAAAGCTTAGGTTTGGGTTTAGAACATCTTAGAAAAATCACATTTTGGGTCGCACAGGACCCTGCTCGCTTAAGCGAGCAGCATCTCGCTTGAGCGAGTCAAATGACGAAGGTTGGGTTTTAGTTCGCTTGAAGCTCGCTTCTGGTTCGCTTAAGCGAACAGGTTAAATACACAGTTCTGGACAAAATCTGGCGTCTCTCGCTTAAGCGACGGGAATCTCGCTTAAGCGACGCAAATGACGAAGGTTAGCAATTTGCTCGCTTGGGGTTCGCTCGTGGCTCGCTTAAGCGAGCGGCTAAAAATTCAGACTGGGCGTAGCAAAGAGTTGCTCGCTTGAGCGAAGGGCATCTCGCTTAAGCGAGTGTTCATCTGGGCAGAATATAACCTACGATTCCTAACTCCATTTTCATCCAAAAATCCCATTTTTAATCCCCCAATCACCCAAAATGGTTTAGGAACAATGTTTATGGGTTTAAGGCACAACAAAACATCAGAACATATCATAACAACATCATTAGCAACACAATTCATCAAGAATGAGCAATTCAACATATTCAAAACCTAGTTTCAAAACTACTAATTTTCAATACAAATTCATGAAATCATACACAAATATATTAACAATTGAATCATAAACCCACCCTTACCTGATTAGATGAATTAAACAAAAGCTACAGCAACCTTAGCAATCTCCCTTTGGTTCTTGGCTCTACTCTTCTCTCTTCCCAAAAGTCTGTTTCTTTGTTTTACTGATACGTGCTCTTTTCCTTATTTCCTTTTACTGACTCTTTCTATTTTCCTATTTTCCACAAAGTGTAACCTCTCCTATTACTCTTAACTCCTCACTAAATTTCATTTAATTCACATTAACCCCATAATTCTAATAATTAATAATTATTCCACCTATTTTCATAATTCCCAAAATAATAATTAAAATGAAAATATATATCAATTAACAACACACCAATATTCATATAAATCAACATTTTCACATGAAGTACACCAATCATATTAAAAATCAACCAAAATTAGTAAAATCTAAAATAAGGCGTTACAACTCTCCCCAACTTAGAGAATTTCGTCCTCGAAATAATACCTCAAGCAACAAACAACTCAGGATAGGATTCTTGCATCTTGCTCTCCAATTCCCAAGTCAAACTCTCACCGGTCACACCGCCCCAAACAACTCTTACTAGAGGTATCTTCTTACCTCTCAGCTGCTTCACCTTACGATCATCAATCCTCAAAGGCAAAGTCTCCACGGTAAGATTATCTCTAACTTGCACATCGTCCCTAGGAATCACATGCGAAGGATCAGCTACATACTTCCTCAACTGCGACACATGAAACACATCATGCAAGTTTGATAGATGCGGTGGCAATCCAATCCGATATGCCACGGTTCCAACTCTCTCGGAAATCTGATAAGGACCAATGAACTTTGGAGTCAACTTCCTCGACTTCAATGCACGTCCTACACCCGTCATCGGAGTAACCCTCAAAAACACATGCTCACCCTCCTGAAACTCAAGGGCTTTTCTACGCTTATCATGATAACACTTCTGACGATCTTGAGATTCTTTCATCTTTTCTCTTATCATCTTGACCTTTTCCGTAGTCTGCTGCACTAACTCAGGTCCTAATACAACACTTTCACCCGACTCAAACCAACATAGAGGAGTTCTACACCTTCGACCATACAAAGCTTCGAACGGTGCCATACCAATACTCGCATGGTAACTATTGTTATAGGTGAACTCTATCAACGGTAAGTGGCTGTCCCAAGCTCCACCTTGCTCGAGTACACACACTCTCAACAAATCCTCCAAGGATTGGATAGTCCTCTCCGACTGACCATCTGTCTGCGGATGATAAGCCGAACTCAGCCTCAATCTCGAGCCCAATGCATCTTGCAAACTCTTCCAAAACCTTGAAGTAAACCTCGGATCTCTATCCGACACAATGCTAGATGGAACACCATGCAACTTCACAATATCACGGATATAAATTTCCGCCAACTGAGCTACCGGATAAGAAATGTTGATCGGAATAAAGTGCGCCGACTTAGTCAACCTGTCAACCACAACCCAAATGGCATCATACCCTCTTGGAGTATTCGGTAAACTCGTTACAAAGTCCATAGAAATGCTATCCCACTTCCACTCAGGCACATCTAATGGAGTCAACAGCCCTGCAGGCTTCTGGTGCTCAACCTTCGACTTCTGGCAAGTCAAACATGCATACACAAACTGAGCAACATCTCTTTTCAAACCGGACCACCAAAACAATTTCTTCAAATCATGATACATTTTAGTAGCTCCAGGATGAATACTCAAACTACTCTTGTGACTTTCTTCTAAGATCAACTTCTTCAAATCCTCATCATCCGGAATACAAATCCTTCCTCTAAACCTCAACACACCTTGGTCATCAACCTTGAAGTCACCATCTGCATTTTGGTCACTAACAGCCATCAAATCCACAAACTTAACATCTAGCTTCTGCGCTTCTTTGATACTGTTCAAGAAATCACTATTAATCTTTAACATTCCCAACCGTACACTTTGAGACGATCTCTCACAAACAAGACTCAAATCTCTAAACTGTTCAAGTAGCTCAAACTCTTTCACCATCAAAGCAGACATATGCAACGTCTTTCTACTCAATGCATCCGCAACCACATTGGCTTTACCAGGATGGTAATTCAAGCCAAAATCGTAGTCCTTAAGCAACTCAAGCCACCTCCTCTGCCTCATGTTCAACTCCTTCTGATCGAACAAATACTTTAAACTCTTATGGTCACTAAACACTTCAAACCTGGAACCATACAAATGGTGCCTCCAAATTTTCAACACAAATACCACGGCTGCCAATTCTAGATCATGCGTAGGATAATTCTTCTCATGCACTCTCAGCTGTCTAGAAGCATACGCGACCACCTTGCCATCTTGCATCAAAACACCACCTAATCCCAGCTTAGATGCATCACAATACACAACAAAAGGTTCTTCTGGCTTCGGCAAAATTAAGATAGGAGCAGTCGTCAATCTTTGTTTCAACTCATTGAAACTACTCTCACATTGAGCATCCCACACAAATGCTTTCCCTTTACAAGTCAACTGCGTCAAAGGAAGTGCCAACTTCGAAAATCCTTCAATAAATCTGCGATAATAACCAGCCAGACCAAGAAAACTTCTTACCTCAGTAACTGACTTTGGTGTCTCCCACTGCGACACAGCATCAACCTTCGAAGGATCTACAGCAATACCATTACCAGAAATAATGTGGCCAAGAAAACTTACTTCATTCAGCCAGAACTCGCACTTGGATAACTTGGCATACAATTTCTTCTCCCTCAGCACTTGCAATACAATCTTCAAATGCTCTGCATGCTCAGCTTCAGTCTTAGAATAGATCAAAATATCATCAATAAAAACCACAACAAATTGATCCAGATATTCATGAAAAATTCTGTTCATATATTCCATAAACACACCAGGTGCATTCGTTACACCGAAAGGCATCACCTTATATTCATAGTGACCATAACGCGTCCTAAACGCCGTCTTTTGCATATCCTCATCCTTCACCTTTATCTGATGGTAACCTGACCTCAAATCAATCTTGCTAAAAACGCGGGCACCCACTAGTTGATCCATCAAGTCATCAATCCTCGGTAGTGGATACCTATTCTTAATCGTCACTTTATTCAACTGACGGTAATCAATGCACAACCGCATGCTACCATCCTTCTTCTTTACTAACAACACCGGCGCTCCCCATGGTGAAACACTCGGTCTCACAAACTTCTTATCAAGCAAGTCTTCTAATTGTTTCTTCAACTCAGCCAACTCCGAAGCTGACATACGGTAAGGAGCCATCGACACAGGCTTCGTACCCGGCACCAGGTCTATCGAAAATTCAACCTCTCTCTCTGGTGGCACATCTGGAATCTCATCAGGAAAAACCTCAGGAAATTCCTTCACAACAGGCAGCCTATCAATCACAGCTTGGTTCTCCACCGACAAGAATGCCAACAAAGAAAACATCAACACGCCATCCTTTTCTAAACGCTTCATCTCTTTAGTGGATAAAAATTCTGTTCCACTCTCTTCTTCAGCAGAAGAAAACCGCACAGTCTTGGTAAACCAATTGATCAGGACATGATTGTATTCCAACCAATTCATTCCCAATATTACATCCATTCCCACCAACGGCAAACATACAAGGTCCACCTCAAAATCTCTACCAAATACAGACAACGGACAACTTAAACAGACAAGGGAAGTAGTTACTGAACCCTTAGCTGGAGTTTCAACAACCATCTCCCCATGCATATCAGACATAATCAAACCCAATCTTTGTGCACAATCAATAGCAATGAAACAATGCGTTGCACCAGTATCTATAATAGCAATTAAAGGAGTACCACTAAAGAAACAAGTACCTCTGATAAGTCGATCCTCCTGATCAGTCTGAGTACCGGTCAAGGCAAAAACTCTACCACTGGTCTGCGCCTTCTTAGGCTTAGTGCACTGGGAACCAATGTGACCTTCTTCATTACAGTTGAAACAAACAATATCCCCACGCTTGCATTCGGTGACAGTGTGGCCCTTCTTTCCACAACGAAAACATTTCTTCTCATCACGGGTACAAGCATTACTCTTGTGGCCTTTCACACCACACTTGTAACAAACCACCTCAGCCGGAGCATCTCTACGTGCAGGCCTCCTCTCATCATGCATTCTTTGCTTACCTTTATCAGCTGGGGCACTATAAGGTTTCGGGCGACTCTGCTGCCCCTTACCTCTACGGTCATTCATTATCTTATAGTGAGCTTTAGTGTCCTCTTCATAAATACGGCAGCTGCTCACCAACTCAGAGAAGTCTCTGATCTTCTGATAACCAATGGCCCGCTTAATATCAGCTCGTAGACCATTTTCAAACTTGATACATTTGGAGAACTCAGCAGTCTCCGCAGCATAGTGAGGATAGAACTTGGCAAGCTCCACGAACTTAGCAGCATATTCCGTAATGGACATGTCTCCTTGTTTCAGCTCAAGGAATTCTATCTCCTTCTTACCTCGGACATCCTCCGGAAAATACCTCCTCAAGAACTCTCTTCTGAACACAGCCCATGTAATCTCAGCTCCTTCAGCTTGGAGAATGGGTTGAGTGCTTACCCACCAGTCGTCAGCCTCTTCAGCCAACATATGAGTGCCATAGGTAATCGGCAAGATTTTTATTTTCAGCACATTCGTCGGTTACTATTTCAAAAGTAAACGGCAAGATTTTTATTTTCAACATATTCGTCGGTTACTATTTCAAAAGTAATCGGCAAGACATTATTTTAAGCACATTCATTGGTTACTTTTTTAAAATTAATCGGTAAGATTTTTATTTCCAACATATTCGTCGCTTACTATTTCAAAAGTAATCAGCATGATTTATTTTCAGCACATTCGTCGGTTACTA
This sequence comes from Medicago lupulina, assembly GCA_958299785.1. NCBI lineage: Eukaryota > Viridiplantae > Streptophyta > Magnoliopsida > Fabales > Fabaceae > Medicago > Medicago lupulina. Next base: position 47,678,174 of record OY283139.1, on the reverse strand, counting down.
TTTCAAAAGTAATCAGCAAGATTTTTATTTTCAGCATATTCGTCGATGACTATTTCAAAAGTAATCGGCAAGATTTTTATTTTCAGCATATTTGTCGGTTACTGTTTTAAAAGTAATCGAAAAGATTTTTATTTTCAACATATTCGTCGGTTACTATTTCAAAAGTAATCGGCAAGACTTTATTTTCAGCATATTCGTTGGTTACTATTTCAAAAGTAATCGGTAAGATTTTTATTTTCAACATATTCGTCGCTTACTATTTCAAAAGTAATCGGCAAGACTTTATTTTCAGCACATTCCTCGGTTACTATTTCAAAAGTAATCGGCAAGATTTTTATTTTCAACATATTCGTCGGTTACTATTTCAAAAGTCATCGACATGATCTATTTTCTGCATATTCGTCGGTTACTATTTCAAAAGTAATCGGCAAGATTTTTATTTTCAGCATGTTCATCGGTTACTATTTCATAGGTAATCGGCAAGATTTTTATTTTCAGCACATTCGTCGGTTACTATTTCAAAAGTAAACGGCAAGATTTTTATTTTCAACATATTCGTCGGTTACTATTTCAAAAGTAATCGGCAAGACATTATTTTAAGCACATTCATTGGTTACTTTTTTAAAATTAATCGGTAAGATTTTTATTTCCAACATATTCGTCGCTTACTATTTCAAAAGTAATCAGCATGATTTATTTTCAGCACATTCGTCGGTTACTATTTCAAAAGTAATCGGCAAGATTTTTATTTTCAGCATGTTCATCGGTTACTATTTCATAGGTAATCGACAAGATTTTTATTTTCAGCACATTCGTCGGTTACTATTTCAAAAGTAAACGGCAAGATTTTTATTTTCAACATATTCGTCGGTTACTATTTCAAAAGTAATCGGCAAGACATTATTTTAAGCACATTCATTGGTTACTTTTTTAAAATTAATCGGTAAGATTTTTATTTCCAACATATTCGTCGCTTACTATTTCAAAAGTAATCAGCATGATTTATTTTCAGCACATTCGTCGGTTACTATTTCAAAAGTAATCAGCAAGATTTTTATTTTCAGCATATTCGTCGATGACTATTTCAAAAGTAATCGGCAAGATTTTTATTTTCAGCATATTTGTCGGTTACTGTTTTAAAAGTAATCAACAAGATTTTTATTTTCAACATATTCGTCGGTTACTATTTCAAAAGTAATCGGCAATACTTTATTTTCAGCATATTCGTTGGTTACTATTTCAAAAGAAATCGGTAAGATTTTTATTTTCAACATATTCGTCGGTTACTATTTCAAAGGTAATCGGCATGATTTATTTTCAACACAATCGTCGGTTACTATTTCAAAAGTAATCGGCATGATCTATTTTCTGCACATTCGTCGGTTACTATTTCAAAAGTAATCGACAAGATTTTTATTTTCAACATATTTGTCGGTTACTATTTTAAAAGTAATCGACAAGATTTTTATTTTCAACATATTCGTCGGTTCCTATTTCAAAAGTAATCGGCAAGATTTTTATTTTTAGCATATTTGTCGGTTACTATTTTAAAAGTAATCGACAAGATTTTTATTTTCAACATATTCGTCGGTTACTATTTCAAAAGTAATCGGCAAGACTTTATTTTCAGCACATTCGTCGGTTACTATTTCAAAAGTAATCGGCAAGATTTTTATTTTCACCATATTCGTCGTTTACTATTTCAAAAGTAATCGGCAAGATTTTTATTTTCAGCATATTTGTCGGTTACTGTTTTAAAAGTAATCGACAAGATTTTTATTTTCAACATATTCGTCGGTTACTATTTCAAAAGTAATCGTCAAGACTTTATTTTCAGCATATTCGTTGGTTACTATTTCAAAAGTAATCGGTAAGATTTTTATTTTCAACATATTCGTCGCTTACTATTTCAAAAGTAATCGGCAAGACTTTATTTTCAGCACATTCGTCGGTTACTATTTCAAAAGTAATCGGCAAGATTTTTATTTTCAACATATTCGTCGGTTACTATTTCAAAAGTCATCGACATGATCTATTTTCTGCATATTCGTCGGTTACTATTTCAAAAGTAATCGGCAAGATTTTTATTTTCAGCATGTTCATCGGTTACTATTTCAAAGGTAATCGGCAAGATTTTTATTTTCAGCACATTCGTGGGTTACTATTTCAAAAGTAATCGGCAAGATTTTTATTTTCAGCATATTCGTCGTTTACTATTTCAAAAGTAATCGGCAAGATTTTTATTTTCAGCATATTTGTCGGTTACTGTTTTAAAAGTAATCGACAAGATTTTTATTTTCAACATATTCGTCGGTTACTATTTCAAAAGTAATAGGCAAGATTTTTATTTTCAGCATATTCGTTGGTTACTATTTCAAAAGTAATCGGTAAGATTTTTATTTTCAACATATTCGTCGGTTACTATTTCAAAAGTAATCGGCAATACTTTATTTTCAGCATATTCGTTGGTTACTATTTCAAAAGAAATCGGTAAGATTTTTATTTTCAACATATTCGTCGGTTACTATTTCAAAAGTAATCGGCAAGACTTTATTTTCAGCACATTCGTCGGTTACTATTTCAAAAGTAATCGGCAAGATTTTTATTTCCAACATATTCATCGTTTACTATTTCAAAAGTAATCGGCAAGATTTTTATTTTCAGCATATTTGTCGGTTAATGTTTTAAAAGTAATCGACAAGATTTTTATTTTCAACATATTCGTCGGTTACTATTTCAAAAGTAATCGGCAAGACTTTATTTTCAGCATATTTGTCGGTTACTTTTTCAAAAGTAATCGGTAAGATTTTTATTTTCAACATATTCGTCGCTTACTATTTCAAAAGTAATCGGCAAGACTTTATTTTCAGCACATTCGTCGGTTACTATTTCAAAAGTAATCGGCAAGATTTTTATTTTCAACATATTCGTCGGTTACTATTTCAAAAGTCATCGACATGATCTATTTTCTGCATATTCGTCGGTTACTATTTCAAAAGTAATCGGCAAGATTTTTATTTTCAGCATGTTCATCGGTTACTATTTCAAAGGTAATCGGCAAGATTTTTATTTTCAGCACATTCGTCGGTTACTATTTCAAAAGTAAACGGCAAGATTTTTATTTTCAACATATTCGTCGGTTACTATTTCAAATGTAATCGGCAAGACTTTATTTTCAGCACATTCGTCGGTTACTATTTCAAAAGTAATCGGCAAGATTTTTATTTTCAGCATATTCGTCGTTTACTATTTCAAAAGTAACGGCAAGATTTTTATTTTCAGCATATTTGTCGGTTACTGTTTTAAAAGTAATCGACAAGATTTTTATTTTCAACATATTCGTCGGTTACTATTTCAAAAGTAATCGGCAAGACTTTATTTTCAGCATATTCGTTGGTTACTATTTCAAAAGTAATCGGTAAGATTTTTATTTTCAACATATTCGTCGCTTACTATTTCAAAAGTAATCGGAAAGACTTTATTTTCAGCACATTCGTCGGTTACTATTTCAAAAGTAATCGGCAAGATTTTTATTTTCAGCATATTTGTCGGTTACTGTTTTAAAAGTAATCGAAAAGATTTTTATTTTCAACATATTCGTCGGTTACTATTTCAAAAGTAATCGGCAAGACTTTATTTTCAGCATATTCGTTGGTTACTATTTCAAAAGTAATCGGTAAGATTTTTATTTTCAACATATTCGTCGTTTACTATTTCAAAAGTAATCGGCAAGACTTTATTTTCAGCACATTCCTCGGTTACTATTTCAAAAGTAATCGGCAAGATTTTTATTTTCAACATATTCGTCGGTTACTATTTCAAAAGTCATCGACATGATCTATTTTCTGCATATTCGTCGGTTACTATTTCAAAAGTAATCGGCAAGATTTTTATTTTCAGCATGTTCATCGGTTACTATTTCATAGGTAATCGGCAAGATTTTTATTTTCAGCACATTCGTCGGTTACTATTTCATAAGTAAACGGCAAGATTTTTATTTTCAACATATTCGTCGGTTACTATTTCAAAAGTAATCGGCAAGACATTATTTTAAGCACATTCATTGGTTACTTTTTTAAAATTAATCGGTAAGATTTTTATTTCCAACATATTCGTCGCTTACTATTTCAAAAGTAATCAGCATTATTTATTTTCAGCACATTCGTCGGTTACTATTTCAAAAGTAATCAGCAAGATTTTTATTTTCAGCATATTCGTCGATGACTATTTCAAAAGTAATCGGCAAGATTTTTATTTTCAGCATATTTGTCGGTTACTGTTTTAAAAGTAATCAACAAGATTTTTATTTTCAACATATTCGTCGGTTACTATTTCAAAAGTAATCGGCAATACTTTATTTTCAGCATATTCGTTGGTTACTATTTCAAAAGAAATCGGTAAGATTTTTATTTTCAACATATTCGTCGGTTACTATTTCAAAGGTAATCGGCATGATTTATTTTCAACACAATCGTCGGTTACTATTTCAAAAGTAATCGGCATGATCTATTTTCTGCACATTCGTCGGTTACTATTTCAAAAGTAATCGACAAGATTTTTATTTTCAACATATTTGTCGGTTACTTTTTTAAAAGTAATCGACAAGATTTTTATTTTCAACATATTCGTCGGTTCCTATTTCAAAAGTAATCGGCAAGATTTTTATTTTTAGCATATTTGTCGGTTACTATTTTAAAAGTAATCGACAAGATTTTTATTTTCAACATATTCGTCGGTTACTATTTCAAAAGTAATCGGCAAGACTTTATTTTCAGCACATTCGTCGGTTACTATTTCAAAAGTAATCGGCAAGATTTTTATTTTCACCATATTCGTCATTTACTATTTCAAAAGTAATCGGCAAGATTTTTATTTTCAGCATATTTGTCGGTTACTGTTTTAAAAGTAATCGACAAGATTTTTATTTTCAACATATTCGTCGGTTACTATTTCAAAAGTAATCGGCAAGACTTTATTTTCAGCATATTCGTTGGTTACTATTTCAAAAGTAATCGGTAAGATTTTTATTTTCAACATATTCGTCGCTTACTATTTCAAAAGTAATCGGCAAGACTTTATTTTCAGCACATTCGTCGGTTACTATTTCAAAAGTAATCGGCAAGATTTTTATTTTCAACATATTCGTCGGTTACTATTTCAAAAGTCATCGACATGATCTATTTTCTGCATATTCGTCGGTTACTATTTCAAAAGTAATCGGTAAGATTTTTATTTTCAACATATTCGTCGCTTACTATTTCAAAAGTAATCGGCAAGACTTTATTTTCAGCACATTCGTCGGTTACTATTTCAAAAGTAATCGGCAAGATTTTTATTTTCAACATATTCGTCGGTTACTATTTCAAAAGTCATCGACATGATCTATTTTCTGCATATTCGTCGGTTACTATTTCAAAAGTAATCGGCAAGATTTTTATTTTCAGCATGTTCATCGGTTACTATTTCAAAGGTAATCGGCAAGATTTTTATTTTCAGCACATTCGTCGGTTACTATTTCAAAAGTAATCGGCAAGATTTTTATTTTCAGCATATTCGTCGTTTACTATTTCAAAAGTAATCGGCAAGATTTTTATTTTCAGCATATTTGTCGGTTACTGTTTTAAAAGTAATCGACAAGATTTTTATTTTCAACATATTCGTCGGTTACTATTTCAAAAGTAATCAGCAAGACTTTATTTTCAGCACATTCATTGGTTACTTTTTTAAAAGTAATTGGTAAGATTTTTATTTCCAACATATTCATCGCTTACTACTTCAAAAGTAATCAGCATTATTTATTTTCAGCACATTCGTCGGTTACTATTTCAAAAGTAATCGGCAAGATTTTTATTTTTAGCATATTTGTTTGTTACTATTTTAGAAGTAATCGGCAAGACTTTATTTTCAGCACATTCGTCGGTTACTATTTTAAAGCTAATCGGCAAGATTTATTTTCAGCACATTCGTCGGTTACTATTTCAAAAGTAATCGGCAAGATTTTTATTTTTAGCATATTTGTCTGTTACTATTTTAAAAGTAATCGACATGATTTTTATTTTCAACATATTCGTCGGTTCCTATTTCTATTTTCACCACATTTGTCGGTTACTATTTCAATAGTAATCGGCATGATTTATTTTCAGCACATTTGTCGGTTACTATTTCAAAAGTAATCGGCATGATTCATTTTCAGCACATTCGTCGGTTACTATTTCAAAAGTAATCGGCATGATCTATTTTCTGCACATTCGTCGGTTACTATTTCAAAAGTAATCAGCAAGATTTTTATTTTCAGCATGTTCGTCGGTTACTATTTCAAAAGTAATCGGCAAGATTTTTATTTTCAGCATATTCGTCAATGACTATTTCAAAAGTAATCGGCATGATTTATTTTCAGCATATTCGTCGGTTACTATTTCAAAGGTAATCGACATGATTTATTTTCAACACATTCGTCGGTTACTATTTCAAAAGTAATCGGCATGATCTATTTTCTGCACATTCGTCGGTTACTATTTCAAAAGTAAACGGCAAGATTTTTATTTTCAGCATGTTCGTCGGTAACTATTTCAAAAGTAATCGGCAAGATTTTTATTTTCAGCACATTCGTCGGTTACTATTTCAAAGCTAATCGGCAAGATTTATTTTCAGCACATTCGTCGGTTACTATTTCAAAAGTAATCGGCAAGATTTTTATTTTTAGCATATTTGTCTGTTACTATTTTAAAAGTAATCGGCAAGACTTTATTTTCAGCACATTCGTCGGTTAGTGTTTTAAAAGTAATCGGGAAGATTTTTATTTTCAGCATGTTCGTCGGTTACTATTTCAAAAGTAATCGGCAAGATTTTTATTTTCAGCATATTTGTCGGTTACTATTTTAAAAGTAATCGGCAAGACTTTATTTTCAGCACATTCGTCGGTTACTATTTCAAAAGTAATCGGCAAGATTTTTATTTTCAACATATTTGTCGGTTACTATTTCAAAAGTAATTGGCAAGACTTTATTTTCAGCACATTCATTGGTTACTTTTTTAAAAGTAATTGGTAAGATTTTTATTTCCAGCATATTCATCGCTTACTATTTCAAAAGTAATCAGCATGATTTATTTTCAGCACATTCGTCGGTTACTATTTCAAAAGTAATGGGCAAGACTTTATTTTCAGCACCTTCGTCGGTTACTATTTCAAAAGTAATCGGGAAGATTTTTATTTTCAGCATGTTCGTTGGTTACTATTTCAAAAGTAATCGGCAAGATTTTTATTTTCAGCATATTTGTCGGTTACTATTTAAAAAGTAATCGGCAAGACTTTATTTTCAGCACATTCGTCGGTTACTATTTCAAAAGTAATCGGCAAGATTTTTATTTTCAACATATTCGTCGGTTACTATTTCAAAAGTAATCAGCAAGACTTTATTTTCAGCACATTCATTGGTTACTTTTTTAAAAGTAATTGGTAAGATTTTTATTTCCAACATATTCATCGCTTACTACTTCAAAAGTAATCAGCATTATTTATTTTCAGCACATTCGTCGGTTACTATTTCAAAAGTAATCGGCAAGATTTTTATTTTTAGCATATTTGTCTGTTACTATTTTAGAAGTAATCGGCAAGACTTTATTTTCAGCACATTCGTCGGTTACTATTTTAAAGCTAATCGGCAAGATTTATTTTCAGCACATTCGTCGGTTACTATTTCAAAAGTAATCGGCAAGATTTTTATTTTTAGCATATTTGTCTGTTACTATTTTAAAAGTAATCGGCAAGATTTTTATTTTCATCATATTTGTCGGTTACTATTTTAAAAGTAATCGGCAAGACTTTATTTTCAGCACATTCGTCGGTTACTATTTCAAAAGTAATCGGCAAGATTTTTATTTTCAACATATTCATCGGTTACTATTTCAAAAGTAATCGGCAAGACTTTATTTTCAGCACATTCATTGGTTACTTTTTTAAAAGTAATTGGTAAGATTTTTATTTCCAACATATTCATCGCTTACTACTTCAAAAGTAATCAGCATGATTTATTTTCAGCACATTCGTCGGTTACTATTTCAAAAGTAATCGGCAAGATTTTTATTTTTAGCATATTTGTCTGTTACTATTTTAGAAGTAATCGGCAAGACTTTATTTTCAGCACATTCGTCGGTTACTATTTTAAAGCTAATCGGCAAGATTTATTTTCAGCACATTCGTCGGTTACTATTTCAAAAGTAATCGGCAAGATTTTTATTTTTAGCATATTTGTCTGTTACTATTTTAAAATAATCGGCAAGATTTTTATTTTCATCATATTTGTCGGTTACTATTTTAAAAGTAATCGGCAAGACTTTATTTTCAGCACATTCGTCGGTTACTATTTCAAAAGTAATCGGCAAGATTTTTATTTTCAACATATTCATCGGTTACTATTTCAAAAGTAATCGGCAAGACTTTATTTTCAGCACATTCATTGGTTACTTTTTTAAAAGTAATTGGTAAGATTTTTATTTCCAACATATTCATCGCTTACTATTTCAAAAGTAATCAGCATGATTTATTTTCAGCACATTCGTCGGTTACTATTTCAAAAGTAATCGGCAAGATTTTTATTTTCAGCATATTTGTCGGTTACTATTTTAAAAGTAATCGACATGATTTTTATTTTCAACATATTCGTCGGTTCCTATTTCTATTTTCACCACATTTGTCGGTTACTATTTCAATAGTAATCGGCATGATTTATTTTCAGCACATTTGTCGGTTACTATTTCAAAAGTAATCGGCATGATTCATTTTCAGCACATTCGTCGGTTACTATTTCAAAAGTAATCGGCATGATCTATTTTCTGCACATTCGTCGGTTACTATTTCAAAAGTAATCAGCAAGATTTTTATTTTCAGCATGTTCGTCGGTTACTATTTCAAAAGTAATCGGCAAGATTTTTATTTTCAGCATATTCGTCAATGACTATTTCAAAAGTAATCGGCATGATTTATTTTCAGCATATTCGTCGGTTACTATTTCAAAGGTAATCGACATGATTTATTTTCAACACATTCGTCGGTTACTATTTCAAAAGTAATCGGCATGATCTATTTTCTGCACATTCGTCGGTTACTATTTCAAAAGTAAACGGCAAGATTTTTATTTTCAGCATGTTCGTCGGTAACTATTTCAAAAGTAATCGGCAAGATTTTTATTTTCAGCACATTCGTCGGTTACTATTTCAAAGCTAATCGGCAAGATTTATTTTCAGCACATTCGTCGGTTACTATTTCAAAAGTAATCGGCAAGATTTTTATTTTTAGCATATTTGTCTGTTACTATTTTAAAAGTAATCGGCAAGACTTTATTTTCAGCACATTCGTCGGTTAGTGTTTTAAAAGTAATCGGGAAGATTTTTATTTTCAGCATGTTCGTCGGTTACTATTTCAAAAGTAATCGGCAAGATTTTTATTTTCAGCATATTTGTCGGTTACTATTTTAAAAGTAATCGGCAAGACTTTATTTTCAGGACATTCGTCGGTTACTATTTCAAAAGTAATCGGCAAGATTTTTATTTTCAACATATTTGTCGGTTACTATTTCAAAAGTAATTGGCAAGACTTTATTTTCAACACATTCATTGGTTACTTTTTTAAAAGTAATTGGTAAGATTTTTATTTCCAGCATATTCATCGCTTACTATTTCAAAAGTAATCAGCATGATTTATTTTCAGCACATTCGTCGGTTACTATTTCAAAAGTAATCGGCAAGACTTTATTTTCAGCACATTCGTCGGTTACTATTTTAAAAGTAATCGGCAAGACTTTATTTTCAGCACATTCGTCGGTTACTATTTCAAAAGTAATCGGCAAGATTTTTATTTTCAACATATTCGTCGGTTACTATTTCAAAAGTAATCAGCAAGACTTTATTTTCAGCACATTCATTGGTTACTTTTTTAAAAGTAATTGGTAAGATTTTTATTTCCAACATATTCATCGCTTACTACTTCAAAAGTAATCAGCATTATTTATTTTCAGCACATTCGTCGGTTACTATTTCAAAAGTAATCGGCAAGATTTTTATTTTTAGCATATTTGTCTGTTACTATTTTAGAAGTAATCGGCAAGACTTTATTTTCAGCACATTCGTCGGTTACTATTTTAAAGCTAATCGGCAAGATTTATTTTCAGCACATTCGTCGGTTACTATTTCAAAAGTAATCGGCAAGAATTTTATTTTTAGCATATTTGTCTGTTACTATTTTAAAAGTAATCGGCAAGATTTTTATTTTCATCATATTTGTCGGTTACTATTTTAAAAGTAATCGGAAAGACTTTATTTTCAGCACATTCGTCGGTTACTATTTCAAAAGTAATCGGCAAGATTTTTATTTTCAACATATTCATCGGTTACTATTTCAAAAGTAATCGGCAAGACTTTATTTTCATCACATTCATTGGTTACTTTTTTAAAAGTAATTGGTAAGATTTTTATTTCCAACATATTCATCGCTTACTATTTCAAAAGTAATCAGCATGATTTATTTTCAGCACATTCGTCGGTTACTATTTCAAAAGTAATCGGCAAGATTTTTATTTTCAGCATATTTGTCGGTTACTATTTTAAAAGTAATCGACATGATTTTTATTTTCAACATATTCGTCGGTTCCTATTTCTATTTTCACCACATTTGTCGGTTACTATTTCAATAGTAATCGGCATGATCTATTTTCAGCACATTTGTCGGTTACTATTTCAAAAGTAATCGGCATGATTCATTTTCAGCACATTCGTCGGTTACTATTTCAAAAGTAATCGGCATGATCTATTTTCGGCACATTCGTCGGTTACTATTTCAAAAGTAATCAGCAAGATTTTTATTTTCAGCATGTTCGTCGGTTACTATTTCAAAAGTAATCGGCAAGATTTTTATTTTCAGCATATTCGTCAATGACTATTTCAAAAGTAATCGGCATGATTTATTTTCAGCATATTCGTCGGTTACTATTTCAAAGGTAATCGACATGATTTATTTTCAACACATTCGTCGGTTACTATTTCAAAAGTAATCGGCATGATCTATTTTCTGCACATTCGTCGGTTACTATTTCAAAAGTAAACGGCAAGATTTTTATTTTCAGCATGTCCGTCGGTTACTATTTCAAAAGTAATCGGCAAGACTTTATTTTCACCACATTCGTCGGTTACTATTTCAAAAGTAATCGGCAAGATTTTTATTTTCAACATATTCGTCGGTTACTATTTCAAAAGTAATTGGCAAGACTTTATTTTCAGCACATTCATTGGTTACTTTTTTAAAAGTAATTGGTAAGATTTTTATTTCCAACATATTCATCGCTTACTATTTCAAAAGTAATCAGCATGATTTATTTTCAGCACATTCGTCGGTTACTATTTCAAAAGTAATCGGCAAGACTTTATTTTCAGCACCTTCGTCGGTTACTATTTCAAAAGTAATCGGGAAGATTTTTATTTTCAGCATGTTCGTTGGTTACTATTTCAAAAGTAATCGGCAAGATTTTTATTTTCAGCATATTTGTCGGTTACTATTTTAAAAGTAATCGGCAAGACTTTATTTTCAGCACATTCATTGGTTACTTTTTTAAAAGTAATTGGTAAGATTTTTATTTCCAACATATTCATCGCTTACTACTTCAAAAGTAATCAGCATTATTTATTTTCAGCACATTCGTCGGTTACTATTTCAAAAGTAATCGGCAAGATTTTTATTTTTAGCATATTTGTCTGTTACTATTTTAGAAGTAATCGGCAAGACTTTATTTTCAGCACATTCGTCGGTTACTATTTTAAAGCTAATCGGCAAGATTTATTTTCAGCACATTCGTCGGTTACTATTTCAAAAGTAATCGGCAAGATTTTTATTTTTAGCATATTTGTCTGTTACTATTTTAAAAGTAATCGGCAAGATTTTTATTTTCATCATATTTGTCGGTTACTATTTTAAAAGTAATCGGCAAGACTTTATTTTCAGCACATTCGTCGGTTACTATTTCAAAAGTAATCGGCAAGATTTTTATTTTCAACATATTCGTCGGTTACTATTTCAAAAGTAATCAGCAAGACTTTATTTTCAGCACATTCATTGGTCACTTTTTTAAAAGTAATTGGTAAGATTTTTACTTCCAACATATTCATCGCTTACTATTTCAAAAGTAATCAGCATGATTTATTTTCAGCACATTCGTCGGTTACTATTTCAAAAGTAATCGGCAAGACTTTATTTTCAGCACCTTCGTCGGTTACTATTTCAAAAGTAATCGGGAAGATTTTTATTTTCAGCATGTTCGTTGGTTACTATTTCAAAAGTAATCGGCAAGATTTTTATTTTCAGCATTTTTGTCGGTTACTATTTTAAAAGTAATCGGCAAGATTTTTATTTTCAACATGTTCGTCGGTTACTATTTCAAAAGTAATCAGCAAGACTTTATTTTCAGCACATTCATTGGTTACTTTTTTAAAAGTAATTGGTAAGATTTTTATTTCCAACATATTCATCGCTTACTACTTCAAAAGTAATCAGCATTATTTATTTTCAGCACATTCGTCGGTTACTATTTCAAAAGTAATCGGCAAGATTTTTATTTTTAGCATATTTGTCTGTTACTATTTTAGAAGAAATCGGCAAGACTTTATTTTCAGCACATTCGTCGGTTACTATTTTAAAGCTAATCGGCAAGATTTATTTTCAGCACATTCGTCGGTTACTATTTCAAAAGTAATCGGCAAGATTTTTATTTTTAGCATATTTGTCTGTTACTATTTTAAAAGTAATCGGCAAGATTTTTATTTTCATCATATTTGTCGGTTACTATTTTAAAAGTAATCGGCAAGACTTTATTTTCAGCACATTCGTCGGTTACTATTTCAAAAGTAATCGGCAAGATTTTTATTTTCAACATATTCATCGGTTACTATTTCAAAAGTAATCGGCAAGACTTTATTTTCAGCACATTCATTGGTTACTTTTTTAAAAGTAATTGGTAAGATTTTTATTTCGAACATATTCATCGCTTACTATTTCAAAAGTAATCAGCATGATTTATTTTCAGCACATTCGTCGGTTACTATTTCAAAAGTAATCGGCAAGATTTTTATTTTCAGCATATTTGTCGGTTACTATTTTAAAAGTAATCGACATGATTTTTATTTTCAACATATTCGTCGGTTCCTATTTCTATTTTCACCACATTTGTCGGTTACTATTTCAAGAGTAATCGGCATGATTTATTTTCAGCACATTTGTCGGTTACTATTTCAAAAGTAATCGGCATGATTCATTTTCAGCACATTCGTCGGTTACTATTTCAAAAGTAATCGGCATGATCTATTTTCTGCACATTCGTCGGTTACTATTTCAAAAGTAATCAGCAAGATTTTTATTTTCAGCATGTTCGTCGGTTACTATTTCAAAAGTAATCGGCAAGATTTTTATTTTCAGCATATTCGTCAATGACTATTTCAAAAGTAATCGGCATGATTTATTTTCAGCATATTCGTCGGTTACTATTTCAAAGGTAATCGACATGATTTATTTTCAACACATTCGTCGGTTACTATTTCAAAAGTAATCGGCATGATCTATTTTCTGCACATTCGTCGGTTACTATTTCAAAAGTAAACGGCAAGATTTTTATTTTCAGCATGTTCGTCGGTTACTATTTCAAAAGTAATCGGCAAGATTTTTATTTTCAGCACATTCGTCGGTTACTATTTCAAAGCTAATCGGCAAGATTTATTTTCAGCACATTCGTCGGTTACTATTTCAAAAGTAATCGGCAAGATTTTTATTTTTAGCATATTTGTCTGTTACTATTTTAAAAGTAATCGGCAAGACTTTATTTTCAGCACATTCGTCGGTTACTATTTCAAAAGTAATCGGCAAGATTTTTATTTTCAACATATTCGTCGGTTACTATTTCAAAAGTAATCAGCAAGACTTTATTTTCAGCACATTCATTGGTTACTTTTTTAAAAGTAATTGGTAAGATTTTTATTTCCAACATATTCATCGCTTACTACTTCAAAAGTAATCAGCATTATTTATTTTCAGCACATTCGTCGGTTACTATTTCAAAAGTAATCGGCAAGATTTTTATTTTTAGCATATTTGTCTGTTACTATTTTAGAAGTAATCGGCAAGACTTTATTTTCAGCACATTCGTCGGTTACTATTTTAAAGCTAATCGGCAAGATTTATTTTCAGCACATTCGTCGGTTACTATTTCAAAAGTAATCGGCAAGATTTTTATTTTTAGCATATTTGTCTGTTACTATTTTAAAAGTAATCGGCAAGATTTTTATTTTCATCATATTTGTCGGTTACTATTTTAAAAGTAATCGGCAAGACTTTATTTTCAGCACATTCGTCGGTTACTATTTCAAATGTAATCGGCAAGATTTTTATTTTCAACATATTCATCGGTTACTATTTCAAAAGTAATCGGCAAGACTTTATTTTCAGCACATTCATTGGTTACTTTTTTAAAAGTAATTGGTAAGATTTTTATTTCCAACATATTCATCGCTTACTATTTCAAAAGTAATCAGCATGATTTATTTTCAGCACATTCGTCGGTTACTATTTCAAAAGTAATCGGCAAGATTTTTATTTTCAGCATATTTGTCGGTTACTATTTTAAAAGTAATCGACATGATTTTTATTTTCAACATATTCGTCGGTTCCTATTTCTATTTTCACCACATTTGTCGGTTACTATTTCAATAGTAATCGGCATGATTTATTTTCAGCACATTTGTCGGTTACTATTTCAAAAGTAATCGGCATGATTCATTTTCAGCACATTCGTCGGTTACTATTTCAAAAGTAATCGGCATGATCTATTTTCTGCATATTCGTCGGTTACTATTTCAAAAGTAATCAGCAAGATTTTTATTTTCAGCATGTTCGTCGGTTACTATTTCAAAAGTAATCGGCAAGATTTTTATTTTCAGCATATTCGTCAATGACTATTTCAAAAGTAATCGGCATGATTTATTTTCAGCATATTCGTCGGTTACTATTTCAAAGGTAATCGACATGATTTATTTTCAACACATTCGTCGGTTACTATTTCAAAAGTAATCGGCATGATCTATTTTCTGCACATTCGTCGGTTACTATTTCAAAAGTAAACGGCAAGATTTTTATTTTCAGCATGTTCGTCGGTTACTATTTCAAAAGTAATCGGCAAGATTTTTATTTTCAGCACATTCGTCGGTTACTATTTCAAAGCTAATCGGCAAGATTTATTTTCAGCACATTCGTCGGTTACTATTTCAAAAGTAATCGGCAAGATTTTTATTTTTAGCATATTTGTCTGTTACTATTTTAAAAGTAATCGGCAAGACTTTATTTTCAGCACATTCGTCGGTTAGTGTTTTAAAAGTAATCGGGAAGATTTTTATTTTCAGCATGTTCGTCGGTTACTATTTCAAAAGTAATCGGCAAGATTTTTATTTTCAGCATATTTGTCGGTTACTATTTTAAAAGTAATCGGCAAGACTTTATTTTCAGCACATTCGTCGGTTACTATTTCAAAAGTAATCGGCAAGATTTTTATTTTCAACATATTCGTCGGTTACTATTTCAAAAGTAATTGGCAAGACTTTATTTTCAGCACATTCATTGGTTACTTTTTTAAAAGTAATTGGTAAGAATTTTATTTCCAACATATTCATCGCTTACTATTTCAAAAGTAATCAGCATGATTTATTTTCAGCACATTCGTCGGTTACTATTTCAAAAGTAATCGGCAAGACTTTATTTTCAGCACCTTCGTCGGTTACTATTTCAAAAGTAATCAGGAAGATTTTTATTTTCAGCATGTTCGTTGGTTACTATTTCAAAAGTAATCGGCAAGATTTTTATTTTCAGCATATTTGTCGGTTACTATTTTAAAAGTAATCGGCAAGACTTTATTTTCAGCACATTCGTCGGTTACTATTTCAAAAGTAATTGGCAAGATTTTTATTTTCAACATATTCGTCGGTTACTATTTCAAAAGTAATCAGCAAGACTTTATTTTCAGCACATTCATTGGTTACTTTTTTAAAAGTAATTGGTAAGATTTTTATTTCCAACATATTCATCGCTTACTACTTCAAAAGTAATCAGCATTATTTATTTTCAGCACATTCGTCGGTTACTATTTCAAAAGTAATCGGCAAGATTTTTATTTTTAGCATATTTGTCTGTTACTATTTTAGAAGTAATCGGCAAGACTTTATTTTCAGCACATTCGTCGGTTACTATTTTAAAGCTAATCGGCAAGATTTATTTTCAGCACATTCGTCGGTTACTATTTCAAAAGTAATCGGCAAGATTTTTATTTTTAGCATATTTGTCTGTTACTATTTTAAAAGTAATCGGCAAGATTTTTATTTTCATCATATTTGTCGGTTACTATTTTAAAAGTAATCGGCAAGACTTTATTTTCAGCACATTCGTCGGTTACTATTTCAAAAGTAATCGGCAAGATTTTTATTTTCAACATATTCATCGGTTACTATTTCAAAAGTAATCGGCAAGACTTTATTTTCAGCACATTCATTGGTTACTTTTTTAAAAGTAATTGGTAAGATTTTTATTTCCAACATATTCATCGCTTACTATTTCAAAAGTAATCAGCATGATTTATTTTCAGCACATTCGTCGGTTACTATTTCAAAAGTAATCGACATGATTTTTATTTTCAACATATTCGTCGGTTCCTATTTCTATTTTCACCACATTTGTCGGTTACTATTTCAATAGTAATCGGCATGATTTATTTTCAGCACATTTGTCGGTTACTATTTCAAAAGTAATCGGCATGATTCATTTTCAGCACATTCGTCAGTTACTATTTCAAAAGTAATCGGCAAGACTTTATTTTCAGCACATTCATTGGTTACTTTTTTAAAAGTAATTGGTAAGATTTTTATTTCCAACATATTCATCGCTTACTATTTCAAAAGTAATCAGCATGATTTATTTTCAGCATATTTGTCGGTTACTATTTTAAAAGTAATCGACATGATTTTTATTTTCAACATATTCGTCGGTTCCTATTTCTATTTTCACCACATTTGTCGGTTACTATTTCAATAGTAATCGGCATGATTTATTTTCAGCACATTTGTCGGTTACTATTTCAAAAGTAATCGGCATGATTCATTTTCAGCACATTCGTCAGTTACTATTTCAAAAGTAATCGGCATGATCTATTTTCTGCACATTCGTCGGTTACTATTTCAAAAGTAATCAGCAAGATTTTTATTTTCAGCATGTTCGTCGGTTACTATTTCAAAAGTAATCGGCAAGATTTTTATTTTCAGCATATTCGTCAATGACTATTTCAAAAGTAATCGGCATGATTTATTTTCAGCATATTCGTCGGTTACTATTTCAAAGGTAATCGACATGATTTATTTTCAACACATTCGTCGGTTACTATTTCAAAAGTAATCGGCATGATCTATTTTCTGCACATTCGTCGGTTACTATTTCAAAAGTAAACGGCAAGATTTTTATTTTCAGCATGTTCGTCGGTTACTATTTCAAAAGTAATCGGCAAGACTTTATTTTCAGCACATTCGTCGGTTACTATTTCAAAAGTAATCGGCAAGATTTTTATTTTCAACATATTCGTCGGTTACTATTTCAAAAGTAATTGGCAAGACTTTATTTTCAGCACATTCATTGGTTACTTTTTTAAAAGTAATTGGTAAGATTTTTATTTCCAACATATTCATCGCTTACTATTTCAAAAGTAATCAGCATGATTTATTTTCAGCACATTCGTCGGTTACTATTTCAAAAGTAATCGGCAAGACTTTATTTTCAGCACCTTCGTCGGTTACTATTTCAAAAGTAATCGGGAAGATTTTTATTTTCAGCATGTTCGTTGGTTACTATTTAAAAAGTAATCGGCAAGATTTTTATTTTCAGCATATTTGTCGGTTACTATTTTAAAAGTAATCGGCAAGACTTTATTTTCAGCACATTCGTCGGTTACTATTTCAAAAGTAATCGGCAAGATTTTTATTTTCAACATATTCGTCGGTTACTATTTCAAAAGTAATCAGCAAGACTTTATTTTCAGCACATTCATTGGTTACTTTTTTAAAAGTAATTGGTAAGATTTTTATTTCCAACATATTCATCGCTTACTACTTCAAAAGTAATCAGCATTATTTATTTTCAGCACATTCGTCGGTTACTATTTCAAAAGTAATCGGCAAGATTTTTATTTTTAGCATATTTGTCTGTTACTATTTTAGAAGTAATCGGCAAGACTTTATTTTCAGCACATTCGTCGGTTACTATTTTAAAGCTAATCGGCAAGATTTATTTTCAGCACATTCGTCGGTTACTATTTCAAAAGTAATCGGCAAGATTTTTATTTTCATCATATTTGTCGGTTACTATTTTAAAAGTAATCGGCAAGACTTTATTTTCAGCACATTCGTCGGTTACTATTTCAAAAGTAATCGGCAAGATTTTTATTTTCAACATATTCATCGGTTACTATTTCAAAAGTAATCGGCAAGACTTTATTTTCAGCACATTCATTGGTTACTTTTTTAAAAGTAATTGGTAAGATTTTTATTTCCAACATATTCATCGCTTACTATTTCAAAAGTAATCAGCATGATTTATTTTCAGCACATTCGTCGGTTACTATTTCAAAAGTAATCGGCAAGATTTTTATTTTCAGCATATTTGTCGGTTACTATTTTAAAAGTAATCGACATGATTTTTATTTTCAACATATTCGTCGGTTCCTATTTCTATTTTCACCACATTTGTCGGTTACTATTTCAATAGTAATCGGCATGATTTATTTTCAGCACATTTGTCGGTTACTATTTCAAAAGTAATCGGCATGATCTATTTTCTGCACATTCGTCGGTTACTATTTCAAAAGTAATCAGCAAGATTTTTATTTTCAGCATGTTCGTCGGTTACTATTTCAAAAGTAATCGGCAAGATTTTTATTTTCAGCATATTCGTCAATGACTATTTCAAAAGTAATCGGCATGATTTATTTTCAGCATATTCGTCGGTTACTATTTCAAAGGTAATCGACATGATTTATTTTCAACACATTCGTCGGTTACTATTTCAAAAGTAATCGGCATGATCTATTTTCTGCACATTCGTCGGTTACTATTTCAAAAGTAAACGGCAAGATTTTTATATTCAGCATGTTCGTCGGTTACTATTTCAAAAGTAATCGGCAAGATTTTTATTTTCAGCACATTCGTCGGTTACTATTTCAAAGCTAATCGGCAAGATTTATTTTCAGCACATTCGTCGGTTACTATTTCAAAAGTAATCGGCAAGATTTTTATTTTTAGCATATTTGTCTGTTACTATTTTAAAAGTAATCGGCAAGACTTTATTTTCAGCACATTCGTCGGTTAGTATTTTAAAAGTAATCGGCAAGATTTTTATTTTCAACATATTCGTCGGTTACTATTTCAAAAGTAATTGGCAAGACTTTATTATCAGCACATTCATTGGTTACTTTTTTAAAAGTAATTGGTAAGATTTTTATTTCCAACATATTCATCGCTTACTATTTCAAAAGTAATCAGCATGATTTATTTTCAGCACATTCGTCGGTTACTATTTCAAAGCTAATCGGCAAGATTTATTTTCAGCACATTCGTCGGTTACTATTTCAAAAGTAATCGGCAAGATTTTTATTTTTAGCATATTTGTCTGTTACTATTTTAAAAGTAATCGGCAAGACTTTATTTTCAGCACATTCGTCGGTTAGTATTTTAAAAGTAATCGGCAAGATTTTTATTTTCAACATATTCGTCGGTTACTATTTCAAAAGTAATTGGCAAGACTTTATTTTCAGCACATTCATTGGTTACTTTTTTAAAAGTAATTGGTAAGATTTTTATTTCCAACATATTCATCGCTTACTATTTCAAAAGTAATCAGCATGATTTATTTTCAGCACATTCGTCGGTTACTATTTCAAAAGTAATCAGCAAGACTTTATTTTCAGCACCTTCGTCGGTTACTATTTCAAAAGTAATCGGCATGATTTATTTTCAGCATATTTGTCGGTTACTATTTTAAAAGTAATCGACATGATTTTTATTTTCAACATATTCGTCGGTTCCTATTTCTATTTTCACCACATTTGTCGGTTACTATTTCAATAGTAATCGGCATGATTTATTTTCAGCACATTTGTCGGTTACTATTTCAAAAGTAATCGGCATGATTCATTTTCAGCACATTCGTCGGTTACTATTTCAAAAGTAATCGGCATGATCTATTTTCGGCACATTCGTTGGTTACTATTTCAAAAGTAATCGGCAAGATTTTTATTTTCAGCATGTTCGTCGGTTACTATTTCAAAAGTAATCGGCAAGATTTTTATTTTCAGCATATTCGTCAATGACTATTTCAAAAATAATCGGCATGATTTATTTTCAGCATATTCGTCGGTTACTATTTCAAAGGTAATCGACATGATTTATTTTCAACACATTCGTCGGTTACTATTTCAAAAGTAATCGGCATGATCTATTTTCTGCACATTCGTCGGTTACTATTTCAAAAGTAAACGGCAAGATTTTTATTTTCAGCATGTTCGTCGGTTACTATTTCAAAATTAATCGGCAAGATTTTTATTTTCAGCACATTCGTCGGTTACTATTTCAAAGCTAATCGGCAAGATTTATTTTCAGCACATTCGTCGGTTACTATTTCAAAAGTAATCGGCAAGATTTTTATTTTTAGCATATTTGTCTGTTACTATTTTAGAAGTAATCGGCAAGACTTTATTTTCAGCACATTCGTCGGTTAGTATTTCAAAAGTAATCGGCAAGATTTTTATTTTCAGCATGTTCGTCGGTTACTATTTCAAAAGTAATCGGCAAGATTTTTATTTTCAGCATATTTGTCGGTTACTATTTTAAAAGTAATCGGCAAGACTTTATTTTCAGCACATTCGTCGGTTACTATTTCAAAAGTAATCGGCAAGATTTTTATTTTCAACATATTCATCGGTTACGATTTCAAAAGTAATCGGCAAGACTTTATTTTCAGCACATTCATTGGTAACTTTTTTAAAAGTAATTGGTAAGATTTTTATTTCCAACATATTCATCGCTTACTATTTCAAAAGTAATCAGCATGATTTATTTTCAGCACATTCGTCGGTTACTATTTCAAAAGTAATCGACAAGATTTTTATTTTCAGCATATTTGTCGGTTACTATTTTAAAAGTAATCGATATGATTTTTATTTTCAACATATTCGTCGGTTCCTATTTCTATTTTCACCACATTTGTCGGTTACTATTTCAATAGTAATCGGCATGATTTATTTTCAGCACATTTGTCGGTTACTATTTCAAAAGTAATCGGCATGATTCATTTTCAGCACATACGTCGGTTACTATTTCAAAAGTAATCGGCATGATCTATTTTCGGCACATTCGTCGGTTACTATTTCAAAAGTAATCGGCAAGATTTTTATTTTCAGCATGTTCGTCGGTTACTATTTCAAAAGTAATCGGCAAGATTTTTATTTTCAGCATATTCGTCAATGACTATTTCAAAAGTAATCGGCATGATTTATTTTCAGCATATTCGTCGGTTACTATTTCAAAGGTAATCGACATGATTTATTTTCAACACATTCGTCGGTTACTATTTCAAAAGTAATCAGCATGATCTATTTTCTGCACATTCGTCGGTTACTATTTCAAAAGTAAACGGCAAGATTTTTATTTTCAGCATGTTCGTCGGTTACTATTTCAAAAGTAATCGGCAAGATTTTTATTTTCAGCACATTCGTCGGTTACTATTTCAAAGCTAATCGGCAAGATTTATTTTCAGCACATTCGTCGGTTACTATTTCAAAAGTAATCGGCAAGATTTTTATTTTTAGCATATTTGTCTGTTACTATTTTAAAAGTAATCGGCAAGACTTTATTTTCAGCACATTCGTCGGTTAGTATTTTAAAAGTAATCGGGAAGATTTTTATTTTCAGCATGTTCGTCAGTTACTATTTCAAAAGTAATCGGCAAGATTTTTATTTTCAGCATATTTGTCGGTTACTATTTTAAAAGTAATCGGCAAGACTTTATTTTCAGCACATTCGTCGGTTACTATTTCAAAAGTAATCGGCAAGATTTTTATTTTCAACATATTCGTCGGTTACTATTTCAAAAGTAATTGGCAAGACTTTATTTTCAGCACATTCATTGGTTACTTTTTTAAAAGTAATTGGTAAGATTTTTATTTCCAACATATTCATCGCTTACTATTTCAAAAGTAATAAGCATGATTTATTTTCAGCACATTCGTCGGTTACTATTTCAAAAGTAATCGGCAAGATTTTTATTTTCAGCATATTTGTCGGTTACTATTTTAAAAGTAATCGACATGATTTTTATTTTCAACATATTCATCGGTTCCTATTTCAAAAGTAATCGGCAAGATTTTTATTTTTAGCATATTTGTCGGTTACTATTTTAAAAGTAATCGACATGATTTTTATTTTCACCACATTTGTCGGTTACTATTTCAATAGTAATCGGCATGATTTATTTTCAGCACATTTGTTGGTTACTATTTCAAAAGTAATCGGCATGATTCATTTTCAACACATTCGTCGGTTACTATTTCAAAAGTAATCGGCATGATCTATTTTCTGCACATTCGTCGGTTACTATTTCAAAAGTAATCGGCAAGATTTTTATTTTCAGCATGTTCGTCGGTTACTATTTCAAAAGTAATCGGCAAGATTTTTATTTTCAGCATATTCGTCAATGACTATTTCAAAAGTAATCGGCATGATTTATTTTCAGCATATTCGTCGGTTACTATTTCAAAGGTAATCGACATGATTTATTTTCAACACATTCGTCGGTTACTATTTCAAAAGTAATCGGCATGATCTATTTTCTGCACATTCGTCGGTTACTATTTCAAAAGTAAACGGCAAGATTTTTATTTTCAGCATGTTCGTCGGTTACTATTTCAAAATTAATCGGCAAGATTTTTATATTCAGCACATTCGTCGGTTACTATTTCAAAGCTAATCGGCAAGATTTATTTTCAGCACATTCGTCGGTTACTATTTCAAAAGTAATCGGCATGATTTTTATTTTTAGCATATTTGTCTGTTACTATTTTAGAAGTAATCGGCAAGACTTTATTTTCAGCACATTCGTCGGTTAGTATTTCAAAAGTAATCGGCAAGATTTTTATTTTCAGCATGTTCATCGGTTACTATTTCAAAAGTAATCGGCAAGATTATTATTTTCAGCATATTTGTCGGTTACTATTTTAAAAGTAATCGGCAAGACTTTATTTTCAGCACATTCGTCGGTTACTATTTCAAAAGTAATCGGCAAGATTTTTATTTTCAACATATTCATCGGTTACTATTTCAAAAGTAATCGGCAAGACTTTATTTTCAGCACATTCATTGGTTACTTTTTTAAAAGTAATTGGTAAGATTTTTATTTCCAACATATTCATCGCTTACTATTTCAAAAGTAATAAGCATGATTTATTTTCAGCACATTCGTCGGTTACTATTTCAAAAGTAATCGGCAAGATTTTTATTTTCAGCATATTTGTCGGTTACTATTTTAAAAGTAATCGACATGATTTTTATTTTCAACATAT
Source organism: Medicago lupulina (assembly GCA_958299785.1). Lineage (NCBI taxonomy): Eukaryota > Viridiplantae > Streptophyta > Magnoliopsida > Fabales > Fabaceae > Medicago > Medicago lupulina. Next base: position 47,654,502 of record OY283139.1, on the reverse strand, counting down.
TCATCGGTTCCTATTTCAAAAGTAATCGGCAAGATTTTTATTTTTAGCATATTTGTCGGTTACTATTTTAAAAGTAATCGACAAGATTTTTATTTTCACCACATTTGTCGGTTACTATTTCAATAGTAATCGGCATGATTTATTTTCAGCACATTTGTTGGTTACTATTTCAAAAGTAATCGGCATGATTCATTTTCAACACATTCGTCGGTTACTATTTCAAAAGTAATCGGCATGATCTATTTTCTGCACATTCGTCGGTTACTATTTCAAAAGTAATCGGCAAGATTTTTATTTTCAGCATGTTCGTCGGTTACTATTTCAAAAGTAATCGGCAAGATTTTTATTTTCAGCATATTCGTCAATGACTATTTCAAAAGTAATCGGCATGATTTATTTTCAGCATATTCGTCGGTTACTATTTCAAAGGTAATCGACATGATTTATTTTCAACACATTCGTCGGTTACTATTTCAAAAGTAATCGGCATGATCTATTTTCTGCACATTCGTCGGTTACTATTTCAAAAGTAAACGGCAAGATTTTTATTTTCAGCATGTTCGTCGGTTACTATTTCAAAATTAATCGGCAAGATTTTTATATTCAGCACATTCGTCGGTTACTATTTCAAAGCTAATCGGCAAGATTTATTTTCAGCACATTCGTCGGTTACTATTTCAAAAGTAATCGGCATGATTTTTATTTTTAGCATATTTGTCTGTTACTATTTTAGAAGTAATCGGCAAGACTTTATTTTCAGCACATTCGTCGGTTAGTATTTCAAAAGTAATCGGCAAGATTTTTATTTTCAGCATGTTCATCGGTTACTATTTCAAAAGTAATCGGCAAGATTATTATTTTCAGCATATTTGTCGGTTACTATTTTAAAAGTAATCGGCAAGACTTTATTTTCAGCACATTCGTCGGTTACTATTTCAAAAGTAATCGGCAAGATTTTTATTTTCAACATATTCATCGGTTACTATTTCAAAAGTAATCGGCAAGACTTTATTTTCAGCACATTCATTGGTTACTTTTTTAAAAGTAATTGGTAAGATTTTTATTTCCAACATATTCATCGCTTACTATTTCAAAAGTAATAAGCATGATTTATTTTCAGCACATTCGTCGGTTACTATTTCAAAAGTAATCGGCAAGATTTTTATTTTCAGCATATTTGTCGGTTACTATTTTAAAAGTAATCGACATGATTTTTATTTTCAACATATTCATCGGTTCCTATTTCAAAAGTAATCGGCAAGATTTTTATTTTTAGCATATTTGTCGGTTACTATTTTAAAAGTAATCGACAAGATTTTTATTTTCACCACATTTGTCGGTTACTATTTCAATAGTAATCGGCATGATTTATTTTCAGCACATTTGTTGGTTACTATTTCAAAAGTAATCGGCATGATTCATTTTCAACACATTCGTCGGTTACTATTTCAAAAGTAATCGGCATGATCTATTTTCTGCACATTCGTCGGTTACTATTTCAAAAGTAATCGGCAAGATTTTTATTTTCAGCATGTTCGTCGGTTACTATTTCAAAAGTAATCGGCAAGATTTTTATTTTCAGCATATTCGTCAATGACTATTTCAAAAGTAATCGGCATGATTTATTTTCAGCATATTCGTCGGTTACTATTTCAAAGGTAATCGATATGATTTTTATTTTCAACATATTCGTCGGTTCCTATTTCTATTTTCACCACATTTGTCGGTTACTATTTCAATAGTAATCGGCATGATTTATTTTCAGCACATTTGTCGGTTACTATTTCAAAAGTAATCGGCATGATTCATTTTCAGCACATTCGTCGGTTACTATTTCAAAAGTAATCGGCATGATCTATTTTCGGCACATTCGTCGGTTACTATTTCAAAAGTAATCGGCAAGATTTTTATTTTCAGCATGTTCGTCGGTTACTATTTCAAAAGTAATCGGCAAGATTTTTATTTTCAGCATATTCGTCAATGACTATTTCAAAAGTAATCGGCATGATTTATTTTCAGCATATTCGTCGGTTACTATTTCAAAGGTAATCGACATGATTTATTTTCAACACATTCGTCGGTTACTATTTCAAAAGTAATCAGCATGATCTATTTTCTGCACATTCGTCGGTTACTATTTCAAAAGTAAACGGCAAGATTTTTATTTTCAGCATGTTCGTCGGTTACTATTTCAAAAGTAATCGGCAAGATTTTTATTTTCAGCACATTCGTCGGTTACTATTTCAAAGCTAATCGGCAAGATTTATTTTCAGCACATTCGTCGGTTACTATTTCAAAAGTAATCGGCAAGATTTTTATTTTTAGCATATTTGTCTGTTACTATTTTAAAAGTAATCGGCAAGACTTTATTTTCAGCACATTCGTCGGTTAGTATTTTAAAAGTAATCGGGAAGATTTTTATTTTCAGCATGTTCGTCAGTTACTATTTCAAAAGTAATCGGCAAGATTTTTATTTTCAGCATATTTGTCGGTTACTATTTTAAAAGTAATCGGCAAGACTTTATTTTCAGCACATTCGTCGGTTACTATTTCAAAAGTAATCGGCAAGATTTTTATTTTCAACATATTCGTCGGTTACTATTTCAAAAGTAATTGGCAAGACTTTATTTTCAGCACATTCATTGGTTACTTTTTTAAAAGTAATTGGTAAGATTTTTATTTCCAACATATTCATCGCTTACTATTTCAAAAGTAATAAGCATGATTTATTTTCAGCACATTCGTCGGTTACTATTTCAAAAGTAATCGGCAAGATTTTTATTTTCAGCATATTTGTCGGTTACTATTTTAAAAGTAATCGACATGATTTTTATTTTCTACATATTCATCGGTTCCTATTTCAAAAGTAATCGGCAAGATTTTTATTTTTAGCATATTTGTCGGTTACTATTTTAAAAGTAATCGACAAGATTTTTATTTTCACCACATTTGTCGGTTACTATTTCAATAGTAATCGGCATGATTTATTTTCAGCACATTTGTTGGTTACTATTTCAAAAGTAATCGGCATGATTCATTTTCAACACATTCGTCGGTTACTATTTCAAAAGTAATCGGCATGATCTATTTTCTGCACATTCGTCGGTTACTATTTCAAAAGTAATCGGCAAGATTTTTATTTTCAGCATGTTCGTCGGTTACTATTTCAAAAGTAATCGGCAAGATTTTTATTTTCAGCATATTCGTCAATGACTATTTCAAAAGTAATCGGCATGATTTATTTTCAGCATATTCGTCGGTTACTATTTCAAAGGTAATCGACATGATTTATTTTCAACACATTCGTCGGTTACTATTTCAAAAGTAATCGGCATGATCTATTTTCTGCACATTCGTCGGTTACTATTTCAAAAGTAAACGGCAAGATTTTTATTTTCAGCATGTTCGTCGGTTACTATTTCAAAATTAATCGGCAAGATTTTTATATTCAGCACATTCGTCGGTTACTATTTCAAAGCTAATCGGCAAGATTTATTTTCAGCACATTCGTCGGTTACTATTTCAAAAGTAATCGGCATGATTTTTATTTTTAGCATATTTGTCTGTTACTATTTTAGAAGTAATCGGCAAGACTTTATTTTCAGCACATTTGTCGGTTAGTATTTCAAAAGTAATCGGCAAGATTTTTATTTTCAGCATGTTCATCGGTTACTATTTCAAAAGTAATCGGCAAGATTATTATTTTCAGCATATTTGTCGGTTACTATTTTAAAAGTAATCGGCAAGACTTTATTTTCAGCACATTCGTCGGTTACTATTTCAAAAGTAATCGGCAAGATTTTTATTTTCAACATATTCATCGGTTACTATTTCAAAAGTAATCGGCAAGACTTTATTTTCAGCACATTCATTGGTTACTTTTTTAAAAGTAATTGGTAAGATTTTTATTTCCAACATATTCATCGCTTACTATTTCAAAAGTAATCAGCATGATTTATTTTCAGCACATTCGTCGGTTACTATTTTAAAAGTAATCGACAGGATTTTTATTTTCAGCATATTTGTCGGTTACTATTTTAAAAGTAATCGACAAGATTTTTATTTTCAACATATTTGTCGGTTCCTATTTCAAAAGTAATCGGCAAGATTTTTATTTTTAGCATATTTGTCTGTTACTATTTTAAAAGTAATCGGCAAGACTTTATTTTCAGCACATTCGTCGGTTAGTATTTTAAAAGTAATCGGGAAGATTTTTATTTTCAGCATGTTCGTCAGTTACTATTTCAAAAGTAATCGGCAAGATTTTTATTTTCAGCATATTTGTCGGTTACTATTTTAAAAGTAATCGGCAAGACTTTATTTTCAGCACATTCGTCGGTTACTATTTCAAAAGTAATCGGCAAGATTTTTATTTTCAACATATTCGTCGGTTACTATTTCAAAAGTAATTGGCAAGACTTTATTTTCAGCACATTCATTGGTTACTTTTTTAAAAGTAATTGGTAAGATTTTTATTTCCAACATATTCATCGCTTACTATTTCAAAAGTAATCAGCATGATTTATTTTCAGCACATTCGTCGGTTACTATTTCAAAAGTAATCGGCAAGATTTTTATTTTCAGCATATTTGTCGGTTACTATTTTAAAAGTAATCGACATGATTTTTATTTTCAACATATTCATCGGTTCCTATTTCAAAAGTAATCGGCAAGATTTTTATTTTTAGCATATTTGTCGGTTACTATTTTAAAAGTAATCGACAAGATTTTTATTTTCACCACATTTGTCGGTTACTATTTCAATAGTAATCGGCATGATTTATTTTCAGCACATTTGTTGGTTACTATTTCAAAAGTAATCGGCATGATTCATTTTCAACACATTCGTCGGTTACTATTTCAAAAGTAATCGGCATGATCTATTTTCTGCACATTCGTCGGTTACTATTTCAAAAGTAATCGGCAAGATTTTTATTTTCAGCATGTTCGTCGGTTACTATTTCAAAAGTAATCGGCAAGATTTTTATTTTCAGCATATTCGTCAATGACTATTTCAAAAGTAATCGGCATGATTTATTATCAGCATATTCGTCGGTTACTATTTCAAAGGTAATCGACATGATTTATTTTCAACACATTCGTCGGTTACTATTTCAAAAGTAATCGGCATGATCTATTTTCTGCACATTCGTCGGTTACTATTTCAAAAGTAAACGGCAAGATTTTTATTTTCAGCATGTTCGTCGGTTACTATTTCAAAATTAATCGGCAAGATTTTTATATTCAGCACATTCGTCGGTTACTATTTCAAAGCTAATCGGCAAGATTTATTTTCAGCACATTCGTCGGTTACTATTTCAAAAGTAATCGGCATGATTTTTATTTTTAGCATATTTGTCTGTTACTATTTTAGAAGTAATCGGCAAGACTTTATTTTCAGCACATTCGTCGGTTAGTATTTCAAAAGTAATCGGCAAGATTTTTATTTTCAGCATGTTCATCGGTTACTATTTCAAAAGTAATCGGCAAGATTTTTATTTTCAGCATATTTGTCGGTTACTATTTTAAAAGTAATCGGCAAGACTTTATTTTCAGCACATTCGTCGGTTACTATTTCAAAAGTAATCGGCAAGATTTTTATTTTCAACATATTCATCGGTTACTATTTCAAAAGTAATCGGCAAGACTTTATTTTCAGCACATTCATTGGTTACTTTTTTAAAAGTAATTGGTAAGATTTTTATTTCCAACATATTCATCGCTTACTATTTCAAAAGTAATCAGCATGATTTATTTTCAGCACATTCGTCGGTTACTATTTCAAAAGTAATCGACAGGATTTTTATTTTCAGCATATTTGTCGGTTACTATTTTAAAAGTAATCGACAAGATTTTTATTTTCAACATATTTGTCGGTTCCTATTTCAAAAGTAATCGGCAAGATTTTTATTTTTAGCATATTTGTCGGTTACTATTTTAAAAGTAATCGACAAGATTTTTATTTTCAGCGCATTTGTCGGTTACTATTTCAAAAGTAATCGGCATGATCTATTTTCTGCACATTCGTCGGTTACTATTTCAAAAGTAAACGGCAAGATTTTTATTTTCAGCATGTTCGTCGGTTACTATTTCAAAATTAATCGGCAAGATTTTTATTTTCAGCACATTCGTCGGTTACTATTTCAAAGCTAATCGGCAAGATTTATTTTCAGCACATTCGTCGGTTACTATTTCAAAAGTAATCGGCAAGATTTTTATTTTTAGCATATTTGTCTGTTACTATTTTAGAAGTAATCGGCAAGACTTTATTTTCAGCACATTCGTCGGTTAGTATTTCAAAAGTAATCGGCAAGATTTTTATTTTCAGCATGTTCGTCGGTTACTATTTCAAAAGTAATCGGCAAGATTTTTATTTTCAGCATATTTGTCGGTTACTATTTTAAAAGTAATCGGCAAGACTTTATTTTCAGCACATTCGTCGGTTACTATTTCAAAAGTAATCGGCAAGATTTTTATTTTCAACATATTCATCGGTTACTATTTCAAAAGTAATCGGCAAGACTTTATTTTCAGCACATTCATTGGTTACTTTTTTAAAAGTAATTGGTAAGATTTTTATTTCCAACATATTCATCGCTTACTATTTCAAAAGTAATCAGCATGATTTATTTTCAGCACATTCGTCGGTTACTATTTCAAAAGTAATCGACAAGATTTTTATTTTTAGCATATTTGTCGGTTACTATTTTAAAAGTAATCGACAAGATTTTTATTTTCAACATATTTGTCGAGTCCTATTTCAAAAGTAATCGGCAAGATTTTTATTTTTAGCATATTTGTCGGTTACTATTTTAAAAGTAATCGACAAGATTTTTATTTTCAGCGCATTTGTCGGTTACTATTTCAATAGTAATCGGCATGATTTATTTTCAGCACATTCGTCGATTACTATTTCAAAAGTAATCGGCATGATTCATTTTCAAGACATTCGTCGGTTACTATTTCAAAAGTAATCGGCATGATCTATTTTCTGCACATTCGTCGGTTACTATTTCAAAAGTAATCGGCAAGATTTTTATTTTCAGCATATTCGTCAATGACTATTTCAAAAGTAATCGGCATGATTTATTTTCAGCATATTCGTCGGTTACTATTTCAAAAGTAATCGGCAAGATTTTTATTTTCAACATATTCATTGGTTACTATTTCAAAAGTAATCGGCAAGACTTTATTTTCAGCACATTCATTGGTTACTTTTTTAAAAGTAATTGGTAAGATTTTTATTTCCAACATATTCATCGCTTACTATTTCAAAAGTAATCAGCATGATTTATTTTCAGCACATTCGTCGGTTACTATTTCAAAAGTAATCGACAAGATTTTTATTTTTAGCATATTTGTCGGTTACTATTTTAAAAGTAATCGACAAGATTTTTATTTTCAACATATTTGTCGGTTCCTATTTCAAAAGTAATCGGCAAGATTTTTATTTTTAGCATATTTGTCGGTTACTATTTTAAAAGTAATCGACAAGATATTTATTTTCAGCGCATTTGTCGGTTACTATTTCAATAGTAATCGGCATGATTTATTTTCAGCACATTCGTCGGTTACTATTTCAAAAGTAATCGGCATGATTCATTTTCAAGACATTCGTCGGTTACTATTTCAAAAGTAATCGGCATGATCTATTTTCTGCACATTCGTCGGTTACTATTTCAAAAGTAATCGGCAAGATTTTTATTTTCAGCATATTCGTCAATGACTATTTCAAAAGTAATCGGCATGATTTATTTTCAGCATATTCGTCGGTTACTATTTCAAAAGTAATCGGCAAGATTTTTATTTTCAACATATTCATCGGTTACTATTTCAAAAGTAATCGGCAAGACTTTATTTTCAGCACATTCATTGGTTACTTTTTTAAAAGTAATTGGTAAGATTTTTATTTCCAACATATTCATCGCTTACTATTTCAAAAGTAATCAGCATGATTTATTTTCAGCACATTCGTCGGTTACTATTTCAAAAGTAATCGACAAGATTTTTATTTTCAGCATATTTGTCGGTTACTATTTTAAAAGTAATCGACAAGATTTTTATTTTCAACATATTTGTCGGTTCCTATTTCAAAAGTAATCGGCAAGATTTTTATTTTTAGCATATTTGTCGGTTACTATTTTAAAAGTAATCGACAAGATTTTTATTTTCAGCGCATTTGTCGGTTACTATTTCAAAAGTAATCGGCATGATCTATTTTCTGCACATTCGTCGGTTACTATTTCAAAAGTAAACGGCAAGATTTTTATTTTCAGCATGTTCGTCGGTTACTATTTCAAAATTAATCGGCAAGATTTTTATTTTCAGCACATTCGTCGGTTACTATTTCAAAGCTAATCGGCAAGATTTATTTTCAGCACATTCGTCGGTTACTATTTCAAAAGTAATCGGCAAGATTTTTATTTTTAGCATATTTGTCTGTTACTATTTTAGAAGTAATCGGCAAGACTTTATTTTCAGCACATTCGTCGGTTAGTGTTTCAAAAGTAATCGGCAAGATTTTTATTTTCAGCATGTTCGTCGGTTACTATTTCAAAAGTAATCGGCAAGATTTTTATTTTCAGCATATTTGTCGGTTACTATTTTAAAAGTAATCGGCAAGACTTTATTTTCAGCACATTCGTCGGTTACTATTTCAAAAGTAATCGGCAAGATTTTTATTTTCAACATATTCATCGGTTACTATTTCAAAAGTAATCGGCATGATCTATTTTCTGCACATTCATCGGTTACTATTTCAAAAGTAATCGGCAAGATTTTTATTTTCAGCATATTCGTCAATGACTATTTCAAAAGTAATCGGCATGATTTATTTTCAGCATATTCGTCGGTTACTATTTCAAAAGTAATCGGCAAGATTTTTATTTTCAACATATTCATCGGTTACTATTTCAAAAGTAATCGGCAAGACTTTATTTTCAGCACATTCATTGGTTACTTTTTTAAAAGTAATTGGTAAGATTTTTATTTCCAACATATTCATCGCTTACTATTTCAAAAGTAATCAGCATGATTTATTTTCAGCACATTCGTCGGTTACTATTTCAAAAGTAATCGACAAGATTTTTATTTTCAGCATATTTGTCGGTTACTATTTTAAAAGTAATCGACAAGATTTTTATTTTCAACATATTTGTCGGTTCCTATTTCAAAAGTAATCGGCAAGATTTTTATTTTTAGCATATTTGTCGGTTACTATTTTAAAAGTAATCGACAAGATTTTTATTTTCAGCGCATTTGTCGGTTACTATTTCAAAAGTAATCGGCATGATCTATTTTCTGCACATTCGTCGGTTACTATTTCAAAAGTAAACGGCAAGATTTTTATTTTCAGCATGTTCGTCGGTTACTATTTCAAAATTAATCGGCAAGATTTTTATTTTCAGCACATTCGTCGGTTACTATTTCAAAGCTAATCGGCAAGATTTATTTTCAGCACATTCGTCGGTTACTATTTCAAAAGTAATCGGCAAGATTTTTATTTTTAGCATATTTGTCTGTTACTATTTTAGAAGTAATCGGCAAGACTTTATTTTCAGCACATTCGTCGGTTAGTGTTTCAAAAGTAATCGGCAAGATTTTTATTTTCAGCATGTTCGTCGGTTACTATTTCAAAAGTAATCGGCAAGATTTTTATTTTCAGCATATTTGTCGGTTACTATTTTAAAAGTAATCGGCAAGACTTTATTTTCAGCACATTCGTCGGTTACTATTTCAAAAGTAATCGGCAAGATTTTTATTTTCAACATATTCATCGGTTACTATTTCAAAAGTAATCGGCAAGACTTTATTTTCAGCACATTCATTGGTTACTTTTTTAAAAGTAATTGGTAAGATTTTTATTTCCAACATATTCATCGCTTACTATTTCAAAAGTAATCAGCATGATTTATTTTCAGCACATTCGTCGGTTACTATTTCAAAAGTAATCGACAAGATTTTTATTTTTAGCATATTTGTCGGTTACTATTTTAAAAGTAATCGACAAGATTTTTATTTTCAACATATTTGTCGGTTCCTATTTCAAAAGTAATCGGCAAGATTTTTATTTTTAGCATATTTGTCGGTTACTATTTTAAAAGTAATCGACAAGATTTTTATTTTCAGCATATTCGTCAATGACTATTTCAAAAGTAATCGGCATGATTTATTTTCAGCATATTCGTCGGTTACTATTTCAAAAGTAATCGGCAAGATTTTTATTTTTAGCATATTTGTCTTTTACTATTTTAGAAGTAATCGGCAAGACTTTATTTTCAGCACATTCGTCGGTTACTATTTCAAAGCTAATCGGCAAGATTTATTTTCAGCACATTCGTCGGTTACTATTTCAAAAGTAATCGGCAAGATTTTTATTTTTAGCATATTTGTCTGTTACTATTTTAAAAGTAATCGGCAAGATTTTTATTTTCAGCATATTTGTCGGTTACTATTTTAAAAGTAATCGGCAAGACTTTATTTTCAGCACATTCGTCGGTTACTATTTCAAAAGTAATCGGCATGATCTATTTTCTGCACATTCGTCGGTTACTATTTCAAAAGTAATCGGCAAGATTTTTATTTTCAGCATATTCGTCAATGACTATTTCAAAAGTAATCGGCATGATTTATTTTCAGCATATTCGTCGGTTACTATTTCAAAAGTAATCGGCAAGATTTTTATTTTTAGCATATTTGTCTTTTACTATTTTAGAAGTAATCGGCAAGACTTTATTTTCAGCACATTCGTCGGTTACTATTTCAAAGCTAATCGGCAAGATTTATTTTCAGCACATTCGTCGGTTACTATTTCAAAAGTAATCGGCAAGATTTTTATTTTTAGCATATTTGTCTGTTACTATTTTAAAAGTAATCGGCAAGATTTTTATTTTCAGCATATTTGTCGGTTACTATTTTAAAAGTAATCGGCAAGACTTTATTTTCAGCACATTCGTCGGTTACTATTTCAAAAGTAATCAGCAAGATTTTTATTTTCAACATATTCGTCGGTTACTATTTCAAAAGTAATCGGCAAGACTTTATTTTCAGCACATTCATTGGTTACTTTTTTAAAAGTAATTGGTAAGATTTTTATTTCCAACATAACCATCGCTTACTATTTCAAAAGTAATCAGCATGATTTATTTTCAGCACATTCGTCGGTTACTATTTCAAAAGTAATCGGCAAGATTTTTATTTTCAGCATATTTGTCGGTTACTATTTTAAAAGTAATCGACATGATTTTTATTTTCAACATATTCGTCGGTTCCTATTTCTATTTTCACCACATTTGTCGGTTACTATTTCAATAGTAATCGGCATGATTTATTTTCAGCACATTTGTCGGTTACTATTTCAAAAGTAATCGGCATGATTCATTTTCAGCACATTCGTCGGTTACTATTTCAAAAGTAATCGGCATGATCTATTTTCTGCACATTCGTCGGTTACTATTTCAAAAGTAATCGGCAAGATTTTTATTTTCAGCATGTTCGTCGGTTACTATTTCAAAAGTAATCGGCAAGATTTTTATTTTCAGCATATTCGTCAATGACTATTTCAAAAGTAATCGGAATGATTTATTTTCAGCATATTCGTCGGTTACTATTTCAAAGGTAATCGACATGATTTATTTTCAACACATTCGTCGGTTACTATTTCAAAAGTAATCAGCATGATCTATTTTCTGCACATTCGTCGGTTACTATTTCAAAAGTAAACGGCAAGATTTTTATTTTCAGCACATTCGTCGGTTACCATTTCAAAGCTAATCGGCAAGATTTATTTTCAGCACAATCGTCGGTTACTATTTCAAAAGTAATCGGCAAGATTTTTATTTTTAGCGTATTTGTCTGTTACTATTTTAAAAGTAATCGGCAAGATTTTTATTTTCAGCGCATTTGTCGGTTACTATTTCAATAGTAATCGGCATGATTTATTTTCAGCACATTCGTCGGTTACTATTTCAAAAGTAATCGGCATGATTCATTTTCAAGACATTCGTCGGTTACTATTTCAAAAGTAATCGGCATGATCTATTTTCTGCACATTCGTCGGTTACTATTTCAAAAGTAATCGGCAAGATTTTTATTTTCAGCATATTCGTCAATGACTATTTCTAAAGTAATCGGCATGATTTATTTTCAGCATATTCGTCGGTTACTATTTCAAAAGTAATCGGCAAGATTTTTATTTTTAGCATATTTGTCTTTTACTATTTTAGAAGTAATCGGCAAGACTTTATTTTCAGCACATTCGTCGGTTACTATTTCAAAGCTAATCGGCAAGATTTATTTTCAGCACATTCGTCGGTTACTATTTCAAAAGTAATCGGCAAGATTTTTATTTTTAGCATATTTGTCTGTTACTATTTTAAAAGTAATCGGCAAGATTTTTATTTTCAGCATATTTGTCGGTTACTATTTTAAAAGTAATCGGCAAGACTTTATTTTCAGCACATTCGTCGGTTACTATTTCAAAAGTAATCAGCAAGATTTTTATTTTCAACATATTCGTCGGTTACTATTTCAAAAGTAATCGGCAAGACTTTATTTTCAGCACATTCATTGGTTACTTTTTTAAAAGTAATTGGTAAGATTTTTATTTCCAACATAACCATCGCTTACTATTTCAAAAGTAATCAGCATGATTTATTTTCAGCACATTCGTCGGTTACTATTTCAAAAGTAATCGGCAAGATTTTTATTTTCAGCATATTTGTCGGTTACTATTTTAAAAGTAATCGACATGATTTTTATTTTCAACATATTCGTCGGTTCCTATTTCTATTTTCACCACATTTGTCGGTTACTATTTCAATAGTAATCGGCATGATTTATTTTCAGCACATTTGTCGGTTACTATTTCAAAAGTAATCGGCATGATTCATTTTCAGCACATTCGTCGGTTACTATTTCAAAAGTAATCGGCATGATCTATTTTCTGCACATTCGTCGGTTACTATTTCAAAAGTAATCGGCAAGATTTTTATTTTCAGCATGTTCGTCGGTTACTATTTCAAAAGTAATCGGCAAGATTTTTATTTTCAGCATATTCGTCAATGACTATTTCAAAAGTAATCGGAATGATTTATTTTCAGCATATTCGTCGGTTACTATTTCAAAGGTAATCGACATGATTTATTTTCAACACATTCGTCGGTTACTATTTCAAAAGTAATCAGCATGATCTATTTTCTGCACATTCGTCGGTTACTATTTCAAAAGTAAACGGCAAGATTTTTATTTTCAGCACATTCGTCGGTTACCATTTCAAAGCTAATCGGCAAGATTTATTTTCAGCACAATCGTCGGTTACTATTTCAAAAGTAATCGGCAAGATTTTTATTTTTAGCGTATTTGTCTGTTACTATTTTAAAAGTAATCGGCAAGACTTTATTTTCAGCACATTCGTCGGTTAGTATTTTAAAAGTAATCGGGAAGATTTTTATTTTCAGCATGTTCGTCGGTTACTATTTCAAAAGTAATCGGCAAGATTTTTATTTTCAGCATATTTGTCGGTTACTATTTTAAAAGTAATCGGCAAGACTTTATTTTCAGCACATTCGTCGGTTACTATTTCAAAAGTAATCGGCAAGATTTTTATTTTCAACATATTCGTCGGTTACTATTTCAAAAGTAATTGGCAAGACTTTATTTTCAGCACATTCATTGGTTACTTTTTTAAAAGTAATTGGTAAGATTTTTATTTCCAACATATTCATCGCTTACTATTTCAAAAGTAATCAGCATGATTTATTTTCAGCACATTCGTCGGTTACTATTTCAAAAGTAATCGGCAAGATTTTTATTTTCAGCATATTTGTCGGTTACTATTTTAAAAGTAATCGACATGATTTTTATTTTCAACATATTCGTCGGTTCCTATTTCAAAAGTAATCGGCAAGATTTTTATTTTTAGCATATTTGTCGGTTACTATTTTAAAAGTAATCGACAAGATTTTTATTTTCAACATATTTGTCGGTTCCTATTTCAAAAGTAATCGGCAAGATTTTTATTTTTAGCATATTTGTCGGTTACTATTTTAAAAGTAATCGACAAGATTTTTATTTTCAGCGCATTTGTCGGTTACTATTTCAATAGTAATCGGCATGATTTATTTTCAGCACATTCGTCGGTTACTATTTCAAAAGTAATCGGCATGATTCATTTTCAAGACATTCGTCGGTTACTATTTCAAAAGTAATCGGCATGATCTATTTTCTGCACATTCGTCGGTTACTATTTCAAAAGTAATCGGCAAGATTTTTATTTTCAGCATATTCGTCAATGACTATTTCAAAAGTAATCGGCATGATTTATTTTCAGCATATTCGTCGGTTACTATTTCAAAAGTAATCGGCAAGATTTTTATTTTTAGCATATTTGTCTTTTACTATTTTAGAAGTAATCGGCAAGACTTTATTTTCAGCACATTCGTCGGTTACTTTTTCAAAGCTAATCGGCAAGATTTATTTTCAGCACATTCGTCGGTTACTATTTTAAAAGTAATCGGCAAGATTTTTATTTTTAGCATATTTGTCTGTTACTATTTTAAAAGTAATCGGCAAGATTTTTATTTTCAGCATATTTGTCGGTTACTATTTTAAAAGTAATCGGCAAGACTTTATTTTCAGCACATTCGTCGGTTACTATTTCAAAAGTAATCAGCAAGATTTTTATTTTCAACATATTCGTCGGTTACTATTTCAAAAGTAATCGGCAAGACTTTATTTTCAGCACATTCATTGGTTACTTTTTTAAAAGTAATTGGTAAGATTTTTATTTCCAACATAACCATCGCTTACTATTTCAAAAGTAATCAGCATGATTTATTTTCAGCACATTCGTCGGTTACTATTTCAAAAGTAATCGGCAAGATTTTTATTTTCAGCATATTTGTCGGTTACTATTTTAAAAGTAATCGACATGATTTATATTTTCAACATATTCGTCGGTTCCTATTTCTATTTTCACCACATTTGTCGGTTACTATTTCAATAGTAATCGGCATGATTTATTTTCAGCACATTTGTCGGTTACTATTTCAAAAGTAATCGGCATGATTCATTTTCAGCACATTCGTCGGTTACTATTTCAAAAGTAATCGGCATGATCTATTTTCTGCACATTCGTCGGTTACTATTTCAAAAGTAATCGGCAAGATTTTTATTTTCAGCATGTTCGTCGGTTACTATTTCAAAAGTAATCGGCAAGATTTTTATTTTCAGCATATTCGTCAATGACTATTTCAAAAGTAATCGGCATGATTTATTTTCAGCATATTCGTCGGTTACTATTTCAAAGGTAATCGACATGATTTATTTTCAACACATTCGTCGGTTACTATTTCAAAAGTAATCAGCATGATCTATTTTCTGCACATTCGTCGGTTACTATTTCAAAAGTAAACGGCAAGATTTTTATTTTCAGCACATTCGTCGGTTACTATTTCAAAGCTAATCGGCAAGATTTATTTTCAGCACATTCGTCGGTTACTATTTCAAAAGTAATCGGCAAGATTTTTATTTTTAGCATATTTGTCTGTTACTATTTTAAAAGTAATCGGCAAGACTTTATTTTCAGCACATTCGTCGGTTAGTATTTTAAAAGTAATCGGGAAGATTTTTATTTTCAGCATGTTCGTCGGTTACTATTTCAAAAGTAATCGGCAAGATTTTTATTTTCAGCATATTTGTCGGTTACTATTTTAAAAGTAATCGGCAAGACTTTATTTTCAGCACATTCGTCGGTTACTATTTCAAAAGTAATCGACAAGATTTTTATTTTCAACATATTCGTCGGTTACTATTTCAAAAGTAATTGGCAAGACTTTATTTTCAGCACATTCATTGGTTACTTTTTTAAAAGTAATTGGTAAGATTTTTATTTCCAACATATTCATCGCTTACTATTTCAAAAGTAATCAGCATGATTTATTTTCAGCACATTCGTCGGTTACTATTTCAAAAGTAATCGGCAAGATTTTTATTTTCAGCATATTTGTCGGTTACTATTTTAAAAGTAATCGACATGATTTTTATTTTCAACATATTCGTCGGTTCCTATTTCAAAAGTAATCGGCAAGATTTTTATTTTTAGCATATTTGTCGGTTACTATTTTAAAAGTAATCGACAAGATTTTTATTTTCACCACATTTGTCGGTTACTATTTCAATAGTAATCGGCATGATTTATTTTCAGCACATTTGTTGGTTACTATTTCAAAAGTAATCGGCATGATTCATTTTCAACACATTCGTCGGTTACTATTTCAAAAGTAATCGGCATGATCTATTTTCTGCACATTCGTCGGTTACTATTTCAAAAGTAATCGGCAAGATTTTTATTTTCAGCATGTTCGTCGGTTACTATTTCAAAAGTAATCGGCAAGATTTTTATTTTCAGCATATTCGTCAATGACTATTTCAAAAGTAATCGGCATGATTTATTTTCAGCATATTCGTCGGTTACTATTTCAAAGGTAATCGACATGATTTATTTTCAACACATTCGTCGGTTACTATTTCAAAAGTAATCGGCATGATCTATTTTCTGCACATTCGTCGGTTACTATTTCAAAAGTAAACGGCAAGATTTTTATTTTCAGCATGTTCGTCGGTTACTATTTCAAAATTAATCGGCAAGATTTTTATTTTCAGCACATTCGTCGGTTACTATTTCAAAGCTAATCGGCAAGATTTATTTTCAGCACATTCGTCGGTTACTATTTCAAAAGTAATCGGCAAGATTTTTATTTTTAGCATATTTGTCTGTTACTATTTTAGAAGTAATCGGCAAGACTTTATTTTCAGCACATTCGTCGGTTAGTATTTCAAAAGTAATCGGCAAGATTTTTATTTTCAGCATGTTCGTCGGTTACTATTTCAAAAGTAATCGGCAAGATTTTTATTTTCAGCACATTCGTCGGTTACTATTTCAAAGCTAATCGGCAAGATTTATTTTCAGCACATTCGTTGGTTACTATTTCAAAAGTAATCGGCAAGATTTTTATTTTTAGCATATTTGTCTGTTACTATTTTAAAAGTAATCGGCAAGACTTTATTTTCAGCACATTCGTCGGTTAGTATTTTAAAAGTAATCGGGAAGATTTTTATTTTCAGCATGTTCGTCGGTTACTATTTCAAAAGTAATCGGCAAGATTTTTATTTTCAGCATATTTGTCGGTTACTATTTTAAAAGTAATCGGCAAGACTTTATTTTCAGCACATTCGTCGGTTACTATTTCAAAAGTAATCGGCAAGATTTTTATTTTCAACATATTCGTCGGTTACTATTTCAAAAGTAATTGGCAAGACTTTATTTTCAGCACATTCATTGGTTACTTTTTTAAAAGTAATTGGTAAGATTTTTATTTCCAACATATTCATCGCTTACTATTTCAAAAGTAATCAGCATGATTTATTTTCAGCACATTCGTCGGTTACTATTTCAAAAGTAATCGACATGATTTTTATTTTCAACATATTCGTCGGTTCCTATTTCAAAAGTAATCGGCAAGATTTTTATTTTTAGCATATTTGTCGGTTACTATTTTAAAAGTAATCGACAAGATTTTTATTTTCACCACATTTGTCGGTTACTATTTCAATAGTAATCGGCATGATTTATTTTCAGCACATTTGTTGGTTACTATTTCAAAAGTAATCGGCATGATTCATTTTCAACACATTCGTCGGTTACTATTTCAAAAGTAATCGGCATGATCTATTTTCTGCACATTCGTCGGTTACTATTTCAAAAGTAATCGGCAAGATTTTTATTTTCAGCATGTTCGTCGGTTACTATTTCAAAAGTAATCGGCAAGATTTTTATGTTCAGCATATTCGTCAATGACTATTTCAAAAGTAATCGGCATGATTTATTTTCAGCATATTCGTCGGTTACTATTTCAAAGGTAATCGACATGATTTATTTTCAACACATTCGTCGGTTACTATTTCAAAAGTAATCGGCATGATCTATTTTCTGCACATTCGTCGGTTACTATTTCAAAAGTAAACGGCAAGATTTTTATTTTCAGCATGTTTGTCGGTTACTATTTCAAAATTAATCGGCAAGATTTTTATTTTCAGCACATTCGTCGGTTACTATTTCAAAGCTAATCGGCAAGATTTATTTTCAGCACATTCGTCGGTTACTATTTCAAAAGTAATCGGCAAGATTTTTATTTTTAGCATATTTGTCTGTTACTATTTTAGAAGTAATCGGCAAGACTTTATTTTCAGCACATTCGTCGGTTAGTATTTCAAAAGTAATCGGCAAGATTTTTATTTTCAGCATGTTCGTCGGTTACTATTTCAAAAGTAATCGGCAAGATTTTTATTTTCAGCACATTCGTCGGTTACTATTTCAAAGCTAATCGGCAAGATTTATTTTCAGCACATTCGTCGGTTACTATTTCAAAAGTAATCGGCAAGATTTTTATTTTTAGCATATTTGTCTGTTACTATTTTAAAAGTAATCGGCAAGACTTTATTTTCAGCACATTCGTCGGTTAGTATTTTAAAAGTAATCGGGAAGATTTTTATTTTCAGCATGTTCGTCGGTTACTATTTCAAAAGTAATCGGCAAGATTTTTATTTTCAGCATATTTGTCGGTTACTATTTTAAAAGTAATCGGCAAGACTTTATTTTCAGCACATTCGTCGGTTACTATTTCAAAAGTAATCGGCAAGATTTTTATTTTCAACATATTCGTCGGTTACTATTTCAAAAGTAATTGGCAAGACTTTATTTTCAGCACATTCATTGGTTACTTTTTTAAAAGTAATTGGTAAGATTTTTATTTCCAACATATTCATCGCTTACTATTTCAAAAGTAATCAGCATGATTTATTTTCAGCACATTCGTCGGTTACTATTTCAAAAGTAATCGGCAAGATTTTTATTTTCAGCATATTTGTCGGTTACTATTTTAAAAGTAATCGACATGATTTTTATTTTCAACATATTCGTCGGTTCCTATTTCAAAAGTAATCGGCAAGATTTTTATTTTTAGCATATTTGTCGGTTACTATTTTAAAACTAATCGACAAGATTTTTATTTTCACCACATTTGTCGGTTACTATTTCAATAGTAATCGGCATGATTTATTTTCAGCACATTTGTTGGTTACTATTTCAAAAGTAATCGGCATGATTCATTTTCAACACATTCGTCGGTTACTATTTCAAAAGTAATCGGCATGATCTATTTTCTGCACATTCGTCGGTTACTATTTCAAAAGTAATCGGCAAGATTTTTATTTTCAGCATGTTCGTCGGTTACTATTTCAAAAGTAATCGGCAAGATTTTTATGTTCAGCATATTCGTCAATGACTATTTCAAAAGTAATCGGCATGATTTATTTTCAGCATATTCGTCGGTTACTATTTCAAAGGTAATCGACATGATTTATTTTCAACACATTCGTCGGTTACTATTTCAAAAGTAATCGGCATGATCTATTTTCTGCACATTCGTCGGTTACTATTTCAAAAGTAAACGGCAAGATTTTTATTTTCAGCATGTTTGTCGGTTACTATTTCAAAATTAATCGGCAAGATTTTTATTTTCAGCACATTCGTCGGTTACTATTTCAAAGCTAATCGGCAAGATTTATTTTCAGCACATTCGTCGGTTACTATTTCAAAAGTAATCGGCAAGATTTTTATTTTTAGCATATTTGTCTGTTACTATTTTAGAAGTAATCGGCAAGACTTTATTTTCAGCACATTCGTCGGTTAGTATTTCAAAAGTAATCGGCAAGATTTTTATTTTCAGCATGTTCGTCGGTTACTATTTCAAAAGTAATCGGCAAGATTTTTATTTTCAGCACATTCGTCGGTTACTATTTCAAAGCTAATCGGCAAGATTTATTTTCAGCACATTCGTCGGTTACTATTTCAAAAGTAATCGGCAAGATTTTTATTTTTAGCATATTTGTCTGTTACTATTTTAAAAGTAATCGGCAAGACTTTATTTTCAGCACATTCGTCGGTTAGTATTTTAAAAGTAATCGGGAAGATTTTTATTTTCAGCATGTTCGTCGGTTACTATTTCAAAAGTAATCGGCAAGATTTTTATTTTCAGCATATTTGTCGGTTACTATTTTAAAAGTAATCGGCAAGACTTTATTTTTAGCACATTCGTCGGTTACTATTTCAAAAGTAATCGGCAAGATTTTTATTTTCAACATATTCGTCGGTTACTATTTCAAAAGTAATTGGCAAGACTTTATTTTCAGCACATTCATTGGTTACTTTTTTAAAAGTAATTGGTAAGATTTTTATTTCCAACATATTCATCGCTTACTATTTCAAAAGTAATCAGCATGATTTATTTTCAGCACATTCGTCGGTTACTATTTCAAAAGTAATCGGCAAGATTTTTATTTTCAGCATATTTGTCGGTTACTATTTTAAAAGTAATCGACATGATTTTTATTTTCAACATATTCGTCGGTTCCTATTTCAAAAGTAATCGGCAAGATTTTTATTTTTAGCATATTTGTCGGTTACTATTTTAAAAGTAATCGACAAGATTTTTATTTTCACCACATTTGTCGGTTACTATTTCAATAGTAATCGGCATGATTTATTTTCAGCACATTTGTTGGTTACTATTTCAAAAGTAATCGGCATGATTCATTTTCAACACATTCGTCGGTTACTATTTCAAAAGTAATCGGCATGATCTATTTTCTGCACATTCGTCGGTTACTATTTCAAAAGTAATCGGCAAGATTTTTATTTTCAGCATGTTCGTCGGTTACTATTTCAAAAGTAATCGGCAAGATTTTTATTTTCAGCATATTCGTCAATGACTATTTCAAAAGTAATCGGCATGATTTATTTTCAGCATATTCGTCGGTTACTATTTCAAAGGTAATCGACATGATTTATTTTCAACACATTCGTCGGTTACTATTTCAAAAGTAATCGGCATGATCTATTTTCTGCACATTCGTCGGTTACTATTTCAAAAGTAAACGGCAAGATTTTTATTTTCAGCATGTTCGTCGGTTACTATTTCAAAATTAATCGGCAAGATTTTTATTTTCAGCACATTCGTCGGTTACTATTTCAAAGCTAATCGGCAAGATTTATTTTCAGCACATTCGTCGGTTACTATTTCAAAAGTAATCGGCAAGATTTTTATTTTTAGCATATTTGTCTGTTACTATTTTAGAAGTAATCGGCAAGACTTTATTTTCAGCACATTCGTCGGTTAGTATTTCAAAAGTAATCGGCAAGATTTTTATTTTCAGCATGTTCGTCGGTTACTATTTCAAAAGTAATCGGCAAGATTTTTATTTTCAGCACATTCGTCGGTTACTATTTCAAAGCTAATCGGCAAGATTTATTTTCAGCACATTCGTCGGTTACTATTTCAAAAGTAATCGGCAAGATTTTTATTTTTAGCATATTTGTCTGTTACTATTTTAAAAGTAATCGGCAAGACTTTATTTTCAGCACATTCGTCGGTTAGTATTTTAAAAGTAATCGGGAAGATTTTTATTTTCAGCATGTTCGTCGGTTACTATTTCAAAAGTAATCGGCAAGATTTTTATTTTCAGCATATTTGTCGGTTACTATTTTAAAAGTAATCGGCAAGACTTTATTTTCAGCACATTCGTCGGTTACTATTTCAAAAGTAATCGGCAAGATTTTTATTTTCAACATATTCGTCGGTTACTATTTCAAAAGTAATTGGCAAGACTTTATTTTCAGCACATTCATTGGTTACTTTTTTAAAAGTAATTGGTAAGATTTTTATTTCCAACATATTCATCGCTTACTATTTCAAAAGTAATCAGCATGATTTATTTTCAGCACATTCGTCGGTTACTATTTCAAAAGTAATCGACAAGATTTTTATTTTTAGCATATTTGTCGGTTACTATTTTAAAAGTAATCGACAAGATTTTTATTTTCAACATATTTGTCGGTTCCTATTTCAAAAGTAATCGACAAGATTTTTATTTTTAGCATATTTGTCGGTTACTATTTTAAAAGTAATCGACAAGATTTTTATTTTCAGCGCATTTGTCGGTTACTATTTCAATAGTAATCGGCATGATTTATTTTCAGCACATTCGTCGGTTACTATTTCAAAAGTAATCGGCATGATTCATTTTCAAGACTTTCGTCGGTTACTATTTCAAAAGTAATCGGCATGATCTATTTTCTGCACATTCGTCGGTTACTATTTCAAAAGTAATCGGCAAGATTTTTATTTTCAGCATATTCGTCAATGACTATTTCAAAAGTAATCGGCATGATTTATTTTCAGCATATTCGTCGGTTACTATTTCAAAAGTAATCGGCAAGATTTTTATTTTTAGCATATTTGTCTTTTACTATTTTAGAAGTAATCGGCAAGACTTTATTTTCAGCACATTCGTCGGTTACTGTTTCAAAGCTAATCGGCAAGATTTATTTTCAGCACATTCGTCGGTTACTATTTCAAAAGTAATCGGCAAGATTTTTATTTTCTGCATATTTGTCGGTTATTATTTTAAAAGTAATCGGCAAGACTTTATTTTCAGCACATTCGTCGGTTACTATTTCAAAAGTAATCAGCAAGATTTTTATTTTCAACATATTCGTCGGTTACTATTTCAAAAGTAATCGGCAAGACTTTATTTTCAGCACATTCATTGGTTACTTTTTTAAAAGTAATTGGTAAGATTTTTATTTCCAACATAACCATCGCTTACTATTTCAAAAGTAATCAGCATGATTTATTTTCAGCACATTCGTCGGTTACTATTTCAAAAGTAATCGGCAAGATTTTTATTTTCAGCATATTTGTCGGTTACTATTTTAAAAGTAATCGACATGATTTTTATTTTCAACATATTCGTCGGTTCCTATTTCTATTTTCACCACATTTGTCGGTTACTATTTCAATAGTAATCGGCATGATTTATTTTCAGCACATTTGTCGGTTACTATTTCAAAAGTAATCGGCATGATTCATTTTCAGCACATTCGTCGGTTACTATTTCAAAAGTAATCGGCATGATCTATTTTCTGCACATTCGTCGGTTACTATTTCAAAAGTAATCGGCAAGATTTTTATTTTCAGCATGTTCGTCGGTTACTATTTCAAAAGTAATCGGCAAGATTTTTATCTTCAGCATATTCGTCAATGACTATTTCAAAAGTAATCGGCATGATTTATTTTCAGCATATTCGTCGGTTACTATTTCAAAGGTAATCGACATGATTTATTTTCAACACATTCGTCGGTTACTATTTCAAAAGTAATCAGCATGATCTATTTTCTGCACATTCGTCGGTGACTATTTCAAAAGTAAACGGCAAGATTTTTATTTTCAGCACATTCGTCGGTTACTATTTCAAAGCTAATCGGCAAGATTTATTTTCAGCACATTCGTCGGTTACTATTTCAAAAGTAATCGGCAAGATTTTTATTTTTAGCATATTTGTCTGTTACTATTTTAAAAGTAATCGGCAAGACTTTATTTTCAGCACATTCGTCGGTTAGTATTTTAAAAGTAATCGGGAAGATTTTTATTTTCAGCATGTTCGTCGGTTACTATTTCAAAAGTAATCGGCAAGATTTTTATTTTCAGCATATTTGTCGGTTACTATTTTAAAAGTAATCGGCAAGACTTTATTTTCAGCACATTCGTCGGTTACTATTTCAAAAGTAATCGGCAAGATTTTTATTTTCAACATATTCGTCGGTTACTATTTCAAAAGTAATTGGCAAGACTTTATTTTCAGCACATTCATTGGTTACTTTTTTAAAAGTAATTGGTAAGATTTTTATTTCCAACATATTCATCGCTTACTATTTCAAAAGTAATCAGCATGATTTATTTTCAGCACATTCGTCGGTTACTATTTCAAAAGTAATCGGCAAGATTTTTATTTTCAGCATATTTGTCGGTTACTATTTTAAAAGTAATCGACATGATTTTTATTTTCAACATATTCGTCGGTTCCTATTTCAAAAGTAATCGGCAAGATTTTTATTTTTAGCATATTTGTCGGTTACTATTTTAAAAGTAATCGACAAGATTTTTATTTTCAGCGCATTTGTCGGTTACTATTTCAATAGTAATCGGCATGATTTATTTTCAGCACATTCGTCGGTTACTATTTCAAAAGTAATCGGCATGATTCATTTTCAAGACATTCGTCGGTTACTATTTCAAAAGTAATCGGCATGATCTATTTTCTGCACATTCGTCGGTTACTATTTCAAAAGTAATCGGCAAGATTTTTATTTTCAGCATATTCGTCAATGACTATTTCAAAAGTAATCGGCATGATTTATTTTCAGCATATTCGTCGGTTACTATTTCAAAAGTAATCGGCAAGATTTTTATTTTTAGCATATTTGTCTTTTACTATTTTAGAAGTAATCGGCAAGACTTTATTTTCAGCACATTCGTCGGTTACTATTTCAAAGCTAATCGGCAAGATTTATTTTCAGCACATTCGTCGGTTACTATTTCAAAAGTAATCGGCAAGATTTTTATTTTTAGCATATTTGTCTGTTACTATTTTAAAAGTAATCGGCAAGATTTTTATTTTCAGCATATTTGTCGGTTACTATTTTAAAAGTAATCGGCAAGACTTTATTTTCAGCACATTCGTCGGTTACTATTTCAAAAGTAATCAGCAAGATTTTTATTTTCAACATATTCGTCGGTTACTATTTCAAAAGTAATCGGCAAGACTTTATTTTCAGCACATTCATTGGTTACTTTTTTAAAAGTAATTGGTAAGATTTTTATTTCCAACATAACCATCGCTTACTATTTCAAAAGTAATCAGCATGATTTATTTTCAGCACATTCGTCGGTTACTATTTCAAAAGTAATCGGCAAGATTTTTATTTTCAGCATATTTGTCGGTTACTATTTTAAAAGTAATCGACATGATTTTTATTTTCAACATATTCGTCGGTTCCTATTTCTATTTTCACCACATTTGTCGGTTACTATTTCAATAGTAATCGGCATGATTTATTTTCAGCACATTTGTCGGTTACTATTTCAAAAGTAATCGGCATGATTCATTTTCAGCACATTCGTCGGTTACTATTTCAAAAGTAATCGGCATGATCTATTTTCTGCACATTCGTCGGTTACTATTTCAAAAGTAATCGGCAAGATTTTTATTTTCAGCATGTTCGTCGGTTACTATTTCAAAAGTAATCTGCAAGATTTTTATTTTCAGCATATTCGTCAATGACTATTTCAAAAGTAATCGGCATGATTTATTTTCAGCATATTCGTCGGTTACTATTTCAAAGGTAATCGACATGATTTATTTTCAACACATTCGTCGGTTACTATTTCAAAAGTAATCAGCATGATCTATTTTCTGCACATTCGTCGGTGACTATTTCAAAAGTAAACGGCAAGATTTTTATTTTCAGCACATTCGTCGGTTACTATTTCAAAGCTAATCGGCAAGATTTATTTTCAGCACATTCGTCGGTTACTATTTCAAAAGTAATCGGCAAGATTTTTATTTTTAGCATATTTGTCTGTTACTATTTTAAAAGTAATCGGCAAGACTTTATTTTCAGCACATTCGTCGGTTAGTATTTTAAAAGTAATCGGGAAGATTTTTATTTTCAGCATGTTCGTCGGTTACTATTTCAAAAGTAATCGGCAAGATTTTTATTTTCAGCATATTTGTCGGTTACTATTTTAAAAGTAATCGGCAAGACTTTATTTTCAGCACATTCGTCGGTTACTATTTCAAAAGTAATCGGCAAGATTTTTATTTTCAACATATTCGTCGGTTACTATTTCAAAAGTAATTGGCAAGACTTTATTTTCAGCACATTCATTGGTTACTTTTTTAAAAGTAATTGGTAAGATTTTTATTTCCAACATATTCATCGCTTACTATTTCAAAAGTAATCAGCATGATTTATTTTCAGCACATTCGTCGGTTACTATTTCAAAAGTAATCGGCAAGATTTTTATTTTCAGCATATTTGTCGGTTACTATTTTAAAAGTAATCGACATGATTTTTATTTTCAACATATTCGTCGGTTCCTATTTCAAAAGTAATCGGCAAGATTTTTATTTTTAGCATATTTGTCGGTTACTATTTTAAAAGTAATCGACAAGATTTTTATTTTCAGCGCATTTGTCGGTTACTATTTCAATAGTAATCGGCATGATTTATTTTCAGCACATTCGTCGGTTACTATTTCAAAAGTAATCGGCATGATTCATTTTCAAGACATTCGTCGGTTACTATTTCAAAAGTAATCGGCATGATCTATTTTCTGCACATTCGTCGGTTACTATTTCAAAAGTAATCGGCAA
The DNA here is from genome assembly GCA_958299785.1 of Medicago lupulina. Classification (NCBI taxonomy): domain Eukaryota; kingdom Viridiplantae; phylum Streptophyta; class Magnoliopsida; order Fabales; family Fabaceae; genus Medicago; species Medicago lupulina. Next base: position 47,628,167 of record OY283139.1, on the reverse strand, counting down.
GATTTTTATTTTCAGCATATTCGTCAATGACTATTTCAAAAGTAATCGGCATGATTTATTTTCAGCATATTCGTCGGTTACTATTTCAAAAGTAATCGGCAAGATTTTTATTTTTAGCATATTTGTCTTTTACTATTTTAGAAGTAATCGGCAAGACTTTATTTTCAGCACATTCGTCGGTTACTATTTCAAAGCTAATCGGCAAGATTTATTTTCAGCACATTCGTCGGTTACTATTTCAAAAGTAATCGGCAAGATTTTTATTTTTAGCATATTTGTCTGTTACTATTTTAAAAGTAATCGGCAAGATTTTTATTTTCAGCATATTTGTCGGTTACTATTTTAAAAGTAATCGGCAAGACTTTATTTTCAGCACATTCGTCGGTTACTATTTCAAAAGTAATCAGCAAGATTTTTATTTTCAACATATTCGTCGGTTACTATTTCAAAAGTAATCGGCAAGACTTTATTTTCAGCACATTCATTGGTTACTTTTTTAAAAGTAATTGGTAAGATTTTTATTTCCAACATAACCATCGCTTACTATTTCAAAAGTAATCAGCATGATTTATTTTCAGCACATTCGTCGGTTACTATTTCAAAAGTAATCGGCAAGATTTTTATTTTCAGCATATTTGTCGGTTACTATTTTAAAAGTAATCGACATGATTTTTATTTTCAACATATTCGTCGGTTCCTATTTCTATTTTCACCACATTTGTCGGTTACTATTTCAATAGTAATCGGCATGATTTATTTTCAGCACATTTGTCGGTTACTATTTCAAAAGTAATCGGCATGATTCATTTTCAGCACATTCGTCGGTTACTATTTCAAAAGTAATCGGCATGATCTATTTTCTGCACATTCGTCGGTTACTATTTCAAAAGTAATCGGCAAGATTTTTATTTTCAGCATGTTCGTCGGTTACTATTTCAAAAGTAATCGACAAGATTTTTATTTTCAGCATATTCGTCAATGACTATTTCAAAAGTAATCGGCATGATTTATTTTCAGCATATTCGTCGGTTACTATTTCAAAGGTAATCGACATGATTTATTTTCAACACATTCGTCGGTTACTATTTCAAAAGTAATCAGCATGATCTATTTTCTGCACATTCGTCGGTTACTATTTCAAAAGTAAACGGCAAGATTTTTATTTTCAGCACATTCGTCGGTTACTATTTCAAAGCTAATCGGCAAGATTTATTTTCAGCACATTCGTCGGTTACTATTTCAAAAGTAATCGGCAAGATTTTTATTTTTAGCATATTTGTCTGTTACTATTTTAAAAGTAATCGGCAAGACTTTATTTTCAGCACATTCGTCGGTTAGTATTTTAAAAGTAATCAGGAAGATTTTTATTTTCAGCATGTTCGTCGGTTACTATTTCAAAAGTAATCGGCAAGATTTTTATTTTCAGCATATTTGTCGGTTACTATTTTAAAAGTAATCGGCAAGACTTTATTTTCAGCACATTCGTCGGTTACTATTTCAAAAGTAATCGGCAAGATTTTTATTTTCAACATATTCGTCGGTTACTATTTCAAAAGTAATTGGCAAGACTTTATTTTCAGCACATTCATTGGTTACTTTTTTAAAAGTAATTGGTAAGATTTTTATTTCCAACATATTCATCGCTTACTATTTCAAAAGTAATCAGCATGATTTATTTTCAGCACATTCGTCGGTTACTATTTCAAAAGTAATCGGCAAGATTTTTATTTTCAGCATATTTGTCGGTTACTATTTTAAAAGTAATCGACATGATTTTTATTTTCAACATATTCGTCGGTTCCTATTTCAAAAGTAATCGGCAAGATTTTTATTTTTAGCATATTTGTCGGTTACTATTTTAAAAGTAATCGACAAGATTTTTATTTTCACCACATTTGTCGGTTACTATTTCAATAGTAATCGGCATGATTTATTTTCAGCACATTTGTTGGTTACTATTTCAAAAGTAATCGGCATGATTCATTTTCAACACATTCGTCGGTTACTATTTCAAAAGTAATCGGCATGATCTATTTTCTGCACATTCGTCGGTTACTATTTCAAAAGTAATCGGCAAGATTTTTATTTTCAGCATGTTCGTCGGTTACTATTTCAAAAGTAATCGGCAAGATTTTTATTTTCAGCATATTCGTCAATGACTATTTCAAAAGTAATCGGCATGATTTATTTTCAGCATATTCGTCGGTTACTATTTCAAAGGTAATCGACATGATTTATTTTTAACACATTCGTTGGTTACTATTTCAAAAGTAATCGGCATGATCTATTTTCTGCACATTCGTCGGTTACTATTTCAAAAGTAAACGGCAAGATTTTTATTTTCAGCATGTTCGTCGGTTACTATTTCAAAATTAATCGGCAAGATTTTTATTTTCAGCACATTCGTCGGTTACTATTTCAAAGCTAATCGACAAGATTTATTTTCAGCACATTCGTCGGTTACTATTTCAAAAGTAATCGGCAAGATTTTTATTTTTAGCATATTTGTCTGTTACTATTTTAGAAGTAATCGGCAAGACTTTATTTTCAGCACATTCGTCGGTTAGTATTTCAAAAGTAATCGGCAAGATTTTTATTTTCAGCATGTTCGTCGGTTACTATTTCAAAAGTAATCGGCAAGATTTTTATTTTCAGCACATTCGTCGGTTACTATTTCAAAACTAATCGGCAAGATTTATTTTCAGCACATTCGTCGGTTACTATTTCAAAAGTAATCAGCAAGATTTTTATTTTTAGCATATTTGTCTGTTACTATTTTAAAAGTAATCGGCAAGACTTTATTTTCAGCACATTCGTCGGTTAGTATTTTAAAAGTAATCGGGAAGATTTTTATTTTCAGCATGTTCGTCGGTTACTATTTCAAAAGTAATCGGCAAGATTTTTATTTTCAGCATATTTGTCGGTTACTATTTTAAAAGTAATCGGCAAGACTTTATTTTCAGCACATTCGTCGGTTACTATTTCAAAAGTAATCGGCAAGATTTTTATTTTCAACATATTCGTCGGTTACTATTTCAAAAGTAATTGGCAAGACTTTATTTTCAGCACATTCATTGGTTACTTTTTTAAAAGTAATTGGTAAGATTTTTATTTCCAACATATTCATCGCTTACTATTTCAAAAGTAATCAGCATGATTTATTTTCAGCACATTCGTCGGTTACTATTTCAAAAGTAATCGGCAAGATTTTTATTTTCAGCATATTTGTCGGTTACTATTTTAAAAGTAATCGACATGATTTTTATTTTCAACATATTCGTCGGTTCCTCTTTCAAAAGTAATCGGCAAGATTTTTATTTTTAGCATATTTGTCGGTTACTATTTTAAAAGTAATCGACAAGATTTTTATTTTCACCACATTTGTCGGTTACTATTTCAATAGTAATCGGCATGATTTATTTTCAGCACATTTGTTGGTTACTATTTCAAAAGTAATCGGCATGATTCATTTTCAACACATTCGTCGGTTACTATTTCAAAAGTAATCGGCATGATCTATTTTCCGCACATTCGTCGGTTACTATTTCAAAAGTAATCGGCAAGATTTTTATTTTCAGCATGTTCGTCGGTTACTATTTCAAAAGTAATCGGCAAGATTTTTATTTTCAGCATATTCGTCAATGACTATTTCAAAAGTAATCGGCATGATTTATTTTCAGCATATTCGTCGGTTACTATTTCAAAGGTAATCGACATGATTTATTTTCAACACATTCGTCGGTTACTATTTCAAAAGTAATCGGCATGATCTATTTTCTGCACATTCGTCGGTTACTATTTCAAAAGTAATCGGCAAGATTTTTATTTTCAGCATGTTCGTCGGTTACTATTTCAAAAGTAATCGGCAAGATTTTTATTTTCAGCACATTCGTCGGTTACTATTTCAAAGCTAATCGGCAAGATTTATTTTCAGCACATTCGTCGGTTACTATTTCAAAAGTAATCGGCAAGATTTTTATTTTTAGCATATTTGTCTGTTACTATTTTAAAAGTAATCGGCAAGACTTTATTTTCAGCACATTCGTCGGTTAGTATTTTAAAAGTAATCGGGAAGATTTTTATTTTCAGCATGTTCGTCGGTTACTATTTCAAAAGTAATCGGCAAGATTTTTATTTTCAGCATATTTGTCGGTTACTATTTTAAAAGTAATCGGCAAGACTTTATTTTCAGCACATTCGTCGGTTACTATTTCAAAAGTAATCGGCAAGATTTTTATTTTCAACATATTCGTCGGTTACTATTTCAAAAGTAATTGGCAAGACTTTATTTTCAGCACATTCATTGGTTACTTTTTTAAAAGTAATTGGTAAGATTTTTATTTCCAACATATTCATCGCTTACTATTTCAAAAGTAATCAGCATGATTTATTTTCAGCACATTCGTCGGTTACTATTTCAAAAGTAATCGACAAGATTTTTATTTTTAGCATATTTGTCGGTTACTATTTTAAAAGTAATCGACAAGATTTTTATTTTCAACATATTTGTCGGTTCCTATTTCAAAAGTAATCGGCAAGATTTTTATTTTTAGCATATTTGTCGGTTACTATTTTAAAAGTAATCGACAAGATTTTTATTTTCAGCGCATTTGTCGGTTACTATTTCAATAGTAATCGGCATGATTTATTTTCAGCACATTCGTCGGTTACTATTTCAAAAGTAATCGGCATGATTCATTTTCAAGACATTCGTCGGTTACTATTTCAAAAGTAATCGGCATGATCTATTTTCTGCACATTCGTCGGTTACTATTTCAAAAGTAATCGGCAAGATTTTTATTTTCAGCATATTCGTCAATGACTATTTCAAAAGTAATCGGCATGATTTATTTTCAGCATATTCGTCGGTTACTATTTCAAAAGTAATCGGCAAGATTTTTATTTTTAGCATATTTGTCTTTTACTATTTTAGAAGTAATCGGCAAGACTTTATTTTCAGCACATTCGTCGGTTACTATTTCAAAGCTAATCGGCAAGATTTATTTTCAGCACATTCGTCGGTTACTATTTCAAAAGTAATCGGCAAGATTTTTATTTTTAGCATATTTGTCTGTTACTATTTTAAAAGTAATCGGCAAGATTTTTATTTTCAGCATATTTGTCGGTTACTATTTTAAAAGTAATCGGCAAGACTTTATTTTCAGCACATTCGTCGGTTACTATTTCAAAAGTAATCGGCAAGATTTTTATTTTCAGCATATTTGTCGGTTACTATTTTAAAAGTAATCGACATGATTTTTATTTTCAACATATTCGTCGGTTCCTCTTTCAAAAGTAATCGGCAAGATTTTTATTTTTAGCATATTTGTCGGTTACTATTTTAAAAGTAATCGACAAGATTTTTATTTTCACCACATTTGTCGGTTACTATTTCAATAGTAATCGGCATGATTTATTTTCAGCACATTTGTTGGTTACTATTTCAAAAGTAATCGGCATGATTCATTTTCAACACATTCGTCGGTTACTATTTCAAAAGTAATCGGCATGATCTATTTTCCGCACATTCGTCGGTTACTATTTCAAAAGTAATCGGCAAGATTTTTATTTTCAGCATGTTCGTCGGTTACTATTTCAAAAGTAATCGGCAAGATTTTTATTTTCAGCATATTCGTCAATGACTATTTCAAAAGTAATCGGCATGATTTATTTTCAGCATATTCGTCGGTTACTATTTCAAAGGTAATCGACATGATTTATTTTCAACACATTCGTCGGTTACTATTTCAAAAGTAATCGGCATGATCTATTTTCTGCACATTCGTCGGTTACTATTTCAAAAGTAATCGGCAAGATTTTTATTTTCAGCATGTTCGTCGGTTACTATTTCAAAAGTAATCGGCAAGATTTTTATTTTCAGCACATTCGTCGGTTACTATTTCAAAGCTAATCGGCAAGATTTATTTTCAGCACATTCGTCGGTTACTATTTCAAAAGTAATCGGCAAGATTTTTATTTTTAGCATATTTGTCTGTTACTATTTTAAAAGTAATCGGCAAGACTTTATTTTCAGCACATTCGTCGGTTAGTATTTTAAAAGTAATCGGGAAGATTTTTATTTTCAGCATGTTCGTCGGTTACTATTTCAAAAGTAATCGGCAAGATTTTTATTTTCAGCATATTTGTCGGTTACTATTTTAAAAGTAATCGGCAAGACTTTATTTTCAGCACATTCGTCGGTTACTATTTCAAAAGTAATCGGCAAGATTTTTATTTTCAACATATTCGTCGGTTACTATTTCAAAAGTAATTGGCAAGACTTTATTTTCAGCACATTCATTGGTTACTTTTTTAAAAGTAATTGGTAAGATTTTTATTTCCAACATATTCATCGCTTACTATTTCAAAAGTAATCAGCATGATTTATTTTCAGCACATTCGTCGGTTACTATTTCAAAAGTAATCGACAAGATTTTTATTTTTAGCATATTTGTCGGTTACTATTTTAAAAGTAATCGACAAGATTTTTATTTTCAACATATTTGTCGGTTCCTATTTCAAAAGTAATCGGCAAGATTTTTATTTTTAGCATATTTGTCGGTTACTATTTTAAAAGTAATCGACAAGATTTTTATTTTCAGCGCATTTGTCGGTTACTATTTCAATAGTAATCGGCATGATTTATTTTCAGCACATTCGTCGGTTACTATTTCAAAAGTAATCGGCATGATTCATTTTCAAGACATTCGTCGGTTACTATTTCAAAAGTAATCGGCATGATCTATTTTCTGCACATTCGTCGGTTACTATTTCAAAAGTAATCGGCAAGATTTTTATTTTCAGCATATTCGTCAATGACTATTTCAAAAGTAATCGGCATGATTTATTTTCAGCATATTCGTCGGTTACTATTTCAAAAGTAATCGGCAAGATTTTTATTTTTAGCATATTTGTCTTTTACTATTTTAGAAGTAATCGGCAAGACTTTATTTTCAGCACATTCGTCGGTTACTATTTCAAAGCTAATCGGCAAGATTTATTTTCAGCACATTCGTCGGTTACTATTTCAAAAGTAATCGGCAAGATTTTTATTTTTAGCATATTTGTCTGTTACTATTTTAAAAGTAATCGGCAAGATTTTTATTTTCAGCATATTTGTCGGTTACTATTTTAAAAGTAATCGGCAAGACTTTATTTTCAGCACATTCGTCGGTTACTATTTCAAAAGTAATCAGCAAGATTTTTATTTTCAACATATTCGTCGGTTACTATTTCAAAAGTAATCGGCAAGACTTTATTTTCAGCACATTCATTGGTTACTTTTTTAAAAGTAATTGGTAAGATTTTTATTTCCAACATAACCATCGCTTACTATTTCAAAAGTAATCAGCATGATTTATTTTCAGCACATTCGTCGGTTACTATTTCAAAAGTAATCGGCAAGATTTTTATTTTCAGCATATTTGTCGGTTACTATTTTAAAAGTAATCGACATGATTTTTATTTTCAACATATTCGTCGGTTCCTATTTCTATTTTCACCACATTTGTCGGTTACTATTTCAATAGTAATCGGCATGATTTATTTTCAGCACATTTGTCGGTTACTATTTCAAAAGTAATCGGCATGATTCATTTTCAGCACATTCGTCGGTTACTATTTCAAAAGTAATCGGCATGATCTATTTTCTGCACATTCGTCGGTTACTATTTCAAAAGTAATCGGCAAGATTTTTATTTTCAGCATGTTCGTCGGTTACTATTTCAAAAGTAATCGGCAAGATTTTTATTTTCAGCACATTCGTCGGTTACTATTTCAAAGCTAATCGGCAAGATTTATTTTCAGCACATTCGTCGGTTACTATTTCAAAAGTAATCGGCAAGATTTTTATTTTTAGCATATTTGTCTGTTACTATTTTAAAAGTAATCGGCAAGACTTTATTTTCAGCACATTCGTCGGTTAGTATTTTAAAAGTAATCGGGAAGATTTTTATTTTCAGCATGTTCGTCGGTTACTATTTCAAAAGTAATCGGCAAGATTTTTATTTTCAGCATATTTGTCGGTTACTATTTTAAAAGTAATCGGCAAGACTTTATTTTCAGCACATTCGTCGGTTACTATTTCAAAAGTAATCGGCAAGATTTTTATTTTCAACATATTCGTCGGTTACTATTTCAAAAGTAATTGGCAAGACTTTATTTTCAGCACATTCATTGGTTACTTTTTTAAAAGTAATTGGTAAGATTTTTATTTCCAACATATTCATCGCTTACTATTTCAAAAGTAATCAGCATGATTTATTTTCAGCACATTCGTCGGTTACTATTTCAAAAGTAATCGGCAAGATTTTTATTTTCAGCATATTTGTCGGTTACTATTTTAAAAGTAATCGACATGATTTTTATTTTCAACATATTCGTCGGTTCCTATTTCAAAAGTAATCGGCAAGATTTTTATTTTTAGCATATTTGTCGGTTACTATTTTAAAAGTAATCGACAAGATTTTTATTTTCAGCGCATTTGTCGGTTACTATTTCAATAGTAATCGGCATGATTTATTTTCAGCACATTCGTCGGTTACTATTTCAAAAGTAATCGGCATGATTCATTTTCAAGACATTCGTCGGTTACTATTTCAAAAGTAATCGGCATGATCTATTTTCTGCACATTCGTCGGTTACTATTTCAAAAGTAATCGGCAAGATTTTTATTTTCAGCATATTCGTCAATGACTATTTCAAAAGTAATCGGCATGATTTATTTTCAGCATATTCGTCGGTTACTATTTCAAAAGTAATCGGCAAGATTTTTATTTTTAGCATATTTGTCTTTTACTATTTTAGAAGTAATCGGCAAGACTTTATTTTCAGCACATTCGTCGGTTACTATTTCAAAGCTAATCGGCAAGATTTATTTTCAGCACATTCGTCGGTTACTATTTCAAAAGTAATCGGCAAGATTTTTATTTTTAGCATATTTGTCTGTTACTATTTTAAAAGTAATCGGCAAGATTTTTATTTTCAGCATATTTGTCGGTTACTATTTTAAAAGTAATCGGCAAGACTTTATTTTCAGCACATTCGTCGGTTACTATTTCAAAAGTAATCAGCAAGATTTTTATTTTCAACATATTCGTCGGTTACTATTTCAAAAGTAATCGGCAAGACTTTATTTTCAGCACATTCATTGGTTACTTTTTTAAAAGTAATTGGTAAGATTTTTATTTCCAACATAACCATCGCTTACTATTTCAAAAGTAATCAGCATGATTTATTTTCAGCACATTCGTCGGTTACTATTTCAAAAGTAATCGGCAAGATTTTTATTTTCAGCATATTTGTCGGTTACTATTTTAAAAGTAATCGACATGATTTTTATTTTCAACATATTCGTCGGTTCCTATTTCTATTTTCACCACATTTGTCGGTTACTATTTCAATAGTAATCGGCATGATTTATTTTCAGCACATTTGTCGGTTACTATTTCAAAAGTAATCGGCATGATTCATTTTCAGCACATTCGTCGGTTACTATTTCAAAAGTAATCGGCATGATCTATTTTCTGCACATTCGTCGGTTACTATTTCAAAAGTAATCGGCAAGATTTTTATTTTCAGCATGTTCGTCGGTTACTATTTCAAAAGTAATCGACAAGATTTTTATTTTCAGCATATTCGTCAATGACTATTTCAAAAGTAATCGGCATGATTTATTTTCAGCATATTCGTCGGTTACTATTTCAAAGGTAATCGACATGATTTATTTTCAACACATTCGTCGGTTACTATTTCAAAAGTAATCAGCATGATCTATTTTCTGCACATTCGTCGGTTACTATTTCAAAAGTAAACGGCAAGATTTTTATTTTCAGCACATTCGTCGGTTACTATTTCAAAGCTAATCGGCAAGATTTATTTTCAGCACATTCGTCGGTTACTATTTCAAAAGTAATCGGCAAGATTTTTATTTTTAGCATATTTGTCTGTTACTATTTTAAAAGTAATCGGCAAGACTTTATTTTCAGCACATTCGTCGGTTAGTATTTTAAAAGTAATCGGGAAGATTTTTATTTTCAGCATGTTCGTCGGTTACTATTTCAAAAGTAATCGGCAAGATTTTTATTTTCAGCATATTTGTCGGTTACTATTTTAAAAGTAATCGGCAAGACTTTATTTTCAGCACATTCGTCGGTTACTATTTCAAAAGTAATCGGCAAGATTTTTATTTTCAACATATTCGTCGGTTACTATTTCAAAAGTAATTGGCAAGACTTTATTTTCAGCACATTCATTGGTTACTTTTTTAAAAGTAATTGGTAAGATTTTTATTTCCAACATATTCATCGCTTACTATTTCAAAAGTAATCAGCATGATTTATTTTCAGCACATTCGTCGGTTACTATTTCAAAAGTAATCGGCAAGATTTTTATTTTCAGCATATTTGTCGGTTACTATTTTAAAAGTAATCGACATGATTTTTATTTTCAACATATTCGTCGGTTCCTATTTCAAAAGTAATCGGCAAGATTTTTATTTTTAGCATATTTGTCGGTTACTATTTTAAAAGTAATCGACAAGATTTTTATTTTCACCACATTTGTCGGTTACTATTTCAATAGTAATCGGCATGATTTATTTTCAGCACATTTGTTGGTTACTATTTCAAAAGTAATCGGCATGATTCATTTTCAACACATTCGTCGGTTACTATTTCAAAAGTAATCGGCATGATCTATTTTCTGCACATTCGTCGGTTACTATTTCAAAAGTAATCGGCAAGATTTTTATTTTCAGCATGTTCGTCGGTTACTATTTCAAAAGTAATCGGCAAGATTTTTATTTTCAGCATATTCGTCAATGACTATTTCAAAAGTAATCGGCATGATTTATTTTCAGCATATTCGTCGGTTACTATTTCAAAGGTAATCGACATGATTTATTTTTAACACATTCGTTGGTTACTATTTCAAAAGTAATCGGCATGATCTATTTTCTGCACATTCGTCGGTTACTATTTCAAAAGTAAACGGCAAGATTTTTATTTTCAGCATGTTCGTCGGTTACTATTTCAAAATTAATCGGCAAGATTTTTATTTTCAGCACATTCGTCGGTTACTATTTCAAAGCTAATCGACAAGATTTATTTTCAGCACATTCGTCGGTTACTATTTCAAAAGTAATCGGCAAGATTTTTATTTTTAGCATATTTGTCTGTTACTATTTTAGAAGTAATCGGCAAGACTTTATTTTCAGCACATTCGTCGGTTAGTATTTCAAAAGTAATCGGCAAGATTTTTATTTTCAGCATGTTCGTCGGTTACTATTTCAAAAGTAATCGGCAAGATTTTTATTTTCAGCACATTCGTCGGTTACTATTTCAAAACTAATCGGCAAGATTTATTTTCAGCACATTCGTCGGTTACTATTTCAAAAGTAATCAGCAAGATTTTTATTTTTAGCATATTTGTCTGTTACTATTTTAAAAGTAATCGGCAAGACTTTATTTTCAGCACATTCGTCGGTTAGTATTTTAAAAGTAATCGGGAAGATTTTTATTTTCAGCATGTTCGTCGGTTACTATTTCAAAAGTAATCGGCAAGATTTTTATTTTCAGCATATTTGTCGGTTACTATTTTAAAAGTAATCGGCAAGACTTTATTTTCAGCACATTCGTCGGTTACTATTTCAAAAGTAATCGGCAAGATTTTTATTTTCAACATATTCGTCGGTTACTATTTCAAAAGTAATTGGCAAGACTTTATTTTCAGCACATTCATTGGTTACTTTTTTAAAAGTAATTGGTAAGATTTTTATTTCCAACATATTCATCGCTTACTATTTCAAAAGTAATCAGCATGATTTATTTTCAGCACATTCGTCGGTTACTATTTCAAAAGTAATCGGCAAGATTTTTATTTTCAGCATATTTGTCGGTTACTATTTTAAAAGTAATCGACATGATTTTTATTTTCAACATATTCGTCGGTTCCTATTTCAAAAGTAATCGGCAAGATTTTTATTTTTAGCATATTTGTCGGTTACTATTTTAAAAGTAATCGACAAGATTTTTATTTTCACCACATTTGTCGGTTACTATTTCAATAGTAATCGGCATGATTTATTTTCAGCACATTTGTTGGTTACTATTTCAAAAGTAATCGGCATGATTCATTTTCAACACATTCGTCGGTTACTATTTCAAAAGTAATCGGCATGATCTATTTTCCGCACATTCGTCGGTTACTATTTCAAAAGTAATCGGCAAGATTTTTATTTTCAGCATGTTCGTCGGTTACTATTTCAAAAGTAATCGGCAAGATTTTTATTTTCAGCATATTCGTCAATGACTATTTCAAAAGTAATCGGCATGATTTATTTTCAGCATATTCGTCGGTTACTATTTCAAAGGTAATCGACATGATTTATTTTCAACACATTCGTCGGTTACTATTTCAAAAGTAATCGGCATGATCTATTTTCTGCACATTCGTCGGTTACTATTTCAAAAGTAATCGGCAAGATTTTTATTTTCAGCATGTTCGTCGGTTACTATTTCAAAAGTAATCGGCAAGATTTTTATTTTCAGCACATTCGTCGGTTACTATTTCAAAGCTAATCGGCAAGATTTATTTTCAGCACATTCGTCGGTTACTATTTCAAAAGTAATCGGCAAGATTTTTATTTTTAGCATATTTGTCTGTTACTATTTTAAAAGTAATCGGCAAGACTTTATTTTCAGCACATTCGTCGGTTAGTATTTTAAAAGTAATCGGGAAGATTTTTATTTTCAGCATGTTCGTCGGTTACTATTTCAAAAGTAATCGGCAAGATTTTTATTTTCAGCATATTTGTCGGTTACTATTTTAAAAGTAATCGGCAAGACTTTATTTTCAGCACATTCGTCGGTTACTATTTCAAAAGTAATCGGCAAGATTTTTATTTTCAACATATTCGTCGGTTACTATTTCAAAAGTAATTGGCAAGACTTTATTTTCAGCACATTCATTGGTTACTTTTTTAAAAGTAATTGGTAAGATTTTTATTTCCAACATATTCATCGCTTACTATTTCAAAAGTAATCAGCATGATTTATTTTCAGCACATTCGTCGGTTACTATTTCAAAAGTAATCGACAAGATTTTTATTTTTAGCATATTTGTCGGTTACTATTTTAAAAGTAATCGACAAGATTTTTATTTTCAACATATTTGTCGGTTCCTATTTCAAAAGTAATCGGCAAGATTTTTATTTTTAGCATATTTGTCGGTTACTATTTTAAAAGTAATCGACAAGATTTTTATTTTCAGCGCATTTGTCGGTTACTATTTCAATAGTAATCGGCATGATTTATTTTCAGCACATTCGTCGGTTACTATTTCAAAAGTAATCGGCATGATTCATTTTCAAGACATTCGTCGGTTACTATTTCAAAAGTAATCGGCATGATCTATTTTCTGCACATTCGTCGGTTACTATTTCAAAAGTAATCGGCAAGATTTTTATTTTCAGCATATTCGTCAATGACTATTTCAAAAGTAATCGGCATGATTTATTTTCAGCATATTCGTCGGTTACTATTTCAAAAGTAATCGGCAAGATTTTTATTTTTAGCATATTTGTCTTTTACTATTTTAGAAGTAATCGGCAAGACTTTATTTTCAGCACATTCGTCGGTTACTATTTCAAAGCTAATCGGCAAGATTTATTTTCAGCACATTCGTCGGTTACTATTTCAAAAGTAATCGGCAAGATTTTTATTTTTAGCATATTTGTCTGTTACTATTTTAAAAGTAATCGGCAAGATTTTTATTTTCAGCATATTTGTCGGTTACTATTTTAAAAGTAATCGGCAAGACTTTATTTTCAGCACATTCGTCGGTTACTATTTCAAAAGTAATCAGCAAGATTTTTATTTTCAACATATTCGTCGGTTACTATTTCAAAAGTAATCGGCAAGACTTTATTTTCAGCACATTCATTGGTTACTTTTTTAAAAGTAATTGGTAAGATTTTTATTTCCAACATAACCATCGCTTACTATTTCAAAAGTAATCAGCATGATTTATTTTCAGCACATTCGTCGGTTACTATTTCAAAAGTAATCGGCAAGATTTTTATTTTCAGCATATTTGTCGGTTACTATTTTAAAAGTAATCGACATGATTTTTATTTTCAACATATTCGTCGGTTCCTATTTCTATTTTCACCACATTTGTCGGTTACTATTTCAATAGTAATCGGCATGATTTATTTTCAGCACATTTGTCGGTTACTATTTCAAAAGTAATCGGCAAGATTTTTATTTTCAGCATGTTCGTCGGTTACTATTTCAAAAGTAATCGACAAGATTTTTATTTTCAGCATATTCGTCAATGACTATTTCAAAAGTAATCGGCATGATTTATTTTCAGCATATTCGTCGGTTACTATTTCAAAGGTAATCGACATGATTTATTTTCAACACATTCGTCGGTTACTATTTCAAAAGTAATCAGCATGATCTATTTTCTGCACATTCGTCGGTTACTATTTCAAAAGTAAACGGCAAGATTTTTATTTTCAGCACATTCGTCGGTTACTATTTCAAAGCTAATCGGCAAGATTTATTTTCAGCACATTCGTCGGTTACTATTTCAAAAGTAATCGGCAAGATTTTTATTTTTAGCATATTTGTCTGTTACTATTTTAAAAGTAATCGGCAAGACTTTATTTTCAGCACATTCGTCGGTTAGTATTTTAAAAGTAATCGGGAAGATTTTTATTTTCAGCATGTTCGTCGGTTACTATTTCAAAACTAATCGGCAAGATTTTTATTTTCAGCATATTTGTCGGTTACTATTTTAAAAGTAATCGGCAAGATTTTTATTTTTAGCATATTTGTCTGTTACTATTTTAAAAGTAATCGGCAAGACTTTATTTTCAGCACATTCGTCGGTTAGTATTTTAAAAGTAATCGGGAAGATTTTTATTTTCAGCATGTTCGTCGGTTACTATTTCAAAAGTAATCGGCAAGATTTTTATTTTCAGCATATTTGTCGGTTACTATTTTAAAAGTAATCGGCAAGACTTTATTTTCAGCACATTCGTCGGTTACTATTTCAAAAGTAATCGGCAAGATTTTTATTTTCAACATATTCGTCGGTTACTATTTCAAAAGTAATTGGCAAGACTTTATTTTCAGCACATTCATTGGTTACTTTTTTAAAAGTAATTGGTAAGATTTTTATTTCCAACATATTCATCGCTTACTATTTCAAAAGTAATCAGCATGATTTATTTTCAGCACATTCGTCGGTTACTATTTCAAAAGTAATCGGCAAGATTTTTATTTTCAGCATATTTGTCGGTTACTATTTTAAAAGTAATCGACATGATTTTTATTTTCAACATATTCGTCGGTTCCTATTTCAAAAGTAATCGGCAAGATTTTTAGTTTTAGCATATTTGTCGGTTACTATTTTAAAAGTAATCGACAAGATTTTTATTTTCACCACATTTGTCGGTTACTATTTCAATAGTAATCGGCATGATTTATTTTCAGCACATTTGTTGGTTACTATTTCAAAAGTAATCGGCATGATTCATTTTCAACACATTCGTCGGTTACTATTTCAAAAGTAATCGGCATGATCTATTTTCTGCACATTCGTCGGTTACTATTTCAAAAGTAATCGGCAAGATTTTTATTTTCAGCATGTTCGTCGGTTACTATTTCAAAAGTAATCGGCAAGATTTTTATTTTCAGCATATTCGTCAATGACTATTTCAAAAGTAATCGGCATGATTTATTTTCAGCATATTCGTCGGTTACTATTTCAAAGGTAATCGACATGATTTATTTTCAACACATTCGTCGGTTACTATTTCAAAAGTAATCGGCATGATCTATTTTCTGCACATTCGCCGGTTACTATTTCAAAAGTAAACGGCAAGATTTTTATTTTCAGCATGTTCGTCGGTTACTATTTCAAAATTAATCGGCAAGATTTTTATTTTCAGCACATTCGTCGGTTACTATTTCAAAGCTAATCGGCAAGATTTATTTTCAGCACATTCGTCGGTTACTATTTCAAAAGTAATCGGCAAGATTTTTATTTTTAGCATATTTGTCTGTTACTATTTTAGAAGTAATCGGCAAGACTTTATTTTCAGCACATTCGTCGGTTAGTATTTCAAAAGTAATCGGCAAGATTTTTATTTTCAGCATGTTCGTCGGTTACTATTTCAAAAGTAATCGGCAAGATTTTTATTTTCAGCACATTCGTCGGTTACTATTTCAAAGCTAATCGGCAAGATTTATTTTCAGCACATTCGTCGGTTACTATTTCAAAAGTAATCGGCAAGATTTTTATTTTTAGCATATTTGTCTGTTACTATTTTAAAAGTAATCGGCAAGACTTTATTTTCAGCACATTCGTCGGTTAGTATTTTAAAAGTAATCGGGAAGATTTTTATTTTCAGCATGTTCGTCGGTTACTATTTCAAAAGTAATCGGCAAGATTTTTATTTTCAGCATATTTGTCGGTTACTATTTTAAAAGTAATCGGCAAGACTTTATTTTCAGCACATTCGTCGGTTACTATTTCAAAAGTAATCGGCAATATTTTTATTTTCAACATATTCGTCGGTTACTATTTCAAAAGTAATTGGCAAGACTTTATTTTCAGCACATTCATTGGTTACTTTTTTAAAAGTAATTGGTAAGATTTTTATTTCCAACATATTCATCGCTTACTATTTCAAAAGTAATCAGCATGATTTATTTTCAGCACATTCGTCGGTTACTATTTCAAAAGTAATCGACAAGATTTTTATTTTTAGCATATTTGTCGGTTACTATTTTAAAAGTAATCGACAAGATTTTTATTTTCAACATATTTGTCGGTTCCTATTTCAAAAGTAATCGGCAAGATTTTTATTTTTAGCATATTTGTCGGTTACTATTTTAAAAGTAATCGACAAGATTTTTATTTTCAGCGCATTTGTCGGTTACTATTTCAATAGTAATCGGCATGATTTATTTTCAGCACATTCGTCGGTTACTATTTCAAAAGTAATCGGCATGATTCATTTTCAAGACATTCGTCGGTTACTATTTCAAAAGTAATCGGCATGATTTATTTTCTGCACATTCGTCGGTTACTATTTCAAAAGTAATCGGCAAGATTTTTATTTTCAGCATATTCGTCAATGACTATTTCAAAAGTAATCGGCATGATTTATTTTCAGCATATTCGTCGGTTACTATTTCAAAAGTAATCGGCAAGATTTTTATTTTTAGCATATTTGTCTTTTACTATTTTAGAAGTAATCGGCAAGACTTTAATTTCAGCACATTCGTCGGTTACTATTTCAAAGCTAATCGGCAAGATTTATTTTCAGCACATTCGTCGGTTACTATTTCAAAAGTAATCGGCAAGATTTTTATTTTTAGCATATTTGTCTGTTACTATTTTAAAAGTAATCGGCAAGATTTTTATTTTCAGCATATTTGTCGGTTACTATTTTAAAAGTAATCGGCAAGACTTTATTTTCAGCACATTCGTCGGTTACTATTTCAAAAGTAATCAGCAAGATTTTTATTTTCAACATATTCGTCGGTTACTATTTCAAAAGTAATCGGCAAGACTTTATTTTCAGCACATTCATTGGTTACTTTTTTAAAAGTAATTGGTAAGATTTTTATTTCCAACATAACCATCGCTTACTATTTCAAAAGTAATCAGCATGATTTATTTTCAGCACATTCGTCGGTTACTATTTCAAAAGTAATCGGCAAGATTTTTATTTTCAGCATATTTGTCGGTTACTATTTTAAAAGTAATCGACATGATTTTTATTTTCAACATATTCGTCGGTTCCTATTTCTATTTTCACCACATTTGTCGGTTACTATTTCAATAGTAATCGGCATGATTTATTTTCAGCACATTTGTCGGTTACTATTTCAAAAGTAATCGGCATGATTCATTTTCAGCACATTCGTCGGTTACTATTTCAAAAGTAATCGGCATGATCTATTTTCTGCACATTCGTCGGTTACTATTTCAAAAGTAATCGGCAAGATTTTTATTTTCAGCATGTTCGTCGGTTACTATTTCAAAAGTAATCGACAAGATTTTTATTTTCAGCATATTCGTCAATGACTATTTCAAAAGTAATCGGCATGATTTATTTTCAGCATATTCGTCGGTTACTATTTCAAAGGTAATCGACATGATTTATTTTCAACACATTCGTCGGTTACTATTTCAAAAGTAATCAGCATGATCTATTTTCTGCACATTCGTCGGTTACTATTTCAAAAGTAAACGGCAAGATTTTTATTTTCAGCACATTCGTCGGTTACTATTTCAAAGCTAATCGGCAAGATTTATTTTCAGCACATTCGTCGGTTACTATTTCAAAAGTAATCGGCAAGATTTTTATTTTTAGCATATTTGTCTGTTACTATTTTAAAAGTAATCGGCAAGACTTTATTTTCAGCACATTCGTCGGTTAGTATTTTAAAAGTAATCGGGAAGATTTTTATTTTCAGCATGTTCGTCGGTTACTATTTCAAAAGTAATCGGCAAGATTTTTATTTTCAGCATATTTGTCGGTTACTATTTTAAAAGTAATCGGCAAGACTTTATTTTCAGCACATTCGTCGGTTACTATTTCAAAAGTAATCGGCAAGATTTTTATTTTCAACATATTCGTCGGTTACTATTTCAAAAGTAATTGGCAAGACTTTATTTTCAGCACATTCATTGGTTACTTTTTTAAAAGTAATTGGTAAGATTTTTATTTCCAACATATTCATCGCTTACTATTTCAAAAGTAATCAGCATGATTTATTTTCAGCACATTCGTCGGTTACTATTTCAAAAGTAATCGGCAAGATTTTTATTTTCAGCATATTTGTCGGTTACTATTTTAAAAGTAATCGACATGATTTTTATTTTCAACATATTCGTCGGTTCCTATTTCAAAAGTAATCGGCAAGATTTTTATTTTTAGCATATTTGTCGGTTACTATTTTAAAAGTAATCGACAAGATTTTTATTTTCACCACATTTGTCGGTTACTATTTCAATAGTAATCGGCATGATTTATTTTCAGCACATTTGTTGGTTACTATTTCAAAAGTAATCGGCATGATTCATTTTCAACACATTCGTCGGTTACTATTTCAAAAGTAATCGGCATGATCTATTTTCTGCACATTCGTCGGTTACTATTTCAAAAGTAATCGGCAAGATTTTTATTTTCAGCATGTTCGTCGGTTACTATTTCAAAAGTAATCGGCAAGATTTTTATTTTCAGCATATTCGTCAATGACTATTTCAAAAGTAATCGGCATGATTTATTTTCAGCATATTCGTCGGTTACTATTTCAAAGGTAATCGACATGATTTATTTTCAACACATTCGTCGGTTACTATTTCAAAAGTAATCGGCATGATCTATTTTCTGCACATTCGTCGGTTACTATTTCAAAAGTAAACGGCAAGATTTTTATTTTCAGCATGTTCGTCGGTTACTATTTCAAAATTAATCGGCAAGATTTTTATTTTCAGCACATTCGTCGGTTACTATTTCAAAGCTAATCGGCAAGATTTATTTTCAGCACATTCGTCGGTTACTATTTCAAAAGTAATCGGCAAGATTTTTATTTTTAGCATATTTGTCTGTTACTATTTTAGAAGTAATCGGCAAGACTTTATTTTCAGCACATTCGTCGGTTAGTATTTCAAAAGTAATCGGCAAGATTTTTATTTTCAGCATGTTCGTCGGTTACTATTTCAAAAGTAATCGGCGAGATTTTTATTTTCAGCACATTCGTCGGTTACTATTTCAAAGCTAATCGGCAAGATTTATTTTCAGCACATTCGTCGGTTACTATTTCAAAAGTAATCGGCAAGATTTTTATTTTTAGCATATTTGTCTGTTACTATTTTAAAAGTAATCGGCAAGACTTTATTTTCAGCACATTCGTCGGTTAGTATTTTAAAAGTAATCGGGAAGATTTTTATTTTCAGCATGTTCGTCGGTTACTATTTCAAAAGTAATCGGCAAGATTTTTATTTTCAGCATATTTGTCGGTTACTATTTTAAAAGTAATCGGCAAGACTTTATTTTCAGCACATTCGTCGGTTACTATTTCAAAAGTAATCGGCAAGATTTTTATTTTCAACATATTCGTCGGTTACTATTTCAAAAGTAATTGGCAAGACTTTATTTTCAGCACATTCATTGGTTACTTTTTTAAAAGTAATTGGTAAGATTTTTATTTCCAACATATTCATCGCTTACTATTTCAAAAGTAATCAGCATGATTTATTTTCAGCACATTCGTCGGTTACTATTTCAAAAGTAATCGGCAAGATTTTTATTTTCAGCATATTTGTCGGTTACTATTTTAAAAGTAATCGACATGATTTTTATTTTCAACATATTCGTCGGTTCCTATTTCAAAAGTAATCGGCAAGATTTTTATTTTTAGCATATTTGTCGGTTACTATTTTAAAAGTAATCGACAAGATTTTTATTTTCACCACATTTGTCGGTTACTATTTCAATAGTAATCGGCATGATTTATTTTCAGCACATTTGTTGGTTACTATTTCAAAAGTAATCGGCATGATTCATTTTCAACACATTCGTCGGTTACTATTTCAAAAGTAATCGGCATGATCTATTTTCTGCACATTCGTCGGTTACTATTTCAAAAGTAATCGGCAAGATTTTTATTTTCAGCATGTTCGTCGGTTACTATTTCAAAAGTAATCGGCAAGATTTTTATTTTCAGCATATTCGTCAATGACTATTTCAAAAGTAATCGGCATGATTTATTTTCAGCATATTCGTCGGTTACTATTTCAAAAGTAATCAGCAAGATTTTTATTTTCAACATATTCGTCGGTTACTATTTCAAAAGTAATCGGCAAGACTTTATTTTCAGCACATTCATTGGTTACTTTTTTAAAAGTAATTGGTAAGATTTTTATTTCCAACATAACCATCGCTTACTATTTCAAAAGTAATCAGCATGATTTATTTTCAGCACATTCGTCGGTTACTATTTCAAAAGTAATCAGCAAGATTTTTATTTTCAACATATTCGTCGGTTACTATTTCAAAAGTAATCGGCAAGACTTTATTTTCAGCACATTCATTGGTTACTTTTTTAAAAGTAATTGGTAAGATTTTTATTTCCAACATAACCATCGCTTACTATTTCAAAAGTAATCAGCATGATTTATTTTCAGCACATTCGTCGGTTACTATTTCAAAAGTAATCGGCAAGATTTTTATTTTCAGCATATTTGTCGGTTACTATTTTAAAAGTAATCGACATGATTTTTATTTTCAACATATTCGTCGGTTCCTATTTCTATTTTCACCACATTTGTCGGTTACTATTTCAATAGTAATCGGCATGATTTATTTTCAGCACATTTGTCGGTTACTATTTCAAAAGTAATCGGCATGATTCATTTTCAGCACATTCGTCGGTTACTATTTCAAAAGTAATCGGCATGATCTATTTTCTGCACATTCGTCGGTTACTATTTCAAAAGTAATCGGCAAGATTTTTATTTTCAGCATGTTCGTCGGTTACTATTTCAAAAGTAATCGACAAGATTTTTATTTTCAGCATATTCGTCAATGACTATTTCAAAAGTAATCGGCATGATTTATTTTCAGCATATTCGTCGGTTACTATTTCAAAGGTAATCGACATGATTTATTTTCAACACATTCGTCGGTTACTATTTCAAAAGTAATCAGCATGATCTATTTTCTGCACATTCGTCGGTTACTATTTCAAAAGTAAACGGCAAGATTTTTATTTTCAGCACATTCGTCGGTTACTATTTCAAAGCTAGTCGGCAAGATTTATTTTCAGCACATTCGTCGGTTACTATTTCAAAAGTAATCGGCAAGATTTTTATTTTTAGCATATTTGTCTGTTACTATTTTAAAAGTAATCGGCAAGACTTTATTTTCAGCACATTCGTCGGTTAGTATTTTAAAAGTAATCGGGAAGATTTTTATTTTCAGCATGTTCGTCGGTTACTATTTCAAAAGTAATCGGCAAGATTTTTATTTTCAGCATATTTGTCGGTTACTATTTTAAAAGTAATCGGCAAGACTTTATTTTCAGCACATTCGTCGGTTACTATTTCAAAAGTAATCGGCAAGATTTTTATTTTCAACATATTCGTCGGTTACTATTTCAAAAGTAATTGGCAAGACTTTATTTTCAGCACATTCATTGGTTACTTTTTTAAAAGTAATTGGTAAGATTTTTATTTCCAACATATTCATCGCTTACTATTTCAAAAGTAATCAGCATGATTTATTTTCAGCACATTCGTCGGTTACTATTTCAAAAGTAATCGGCAAGATTTTTATTTTCAGCATATTTGTCGGTTACTATTTTAAAAGTAATCGACATGATTTTTATTTTCAACATATTCGTCGGTTCCTATTTCAAAAGTAATCGGCAAGATTTTTATTTTTAGCATATTTGTCGGTTACTATTTTAAAAGTAATCGACAAGATTTTTATTTTCACCACATTTGTCGATTACTATTTCAATAGTAATCGGCATGATTTATTTTCAGCACATTTGTTGGTTACTATTTCAAAAGTAATCGGCATGATTCATTTTCAACACATTCGTCGGTTACTATTTCAAAAGTAATCGGCATGATCTATTTTCTGCACATTCGTCGGTTACTATTTCAAAAGTAATCGGCAAGATTTTTATTTTCAGCATGTTCGTCGGTTACTATTTCAAAAGTAATCGGCAAGATTTTTATTTTCAGCATATTCGTCAATGACTATTTCAAAAGTAATCGGCATGATTTATTTTCAGCATATTCGTCGGTTACTATTTCAAAGGTAATCGACATGATTTATTTTCAACACATTCGTCGGTTACTATTTCAAAAGTAATCGGCATGATCTATTTTCTGCACATTCGTCGGTTACTATTTCAAAAGTAAACGGCAAGATTTTTATTTTCAGCATGTTCGTCGGTTACTATTTCAAAATTAATCGGCAAGATTTTTATTTTCAGCACATTCGTCGGTTACTATTTCAAAGCTAATCGGCAAGATTTATTTTCAGCACATTCGTCGGTTACTATTTCAAAAGTAATCGGCAAGATTTTTATTTTTAGCATATTTGTCTGTTACTATTTTAGAAGTAATCGGCAAGACTTTATTTTCAGCACATTCGTCGGTTAGTATTTCAAAAGTAATCGGCAAGATTTTTATTTTCAGCATGTTCGTCGGTTACTATTTCAAAAGTAATCGGCAAGATTTTTATTTTCAGCACATTCGTCGGTTACTATTTCAAAGCTAATCGGCAAGATTTATTTTCAGCACATTCGTCGGTTACTATTTCAAAAGTAATCGGCAAGATTTTTATTTTTAGCATATTTGTCTGTTACTATTTTAAAAGTAATCGGCAAGACTTTATTTTCAGCACATTCGTCGGTTAGTATTTTAAAAGTAATCGGGAAGATTTTTATTTTCAGCATGTTCGTCGGTTACTATTTCAAAAGTAATCGGCAAGATTTTTATTTTCAGCATATTTGTCGGTTACTATTTTAAAAGTAATCGGCAAGACTTTATTTTCAGCACATTCGTCGGTTACTATTTCAAAAGTAATCGGCAAGATTTTTATTTTCAACATATTCGTCGGTTACTATTTCAAAAGTAATTGGCAAGACTTTATTTTCAGCACATTCATTGGTTACTTTTTTAAAAGTAATTGGTAAGATTTTTATTTCCAACATATTCATCGCTTACTATTTCAAAAGTAATCAGCATGATTTATTTTCAGCACATTCGTCGGTTACTATTTCAAAAGTAATCGGCAAGATTTTTATTTTCAGCATATTTGTCGGTTACTATTTTAAAAGTAATCGACATGATTTTTATTTTCAACATATTCGTCGGTTCCTATTTCAAAAGTAATCGGCAAGATTTTTATTTTTAGCATATTTGTCGGTTACTATTTTAAAAGTAATCGACAAGATTTTTATTTTCACCACATTTGTCGGTTACTATTTCAATAGTAATCGGCATGATTTATTTTCAGCACATTTGTTGGTTACTATTTCAAAAGTAATCGGCATGATTCATTTTCAACACATTCGTCGGTTACTATTTCAAAAGTAATCGGCATGATCTATTTTCTGCACATTCGTCGGTTACTATTTCAAAAGTAATCGGCAAGATTTTTATTTTCAGCATGTTCGTCGGTTACTATTTCAAAAGTAATCGGCAAGATTTTTATTTTCAGCATATTCGTCAATGACTATTTCAAAAGTAATCGGCATGATTTATTTTCAGCATATTCGTCGGTTACTATTTCAAAGGTAATCGACATGATTTATTTTCAACACATTCGTTGGTTACTATTTCAAAAGTAATCGGCATGATCTATTTTCTGCACATTCGTCGGTTACTATTTCAAAAGTAAACGGCAAGATTTTTATTTTCAGCATGTTCGTCGGTTACTATTTCAAAATTAATCGGCAAGATTTTTATTTTCAGCACATTCGTCGGTTACTATTTCAAAGCTAATCGGCAAGATTTATTTTCAGCACATTCGTCGGTTACTATTTCAAAAGTAATCGGCAAGATTTTTATTTTTAGCATATTTGTCTGTTACTATTTTAGAAGTAATCGGCAAGACTTTATTTTCAGCACATTCGTCGGTTAGTATTTCAAAAGTAATCGGCAAGATTTTTATTTTCAGCATGTTCGTCGGTTACTATTTCAAAAGTAATCGGCAAGATTTTTATTTTCAGCACATTCGTCGGTTACTATTTCAAAACTAATCGGCAAGATTTATTTTCAGCACATTCGTCGGTTACTATTTCAAAAGTAATCAGCAAGATTTTTATTTTTAGCATATTTGTCTGTTACTATTTTAAAAGTAATCGGCAAGACTTTATTTTCAGCACATTCGTCGGTTAGTATTTTAAAAGTAATCGGGAAGATTTTTATTTTCAGCATGTTCGTCGGTTACTATTTCAAAAGTAATCGGCAAGATTTTTATTTTCAGCATATTTGTCGGTTACTATTTTAAAAGTAATCGGCAAGACTTTATTTTCAGCACATTCGTCGGTTACTATTTCAAAAGTAATCGGCAAGATTTTTATTTTCAACATATTCGTCGGTTACTATTTCAAAAGTAATTGGCAAGACTTTATTTTCAGCACATTCATTGGTTACTTTTTTAAAAGTAATTGGTAAGATTTTTATTTCCAACATATTCATCGCTTACTATTTCAAAAGTAATCAGCATGATTTATTTTCAGCACATTCGTCGGTTACTATTTCAAAAGTAATCGGCAAGATTTTTATTTTCAGCATATTTGTCGGTTACTATTTTAAAAGTAATCGACATGATTTTTATTTTCAACATATTCGTCGGTTCCTATTTCAAAAGTAATCGGCAAGATTTTTATTTTTAGCATATTTGTCGGTTACTATTTTAAAAGTAATCGACAAGATTTTTATTTTCACCACATTTGTCGGTTACTATTTCAATAGTAATCGGCATGATTTATTTTCAGCACATTTGTTGGTTACTATTTCAAAAGTAATCGGCATGATTCATTTTCAACACATTCGTCGGTTACTATTTCAAAAGTAATCGGCATGATCTATTTTCTGCACATTCGTCGGTTACTATTTCAAAAGTAATCGGCAAGATTTTTATTTTCAGCATGTTCGTCGGTTACTATTTCAAAAGTAATCGGCAAGATTTTTATTTTCAGCATATTCGTCAATGACTATTTCAAAAGTAATCGGCATGATTTATTTTCAGCATATTCGTCGGTTACTATTTCAAAGGTAATCGACATGATTTATTTTCAACACATTCGTTGGTTACTATTTCAAAAGTAATCGGCATGATCTATTTTCTGCACATTCGTCGGTTACTATTTCAAAAGTAAACGGCAAGATTTTTATTTTCAGCATGTTCGTCGGTTACTATTTCAAAATTAATCGGCAAGATTTTTATTTTCAGCACATTCGTCGGTTACTATTTCAAAGCTAATCGGCAAGATTTATTTTCAGCACATTCGTCGGTTACTATTTCAAAAGTAATCGGCAAGATTTTTATTTTTAGCATATTTGTCTGTTACTATTTTAGAAGTAATCGGCAAGACTTTATTTTCAGCACATTCGTCGGTTAGTATTTCAAAAGTAATCGGCAAGATTTTTATTTTCAGCATGTTCGTCGGTTACTATTTCAAAAGTAATCGGCAAGATTTTTATTTTCAGCACATTCGTCGGTTACTATTTCAAAACTAATCGGCAAGATTTATTTTCAGCACATTCGTCGGTTACTATTTCAAAAGTAATCAGCAAGATTTTTATTTTTAGCATATTTGTCTGTTACTATTTTAAAAGTAATCGGCAAGACTTTATTTTCAGCACATTCGTCGGTTAGTATTTTAAAAGTAATCGGGAAGATTTTTATTTTCAGCATGTTCGTCGGTTACTATTTCAAAAGTAATCGGCAAGATTTTTATTTTCAGCATATTTGTCGGTTACTATTTTAAAAGTAATCGGCAAGACTTTATTTTCAGCACATTCGTCGGTTACTATTTCAAAAGTAATCGGCAAGATTTTTATTTTCAACATATTCGTCGGTTACTATTTCAAAAGTAATTGGCAAGACTTTATTTTCAGCACATTCATTGGTTACTTTTTTAAAAGTAATTGGTAAGATTTTTATTTCCAACATATTCATCGCTTACTATTTCAAAAGTAATCAGCATGATTTATTTTCAGCACATTCGTCGGTTACTATTTCAAAAGTAATCGGCAAGATTTTTATTTTCAGCATATTTGTCGGTTACTATTTTAAAAGTAATCGACATGATTTTTATTTTCAACATATTCGTCGGTTCCTATTTCAAAAGTAATCGGCAAGATTTTTATTTTTAGCATATTTGTCGGTTACTATTTTAAAAGTAATCGACAAGATTTTTATTTTCACCACATTTGTCGGTTACTATTTCAATAGTAATCGGCATGATTTATTTTCAGCACATTTGTTGGTTACTATTTCAAAAGTAATCGGCATGATTCATTTTCAACACATTCGTCGGTTACTATTTCAAAAGTAATCGGCATGATCTATTTTCTGCACATTCGTCGGTTACTATTTCAAAAGTAATCGGCAAGATTTTTATTTTCAGCATGTTCGTCGGTTACTATTTCAAAAGTAATCGGCAAGATTTTTATTTTCAGCATATTCGTCAATGACTATTTCAAAAGTAATCGGCATGATTTATTTTCAGCATATTCGTCGGTTACTATTTCAAAGGTAATCGACATGATTTATTTTCAACACATTCGTTGGTTACTATTTCAAAAGTAATCGGCATGATCTATTTTCTGCACATTCGTCGGTTACTATTTCAAAAGTAAACGGCAAGATTTTTATTTTCAGCATGTTCGTCGGTTACTATTTCAAAATTAATCGGCAAGATTTTTATTTTCAGCACATTCGTCGGTTACTATTTCAAAGCTAATCGGCAAGATTTATTTTCAGCACATTCGTCGGTTACTATTTCAAAAGTAATCGGCAAGATTTTTATTTTTAGCATATTTGTCTGTTACTATTTTAGAAGTAATCGGCAAGACTTTATTTTCAGCACATTCGTCGGTTAGTATTTCAAAAGTAATCGGCAAGATTTTTATTTTCAGCATGTTCGTCGGTTACTATTTCAAAAGTAATCGGCAAGATTTTTATTTTCAGCACATTTGTCGGTTACTATTTCAAAGCTAATCGGCAAGATTTATTTTCAGCACATTCGTCGGTTACTATTTCAAAAGTAATCGGCAAGATTTTTATTTTTAGCATATTTGTCTGTTACTATTTTAAAAGTAATCGGCAAGACTTTATTTTCAGCACATTCGTCGGTTAGTATTTTAAAAGTAATCGGGAAGATTTTTATTTTCAGCATGTTCGTCGGTTACTATTTCAAAAGTAATCGGCAAGATTTTTATTTTCAGCATATTTGTCGGTTACTATTTTAAAAGTAATCGGCAAGACTTTATTTTCAGCACATTAGTCGGTTACTATTTCAAAAGTAATCGGCAAGATTTTTATTTTCAACATATTCGTCGGTTACTATTTCAAAAGTAATTGGCAAGACTTTATTTTCAGCACATTCATTGGTTACTTTTTTAAAAGTAATTGGTAAGATTTTTATTTCCAACATATTCATCGCTTACTATTTCAAAAGTAATCAGCATGATTTATTTTCAGCACATTCGTCGGTTACTATTTCAAAAGTAATCGGCAAGATTTTTATTTTCAGCATATTTGTCGGTTACTATTTTAAAAGTAATCGACATGATTTTTATTTTCAACATATTCGTCGGTTCCTATTTCAAAAGTAATCGGCAAGATTTTTATTTTTAGCATATTTGTCGGTTACTATTTTAAAAGTAATCGACAAGATTTTTATTTTCACCACATTTGTCGGTTACTATTTCAATAGTAATCGGCATGATTTATTTTCAGCACATTTGTTGGTTACTATTTCAAAAGTAATCGGCATGATTCATTTTCAACACATTCGTCGGTTACTATTTCAAAAGTAATCGGCATGATCTATTTTCTGCACATTCGTCGGTTACTATTTCAAAAGTAATCGGCAAGATTTTTATTTTCAGCATGTTCGTCGGTTACTATTTCAAAAGTAATCGGCAAGATTTTTATTTTCAGCATATTTGTCAATGACTATTTCAAAAGTAATCGGCATGACTTATTTTCAGCATATTCGTCGGTTACTATTTCAAAGGTAATCGACATGATTTATTTTCAACACATTCGTCGGTTACTATTTCAAAAGTAATCGGCATGATCTATTTTCTGCACATTCGTCGGTTACTATTTCAAAAGTAAACGGCAAGATTTTTATTTTCAGCATGTTCGTCGGTTACTATTTCAAAATTAATCGGCAAGATTTTTATTTTCAGCACATTCGTCGGTTACTATTTCAAAGCTAATCGGCAAGATTTATTTTCAGCACATTCGTCGGTTACTATTTAAAAAGTAATCGGCAAGATTTTTATTTTTAGCATATTTGTCTGTTACTATTTTAGAAGTAATCGGCAAGACTTTATTTTCAGCACATTCGTCGGTTAGTATTTCAAAAGTAATCGGCAAGATTTTTATTTTCAGCATGTTCGTCGGTTACTATTTCAAAAGTAATCGGCAAGATTTTTATTTTCAGCACATTTGTCGGTTACTATTTCAAAGCTAATCGGCAAGATTTATTTTCAGCACATTCGTCGGTTACTATTTCAAAAGTAATCGGCAAGATTTTTATTTTTAGCATATTTGTCTGTTACTATTTTAAAAGTAATCGGCAAGACTTTATTTTCAGCACATTCGTCGGTTAGTATTTTAAAAGTAATCGGGAAGATTTTTATTTTCAGCATGTTCGTCGGTTACTATTTCAAAAGTAATCGGCAAGATTTTTATTTTCAGCATATTTGTCGGTTACTATTTTAAAAGTAATCGGCAAGACTTTATTTTCAGCACATTCGTCGGTTACTATTTCAAAAGTAATCGGCAAGATTTTTATTTTCAACATATTCGTCGGTTACTATTTCAAAAGTAATTGGCAAGACTTTATTTTCAGCACATTCATTGGTTACTTTTTTAAAAGTAATTGGTAAGATTTTTATTTCCAACATATTCATCGCTTACTATTTCAAAAGAAATCAGCATGATTTATTTTCAGCACATTTGTCGGTTACTATTTCAAAAGTAAACGGCAAGATTTTTATTTTCAGCATGTTCGTCGGTTACTATTTCAAAATTAATCGGCAAGATTTTTATTTTCAGCACATTCGTCGGTTACTATTTCAAAGCTAATCGGCAAGATTTATTTTCAGCACATTCGTCGGTTACTATTTCAAAAGTAATCGGCATGATCTATTTTCTGCACATTCGTCGGTTACTATTTCAAAAGTAAACGGCAAGATTTTTATTTTCAGCATGTTCGTCGGTTACTATTTCAAAATTAATCGGCAAGATTTTTATTTTCAGCACATTCGTCGGTTACTATTTCAAAGCTAATCGGCAAGATTTATTTTCAGCACATTCGTCGGTTACTATTTAAAAAGTAATCGGCAAGATTTTTATTTTTAGCATATTTGTCTGTTACTATTTTAGAAGTAATCGGCAAGACTTTATTTTCAGCACATTCGTCGGTTAGTATTTCAAAAGTAATCGGCAAGATTTTTATTTTCAGCATGTTCGTCGGTTACTATTTCAAAAGTAATCGGCAAGATTTTTATTTTCAGCACATTTGTCGGTTACTATTTCAAAGCTAATCGGCAAGATTTATTTTCAGCACATTCGTCGGTTACTATTTCAAAAGTAATCGGCAAGATTTTTATTTTTAGCATATTTGTCTGTTACTATTTTAAAAGTAATCGGCAAGACTTTATTTTCAGCACATTCGTCGATTAGTATTTTAAAAGTAATCGGGAAGATTTTTATTTTCAGCATGTTCGTCGGTTACTATTTCAAAAGTAATCGGCAAGATTTTTATTTTCAGCATATTTGTCGGTTACTATTTTAAAAGTAATCGGCAAGACTTTATTTTCAGCACATTCGTCGGTTACTATTTCAAAAGTAATCGGCAAGATTTTTATTTTCAACATATTCGTCGGTTACTATTTCAAAAGTAATTGGCAAGACTTTATTTTCAGCACATTCATTGGTTACTTTTTTAAAAGTAATTGGTAAGATTTTTATTTCCAACATATTCATCGCTTACTATTTCAAAAGAAATCAGCATGATTTATTTTCAGCACATTCGTCGGTTACTATTTCAAAAGTAATCGGCAAGATTTTTATTTTCAGCATATTTGTCGGTTACTATTTTAAAAGTAATCGACATGATTTTTATTTTCAACATATTCGTCGGTTCCTATTTCAAAAGTAATCGGCAAGATTTTTATTTTTAGCATATTTGTCGGTTACTATTTTAAAAGTAATCGACAAGATTTTTATTTTCACCACATTTGTCGGTTACTATTTCAATAGTAATCGGCATGATTTATTTTCAGCACATTTGTTGGTTACTATTTCAAAAGTAATCGGCATGATTCATTTTCAACACATTCGTCGGTTACTATTTCAAAAGTAATCGGCATGATCTATTTTCTGCACATTCGTCGGTTACTATTTCAAAAGTAATCGGCAAGATTTTTATTTTCAGCATGTTCGTCGGTTACTATTTCAAAAGTAATCGGCAAGATTTTTATTTTCAGCATATTCGTCAATGACTATTTCAAAAGTAATCGGCATGATTTATTTTCAGCATATTCGTCGGTTACTATTTCAAAGGTAATCGACATGATTTATTTTCAACACATTCGTCGGTTACTATTTCAAAAGTAATCGGCATGATCTATTTTCTGCACATTCGTCGGTTACTATTTCAAAAGTAAACGGCAAGATTTTTATTTTCAGCATGTTCGTCGGTTACTATTTCAAAATTAATCGGCAAGATTTTTATTTTCAGCACATTCGTCGGTTACTATTTCAAAGCTAATCGGCAAGATTTATTTTCAGCACATTCGTCGGTTACTATTTCAAAAGTAATCGGCAAGATTTTTATTTTTAGCATATTTGTCTGTTACTATTTTAGAAGTAATCGGCAAGACTTTATTTTCAGCACATTCGTCGGTTAGTATTTCAAAAGTAATCGGCAAGATTTTTATTTTCAGCATGTTCGTCGGTTACTATTTCAAAAGTAATCGGCAAGATTTTTATTTTCAGCACATTTGTCGGTTACTATTTCAAAGCTAATCGGCAAGATTTATTTTCAGCACATTCGTCGGTTACTATTTCAAAAGTAATCGGCAAGATTTTTATTTTTAGCATATTTGTCTGTTACTATTTTAAAAGTAATCGGCAAGACTTTATTTTCAGCACATTCGTCGGTTAGTATTTTAAAAGTAATCGGGAAGATTTTTATTTTCAGCATGTTCGTCGGTTACTATTTCAAAAGTAATCGGCAAGATTTTTATTTTCAGCATATTTGTCGGTTACTATTTTAAAAGTAATCGGCAAGACTTTATTTTCAGCACATTCGTCGGTTACTATTTCAAAAGTAATCGGCAAGATTTTTATTTTCAACATATTCGTCGGTTACTATTTCAAAAGTAATTGGCAAGACTTTATTTTCAGCACATTCATTGGTTACTTTTTTAAAAGTAATTGGTAAGATTTTTATTTCCAACATATTCATCGCTTACTATTTCAAAAGAAATCAGCATGATTTATTTTCAGCACATTTGTCGGTTACTATTTCAAAAGTAAACGGCAAGATTTTTATTTTCAGCATGTTCGTCGGTTACTATTTCAAAATTAATCGGCAAGATTTTTATTTTCAGCACATTCGTCGGTTACTATTTCAAAGCTAATCGGCAAGATTTATTTTCAGCACATTCGTCGGTTACTATTTCAAAAGTAATCGGCATGATCTATTTTCTGCACATTCGTCGGTTACTATTTCAAAAGTAAACGGCAAGATTTTTATTTTCAGCATGTTCGTCGGTTACTATTTCAAAATTAATCGGCAAGATTTTTATTTTCAGCACATTCGTCGGTTACTATTTCAAAGCTAATCGGCAAGATTTATTTTCAGCACATTCGTCGGTTACTATTTAAAAAGTAATCGGCAAGATTTTTATTTTTAGCATATTTGTCTGTTACTATTTTAGAAGTAATCGGCAAGACTTTATTTTCAGCACATTCGTCGGTTAGTATTTCAAAAGTAATCGGCAAGATTTTTATTTTCAGCATGTTCGTCGGTTACTATTTCAAAAGTAATCGGCAAGATTTTTATTTTCAGCACATTTGTCGGTTACTATTTCAAAGCTAATCGGCAAGATTTATTTTCAGCACATTCGTCGGTTACTATTTGAAAAGTAATCGGCAAGATTTTTATTTTTAGCATATTTGTCTGTTACTATTTTAAAAGTAATCGGCAAGACTTTATTTTCAGCACATTGGTCGATTAGTATTTTGAAAGTAATCGGGAAGATTTTTATTTTCAGCATGTTCGTCGGTTACTATTTCAAAAGTAATCGGCAAGATTTTTATTTTCAGCATATTTGTCGGTTACTATTTTAAAAGTAATCGGCAAGACTTTATTTTCAGCACATTCGTCGGTTACTATTTCAAAAGTAATCGGCAAGATTTTTATTTTCAACATATTCGTCGGTTACTATTTCAAAAGTAATTGGCAAGACTTTATTTTCAGCACATTCATTGGTTACTTTTTTAAAAGTAATTGGTAAGATTTTTATTTCCAACATATTCATCGCTTACTATTTCAAAAGAAATCAGCATGATTTATTTTCAGCACATTCGTGGGTTACTATTTCAAAAGTAATCGGCAAGATTTTTATTTTCAGCATATTTGTCGGTTACTATTTTAAAAGTAATCGACATGATTTTTATTTTCAACATATTCGTCGGTTCCTATTTCAAAAGTAATCGGCAAGATTTTTATTTTTAGCATATTTGTCGGTTACTATTTTAAAAGTAATCGACAAGATTTTTATTTTCACCACATTTGTCGGTTACTATTTCAATAGTAATCGGCATGATTTATTTTCAGCACATTTGTTGGTTACTATTTCAAAAGTAATCGGCATGATTCATTTTCAACACATTCGTCGGTTACTATTTCAAAAGTAATCGGCATGATCTATTTTCTGCACATTCGTCGGTTACTATTTCAAAAGTAATCGGCAAGATTTTTATTTTCAGCATGTTCGTCGGTTACTATTTCAAAAGTAATCGGCAAGATTTTTATTTTCAGCATATTCGTCAATGACTATTTCAAAAGTAATCGGCATGATTTATTTTCAGCATATTCGTCGGTTACTATTTCAAAGGTAATCGACATGATTTATTTTCAACACATTCGTCGGTTACTATTTCAAAAGTAATCGGCATGATCTATTTTCTGCACATTCGTCGGTTACTATTTCAAAAGTAAACGGCAAGATTTTTATTTTCAGCATGTTCGTCGGTTACTATTTCAAAATTAATCGGCAAGATTTTTATTTTCAGCACATTCGTCGGTTACTATTTCAAAGCTAATCGGCAAGATTTATTTTCAGCACATTCGTCGGTTACTATTTCAAAAGTAATCGGCAAGATTTTTATTTTTAGCATATTTGTCTGTTACTATTTTAGAAGTAATCGGCAAGACTTTATTTTCAGCACATTCGTCGGTTAGTATTTCAAAAGTAATCGGCAAGATTTTTATTTTCAGCATGTTCGTCGGTTACTATTTCAAAAGTAATCGGCAAGATTTTTATTTTCAGCACATTTGTCGGTTACTATTTCAAAGCTAATCGGCAAGATTTATTTTCAGCACATTCGTCGGTTACTATTTCAAAAGTAATCGGCAAGATTTTTATTTTTAGCATATTTGTCTGTTACTATTTTAAAAGTAATCGGCAAGACTTTATTTTCAGCACATTCGTCGGTTAGTATTTTAAAAGTAATCGGGAAGATTTTTATTTTCAGCATGTTCGTCGGTTACTATTTCAAAAGTAATCGGCAAGATTTTTATTTTCAGCATATTTGTCGGTTACTATTTTAAAAGTAATCGGCAAGACTTTATTTTCAGCACATTCGTCGGTTACTATTTCAAAAGTAATCGGCAAGATTTTTATTTTCAACATATTCGTCGGTTACTATTTCAAAAGTAATTGGCAAGACTTTATTTTCAGCACATTCATTGGTTACTTTTTTAAAAGTAATTGGTAAGATTTTTATTTCCAACATATTCATCGCTTACTATTTCAAAAGAAATCAGCATGATTTATTTTCAGCACATTCGTCGGTTACTATTTCAAAAGTAATCGGCAAGATTTTTATTTTCAGCATATTTGTCGGTTACTATTTTAAAAGTAATCGACATGATTTTTATTTTCAACATATTCGTCGGTTCCTATTTCAAAAGTAATCGGCAAGATTTTTATTTTTAGCATATTTGTCGGTTACTATTTTAAAGGTAATCGACAAGATTTTTATTTTCACCACATTTGTCGGTTACTATTTCAATAGTAATCGGCATGATTTATTTTCAGCACATTTGTTGGTTACTATTTCAAAAGTAATCGGCATGATTCATTTTCAACACATTCGTCGGTTACTATTTCAAAAGTAATCGGCATGATCTATTTTCTGCACATTCGTCGGTTACTATTTCAAAAGTAATCGGCAAGATTTTTATTTTCAGCATGTTCGTCGGTTACTATTTCAAAAGTAATCGGCAAGATTTTTATTTTCAGCATATTCGTCAATGACTATTTCAAAAGTAATCGGCATGATTTATTTTCAGCATATTCGTCGGTTACTATTTCAAAGGTAATCGACATGATTTATTTTCAACACATTCGTCGGTTACTATTTCAAAAGTAATCGGCATGATCTATTTTCTGCACATTCGTCGGTTACTATTTCAAAAGTAATCGGCAAGATTTTTATTTTCAGCATGTTCGTCGGTTACTATTTCAAAAGTAATCGGCAAGATTTTTATTTTCAGCACATTCGTCGGTTACTATTTCAAAGCTAATCGGCAAGATTTATTTTCAGCACATTCGTCGGTTACTATTTCAAAAGTAATCGGCAAGATTTTTATTTTTAGCATATTTGTCTGTTACTATTTTAAAAGTAATCGGCAAGACTTTATTTTCAGCACATTCGTCGGTTAGTATTTTAAAAGTAATCGGGAAGATTTTTATTTTCAGCATGTTCGTCGGTTACTATTTCAAAAGTAATCGGCAAGATTTTTATTTTCAGCATATTTGTCGGTTACTATTTTAAAAGTAATCGGCAAGACTTTATTTTCAGCACATTCGTCGGTTACTATTTCAAAAGTAATCGGCAAGATTTTTATTTTCAACATATTCGTCGGTTACTATTTCAAAAATAATTGGCAAGACTTTATTTTCAGCACATTCATTGGTTACTTTTTTAAAAGTAATTGGTAAGATTTTTATTTCCAACATATTCATCGCTTACTATTTCAAAAGAAATCAGCATGATTTATTTTCAGCACATTCGTCGGTTACTATTTCAAAAGTAATCGGCAAGATTTTTATTTTCAGCATATTTGTCGGTTACTATTTCAATAGTAATCGGCAAGATTTTTATTTTCAGCATGTACGTCGGTTACTATTTCAAAAGTAATCGGCAAGATTTTTATTTTCAACATATTCGTCGGTTACTATTTCAAAAGTAATTGGCAAGACTTTATTTTCAGCACATTCATTGGTTACTTTTTTAAAAGTAATTGGTAAGATTTTTATTTCCAACATATTCATCGCTTACTATTTCAAAAGAAATCAGCATGATTTATTTTCAGCACATTCGTCGGTTACTATTTCAAAAGTAATCGGCAAGATTTTTATTTTCAGCATATTTGTCGGTTACTATTTTAAAAGTAATCGACATGATTTTTATTTTCAACATATTCGTCGGTTCCTATTTCAAAAGTAATCGGCAAGATTTTTATTTTTAGCATATTTGTCGGTTACTATTTTAAAAGTAATCGACAAGATTTTTATTTTCACCACATTTGTCGGTTACTATTTCAATAGTAATCGGCATGATTTATTTTCAGCACATTTGTTGGTTACTATTTCAAAAGTAATCGGCATGATTCATTTTCAACACATTCGTCGGTTACTATTTCAAAAGTAATCGGCATGATCTATTTTCTGCACATTCGTCGGTTACTATTTCAAAAGTAATCGGCAAGATTTTTATTTTCAGCATGTTCGTCGGTTACTATTTCAAAAGTAATCGGCAAGATTTTTATTTTCAGCATATTCGTCAATGACTATTTCAAAAGTAATCGGCATGATTTATTTTCAGCATATTCGTCGGTTACTATTTCAAAGGTAATCGACATGATTTATTTTCAACACATTCGTCGGTTACTATTTCAAAAGTAATCGGCATGATCTATTTTCTGCACATTCGTCGGTTACTATTTCAAAAGTAAACGGCAAGATTTTTATTTTCAGCATGTTCGTCGGTTAC
This sequence comes from Medicago lupulina, assembly GCA_958299785.1. Taxonomy (NCBI): domain Eukaryota; kingdom Viridiplantae; phylum Streptophyta; class Magnoliopsida; order Fabales; family Fabaceae; genus Medicago; species Medicago lupulina. The sequence continues at coordinate 47,591,071 of OY283139.1, read as the reverse complement.
TATTTCAAAATTAATCGGCAAGATTTTTATTTTCAGCACATTCGTCGGTTACTATTTCAAAGCTAATCGGCAAGATTTATTTTCAGCACATTCGTCGGTTACTATTTCAAAAGTAATCGGCAAGATTTTTATTTTTAGCATATTTGTCTGTTACTATTTTAGAAGTAATCGGCAAGACTTTATTTTCAGCACATTCGTCGGTTAGTATTTCAAAAGTAATCGGCAAGATTTTTATTTTCAGCATGTTCGTCGGTTACTATTTCAAAAGTAATCGGCAAGATTTTTATTTTCAGCACATTTGTCGGTTACTATTTCAAAGCTAATCGGCAAGATTTATTTTCAGCACATTCGTCGGTTACTATTTCAAAAGTAATCGGCAAGATTTTTATTTTTAGCATATTTGTCTGTTACTATTTTAAAAGTAATCGGCAAGACTTTATTTTCAGCACATTCGTCGGTTAGTATTTTAAAAGTAATCGGGAAGATTTTTATTTTCAGCATGTTCGTCGGTTACTATTTCAAAAGTAATCGGCAAGATTTTTATTTTCAGCATATTTGTCGGTTACTATTTTAAAAGTAATCGGCAAGACTTTATTTTCAGCACATTCGTCGGTTACTATTTCAAAAGTAATCGGCAAGATTTTTATTTTCAACATATTCGTCGGTTACTATTTCAAAAGTAATTGGCAAGACTTTATTTTCAGCACATTCATTGGTTACTTTTTTAAAAGTAATTGGTAAGATTTTTATTTCCAACATATTCATCGCTTACTATTTCAAAAGAAATCAGCATGATTTATTTTCAGCACATTCGTCGGTTACTATTTCAAAAGTAATCGGCAAGATTTTTATTTTCAGCATATTTGTCGGTTACTATTTTAAAAGTAATCGACATGATTTTTATTTTCAACATATTCGTCGGTTCCTATTTCAAAAGTAATCGGCAAGATTTTTATTTTTAGCATATTTGTCGGTTACTATTTTAAAGGTAATCGACAAGATTTTTATTTTCACCACATTTGTCGGTTACTATTTCAATAGTAATCGGCATGATTTATTTTCAGCACATTTGTTGGTTACTATTTCAAAAGTAATCGGCATGATTCATTTTCAACACATTCGTCGGTTACTATTTCAAAAGTAATCGGCATGATCTATTTTCTGCACATTCGTCGGTTACTATTTCAAAAGTAATCGGCAAGATTTTTATTTTCAGCATGTTCGTCGGTTACTATTTCAAAAGTAATCGGCAAGATTTTTATTTTCAGCATATTCGTCAATGACTATTTCAAAAGTAATCGGCATGATTTATTTTCAGCATATTCGTCGGTTACTATTTCAAAGGTAATCGACATGATTTATTTTCAACACATTCGTCGGTTACTATTTCAAAAGTAATCGGCATGATCTATTTTCTGCACATTCGTCGGTTACTATTTCAAAAGTAATCGGCAAGATTTTTATTTTCAGCATGTTCGTCGGTTACTATTTCAAAAGTAATCGGCAAGATTTTTATTTTCAGCACATTCGTCGGTTATTATTTCAAAGCTAATCGGCAAGATTTATTTTCAGCACATTCGTCGGTTACTATTTCAAAAGTAATCGGCAAGATTTTTATTTTTAGCATATTTGTCTGTTACTATTTTAAAAGTAATCGGCAAGACTTTATTTTCAGCACATTCGTCGGTTAGTATTTTAAAAGTAATCGGGAAGATTTTTATTTTCAGCATGTTCGTCGGTTACTATTTCAAAAGTAATCGGCAAGATTTTTATTTTCAGCATATTTGTCGGTTACTATTTTAAAAGTAATCGGCAAGACTTTATTTTCAGCACATTCGTCGGTTACTATTTCAAAAGTAATCGGCAAGATTTTTATTTTCAACATATTCGTCGGTTACTATTTCAAAAGTAATTGGCAAGACTTTATTTTCAGCACATTCATTGGTTACTTTTTTAAAAGTAATTGGTAAGATTTTTATTTCCAACATATTCATCGCTTACTATTTCAAAAGTAATCAGCATGATTTATTTTCAGCACATTTGTCTGTTACTATTTTAAAAGTAATCGGCAAGATTTTTATTTTCAGCATATTTGTCGGTTACTATTTTAAAAGTAATCGGCAAGACTTTATTTTCAGCACATTCGTCGGTTACTATTTCAAAAGTAATCAGCAAGATTTTTATTTTCAACATATTCGTCGGTTACTATTTCAAAAGTAATCGGCAAGACTTTATTTTCAGCACATTCATTGGTTACTTTTTTAAAAGTAATTGGTAAGATTTTTATTTCCAACATAACCATCGATTACTATTTCAAAAGTAATCAGCATGATTTATTTTCAGCACATTCGTCGGTTACTATTTCAAAAGTAATCGGCAAGATTTTTATTTTCAGCATATTTGTCGGTTACTATTTTAAAAGTAATCGACATGATTTTTATTTTCAACATATTCGTCGGTTCCTATTGCTATTTTCACCACATTTGTCGGTTACTATTTCAATAGTAATCGGCATGATTTATTTTCAGCACATTTGTCGGTTACTATTTCAAAAGTAATCGGCATGATTCATTTTCAGCACATTCGTCGGTTACTTTTTCAAAAGTAATCGGCATGATCTATTTTCTGCACATTCGTCGGTTACTATTTCAAAAGTAATCGGCAAGATTTTTATTTTCAGCATGTTCGTCGGTTACTATTTCAAAAGTAATCGACAAGATTTTTATTTTCAGCATATTCGTCAATGACTATTTCAAAAGTAATCGGCATGATTTATTTTCAGCATATTCGTCGGTTACTATTTCAAAGGTAATCGACATGATTTATTTTCAACACATTCGTCGGTTACTATTTCAAAAGTAATCAGCATGATCTATTTTCTGCACATTCGTCGGTTACTATTTCAAAAGTAAACGGCAAGATTTTTATTTTCAGCACATTCGTCGGTTACTATTTCAAAGCTAATCGGCAAGATTTATTTTCAGCACATTCGTCGGTTACTATTTCAAAAGTAATCGGCAAGATTTTTATTTTTAGCATATTTGTCTGTTACTATTTTAAAAGTAATCGGCAAGACTTTATTTTCAGCACATTCGTCGGTTAGTATTTTAAAAGTAATCGGGAAGATTTTTATTTTCAGCATGTTCGTCGGTTACTATTTCAAAAGTAATCGGCAAGATTTTTATTTTCAGCATATTTGTCGGTTACTATTTTAAAAGTAATCGGCAAGACTTTATTTTCAGCACATTCGTCGGTTACTATTTCAAAAGTAATCGGCAAGATTTTTATTTTCAACATATTCGTCGGTTACTATTTCAAAAGTAATTGGCAAGACTTTATTTTCAGCACATTCATTGGTTACTTTTTTAAAAGTAATTGGTAAGATTTTTATTTCCAACATATTCATCGCTTACTATTTCAAAAGTAATCAGCATGATTTATTTTCAGCACATTCGTCGGTTACTATTTCAAAAGTAATCGGCAAGATTTTTATTTTCAGCATATTTGTCGGTTACTATTTTAAAAGTAATCGACATGATTTTTATTTTCAACATATTCGTCGGTTCCTATTTCAAAAGTAATCGGCAAGATTTTTATTTTTAGCATATTTGTCGGTTACTATTTTAAAAGTAATCGACAAGATTTTTATTTTCACCACATTTGTCGGTTACTATTTCAATAGTAATCGGCATGATTTATTTTCAGCACATTTGTTGGTTACTATTTCAAAAGTAATCGGCATGATTCATTTTCAACACATTCGTCGGTTACTATTTCAAAAGTAATCGGCATGATCTATTTTCTGCACATTCGTCGGTTACTATTTCAAAAGTAATCGGCAAGATTTTTATTTTCAGCATGTTCGTCGGTTACTATTTCAAAAGTAATCGGCAAGATTTTTATTTTCAGCATATTCGTCAATGACTATTTCAAAAGTAATCGGCATGATTTATTTTCAGCATATTCGTCGGTTACTATTTCAAAGGTAATCGACATGATTTATTTTCAACACATTCGTTGGTTACTATTTCAAAAGTAATCGGCATGATCTATTTTCTGCACATTCGTCGGTTACTATTTCAAAAGTAAACGGCAAGATTTTTATTTTCAGCATGTTCGTCGGTTACTATTTCAAAATTAATCGGCAAGATTTTTATTTTCAGCACATTCGTCGGTTACTATTTCAAAGCTAATCGGCAAGATTTATTTTCAGCACATTCGTCGGTTACTATTTCAAAAGTAATCGGCAAGATTTTTATTTTTAGCATATTTGTCTGTTACTATTTTAGAAGTAATCGGCAAGACTTTATTTTCAGCACATTCGTCGGTTAGTATTTCAAAAGTAATCGGCAAGATTTTTATTTTCAGCATGTTCGTCGGTTACTATTTCAAAAGTAATCGGCAAGATTTTTATTTTCAGCACATTCGTCGGTTACTATTTCAAAACTAATCGGCAAGATTTATTTTCAGCACATTCGTCGCTTACTATTTCAAAAGTAATCAGCAAGATTTTTATTTTTAGCATATTTGTCTGTTACTATTTTAAAAGTAATCGGCAAGACTTTATTTTCAGCACATTCGTCGGTTAGTATTTTAAAAGTAATCGGGAAGATTTTTATTTTCAGCATGTTCGTCGGTTACTATTTCAAAAGTAATCGGCAAGATTTTTATTTTCAGCATATTTGTCGGTTACTATTTTAAAAGTAATCGGCAAGACTTTATTTTCAGCACATTCGTCGGTTACTATTTCAAAAGTAATCGGCAAGATTTTTATTTTCAATGTAACACCCCGTTCCCGAAATAACGTAATAATACGAGTAATAATCACAATAATCAGAGTTATTCAAACAAAACAACGGAGTATTACACTACATTTCAAAATCATTTAAATAGAATATAAAAACTATTTAAAACCAACATACAATATCATCATATTAAAAATTATGCAGCGGAAAGTCTTTATATAAAACTCATAGTCAACAACTACATCAAAATCTTGGCACTAAAGGCCATCAATATATTAAAATTATTCAACAGTTTGATCCCAACAACAACGTCTTCAAATATCAGATACATAAAGGAATACAAGAAAGATAACGTTTCCCCCATCCCTACTATGTATCAGAGCCCTAGACGCAAGAGCCACATCTCTAATCTTCGCTACCTGCACTTGCCCACAAGGCGGCAATTCCAGCAGAAGGGGTGAGTTCACAAATCAAAGGTAACATATAGATATATGAATCATCAAAGTAAATTGAAAACAACAACAAAGATTACAACCAACAGCAACATTATCAACAAATCATCTCATCTTATAATTTAAATTCGTCTTGGGTTCATATCAACAACAACAACAACACTTGTGGCGACACCTCACCAACAACAATCCCAAAAGGACAACTCACTCCTACTACTAATGCAAGACTCCATCAACATCTAATGCATTATGCATGTGGTACCAACTACGCGCGTTGAATGCTAAGCATTCCAGGGCAATAAGCCCCCAACAATTTGGATGGTTAAAGCATCCCAGGGCAATGAGCCCCCAACAGGTGAACGATAAAGCGTTCCAGGGCAATAAGCCCCCAACAGTGAATGATAAACATTCCAGGGCAATAAGCCCCCAACAAATGCAAATGAGTATGAAATGACTCTATGGTGTATATCAGCATACAACCCAACATCTTAATGGAGCATATCAGCATGCAACCAACAACAACAACAACTTAGGATACCCTCCCCAACTGGACAATATCACTCGACAATCGACAAGGCAATTCAACTTAGCAAGCATAGATATTTGCACTTAAGCATACATAATTTCATCGTAATCATCTTCATAACATAGTTTTTATCATCCAAACAATTCTTAAAAATTATAATAAACATCTTAGAAAGGTTAGGTTTGGGTTTGGAACATCTTAGAAAAATCACGTTTTGGGTCGCACAGGACCCTGCTCGCTTAAGCGAGCAACATCTCGCTTGAGCGAGTCAAATGACGAAGGTTGGGTTTTTCCTCGCTTGAAGTTCGCTTCTGGTTCGCTTAAGCGAACAGGCTAAATACACTATCCTGGGCGTCTCTCGCTTAAGCGACGGGAATCTCGCTTAAGCGACGCAAATGACGAAAGTTAGCATTTTGCTCGCTTAGGGTTCGCTCGTGGCTCGCTTAAGCGAGCGACTAAAAACTCAGACTGGGCGTAGCAAAGTGTTGCTCGCTTGAGCGAAGGGCATCTCGCTTAAGCGAGTGTTCGTCTGGGCAGAATTCTAACCTACGATTCCAATTCCATTTTCATCCAAAAATCCCATTTTTAATCCCCCAATCTCCCAGAATGGTTTAGAAACAATGTTTATGGGTATAAGGCACAACAAAACATCAGAACATACCATAACAACAACATTGCAACACGATTCATCAAGAAAATGAGCATTTAACATATTCTTAAACCTAGTTCCAAAACCTACCAATTTTCAATTCAAATTCATGAAATCATATACATATATATTGACAATTGAAGAGTAAACCCACCCTTACCTTAATTTAGCAAAATCTACAGCAAATGGATGAATTTCCCTCTTCCTAATTCTCCCCTTGTTCTTGGCTCTTTTCTCCCAAAACTCTTGTCTGTTTCTATTGTACGTACCAAATGTTTCCTTTCCTTTACTGACTTTTCTCTATTTTCCTTTACAAGTGTAACTCCCTTTTCTATCTTAACTCCCCACTAATTTTCTATTAATTCCTCATTAACCCTCCTTAAATCTAATAATTCTAAATAACTATTATTTCTACTATTTCAAAAATAATAATATTTCTTCTACTCCACTTAAATAATAAAAACCCTAACTACTTTTTTATCATAAAATATATTAAAATAGTAAACACCAATAATTCACATAAATAATTATAAGGCATCTAAAACACACAAAAATCACTAAAATAAATAAATAACAACTTAGGGCGTTACAACTCTCCCCAACTTAGAGAATTTCGTCCTCGAAATATTACCTTAAGCAACAAACAACTCAGGATAGGACTCTTGCATCTTGCTCTCCAATTCCCAAGTCAAACTCTCACCGGTTACACCGCCCCAAACAACTCTAACCAGAGGTATTTCCTTGCCTCTCAACTGCTTCACCTTGCGATCATCAATCCTCAACGGCAAAGTCTCAACAGTGAGGTTATCCCTAACTTGTACATCATCTCTAGGAATAACATGCGAAGGATCAGCTACATACTTCCTCAACTGCGACACATGAAACACATCATGCAAGTTCGATAGATGTGGTGGCAATCCAATCCGATACGCCACAGTTCCAACTCTCTCGGAAATCTGGTAAGGACCAATGAACTTTGGAGTCAACTTCTTCGACTTCAATGCACGTCCTACACCCGTCATCGGAGTAACCCTCAAAAACACATGCTCACCCTCATGAAACTCAAGGGCTTTTCTCCTCTTGTCATGATAACTCTTCTGACGATCTTGAGATGCCTTCATCTTTTCTCTTATCATCTTGACCTTTTCTGTAGTCTGCTGCACTAACTCAGGTCCTAACACAAAACTTTCACCCGACTCAAACCAACATAGAGGAGTTCTACACCTCCGACCATACAAAGCTTCGAACGGTGCCATACCAATACTCGAATGGTAACTATTATTATAGGTAAACTCTATCAAAGACAAGTGGCTGTCCCAAGCTCCACCTTGCTCAAGTACACACACTCTCAACAAATCCTCCAAGGATTGGATAGTCCTCTCCGACTGACCATCTGTCTGCGGATGATAAGCCGAACTCAATCTTAACTTCGAACCCAAGGCATCTTGCAAACTCTTCCAAAATCTCGAAGTAAACCTCGGATCTCTATCCGACACAATACTAGATGGAACACCATGCAACTTCACAATGTCACGGATATAAATCTCCGCCAACTGAGCTACCGGATAAGTAATATTGATCGGAATAAAGTGCGCCGACTTAGTCAACCTGTCGACCACGACCCAAATGGCATCATGCCCTCTTGGAGTATTCGGCAAACTCGTCACAAAATCCATAGAAATGCTATCCCATTTCCACTCAGGTACATCTAACGGAGCTAACAGCCCTGCAGGCTTCTGATGCTCAACCTTAGACTTCTGGCAAATTAAACATGCATACACAAACTGAGCAACATCCCTTTTCAAACCGGACCACCAAAACAATTTCTTCAGGTCATGATACATTTTAGTAGCTCCAGGATGAATACTCAAACTACTCTTATGACTTTCTTCTAAAATCAACTTCTTCAAATCCTCATCATCCGGAATACAAATCCTTCCTCTAAACCTCAACACACCTTGGTCATCAACCTTGAAATCACTATCCACATTCGGATCACTAGCAGCCATCAAATCCACAAACTTAACATCAAGCTTCTGAGCCTCTTTGATACTATTCAAGAAATCACTATTTATCTTCAACATGCCGAACCGCACACTCTGAGGCGATCTTTCACAAACAAGACTCAAGTCCCTAAATTGTTCAAGTAACTCGAATTCTTTCACCATCATAGCAGACATATGCAATGTCTTTCTACTCAACGCATCAGCCACAACATTAGCTTTACCAGGATGGTAATTCAAGCCAAAATCGTAATCCTTAAGTAACTCAAGCCACCTCCTCTGCCTCATGTTCAACTCCTTCTGATCAAACAAATACTTTAAACTCTTATGGTCACTAAACACTTCAAATCTGGAACCATACAAATAATGCCTCCAAATTTTTAACACAAACACCACGGCTGCCAACTCTAGATCGTGCGTAGGATAATTCTTCTCATGCACTCTCAGCTGTCTAGAAGCATACGCTACCACCTTGCCATCTTGCATCAAAACTCCACCTAATCCCAGCTTAGATGCATCACAATAAACGACAAAAGGCTCTTCTGGCTTTGGCAAAATTAAAATAGGAGCAGTCGTCAATCTTTGCTTCAACTCATTGAAACTACTCTCACATTGAGCATCCCACACAAATATTTTTCCCTTACAAGTCAACTGCGTCAAAGGAAGTGCCAACTTCGAAAATCCTTCAATAAATCTGCGGTAATAACCAGCCAACCCAAGAAAACTTCTTACCTCAGTAACTGACTTTGGTGCCTCCCACTGCGACACAGCATCTACCTTCGAAGGATCTACAGCAATACCATTACCAGAAATAATGTGGCCAAGAAAACTTACTTCATTCAGCCAGAACTCGCACTTGGATAACTTGGCATACAATTTCTTTTCCTTCAGCACCTGCAAAACAATCTTCAAATGCTCTGCATGCTCAGCTTCAGTCTTAGAATAAATCAAGATGTCATCAATAAAGACTACTACAAATTGATCCAAATACTCATGAAAAATTCTGTTCATGTACTCCATAAACACACCAGGTGCATTCGTCACACCGAAAGGCATCACTTTATACTCATAATGACCATAACGCGTCCGAAACGCTGTCTTTTGCATATCCTCATCCTTCACCTTTATCTGATGGTAACCTGACCTCAAGTCAATTTTGCTAAACACACGGGCACCCACTAGTTGATCCATCAAATCATCAATCCTCGGTAGTGGATACCTATTCTTAATCGTCACCTTATTCAGCTGTCGGTAATCAATACACAACCGCATGCTACCATCCTTCTTCTTTACCAACAACACCGGCGCTCCCCACGGTGAAACACTCGGTCTCACAAACTTCTTGTCAAGCAAGTCTTCTAACTGCTTCTTCAGCTCAGCTAACTCAGAAGCTGACATACGGTAAGGAGCCATCGACACAGGCTTCGTGCCCGGCACAAGGTCTATCGAAAATTCCACTTCTCTCTCCGGTGGCACATCTGGAATCTCATCAGGGAAAACTTCAGGGAATTCCTTCACAACAGGCAGCCCATCAATCACAGCTTGGTTCTCCACCGACAAGAATGCCAACAAAGAAAACATCAACACGCCATCTTGTTCTAACCGCTTCATCTCTTTAGTGGATATGAATTCTGCTCCACTCTCTTCTTCAGCAGAAGAAAACCGCACCGTCTTCGTAAAACAATTGATCAGGACATGATTGTATTCTAACCAATTCATCCCCAATATTACATCCATTCCCACTAACGGCAAACAAACAAGATCCACCTCAAAATCTCTACCAAAAACAGACAACGGACAACTTAAACAAACAAGGGAAGTAGTCACTGAACCCTTAGCTGGAGTTTCAACAACCATCTCCCCATTCATATCAGACATAATCAAACCCAATCTTTGTGCACAGTCAATAGCAATGAAGTAATGCGTTGCACCAGTATCTATTATAGCAATTAAAGGAGTACCACTAAAGAAACAAGTACCTCTGATAAGTCGATCCTCCTGATCAGTCTGAGTACCGGTCAAGGCAAAAACTCTACCACTGGTCTGCGCCTTCTTAGGCTTAGTGCACTGAGAACCAATGTGACCTTCTTCATTACAGTTGAAACAAACAATGTCCCCACGCTTGCATTCGGTGACAGTGTGGCCCTTCTTACCACAACGGAAACATTTCTTCTCATCACGGGTGCAAGCATTACTCTTGTGGCCTTTGACACCACACTTATAGCAAACCACTTCAGCAGGAGCATCTCTACGTGCAGGCCTCCTCTCATCATGCATCCTTTGCTTACCTTTATCAGCTGGGGCACTATAAGGCTTTGGGCGACTCTGCTGCCCCTTTCCTCTACGGTCGTTCATTATCTTATAGTGAGCTTTGGTGTCCTCTTCATAAATACGGCAACTGCTCACCAACTCAGAGAAGTCTCTGATCTTCTGATAGCCAATGGCCCGCTTGATATCAGCTCGCAGACCATTCTCAAATTTGATACACTTGGAGAACTCAGCAGTCTCCGCAGCATAGTGTGGATAGAACTTGGCAAGCTCCACGAACTTGGCAGCATATTCCGTAATGGACATGTCTCCTTGCTTCAGCTCAAGGAATTCTATCTCCTTCTTACCTCGGACATCCTCCGGAAAATACCTCCTCAAGAACTCTCTTCTAAAAACAGCCCATGTAATCACAGCACCTTCATTCTCTAACACCGGCTGCACACTCACCCACCAGTCATCAGCCTCTTCCGCTAACATGTGCGTGCCAAACCGCACCATCTGAACGTCCGTACACTGCATCACCCGGAAGATCCTCTCGACCTCCTTCAGCCAGGTCTGTGCTCCATCGGGGTCGTACCTTCCCTTAAAGGTTGGTGGATGATTCCTCAAGAAAGTCTCAAGCATCCTTACACCTTCACCAGCACCACCAGCACCTTGCTGTTGTCCAACAACCTGAGCCATTGCTTGCAAAGCAGCAGCAAGAGCAGCATCATTCCTTCCGGCCATCTCGATAGTTCTACATAACAACAAGAATTAGAACAACAAAGACAGCATCATTCCTTCCTTACTATTTCAAAACTAATCGGCAAGATTTATTTTCAGCACATTCGTCGCTTACTATTTCAAAAGTAATCAGCAAGATTTTTATTTTTAGCATATTTGTCTGTTACTATTTTAAAAGTAATCGGCAAGACTTTATTTTCAGCACATTCGTCGGTTAGTATTTTAAAAGTAATCGGGAAGATTTTTATTTTCAGCATGTTCGTCGGTTACTATTTCAAAAGTAATCGGCAAGATTTTTATTTTCAGCATATTTGTCGGTTACTATTTTAAAAGTAATCGGCAAGACTTTATTTTCAGCACATTCGTCGGTTACTATTTCAAAAGTAATCGGCAAGATTTTTATTTTCAATGTAACACCCCGTTCCCGAAATAACGTAATAATACGAGTAATAATCACAATAATCAGAGTTATTCAAACAAAACAACGGAGTATTACACTACATTTCAAAATCATTTAAATAGAATATAAAAACTATTTAAAACCAACATACAATATCATCATATTAAAAATTATGCAGCGGAAAGTCTTTATATAAAACTCATAGTCAACAACTACATCAAAATCTTGGCACTAAAGGCCATCAATATATTAAAATTATTCAACAGTTTGATCCCAACAACAACGTCTTCAAATATCAGATACATAAAGGAATACAAGAAAGATAACGTTTCCCCCATCCCTACTATGTATCAGAGCCCTAGACGCAAGAGCCACATCTCTAATCTTCGCTACCTGCACTTGCCCACAAGGCGGCAATTCCAGCAGAAGGGGTGAGTTCACAAATCAAAGGTAACATATAGATATATGAATCATCAAAGTAAATTGAAAACAACAACAAAGATTACAACCAACAGCAACATTATCAACAAATCATCTCATCTTATAATTTAAATTCGTCTTGGGTTCATATCAACAACAACAACAACACTTGTGGCGACACCTCACCAACAACAATCCCAAAAGGACGACTCACTCCTACTACTAATGCAAGACTCCATCAACATCTAATGCATTATGCATGTGGTACCAACTACGCGCGTTGAATGCTAAGCATTCCAGGGCAATAAGCCCCCAACAATTTGGATGGTTAAAGCATCCCAGGGCAATGAGCCCCCAACAGGTGAACGATAAAGCGTTCCAGGGCAATAAGCCCCCAACAGTGAATGATAAACATTCCAGGGCAATAAGCCCCCAACAAATGCAAATGAGTATGAAATGACTCTATGGTGTATATCAGCATACAACCCAACATCTTAATGGAGCATATCAGCATGCAACCAACAACAACAACAACTTAGGATACCCTCCCCAACTGGACAATATCACTCGACAATCGACAAGGCAATTCAACTTAGCAAGCATAGATATTTGCACTTAAGCATACATAATTTCATCGTAATCATCTTCATAACATAGTTTTTATCATCCAAACAATTCTTAAAAATTATAATAAACATCTTAAAAAGGTTAGGTTTGGGTTTGGAACATCTTAGAAAAATCACGTTTTGGGTCGCACAGGACCCTGCTCGCTTAAGCGAGCAACATCTCGCTTGAGCGAGTCAAATGACGAAGGTTGGGTTTTTCCTCGCTTGAAGTTCGCTTCTGGTTCGCTTAAGCGAACAGGCTAAATACACTATCCTGGGCGTCTCTCGCTTAAGCGACGGGAATCTCGCTTAAGCGACGCAAATGACGAAAGTTAGCATTTTGCTCGCTTAGGGTTCGCTCGTGGCTCGCTTAAGCGAGCGACTAAAAACTCAGACTGGGCGTAGCAAAGTGTTGCTCGCTTGAGCGAAGGGCATCTCGCTTAAGCGAGTGTTCGTCTGGGCAGAATTCTAACCTACGATTCCAATTCCATTTTCATCCAAAAATCCCATTTTTAATCCCCCAATCTCCCAGAATGGTTTAGAAACAATGTTTATGGGTATAAGGCACAACAAAACATCAGAACATACCATAACAACAACATTGCAACACGATTCATCAAGAAAATGAGCATTTAACATATTCTTAAACCTAGTTCCAAAACCTACCAATTTTCAATTCAAATTCATGAAATCATATACATATATATTGACAATTGAAGAGTAAACCCACCCTTACCTTAATTTAGCAAAATCTACAGCAAATGGATGAATTTCCCTCTTCCTAATTCTCCCCTTGTTCTTGGCTCTTTTCTCCCAAAACTCTTGTCTGTTTCTATTGTACGTACCAAATGTTTCCTTTCCTTTACTGACTTTTCTCTATTTTCCTTTACAAGTGTAACTCCCTTTTCTATCTTAACTCCCCACTAATTTTCTATTAATTCCTCATTAACCCTCCTTAAATCTAATAATTCTAAATAACTATTATTTCTACTATTTCAAAAATAATAATATTTCTTCTACTCCACTTAAATAATAAAAACCCTAACTACTTTTTTATCATAAAATATATTAAAATAGTAAACACCAATAATTCACATAAATAATTATAAGGCATCTAAAACACACAAAAATCACTAAAATAAATAAATAACAACTTAGGGCGTTACATTCAACATATTCGTCGGTTACTATTTCAAAAGTAATTGGCAAGACTTTATTTTCAGCACATTCATTGGTTACTTTTTTAAAAGTAATTGGTAAGATTTTTATTTCCAACATATTCATCGCTTACTATTTCAAAAGTAATCAGCATGATTTATTTTCAGCACATTCGTCGGTTACTATTTCAAAAGTAATCGGCAAGATTTTTATTTTCAGCATATTTGTCGGTTACTATTTTAAAAGTAATCGACATGATTTTTATTTTCAACATATTCGTCGGTTCCTATTTCAAAAGTAATCGGCAAGATTTTTATTTTTAGCATATTTGTCGGTTACTATTTTAAAAGTAATCGACAAGATTTTTATTTTCACCACATTTGTCGGTTACTATTTCAATAGTAATCGGCATGATTTATTTTCAGCACATTTGTTGGTTACTATTTCAAAAGTAATCGGCATGATTCATTTTCAACACATTCGTCGGTTACTATTTCAAAAGTAATCGGCATGATCTATTTTCTGCACATTCGTCGGTTACTATTTCAAAAGTAATCGGCAAGATTTTTATTTTCAGCATGTTCGTCGGTTACTATTTCAAAAGTAATCGGCAAGATTTTTATTTTCAGCATATTCGTCAATGACTATTTCAAAAGTAATCGGCATGATTTATATTCAGCATATTCGTCGGTTACTATTTCAAAGGTAATCGACATGATTTATTTTCAACACATTCGTCGGTTACTATTTCAAAAGTAATCGGCATGATCTATTTTCTGCACATTCGTCGGTTACTATTTCAAAAGTAAACGGCAAGATTTTTATTTTCAGCATGTTCGTCGGTTACTATTTCAAAATTAATCGGCAAGATTTTTATTTTCAGCACATTCGTCGGTTACTATTTCAAAGCTAATCGGCAAGATTTATTTTCAGCACATTCGTCGGTTACTATTTAAAAAGTAATCAGCAAGATTTTTATTTTTAGCATATTTGTCTGTTACTATTTTAGAAGTAATCGGCAAGACTTTATTTTCAGCACATTCGTCGGTTAGTATTTCAAAAGTAATCGGCAAGATTTTTATTTTCAGCATGTTCGTCGGTTACTATTTCAAAAGTAATCGGCAAGATTTTTATTTTCAGCACATTTGTCGGTTACTATTTCAAAGCTAATCGGCAAGATTTATTTTCAGCACATTCGTCGGTTACTATTTCAAAAGTAATCGGCAAGATTTTTATTTTTAGCATATTTGTCTGTTACTATTTTAAAAGTAATCGGCAAGACTTTATTTTCAGCACATTCGTCGGTTAGTATTTTAAAAGTAATCGGGAAGATTTTTATTTTCAGCATGTTCGTCGGTTACTATTTCAAAAGTAATCGGCAAGATTTTTATTTTCAGCATATTTGTCGGTTACTATTTTAAAAGTAATCGGCAAGACTTTATTTTCAGCACATTCGTCGGTTACTATTTCAAAAGTAATCGGCAAGATTTTTATTTTCAACATATTCGTCGGTTACTATTTCAAAAGTAATTGGCAAGACTTTATTTTCAGCACATTCATTGGTTACTTTTTTAAAAGTAATTGGTAAGATTTTTATTTCCAACATATTCATCGCTTACTATTTCAAAAGAAATCAGCATGATTTATTTTCAGCACATTCGTCGGTTACTATTTCAAAAGTAATCGGCAAGATTTTTATTTTCCGCATATTTGTCGGTTACTATTTTAAAAGTAATCGACATGATTTTTATTTTCAACATATTCGTCGGTTCCTATTTCAAAAGTAATCGGCAAGATTTTTATTTTTAGCATATTTGTCGGTTACTATTTTAAAAGTAATCGACAAGATTTTTATTTTCACCACATTTGTCGGTTACTATTTCAATAGTAATCGGCATGATTTATTTTCAGCACATTTGTTGGTTACTATTTCAAAAGTAATCGGCATGATTCATTTTCAACACATTCGTCGGTTACTATTTCAAAAGTAATCGGCATGATCTATTTTCTGCACATTCGTCGGTTACTATTTCAAAAGTAATCGGCAAGATTTTTATTTTCAGCATGTTCGTCGGTTACTATTTCAAAAGTAATCGGCAAGATTTTTATTTTCAGCATATTCGTCAATGACTATTTCAAAAGTAATCGGCATGATTTATATTCAGCATATTCGTCGGTTACTATTTCAAAGGTAATCGACATGATTTATTTTCAACACATTCGTCGGTTACTATTTCAAAAGTAATCGGCATGATCTATTTTCTGCACATTCGTCGGTTACTATTTCAAAAGTAAACGGCAAGATTTTTATTTTCAGCATGTTCGTCGGTTACTATTTCAAAATTAATCGGCAAGATTTTTATTTTCAGCACATTCGTCGGTTACTATTTCAAAGCTAATCGGCAAGATTTATTTTCAGCACATTCGTCGGTTACTATTTAAAAAGTAATCGGCAAGATTTTTATTTTTAGCATATTTGTCTGTTACTATTTTAGAAGTAATCGGCAAGACTTTATTTTCAGCACATCCGTCGGTTAGTATTTCAAAAGTAATCGGCAAGATTTTTATTTTCAGCATGTTCGTCGGTTACTATTTCAAAAGTAATCGGCAAGATTTTTATTTTCAGCACATTTGTCGGTTACTATTTCAAAGCTAATCGGCAAGATTTATTTTCAGCACATTCGTCAGTTACTATTTCAAAAGTAATCGGCAAGATTTTTATTTTTAGCATATTTGTCTGTTACTATTTTAAAAGTAATCGGCAAGACTTTATTTTCAGCACATTCGTCGGTTAGTATTTTAAAAGTAATCGGGAAGATTTTTATTTTCAGCATGTTCGTCGGTTACTATTTCAAAAGTAATCGGCAAGATTTTTATTTTTAGCATATTTGTCGGTTACTATTTTAAAAGTAATCGGCAAGACTTTATTTTCAGCACATTCGTCGGTTACTATTTCAAAAGTAATCGGCAAGATTTTTATTTTCAACATATTCGTCGGTTACTATTTCAAAAGTAATTGGCAAGACTTTATTTTCAGCACATTCATTGGTTACTTTTTTAAAAGTAATTGGTAAGATTTTAATTTCCAACATATTCATCGCTTACTATTTCAAAAGAAATCAGCATGATTTATTTTCAGCACATTCGTCGGTTACTATTTCAAAAGTAATCGGCAAGATTTTTATTTTCAGCATATTTGTCGGTTACTATTTTAAAAGTAATCGACATGATTTTTATTTTCAACATATTCGTCGGTTCCTATTTCAAAAGTAATCGGCAAGATTTTTATTTTTAGCATATTTGTCGGTTACTATTTTAAAAGTAATCGACAAGATTTTTATTTTCACCACATTTGTCGGTTACTATTTCAATAGTAATCGGCATGATTTATTTTCAGCACATTTGTTGGTTACTATTTCAAAAGTAATCGGCATGATTCATTTTCAACACATTCGTCGGTTACTATTTCAAAAGTAATCGGCATGATCTATTTTCTGCACATTCGTCGGTTACTATTTCAAAAGTAATCGGCAAGATTTTTATTTTCAGCATGTTCGTCGGTTACTATTTCAAAAGTAATCGGCAAGATTTTTATTTTCAGCATATTCGTCAATGACTATTTCAAAAGTAATCGGCATGATTTATTTTCAGCATATTCGTCGGTTACTATTTCAAAGGTAATCGACATGATTTATTTTCAACACATTCGTCGGTTACTATTTCAAAAGTAATCGGCATGATCTATTTTCTGCACATTCGTCGGTTACTATTTCAAAAGTAAACGGCAAGATTTTTATTTTCAGCATGTTCGTCGGTTACTATTTCAAAATTACTCGGCAAGATTTTTATTTTCAGCACATTCGTCGGTTACTATTTCAAAGCTAATCGGCAAGATTTATTTTCAGCACATTCGTCGGTTACTATTTAAAAAGTAATCGGCAAGATTTTTATTTTTAGCATATTTGTCTGTTACTATTTTAGAAGTAATCGGCAAGACTTTATTTTCAGCACATTCGTCGGTTAGTATTTCAAAAGTAATCGGCAAGATTTTTATTTTCAGCATGTTCGTCGGTTACTATTTCAAAAGTAATCGGCAAGATTTTTATTTTCAGCACATTTGTCGGTTACTATTTCAAAGCTAATCGGCAAGATTTATTTTCAGCACATTCGTCGGTTACTATTTCAAAAGTAATCGGCAAGATTTTTATTTTTAGCATATTTGTCTGTTACTATTTTAAAAGTAATCGGCAAGACTTTATTTTCAGCACATTCGTCGGTTAGTATTTTAAAAGTAATCGGGAAGATTTTTATTTTCAGCATGTTCGTCGGTTACTATTTCAAAAGTAATCGGCAAGATTTTTATTTTCAGCATATTTGTCGGTTACTATTTTAAAAGTAATCGGCAAGACTTTATTTTCAGCACATTCGTCGGTTACTATTTCAAAAGTAATCGGCAAGATTTTTATTTTCAACATATTCGTCGGTTACTATTTCAAAAGTAATTGGCAAGACTTTATTTTCAGCACATTCATTGGTTACTTTTTTAAAAGTAATTGGTAAGATTTTTATTTCCAACATATTCATCGCTTACTATTTCAAAAGAAATCAGCATGATTTATTTTCAGCACATTCGTCGGTTACTATTTCAAAAGTAATCGGCAAGATTTTTATTTTCAGCATATTTGTCGGTTACTATTTTAAAAGTAATCGACATGATTTTTATTTTCAACATATTCGTCGGTTCCTATTTCAAAAGTAATCGGCAAGATTTTTATTTTTAGCATATTTGTCGGTTACTATTTTAAAGGTAATCGACAAGATTTTTATTTTCACCACATTTGTCGGTTACTATTTCAATAGTAATCGACATGATTTATTTTCAGCACATTTGTTGGTTACTATTTCAAAAGTAATCGGCATGATTCATTTTCAATACATTCGTCGGTTACTATTTCAAAAGTAATCGGCATGATCTATTTTCTGCACATTCGTCGGTTACTATTTCAAAAGTAATCGGCAAGATTTTTATTTTCAGCATGTTCGTCGGTTACTATTTCAAAAGTAATCGGCAAGATTTTTATTTTCAGCATATTCGTCAATGACTATTTCAAAAGTAATCGGCATGATTTATTTTCAGCATATTCGTCGGTTACTATTTCAAAGGTAATCGACATGATTTATTTTCAACACATTCGTCGGTTACTATTTCAAAAGTAATCGGCATGATCTATTTTCTGCACATTCGTCGGTTACTATTTCAAAAGTAAACGGCAAGATTTTTATTTTCAGCATGTTCGTCGGTTACTATTTCAAAATTAATCGGCAAGATTTTTATTTTCAGCACATTCGTCGGTTACTATTTCAAAGCTAATCGGCAAGATTTATTTTCAGCACATTCGTCGGTTACTATTTCAAAAGTAATCGGCAAGATTTTTATTTTTAGCATATTTGTCTGTTACTATTTTAGAAGTAATCGGCAAGACTTTATTTTCAGCACATTCGTCGGTTAGTATTTCAAAAGTAATCGGCAAGATTTTTATTTTCAGCATGTTCGTCGGTTACTATTTCAAAAGTAATCGGCAAGATTTTTATTTTCAGCACATTCGTCGGTTACTATTTCAAAAGTAATCGGCAAGATTTTTATTTTCAGCATATTTGTCGGTTACTATTTCAAAAGTAATCGGCAAGATTTTTATTTTTAGCATATTTGTCTGTTACTATTTTAGAAGTAATCGGCAAGACTTTATTTTCAGCACATTCGCCGGTTACTATTTCAAAGCAAATCGGCAAGATTTATTTTCAGCACATTCGTCGGTTACTATTTCAAAAGTAATCGGCAAGATTTTTATTTTTAGCATATTTGTCTGTTACTATTTTAGAAGTAATCGGCAAGCCTTTATTTTCAGCACATTCGTCGGTTACTATTTCAAAGCAAATCGGCAAGATTTATTTTCAGCACATTCGTCGGTTACTATTTCAAAAGTAATCGGCAAGATTTTTATTTTTAGCATATTTGTCTGTTACTATTTTAAAAGTAATCGGCAAGACTTTATTTTCAGCACATTCGTCGGTTACTATTTCAAAAGTAATCGGCAAGACTTTATTTTCAGCACATTCGTCGGTTACTATTTCAAAAGTAATCGGGAAGATTTTTATTTTCAGCATGTTCGTCGGTTACTATTTCAAAAGTAATCGGCATGATTTTTATTTTCAGCAAATTTGTCGGTTACTATTTTAAAAGTAATCGGCAAGACTTTATTTTCAGCACATTCGTCGGTTACTATTTCAAAAGTAATCGGCAAGATTTTTATTTTCAACATATTCATCGGTTACTATTTCAAAAGTAATCGGCAAGACTTTATTTTCAGCACATTCAATGGTTACTTTTTTAAAAGTAATTGGTAAGATTTTTATTTCCAACATATTCATCGCTTACTATTTCAAAAGTAATCAGCATGATTTATTTTCAGCACATTCGTCGGTTACTATTTCAAAAGTAATCGGCAAGATTTTTATTTTCAGCATATTTGTCGGTTACTATTTTAAAAGTAATCGACAAGATTTTTATTTTCAACATATTTGTCGGTTCCTATTTCAAAAGTAATCGGCAAGATTTTTATTTTTAGCATATTTGTCGGTTACTATTTTAAAAGTAATCGACAAGATTTTTATTTTCAGCGCATTTGTCGGTTACTATTTCAATAGTAATCGGCATGATTTATTTTCAGCACGTTCGTCGGTTAGTATTTCAAAAGTAATCGGCAAGATTTTTATTTTCAGTATGTTCGTCGGTTACTATTTCAAAAGTAATCGGCAAGATTTTTTTTTTCAGCACATTCGTCGGTTACTATTTCAAAAGTAATCGGCAAGATTTTTATTTTCAGCATATTTGTCGGTTACTATTTCAAAAGTAATCGGCAAGATTTTTATTTTTAGCATATTTGTCTGTTACTATTTTAGAAGTAATCGGCAAGACTTTATTTTCAGCACATTCGTCGGTTACTATTTCAAAGCAAATCGGCAAGATTTATTTTCAGCACATTCGTCGGTAACTATTTCAAAAGTAATCGGCAAGATTTTTATTTTTAGCATATTTGTCTGTTACTATTTTAAAAGTAATCGGCAAGACTTTATTTTCAGCACATTCGTCGGTTACTATTTCAAAAGTAATCGGCAAGACTTTATTTTCAGCACATTCGTCGGTTACTATTTCAAAAGTAATCGGGAAGATTTTTATTTTCAGCATGTTCGTCGGTTACTATTTCAAAAGTAATCGGCATGATTTTTATTTTCAGCAAATTTGTCGGTTACTATTTTAAAAGTAATCGGCAAGACTTTATTTTCAGCACATTCGTCGGTTACTATTTCAAAAGTAATCGGCAAGATTTTTATTTTCAACATATTCATCGGTTACTATTTCAAAAGTAATCGGCAAGACTTTATTTTCAGCACATTCAATGGTTACTTTTTTAAAAGTAATTGGTAAGATTTTTATTTCCAACATATTCATCGCTTACTATTTCAAAAGTAATCAGCATGATTTATTTTCAGCACATTCGTCGGTTACTATTTCAAAAGTAATCGGCAAGATTTTTATTTTCAGCATATTTGTCGGTTACTATTTTAAAAGTAATCGACAAGATTTTTATTTTCAACATATTTGTCGGTTCCTATTTCAAAAGTAATCGGCAAGATTTTTATTTTTAGCATATTTGTCGGTTACTATTTTAAAAGTAATCGACAAGATTTTTATTTTCAGCGCATTTGTCGGTTACTATTTCAATAGTAATCGGCATGATTTATTTTCAGCACGTTCGTCGGTTAGTATTTCAAAAGTAATCGGCAAGATTTTTATTTTCAGTATGTTCGTCGGTTACTATTTCAAAAGTAATCGGCAAGATTTTTTTTTTCAGCACATTCGTCGGTTACTATTTCAAAAGTAATCGGCAAGATTTTTATTTTCAGCATATTTGTCGGTTACTATTTCAAAAGTAATCGGCAAGATTTTTATTTTTAGCATATTTGTCTGTTACTATTTTAGAAGTAATCGGCAAGACTTTATTTTCAGCACATTCGTCGGTTACTATTTCAAAGCAAATCGGCAAGATTTATTTTCAGCACATTCGTCGGTAACTATTTCAAAAGTAATCGGCAAGATTTTTATTTTTAGCATATTTGTCTGTTACTATTTTAAAAGTAATCGGCAAGACTTTATTTTCAGCACATTCGTCGGTTACTATTTCAAAAGTAATCGGCAAGACTTTATTTTCAGCACATTCGTCGGTTACTATTTCAAAAGTAATCGGGAAGATTTTTATTTTCAGCATGTTCGTCGGTTACTATTTCAAAAGTAATCGGCAAGATTTTTATTTTCAGCATATTTGTCGGTTACTATTTTAAAAGTAATCGGCAAGACTTTATTTTCAGCACATTCGTCGGTTACTATTTCAAAAGTAATCGGCAAGATTTTTATTTTCAACATATTCATCGGTTACTATTTCAAAAGTAATCGGCAAGACTTTATTTTCAGCACATTCATTGGTTACTTTTTTAAAAGTAATTGGTAAGATTTTTATTTCCAACATATTCATCGCTTACTATTTCAAAAGTAATCAGCATGATTTATTTTCAGCACATTCGTCGGTTACTATTTCAAAAGTAATCGACAAGATTTTTATTTTCAGCATATTTGTCGGTTACTATTTTAAAAGTAATCGACAAGATTTTTATTTTCAGCATATTTGTCGGTTCCTATTTCAAAAGTAATCGGCAAGATTTTTATTTTTAGCATATTTGTCGGTTACTATTTTAAAAGTAATCGACAAGATTTTTATTTTCAGCGCATTTGTCGGTTACTATTTCAATAGTAATCGGCATGATTTATTTTCAGCACATTCGTCGATTACTATTTCAAAAGTAATCGGCATGATTCATTTTCAAGACATTCGTCGGTTACTATTTCAAAAGTAATCGGCATGATCTATTTTTTGCACATTCGTCGGTTACTATTTCAAAAGTAATCGGCAAGATTTTTATTTTCAGCATATTCGTCAATGACTATTTCAAAAGTAATCGGCATGATTTATTTTCAGCATATTCGTCGGTTACTATTTCAAAGGTAATCAACATGATTTATTTTCAACACATTCGTCGGTTACTATTTCAAAAGTAATCGGCATGATCTATTTTCTGCACAATCGTCGGTTACTATTTCAAAAGTAAACGGCAAGATTTTTATTTTCAGCATGTTCGTCGGTTACTATTTCAAAAGTATTCTGCAAGATTTTTATTTTCAGCACATTCGTCGGTTACTATTTCAAAAGTAATCGGCATGATCTATTTTCTGCACATTCGTCGGTTACTATTTCAAAAGTAAACGGCAAGATTTTTATTTTCAGCATGTTCGTCGGTTACTATTTCAAAAGTATTCTGCAAGATTTTTATTTTCAGCACATTCGTCGGTTACTATTTCAAAAGTAATCGGCAAGATTTTTATTTTCAGCATATTTGTCGGTTACTATTTCAAAAGTAATCGGCAAGATTTTTATTTTTAGCATATTTGTCTGTTACTATTTTAGAAGTAATCGGCAAGACTTTATTTTCAGCACATTCGTCGGTTACTATTTCAAAGCTAATCGGCAAGATTTATTTTCAGCACATTCGTCGGTTACTATTTCAAAAGTAATCGGCAAGATTTTTATTTTTAGCATATTTGTCTGTTACTATTTTAAAAGTAATCGGCAAGACTTTATTTTCAGCACATTCGTCGATTACTATTTCAAAAGTGATCGGCAAGACTTTATTTTCAGCTCCTTCGTCGGTTACTATTTCAAAAGTAATCGGGAAGATTTTTATTTTCAGCATCTTTGTCGGTTACTATTTTAAAAGTAATCGGCAAGACTTTATTTTCAGCACATTCGTCGGTTACTAATTCAAAAGTAATCGGCAAGATTTTTATTTTCAACATATTCGTCGGTTACTATTTCAAAAGTAATCGGCAAGACTTTATTTTCAGCACATTCATTGGTTACTTTTTTAAAAGTAATTGGTAAAATTTTTATTTCCAACATATTCATCGCTTACTATTTCAAAAGTAATCAGCATTATTTATTTTCAGCACATTCGTCGGTTACTATTTCAAAAGTAATCAGCAAGATTTTTATTTTCAGCATATTTGTCGGTTACTATTTTAAAAGTAATCGACAAGATTTTTATTTTCAACATATTCGTCGGTTCCTATTTCAAAAGTAATCGGAAAGATTTTTATTTTTAGCATATTTGTCGGTTACTATTTTAAAAGTAATCGACAAGATTTTTATTTTCAGCGCATTTGTCGGTTACTATTTCAATAGTAATCGGCATGATTTATTTTCAGCACATTCGTCGGTTACTATTTCAAAAGTAATCGGCATGATTCATTTTCAAGACATTCGTCGGTTACTATTTCAAAAGTAATCGGCATGATCTATTTTCTGCACATTCGTCGGTTACTATTTCAAAAGTAATCGGCAAGATTTTTATTTTCAGCATATTCGTCAATGACTATTTCAAAAGTAATCGGCATGATTTATTTTCAGCATATTCGTCGGTTACTATTTCAAAGGTAATCAACATGATTTATTTTCAACACATTCGTCGGTTACTATTTCAAAAGTAATCGGCATGATCTATTTTCTGCACATTCGTCGGTTACTATTTCAAAAGTAAACGGCAAGATTTTTATTTTCAGCATGTTCGTCGGTTACTATTTCAAAAGTAATCGGCAAGATTTTTATTTTCAGCACATTCGTCGGTTACTATTTCAAAAGTAATCGGCAAGATTTTTATTTTCAGCATATTTGTCGGTTACTATTTTAAAAGTAATCGGCAAGACTTTATTTTCAGCACATTCGTCGGTTACTATTTCAAAAGTAATCGGCAAGATTTTTATTTTCAACATATTCATCGGTTACTATTTCAAAAGTAATCGGCAAGACTTTATTTTCAGCACATTCATTGGTTACTTTTTTAAAAGTAATTGGTAAGATTTTTATTTCCAACATATTCATCGCTTACTATTTCAAAAGTAATCAGCATGATTTATTTTCAGCACATTCGTCGGTTACTATTTCAAAAGTAATCGGCAAGATTTTTATTTTCAGCATATTTGCCGGTTACTATTTTAAAAGTAATCGACAAGGTTTTTATTTTCAACATATTTGTCGGTTCCTATTTCAAAAGTAATCGGCAAGATATTTATTTTTAGCATATTTGTCGGTTACTATTTTATAAGTTATCGACAAGATTTTTATTTTCAGCGCATTTGTCGGTTACTATTTCAATAGTAATCGGCATGATTTATTTTCAGCACATTCGTCGGTTACTATTTCAAAAGTAATCGGCATGATTCATTTTCAAGACATTCGTCGGTTACTATTTCAAAAGTAATCGGCATGATCTATTTTCTGCACATTCGTCGGTTACTATTTCAAAAGTAATCGGCATGATTTTTATTTTCAGCATATTCGTCAATGACTATTTCAAAAGTAATCGGCATGATTTATTTTCAGCATATTCGTCGGTAACTATTTCAAAGGTAATCAACATGATTTATTTTCAACACATTCGTCGGTTACTATTTCAAAAGTAATCGGCATGATCTATTTTCTGCACATTCGTCGGTTACTATTTCAAAAGTAAACGACAAGATTTTTATTTTCAGCATGTTCGTCGGTTACTATTTCAAAAGTATTCGGCAAGATTTTTATTTTCAGCACATTCGTCGGTTACTATTTCAAAAGTAATTGGCAAGATTTTTATTTTCAGCATATTTGTCGGTTACTATTTCAAAAGTAATCGGCAAGATTTTTATTTTTAGCATATTTGGCTGTTACTATTTTAGAAGTAATCGGCAAGACTTTATTTTCAGCACATTCGTCGGTTACTATTTCAAAGCTAATCGGCAAGATTTATTTTCAGCACATTCGTCGGTTACTATTTCAAAAGTAATCGGCAAGATTTTTATTTTTAGCATATTTGTCTGTTACTATTTTAAAAGTAATCGGCAAGACTTTAT
The DNA here is from genome assembly GCA_958299785.1 of Medicago lupulina. Taxonomy (NCBI): domain Eukaryota; kingdom Viridiplantae; phylum Streptophyta; class Magnoliopsida; order Fabales; family Fabaceae; genus Medicago; species Medicago lupulina. The sequence goes on along the minus strand of OY283139.1, from coordinate 47,565,067 downwards.
TTTCAGCACATTCGTCGATTACGATTTCAAAAGTGATCGGCAAGACTTTATTTTCAGCACCTTCGTCGGTTACTATTTCAAAAGTAATCGGGAAGATTTTTATTTTCAGCATGTTCGTCGGTTACTTTTCAAAAGTAATCGGCAAGATTTTTATTTTCAGCATATTTGTCGGTTACTATTTTAAAAGTAATCGGCAAGACTTTATTTTCAGCACATTCGTCGGTTACTATTTCAAAAGTAATCGGCAAGATTTTTATTTTCAGCATGTTCGTCGGTTACTATTTCAAAAGTATTCGGCAAGATTTTTATTTTCAGCACATTCGTCGGTTACTATTTCAAAAGTAATTGGCAAGATTTTTATTTTCAGCATATTTGTCGGTTACTATTTCAAAAGTAATCGGCAAGATTTTTATTTTTAGCATATTTGGCTGTTACTATTTTAGAAGTAATCGGCAAGACTTTATTTTCAGCACATTCGTCGGTTACTATTTCAAAGCTAATCGGCAAGATTTATTTTCAGCACATTCGTCGGTTACTATTTCAAAAGTAATCGGCAAGATTTTTATTTTTAGCATATTTGTCTGTTACTATTTTAAAAGTAATCGGCAAGACTTTATTTTCAGCACATTCGTCGATTACTATTTCAAAAGTGATCGGCAAGACTTTATTTTCAGCACCTTCGTCGGTTACTATTTCAAAAGTAATCGGGAAGATTTTTATTTTCAGCATGTTCGTCGGTTACTTTTCAAAAGTAATCGGCAAGATTTTTATTTTCAGCATATTTGTCGGTTACTATTTTAAAAGTAATCGGCAAGACTTTATTTTCAGCACATTCGTCGGTTACTATTTCAAAAGTAATCGGCAAGATTTTTATTTTCAACATATTCGTCGGTTACTATTTCAAAAGTAATCGGCAAGACTTTATTTTCAGCACATTCATTGGTTACTTTTTTAAAAGTAATTGGTAAAATTTTTATTTCCAACATATTCATCGCTTACTATTTCAAAAGTAATCAGCATTATTTATTTTCAGCACATTCGTCGGTTACTATTTCAAAAGTAATCGGCAAGATTTTTATTTTCAGCATATTTGTCGGTTACTATTTTAAAAGTAATCGACAAGATTTTTATTTTCAACATATTCGTCGGTTCCTATTTCAAAAGTAATCGGAAAGATTTTTATTTTTAGCATATTTGTCGGTTACTATTTTAAAAGTAATCGACAAGATTTTTATTTTCAGCGCATTTGTCGGTTACTATTTCAATAGTAATCGGTATGATTTATTTTCAGCACATTCGTCGGTTACTATTTCAAAAGTAATCGGCATGATTCATTTTCAAGACATTCGTCGGTTACTATTTCAAAAGTAATCGGCATGATCTATTTTCTGCACATTCGTCGGTTACTATTTCAAAAGTAATCGGCAAGATTTTTATTTTCAGCATATTCGTCAATGACTATTTCAAAAGTAATCGGCATGATTTATTTTCAGCATATTCGTCGGTTACTATTTCAAAGGTAATCAACATGATTTATTTTCAACACATTTGTCGGTTACTATTTCAAAAGTAATCGGCATGATCTATTTTCTGCACATTCGTCGGTTACTATTTCAAAAGTAAACGGCAAGATTTTTATTTTCAGCATGTTCGTCGGTTACTATTTCAAAAGTAATCGGCAAGATTTTTATTTTCAGCACATTCGTCGGTTACTATTTCAAAAGTAATCGGCAAGATTTTTATTTTCAGCATATTTGTCGGTTACTATTTTAAAAGTAATCGGCAAGATTTTTATTTTTAGCATATTTGGCTGTTACTATTTTAGAAGTAATCGGCAAGACTTTATTTTCAGCACATTCGTCGGTTACTATTTCAAAGCTAATCGGCAAGATTTATTTTCAGCACATTCGTCGGTTACTATTTCAAAAGTAATCGGCAAGATTTTTATTTTCAACATATTCATCGGTTACTATTTCAAAAGTAATCGGCAAGATTTTTATTTTCAGCATATTTGTCGGTTACTATTTCAAAAGTAATCGGCAAGATTTTTATTTTTAGCATATTTGTCTGTTACTATTTTAGAAGTAATCGGCAAGACTTTATTTTCAGCACATTCGTCGGTTACTATTTCAAAGCTAATCGGCAAGATTTATTTTCAGCACATTCGTCGGTTACTATTTCAAAAGTAATCGGCAAGATTTTTATTTTTAGCATATTTGTCTGTTACTATTTTAAAAGTAATCGGCAAGACTTTATTTTCAGCACATTCGTCGGTTACTATTTCAAAAGTAATCGGCAAGACTTTATTTTCAGCACCTTCGTCGGTTACTATTTTAAAAGTAATCGGGAAGATTTTTATTTTCAGCATGTTCGTCGGTTACTATTTCAAAAGTAATAGGCAAGATTTTTATTTTCAGCATATTTGTCGGTTACTATTTTAAAAGTAATCGGCAAGACTTTATTTTCAGCACATTCGTCGGTTACTATTTCAAAAGTAATCGGCAAGATTTTTATTTTCAACATATTCGTCGGTTACTATTTCAAAAGTAATCGGCAAGACTTTATTTTCAGCACATTCATTGGTTACTTTTTTAAAAGTAATTGGTAAGATTTTTATTTCCAACATATTCATCGCTTACTATTTCAAAAGTAATCAGCATGATTTATTTTCAGCACATTCGTCGGTTACTATTTCAAAAGTAATCGGCAAGATTTTTATTTTCAGCATATTTGTCGGTTACTATTTTAAAAGTAATCGACATGATTTTTATTTTCAACATATTCGTCGGTTCCTATTTCAAAAGTAATCGGCAAGATTTTTATTTTTAGCATATTTGTCGGTTACTATTTTAAAAGTAATCGACAAGATTTTTATTTTCACCACATTTGTCGGTTACTATTTCAATAGTAATCGGCATGATTTATTTTTAGCACATTTGTCGGTTACTATTTCAAAAGTAATCGGCATGATTCATTTTCAACACATTCGTCGGTTACTATTTCAAAAGTAATCGGCAAGATTTTTATTTTCAGCACATTCGTCGGTTACTATTTCAAAAGTAATCGGCAAGATTTTTATTTTCAGCATATTTGTCGGTTACTATTTCAAAAGTAATCGGCATGATCTATTTTCTGCACATTCGTCGGTTACTATTTCAAAAGTAATCGGCATGATTTTTATTTTCAGCATATTCGTCAATGACTATTTCAAAAGTAATCGGCATGATTTATTTTCAGCATATTCGTCGGTAACTATTTCAAAGGTAATCAACATGATTTATTTTCAACACATTCGTCGGTTACTATTTCAAAAGTAATCGGCATGATCTATTTTCTGCACATTCGTCGGTTACTATTTCAAAAGTAAACGACAAGATTTTTATTTTCAGCATGTTCGTCGGTTACTATTTCAAAAGTATTCGGCAAGATTTTTATTTTCAGCACATTCGTCGGTTACTATTTCAAAAGTAATTGGCAAGATTTTTATTTTCAGCATATTTGTCGGTTACTATTTCAAAAGTAATCGGCAAGATTTTTATTTTTAGCATATTTGGCTGTTACTATTTTAGAAGTAATCGGCAAGACTTTATTTTCAGCACATTCGTCGGTTACTATTTCAAAGCTAATCGGCAAGATTTATTTTCAGCACATTCGTCGGTTACTATTTCAAAAGTAATCGGCAAGATTTTTATTTTTAGCATATTTGTCTGTTACTATTTTAAAAGTAATCGGCAAGACTTTATTTTCAGCACATTCGTCGATTACGATTTCAAAAGTGATCGACAAGACTTTATTTTCAGCACCTTCGTCGGTTACTATTTCAAAAGTAATCGGGAAGATTTTTATTTTCAGCATGTTCGTCGGTTACTTTTCAAAAGTAATCGGCAAGATTTTTATTTTCAGCATATTTGTCGGTTACTATTTTAAAAGTAATCGGCAAGACTTTATTTTCAGCACATTCGTCGGTTACTATTTCAAAAGTAATCGGCAAGATTTTTATTTTCAGCATGTTCGTCGGTTACTATTTCAAAAGTATTCGGCAAGATTTTTATTTTCAGCACATTCGTCGGTTACTATTTCAAAAGTAATTGGCAAGATTTTTATTTTCAGCATATTTGTCGGTTACTATTTCAAAAGTAATCGGCAAGATTTTTATTTTTAGCATATTTGGCTGTTACTATTTTAGAAGTAATCGGCAAGACTTTATTTTCAGCACATTCGTCGGTTACTATTTCAAAGCTAATCGGCAAGATTTATTTTCAGCACATTCGTCGGTTACTATTTCAAAAGTAATCGGCAAGATTTTTATTTTTAGCATATTTGTCTGTTACTATTTTAAAAGTAATCGGCAAGACTTTATTTTCAGCACATTCATTGGTTACTTTTTTAAAAGTAATTGGTAAAATTTTTATTTCCAACATATTCATCGCTTACTATTTCAAAAGTAATCAGCATTATTTATTTTCAGCACATTCGTCGGTTACTATTTCAAAAGTAATCGGCAAGATTTTTATTTTCAGCATATTTGTCGGTTACTATTTTAAAAGTAATCGACAAGATTTTTATTTTCAACATATTCGTCGGTTCCTATTTCAAAAGTAATCGGAAAGATTTTTATTTTTAGCATATTTGTCGGTTACTATTTTAAAAGTAATCGACAAGATTTTTATTTTCAGCGCATTTGTCGGTTACTATTTCAATAGTAATCGGTATGATTTATTTTCAGCACATTCGTCGGTTACTATTTCAAAAGTAATCGGCATGATTCATTTTCAAGACATTCGTCGGTTACTATTTCAAAAGTAATCGGCATGATCTATTTTCTGCACATTCGTCGGTTACTATTTCAAAAGTAATCGGCAAGATTTTTATTTTCAGCATATTCGTCAATGACTATTTCCAAAGTAATCGGCATGATTTATTTTCAGCATATTCGTCGGTTACTATTTCAAAGGTAATCAACATGATTTATTTTCAACACATTCGTCGGTTACTATTTCAAAAGTAATCGGCATGATCTATTTTCTGCACATTCGTCGGTTACTATTTCAAAAGTAAACGGCAAGATTTTTATTTTCAGCATGTTCGTCGGTTACTATTTCAAAAGTAATCGGCAAGATTTTTATTTTCAGCACATTCGTCGGTTACTATTTCAAAAGTAATCGGCAAGATTTTTATTTTCAGCATATTTGTCGGTTACTATTTTAAAAGTAATCGGCAAGACTTTATTTTCAGCACATTCGTCGGTTACTATTTCAAAAGTAATCGGCAAGATTTTTATTTTCAACATATTCATCGGTTACTATTTCAAAAGTAATCGGCAAGATTTTTATTTTCAGCATATTTGTCGGTTACTATTTCAAAAGTAATCGGCAAGATTTTTATTTTTAGCATATTTGTCTGTTACTATTTTAGAAGTAATCGGCAAGACTTTATTTTCAGCACATTCGTCGGTTACTATTTCAAAGCTAATCGGCAAGATTTATTTTCAGCACATTCGTCGGTTACTATTTCAAAAGTAATCGGCAAGATTTTTATTTTTAGCATATTTGTCTGTTACTATTTTAAAAGTAATCGGCAAGACTTTATTTTCAGCACATTCGTCGGTTACTATTTCAAAAGTAATCGGCAAGACTTTATTTTCAGCACCTTCGTCGGTTACTATTTTAAAAGTAATCGGGAAGATTTTTATTTTCAGCATGTTCGTCGGTTACTATTTCAAAAGTAATAGGCAAGATTTTTATTTTCAGCATATTTGTCGGTTACTATTTTAAAAGTAATCGGCAAGACTTTATTTTCAGCACATTCGTCGGTTACTATTTCAAAAGTAATCGGCAAGATTTTTATTTTCAACATATTCGTCGGTTACTATTTCAAAAGTAATCGGCAAGACTTTATTTTCAGCACATTCATTGGTTACTTTTTTAAAAGTAATTGGTAAGATTTTTATTTCCAACATATTCATCGCTTACTATTTCAAAAGTAATCAGCATGATTTATTTTCAGCACATTCGTCGGTTACTATTTCAAAAGTAATCGGCAAGATTTTTATTTTCAGCATATTTGTCGGTTACTATTTTAAAAGTAATCGACATGATTTTTATTTTCAACATATTCGTCGGTTCCTATTTCAAAAGTAATCGGCAAGATTTTTATTTTTAGCATATTTGTCGGTTACTATTTTAAAAGTAATCGACAAGATTTTTATTTTCACCACATTTGTCGGTTACTATTTCAATAGTAATCGGCATGATTTATTTTTAGCACATTTGTCGGTTACTATTTCAAAAGTAATCGGCATGATTCATTTTCAACACATTCGTCGGTTACTATTTCAAAAGTAATCGGCAAGATTTTTATTTTCAGCACATTCGTCGGTTACTATTTCAAAAGTAATCGGCAAGATTTTTATTTTCAGCATATTTGTCGGTTACTATTTCAAAAGTAATCGGCAAGATTTTTATTTTTAGCATATTTGTCTGTTACTATTTTAGAAGTAATCGGCAAGACTTTATTTTCAGCACATTCGTCGGTTACTATTTCAAAGCAAATCGGCAAGATTTATTTTCAACACATTCGTCGGTTACTATTTCAAAAGTAATCGGCAAGACTTTATTTTCAGCACATTCGTCGGTTACTATTTCAAAAGTAATCGGGAAGATTTTTATTTTCAGCATGTTCGTCGGTTACTATTTCAAAAGTAATCGGCAAGATTTTTATTTTCAGCATATTTGTCGGTTACTATTTTAAAAGTAATCGGCAAGACTTTATTTTCAGCACATTCGTCGGTTACTATTTCAAAAGTAATCGGCAAGATTTTTATTTTCAACATATTCATCGGTTACTATTTCAAAAGTAATCGGCAAGATTTTTATTTTCAGCATATTTGTCGGTTACTATTTTAAAAGTAATCGGCAAGACTTTATTTTCAGCACATTCGTCGGTTACTATTTCAAAAGTAATCGGCAAGATTTTTATTTTCAACATATTCGTCGGTTACTATTTCAAAAGTAATCGGCAAGACTTTATTTTCAGCACATTCATTGGTTACTTTTTTAAAAGTAATTATTAAGATTTTTATTTCCAACATATTCATCGCTTACTATTTCAAAAGTAATCAGCATGATTTATTTTCAGCACATTCGTCGGTTACTATTTCAAAAGTAATCGGCAAGATTTTTATTTTCAGCATATTTGTCGGTTACTATTTTAAAAGTAATCGACAAGATTTTTATTTTCAACATATTCGTCGGTTCCTATTTCAAAAGTAATCGGCAAGATTTTTATTTTTAGCATATTTGTCGGTTACTATTTTAAAAGTAATCGACAAGATTTTTATTTTCAGCGCATTTGTCGGTTACTATTTCAATAGTAATCGGCATGATTTATTTTCAGCACATTCGTCGGTTACTATTTCGAAAGTAATCGGCATGATTCATTTTCAAGACATTCGTCGGTTACTATTTCAAAAGTAATCGGCAAGATTTTTATTTTCAGCATATTCGTCAATGACTATTTCAAAAGTAATCGGCATGATTTATTTTCAGCATATTCGTCGGTTACTATTTCAAAGGTAATCGACATGATTTATTTTCAACACATTCGTCGGTTACTATTTCAAAAGTAATCGGCATAATCTATTTTCTGCACATTCGTCGGTTACTATTTCAAAAGTAAACGGCAAGATTTTTATTTTCAGCATGTTCGTCGGTTACTATTTCAAAAGTAATCGGCAAGATTTTTATTTTCAGCACATTCGTCGGTTACTATTTCAAAAGTAATCGGCAAGATTTTTATTTTCAGCATATTTGTCGGTTACTATTTCAAAAGTAATCGGCAAGATTTTTATATTTTTAGCATATTTGTCTGTTACTATTTTAGAAGTAATCGGCAAGACTTTATTTTCAGCACATTCGTCGGTTACTATTTCAAAGCTAATCGGCAAGATTTATTTTCAGCACATTCGTCGGTTACTATTTTAAAAGTAATCGGCAAGATTTTTATTTTTAGCATATTTGTCTGTTACTATTTTAAAAGTAATCGGCAAGACTTTATTTTCAGCACATTCGTCGGTTACTATTTCAAAAGTAATCGGAAAGACTTTATTTTCAGCACCTTCGTCGGTTACTATTTCAAAAGTAATCGGGAAGATTTTTATTTTCAGCATGTTCGTCGGTTACTATTTCAAAAGTAATCGGCAAGATTTTTATTTTCAGCATATTTGTCGGTTACTATTTTAAAAGTAATGGGCAAGACTTTATTTTCAGCACATTCATCGGTTACTATTTCAAAAGTAATCGGCAAGATTTTTATTTTCAACATATTCGTCGGTTCCTATTTCAAAAGTAATCGGCAAGATTTTTATTTTTAGCATATTTGTCGGTTTCTATTTTAAAAGTAATCGACAAGATTTTTATTTTCAACATATTCGTCGGTTACTATTTCAAAAGTAATCGGCAAGACTTTATTTTCAGCACATTCATTGGTTACTTTTTTAAAAGTAATTGGTAAGATTTTTATTTCCAACATATTCATCGCTTACTATTTCAAAAGTAATCAGCATGATTTATTTTCAGCACATTCGTCGGTTACTATTTCAAAAGTAATCGGCAAGATTTTTATTTTCAGCATATTTGTCGGTTACTATTTTAAAAGTAATCGACATGATTTTTATTTTCAACATATTCGTCGGTTCCTATTTCAAAAGTAATCGGCAAGATTTTTATTTTTAGCATATTTGTCGGTTACTATTTTAAAAGTAATCGACAAGATTTTTATTTTCACCACATTTGTCGGTTACTAATTCAATAGTAATCGGCATGATTTATTTTTAGCACATTTGTCGGTTACTATTTCAAAAGTAATCGGCATGATTCATTTTCAACACATTCGTCGGTTACTATTTCAAAAGTAATCGGCAAGATTTTTATTTTCAGCACATTCGTCGGTTACTATTTCAAAAGTAATCGGCAAGATTTTTATTTTCAGCATATTTGTCGGTTACTATTTCAAAAGTAATCGGCAAGATTTTTATTTTTAGCATATTTGTCTGTTACTATTTTATAAGTAATCGGCAAGACTTTATTTTCAGCACATTCGTCGGTTACTATTTCAAAGCAAATCGGCAAGATTTATTTTCAACACATTCGTCGATTACTATTTCAAAAGTAATCGGCAAGACTTTATTTTCAGCACATTCGTCGGTTACTATTTCAAAAGTAATCGGGAAGATTTTTATTTTCAGCATGTTCGTCGGTTACTATTTCAAAAGTAATCGGCAAGATTTTTATTTTCAGCATATTTGTCGGTTACTATTTTAAAAGTAATCGGCAAGACTTTATTTTCAGCACATTCGTCGGTTACTATTTCAAAAGTAATCGGCAAGATTTTTATTTTCAACATATTCATCGGTTACTATTTCAAAAGTAATCGGCAAGACTTTATTTTCAGCACATTCATTGGTTACTTTTTTAAAAGTAATTGGTAAGATTTTTATTTCCAACATATTCATCGCTTACTATTTCAAAAGTAATCAGCATGATTTATTTTCAGCACATTCGTCGGTTACTATTTCAAAAGTAATCGGCAAGATTTTTATTTTCAGCATATTTGTCGGTTACTATTTTAAAAGTAATCGACAAGATTTTTATTTTCAACATATTCGTCGGTTCCTATTTCAAAAGTAATCGGCAAGATTTTTATTTTTAGCATATTTGTCGGTTACTATTTTAAAAGTAATCGACAAGATTTTTATTTTCAGCGCATTTGTCGGTTACTATTTCAATAGTAATCGGCATGATTTATTTTCAGCACATTCGTCGGTTACTATTTCGAAAGTAATCGGCATGATTCATTTTCAAGACATTCGTCGGTTACTATTTCAAAAGTAATCGGCATGATCTATTTTCTGCACATTCGTCGGTTACTATTTCAAAAGTAATCGGCAAGATTTTTATTTTCAGCATATTCGTCAATGACTATTTCAAAAGTAATCGGCATGATTTATTTTTAGCATATTCGTCGGTTACTATTTCAAAGGTAATCGACATGATTTATTTTCAACACATTCGTCGGTTACTATTTCAAAAGTAATCGGCATGATCTATTTTTTGCACATTCGTCTGTTACTGTTTCAAAAGTAATCGGCAAGATTTTTATTTTCAGCATATTCGTCAATGACTATTTCAAAAGTAATCGGCATGATTTATTTTCAGCATATTCGTCGGTTACTATTTCAAAGGTAATCGACATGATTTATTTTCAACACATTCGTCGGTTACTATTTCAAAAGTAATCGGCATAATCTATTTTCTGCACATTCGTCGGTTACTATTTCAAAAGTAAACGGCAAGATTTTTATTTTCAGCATGTTCGTCGGTTACTATTTCAAAAGTAATCGGCAAGATTTTTATTTTCAGCACATTCGTCGGTTACTATTTCAAAAGTAATCGGCAAGATTTTTATTTTCAGCATATTTGTCGGTTACTATTTCAAAAGTAATCGGCAAGATTTTTATATTTTTAGCATATTTGTCTGTTACTATTTTAGAAGTAATCGACAAGATTTTTATTTTCACCACATTTGTCGGTTACTAATTCAATAGTAATCGGCATGATTTATTTTTAGCACATTTGTCGGTTACTATTTCAAAAGTAATCGGCATGATTCATTTTCAACACATTCGTCGGTTACTATTTCAAAAGTAATCGGCAAGATTTTTATTTTCAGCACATTCGTCGGTTACTATTTCAAAAGTAATCGGCAAGATTTTTATTTTCAGCATATTTGTCGGTTACTATTTCAAAAGTAATCGGCAAGATTTTTATTTTTAGCATATTTGTCTGTTACTATTTTAGAAGTAATCGGCAAGACTTTATTTTCAGCACATTCGTCGGTTACTATTTCAAAGCAAATCGGCAAGATTTATTTTCAACACATTCGTCGATTACTATTTCAAAAGTAATCGGCAAGACTTTATTTTCAGCACATTCGTCGGTTACTATTTCAAAAGTAATCGGGAAGATTTTTATTTTCAGCATGTTCGTCGGTTACTATTTCAAAAGTAATCGGCAAGATTTTTATTTTCAGCATATTTGTCGGTTACTATTTTAAAAGTAATCGGCAAGACTTTATTTTCAGCACATTCGTCGGTTACTATTTCAAAAGTAATCGGCAAGATTTTTATTTTCAACATATTCATCGGTTACTATTTCAAAAGTAATCGGCAAGACTTTATTTTCAGCACATTCATTGGTTACTTTTTTAAAAGTAATTGGTAAGATTTTTATTTCCAACATATTCATCGCTTACTATTTCAAAAGTAATCAGCATGATTTATTTTCAGCACATTCGTCGGTTACTATTTCAAAAGTAATCGGCAAGATTTTTATTTTCAGCATATTTGTCGGTTACTATTTTAAAAGTAATCGACAAGATTTTTATTTTCAACATATTCGTCGGTTCCTATTTCAAAAGTAATCGGCAAGATTTTTATTTTTAGCATATTTGTCGGTTACTATTTTAAAAGTAATCGACAAGATTTTTATTTTCAGCGCATTTGTCGGTTACTATTTCAATAGTAATCGGCATGATTTATTTTCAGCACATTCGTCGGTTACTATTTCGAAAGTAATCGGCATGATTCATTTTCAAGACATTCGTCGGTTACTATTTCAAAAGTAATCGGCATGATCTATTTTCTGCACATTCGTCGGTTACTATTTCAAAAGTAATCGGCAAGATTTTTATTTTCAGCATATTCGTCAATGACTATTTCAAAAGTAATCGGCATGATTTATTTTTAGCATATTCGTCGGTTACTATTTCAAAGGTAATCGACATGATTTATTTTCAACACATTCGTCGGTTACTATTTCAAAAGTAATCGGCATGATCTATTTTCTGCACATTCGTCGGTTACTGTTTCAAAAGTAATCGGCAAGATTTTTATTTTCAGCATATTCGTCAATGACTATTTCAAAAGTAATCGGCATGATTTATTTTCAGCATATTCGTCGGTTACTATTTCAAAGGTAATCGACATGATTTATTTTCAACACATTCGTCGGTTACTATTTCAAAAGTAATCGGCATAATCTATTTTCTGCACATTCGTCGGTTACTATTTCAAAAGTAAACGGCAAGATTTTTATTTTCAGCATGTTCGTCGGTTACTATTTCAAAAGTAATCGGCAAGATTTTTATTTTCAACATATTCGTCGGTTACTATTTTAAAAGTAATCGGCAAGATTTTTATTTTTAGCATATTTGTCTGTTACTATTTTAAAAGTAATCGGCAAGACTTTATTTTCAACACATTCGTCGGTTACTATTTCAAAAGTAATCGGCAAGACTTTATTTTCAGCACCTTCGTCGGTTACTATTTCAAAAGTAATCGGGAAGATTTTTATTTTCAGCATGTTCGTCGGTTACTATTTCAAAAGTAATCGGCAAGATTTTTATTTTCTGCATATTTGTCGGTTACTATTTTAAAAGCAATCGGCAAGACTTTATTTTCAGCACATTCGTCGGTTACTATTTCAAAAGTAATCGGCAAGATTTTTATTTTCAACATATTCGTCGGTTCCTATTTGAAAAGTAATCGGCAAGATTTTTATTTTTAGCATATTTCTCGGTTTCTATTTTAAAAGTAATCGACAAGATTTTTATTTTCAACATATTCGTCGGTTACTATTTCAAAAGTAATCGGCAAGACTTTATTTTCAGCACATTCATTGGTTACTTTTTTAAAAGTAATTGGTAAGATTTTTATTTCCAACATATTCATCGCTTACTATTTCAAAAGTAATCAGCATGATTTATTTTCAGCACATTCGTCGGTTACTATTTCAAAAGTAATCGGCATGATCTATTTTCTGCACATTCGTCGGTTACTGTTTCAAAAGTAATCGGCAAGATTTTTATTTTCAGCATATTCGTCAATGACTATTTCAAAAGTAATCGGCATGATTTATTTTCAGCATATTCGTCGGTTACTATTTCAAAGGTAATCGACATGATTTATTTTCAACACATTCGTCGGTTACTATTTCAAAAGTAATCGGCATAATCTATTTTCTGCACATTCGTCGGTTACTATTTCAAAAGTAAACGGCAAGATTTTTATTTTCAGCATGTTCGTCGGTTACTATTTCAAAAGTAATCGGCAAGATTTTTAATTTCAGCACATTCGTCGGTTACTATTTCAAAAGTAATCGGCAAGATTTTTATTTTCAGCATATTTGTCGGTTACTATTTCAAAAGTAATCGGCAAGATTTTTATATTTTTAGCATATTTGTCTGTTACTATTTTAGAAGTAATCGACAAGATTTTTATTTTCACCACATTTGTCGGTTACTAATTCAATAGTAATCGGCATGATTTATTTTTAGCACATTTGTCGGTTACTATTTCAAAAGTAATCGGCATGATTCATTTTCAACACATTCGTCGGTTACTATTTCAAAAGTAATCGGCAAGATTTTTATTTTCAGCACATTCGTCGGTTACTATTTCAAAAGTAATCGGCAAGATTTTTATTTTCAGCATATTTGTCGGTTACTATTTCAAAAGTAATCGGCAAGATTTTTATTTTTAGCATATTTGTCTGTTACTATTTTAGAAGTAATCGGCAAGACTTTATTTTCAGCACATTCGTCGGTTACTATTTCAAAGCAAATCGGCAAGATTTATTTTCAACACATTCGTCGATTACTATTTCAAAAGTAATCGGCAAGACTTTATTTTCAGCACATTCGTCGGTTACTATTTCAAAAGTAATCGGGAAGATTTTTATTTTCAGCATGTTCGTCGGTTACTATTTCAAAAGTAATCGGCAAGATTTTTATTTTCAGCATATTTGTCGGTTACTATTTTAAAAGTAATCGGCAAGACTTTATTTTCAGCACATTCGTCGGTTACTATTTCAAAAGTAATCGGCAAGATTTTTATTTTCAACATATTCATCGGTTACTATTTCAAAAGTAATCGGCAAGACTTTATTTTCAGCACATTCATTGGTTACTTTTTTAAAAGTAATTGGTAAGATTTTTATTTCCAACATATTCATCGCTTACTATTTCAAAAGTAATCAGCATGATTTATTTTCAGCACATTCGTCGGTTACTATTTCAAAAGTAATCGGCAAGATTTTTATTTTCAGCATATTTGTCGGTTACTATTTTAAAAGTAATCGACAAGATTTTTATTTTCAACATATTCGTCGGTTCCTATTTCAAAAGTAATCGGCAAGATTTTTATTTTTAGCATATTTGTCGGTTACTATTTTAAAAGTAATCGACAAGATTTTTATTTTCAGCGCATTTGTCGGTTACTATTTCAATAGTAATCGGCATGATTTATTTTCAGCACATTCGTCGGTTACTATTTCGAAAGTAATCGGCATGATTCATTTTCAAGACATTCGTCGGTTACTATTTCAAAAGTAATCGGCATGATCTATTTTCTGCACATTCGTCGGTTACTATTTCAAAAGTAATCGGCAAGATTTTTATTTTCAGCATATTCGTCAATGACTATTTCAAAAGTAATCGGCATGATTTATTTTTAGCATATTCGTCGGTTACTATTTCAAAGGTAATCGACATGATTTATTTTCAACACATTCGTCGGTTACTATTTCAAAAGTAATCGGCATGATCTATTTTCTGCACATTCGTCGGTTACTGTTTCAAAAGTAATCGGCAAGATTTTTATTTTCAGCATATTCGTCAATGACTATTTCAAAAGTAATCGGCATGATTTATTTTCAGCATATTCGTCGGTTACTATTTCAAAGGTAATCGACATGATTTATTTTCAACACATTCGTCGGTTACTATTTCAAAAGTAATCGGCATAATCTATTTTCTGCACATTCGTCGGTTACTATTTCAAAAGTAAACGGCAAGATTTTTATTTTCAGCATGTTCGTCGGTTACTATTTCAAAAGTAATCGGCAAGATTTTTATTTTCAGCACATTCGTCGGTTACTATTTCAAAAGTAATCGGCAAGATTTTTATTTTCAGCATATTTGTCGGTTACTATTTCAAAAGTAATCGGCAAGATTTTTATATTTTTAGCATATTTGTCTGTTACTATTTTAGAAGTAATCGGCAAGACTTTATTTTCAGCACATTCGTCGGTTACTATTTCAAAAGTAATCGGCAAGATTTTTATTTTCAACATATTCGTCGGTTACTATTTTAAAAGTAATCGGCAAGATTTTTATTTTTAGCATATTTGTCTGTTACTATTTTAAAAGTAATCGGCAAGACTTTATTTTCAACACATTCGTCGGTTACTATTTCAAAAGTAATCGGCAAGACTTTATTTTCAGCACCTTCGTCGGTTACTATTTCAAAAGTAATCGGGAAGATTTTTATTTTCAGCATGTTCGTCGGTTACTATTTCAAAAGTAATCGGCAAGATTTTTATTTTCTGCATATTTGTCGGTTACTATTTTAAAAGCAATCGGCAAGACTTTATTTTCAGCACATTCGTCGGTTACTATTTCAAAAGTAATCGGCAAGATTTTTATTTTCAACATATTCGTCGGTTCCTATTTGAAAAGTAATCGGCAAGATTTTTATTTTTAGCATATTTCTCGGTTTCTATTTTAAAAGTAATCGACAAGATTTTTATTTTCAACATATTCGTCGGTTACTATTTCAAAAGTAATCGGCAAGACTTTATTTTCAGCACATTCATTGGTTACTTTTTTAAAAGTAATTGGTAAGATTTTTATTTCCAACATATTCATCGCTTACTATTTCAAAAGTAATCAGCATGATTTATTTTCAGCACATTCGTCGGTTACTATTTCAAAAGTAATCGGCATGATCTATTTTCTGCACATTCGTCGGTTACTGTTTCAAAAGTAATCGGCAAGATTTTTATTTTCAGCATATTCGTCAATGACTATTTCAAAAGTAATCGGCATGATTTATTTTCAGCATATTCGTCGGTTACTATTTCAAAGGTAATCGACATGATTTATTTTCAACACATTCGTCGGTTACTATTTCAAAAGTAATCGGCATAATCTATTTTCTGCACATTCGTCGGTTACTATTTCAAAAGTAAACGGCAAGATTTTTATTTTCAGCATGTTCGTCGGTTACTATTTCAAAAGTAATCGGCAAGATTTTTAATTTCAGCACATTCGTCGGTTACTATTTCAAAAGTAATCGGCAAGATTTTTATTTTCAGCATATTTGTCGGTTACTATTTCAAAAGTAATCGGCAAGATTTTTATATTTTTAGCATATTTGTCTGTTACTATTTTAGAAGTAATCGACAAGATTTTTATTTTCACCACATTTGTCGGTTACTAATTCAATAGTAATCGGCATGATTTATTTTTAGCACATTTGTCGGTTACTATTTCAAAAGTAATCGGCATGATTCATTTTCAACACATTCGTCGGTTACTATTTCAAAAGTAATCGGCAAGATTTTTATTTTCAGCACATTCGTCGGTTACTATTTCAAAAGTAATCGGCAAGATTTTTATTTTCAGCATATTTGTCGGTTACTATTTCAAAAGTAATCGGCAAGATTTTTATTTTTAGCATATTTGTCTGTTACTATTTTAGAAGTAATCGGCAAGACTTTATTTTCAGCACATTCGTCGGTTACTATTTCAAAGCAAATCGGCAAGATTTATTTTCAACACATTCGTCGATTACTATTTCAAAAGTAATCGGCAAGACTTTATTTTCAGCACATTCGTCGGTTACTATTTCAAAAGTAATCGGGAAGATTTTTATTTTCAGCATGTTCGTCGGTTACTATTTCAAAAGTAATCGGCAAGATTTTTATTTTCAGCATATTTGTCGGTTACTATTTTAAAAGTAATCGGCAAGACTTTATTTTCAGCACATTCGTCGGTTACTATTTCAAAAGTAATCGGCAAGATTTTTATTTTCAACATATTCATCGGTTACTATTTCAAAAGTAATCGGCAAGACTTTATTTTCAGCACATTCATTGGTTACTTTTTTAAAAGTAATTGGTAAGATTTTTATTTCCAACATATTCATCGCTTACTATTTCAAAAGTAATCAGCATGATTTATTTTCAGCACATTCGTCGGTTACTATTTCAAAAGTAATCGGCAAGATTTTTATTTTCAGCATATTTGTCGGTTACTATTTTAAAAGTAATCGACAAGATTTTTATTTTCAACATATTCGTCGGTTCCTATTTCAAAAGTAATCGGCAAGATTTTTATTTTTAGCATATTTGTCGGTTACTATTTTAAAAGTAATCGACAAGATTTTTATTTTCAGCGCATTTGTCGGTTACTATTTCAATAGTAATCGGCATGATTTATTTTCAGCACATTCGTCGGTTACTATTTCGAAAGTAATCGGCATGATTCATTTTCAAGACATTCGTCGGTTACTATTTCAAAAGTAATCGGCATGATCTATTTTCTGCACATTCGTCGGTTACTATTTCAAAAGTAATCGGCAAGATTTTTATTTTCAGCATATTCGTCAATGACTATTTCAAAAGTAATCGGCATGATTTATTTTTAGCATATTCGTCGGTTACTATTTCAAAGGTAATCGACATGATTTATTTTCAACACATTCGTCGGTTACTATTTCAAAAGTAATCGGCATGATCTATTTTCTGCACATTCGTCGGTTACTGTTTCAAAAGTAATCGGCAAGATTTTTATTTTCAGCATATTCGTCAATGACTATTTCAAAAGTAATCGGCATGATTTATTTTCAGCATATTCGTCGGTTACTATTTCAAAGGTAATCGACATGATTTATTTTCAACACATTCGTCGGTTACTATTTCAAAAGTAATCGGCATAATCTATTTTCTGCACATTCGTCGGTTACTATTTCAAAAGTAAACGGCAAGATTTTTATTTTCAGCATGTTCGTCGGTTACTATTTCAAAAGTAATCGGCAAGATTTTTATTTTCAGCACATTCGTCGGTTACTATTTCAAAAGTAATCGGCAAGATTTTTATTTTCAGCATATTTGTCGGTTACTATTTCAAAAGTAATCGGCAAGATTTTTATATTTTTAGCATATTTGTCTGTTACTATTTTAGAAGTAATCGGCAAGACTTTATTTTCAGCACATTCGTCGGTTACTATTTCAAAAGTAATCGGCAAGATTTTTATTTTCAACATATTCGTCGGTTACTATTTTAAAAGTAATCGGCAAGATTTTTATTTTTAGCATATTTGTCTGTTACTATTTTAAAAGTAATCGGCAAGACTTTATTTTCAGCACATTCGTCGGTTACTATTTCAAAAGTAATCGGCAAGACTTTATTTTCAGCACCTTCGTCGGTTACTATTTCAAAAGTAATCGGGAAGATTTTTATTTTCAGCATGTTCGTCGGTTACTATTTCAAAAGTAATCGGCAAGATTTTTATTTTCTGCATATTTGTCGGTTACTATTTTAAAAGCAATCGGCAAGACTTTATTTTCAGCACATTCGTCGGTTACTATTTCAAAAGTAATCGGCAAGATTTTTATTTTCAACATATTCGTCGGTTCCTATTTCAAAAGTAATCGGCAAGATTTTTATTTTTAGCATATTTGTCGGTTTCTATTTTAAAAGTAATCGACAAGATTTTTATTTTCAACATATTCGTCGGTTACTATTTCAAAAGTAATCGGCAAGACTTTATTTTCAGCACATTCATTGGTTACTTTTTTAAAAGTAATTGGTAAGATTTTTATTTCCAACATATTCATCGCTTACTATTTCAAAAGTAATCAGCATGATTTATTTTCAGCACATTCGTCGGTTACTATTTCAAAAGTAATCGGCAAGATTTTTATTTTCAGCATATTCGTCAATGACTATTTCAAAAGTAATCGGCATGATTTATTTTCAGCATATTCGTCGGTTACTATTTCAAAGGTAATCGACATGATTTATTTTCAACACATTCGTCGGTTACTATTTCAAAAGTAATCGGCATAATCTATTTTCTGCACATTCGTCGGTTACTATTTCAAAAGTAAACGGCAAGATTTTTATTTTCAGCATGTTCGTCGGTTACTATTTCAAAAGTAATCGGCAAGATTTTTATTTTCAGCACATTCGTCGGTTACTATTTCAAAAGTAATCGGCAAGATTTTTATTTTCAGCATATTTGTCGGTTACTATTTCAAAAGTAATCGGCAAGATTTTTATATTTTTAGCATATTTGTCTGTTACTATTTTAGAAGTAATCGGCAAGACTTTATTTTCAGCACATTCGTCGGTTACTATTTCAAAAGTAATCGGCAAGATTTTTATTTTCAACATATTCGTCGGTTACTATTTTAAAAGTAATCGGCAAGATTTTTATTTTTAGCATATTTGTCTGTTACTATTTTAAAAGTAATCGGCAAGACTTTATTTTCAGCACATTCGTCGGTTACTATTTCAAAAGTAATCGGCAAGACTTTATTTTCAGCACCTTCGTCGGTTACTATTTCAAAAGTAATCGGGAAGATTTTTATTTTCAGCATGTTCGTCGGTTACTATTTCAAAAGTAATCGGCAAGATTTTTATTTTCTGCATATTTGTCGGTTACTATTTTAAAAGCAATCGGCAAGACTTTATTTTCAGCACATTCGTCGGTTACTATTTCAAAAGTAATCGGCAAGATTTTTATTTTCAACATATTCGTCGGTTCCTATTTCAAAAGTAATCGGCAAGATTTTTATTTTTAGCATATTTGTCGGTTTCTATTTTAAAAGTAATCGACAAGATTTTTATTTTCAACATATTCGTCGGTTACTATTTCAAAAGTAATCGGCAAGACTTTATTTTCAGCACATTCATTGGTTACTTTTTTAAAAGTAATTGGTAAGATTTTTATTTCCAACATATTCATCGCTTACTATTTCAAAAGTAATCAGCATGATTTATTTTCAGCACATTCGTCGGTTACTATTTCAAAAGTAATCGGCAAGATTTTTATTTTCAGCATATTTGTCGGTTACTATTTCAAAAGTAATCGGCAAGACTATATTTTCAGCACATTCGTCGGTTACTATTTCAAAAGTAATCGGGAAGATTTTTATTTTCAGCATGTTCGTCGGTTACTATTTCAAAAGTAATCGGCAAGACTTTATTTTCAGCACATTCGTCGGTTACTATTTCAAAAGTAATCGGCAAGACTTTATTTTCAGCACATTCGTCGGTTACTATTTCAAAAGTAATCGGGAAGATTTTTATTTTCAGCATGTTCGTCGGTTACTATTTCAAAAGTAATCGGCAAGATTTTTATTTTCAACATATTCATCGGTTACTATTTCAAAAGTAATCGGCAAGACTTTATTTTCAGCACATTCATTGGTTACTTTTTTAAAAGTAATTGGTAAGATTTTTATTTCCAACATATTCATCGCTTACTATTTCAAAAGTAATCAGCATGATTTATTTTCAGCACATTCGTCGGTTACTATTTCAAAAGTAATCGGGAAGATTTTTATTTTCAGCATGTTCGTCGGTTACTATTTCAAAAGTAATCGGCAAGATTTTTATTTTCTGCATATTTGTCGGTTACTATTTTAAAAGTAATCGGCAAGACTTTATTTTCAGCACATTCGTCGGTTACTATTTCAAAAGTAATCGGCAAGATTTTTATTTTCAACATATTCGTCGGTTCCTATTTCAAAAGTAATCGGCAAGATTTTTATTTTTAGCATATTTGTCGGTTTCTATTTTAAAAGTAATCGACAAGATTTTTATTTTCAACATATTCGTCGGTTACTATTTCAAAAGTAATCGGCAAGACTTTATTTTCAGCACATTCATTGGTTACTTTTTTAAAAGTAATTGGTAAGATTTTTATTTCCAACATATTCATCGCTTACTATTTCAAAAGTAATCAGCATGATTTATTTTCAGCACTTTCGTCGGTTACTATTTCAAAAGTAATCGGCAAGATTTTTATTTTCAGCATATTTGTCGGTTACTATTTTAAAAGTAATCGACATGATTTTTATTTTCAACATATTCGTCGGTTCCTATTTCAAAAGTAATCGGCAAGATTTTTATTTTTAGCATATTTGTCGGTTACTATTTTAAAAGTAATCGACAAGATTTTTATTTTCACCACATTTGTCGGTTACTAATTCAATAGTAATCGGCATGATTTATTTTTAGCACATTTGTCGGTTACTATTTCAAAAGTAATCGGCATGATTCATTTTCAACACATTCGTCGGTTACTATTTCAAAAGTAATCGGCAAGATTTTTATTTTCAGCATATTTGTCGGTTACTATTTCAAAAGTAATCGGCAAGATTTTTATTTTTAGCATATTTGTCTGTTACTATTTTAAAAGTAATCGGCAAGACTTTATTTTCAGCACATTCGTCGGTTACTATTTCAAAAGTAATCGGCAAGACTTTATTTTCAGCACATTCGTCGGTTACTATTTCAAAAGTAATCGGGAAGATTTTTATTTTCAGCATGTTCGTCGGTTACTATTTCAAAAGTAATCGGCAAGATTTTTATTTTCAACATATTCATCGGTTACTATTTCAAAAGTAATCGGCAAGACTTTATTTTCAGCACATTCATTGGTTACTTTTTTAAAAGTAATTGGTAAGATTTTTATTTCCAACATATTCATCGCTTACTAATTCAAAAGTAATCAGCATGATTTATTTTCAGCACATTCGTCGGTTACTATTTCAAAAGTAATCGGGAAGATTTTTATTTTCAGCATGTTCGTCGGTTACTATTTCAAAAGTAATCGGCAAGATTTTTATTTTCTGCATATTTGTCGGTTACTATTTTAAAAGTAATCGGCAAGACTTTATTTTCAGCACATTCGTCGGTTACTATTTCAAAAGTAATCGGCAAGATTTTTATTTTCAACATATTCGTCGGTTCCTATTTCAAAAGTAATCGGCAAGATTTTTATTTTTAGCATATTTGTCGGTTTCTATTATAAAAGTAATCGACAAGATTTTTATTTTCAACATATTCGTCGGTTACTATTTCAAAAGTAATCGGCAAGACTTTATTTTCAGCACATTCATTGGTTACTTTTTTAAAAGTAATTGGTAAGATTTTTATTTCCAACATATTCATCGCTTACTATTTCAAAAGTAATCAGCATGATTTATTTTCAGCACATTCGTCGGTTACTATTTCAAAAGTAATCGGCAAGATTTTTATTTTCAGCATATTTGTCGGTTACTATTTCAAAAGTAATCGGCAAGACTATATTTTCAGCACATTCGTCGGTTACTATTTCAAAAGTAATCGGGAAGATTTTTATTTTCAGCATGTTCGTCGGTTACTATTTCAAAAGTAATCGGCAAGACTTTATTTTCAGCACATTCGTCGGTTACTATTTCAAAAGTAATCGGCAAGACTTTATTTTCAGCACATTCGTCGGTTACTATTTCAAAAGTAATCGGGAAGATTTTTATTTTCAGCATGTTCGTCGGTTACTATTTCAAAAGTAATCGGCAAGATTTTTATTTTCAACATATTCATCGGTTACTATTTCAAAAGTAATCGGCAAGACTTTATTTTCAGCACATTCATTGGTTACTTTTTTAAAAGTAATTGGTAAGATTTTTATTTCCAACATATTCATCGCTTACTATTTCAAAAGTAATCAGCATGATTTATTTTCAGCACTTTCGTCGGTTACTATTTCAAAAGTAATCGGCAAGATTTTTATTTTCAGCATATTTGTCGGTTACTATTTTAAAAGTAATCGACATGATTTTTATTTTCAACATATTCGTCGGTTCCTATTTCAAAAGTAATCGGCAAGATTTTTATTTTTAGCATATTTGTCGGTTACTATTTTAAAAGTAATCGACAAGATTTTTATTTTCACCACATTTGTCGGTTACTAATTCAATAGTAATCGGCATGATTTATTTTTAGCACATTTGTCGGTTACTATTTCAAAAGTAATCGGCATGATTCATTTTCAACACATTCGTCGGTTACTATTTCAAAAGTAATCGGCAAGATTTTTATTTTCAGCATATTTGTCGGTTACTATTTTAAAAGTAATCGACATGATTTTTATTTTCACCACATTTGTCGGTTACTAATTCAATAGTAATCGGCATGATTTATTTTTAGCACATTTGTCGGTTACTATTTCAAAAGTAATCGGCAAGACTTTATTTTCAGCACATTCGTCGGTTACTATTTCAAAAGTAATCGGCAAGACTTTATTTTCAGCACATTCGTCGGTTACTATTTCAAAAGTAATCGGGAAGATTTTTATTTTCAGCATGTTCGTCGGTTACTATTTCAAAAGTAATCGGCAAGATTTTTATTTTCAACATATTCATCGGTTACTATTTCAAAAGTAATCGGCAAGACTTTATTTTCAGCACATTCATTGGTTACTTTTTTAAAAGTAATTGGTAAGATTTTTATTTCCAACATATTCATCGCTTACTATTTCAAAAGTAATCAGCATGATTTATTTTCAGCACATTCGTCGGTTACTATTTCAAAAGTAATCGGGAAGATTTTTATTTTCAGCATGTTCGTCGGTTACTATTTCAAAAGTAATCGGCAAGATTTTTATTTTCTGCATATTTGTCGGTTACTATTTTAAAAGTAATCGGGAAGATTTTTATTTTCAGCATGTTCGTCGGTTACTATTTCAAAAGTAATCGGCAAGATTTTTATTTTCAGCATATTTGTCGGTTACTATTTTAAAAGTAATCGGCAAGACTTTATTTTCAGCACATTCGTCGGTTACTATTTCAAAAGTAATCGGCAAGATTTTTATTTTCAACATATTCGTCGGTTCCTATTTCAAAAGTAATCGGCAAGATTTTTATTTTTAGCATATTTGTCGGTTTCTATTTTAAAAGTAATCGACAAGATTTTTATTTTCAACATATTCGTCGGTTACTATTTCAAAAGTAATCGGCAAGACTTTATTTTCAGCACATTCATTGGTTACTTTTTTAAAAGTAATTGGTAAGATTTTTATTTCCAACATATTCATCGCTTACTATTTCAAAAGTAATCAGCATGATTTATTTTCAGCACATTCGTCGGTTACTATTTCAAAAGTAATCGGCAAGATTTTTATTTTCAGCATATTTGTCGGTTACTATTTTAAAAGTAATCGACATGATTTTTATTTTCAACATATTCGTCGGTTCCTATTTCAAAAGTAATCGGCAAGATTTTTATTTTTAGCATATTTGTCGGTTACTATTTTAAAAGTAATCGACAAGATTTTTATTTTCACCACATTTGTCGGTTACTAATTCAATAGTAATCGGCATGATTTATTTTTAGCACATTTGTCGGTTACTATTTCAAAAGTAATCGGCATGATTCATTTTCAACACATTCGTCGGTTACTATTTCAAAAGTAATCGGCAAGATTTTTATTTTCAGCATATTTGTCGGTTACTATTTCAAAAGTAATCGGCAAGATTTTTATTTTTAGCATATTTGTCTGTTACTATTTTAAAAGTAATCGGCAAGACTTTATTTTCAGCACATTCGTCGGTTACTATTTCAAAAGTAATCGGCAAGACTTTATTTTCAGCACATTCGTCGGTTACTATTTCAAAAGTAATCGGGAAGATTTTTATTTTCAGCATGTTCGTCGGTTACTATTTCAAAAGTAATCGGCAAGATTTTTATTTTCAACATATTCATCGGTTACTATTTCAAAAGTAATCGGAAGACTTTATTTTCAGCACATTCATTGGTTACTTTTTTAAAACTAATTGGTAAGATTTTTATTTCCAACATATTCATCGCTTACTATTTCAAAAGTAATCAGCATGATTTATTTTCAGCACATTCGTCGGTTACTATTTCAAAAGTAATCGGGAAGATTTTTATTTTCAGCATGTTCGTCGGTTACTATTTCAAAAGTAATCGGCAAGATTTTTATTTTCTGCATATTTGTCGGTTACTATTTTAAAAGTAATCGGCAAGACTTTATTTTCAGCACATTCGTCGGTTACTATTTCAAAAGTAATCGGCAAGATTTTTATTTTCAACATATTCGTCGGTTCCTATTTCAAAAGTAATCGGAAGACTTTATTTTCAGCACATTCATTGGTTACTTTTTTAAAAGTAATTGGTAAGATTTTTATTTCCAACATATTCATCGCTTACTATTTCAAAAGTAATCAGCATGATTTATTTTCAGCACATTCGTCGGTTACTATTTCAAAAGTAATCGGCAAGATTTTTATTTTCAGCATATTTGTCGGTTACTATTTTAAAAGTAATCGACATGATTTTTATTTTCAACATATTCGTCGGTTCCTATTTCAAAAGTAATCGGCAAGATTTTTATTTTTAGCATATTTGTCGGTTACTATTTTAAAAGTAATCGACAAGATTTTTATTTTCACCACATTTGTCGGTTACTAATTCAATAGTAATCGGCATGATTTATTTTTAGCACATTTGTCGGTTACTATTTCAAAAGTAATCGGCATGATTCATTTTCAACACATTCGTCGGTTACTATTTCAAAAGTAATCGGCAAGATTTTTATTTTCAGCACATTCGTCGGTTACTATTTCAAAAGTAATCGGCAAGATTTTTATTTTCAGCATATTTGTCGGTTACTATTTCAAAAGTAATCGGCAAGATTTTTATTTTTAGCATATTTGTCTGTTACTATTTTAAAAGTAATCGGCAAGACTTTATTTTCAGCACATTCGTCGGTTACTATTTCAAAAGTAATCGGCAAGACTTTATTTTCAGCACATTCGTCGGTTACTATTTCAAAAGTAATCGGGAAGATTTTTATTTTCAGCATGTTCGTCGGTTACTATTTCAAAAGTAATCGGCAAGATTTTTATTTTCAACATATTCATCGGTTACTATTTCAAAAGTAATCGGCAAGACTTTATTTTCAGCACATTCATTGGTTACTTTTTTAAAAGTAATTGGTAAGATTTTTATTTCCAACATATTCATCGCTTACTATTTCAAAAGTAATCAGCATGATTTATTTTCAGCACATTCGTCGGTTACTATTTCAAAAGTAATCGGCAAGATTTTTATTTTCAGCATATTTGTCGGTTACTATTTTAAAAGTAATCGACAAGATTTTTATTTTCAACATATTCGTCGGTTCCTATTTCAAAAGTAATCGGCAAGATTTTTATTTTTAGCATATTTGTCGGTTACTATTTTAAAAGTAATCGACAAGATTTTTATTTTCAGCGCATTTGTCGGTTACTATTTCAATAGTAATCGGCATGATTTATTTTCAGCACATTCGTCGGTTACTATTTCGAAAGTAATCGGCATGATTCATTTTCAAGACATTCGTCGGCTACTATTTCAAAAGTAATCGGCATGATCTATTTTCTGCACATTCGTCGGTTACTATTTCAAAAGTAATCGGCAAGATTTTTATTTTCAGCATATTCGTCAATGACTATTTCAAAAGTAATCGGCATGATTTATTTTCAGCATATTCGTCGGTTACTATTTCAAAGGTAATCGACATGATTTATTTTCAACACATTCGTCGGTTACTATTTCAAAAGTAATCGGCATGATCTATTTTCTGCACATTCGTCGGTTACTATTTCAAAAGTAAACGGCAAGATTTTTATTTTCAGCATGTTCGTCGGTTACTATTTCAAAAGTAATCGGCAAGATTTTTATTTTCAGCACATTCGTCGGTTACTATTTCAAAAGTAATCGGCAAGATTTTTATTTTCAGCATATTTGTCGGTTACTATTTCAAAAGTAATCGGCAAGATTTTTATATTTTTAGCATATTTGTCTGTTACTATTTTAGAAGTAATCAGCAAGACTTTATTTTCAGCACATTCGTCGGTTACTATTTCAAAGCTAATCGGCAAGATTTATTTTCAGCACATTCGTCGGTTACTATTTTAAAAGTAATCGGCAAGATTTTTATTTTTAGCATATTTGTCTGTTACTATTTTAAAAGTAATCGACAAGACTTTATTTTCAGCATATTTGTCGGTTACTATTTCAAAAGTAATCGGCAAGATTTTTATTTTCAGCATATTTGTCGGTTACTATTTCAAAAGTAATCGGCAAGATTTTTATTTTTAGCATATTTGTCTGTTACTATTTTAAAAGTAATCGGCAAGACTTTATTTTCAGCACATTCGTCGGTTACTATTTCAAAAGTAATCGGCAAGACTTTATTTTCAGCACATTCGTCGGTTACTATTTCAAAAGTAATCGGGAAGATTTTTATTTTCAGCATGTTCGTCGGTTACTATTTCAAAAGTAATCGGCAAGATTTTTATTTTCAACATATTCATCGGTTACTATTTCAAAAGTAATCGGCAAGACTTTATTTTCAGCACATTCATTGGTTACTTTTTTAAAAGTAATTGGTAAGATTTTTATTTCCAACATATTCATCGCTTACTATTTCAAAAGTAATCAGCATGATTTATTTTCAGCACATTCGTCGGTTACTATTTCAAAAGTAATCGGCAAGATTTTTATTTTCAGCATATTTGTCGGTTACTATTTTAAAAGTAATCGACAAGATTTTTATTTTCAACATATTCGTCGGTTCCTATTTCAAAAGTAATCGGCAAGATTTTTATTTTTAGCATATTTGTCGGTTACTATTTTAAAAGTAATCGAAAAGATTTTTATTTTCAGCGCATTTGTCGGTTACTATTTCAATAGTAATCGGCATGATTTATTTTCAGCACATTCGTCGGTTACTATTTCGAAAGTAATCGGCATGATTCATTTTCAAGACATTCGTCGGCTACTATTTCAAAAGTAATCGGCATGATCTATTTTCTGCACATTCGTCGGTTACTAGTTCAAAAGTAATCGGCAAGATTTTTATTTTCAGCATATTCGTCAATGACTATTTCAAAAGTAATCGGCATGATTTATTTTCAGCATATTCGTCGGTTACTATTTCAAAGGTAATCGACATGATTTATTTTCAACACATTCGTCGGTTACTATTTCAAAAGTAATCGGCATGATCTATTTTCTGCACATTCGTCGGTTACTATTTCAAAAGTAAACGGCAAGATTTTTATTTTCAGCATGTTCGTCGGTTACTATTTCAAAAGTAATCGGCAAGATTTTTATTTTCAGCACATTCGTCGGTTACTATTTCAAAAGTAATCGGCAAGATTTTTATTTTCAGCATATTTGTCGGTTACTATTTCAAAAGTAATCGGCAAGATTTTTATATTTTTAGCATATTTGTCTGTTACTATTTTAGAAGTAATCGGCAAGACTTTATTTTCAGCACATTCGTCGGTTACTATTTCAAAGCTAATCGGCAAGATTTATTTTCAGCACATTCGTCGGTTACTATTTTAAAAGTAATCGGCAAGATTTTTATTTTTAGCATATTTGTCTGTTACTATTTTAAAAGTAATCGGCAAGACTTTATTTTCAGCACATTCGTCGGTTACTATTTCAAAAGTAATCGGCAAGACTTTATTTTCAGCACCTTCGTCGGTTACTATTTCAAAAGTAATCGGGAAGATTTTTATTTTCAGCATGTTCGTCGGTTACTATTTCAAAAGTAATCGGCAAGATTTTTATTTTCAGCATATTTGTCGGTTACTATTTTAAAAGTAATCGGCAAGACTTTATTTTCAGCACATTCGTCGGTTACTATTTCAAAAGTAATCGGCAAGATTTTTATTTTCAACATATTCGTCGGTTCCTATTTCAAAAGTAATCGGCAAGATTTTTATTTTTAGCATATTTGTCGGTTACTATTTTAAAAGTAATCGACAAGATTTTTATTTTCAGCGCATTTGTCGGTTACTATTTCAATAGTAATCGGCATGATTTATTTTCAGCACATTCGTCGGTTAATATTTCGAAAGTAATCGGCATGATTCATTTTCAAGACATTCGTCGGTTACTATTTCAAAAGTAATCGGCATGATCTATTTTCTGCACATTCGTCGGTTACTATTTCAAAAGTAATCGGCAAGATTTTTATTTTCAGCATATTCGTCAATGACTATTTCAAAAGTAATCGGCATGATTTATTTTCAGCATATTCGTCGGTTACTATTTCAAAGGTAATCGACATGATTTATTTTCAACACATTCGTCGGTTACTATTTCAAAAGTAATCGGCATGATCTATTTCCTGCACATTCGTCGGTTACTATTTCAAAAGTAAACGGGAAGATTTTTATTTTCAGCATGTTCGTCGGTTACTATTTCAAAAGTAATCGGCAAGATTTTTATTTTCAGCACATTCGTCGGTTACTATTTCAAAAGTAATCGGCAAGATTTTTATTTTCAGCATATTTGTCGGTTACTAATTCAAAAGTAATCGGCAGGATTTTTATATTTTTAGCATATTTGTCTGTTACTATTTTAGAAGTAATCGGCAAGACTTTATTTTCAGCACATTCGTCGGTTACTATTTCAAAGCTAATCGGCAAGATTTATTTTCAGCACATTCGTCGGTTACTATTTTAAAAGTAATCGGCAAGATTTTTATTTTTAGCATATTTATCTGTTACTATTTTAAAAGTAATCGGCAAGACTTTATTTTCAGCACATTCGTCGGTTACTATTTCAAAAGTAATCGGCAAGACTTTATTTTCAGCACCTTCGTCGGTTACTATTTCAAAAGTAATCGGGAAGATTTTTATTTTCAGCATGTTCGTCGGTTACTATTTCAAAAGTAATCGGCAAGATTTTTATTTTCAGCATATTTGTCGGTTACTATTTTAAAAGTAATCGGCAAGACTTTATTTTCAGCACATTCGTCGGTTACTATTTCAAAAGTAATCGGCAAGATTTTTATTTTCAACATATTCGTCGGTTCCTATTTCAAAAGTAATCGGCAAGATTTTTATTTTTAGCATATTTGTCGGTTACTATTTTAAAAGTAATCGACAAGATTTTTATTTTCACCACATTTGTCGGTTACTATTTCAATAGTAATCGGCATGATTTATTTTCAGCACATTCGTCGGTTACTATTTCAAAAGTAATCGGCAAGACTTTATTTTCAGCACCTTCGTCGGTTACTATTTCAAAAGTAATCGGGAAGATTTTTATTTTCAGCATGTTCGTCGGTTACTATTTCAAAAGTAATCGGCAAGATTTTTATTTTCAGCATATTTGTCGGTTACTATTTTAAAAGTAATCGGCAAGACTTTATTTTCAGCACATTCGTCGGTTACTATTTCAAAAGTAATCGGCAAGATTTTTATTTTCAACATATTCGTCGGTTCCTATTTCAAAAGTAATCGGCAAGATTTTTATTTTTAGCATATTTGTCGGTTTCTATTTTAAAAGTAATCGACAAGATTTTTATTTTCAACATATTCGTCGGTTACTATTTCAAAAGTAATCGGCAAGACTTTATTTTCAGCACATTCATTGGTTACTTTTTTAAAAGTAATTGGTAAGATTTTTATTTCCAACATATTCATCGCTTACTATTTCAAAAGTAATCAGCATGATTTATTTTCAGCACATTCGTCGGTTACTATTTCAAAAGTAATCGGCAAGATTTTTATTTTCAGCATATTTGTCGGTTACTATTTTAAAAGTAATCGACATGATTTTTATTTTCAACATATTCGTCGGTTCCTATTTCAAAAGTAATCGGCAAGATTTTTATTTTTAGCATATTTGTCGGTTACTATTTTAAAAGTAATCGACAAGATTTTTATTTTCACCACATTTGTCGGTTACTAATTCAATAGTAATCGGCATGATTTATTTTTAGCACATTTGTCGGTTACTATTTCAAAAGTAATCGGCATGATTCATTTTCAACACATTCGTCGGTTACTATTTCAAAAGTAATCGGCAAGATTTTTATTTTCAGCACATTCGTCGGTTACTATTTCAAAAGTAATCGGCAAGATTTTTATTTTCAGCATATTTGTCGGTTACTATTTCAAAAGTAATCGGCAAGATTTTTATTTTTAGCATATTTGTCTGTTACTATTTTAGAAGTAATCGGCAAGACTTTATTTTCAGCACATTCGTCGGTTACTATTTCAAAGCAAATCGGCAAGATTTATTTTCAACACATTCGTCGATTACTATTTCAAAAGTAATCGGCAAGACTTTATTTTCAGCACATTCGTCGGTTACTATTTCAAAAGTAATCGGGAAGATTTTTATTTTCAGCATGTTCGTCGGTTACTATTTCAAAAGTAATCGGCAAGATTTTTATTTTCAGCATATTTGTCGGTTACTATTTTAAAAGTAATCGGCAAGACTTTATTTTCAGCACATTCGTCGGTTACTATTTCAAAAGTAATCGGCAAGATTTTTATTTTCAACATATTCATCGGTTACTATTTCAAAAGTAATCGGCAAGACTTTATTTTCAGCACATTCATTGGTTACTTTTTTAAAAGTAATTGGTAAGATTTTTATTTCCAACATATTCATCGCTTACTATTTCAAAAGTAATCAGCATGATTTATTTTCAGCACATTCGTCGGTTACTATTTCAAAAGTAATCGGCAAGATTTTTATTTTCAGCATATTTGTCGGTTACTATTTTAAAAGTAATCGACAAGATTTTTATTTTCAACATATTCGTCGGTTCCTATTTCAAAAGTAATCGGCAAGATTTTTATTTTTAGCATATTTGTCGGTTACTATTTTAAAAGTAATCGACAAGATTTTTATTTTCAGCGCATTTGTCGGTTACTATTTCAATAGTAATCGGCATGATTTATTTTCAGCACATTCGTCGGTTACTATTTCGAAAGTAATCGGCATGATTCATTTTCAAGACATTCGTCGGTTACTATTTCAAAAGTAATCGGCATGATCTATTTTCTGCACATTCGTCGGTTACTATTTCAAAAGTAATCGGCAAGATTTTTATTTTCAGCATATTCGTCAATGACTATTTCAAAAGTAATCGGCATGATTTATTTTCAGCATATTCGTCGGTTACTATTTCAAAGGTAATCGACATGATTTATTTTCAACACATTCGTCGGTTACTATTTCAAAAGTAATCGGCATAATCTATTTTCTGCACATTCGTCGGTTACTATTTCAAAAGTAAACGGCAAGATTTTTATTTTCAGCATGTTCGTCGGTTACTATTTCAAAAGTAATCGGCAAGATTTTTATTTTCAGCACATTCGTCGGTTACTATTTCAAAAGTAATCGGCAAGATTTTTATTTTCAGCATATTTGTCGGTTACTATTTCAAAAGTAATCGGCAAGATTTTTATATTTTTAGCATATTTGTCTGTTACTATTTTAGAAGTAATCGGCAAGACTTTATTTTCAGCACATTCGTCGGTTACTATTTCAAAGCTAATCGGCAAGATTTATTTTCAGCACATTCGTCGGTTACTATTTTAAAAGTAATCGGCAAGATTTTTATTTTTAGCATATTTGTCTGTTACTATTTTAAAAGTAATCGGCAAGACTTTATTTTCAGCACATTCGTCGGTTACTATTTCAAAAGTAATCGGCAAGACTTTATTTTCAGCACCTTCGTCGGTTACTATTTCAAAAGTAATCTGGAAGATTTTTATTTTCAGCATGTTCGTCGGTTACTATTTCAAAAGTAATCGGCAAGATTTTTATTTTCAGCATATTTGTCGGTTACTATTTTAAAAGTAATCGGCAAGACTTTATTTTCAGCACATTCGTCGGTTACTATTTCAAAAGTAATCGGCAAGATTTTTATTTTCAACATATTCATCGGTTACTATTTCAAAAGTAATCGGCAAGACTTTATTTTCAGCACATTCATTGGTTACTTTTTTAAAAGTAATTGGTAAGATTTTTATTTCCAACATATTCATCGCTTACTATTTCAAAAGTAATCAGCATGATTTATTTTCAGCACATTCGTCGGTTACTATTTCAAAAGTAATCGGCAAGATTTTTATTTTCAGCATATTTGTCGGTTACTATTTTAAAAGTAATCGACAAGATTTTTATTTTCAACATATTCGTCGGTTCCTATTTCAAAAGTAATCGGCAAGATTTTTATTTTTAGCATATTTGTCGGTTACTATTTTAAAAGTAATCGACAAGATTTTTATTTTCAGCGCATTTGTCGGTTACTATTTCAATAGTAATCGGCATGATTTATTTTCAGCACATTCGTCGGTTACTATTTCGAAAGTAATCGGCATGATTCATTTTCAAGACATTCGTCGGTTACTATTTCAAAAGTAATCGGCATGATCTATTTTCTGCACATTCGTCGGTTACTATTTCAAAAGTAATCGGCAAGATTTTTATTTTCAGCATATTCGTCAATGACTATTTCAAAAGTAATCGGCATGATTTATTTTCAGCATATTCGTCAGTTACTATTTCAAAGGTAATCGACATGATTTATTTTCAACACATTCGTCGGTTACTATTTCAAAAGTAATCGGCATAATCTATTTTCTGCACATTCGTCGGTTACTATTTCAAAAGTAAACGGCAAGATTTTTATTTTCAGCATGTTCGTCGGTTACTATTTCAAAAGTAATCGGCAAGATTTTTATTTTCAGCATATTTGTCGGTTACTATTTCAAAAGTAATCGGCAAGATTTTTATATTTTTAGCATATTTGTCTGTTACTATTTTAGAAGTAATCGGCAAGACTTTATTTTCAGCACATTCGTCGGTTACTATTTCAAAGCTAATCGGCAAGATTTATTTTCAGCACATTCGTCGGTTACTATTTTAAAAGTAATCGGCAAGATTTTTATTTTTAGCATATTTGTCTGTTACTATTTTAAAAGTAATCGGCAAGACTTTATTTTCAGCACATTCGTCGGTTACTATTTCAAAAGTAATCGGCAAGACTTTATTTTCAGCACCTTCGTCGGTTACTATTTCAAAAGTAATCTGGAAGATTTTTATTTTCAGCATGTTCGTCGGTTACTATTTCAAAAGTAATCGGCAAGATTTTTATTTTCAGCATATTTGTCGGTTACTATTTTAAAAGTAATGGGCAAGACTTTATTTTCAGCACATTCGTCGGTTACTATTTCAAAAGTAATCGGCAAGATTTTTATTTTCAACATATTCGTCGGTTCCTATTTCAAAAGTAATCGGCAAGATTTTTATTTTTAGCATATTTGTCGGTTTCTATTTTAAAAGTAATCGACAAGATTTTTATTTTCAACATATTTGTCGGTTAATATTTCAAAAGTAATCGGCAAGACTTTATTTTCAGCACATTCATTGGTTACTTTTTTAAAAGTAATTGGTAAGATTTTTATTTCCAACATATTCATCGCTTACTATTTCAAAAGTAATCGGCATGATTTATTTTCAGCACATTCGTCGGTTACTATTTCAAAAGTAATCGGCAAGATTTTTATTTTCAGCATATTTGTCGGTTACTATTTTAAAAGTAATCGACATGATTTTTATTTTCAACATATTCGTCGGTTCCTATTTCAAAAGTAATCGGCAAGATTTTTATTTTTAGCATATTTGTCGGTTACTATTTTAAAAGTAATCGACAAGATTTTTATTTTCACCACATTTGTCGGTTACTAATTCAATAGTAATCGGCATGATTTATTTTTAGCACATTTGTCGGTTACTATTTCAAAAGTAATCGGCATGATTCATTTTCAACACATTCGTCGGTTACTATTTCAAAAGTAATCGGCAAGATTTTTATTTTCAGCACATTCGTCGGTTACTATTTCAAAAGTAATCGGCAAGATTTTTATTTTCAGCATATTTGTCGGTTACTATTTCAAAAGTAATCGGCAAGATTTTTATTTTTAGCATATTTGTCTGTTACTATTTTAGAAGTAATCGGCAAGACTTTATTTTCAGCACATTCGTCGGTTACTATTTCAAAGCAAATCGGCAAGATTTATTTTCAACACATTCGTCGATTACTATTTCAAAAGTAATCGGCAAGACTTTATTTTCAGCACATTCGTCGGTTACTATTTCAAAAGTAATCGGGAAGATTTTTATTTTCAGCATGTTCGTCGGTTACTATTTCAAAAGTAATCGGCAAGATTTTTATTTTCAGCATATTTGTCGGTTACTATTTTAAAAGTAATCGGCAAGACTTTATTTTCAGCACATTCGTCGGTTACTATTTCAAAAGTAATCGGCAAGATTTTTATTTTCAACATATTCATCGGTTACTATTTCAAAAGTAATCGGCAAGACTTTATTTTCAGCACATTCATTGGTTACTTTTTTAAAAGTAATTGGTAAGATTTTTATTTCCAACATATTCATCGCTTACTATTTCAAAAGTAATCAGCATGATTTATTTTCAGCACATTCGTCGGTTACTATTTCAAAAGTAATCGGCAAGATTTTTATTTTCAGCATATTTGTCGGTTACTATTTTAAAAGTAATCGACATGATTTTTATTTTCAACATATTCGTCGGTTCCTATTTCAAAAGTAATCGGCAAGATTTTTATTTTTAGCATATTTGTCGGTTACTATTTTAAAAGTAATCGACAAGATTTTTATTTTCACCACATTTGTCGGTTACTAATTCAATAGTAATCGGCATGATTTATTTTTAGCACATTTGTCGGTTACTATTTCAAAAGTAATCGGCATGATTCATTTTCAACACATTCGTCGGTTACTATTTCAAAAGTAATCGGCAAGATTTTTATTTTCAGCACATTCGTCGGTTACTATTTCAAAAGTAATCGGCAAGATTTTTATTTTCAGCATATTTGTCGGTTACTATTTCAAAAGTAATCGGCAAGATTTTTATTTTTAGCATATTTGTCTGTTACTATTTTAGAAGTAATCGGCAAGACTTTATTTTCAGCACATTCGTCGGTTACTATTTCAAAGCAAATCGGCAAGATTTATTTTCAACACATTCGTCGATTACTATTTCAAAAGTAATCGGCAAGACTTTATTTTCAGCACATTCGTCGGTTACTATTTCAAAAGTAATCGGGAAGATTTTTATTTTCAGCATGTTCGTCGGTTACTATTTCAAAAGTAATCGGCAAGATTTTTATTTTCAGCATATTTGTCGGTTACTATTTTAAAAGTAATCGGCAAGACTTTATTTTCAGCACATTCGTCGGTTACTATTTCAAAAGTAATCGGCAAGATTTTTATTTTCAACATATTCATCGGTTACTATTTCAAAAGTAATCGGCAAGACTTTATTTTCAGCACATTCATTGGTTACTTTTTTAAAAGTAATTGGTAAGATTTTTATTTCCAACATATTCATCGCTTACTATTTCAAAAGTAATCAGCATGATTTATTTTCAGCACATTCGTCGGTTACTATTTCAAAAGTAATCGGCAAGATTTTTATTTTCAGCATATTTGTCGGTTACTATTTTAAAAGTAATCGACAAGATTTTTATTTTCAACATATTCGTCGGTTCCTATTTCAAAAGTAATCGGCAAGATTTTTATTTTTAGCATATTTGTCGGTTACTATTTTAAAAGTAATCGACAAGATTTTTATTTTCAGCGCATTTGTCGGTTACTATTTCAATAGTAATCGGCATGATTTATTTTCAGCACATTCGTCGGTTACTATTTCGAAAGTAATCGGCATGATTCATTTTCAAGACATTCGTCGGTTACTATTTCAAAAGTAATCGGCATGATCTATTTTCTGCACATTCGTCGGTTACTATTTCAAAAGTAATCGGCAAGATTTTTATTTTCAGCATATTCGTCAATGACTATTTCAAAAGTAATCGGCATGATTTATTTTCAGCATATTCGTCGGTTACTATTTCAAAGGTAATCGACATGATTTATTTTCAACACATTCGTCGGTTACTATTTCAAAAGTAATCGGCATAATCTATTTTCTGCACATTCGTCGGTTACTATTTCAAAAGTAAACGGCAAGATTTTTATTTTCAGCATGTTCGTCGGTTACTATTTCAAAAGTAATCGGCAAGATTTTTATTTTCAGCACATTCGTCGGTTACTATTTCAAAAGTAATCGGCAAGATTTTTATTTTCAGCATATTTGTCGGTTACTATTTCAAAAGTAATCGGCAAGATTTTTATATTTTTAGCATATTTGTCTGTTACTATTTTAGAAGTAATCGACAAGACTTTATTTTCAGCACATTCGTCGGTTACTATTTCAAAAGTAATCGGCAAGATTTTTATTTTCAACATATTCGTCGGTTACTATTTTAAAAGTAATCGGCAAGATTTTTATTTTTAGCATATTTGTCTGTTACTATTTTAAAAGTAATCGGCAAGACTTTATTTTCAACACATTCGTCGGTTACTATTTCAAAAGTAATCGGCAAGACTTTATTTTCAGCACCTTCGTCGGTTACTATTTCAAAAGTAATCGGGAAGATTTTTATTTTCAGCATGTTCGTCGGTTACTATTTCAAAAGTAATCGGCAAGATTTTTATTTTCTGCATATTTGTCGGTTACTATTTTAAAAGTAATCGGCAAGACTTTATTTTCAGCACATTCGTCGGTTACTATTTCAAAAGTAATCGGCAAGATTTTTATTTTCAACATATTTGTCGGTTCCTATTTCAAAAGTAATCGGCAAGATTTTTATTTTTAGCATATTTGTCGGTTTCTATTTTAAAAGTAATCGACAAGATTTTTATTTTCAACATATTCGTCGGTTACTATTTCAAAAGTAATCGGCAAGACTTTATTTTCAGCACATTCATTGGTTACTTTTTTAAAAGTAATTGGTAAGATTTTTATTTCCAACATATTCATCGCTTACTATTTCAAAAGTAATCAGCATGATTTATTTTCAGCACATTCGTCGGTTACTATTTCAAAAGTAATCGGCAAGATTTTTATTTTCAGCATATTTGTCGGTTACTATTTTAAAAGTAATCGACATGATTTTTATTTTCAACATATTCGTCGGTTCCTATTTCAAAAGTAATCGGCAAGATTTTTATTTTTAGCATATTTGTCGGTTACTAATTCAATAGTAATCGGCATGATTTATTTTTAGCACATTTGTCGGTTACTATTTCAAAAGTAATCGGCAAGATTTTTATTTTCAACATATTCATCGGTTACTATTTCAAAAGTAATCGGCAAGACTTTATTTTCAGCACATTCATTGGTTACTTTTTTAAAAGTAATTGGTAAGATTTTTATTTCCAACATATTCATCGCTTACTATTTCAAAAGTAATCGGCATAATCTATTTTCTGCACATTCGTCGGTTACTATTTCAAAAGTAAACGGCAAGATTTTTATTTTCAGCATGTTCGTCGGTTACTATTTCAAAAGTAATCGGCAAGATTTTTATTTTCAGCACATTCGTCGGTTACTATTTCAAAAGTAATCGGCAAGATTTTTATTTTCAGCATATTTGTCGGTTACTATTTCAAAAGTAATCGGCAAGATTTTTATATTTTTAGCATATTTGTCTGTTACTATTTTAGAAGTAATCGACAAGACTTTATTTTCAGCACATTCGTCGGTTACTATTTCAAAAGTAATCGGCAAGATTTTTATTTTCAACATATTCGTCGGTTACTATTTTAAAAGTAATCGGCAAGATTTTTATTTTTAGCATATTTGTCTGTTACTATTTTAAAAGTAATCGGCAAGACTTTATTTTCAACACATTCGTCGGTTACTATTTCAAAAGTAATCGGCAAGACTTTATTTTCAGCACCTTCGTCGGTTACTATTTCAAAAGTAATCGGGAAGATTTTTATTTTCAGCATGTTCGTCGGTTACTATTTCAAAAGTAATCGGCAAGATTTTTATTTTCTGCATATTTGTCGGTTACTATTTTAAAAGTAATCGGCAAGACTTTATTTTCAGCACATTCGTCGGTTACTATTTCAAAAGTAATCGGCAAGATTTTTATTTTCAACATATTTGTCGGTTCCTATTTCAAAAGTAATCGGCAAGATTTTTATTTTTAGCATATTTGTCGGTTTCTATTTTAAAAGTAATCGACAAGATTTTTATTTTCAACATATTCGTCGGTTACTATTTCAAAAGTAATCGGCAAGACTTTATTTTCAGCACATTCATTGGTTACTTTTTTAAAAGTAATTGGTAAGATTTTTATTTCCAACATATTCATCGCTTACTATTTCAAAAGTAATCAGCATGATTTATTTTCAGCACATTCGTCGGTTACTATTTCAAAAGTAATCGGCAAGATTTTTATTTTCAGCATATTTGTCGGTTACTATTTTAAAAGTAATCGACATGATTTTTATTTTCAACATATTCGTCGGTTCCTATTTCAAAAGTAATCGGCAAGATTTTTATTTTTAGCATATTTGTCGGTTACTATTTTAAAAGTAATCGACAAGATTTTTATTTTCACCACATTTGTCGGTTACTAATTCAATAGTAATCGGCATGATTTATTTTTAGCACATTTGTCGGTTACTATTTCAAAAGTAATCGGCATGATTCATTTTCAACACATTCGTCGGTTACTATTTCAAAAGTAATCGGCAAGATTTTTATT
Source organism: Medicago lupulina (assembly GCA_958299785.1). Classification (NCBI taxonomy): domain Eukaryota; kingdom Viridiplantae; phylum Streptophyta; class Magnoliopsida; order Fabales; family Fabaceae; genus Medicago; species Medicago lupulina. The sequence goes on along the minus strand of OY283139.1, from coordinate 47,525,684 downwards.
TTCAGCACATTCGTCGGTTACTATTTCAAAAGTAATCGGCAAGATTTTTATTTTCAGCATATTTGTCGGTTACTATTTCAAAAGTAATCGGCAAGATTTTTATTTTTAGCATATTTGTCTGTTACTATTTTAGAAGTAATCGGCAAGACTTTATTTTCAGCACATTCGTCGGTTACTATTTCAAAGCAAATCGGCAAGATTTATTTTCAACACATTCGTCGATTACTATTTCAAAAGTAATCGGCAAGACTTTATTTTCAGCACATTCGTCGGTTACTATTTCAAAAGTAATCGGCAAGATTTTTATTTTCAACATATTCATCGGTTACTATTTCAAAAGTAATCGGCAAGACTTTATTTTCAGCACATTCATTGGTTACTTTTTTAAAAGTAATTGGTAAGATTTTTATTTCCAACATATTCATCGCTTACTATTTCAAAAGTAATCAGCATGATTTATTTTCAGCACATTCGTCGGTTACTATTTCAAAAGTAATCGGCAAGATTTTTATTTTCAGCATATTTGTCGGTTACTATTTTAAAAGTAATCGACATGATTTTTATTTTCAACATATTCGTCGGTTCCTATTTCAAAAGTAATCGGCAAGATTTTTATTTTTAGCATATTTGTCGGTTACTATTTTAAAAGTAATCGACAAGATTTTTATTTTCACCACATTTGTCGGTTACTAATTCAATAGTAATCGGCATGATTTATTTTTAGCACATTTGTCGGTTACTATTTCAAAAGTAATCGGCATGATTCATTTTCAACACATTCGTCGGTTACTATTTCAAAAGTAATCGGCAAGATTTTTATTTTCAGCACATTCGTCGGTTACTATTTCAAAAGTAATCGGCAAGATTTTTATTTTCAGCATATTTGTCGGTTACTATTTCAAAAGTAATCGGCAAGATTTTTATTTTTAGCATATTTGTCTGTTACTATTTTAGAAGTAATCGGCAAGACTTTATTTTCAGCACATTCGTCGGTTACTATTTCAAAGCAAATCGGCAAGATTTATTTTCAACACATTCGTCGATTACTATTTCAAAAGTAATCGGCAAGACTTTATTTTCAGCACATTCGTCGGTTACTATTTCAAAAGTAATCGGCAAGATTTTTATTTTCAACATATTCATCGGTTACTATTTCAAAAGTAATCGGCAAGACTTTATTTTCAGCACATTCATTGGTTACTTTTTTAAAAGTAATTGGTAAGATTTTTATTTCCAACATATTCATCGCTTACTATTTCAAAAGTAATCAGCATGATTTATTTTCAGCACATTCGTCGGTTACTATTTCAAAAGTAATCGGCAAGATTTTTATTTTCAGCATATTTGTCGGTTACTATTTTAAAAGTAATCGACATGATTTTTATTTTCAACATATTCGTCGGTTCCTATTTCAAAAGTAATCGGCAAGATTTTTATTTTTAGCATATTTGTCGGTTACTATTTTAAAAGTAATCGACAAGATTTTTATTTTCACCACATTTGTCGGTTACTAATTCAATAGTAATCGGCATGATTTATTTTTAGCACATTTGTCGGTTACTATTTCAAAAGTAATCGGCATGATTCATTTTCAACACATTCGTCGGTTACTATTTCAAAAGTAATCGGCAAGATTTTTATTTTCAGCACATTCGTCGGTTACTATTTCAAAAGTAATCGGCAAGATTTTTATTTTCAGCATATTTGTCGGTTACTATTTCAAAAGTAATCGGCAAGATTTTTATTTTTAGCATATTTGTCTGTTACTATTTTAGAAGTAATCGGCAAGACTTTATTTTCAGCACATTCGTCGGTTACTATTTCAAAGCAAATCGGCAAGATTTATTTTCAACACATTCGTCGATTACTATTTCAAAAGTAATCGGCAAGACTTTATTTTCAGCACATTCGTCGGTTACTATTTCAAAAGTAATCGGCAAGATTTTTATTTTCAACATATTCATCGGTTACTATTTCAAAAGTAATCGGCAAGACTTTATTTTCAGCACATTCATTGGTTACTTTTTTAAAAGTAATTGGTAAGATTTTTATTTCCAACATATTCATCGCTTACTATTTCAAAAGTAATCAGCATGATTTATTTTCAGCACATTCGTCGGTTACTATTTCAAAAGTAATCGGCAAGATTTTTATTTTCAGCATATTTGTCGGTTACTATTTTAAAAGTAATCGACATGATTTTTATTTTCAACATATTCGTCGGTTCCTATTTCAAAAGTAATCGGCAAGATTTTTATTTTTAGCATATTTGTCGGTTACTATTTTAAAAGTAATCGACAAGATTTTTATTTTCACCACATTTGTCGGTTACTAATTCAATAGTAATCGGCATGATTTATTTTTAGCACATTTGTCGGTTACTATTTCAAAAGTAATCGGCATGATTCATTTTCAACACATTCGTCGGTTACTATTTCAAAAGTAATCGGCAAGATTTTTATTTTCAGCACATTCGTCGGTTACTATTTCAAAAGTAATCGGCAAGATTTTTATTTTCAGCATATTTGTCGGTTACTATTTCAAAAGTAATCGGCAAGATTTTTATTTTTAGCATATTTGTCTGTTACTATTTTAGAAGTAATCGGCAAGACTTTATTTTCAGCACATTCGTCGGTTACTATTTCAAAGCAAATCGGCAAGATTTATTTTCAACACATTCGTCGATTACTATTTCAAAAGTAATCGGCAAGACTTTATTTTCAGCACATTCGTCGGTTACTATTTCAAAAGTAATCGGCAAGATTTTTATTTTCAACATATTCATCGGTTACTATTTCAAAAGTAATCGGCAAGACTTTATTTTCAGCACATTCATTGGTTACTTTTTTAAAAGTAATTGGTAAGATTTTTATTTCCAACATATTCATCGCTTACTATTTCAAAAGTAATCAGCATGATTTATTTTCAGCACATTCGTCGGTTACTATTTCAAAAGTAATCGGCAAGATTTTTATTTTCAGCATATTTGTCGGTTACTATTTTAAAAGTAATCGACAAGATTTTTATTTTCAACATATTCGTCGGTTCCTATTTCAAAAGTAATCGGCAAGATTTTTATTTTTAGCATATTTGTCGGTTACTATTTTGAAAGTAATCGACAAGATTTTTATTTTCAGCGCATTTGTCGGTTACTATTTCAATAGTAATCGGCATGATTTATTTTCAGCACATTCGTCGGTTACTATTTCGAAAGTAATCGGCATGATTCATTTTCAAGACATTCGTCGGCTACTATTTCAAAAGTAATCGGCATGATCTATTTTCTGCACATTCGTCGGTTACTGTTTCAAAAGTAATCGGCAAGATTTTTATTTTCAGCATATTCGTCAATGACTATTTCAAAAGTAATCGGCATGATTTATTTTCAGCATATTCGTCGGTTACTATTTCAAAGGTAATCGACATGATTTATTTTCAACACATTCGTCGGTTACTATTTCAAAAGTAATCGGCATAATCTATTTTCTGCACATTCGTCGGTTACTATTTCAAAAGTAAACGGCAAGATTTTTATTTTCAGCATGTTCGTCGGTTACTATTTCAAAAGTAATCGGCAAGATTTTTATTTTCAGCACATTCGTCGGTTACTATTTCAAAAGTAATCGGCAAGATTTTTATTTTCAGCATATTTGTCGGTTACTATTTCAAAAGTAATCGGCAAGATTTTTATATTTTTAGCATATTTGTCTGTTACTATTTTAGAAGTAATCGGCAAGACTTTATTTTCAGCACATTCGTCGGTTACTATTTCAAAAGTAATCGGCAAGATTTTTATTTTCAACATATTCGTCGGTTACTATTTTAAAAGTAATCGGCAAGATTTTTATTTTTAGCATATTTGTCTGTTACTATTTTAAAAGTAATCGGCAAGACTTTATTTTCAGCACATTCATCGGTTACTATTTCAAAAGTAATCGGCAAGACTTTATTTTCAGCACCTTCGTCGGTTACTATTTCAAAAGTAATCGGGAAGATTTTTATTTTCAGCATGTTCGTCGGTTACTATTTCAAAAGTAATCGGCAAGATTTTTATTTTCTGCATATTTGTCGGTTACTATTTTAAAAGTAATCGGCAAGACTTTATTTTCAGCACATTCGTCGGTTACTATTTCAAAAGTAATCGGCAAGATTTTTATTTTCAACATATTCGTCGGTTCCTATTTCAAAAGTAATCGGCAAGATTTTTATTTTTAGCATATTTGTCGGTTTCTATTTTAAAAGTAATCGACAAGATTTTTATTTTCAACATATTCGTCGGTTACTATTTCAAAAGTAATCGGGAAGACTTTATTTTCAGCACATTCATTGGTTACTTTTTTAAAAGTAATTGGTAAGATTTTTATTTCCAACATATTCATCGCTTACTATTTCAAAAGTAATCAGCATGATTTATTTTCAGCACATTCGTCGGTTACTATTTCAAAAGTAATCGGCAAGATTTTTATTTTCAGCATATTTGTCGGTTACTATTTTAAAAGTAATCGACATGATTTTTATTTTCAACATATTCGTCGGTTCCTATTTCAAAAGTAATCGGCAAGATTTTTATTTTTAGCATATTTGTCGGTTACTATTTTAAAAGTAATCGACAAGATTTTTATTTTCACCACATTTGTCGGTTACTAATTCAATAGTAATCGGCATGATTTATTTTTAGCACATTTGTGGGTTACTATTTCAAAAGTAATCGGCATGATTCATTTTCAACACATTCGTCGGTTACTATTTCAAAAGTAATCGGCAAGATTTTTATTTTCAGCACATTCGTCGGTTACTATTTCAAAAGTAATCGGCAAGATTTTTATTTTCAGCATATTTGTCGGTTACTATTTCAAAAGTAATCGGCAAGATTTTTATTTTTAGCATATTTGTCTGTTACTATTTTAAAAGTAATCGGCAAGACTTTATTTTCAGCACATTCGTCGGTTACTATTTCAAAAGTAATCGGCAAGACTTTATTTTCAGCACATTCGTCGGTTACTATTTCAAAAGTAATCGGGAAGATTTTTATTTTCAGCATGTTCGTCGGTTACTATTTCAAAAGTAATCGGCAAGATTTTTATTTTCAACATATTCATCGGTTACTATTTCAAAAGTAATCGGCAAGACTTTATTTTCAGCACATTCATTGGTTACTTTTTTAAAAGTAATTGGTAAGATTTTTATTTCCAACATATTCATCGCTTACTATTTCAAAAGTAATCAGCATGATTTATTTTCAGCACATTCGTCGGTTACTATTTCAAAAGTAATCGGCAAGATTTTTATTTTCAGCATATTTGTCGGTTACTATTTTAAAAGTAATCGACAAGATTTTTATTTTCAACATATTCGTCGGTTCCTATTTCAAAAGTAATCGGCAAGATTTTTATTTTTAGCATATTTGTCGGTTACTATTTTAAAAGTAATCGACAAGATTTTTATTTTCAGCGCATTTGTCGGTTACTATTTCAATAGTAATCGGCATGATTTATTTTCAGCACATTCGTCGGTTACTATTTCGAAAGTAATCGGCATGATTCATTTTCAAGACATTCGTCGGCTACTATTTCAAAAGTAATCGGCATGATCTATTTTCTGCACATTCGTCGGTTACTATTTCAAAAGTAATCGGCAAGATTTTTATTTTCAGCATATTCGTCAATGACTATTTCAAAAGTAATCGGCATGATTTATTTTCAGCATATTCGTCGGTTACTATTTCAAAGGTAATCGACATGATTTATTTTCAACACATTCGTCGGTTACTATTTCAAAAGTAATCGGCATGATCTATTTTCTGCACATTCGTCGGTTACTATTTCAAAAGTAAACGGCAAGATTTTTATTTTCAGCATGTTCGTCGGTTACTATTTCAAAAGTAATCGGCAAGATTTTTATTTTCAGCATATTTGTCTGTTACTATTTTAGAAGTAATCGGCAAGACTTTATTTTCAGCACATTCGTCGGTTACTATTTCAAAGCTAATCGGCAAGATTTATTTTCAGCACATTCGTCGGTTACTATTTTAAAAGTAATCGGCAAGATTTTTATTTTTAGCATATTTGTCTGTTACTATTTTAAAAGTAATCGGCAAGACTTTATTTTCAGCATATTTGTCGGTTACTATTTCAAAAGTAATCGGCAAGATTTTTATTTTCAGCATATTTGTCGGTTACTATTTCAAAAGTAATCGGCAAGATTTTTATTTTTAGCATATTTGTCTGTTACTATTTTAAAAGTAATCGGCAAGACTTTATTTTCAGCACATTCATCGGTTACTATTTCAAAAGTAATCGGCAAGACTTTATTTTCAGCACCTTCGTCGGTTACTATTTCAAAAGTAATCGGGAAGATTTTTATTTTCAGCATGTTCGTCGGTTACTATTTCAAAAGTAATCGGCAAGATTTTTATTTTCTGCATATTTGTCGGTTACTATTTTAAAAGTAATCGGCAAGACTTTATTTTCAGCACATTCGTCGGTTACTATTTCAAAAGTAATCGGCAAGATTTTTATTTTCAACATATTCGTCGGTTCCTATTTCAAAAGTAATCGGCAAGATTTTTATTTTTAGCATATTTGTCGGTTTCTATTTTAAAAGTAATCGACAAGATTTTTATTTTCAACATATTCGTCGGTTACTATTTCAAAAGTAATCGGGAAGACTTTATTTTCAGCACATTCATTGGTTACTTTTTTAAAAGTAATTGGTAAGATTTTTATTTCCAACATATTCATCGCTTACTATTTCAAAAGTAATCAGCATGATTTATTTTCAGCACATTCGTCGGTTACTATTTCAAAAGTAATCGGCAAGATTTTTATTTTCAGCATATTTGTCGGTTACTATTTTAAAAGTAATCGACATGATTTTTATTTTCAACATATTCGTCGGTTCCTATTTCAAAAGTAATCGGCAAGATTTTTATTTTTAGCATATTTGTCGGTTACTATTTTAAAAGTAATCGACAAGATTTTTATTTTCACCACATTTGTCGGTTACTAATTCAATAGTAATCGGCATGATTTATTTTTAGCACATTTGTCGGTTACTATTTCAAAAGTAATCGGCATGATTCATTTTCAACACATTCGTCGGTTACTATTTCAAAAGTAATCGGCAAGATTTTTATTTTCAGCACATTCGTCGGTTACTATTTCAAAAGTAATCGGCAAGATTTTTATTTTCAGCATATTTGTCGGTTACTATTTCAAAAGTAATCGGCAAGATTTTTATTTTTAGCATATTTGTCTGTTACTATTTTAAAAGTAATCGGCAAGACTTTATTTTCAGCACATTCGTCGGTTACTATTTCAAAAGTAATCGGCAAGACTTTATTTTCAGCACATTCGTCGGTTACTATTTCAAAAGTAATCGGGAAGATTTTTATTTTCAGCATGTTCGTCGGTTACTATTTCAAAAGTAATCGGCAAGATTTTTATTTTCAACATATTCATCGGTTACTATTTCAAAAGTAATCGGCAAGACTTTATTTTCAGCACATTCATTGGTTACTTTTTTAAAAGTAATTGGTAAGATTTTTATTTCCAACATATTCATCGCTTACTATTTCAAAAGTAATCAGCATGATTTATTTTCAGCACATTCGTCGGTTACTATTTCAAAAGTAATCGGCAAGATTTTTATTTTCAGCATATTTGTCGGTTACTATTTTAAAAGTAATCGACAAGATTTTTATTTTCAACATATTCGTCGGTTCCTATTTCAAAAGTAATCGGCAAGATTTTTATTTTTAGCATATTTGTCGGTTACTATTTTAAAAGTAATCGACAAGATTTTTATTTTCAGCGCATTTGTCGGTTACTATTTCAATAGTAATCGGCATGATTTATTTTCAGCACATTCGTCGGTTACTATTTCGAAAGTAATCGGCATGATTCATTTTCAAGACATTCGTCGGCTACTATTTCAAAAGTAATCGGCATGATCTATTTTCTGCACATTCGTCGGTTACTATTTCAAAAGTAATCGGCAAGATTTTTATTTTCAGCATATTCGTCAATGACTATTTCAAAAGTAATCGGCATGATTTATTTTCAGCATATTCGTCGGTTACTATTTCAAAGGTAATCGACATGATTTATTTTCAACACATTCGTCGGTTACTATTTCAAAAGTAATCGGCATGATCTATTTTCTGCACATTCGTCGGTTACTATTTCAAAAGTAAACGGCAAGATTTTTATTTTCAGCATGTTCGTCGGTTACTATTTCAAAAGTAATCGGCAAGATTTTTATTTTCAGCATATTTGTCTGTTACTATTTTAGAAGTAATCGGCAAGACTTTATTTTCAGCACATTCGTCGGTTACTATTTCAAAGCTAATCGGCAAGATTTATTTTCAGCACATTCGTCGGTTACTATTTTAAAAGTAATCGGCAAGATTTTTATTTTTAGCATATTTGTCTGTTACTATTTTAAAAGTAATCGGCAAGACTTTATTTTCAGCATATTTGTCGGTTACTATTTCAAAAGTAATCGGCAAGATTTTTATTTTCAGCATATTTGTCGGTTACTATTTCAAAAGTAATCGGCAAGATTTTTATTTTTAGCATATTTGTCTGTTACTATTTTAAAAGTAATCGGCAAGACTTTATTTTCAGCACATTCGTCGGTTACTATTTCAAAAGTAATCGGCAAGACTTTATTTTCAGCACATTCGTCGGTTACTATTTCAAAAGTAATCGGGAAGATTTTTATTTTCAGCATGTTCGTCGGTTACTATTTCAAAAGTAATCGGCAAGATTTTTATTTTCAACATATTCATCGGTTACTATTTCAAAAGTAATCGGCAAGACTTTATTTTCAGCACATTCATTGGTTACTTTTTTAAAAGTAATTGGTAAGATTTTTATTTCCAACATATTCATCGCTTACTATTTCAAAAGTAATCAGCATGATTTATTTTCAGCACATTCGTCGGTTACTATTTCAAAAGTAATCGGCAAGATTTTTATTTTCAGCATATTTGTCGGTTACTATTTTAAAAGTAATCGACAAGATTTTTATTTTCAACATATTCGTCGGTTCCTATTTCAAAAGTAATCGGCAAGATTTTTATTTTTAGCATATTTGTCGGTTACTATTTTGAAAGTAATCGACAAGATTTTTATTTTCAGCGCATTTGTCGGTTACTATTTCAATAGTAATCGGCATGATTTATTTTCAGCACATTCGTCGGTTACTATTTCGAAAGTAATCGGCATGATTCATTTTCAAGACATTCGTCGGCTACTATTTCAAAAGTAATCGGCATGATCTATTTTCTGCACATTCGTCGGTTACTGTTTCAAAAGTAATCGGCAAGATTTTTATTTTCAGCATATTCGTCAATGACTATTTCAAAAGTAATCGGCATGATTTATTTTCAGCATATTCGTCGGTTACTATTTCAAAGGTAATCGACATGATTTATTTTCAACACATTCGTCGGTTACTATTTCAAAAGTAATCGGCATGATCTATTTTCTGCACATTCGTCGGTTACTATTTCAAAAGTAAACGGCAAGATTTTTATTTTCAGCATGTTCGTCGGTTACTATTTCAAAAGTAATCGGCAAGATTTTTATTTTCAGCACATTCGTCGGTTACTATTTCAAAAGTAATCGGCAAGATTTTTATTTTCAGCATATTTGTCGGTTACTATTTCAAAAGTAATCGGCAAGATTTTTATATTTTTAGCATATTTGTCTGTTACTATTTTAGAAGTAATCGGCAAGACTTTATTTTCAGCACATTCGTCGGTTACTATTTCAAAGCTAATCGGCAAGATTTATTTTCAGCACATTCGTCGGTTACTATTTTAAAAGTAATCGGCAAGATTTTTATTTTTAGCATATTTGTCTGTTACTATTTTAAAAGTAATCGGCAAGACTTTATTTTCAGCACATTCGTCGGTTACTATTTCAAAAGTAATCGGCAAGACTTTATTTTCAGCACCTTCGTCGGTTACTATTTCAAAAGTAATCGGGAAGATTTTTATTTTCAGCATGTTCGTCGGTTACTATTTCAAAAGTAATCGGCAAGATTTTTATTTTCAGCATATTTGTCGGTTACTATTTTAAAAGTAATCGGCAAGACTTTATTTTCAGCACATTCGTCGGTTACTATTTCAAAAGTAATCGGCAAGATTTTTATTTTCAACATATTCGTCGGTTCCTATTTCAAAAGTAATCGGCAAGATTTTTATTTTTAGCATATTTGTCGGTTACTATTTTAAAAGTAATCGACAAGATTTTTATTTTCACCACATTTGTCGGTTACTATTTCAATAGTAATCGGCATGATTTATTTTCAGCACATTGGTCGGTTACTATTTCAAAAGTAATCGGCATGATTCATTTTCAACACATTCGTCGGTTACTATTTCAAAAGTAATCGGCATGATCTATTTTCTGCACATTCGTCGGTTACTATTTCAAAAGTAATCGGCAAGATTTTTATTTTCAGCATGTTCGTCGGTTACTATTTCAAAAGTAATCGGCAAGATTTTTATTTTCAGCACATTCGTCGGTTACTATTTCAAAAGTAATCCGCAAGATTTTTATTTTCAGCATATTTGTCGGTTACTATTTCAAAAGTAATCGGCAAGATTTTTATTTTCAGCATATTTGTCGGTTACTATTTTAAAAGTAATCGGCAAGACTTTATTTTCAGCACATTCGTCGGTTACTATTTCAAAAGTAATCGGCAAGACTTTATTTTCAGCACCTTCGTCGGTTACTATTTTAAAAGTAATCGGGAAGATTTTTATTTTCAGCATGTTCGTCGGTTACTATTTCAAAAGTAATCGGCAAGATTTTTATTTTCAGCATATTTGTCGGTTACTATTTTAAAAGTAATCGGCAAGACTTTATTTTCAGCACATTCGTCGGTTACTATTTCAAAAGTAATCGGCAAGATTTTTATTTTCAACATATTCGTCGGTTACTATTTCAAAAGTAATCGGCAAGACTTTATTTTCAGCACATTCATTGGTTACTTTTTTAAAAGTAATTGGTAAGATTTTTATTTCCAACATATTCATCGCTTACTATTTCAAAAGTAATCAGCATGATTTATTTTCAGCACATTCGTCGGTTACTATTTCAAAAGTAATCGGCAAGATTTTTATTTTCAGCATATTTGTCGGTTACTATTTTAAAAGTAATCGACATGATTTTTGTTTTCAACAGATTCGTCGGTTCCTATTTCAAAAGTAATCGGCAAGATTTTTATTTTTAGCATATTTGTCGGTTACTATTTTAAAAGTAATCGACAAGATTTTTATTTTCACCACATTTGTCGGTTACTATTTCAATAGTAATCGGCATGATTTATTTTTAGCACATTTGTCGGTTACTATTTCAAAAGTAATCGGCATGATTCATTTTCAACACATTCGTCGGTTACTATTTCAAAAGTAATCGGCAAGATTTTTATTTTCAGCACATTCGTCGGTTACTATTTCAAAAGTAATCGGCAAGATTTTTATTTTCAGCATGTTCGTCGGTTACTATTTCAAAAGTAATCGGCAAGATTTTTATTTTCAGCACATTCGTCGGTTACTATTTCAAAAGTAATCGGCAAGATTTTTATTTTCAGCATATTTGTCGGTTACTATTTCAATAGTAATCGGCATGATTTATTTTTAGCACATTTGTCGGTTACTATTTCAAAAGTAATCGGCATGATTCATTTTCAACACATTCGTCGGTTACTATTTCAAAAGTAATCGGCAAGATTTTTATTTTCAGCACATTCGTCGGTTACTATTTCAAAAGTAATCGGCAAGATTTTTATTTTCAGCATGTTCGTCGGTTACTATTTCAAAAGTAATCGGCAAGATTTTTATTTTCAGCATATTTGTCGGTTACTATTTTAAAAGTAATCGGCAAGATTTTATTTTCAGCACATTCGTCGGTTACTATTTCAAAAGTAATCGGCAAGATTTTTATTTTCAACATATTCGTCGGTTCCTATTTCAAAAGTAATCGGCAAGATTTTTATTTTTAGCATATTTGTCGGTTACTATTTTAAAAGTAATCGACAAGATTTTTATTTTCACCACATTTGTCGGTTACTATTTCAATAGTAATCGGCATGATTTATTTTCAGCACATTGGTCGGTTACTATTTCAAAAGTAATCGGCATGATTCATTTTCAACACATTCGTCGGTTACTATTTCAAAAGTAATCGGCATGATCTATTTTCTGCACATTCGTCGGTTACTATTTCAAAAGTAATCGGCAAGATTATTATTTTCAGCATGTTCGTCGGTTACTATTTCAAAAGTAATCGGGAAGATTTTTATTTTCAGCACATTCGTCGGTTACTATTTCAAAAGTAATCCGCAAGATTTTTATTTTCAGCATATTTGTCGGTTACTATTTCAAAAGTAATCGGCAAGATTTTTATTTTCAGCATATTTGTCGGTTACTATTTTAAAAGTAATCGGCAAGACTTTATTTTCAGCACATTCGTCGGTTACTATTTCAAAAGTAATCGGCAAGACTTTATTTTCAGCACCTTCGTCGGTTACTATTTTAAAAGTAATCGGGAAGATTTTTATTTTCAGCATGTTCGTCGGTTACTATTTCAAAAGTAATCGGCAAGATTTTTATTTTCAGCATATTTGTCGGTTACTATTTTAAAAGTAATCGGCAAGACTTTATTTTCAGCACATTCGTCGGTTACTATTTCAAAAGTAATCGGCAAGATTTTTATTTTCAACATATTCGTCGGTTACTATTTCAAAAGTAATCGGCAAGACTTTATTTTCAGCACATTCATTGGTTACTTTTTTAAAAGTAATTGGTAAGATTTTTATTTCCAACATATTCATCGCTTACTATTTCAAAAGTAATCAGCATGATTTATTTTCAGCACATTCGTCGGTTACTATTTCAAAAGTAATCGGCAAGATTTTTATTTTCAGCATATTTGTCGGTTACTATTTTAAAAGTAATCGACATGATTTTTGTTTTCAACAGATTCGTCGGTTCCTATTTCAAAAGTAATCGGCAAGATTTTTATTTTTAGCATATTTGTCGGTTACTATTTTAAAAGTAATCGACAAGATTTTTATTTTCACCACATTTGTCGGTTACTATTTCAATAGTAATCGGCATGATTTATTTTTAGCACATTTGTCGGTTACTATTTCAAAAGTAATCGGCATGATTCATTTTCAACACATTCGTCGGTTACTATATCAAAAGTAATCGGCAAGATTTTTATTTTCAGCACATTCGTCGGTTACTATTTCAAAAGTAATCGGCAAGATTTTTATTTTCAGCATATTTGTCGGTTACTATTTCTAAAGTAATCGGCAAAATTTATATTTTTAGCATATTTGTCTGTTACTATTTTAGAAGTAATCGGCAAGACTTTATTTTCAGCACATTCGTCGGTTACTATTTCAAAGCTAATCGGCAAGATTTATTTTCAGCACATTCGTCGGTTACTATTTTAAAAGTAATCGGCAAGATTTTTATTTTGAGCATATTTGTCTGTTACTATTTTAAAAGTAATCGGCAAGACTTTATTTTCAGCACATTCGTCGGTTACTATTTCAAAAGTAATCGGCAAGACTTTATTTTCAGCACCTTCGTCGGTTACTATTTCAAAAGTAATCAGGAAGATTTTTATTTTCAGCATGTTCGTCGGTTACTATTTCAAAAGTAATCGGCAAGATTTTTATTTTCAGCATATTTGTCGGTTACTATTTTAAAAGTAATCGGCAAGACTTTATTTTCAGCACATTCGTCGGTTACTATTTCAAAAGTAATCGGCAAGATTTTTATTTTCAACATATTCGTCGGTTCCTATTTCAAAAGTAATCGGCAAGATTTTTATTTTTAGCATATTTGTCGGTTACTATTTTAAAAGTAATCGACAAGATTTTTATTTTCAGCGCATTTGTCGGTTACTATTTCAATAGTAATCGGCATGATTTATTTTCAGCACATTCGTCGGTTACTATTTCGAAAGTAATCGGCATGATTCATTTTCAAGACATTCGTCGGTTACTATTTCAAAAGTAATCGGCATGATCTATTTTCTGCACATTCGTCGGTCACTATTTCAAAAGTAATCGGCAAGATTTTTATTTTCAGCATATTCGTCAATGACTATTTCAAAAGTAATCGGCATGATTTATTTTCAGCATATTCGTCGGTTACTATTTCAAAGGTAATCGACATGATTTATTTTCAACACATTCGTCGGTTACTATTTCAAAAGTAATCGGCATGATCTATTTTCTGCACATTCGTCGGTTACTATTTCAAAAGTAAACGGCAAGATTTTTATTTTCAGCATGTTCGTCGGTTACTATTTCAAAAGTAATCGGCAAGATTTTTATTTTCAGCACATTCGTCGGTTACTTGTTCAAAAGTAATCGGCAAGATTTTTATTTTCAGCATATTTGTCGGTTACTATTTCAAAAGTAATCGGCAAGATTTTTATATTTTTAGCATATTTGTCTGTTACTATTTTAGAAGTAATCGGCAAGACTTTATTTTCAGCACATTCGTCGGTTACTATTTCAAAGCTAATCGGCAAGATTTATTTTCAGCACATTCGTCGGTTACTATTTTAAAAGTAATCGACAAGATTTTTATTTTTAGCATATTTGTCTGTTACTATTTTAAAAGTAATCGGCAAGACTTTATTTTCAGCACATTCGTCGGTTACTATTTCAAAAGTAATCGGCAAGACTTTATTTTCAGCACCTTCGTCGGTTACTATTTCAAAAGTAATCGGGAAGATTTTTATTTTCAGCATGTTCGTCGGTTACTATTTCAAAAGTAATCGGCAAGATTTTTATTTTCAGCATATTTGTCGGTTACTATTTCTAAAGTAATCGGCAAAATTTATATTTTTAGCATATTTGTCTGTTACTATTTTAGAAGTAATCGGCAAGACTTTATTTTCAGCACATTCGTCGGTTACTATTTCAAAGCTAATCGGCAAGATTTATTTTCAGCACATTCGTCGGTTACTATTTTAAAAGTAATCGGCAAGATTTTTATTTTGAGCATATTTGTCTGTTACTATTTTAAAAGTAATCGGCAAGACTTTATTTTCAGCACATTCGTCGGTTACTATTTCAAAAGTAATCGGCAAGACTTTATTTTCAGCACCTTCGTCGGTTACTATTTCAAAAGTAATCAGGAAGATTTTTATTTTCAGCATGTTCGTCGGTTACTATTTCAAAAGTAATCGGCAAGATTTTTATTTTCAGCATATTTGTCGGTTACTATTTTAAAAGTAATCGGCAAGACTTTATTTTCAGCACATTCGTCGGTTACTATTTCAAAAGTAATCGGCAAGATTTTTATTTTCAACATATTCGTCGGTTCCTATTTCAAAAGTAATCGGCAAGATTTTTATTTTTAGCATATTTGTCGGTTACTATTTTAAAAGTAATCGACAAGATTTTTATTTTCAGCGCATTTGTCGGTTACTATTTCAATAGTAATCGGCATGATTTATTTTCAGCACATTCGTCGGTTACTATTTCGAAAGTAATCGGCATGATTCATTTTCAAGACATTCGTCGGTTACTATTTCAAAAGTAATCGGCATGATCTATTTTCTGCACATTCGTCGGTCACTATTTCAAAAGTAATCGGTAAGATTTTTATTTTCAGCATATTCGTCAATGACTATTTCAAAAGTAATCGGCATGATTTATTTTCAGCATATTCGTCGGTTACTATTTCAAAGGTAATCGACATGATTTATTTTCAACACATTCGTCGGTTACTATTTCAAAAGTAATCGGCATGATCTATTTTCTGCACATTCGTCGGTTACTATTTCAAAAGTAAACGGCAAGATTTTTATTTTCAGCATGTTCGTCGGTTACTATTTCAAAAGTAATCGGCAAGATTTTTATTTTCAGCACATTCGTCGGTTACTTGTTCAAAAGTAATCGGCAAGATTTTTATTTTCAGCATATTTGTCGGTTACTATTTCAAAAGTAATCGGCAAGATTTTTATATTTTTAGCATATTTGTCTGTTACTATTTTAGAAGTAATCGGCAAGACTTTATTTTCAGCACATTCGTCGGTTACTATTTCAAAGCTAATCGGCAAGATTTATTTTCAGCACATTCGTCGGTTACTATTTTAAAAGTAATCGACAAGATTTTTATTTTTAGCATATTTGTCTGTTACTATTTTAAAAGTAATCGGCAAGACTTTATTTTCAGCACATTCGTCGGTTACTATTTCAAAAGTAATCGGCAAGACTTTATTTTCAGCACCTTCGTCGGTTACTATTTCAAAAGTAATCGGGAAGATTTTTATTTTCAGCATGTTCGTCGGTTACTATTTCAAAAGTAATCGGCAAGATTTTTATTTTCAGCATATTTGTCGGTTACTATTTTAAAAGTAATCGGCAAGACTTTATTTTCAGCACATTCGTCGGTTACTATTTCAAAAGTAATCGGCAAGATTTTTATTTTCAACATATTCGTCGGTTCCTATTTCAAAAGTAATCGGCAAGATTTTTATTTTTAGCATATTTGTCGGTTACTATTTTAAAAGTAATCGACAAGATTTTTATTTTCACCACATTTGTCGGTTACTATTTCAATAGTAATCGGCATGATTTATTTTCAGCACATTGGTCGGTTACTATTTCAAAAGTAATCGGCATGATTCATTTTCAACACATTCGTCGGTTACTATTTCAAAAGTAATCGGCATGATCTATTTTCTGCACATTCGTCGGTTACTATTTCAAAAGTAATCGGCAAGATTTTTATTTTCAGCATGTTCGTCGGTTACTATTTCAAAAGTAATCGGCAAGATTTTTATTTTCAGCACATTCGTCGGTTACTATTTCAAAAGTAATCGGCAAGATTTTTATTTTTAGCATATTTGTCGGTTACTATTTTAAAAGTAATCGACAAGATTTTTATTTTCAGCGCATTTGTCGGTTACTATTTCAATAGTAATCGGCATGATTTATTTTCAGCACATTCGTCGGTTACTATTTCGAAAGTAATCGGCATGATTCATTTTCAAGACATTCGTCGGTTACTATTTCAAAAGTAATCGGCATGATCTATTTTCTGCACATTCGTCGGTCACTATTTCAAAAGTAATCGGTAAGATTTTTATTTTCAGCATATTCGTCAATGACTATTTCAAAAGTAATCGGCATGATTTATTTTCAGCATATTCGTCGGTTACTATTTCAAAGGTAATCGGCATGATTCATTTTCAACACATTCGTCGGTTACTATTTCAAAAGTAATCGGCATGATCTATTTTCTGCACATTCGTCGGTTACTATTTCAAAAGTAAACGGCAAGATTTTTATTTTCAGCATGTTCGTCGGTTACTATTTCAAAAGTAATCGGCAAGATTTTTATTTTCAGCACATTCGTCGGTTACTATTTCAAAAGTAATCCGCAAGATTTTTATTTTCAGCATATTTGTCGGTTACTATTTCAAAAGTAATCGGCAAGATTTTTATTTTCAGCATATTTGTCCGTTACTATTTTAAAAGTAATCGGCAAGACTTTATTTTCAGCACATTCGTCGGTTACTATTTCAAAAGTAATCGGCAAGACTTTATTTTCAGCACCTTCGTCGGTTACTATTTTAAAAGTAATCGGGAAGATTTTTATTTTCAGCATGTTCGTCGGTTACTATTTCAAAAGTAATCGGCAAGATTTTTATTTTCAGCATATTTGTCGGTTACTATTTTAAAAGTAATCGGCAAGACTTTATTTTCAGCACATTCGTCGGTTACTATTTCAAAAGTAATCGGCAAGATTTTTATTTTCAACATATTCGTCGGTTACTATTTCAAAAGTAATCGGCAAGACTTTATTTTCAGCACATTCATTGGTTACTTTTTTAAAAGTAATTGGTAAGATTTTTATTTCCAACATATTCATCGCTTACTATTTCAAAAGTAATCAGCATGATTTATTTTCAGCACATTCGTCGGTTACTATTTCAAAAGTAATCGGCAAGATTTTTATTTTCAGCATATTTGTCGGTTACTATTTTAAAAGTAATCGACATGATTTTTGTTTTCAACATATTCGTCGGTTCCTATTTCAAAAGTAATCGGCAAGATTTTTATTTTTAGCATATTTGTCGGTTACTATTTTAAAAGTAATCGACAAGATTTTTATTTTCACCACATTTGTCGGTTACTATTTCAATAGTAATCGGCATGATTTATTTTTAGCACATTTGTCGGTTACTATTTCAAAAGTAATCGGCATGATTCATTTTCAACACATTCGTCGGTTACTATTTCAAAAGTAATCGGCAAGATTTTTATTTTCAGCACATTCGTCGGTTACTATTTCAAAAGTAATCGGCAAGATTTTTATTTTCAGCATATTTGTCGGTTACTATTTCTAAAGTAATCGGCAAGATTTTTATTTTTAGCATATTTGTCTGTTACTATTTTAGAAGTAATCGGCAAGACTTTATTTTCAGCACATTCGTCGGTTACTATTTCAAAGCAAATCGGCAAGATTTATTTTCAACACATTCGTCGGTTACTATTTCAAAAGTAATCGGCAAGATTTTTATTTTTAGCATATTTGTCTGTTACTATTTTAAAAGTAATCGGCAAGACTTTATTTTCAGCACATTCGTCGGTTACTATTTCAAAAGTAATCGGCAAGACTTTATTTTCAGCACATTCGTCGGTTACTATTTCAAAAGTAATCGGGAAGATTTTTATTTTCAGCACATTCGTCGGATACTATTTCAAAAGTAATCGGCAAGATTTTTATTTTCAACATATTCGTCGGTTACTATTTCAAAAGTAATCGGCAAGACTTTATTTTCAGCACATTCATTGGTTACTTTTTTAAAAGTAATTGGTAAGATTTTTATTTCCAACATATTCATCGCTTACTATTTCAAAAGTAATCAGCATGATTTATTTTCAGCACATTCGTCGGTTACTATTTCAAAAGTAATCGGCAAGATTTTTATTTTCAGCATATTTGTCGGTTACTATTTTAAAAGTAATCGACATGATTTTTGTTTTCAACATATTCGTCGGTTCCTATTTCAAAAGTAATCGGCAAGATTTTTATTTTCAGCATATTTGTCGGTTACTATTTTAAAAGTAATCGACAAGATTTTTATTTTCAACATATTCGTCGGTTCCTATTTCAAAAGTAATCGGCAAGATTTTTATTTTTAGCATATTTGTCGGTTACTATTTTAAAAGTAATCGACAAGATTTTTATTTTCAGCGCATTTGTCGGTTACTATTTCAATAGTAATCGGCATGATTTATTTTCAGCACATTCGTCGGTTACTATTTCAAAAGTAATCGGCATGATTCATTTTCAAGACATTCGTCGGTTACTATTTCAAAAGTAATCGGCATGATCTATTTTCTGCACATTCGTCGGTTACTATTTCAAAAGTAATCGGCAAGATTTTTATTTTCAGCATATTCGTCAATGACTATTTCAAAAGTAATCGGCATGATTTATTTTCAGCATATTCGTCGGTTACTATTTCAAAGGTAATCGACATGATTTATTTTCAACACATTCGTCGGTTACTATTTCAAAAGTAATCGGCATGATCTATTTTCTGCACATTCGTCGGTTACTATTTCAAAAGTAAACGGCAAGATTTTTATTTTCAGCATGTTTGTCGGTTACTATTTCAAAAGTAATAGGCAAGATTTTTATTTTCAGCACATTCGTCGGTTACTATTTCAAAAGTAATCGGCAAGATTTTTATTTTCAGCATATTTGTCGGTTACTATTTCAAAAGTAATCGGCAAGATTTTTATATTTTTAGCATATTTGTCTGTTACTATTTTAGAAGTAATCGGCAAGACTTTATTTTCAGCACATTCGTCGGTTACTATTTCAAAGCTAATCGGCAAGATTTATTTTCAGCACATTCGTCGGTTACTATTTTAAAAGTAATCGGCAAGACTTTATTTTCAGCACATTCGTCGGTTACTATTTCAAAAGTAATCGGCAAGATTTTTATTTTCAGCATATTTGTCGGTTACTATTTTAAAAGTAATCGACAAGATTTTTATTTTCAACATATTCGTCGGTTCCTATTTCAAAAGTAATCGGCAAGATTTTTATTTTCAGCATATTTGTCGGTTACTATTTTAAAAGTAATCGACAAGATTTTTATTTTCAACATATTCGTCGGTTCCTATTTCAAAAGTAATCGGCAAGATTTTTATTTTTAGCATATTTGTCGGTTACTATTTTAAAAGTAATCGACAAGATTTTTATTTTCAGCGCATTTGTCGGTTACTATTTCAATAGTAATCGGCATGATTTATTTTCAGCACATTCGTCGGTTACTATTTCAAAAGTAATCGGCATGATTCATTTTCAAGACATTCGTCGGTTACTATTTCAAAAGTAATCGGCATGATCTATTTTCTGCACATTCGTCGGTTACTATTTCAAAAGTAATCGGCAAGATTTTTATTTTCAGCATATTCGTCAATGACTATTTCAAAAGTAATCGGCATGATTTATTTTCAGCATATTCGTCGGTTACTATTTCAAAGGTAATCGACATGATTTATTTTCAACACATTCGTCGGTTACTATTTCAAAAGTAATCGGCATGATCTATTTTCTGCACATTCGTCGGTTACTATTTCAAAAGTAAACGGCAAGATTTTTATTTTCAGCATGTTTGTCGGTTACTATTTCAAAAGTAATAGGCAAGATTTTTATTTTCAGCACATTCGTCGGTTACTATTTCAAAAGTAATCGGCAAGATTTTTATTTTCAGCATATTTGTCGGTTACTATTTCAAAAGTAATCGGCAAGATTTTTATATTTTTAGCATATTTGTCTGTTACTATTTTAGAAGTAATCGGCAAGACTTTATTTTCAGCACATTCGTCGGTTACTATTTCAAAGCTAATCGGCAAGATTTATTTTCAGCACATTCGTCGGTTACTATTTTAAAAGTAATCGGCAAGACTTTATTTTCAGCACATTCGTCGGTTACTATTTCAAAAGTAATCGGCAAGATTTTTATTTTCAACATATTCGTCGGTTCCTATTTCAAAAGTAATCGGCAAGATTTTTATTTTTAGCATATTTGTCGGTTACTATTTTAAAAGTAATCGACAAGATTTTTATTTTCACCACATTTGTCGGTTACTATTTCAATAGTAATCGGCATGATTTATTTTCAGCACATTGGTCGGTTACTATTTCAAAAGTAATCGGCATGATTCATTTTCAACACATTCGTCGGTTACTATTTCAAAAGTAATCGGCATGATCTATTTTCTGCACATTCGTCGGTTACTATTTCAAAAGTAATCGGCAAGATTTTTATTTTCAGCATGTTCGTCGGTTACTATTTCAAAAGTAATCGGCAAGATTTTTATTTTCAGCACATTCGTCGGTTACTATTTCAAAAGTAATCCGCAAGATTTTTATTTTCAGCATATTTGTCGGTTACTATTTCAAAAGTAATCGGCAAGATTTTTATTTTCAGCATATTTGTCGGTTACTATTTTAAAAGTAATCGGCAAGACTTTATTTTCAGCACATTCGTCGGATACTATTTCAAAAGTAATCGGCAAGATTTTTATTTTCAACATATTCGTCGGTTACTATTTCAAAAGTAATCGGCAAGACTTTATTTTCAGCACATTCATTGGTTACTTTTTTAAAAGTAATTGGTAAGATTTTTATTTCCAACATATTCATCGCTTACTATTTCAAAAGTAATCAGCATGATTTATTTTCAGCACATTCGTCGGTTACTATTTCAAAAGTAATCGGCAAGATTTTTATTTTCAGCATATTTGTCGGTTACTATTTTAAAAGTAATCGACATGATTTTTGTTTTCAACATATTCGTCGGTTCCTATTTCAAAAGTAATCGGCAAGATTTTTATTTTCAGCATATTTGTCGGTTACTATTTTAAAAGTAATCGACAAGATTTTTATTTTCAACATATTCGTCGGTTCCTATTTCAAAAGTAATCGGCAAGATTTTTATTTTTAGCATATTTGTCGGTTACTATTTTAAAAGTAATCGACAAGATTTTTATTTTCAGCGCATTTGTCGGTTACTATTTCAATAGTAATCGGCATGATTTATTTTCAGCACATTCGTCGGTTACTATTTCGAAAGTAATCGGCATGATTCATTTTCAAGACATTCGTCGGTTACTATTTCAAAAGTAATCGGCATGATCTATTTTCTGCACATTCGTCGGTTACTATTTCAAAAGTAATCGGCAAGATTTTTATTTTCAGCATATTCGTCAATGACTATTTCAAAAGTAATCGGCATGATTTATTTTCAGCATATTCGTCGGTTACTATTTCAAAGGTAATCGACATGATTTATTTTCAACACATTCGTCGGTTACTATTTCAAAAGTAATCGGCATGATCTATTTTCTGCACATTCGTCGGTTACTATTTCAAAAGTAAACGGCAAGATTTTTATTTTCAGCATGTTTGTCGGTTACTATTTCAAAAGTAATAGGCAAGATTTTTATTTTCAACACATTCGTCGGTTACGATTTCAAAAGTAATCGGCAAGATTTTTATTTTCAGCATATTTGTCGGTTACTATTTCAAAAGTAATCGGCAAGATTTTTATATTTTTAGCATATTTGTCTGTTACTATTTTAGAAGTAATCGGCAAGACTTTATTTTCAGCACATTCGTCGGTTACTATTTCAAAGCTAATCGGCAAGATTTATTTTCAGCACATTCGTCGGTTACTATTTTAAAAGTAATCGGCAAGATTTTTATTTTTAGCATATTTGTCTGTTACTATTTTAAAAGTAATCGGCAAGACTTTATTTTCAGCACATTCGTCGGTTACTATTTTAAAAGTAATCGGCAAGACTTTATTTTCAGCACATTCGTCGGTTACTATTTCAAAAGTAATCGGCAAGATTTTTATTTTCAACATATTCGTCGGTTCCTATTTCAAAAGTAATCGGCAAGATTTTTATTTTTAGCATATTTGTCGGTTACTATTTTAAAAGTAATCGACAAGATTTTTATTTTCACCACATTTGTCGGTTACTATTTCAATAGTAATCGGCATGATTTATTTTCAGCACATTGGTCGGTTACTATTTCAAAAGTAATCGGCATGATTCATTTTCAACACATTCGTCGGTTACTATTTCAAAAGTAATCGGCATGATCTATTTTCTGCACATTCGTCGGTTACTATTTCAAAAGTAATCGGCAAGATTTTTATTTTCAGCATGTTCGTCGGTTACTATTTCAAAAGTAATCGGCAAGATTTTTATTTTCAGCACATTCGTCGGTTACTATTTCAAAAGTAATCCGCAAGATTTTTATTTTCAGCATATTTGTCGGTTACTATTTCAAAAGTAATCGGCAAGATTTTTATTTTCAGCATATTTGTCGGTTACTATTTTAAAAGTAATCGGCAAGACTTTATTTTCAGCACATTCGTCGGATACTATTTCAAAAGTAATCGGCAAGATTTTTATTTTCAACATATTCGTCGGTTACTATTTCAAAAGTAATCGGCAAGACTTTATTTTCAGCACATTCATTGGTTACTTTTTTAAAAGTAATTGGTAAGATATTTATTTCCAACATATTCATCGCTTACTATTTCAAAAGTAATCAGCATGATTTATTTTCAGCACATTCGTCGGTTACTATTTCAAAAGTAATCGGCAAGATTTTTATTTTCAGCATATTTGTCGGTTACTATTTTAAAAGTAATCGACATGATTTTTGTTTTCAACATATTCGTCGGTTCCTATTTCAAAAGTAATCGGCAAGATTTTTATTTTTAGCATATTTGTCGGTTACTATTTTAAAAGTAATCGACAAGATTTTTATTTTCACCACATTTGTCGGTTACTATTTCAATAGTAATCGGCATGATTTATTTTTAGCACATTTGTCGGTTACTATTTCAAAAGTAATCGGCATGATTCATTTTCAACACATTCGTCGGTTACTATTTCAAAAGTAATCGGCAAGATTTTTATTTTCAGCACATTCGTCGGTTACTATTTCAAAAGTAATCGGCAAAATTTTTATTTTCAGCATATTTGTCGGTTACTATTTCAAAAGTAATCGGCAAGATTTTTATTTTTAGCATATTTGTCTGTTACTATTTTAGAAGTAATCGGCAAGACTTTATTTTCAGCACATTCGTCGGTTACTATTTCAAAGCAAATCGGCAAGATTTATTTTCAACACATTCGTCGGTTACTATTTCAAAAGTAATCGGCAAGATTTTTATTTTCAGCATATTTGTCGGTTACTATTTCAAAAGTAATCGGCAAGATTTTTATTTTCAGCACATTCGTCGGTTACTATTTCAAAAGTAATCGGCAAGATTTTTATTTTCAGCATATTTGTCGGTTACTATTTCAAAAGTAATCGGCAAGATTTTTATTTTTAGCATATTTGTCTGTTACTATTTTAGAAGTAATCGGCAAGACTTTATTTTCAGCACATTCGTCGGTTACTATTTCAAAGCAAATCGGCAAGATTTATTTTCAACACATTCGTCGGTTACTATTTCAAAAGTAATCGGCAAGATTTTTATTTTTAGCATATTTGTCTGTTACTATTTTAAAAGTAATCGGCAAGACTTTATTTTCAGCACATTCGTCGGTTACTATTTCAAAAGTAATCGGCAAGACTTTATTTTCAGCACATTCGTCGGTTACTATTTCAAAAGTAATCGGGAAGATTTTTATTTTCAGCATGTTCGTCGGTTACTATTTCAAAAGTAATCGGCAAGATTTTTATTTTCAGCATATTTGTCGGTTACTATTTTAAAAGTAATCGGCAAGACTTTATTTTCAGCACATTCGTCAGTTACTATTTCAAAAGTAATCGGCAAGATTTTTATTTTCAACATATTCATCGGTTACTATTTCAAAAGTAATCGGCAAGACTTTATTTTCAGCACATTCATTGGTTACTTTTTTAAAAGTAATTGGTAAGATTTTTATTTCCAACATATTCATCGCTTACTATTTCAAAAGTAATCAGCATGATTTATTTTCAGCACATTCGTCGGTTACTATTTCAAAAGTAATCGGCAAGATTTTTATTTTCAGCATATTTGTCGGTTACTATTTTAAAAGTAATCGACAAGATTTTTATTTTCAACATATTCGTCGGTTCCTATTTCAAAAGTAATCGGCAAGATTTTTATTTTTAGCATATTTGTCGGTTACTATTTTAAAAGTAATCGACAAGATTTTTATTTTCAGCGCATTTGTCGGTTACTATTTCAATAGTAATCGGCATGATTTATTTTCAGCACATTCGTCGGTTACTATTTCGAAAGTAATCGGCATGATTCATTTTCAAGACATTCGTCGGTTACTATTTCAAAAGTAATCGGCATGATCTATTTTCTGCACATTCGTCGGTTACTATTTCAAAAGTAATCGGCAAGATTTTTATTTTCAGCATATTCGTCAATGACTATTTCAAAAGTAATCGGCATGATTTATTTTCAGCATATTCGTCGGTTACTATTTCAAAGGTAATCGACATGATTTATTTTCAACACATTCGTCGGTTACTATTTCAAAAGTAATCGGCATGATCTATTTTCTGCACATTCGTCGGTTACTATTTCAAAAGTAAACGGCAAGATTTTTATTTTCAGCATGTTCGTCGGTTACTATTTCAAAAGTAATAGGCAAGATTTTTATTTTCAGCACATTCGTCGGTTACTATTTCAAAAGTAATCGGCAAGATTTTTATTTTCAGCATATTTGTCGGTTACTATTTCAAAAGTAATCGGCAAGATTTTTATATTTTTAGCATATTTGTCTGTTACTATTTTAGAAGTAATCGGCAAGACTTTATTTTCAGCACATTCGTCGGTTACTATTTCAAAGCTAATCGGCAAGATTTATTTTCAGTACATTCGTCGGTTACTATTTTAAAAGTAATCGGCAAGATTTTTATTTTTAGCATATTTGTCTGTTACTATTTTAAAAGTAATCGGCAAGACTTTATTTTCAGCACATTCGTCGGTTACTATTTTAAAAGTAATCGGCAAGACTTTATTTTCAGCACATTCGTCGGTTACTATTTCAAAAGTAATCGGCAAGATTTTTATTTTCAACATATTCGTCGGTTCCTATTTCAAAAGTAATCGGCAAGATTTTTATTTTTAGCATATTTGTCGGTTACTATTTTAAAAGTAATCGACAAGATTTTTATTTTCACCACATTTGTCGGTTACTATTTCAATAGTAATCGGCATGATTTATTTTCAGCACATTGGTCGGTTACTATTTCAAAAGTAATCGGCATGATTCATTTTCAACACATTCGTCGGTTACTATTTCAAAAGTAATCGGCATGATCTATTTTCTGCACATTCGTCGGTTACTATTTCAAAAGTAATCGGCAAGATTTTTATTTTCAGCATGTTCGTCGGTTACTATTTCAAAAGTAATCGGCAAGATTTTTATTTTCAGCACATTCGTCGGTTACTATTTCAAAAGTAATCCGCAAGATTTTTATTTTCAGCATATTTGTCGGTTACTATTTCAAAAGTAATCGGCAAGATTTTTATTTTCAGCATATTTGTCGGTTACTATTTTAAAAGTAATCGGCAAGACTTTATTTTCAGCACATTCGTCGGATACTATTTCAAAAGTAATCGGCAAGATTTTTATTTTCAACATATTCGTCGGTTACTATTTCAAAAGTAATCGGCAAGACTTTATTTTCAGCACATTCATTGGTTACTTTTTTAAAAGTAATTGGTAAGATTTTTATTTCCAACATATTCATCGCTTACTATTTCAAAAGTAATCAGCATGATTTATTTTCAGCACATTCGTCGGTTACTATTTCAAAAGTAATCGGCAAGATTTTTATTTTCAGCATATTTGTCGGTTACTATTTTAAAAGTAATCGACATGATTTTTGTTTTCAACATATTCGTCGGTTCCTATTTCAAAAGTAATCGGCAATATTTTTATTTTTAGCATATTTGTCGGTTACTATTTTAAAAGTAATCGACAAGATTTTTATTTTCACCACATTTGTCGGTTACTATTTCAATAGTAATCGGCATGATTTATTTTTAGCACATTTGTCGGTTACTATTTCAAAAGTAATCGGCATGATTCATTTTCAACACATTCGTCGGTTACTATTTCAAAAGTAATCGGCAAGATTTTTATTTTCAGCACATTCGTCGGTTACTATTTCAAAAGTAATCGGCAAGATTTTTATTTTCAGCATATTTGTCGGTTACTATTTCAAAAGTAATCGGCAAGATTTTTATTTTTAGCATATTTGTCTGTTACTATTTTAGAAGTAATCGGCAAGACTTTATTTTCAGCACATTCGTCGGTTACTATTTCAAAGCAAATCGGCAAGATTTATTTTCAACACATTCGTCGGTTACTATTTCAAAAGTAATCGGCAAGATTTTTATTTTTAGCATATTTGTCTGTTACTATTTTAAAAGTAATCGGCAAGACTTTATTTTCAGCACATTCGTCGGTTACTATTTCAAAAGTAATCGGCAAGACTTTATTTTCAGCACATTCGTCGGTTACTATTTCAAAAGTAATCGGGAAGATTTTTATTTTCAGCATGTTCGTCGGTTACTATTTCAAAAGTAATCGGCAAGATTTTTATTTTCAGTATATTTGTCGGTTACTATTTTAAAAGTAATCGGCAAGACTTTATTTTCAGCACATTCGTCGGTTACTATTTTAAAAGTAATCGGCAAGATTTTTATTTTCAACATATTCATCGGTTACTATTTCAAAAGTAATCGGCAAGACTTTATTTTCAGCACATTCATTGGTTACTTTTTTATAAGTAATTGGTAAGATTTTTATTTCCAACATATTCATCGCTTACTATTTCAAAAGTAATCAGCATGATTTATTTTCAGCACATTCGTCGGTTACTATTTCAAAAGTAATCGGCAAGATTTTTATTTTCAGCATATTTGTCGGTTACTATTTTAAAAGTAATCGACATGATTTTTGTTTTCAACATATTCGTCGGTTCCTATTTCAAAAGTAATCGGCAAGATTTTTATTTTTAGCATATTCGTCGGTTACTATTTTAAAAGTAATCGACAAGATTTTTATTTTCACCACATTTGTCGGTTACTATTTCAATAGTAATCGGCATGATTTATTTTCAGCACATTGGTCGGTTACTATTTCAAAAGTAATCGGCATGATTCATTTTCAACACATTCGTCGGTTACTATTTCAAAAGTAATCGGCATGATCTATTTTCTGCACATTCGTCGGTTACTATTTCAAAAGTAATCGGCAAGATTTTTATTTTCAGCATGTTCGTCGGTTACTATTTCAAAAGTAATCGGCAAGATTTTTATTTTCAGCACATTCGTCGGTTACTATTTCAAAAGTAATCCGCAAGATTTTTATTTTCAGCATATTTGTCGGTTACTATTTCAAAAGTAATCGGCAAGATTTTTATTTTCAGCATATTTGTCGGTTACTATTTTAAAAGTAATCGGCAAGACTTTATTTTCAGCACATTCGTCGGATACTATTTCAAAAGTAATCGGCAAGATTTTTATTTTCAACATATTCGTCGGTTACTATTTCAAAAGTAATCGGCAAGACTTTATTTTCAGCACATTCATTGGTTACTTTTTTAAAAGTAATTGGTAAGATTTTTATTTCCAACATATTCATCGCTTACTATTTCAAAAGTAATCAGCATGATTTATTTTCAGCACATTCGTCGGTTACTATTTCAAAAGTAATCGGCAAGATTTTTATTTTCAGCATATTTGTCGGTTACTATTTTAAAAGTAATCGACATGATTTTTGTTTTCAACATATTCGTCGGTTCCTATTTCAAAAGTAATCGGCAAGATTTTTATTTTTAGCATATTTGTCGGTTACTATTTTAAAAGTAATCGACAAGATTTTTATTTTCACCACATTTGTCGGTTACTATTTCAATAGTAATCGGCATGATTTATTTTTAGCACATTTGTCGGTTACTATTTCAAAAGTAATCGGCATGATTCATTTTCAACACATTCGTCGGTTACTATTTCAAAAGTAATCGGCAAGATTTTTATTTTCAGCACATTCGTCGGTTACTATTTCAAAAGTAATCGGCAAGATTTTTATTTTCAGCATATTTGTCGGTTACTATTTCAAAAGTAATCGGCAAGATTTTTATTTTTAGCATATTTGTCTGTTACTATTTTAGAAGTAATCGGCAAGACTTTATTTTCAGCACATTCGTCGGTTACTATTTCAAAGCAAATCGGCAAGATTTATTTTCAACACATTCGTCGGTTACTATTTCAAAAGTAATCGGCAAGATTTTTATTTTTAGCATATTTGTCTGTTACTATTTTAAAATTAATCGGCAAGACTTTATTTTCAGCACATTCGTCGGTTACTATTTCAAAAGAAATCGGCAAGACTTTATTTTCAGCACATTCGTCGGTTACTATTTCAAAAGTAATCGGGAAGATTTTTATTTTCAGCATGTTCGTCGGTTACTATTTCAAAAGTAATCGGCAAGATTTTTATTTTCAGCATATTTGTCGGTTACTATTTTAAAAGTAATCGGCAAGACTTTATTTTCAGCACATTCGTCGGTTACTATTTCAAAAGTAATCGGCAAGATTTTTATTTTCAACATATTCATCGGTTACTATTTCAAAAGTAATCGGCAAGACTTTATTTTCAGCACATTCATTGGTTACTTTTTTATAAGTAATTGGTAAGATTTTTATTTCCAACATATTCATCGCTTACTATTTCAAAAGTAATCAGCATGATTTATTTTCAGCACATTCGTCGGTTACTATTTCAAAAGTAATCGGCAAGATTTTTATTTTCAGCATATTTGTCGGTTACTATTTTAAAAGTAATCGACAAGATTTTTATTTTCAACATATTCGTCGGTTCCTATTTCAAAAGTAATCGGCAAGATTTTTATTTTTAGCATATTTGTCGGTTACTATTTTAAAAGTAATCGACAAGATTTTTATTTTCAGCGCATTTGTCGGTTACTATTTCAATAGTAATCGGCATGATTTATTTTCAGCACATTCGTCGGTTACTATAGCGAAAGTAATCGGCATGATTCATTTTCAAGACATTCGTCGGTTACTATTTCAAAAGTAATCGGCATGATCTATTTTCTGCACATTCGTCGGTTACTATTTCAAAAGTAATCGGCAAGATTTTTATTTTCAGCATATTCGTCAATGACAATTTCAAAAGTAATCGGCATGATTTATTTTCAGCATATTCGTCGGTTACTATTTCAAAGGTAATCGACATGATTTATTTTCAACACATTCGTCGGTTACTATTTTAAAAGTAATCGACAATATTTTTATTTTCACCACATTTGTCGGTTACTATTTCAATAGTAATCGGCATGATTTATTTTCAGCACATTGGTCGGTTACTATTTCAAAAGTAATCGGCATGATTCATTTTCAACACATTCGTCGGTTACTATTTCAAAAGTAATCGGCATGATCTATTTTCTGCACATTCGTCGGTTACTATTTCAAAAGTAATCGGCAAGATTTTTATTTTCAGCATGTTCGTCGGTTACTATTTCAAAAGTAATCGGCAAGATTTTTATTTTCAGCACATTCGTCGGTTACTATTTCAAAAGTAATCCGCAAGATTTTTATTTTCAGCATATTTGTCGGTTACTATTTCAAAAGTAATCGGCAAGATTTTTATTTTCAGCATATTTGTCGGTTACTATTTTAAAAGTAATCGGCAAGACTTTATTTTCAGCACATTCGTCGGATACTATTTCAAAAGTAATCGGCAAGATTTTTATTTTCAACATATTCGTCGGTTACTATTTCAAAAGTAATCGGCAAGACTTTATTTTCAGCACATTCATTGGTTACTTTTTTAAAAGTAATTGGTAAGATTTTTATTTCCAACATATTCATCGCTTACTATTTCAAAAGTAATCAGCATGATTTATTTTCAGCACATTCGTCGGTTACTATTTCAAAAGTAATCGGCAAGATTTTTATTTTCAGCATATTTGTCGGTTACTATTTTAAAAGTAATCGACATGATTTTTGTTTTCAACATATTCGTCGGTTCCTATTTCAAAAGTAATCGGCAAGATTTTTATTTTTAGCATATTTGTCGGTTACTATTTTAAAAGTAATCGACAAGATTTTTATTTTCACCACATTTGTCGGTTACTATTTCAATAGTAATCGGCATGATTTATTTTTAGCACATTTGTCGGTTACTATCTCAAAAGTAATCGGCATGATTCATTTTCAACACATTCGTCGGTTACTATTTCAAAAGTAATCGGCAAGATTTTTATTTTCAGCACATTCGTCGGTTACTATTTCAAAAGTAATCGGCAAGATTTTTATTTTCAGCATATTTGTCGGTTACTATTTCAAAAGTAATCGGCAAGATTTTTATTTTTAGCATATTTGTCTGTTACTATTTTAGAAGTAATCGGCAAGACTTTATTTTCAGCACATTCGTCGGTTACTATTTCAAAGCAAATCGGCAAGATTTATTTTCAACACATTCGTCGGTTACTATTTCAAAAGTAATCGGCAAGATTTTTATTTTTAGCATATTTGTCTGTTACTATTTTAAAAGTAATCGGCAAGACTTTATTTTCAGCACATTCGTCGGTTACTATTTCAAAAGAAATCGGCAAGACTTTATTTTCAGCACATTCGTCGGTTACTATTTCAAAAGTAATCGGGAAGATTTTTATTTTCAGCATGTTCGTCGGTTACTATTTCAAAAGTAATCGGCAAGATTTTTATTTTCAGCATATTTGTCGGTTACTATTTTAAAAGTAATCGGCAAGACTTTATTTTCAGCACATTCGTCGGTTACTATTTCAAAAGTAATCGGCAAGATTTTTATTTTCAACATATTCATCGGTTACTATTTCAGAAGTAATCGGCAAGACTTTATTTTCAGCACATTCATTGGTTACTTTTTTATAAGTAATTGGTAAGATTTTTATTTCCAACATATTCATCGCTTACTATTTCAAAAGTAATCAGCATGATTTATTTTCAGCACATTCGTCGGTTACTATTTCAAAAGTAATCGGCAAGATTTTTATTTTCAGCATATTTGTCGGTTACTATTTTAAAAGTAATCGACAAGATTTTTATTTTCAACATATTCGTCGGTTCCTATTTCAAAAGTAATCGGCAAGATTTTTATTTTTAGCATATTTGTCGGTTACTATTTTAAAAGTAATCGACAAGATTTTTATTTTCAGCGCATTTGTCGGTTACTATTTCAATAGTAATCGGCATGATTTATTTTCAGCACATTCGTCGGTTACTATTGCGAAAGTAATCGGCATGATTCATTTTCAAGACATTCGTCGGTTACTATTTCAAAAGTAATCGGCATGATCTATTTTCTGCACATTCGTCGGTTACTATTTCAAAAGTAATCGGCAAGATTTTTATTTTCAGCATATTCGTCAATGACTATTTCAAAAGTAATCGGCATGATTTATTTTCAGCATATTCGTCGGTTACTATTTCAAAGGTAATCGACATGATTTATTTTCAACACATTCGTCGGTTACTATTTCAAAAGTAATCGGCATGATCTATTTTCTGCACATTCGTCGGTTACTATTTCAAAAGTAAACGGCAAGATTTTTATTTTCAGCATGTTCGTCGGTTACTTTTTCAAAAGTAATCGGCAAGATTTTTATTTTCAGCACATTCGTCGGTTACTATTTCAAAAGTAATCGGCAATATTTTTATTTTCAGCATATTTGTCGGTTACTATTTCAAAAGTAATCGGCAAGATTTTTATATTTTTAGCATATTTGTCTGTTACTATTTTAGAAGTAATCGGCAAGACTTTATTTTCAGCACATTCGTCGATTACTATTTCAAAGCTAATCGGCAAGATTTATTTTCAGCACATTTGTCGGTTACTATTTTAAAAGTAATCGGCAAGATTTTTATTTTTAGCATATTTGTCTGTTACTATTTTAAAAGTAATCGGCAAGACTTTATTTTCAGCACATTCGTCGGTTACTATTTCAAAAGTAATCGGCAAGACTTTATTTTCAGCAACTTCGTCGGTTACTATTTCAAAAGTAATCGGGAAGATTTTTATTTTCAGCATGTTCGTCGGTTACTATTTCAAAAGTAATCGGCAAGATTTTTATTTTCAGCATATTTGTCGGTTACTATTTTAAAAGTAATCGGCAAGACTTTATTTTCAGCACATTCGTCGGTTACTATTTCAAAAGTAATCGGCAAGATTTTTTTTTCAACATATTCGTCGGTTCCTATTTCAAAAGTAATCGGCAAGATTTTTATTTTTAGCATATTTGTCGGTTACTATTTTAAAAGTAATCGACAATATTTTTATTTTCACCACATTTGTCGGTTACTATTTCAATAGTAATCGGCATGATTTATTTTCAGCACATTGGTCGGTTACTATTTCAAAAGTAATCGGCATGATTCATTTTCAACACATTCGTCGGTTACTATTTCAAAAGTAATCGGCATGATCTATTTTCTGCACATTCGTCGGTTACTATTTCAAAAGTAATCGGCAAGATTTTTATTTTCAGCATGTTCGTCGGTTACTATTTCAAAAGTAATCGGCAAGATTTTTATTTTCAGCACATTCGTCGGTTACTATTTCAAAAGTAATCCGCAAGATTTTTATTTTCAGCATATTTGTCGGTTACTATTTCAAAAGTAATCGGCAAGATTTTTATTTTCCGCATATTTGTCGGTTACTATTTTAAAAGTAATCGGCAAGACTTTATTTTCAGCACATTCGTCGGATACTATTTCAAAAGTAATCGGCAAGACTTTATTTTCAGCACATTCATTGGTTACTTTTTTAAAAGTAATTGGTAAGATTTTTATTTCCAACATATTCATCGCTTACTATTTCAAAAGTAATCAGCATGATTTATTTTCAGCACATTCGTCGGTTACTATTTCAAAAGTAATCGGCAAGATTTTTATTTTCAGCATATTTGTCGGTTACTATTTTAAAAGTAATCGACATGATTTTTGTTTTCAACATATTCGTCGGTTCCTATTTCAAAAGTAATCGGCAAGATTTTTATTTTTAGCATATTTGTCGGTTACTATTTTAAAAGTAATCGACAAGATTTTTATTTTCACCACATTTGTCGGTTACTATTTCAATAGTAATCGGCATGATTTATTTTTAGCACATTTGTCGGTTACTATTTCAAAAGTAATCGGCATGATTCATTTTCAACACATTCGTCGGTTACTATTTCAAAAGTAATCGGCAAGATTTTTATTTTCAGCACATTCGTCGGTTACTATTTCAAAAGTAATCGGCAAGATTTTTATTTTCAGCATATTTGTCGGTTACTATTTCAAAAGTAATCGGCAAGATTTTTATTTTTAGCATATTTGTCTGTTACTATTTTAGAAGTAATCGGCAAGACTTTATTTTCAGCACATTCGTCGGTTACTATTTCAAAGCAAATCGGCAAGATTTATTTTCAACACATTCGTCGGTTACTATTTCAAAAGTAATCGGCAAGATTTTTATTTTTAGCATATTTGTCTGTTACTATTTTAAAAGTAATCGGCAAGACTTTATTTTCAGCACATTCGTCGGTTACTATTTCAAAAGTAATCGGCAAGACTTTATTTTCAGCACATTCGTCGGTTACTATTTCAAAAGTAATCGGGAAGATTTTTATTTTCAGCATGTTCGTCGGTTACTATTTCAAAAGTAATCGGCAAGATTTTTATTTTCAGCATATTTGTCGGTTACTATTTTAAAAGTAATCGGCAAGACTTTATTTTCAGCACATTCGTCGGTTACTATTTCAAAAGTAATCGGCAAGATTTTTATTTTCAACATATTCATCGGTTACTATTTCAAAAGTAATCGGCAAGACTTTATTTTCAGCACATTCATTGGTTACTTTTTTATAAGTAATTGGTAAGATTTTTATTTCCAACATATTCATCGCTTACTATTTCAAAAGTAATCAGCATGATTTATTTTCAGCACATTCGTCGGTTACTATTTCAAAAGTAATCGGCAAGATTTTTATTTTCAGCATATTTGTCGGTTACTATTTTAAAAGTAATCGACAAGATTTTTATTTTCAACATATTCGTCGGTTCCTATTTCAAAAGTAATCGGCAAGATTTTTATTTTTAGCATATTTGTCGGTTACTATTTTAAAAGTAATCGACAAGATTTTTATTTTCAGCGCATTTGTCGGTTACTATTTCAATAGTAATCGGCATGATTTATTTTCAGCACATTCGTCGGTTACTATTGCGAAAGTAATCGGCATGATTCATTTTCAAGACATTCGTCGGTTACTATTTCAAAAGTAATCGGCATGATCTATTTTCTGCACATTCGTCGGTTACTATTTCAAAAGTAATCGGCAAGATTTTTATTTTCAGCATATTCGTCAATGACTATTTCAAAAGTAATCGGCATGATTTATTTTCAGCATATTCGTCGGTTACTATTTCAAAGGTAATCGACATGATTTATTTTCAACACATTCGTCGGTTACTATTTCAAAAGTAATCGGCATGATCTATTTTCTGCACATTCGTCGGTTACTATTTCAAAAGTAAACGGCAAGATTTTTATTTTCAGCATGTTCGTCGGTTACTTTTTCAAAAGTAATCGGCAAGATTTTTATTTTCAGCACATTCGTCGGTTACTATTTCAAAAGTAATCGGCAAGATTTTTATTTTCAGCATATTTGTCGGTTACTATTTCAAAAGTAATCGGCAAGATTTTTATATTTTTAGCATATTTGTCTGTTACTATTTTAGAAGTAATCGGCAAGACTTTATTTTCAGCACATTCGTCGATTACTATTTCAAAGCTAATCGGCAAGATTTATTTTCAGCACATTCGTCGGTTACTATTTTAAAAGTAATCGGCAAGATTTTTATTTTTAGCATATTTGTCTGTTACTATTTTAAAAGTAATCGGCAAGACTTTATTTTCAGCACATTCGTCGGTTACTATTTCAAAAGTAATCGGCAAGACTTTATTTTCAGCACCTTCGTCGGTTACTATTTCAAAAGTAATCGGGAAGATTTTTATTTTCAGCATGTTCGTCGGTTACTATTTCAAAAGTAATCGGCAAGATTTTTATTTTCAGCATATTTGTCGGTTACTATTTTAAAAGTAATCGGCAAGACTTTATTTTCAGCACATTCGTCGGTTACTATTTCAAAAGTAATCGGCAAGATTTTTTTTTCAACATATTCGTCGGTTCCTATTTCAAAAGTAATCGGCAAGATTTTTATTTTTAGCATATTTGTCGGTTACTATTTTAAAAGTAATCGACAAGATTTTTATTTTCACCACATTTGTCGGTTACTATTTCAATAGTAATCGGCATGATTTATTTTCAGCACATTTGTCGGTTACTATTTCAAAAGTAATCGGCATGATTCATTTTCAACACATTCGTCGGTTACTATTTCAAAAGTAATCGGCATGATCTATTTTCTGCACATTCGTCGGTTACTATTTCAAAAGTAATTGGCAAGATTTTTATTTTCAGCATGTTCGTCGGTTACTATTTCAAAAGTAATCGGCAAGATTTTTATTTTCAGCACATTCGTCGGTTACTATTTCAAAAGTAATCCGCAAGATTTTTATATTTTTAGCATATTTGTCTGTTACTATTTTAGAAGTAATCGGCAAGACTTTATTTTCAGCACATTCGTCGATTACTATTTCAAAGCTAATCGGCAAGATTTATTTTCAGCACATTCGTCGGTTACTATTTTAAAAGTAATCGGCAAGATTTTTATTTTTAGCATATTTGTCTGTTACTATTTTAAAAGTAATCGGCAAGACTTTATTTTCAGCACATTCGTCGGTTACTATTTCAAAAGTAATCGGCAAGACTTTATTTTCAGCACCTTCGTCGGTTACTATTTCAAAAGTAATCGGGAAGATTTTTATTTTCAGCATGTTCGTCGGTTACTATTTCAAAAGTAATCGGCAAGATTTTTATTTTCAGCATATTTGTCGGTTACTATTTTAAAAGTAATCGGCAAGACTTTATTTTCAGCACATTCGTCGGTTCCTATTTCAAAAGTAATCGGCAAGATTTTTATTTTTAGCATATTTGTCGGTTACTATTTTAAAAGTAATCGACAAGATTTTTATTTTCACCACATTTGTCGGTTACTATTTCAATAGTAATCGGCATGATTTATTTTTAGCACATTTATCGGTTACTATTTCAAAAGTAA
The DNA here is from genome assembly GCA_958299785.1 of Medicago lupulina. NCBI lineage: Eukaryota > Viridiplantae > Streptophyta > Magnoliopsida > Fabales > Fabaceae > Medicago > Medicago lupulina. The sequence goes on along the minus strand of OY283139.1, from coordinate 47,488,389 downwards.
TCGGCATGATTCATTTTCAACACATTCGTCGGTTACTATTTCAAAAGTAATCGGCAAGATTTTTATTTTCAGCACATTCGTCGGTTACTATTTCAAAAGTAATCGGCAAGATTTTTATTTTCAGCATATTTGTCGGTTACTATTTCAAAAGTAATCGGCAAGATTTTTATTTTTAGCATATTTGTCTGTTACTATTTTAGAAGTAATCGGCAAGACTTTATTTTCAGCACATTCGTCGGTTACTATTTCAAAGCAAATCGGCAAGATTTATTTTCAACACATTCGTCGGTTACTATTTCAAAAGTAATCGGCAAGATTTTTATTTTTAGCATATTTGTCTGTTACTATTTTAAAAGTAATCGGCAAGACTTTATTTTCAGCACATTCGTCGGTTACTATTTCAAAAGTAATCGGCAAGACTTTATTTTCAGCACATTCGTCGGTTACTATTTCAAAAGTAATCGGGAAGATTTTTATTTTCAGCATGTTCGTCGGTTACTATTTCAAAAGTAATCGGCAAGATTTTTATTTTCAGCATATTTGTCGGTTACTATTTTAAAAGTAATCGGCAAGACTTTATTTTCAGCACATTCGTCGGTTACTATTTCAAAAGTAATCGGCAAGATTTTTATTTTCAACATATTCATCGGTTACTATTTCAAAAGTAATCGGCAAGACTTTATTTTCAGCACATTCATTGGTTACTTTTTTATAAGTAATTGGTAAGATTTTTATTTCCAACATATTCATCGCTTACTATTTCAAAAGTAATCAGCATGATTTATTTTCAGCACATTCGTCGGTTACTATTTCAAAAGTAATCGGCAAGATTTTTATTTTCAGCATATTTGTCGGTTACTATTTTAAAAGTAATCGACAAGATTTTTATTTTCAACATATTCGTCGGTTCCTATTTCAAAAGTAATCGGCAAGATTTTTATTTTTAGCATATTTGTCGGTTACTATTTTAAAAGTAATCGACAAGATTTTTATTTTCAGCGCATTTGTCGGTTACTATTTCAATAGTAATCGGCATGATTTATTTTCAGCACATTCGTCGGTTACTATTGCGAAAGTAATCGGCATGATTCATTTTCAAGACATTCGTCGGTTACTATTTCAAAAGTAATCGGCATGATCTATTTTCTGCACATTCGTCGGTTACTATTTCAAAAGTAATCGGCAAGATTTTTATTTTCAGCATATTCGTCAATGACTATTTCAAAAGTAATCGGCATGATTTATTTTCAGCATATTCGTCGGTTACTATTTCAAAGGTAATCGACATGATTTATTTTCAACACATTCGTCGGTTACTATTTCAAAAGTAATCGGCATGATCTATTTTCTGCACATTCGTCGGTTACTATTTCAAAAGTAAACGGCAAGATTTTTATTTTCAGCATGTTCGTCGGTTACTTTTTCAAAAGTAATCGGCAAGATTTTTATTTTCAGCACATTCGTCGGTTACTATTTCAAAAGTAATCGGCAAGATTTTTATTTTCAGCATATTTGTCGGTTACTATTTCAAAAGTAATCGGCAAGATTTTTATATTTTTAGCATATTTGTCTGTTACTATTTTAGAAGTAATCGGCAAGACTTTATTTTCAGCACATTCGTCGATTACTATTTCAAAGCTAATCGGCAAGATTTATTTTCAGCACATTCGTCGGTTACTATTTTAAAAGTAATCGGCAAGATTTTTATTTTTAGCATATTTGTCTGTTACTATTTTAAAAGTAATCGGCAAGACTTTATTTTCAGCACATTCGTCGGTTACTATTTCAAAAGTAATCGGCAAGACTTTATTTTCAGCACCTTCGTCGGTTACTATTTCAAAAGTAATCGGGAAGATTTTTATTTTCAGCATGTTCGTCGGTTACTATTTCAAAAGTAATCGGCAAGATTTTTATTTTCAGCATATTTGTCGGTTACTATTTTAAAAGTAATCGGCAAGACTTTATTTTCAGCACATTCGTCGGTTACTATTTCAAAAGTAATCGGCAAGATTTTTTTTTCAACATATTCGTCGGTTCCTATTTCAAAAGTAATCGGCAAGATTTTTATTTTTAGCATATTTGTCGGTTACTATTTTAAAAGTTATCGACAAGATTTTTATTTTCACCACATTTGTCGGTTACTATTTCAATAGTAATCGGCATGATTTATTTTCAGCACATTTGTCGGTTACTATTTCAAAAGTAATCGGCATGATTCATTTTCAACACATTCGTCGGTTACTATTTCAAAAGTAATCGGCATGATCTATTTTCTGCACATTCGTCGGTTACTATTTCAAAAGTAATCGGCAAGATTTTTATTTTCAGCATGTTCGTCGGTTACTATTTCAAAAGTAATCGGCAAGATTTTTATTTTCAGCACATTCGTCGGTTACTATTTCAAAAGTAATCCGCAAGATTTTTATATTTTTAGCATATTTGTCTGTTACTATTTTAGAAGTAATCGGCAAGACTTTATTTTCAGCACATTCGTCGATTACTATTTCAAAGCTAATCGGCAAGATTTATTTTCAGCACATTCGTCGGTTACTATTTTAAAAGTAATCGGCAAGATTTTTATTTTTAGCATATTTGTCTGTTACTATTTTAAAAGTAATCGGCAAGACTTTATTTTCAGCACATTCGTCGGTTACTATTTCAAAAGTAATCGGCAAGACTTTATTTTCAGCACCTTCGTCGGTTACTATTTCAAAAGTAATCGGGAAGATTTTTATTTTCAGCATGTTCGTCGGTTACTATTTCAAAAGTAATCGGCAAGATTTTTATTTTCAGCATATTTGTCGGTTACTATTTTAAAAGTAATCGGCAAGACTTTATTTTCAGCACATTCGTCGGTTACTATTTCAAAAGTAATCGGCAAGATTTTTTTTCAACATATTCGTCGGTTCCTATTTCAAAAGTAATCGGCAAGATTTTTATTTTTAGCATATTTGTCGGTTACTATTTTAAAAGTAATCGACAAGATTTTTATTTTCACCACATTTGTCGGTTACTATTTCAATAGTAATCGGCATGATTTATTTTCAGCACATTTGTCGGTTACTATTTCAAAAGTAATCGGCATGATTCATTTTCAACACATTCGTCGGTTACTATTTCAAAAGTAATCGGCATGATCTATTTTCTGCACATTCGTCGGTTACTATTTCAAAAGTAATCGGCAAGATTTTTATTTTCAGCATGTTCGTCGGTTACTATTTCAAAAGTAATCGGCAAGATTTTTATTTTCAGCACATTCGTCGGTTACTATTTCAAAAGTAATCCGCAAGATTTTTATTTTCAGCATATTTGTCGGTTACTATTTCAAAAGTAATCGGCAAGATTTTTATTTTCAGCATATTTGTCGGTTACTATTTTAAAAGTAATCGGCAAGACTTTATTTTCAGCACATTCGTCGGTTACTATTTCAAAAGTAATCGGCAAGATTTTTATTTTCAACATATTCGTCGGTTACTATTTCAAAAGTAATCGGCAAGACTTTATTTTCAGCACATTCATTGGTTACTTTTTTAAAAGTAATTGGTAAGATTTTTATTTCCAACATATTCATCGGTTACTATTTCAAAAGTAATCAGCATGATTTATTTTCAGCACATTCGTCGGTTACTATTTCAAAATTAATCGGCAAGATTTTTATTTTCAGCATATTTGTCGGTTACTATTTTAAAAGTAATCGACATGATTTTTATTTTCAACATATTCGTCGGTTCCTATTTCAAAAGTAATCGGCAAGATTTTTTTTTTTAGCATATTTGTCGGTTACTATTTTAAAAGTAATCGACAAGATTTTTATTTTCACCACATTTGTCGGTTACTATTTCAATAGTAATCGGCATGATTTATTTTCAGCACATTAGTCGGTTACTATTTCAAAAGTAATCGGCATGATTCATTTTCAACACATTCATCGGTTACTATTTCAAAAGTAATCGGCATGATCTATTTTCTGCACATTCGTCGGTTACTATTTCAAAAGTAATCGGCAAGATTTTTATTTTCAGCATGTTCGTCGGTTACTATTTCAAAAGTAATCGGCAAGATTTTTATTTTCAGCATATTCGTCAATGACTATTTCAAAAGTAATCGGCATGATTTATTTTCAGCATATTCGTCGGTTACTATTTCAAAGGTAATCGACATGATTTATTTTCAACACATTCGTCGGTTACTATTTCAAAAGTAATCGGCATGATCTATTTTCTGCACATTCGTCGGTTACTATTTCAAAAGTAAACGGCAAGATTTTTATTTTCAGCATGTTCGTCGGTTACTATTTCAAAAGTAATCGGCAAGATTTTTATTTTCAGCACATTCGTCGGTTACTATTTCAAAAGTAATCGGCAAGATTTTTATTTTCAGCATATTTGTCGGTTACTATTTCAAAAGTAATCGGCAAGATTTTTATTTTTAGCATATTTGTCTGTTACTATTTTAGAAGTAATCGGCAAGACTTTATTTTCAGCACATTCGTCGGTTACTATTTCATAGCAAATCGGCAAGATTTATTTTCAGCACATTCGTCGGTTACTGTTTCAAAAGTAATCGGCAAGATTTTTATTTTTAGCATATTTGTCTGTTACTATTTTAAAAGTAATCGGCAAGACTTTATTTTCAGCACATTCGTCGGTTACTATTTCAAAAGTAATCGGCAAGACTTTATTTTCAGCACATTCGTCGGTTACTATTTCAAAAGTAATCGGGAAGATTTTTATTTTCAGCATGTTCGTCGGTTACTATTTCAAAAGTAATCGGCAAGATTTTTATTTTAAGCATATTTGTCGGTTACTATTTTAAAAGTAATCGGCAAGACTTTATTTTCAGCACATTCGTCGGTTACTATTTCAAAAGTAATCGGCAAGATTTTTATTTTCAACATATTCATCGGTTACTATTTCAAAAGTAATTGGCAAGACTTTATTTTCAGCACATTCATTGGTTACTTTTTTAAAAGTAATTGGTAAGATTTTTATTTCCAACATATTCATCGCTTACTATTTCAAAAGTAATCAGCATGATTTATTTTCAGCACATTCGTCGGTTACTATTTCAAAAGTAATCGGCAAGATTTTTATTTTCAGCATATTTGTCGGTTACTATTTTAAAAGTAATCGACAAGATTTTTATTTTCAACATATTCGTCGGTTCCTATTTCAAAAGTAATCGGCAAGATTTTTATTTTTAGCATATTTGTCGGTTACTATTTTAAAAGTAATCGACAAGATTTTTATTTTCAGCGCATTTGTCGGTTACTATTTCAATAGTAATCGGCATGATTTATTTTCAGCACATTCGTCGGTTACTATTTCAAAAGTAATCGGCATGATTCATTTTCAAGACATTCGTCGGTTACTATTTCAAAAGTAATCGGCATGATCTATTTTCTGCACATTCGTCGGTTACTATTTCAAAAGTAATCGGCAAGATTTTTATTTTCAGCATATTCGTCAATGACTATTTCAAAAGTAATCGGCATGATTTATTTTCAGCATATTCGTCGGTTACTATTTCAAAGGTAATCGACATGATTTATTTTCAACACATTCGTCGGTTACTATTTCAAAAGTAATCGGCATGATCTATTTTTTGCACATTCGTCGGTTACTATTTCAAAAGTAAACGGCAAGATTTTTATTTTCAGCATGTTCGTCGGTTACTATTTCAAAAGTAATCGGCAAGATTTTTATTTTCAGCACATTCGTCGGTTACTATTTCAAAAGTAATCGGCAAGATTTTTATTTTCAGCATATTTGTCGGTTACTATTTCAAAAGTAATCGGCAAGATTTTTATTTTTAGCATATTTGTCTGTTACTATTTTAGAAGTAATCGGCAAGACTTTATTTTCAGCACATTCGTCGGTTACTATTTCAAAGCAAATCGGCAAGATTTATTTTCAGCACATTCGTCGGTTACTATTTCAAAAGTAATCGGCAAGATTTTTATTTTTAGCATATTTGTCTGTTACTATATGAAAAGTAATCGGCAAGACTTTATTTTCAGCACATTCGTCGGTTACTATTTCAAAAGTAATCGGCAAGACTTTACTTTCAGCACATTCGTCGGTTACTATTTCAAAAGTAATCCGCAAGATTTTTATTTTCAGCATGTTCGTCGGTTACTATTTCAAAAGTAATCGGCAAGATTTTTATTTTCAGCATATTTGTCGGTTACTATTTTAAAAGTAATCGGCAAGACTTTATTTTCAGCACATTCGTCGGTTACTATTTCAAAAGTAATCGGCAAGATTTTTATTTTCAACATATTCATCGGTTACTATTTCAAAAGTAATCGGTAAGACTTTATTTTCAGCACATTCATTGGTTACTTTTTTAAAAGTAATTGGTATGATTTTTATTTCCAACATATTCATCGCTTACTATTTGAAAAGTAATCAGCATGATTTATTTTCAGCATATTTGTCGATTACTATTTTAAAAGTAATCGACAAGATTTTTATTTTCAACATCTTCGTCGGTTCCTATTTCAAAAGTAATCGGCAAGATTTTTATTTTTAGCATATTTGTCGGTTACTATTTTAAAAGTAATCGACAAGATTTTTATTTTCAGCGCATTTGTCAGTTACTATTTCAATAGTAATCGGCATGATTTATTTTCAGCATATTCGTCGGTTACTATTTCAAAAGTAATCGGCATGATTCATTTTCAAGACATTCGTCGGTTACTATTTCAGAAGTAATCGGCATGATCTATTTTCTGCACATTCGTCGGTTCCTATTTCAAAAGTAATCGGCAAGATTTTTATTTTCAGCATATTCGTCAATGACTATTTCAAAAGTAATCGGCATGATTTATTTTCAGCATATTCGTCGGTTACTATTTGAAAGGTAATCGACATGATTTATTTTCAACACATTCGTCGGTTACTATTTCAAAAGTAATCGGCATGATCTATTTTCTGCACATTCGTCGGTTACTATTTCAAAAGTAAACGGTAAGATTTTTATTTTCAGCATGTTCGTCGGTTACTATTTCAAAAGTAATCGGCAAGATTTTTATTTTCAGCACATTCGTCGGTTACTATTTCAAAAGTAATCGGCAAGATTTTTATTTTTAGCATATTTGTCTGTTACTATTTTAGAAGTAATCGGCAAGACTTTATTTTCAGCACATTCGTCGGTTACTATTTCAAAGCTAATCGGCAAGATTTATTTTCAGCACATTCGTCGAATACTATTTCAAAAGTAATCGGCAAGATTTTTTTTTTTAGCATATTTGTCTGTTACTATTTTAAAAGTAATCGGCAAGACTTTATTTTCAGCACATTCGTCGGTTACTATTTCAAAAGTAATCGGCAAGATTTTTATTTTCAACATATTCGTCGGTTACTATTTCAAAAGTAATCGGCAAGACTTTATTTTCAGCACATTCATTGGTTACTTTTTTAAAAGTAATTGGTAAGATTTTTATTTCCAACATATTCATCGCTTACTATTTCAAAATTAATCAGCATGATTTATTTTCAGCACATTCGTCGGTTACTATTTCAAAAGTAATTGGCAAGATTTTTATTTTCAGCATATTTATCGGTTACTATTTAAAAAGTAATCGACATGATTTTTATTTTCAACATATTCGTCGGTTCCTTTTTCAAAAGTAATCGGCAAGATTTTTATTTTTAGCATATTTGTCGGTTACTATTTTAAAAGTAATCGACAAGATTTTTATTTTCACCACATTTGTCGGTTACTATTTCAATAGTAATCGGCATGATTTATTTTCAGTACATTTGTCGGTTACTATTTCAAAAGTAATCGGCAAGATTTTTATTTTTAGCATATTTGTCTGTTACTATTTTAAAAGTAATCGGCAAGACTTTATTTTCAGCACATTCGTCGGTTACTATTTCTAAAGTAATCGGCAAGACTTTATTTTCAGCACCTTCGTCGGTTACTATTTTAAAAGTAATCGGGAAGATTTTTATTTTCAGCATTTTCGTCGGTTACTATTTCAAAAGTAATCGGCAAGATTTTTATTTTCAGCATATTCGTCAATGACTATTTCAAAAGTAATCGGCATGATTTATTTTCAGCATATTCGTCGGTTACTATTTCAAAGGTAATCGACATGATTTATTTTCAACACATTCGTCGGTTACTATTTCGAAAGTAATCGGCATGATTTTTATTTTTAGCATATTTGTCGGTTACTATTTTAAAAGTAATCGACAAGATTTTTATTTTCACCACATTTGTCGGTTACTATTTCAATAGTAATCGGCATGATTTATTTTCAGTACATTTGTCGGTTACTATTTCAAAAGTAATCGGCATGATTCATTTTCAACACATTCGTCGGTTACTATTTCAAAAGTAATCGGCATGATCTATTTTCTGCACATTCGTCGGTTACTATTTCAAAAGTAATCGGCAAGATTTTTATTTTCAGCATGTTCGTCGGTTACTATTTCAAAAGTAATCGGCAAGATTTTTATTTTCAGCATATTCGTCAATGACTATTTCAAAAGTAATCGGCATGATTTATTTTCAGCATATTCGTCGGTTACTATTTCAAAGGTAATCGACATGATTTATTTTCAACACATACGTCGGTTACTATTTCAAAAGTAATCGGCATGATCTATTTTCTGCACATTCGTCGGTTACTATTTCAAAAGTAAACGGCAAGATTTTTATTTTCAGCATGTTCGTCGGTTACTATTTCAAAAGTAATCGGCAAGATTTTTATTTTCAGCACATTCGTCGGTTACTATTTCAAAAGTAATCGGCAAGATTTTTATTTTCAGCATATTTGTCGGTTACTATTTCAAAAGTAATCGGCAAGATTTTTATTTTTAGCATATTTGTCTGTTACTATTTTAGAAGTAATCGGCAAGACTTTATTTTCAGCACATTCGTCGGTTACTATTTCAAAGCAAATCGGCAAGATTTATTTTCAGCACATTCGTCGGTTACTATTTCAAAAGTAATCGGCAAGATTTTTATTTTTAGCATATTTGTCTGTTACTATTTTAAAAGTAATCGGCAAGACTTTATTTTCAGCCCATTCGTCGGTTACTATTTCAAAAGTAATCGGCAAGACTTTATTTTCAGCACATTCGTCGGTCACTATTTCAAAAGTAATCAGCAAGATTTTTATTTTCAGCATATTCGTCGATCACTATTTCAAAAGTAATCGGGAAGATTTTTATTTTCAGCATATTTGTCGGTTACTGTTTTAAAAGTAATCAACAAGATTTTTATTTTCAACATATTCGTCGGTTACTATTTCAAAAGTAATCGGCAATACTTTATTTTCAGCATATTCGTTGGTTACTATTTCAAAAGAAATCGGTAAGATTTTTATTTTCAACACATTCGTCGGTTACTATTTCAAAAGTAATCGGCATGATCTATTTTCTGCACATTCGTCGGTTACTATTTCAAAAGTAATCGGCAAGATTTTTATTTTCAACATATTTGTCGGTTACTATTTTAAAAGTAATCGACAAGATTTTTATTTTCAACATATTCGTCGGTTCCTATTTCAAAAGTAATCGGCAAGATTTTTATTTTTAGCATATTTGTCGGTTACTATTTTAAAAGTAATCGACAAGATTTTTATTTTCAACATATTCGTCGGTTACTATTTCAAAAGTAATCGGCAAGACTTTATTTTCAGCACATTCGTCGGTTACTATTTCAAAAGTAATCGGCAAGATTTTTATTTTCAGCATATTCGTCGTTTACTATTTCAAAAGTAATCGGCAAGATTTTTATTTTCAGCATATTTGTCGGTTACTATTTTAAAAGTAATCGACAAGATTTTTATTTTCAACATATTCGTCGGTTACTATTTCAAAAGTAATCGGCAAGACTTTATTTTCAGCATATTCGTTGGTTACTATTTCAAAAGTAATCGGTAAGATTTTTATTTCCAACATATTCGTCGCTTACTATTTCAAAAGTAATCAGCATTATTTATTTTCAGCACATTCGTCGGTTACTATTTCAAAAGTAATCAGCAAGATTTTTATTTTCAGCATATTCGTCGATGACTATTTCAAAAGTAATCGGCAAGATTTTTATTTTCAGCATATTTGTCGGTTACTATTTTAAAAGTAATCAACAAGATTTTTATTTTCAACATATTCGTCGGTTACTATTTCAAAAGTAATCGGCAATACTTTATTTTCAGCATATTCGTTGGTTACTATTTCAAAAGAAATCGGTAAGATTTTTATTTTCAACATATTCGTCGGTTACTATTTCAAAGGTAATCGGCATGATTTATTTTCAACACATTCGTCGGTTACTATTTCAAAAGTAATCGGCATGATCTATTTTCTGCACATTCGTCGGTTACTATTTCAAAAGTAATCGGCAAGATTTTTATTTTCAGCATATTTGTCGGTTACTATTTTAAAAGTAATCGACAAGATTTTTATTTTCAACATATTCGTCGGTTCCTATTTCAAAAGTAATCGGCAAGATTTTTATTTTTAGCATATTTGTCGGTTACTATTTTAAAAGTAATCGACAAGATTTTTATTTTCAACATATTCGTCGGTTACTATTTCAAAAGTAATCGGCAAGACTTTATTTTCAGCACATTCGTCGGTTACTATTTCAAAAGTAATCGGCAAGATTTTTATTTTCAGCATATTCGTCGTTTACTATTTCAAAAGTAATCGGCAAGATTTTTATTTTCAGCATATTTGTCGGTTACTATTTTAAAAGTAATCGACAAGATTTTTATTTTCAACATATTCGTCGGTTACTATTTCAAAAGTAATCGGCAAGACTTTATTTTCAGCATATTCGTTGGTTACTATTTCAAAAGTAATCGGTAAGATTTTTATTTCCAACATATTCGTCGCTTACTATTTCAAAAGTAATCAGCATTATTTATTTTCAGCACATTCGTCGGTTACTATTTCAAAAGTAATCAGCAAGATTTTTATTTTCAGCATATTCGTCGATGACTATTTCAAAAGTAATCGGCAAGATTTTTATTTTCAGCATATTTGTCGGTTACTGTTTTAAAAGTAATCAACAAGATTTTTATTTTCAACATATTCGTCGGTTACTATTTCAAAAGTAATCGGCAATACTTTATTTTCAGCATATTCGTTGGTTACTATTTCAAAAGAAATCGGTAAGATTTTTATTTTCAACATATTCGTCGGTTACTATTTCAAAGGTAATCGGCATGATTTATTTTCAACACATTCGTCGGTTACTATTTCAAAAGTAATCGGCATGATCTATTTTCTGCACATTCGTCGGTTACTATTTCAAAAGTAATCGGCAAGATTTTTATTTTCAGCATATTTGTCGGTTACTATTTTAAAAGTAATCGACAAGATTTTTATTTTCAACATATTCGTCGGTTCCTATTTCAAAAGTAATCGGCAAGATTTTTATTTTTAGCATATTTGTCGGTTACTATTTTAAAAGTAATCGACAAGATTTTTATTTTTAACATATTCATCGGTTACTATTTCAAAAGTAATCGGCAAGACTTTATTTTCAGCACATTCGTCGGTTACTATTTCAAAAGTAATCGGCAAGATTTTTATTTTCAGCATATTCGTCGTTTACTATTTCAAAAGTAATCGGCAAGATTTTTATTTTCAGCATATTTGTCGGTTACTGTTTTAAAAGTAATCGACAAGATTTTTATTTTCAACATATTCGTCGGTTACTATTTCAAAAGTAATCGGCAAGACTTTATTTTCATTATATTCGTTGGTTACTATTTCAAAAGTAATCGGTAAGATTTTTATTTTCAACATATTCGTCGCTTACTATTTAAAAAGTAATCGGCAAGACTTTATTTTCAGCACATTCGTCGGTTACTATTTCAAAAGTAATCGGCAAGATTTTTATTTTCAACATATTCGTCGGTTACTATTTCAAAAGTAATCGGCAAGACTTTATTTTCAGCATATTCGTTGGTTACTATTTCAAAAGTAATCGGTAAGATTTTTATTTTCAACATATTCGTCGCTTACTATTTCAAAAGTAATTGGCATGATTTATTTTCAGCACATTCGTCGGTTACTATGTCAAAAGTAATCGGCAAGATTTTTATTTTCAGCATATTCGTCGGTGACTATTTCAAAAGTAATCGGCATGATTTATTTTCAGCATATTTGTCGGTTACTGTTTTAAAAGTAATCGACAAGATTTTTATTTTCAACATATTCATCGGTTACTATTTCAAAAGTAATCGGCAAGACTTTATTTTCAGCACATTCGTCGGTTACTATTTCAAAAGTAATCGGCAAGATTTTTATTTTCAGCATATTCGTCGTTTACTATTTCAAAAGTAATCGGCAAGATTTTTATTTTCAGCATATTTGTCGGTTACTGTTTTAAAAGTAATCGACAAGATTTTTATTTTCAACATATTCGTCGGTTACTATTTCAAAAGTAATCGACAATACTTTATTTTCAGCATATTCGTTGGTTACTATTTCAAAAGAAATTGGTAAGATTTTTATTTTCAACATATTCGTCGGTTACTATTTCAAAGGTAATCGGCATGATTTATTTTCAACACAATCGTCGGTTACTATTTCAAAAGTAATCGGCATGATCTATTTTCTGCACATTCGTCGGTTACTATTTCAAAAGTAATCGGCAAGATTTTTATTTTCAGCATATTTTTCGGTTACTATTTTAAAAGTAATCGAAAAGATTTTTATTTTCAACATATTCGTCGGTTACTATTTCAAAAGTAATCGGCAAGACTTTATTTTCAGCACATTCGTCGGTTACTATTTCAAAAGTAGTCGGCAAGATTTTTATTTTCAGCATATTCGTCGGTGATTATTTCAAAAGTAATCGGCAAGATTTTTATTTTCAACATATTCGTCGGTTACTATTTCAAAAGTAATCGGCAAGACTTTATTTTCAGCACATTCGTCGGTTACTATTTCAAAAGTAATCGACAAGATTTTTATTTTCAACATATTCGTCGGTTACTATTTCAAAAGTAATCGGCAAGACTTTATTTTCAGCATATTCGTTGGTTACTATTTCAAAAGTAATCGGTAAGATTTTTATTTCCAACATATTCGTCGCTTACTATTTCAAAAGTAATCAGCATTATTTATTTTCAGCACATTCGTCGGTTACTATTTCAAAAGTAATCAGCAAGATTTTTATTTTCAGCATATTCGTCGATGACTATTTCAAAAGTAATCGGCAAGATTTTTATTTTCAGCATATTTGTCGGTTACTGTTTTAAAAGTAATCAACAAGATTTTTATTTTCAACATATTCGTCGGTTACTATTTCAAAAGTAATCGGCAATACTTTATTTTCAGCATATTCGTTGGTTACTATTTCAAAAGAAATCGGTAAGATTTTTATTTTCAACATATTCGTCGGTTACTATTTCAAAGGTAATCGGCATGATTTATTTTCAACACATTCGTCGGTTACTATTTCAAAAGTAATCGGCATGATCTATTTTCTGCACATTCGTCGGTTACTATTTCAAAAGTAATCGGCAAGATTTTTATTTTCAGCATATTTGTCGGTTACTATTTTAAAAGTAATCGACAAGATTTTTATTTTCAACATATTCGTCGGTTCCTATTTCAAAAGTAATCGGCAAGATTTTTATTTTTAGCATATTTGTCGGTTACTATTTTAAAAGTAATCGACAAGATTTTTATTTTCAACATATTCATCGGTTACTATTTCAAAAGTAATCGGCAAGACTTTATTTTCAGCACATTCGTCGGTTACTATTTCAAAAGTAATCGGCAAGATTTTTATTTTCAGCATATTCGTCGTTTACTATTTCAAAAGTAATCGGCAAGATTTTTATTTTCAGCATATTTGTCGGTTACTGTTTTAAAAGTAATCGACAAGATTTTTATTTTCAACATATTCGTCGGTTACTATTTCAAAAGTAATCGGCAAGACTTTATTTTCATTATATTCGTTGGTTACTATTTCAAAAGTAATCGGTAAGATTTTTATTTTCAACATATTCGTCACTTACTATTTCAAAAGTAATCGGCAAGACTTTATTTTCAGCACATTCGTCGGTTACTATTTCAAAAGTAATCGGCAAGATTTTTATTTTCAACATATTCGTCGGTTACTATTTCAAAAGTAATCGGCAAGACTTTATTTTCAGCATATTCGTTGGTTACTATTTCAAAAGTAATCGGTAAGATTTTTATTTTCAACATATTCGTCGCTTACTATTTCAAAAGTAATTGGCATGATTTATTTTCAGCACATTCGTCGGTTACTATTTCAAAAGTAATCGGCAAGATTTTTATTTTCAGCATATTCGTCGGTGACTATTTCAAAAGTAATCGGCATGATTTATTTTCAGCATATTCGTCGGTAACTATTTCAAAGGTAATCGACATGTTTTATTTTCAACACATTCGTCGGTTACTATTTCAAAAGTCATCGGCATGATCTATTTTCTGCATATTCGTCGGTTACTATTTCAAAAGTAATCGGCAAGATTTTTATTTTCAGCATGTTCATCGGTTACTATTTCAAAGGTAATCGGCAAGATTTTTATTTTCAGCACATTCGACGGTTACTATTTCAAAAGTAAACGGCAAGATTTTTATTTTCAACATATTCGTCGGTAACTATTTCAAAAGTAATCGGCAAGACATTATTTTCAGCATATTCATTGGTTACTTTTTTAAAATTAATCGGTAAGATTTTTATTTCCAACATATTCGTCGCTTACTATTTCAAAAGTAATCAGCATGATTTATTTTCAGCACATTCGTCGGTTACTATTTCAAAAGTAATCAGCAAGATTTTTATTTTCAGCATATTCGTCGATGACTATTTCAAAAGTAATCGGCAAGATTTTTATTTTCAGCATATTTGTCGGTTACTGTTTTAAAAGTAATCGACAACATTTTTATTTTCAACATATTCATCGGTTACTATTTCAAAAGTAATCGGCAAGACTTTATTTTCAGCACATTCGTCGGTTACTATTTCAAAAGTAATCGGCAAGATTTTTATTTTCAGCATATTTGTCGGTTACTATTTTAAAAGTAATCGACAAGATTTTTATTTTCAACATATTCGTCGGTTCCTATTTCAAAAGTAATCGGCAAGATTTTTATTTTTAGCATATTTGTCGGTTACTATTTTAAAAGTAATCGACAAGATTTTTATTTTCAACATATTCATCGGTTACTATTTCAAAAGTAATCGGCAAGACTTTATTTTCAGCACATTCGTCGGTTACTATTTCAAAAGTAATCGGCAAGATTTTTATTTTCAGCATATTCGTCGTTTACTATTTCAAAAGTAATCGGCAAGATTTTTATTTTCAGCATATTTGTCGGTTACTGTTTTAAAAGTAATCGACAAGATTTTTATTTTCAACATATTCGTCGGTTACTATTTCAAAAGTAATCGGCAAGACTTTATTTTCATTATATTCGTTGGTTACTATTTCAAAAGTAATCGGTAAGATTTTTATTTTCAACATATTCGTCGCTTACTATTTCAAAAGTAATCGGCAAGACTTTATTTTCAGCACATTCGTCGGTTACTATTTCAAAAGTAATCGGCAAGATTTTTATTTTCAACATATTCGTCGGTTACTATTTCAAAAGTAATCGGCAAGACTTTATTTTCAGCATATTCGTTGGTTACTATTTCAAAAGTAATCGGTAAGATTTTTATTTTCAACATATTCGTCGCTTACTATTTCAAAAGTAATTGGCATGATTTATTTTCAGCACATTCGTCGGTTACTATTTCAAAAGTAATCGGCAAGATTTTTATTTTCAGCATATTCGTCGGTGTCTATTTCAAAAGTAATCGGCATGATTTATTTTCAGCATATTCGTCGGTAACTATTTCAAAGGTAATCGACATGTTTTATTTTCAACACATTCGTCGGTTACTATTTCAAAAGTCATCGGCATGATCTATTTTCTGCATATTCGTCGGTTACTATTTCAAAAGTAATCGGCAAGATTTTTATTTTCAGCATGTTCATCGGTTACTATTTCAAAGGTAATCGGCAAGATTTTTATTTTCAGCACATTCGACGGTTACTATTTCAAAAGTAAACGGCAAGATTTTTATTTTCAACATATTCGTCGGTAACTATTTCAAAAGTAATCGGCAAGACATTATTTTCAGCATATTCATTGGTTACTTTTTTAAAATTAATCGGTAAGATTTTTATTTCCAACATATTCGTCGCTTACTATTTCAAAAGTAATCAGCATGATTTATTTTCAGCACATTCGTCGCTTACTATTTCAAAAGTAATCAGCAAGATTTTTATTTTCAGCATATTCGTCGATGACTATTTCAAAAGTAATCGGCAAGATTTTTATTTTCAGCATATTTGTCGGTTACTATTTTAAAAGTAATCGACAAGATTTTTATTTTCAACATATTCGTCGGTTCCTATTTCAAAAGTAATCGGCAAGATTTTTATTTTTAGCATATTTGTCGGTTACTATTTTAAAAGTAATCGACAAGATTTTTATTTTCAACATATTCATCGGTTACTATTTCAAAAGTAATCGGCAAGACTTTATTTTCAGCACATTCGTCGGTTACTATTTCAAAAGTAATCGGCAAGATTTTTATTTTCAGCATATTCGTCGTTTACTATTTCAAAAGTAATCGGCAAGATTTTTATTTTCAGCATATTTGTCGGTTACTGTTTTAAAAGTAATCGACAAGATTTTTATTTTCAACATATTCGTCGGTTACTATTTCAAAAGTAATCGGCGATACTTTATTTTCAGCATATTCGTTGGTTACTATTTCAAAAGAAATCGGTAAGATTTTTATTTTCAACATATTCGTCGGTTACTATTTCAAAGGTAATCGGCATGATTTATTTTCAACACAATCGTCGGTTACTATTTCAAAAGTAATCGGCATGATCTATTTTCTGCACATTCGTCGGTTACTATTTCAAAAGTAATCGGCAAGATTTTTATTTTCAGCATATTTGTCGGTTACTATTTTAAAAGTAATCGAAAAGATTTTTATTTTCAACATATTCGTCGGTTACTATTTCAAAAGTAATCGGCAAGACTTTATTTTCAGCACATTCGTCGGTTACTATTTCAAAAGTAGTCGGCAAGATTTTTATTTTCAGCATATTCGTCGGTGATTATTTCAAAAGTAATCGGCAAGATTTTTATTTTCAACATATTCGTCGGTTACTATTTCAAAAGTAATCGGCAAGACTTTATTTTCAGCACATTCGTCGGTTACTATTTCAAAAGTAATCGACAAGATTTTTATTTTCAACATATTCGTCGGTTACTATTTCAAAAGTAATCAGCATTATTTATTTTCAGCACATTCGTCGGTTACTATTTCAAAAGTAATCAGCAAGATTTTTATTTTCAGCATATTCGTCGATGACTATTTCAAAAGTAATCGGCAAGATTTTTATTTTCAGCATATTTGTCGGTTACTGTTTTAAAAGTAATCAACAAGATTTTTATTTTCAACATATTCGTCGGTTACTATTTCAAAAGTAATCGGCAATACTTTATTTTCAGCATATTCGTTGGTTACTATTTCAAAAGAAATCGGTAAGATTTTTATTTTCAACATATTCGTCGGTTACTATTTCAAAGGTAATCGGCATGATTTATTTTCAACACATTCGTCGGTTACTATTTCAAAAGTAATCGGCATGATCTATTTTCTGCACATTCGTCAGTTACTATTTCAAAAGTAATCGGCAAGATTTTTATTTTCAGCATATTTGTCGGTTACTATTTTAAAAGTAATCGACAAGATTTTTATTTTCAACATATTCGTCGGTTACTATTTCAAAAGTAATCGGCAAGACTTTATTTTCAGCACATTCGTCGGTTACTATTTCAAAAGTAGTCGGCAAGATTTTTATTTTCAGCATATTCGTCGGTGATTATTTCAAAAGTAATCGGCAAGATTTTTATTTTCAACATATTCGTCGGTTACTATTTCAAAAGTAATCGGCAAGACTTTATTTTCAGCACATTCGTCGGTTACTATTTCAAAAGTAATCGACAAGATTTTTATTTTCAACATATTCGTCGGTTACTATTTCAAAAGTAATCGGCAAGACTTTATTTTCAGCATATTCGTTGGTTACTATTTCAAAAGTAATCGGTAAGATTTTTATTTCCAACATATTCGTCGCTTACTATTTCAAAAGTAATCAGCATTATTTATTTTCAGCACATTCGTCGGTTACTATTTCAAAAGTAATCAGCAAGATTTTTATTTTCAGCATATTCGTCGATGACTATTTCAAAAGTAATCGGCAAGATTTTTATTTTCAGCATATTTGTCGGTTACTGTTTTAAAAGTAATCAACAAGATTTTTATTTTCAACATATTCGTCGGTTACTATTTCAAAAGTAATCGGCAATACTTTATTTTCAGCATATTCGTTGGTTACTATTTCAAAAGAAATCGGTAAGATTTTTATTTCCAACATATTCGTCGGTTACTATTTCAAAGGTAATCGGCATGATTTATTTTCAACACATTCGTCGGTTACTATTTCAAAAGTAATCGGCATGATCTATTTTCTGCACATTCGTCAGTTACTATTTCAAAAGTAATCGGCAAGATTTTTATTTTCAGCATATTTGTCGGTTACTATTTTAAAAGTAATCGACAAGATTTTTATTTTCAACATATTCGTCGGTTCCTATTTCAAAAGTAATCGGCAAGATTTTTATTTTTAGCATATTTGTCGGTTACTATTTTAAAAGTAATCGACAAGATTTTTATTTTCAACATATTCGTCGGTTACTATTTCAAAAGTAATCGGCAAGACTTTATTTTCAGCACATTCGTCGGTTACTATTTCAAAAGTAATCGGCAAGATTTTTATTTTCAGCATATTCGTCGTTTACTATTTCAAAAGTAATCGGCAAGATTTTTATTTTCAGCATATTTGTCGGTTACTGTTTTAAAAGTAATCGACAAGATTTTTATTTTCAACATATTCGTCGGTTACTATTTCAAAAGTAATCGACAAGACTTTATTTTCAGCATATTCGTTGGTTACTATTTCAAAAGTAATCGGTAAGATTTTTATTTTCAACATATTCGTCGCTTACTATTTCAAAAGTAATCGGCAAGATTTTTATTTTCAGCATATTTGTCGGTTACTATTTTAAAAGTAATCGGCAAGACTTTATTTTCAGCACATTCGTCGGTTACTATTTCAAAAGTAATCGGCAAGATTTTTATTTTCAACATATTCGTCGGTTACTATTTCAAAAGTAATCGGCAAGACTTTATTTTCAGCACATTCATTGGTTACTTTTTTAAAAGTAATTGGTAAGATTTTTATTTCCAACATATTCATCGCTTACTATTTCAAAAGTAATCAGCATGATTTATTTTCAGCACATTCGTCGGTTACTATTTCAAAAGTAATCGGCAAGATTTTTATTTTCAGCATATTTGTCGGTTACTATTTTAAAAGTAATCGACATGATTTTTGTTTTCAACATATTCGTCGGTTCCTATTTCAAAAGTAATCGGCAAGATTTTTATTTTTAGCATATTTGTCGGTTACTATTTTAAAAGTAATCGACAAGATTTTTATTTTCACCACATTTGTCGGTTACTATTTCAATAGTAATCGGCATGATTTATTTTTAGCACATTTGTCGGTTACTATTTCAAAAGTAATCGGCATGATTCATTTTCAACACATTCGTCGGTTACTATTTCAAAAGTAATCGGCAAGATTTTTATTTTCAGCACATTCGTCGGTTACTATTTCAAAAGTAATCGGCAAGATTTTTATTTTCAGCATATTTGTCGGTTACTATTTCTAAAGTAATCGGCAAGATTTTTATTTTTAGCATATTTGTCTGTTACTATTTTAGAAGTAATCGGCAAGACTTTATTTTCAGCACATTCGTCGGTTACTATTTCAAAGCAAATCGGCAAGATTTATTTTCAACACATTCGTCGGTTACTATTTCAAAAGTAATCGGCAAGATTTTTATTTTTAGCATATTTGTCTGTTACTATTTTAAAAGTAATCGGCAAGACTTTATTTTCAGCACATTCGTCGGTTACTATTTCAAAAGTAATCGGCAAGACTTTATTTTCAGCGCATTCGTCGGTTACTATTTCAAAAGTAATCGGGAAGATTTTTATTTTCAGCATGTTCGTCGGTTACTATTTCAAAAGTAATCGGCAAGATTTTTATTTTCAGCATATTTGTCGGTTACTATTTTATAAGTAATCGGCAAGACTTTATTTTCAGCACATTCGTCAGTTACTATTTCAAAAGTAATCGGCAAGATTTTTATTTTCAACATATTCATCGGTTACTATTTCAAAAGTAATCGGCAAGACTTTATTTTCAGCACATTCATTGGTTACTTTTTTAAAAGTAATTGGTAAGATTTTTATTTCCAACATATTCATCGCTTACTATTTCAAAAGTAATCAGCATGATTTATTTTCAGCACATTCGTCGGTTACTATTTCAAAAGTAATCGGCAAGATTTTTATTTTCAGCATATTTGTCGCTTACTATTTTAAAAGTAATCGACAAGATTTTTATTTTCAACATATTCGTCGGTTCCTATTTCAAAAGTAATCGGCAAGATTTTTATTTTTAGCATATTTGTCGGTTACTATTTTAAAAGTAATCGACAAGATTTTTATTTTCAGCGCATTTGTCGGTTACTATTTCAATAGTAATCGGCATGATTTATTTTCAGCACATTCGTCGGTTACTATTTCGAAAGTAATCGGCATGATTCATTTTCAAGACATTCGTCGGTTACTATTTCAAAAGTAATCGGCATGATCTATTTTCTGCACATTCGTCGGTTACTATTTCAAAAGTAATCGGCAAGATTTTTATTTTCAGCATATTCGTCAATGACTATTTCAAAATTAATCGGCATGATTTATTTTCAGCATATTCGTCGGTTACTATTTCAAAGGTAATCGACATGATTTATTTTCAACACATTCGTCGGTTACTATTTCAAAAGTAATCGGCATGATCTATTTTCTGCACATTCGTCGGTTACTATTTCAAAAGTAAACGGCAAGATTTTTATTTTCAGCATGTTCGTCGGTTACTATTTCAAAAGTAATAGGCAAGATTTTTATTTTCAGCACATTCGTCGGTTACTATTTCAAAAGTAATCGGCAAGATTTTTATTTTCAGCATATTTGTCGGTTACTATTTCAAAAGTAATCGGCAAGATTTTTATATTTTTAGCATATTTGTCTGTTACTATTTTAGAAGTAATCGGAAAGACTTTATTTTCAGCACATTCGTCGGTTACTATTTCAAAGCTAATCGGCAAGATTTATTTTCAGCACATTCGTCGGTTACTATTTTAAAAGTAATCGGCAAGATTTTTATTTTTACCATATTTGTCTGTTACTATTTTAAAAGTAATCGGCAAGACTTTATTTTCAGCACATTCGTCGGTTACTATTTTAAAAGTAATCGGCAAGACTTTATTTTCAGCACATTCGTCGGTTACTATTTCAAAAGTAATCGGCAAGATTTTTATTTTCAACATATTCGTCGGTTCCTATTTCAAAAGTAATCGGCAAGATTTTTATTTTTAACATATTTGTCGGTTACTATTTTAAAAGTAATCGACAAGATTTTTTTTTCACCACATTTGTCGGTTACTATTTCAATAG
Organism: Medicago lupulina; assembly: GCA_958299785.1. Taxonomy (NCBI): domain Eukaryota; kingdom Viridiplantae; phylum Streptophyta; class Magnoliopsida; order Fabales; family Fabaceae; genus Medicago; species Medicago lupulina. The sequence continues at coordinate 47,466,720 of OY283139.1, read as the reverse complement.
TAATCGGCATGATTTATTTTCAGCACATTGGTCGGTTACTATTTCAAAAGTAATCGGCATGATTCATTTTCAACACATTCGTCGGTTACTATTTCAAAAGTAATCGGCATGATCTATTTTCTGCACATTCGTCGGTTACTATTTCAAAAGTAATCGGCAAGATTTTTATTTTCAGCATGTTCGTCGGTTACTATTTCAAAAGTAATCGGCAAGATTTTTATTTTCAGCACATTCGTCGGTTACTATTTCAAAAGTAATCCGCAAGATTTTTATTTTCAGCATATTTGTCGGTTACTATTTCAAAAGTAGTCGGCAAGATTTTTATTTTCAGCATATTTGTCGGTTACTATTTTAAAAGTAATCGGCAAGACTTTATTTTCAGCACATTCGTCGGATACTATTTCAAAAGTAATCGGCAAGATTTTTATTTTCAACATATTCATCGGTTACTATTTCAAAAGTAATCGGCAAGACTTTATTTTCAGCACATTCATTGGTTACTTTTTTAAAAGTAATTGGTAAGATTTTTATTTCCAACATATTCATCGCTTACTATTTCAAAAGTAATCAGCATGATTTATTTTCAGCACATTCGTCGGTTACTATTTCAAAAGTAATCGGCAAGATTTTTATTTTCAGCATATTTGTCGCTTACTATTTTAAAAGTAATCGACAAGATTTTTATTTTCAACATATTCGTCGGTTCCTATTTCAAAAGTAATCGGCAAGATTTTTATTTTTAGCATATTTGTCGGTTACTATTTTAAAAGTAATCGACAAGATTTTTATTTTCAGCGCATTTGTCGGTTACTATTTCAATAGTAATCGGCATGATTTATTTTCAGCACATTCGTCGGTTACTATTTCGAAAGTAATCGGCATGATTCATTTTCAAGACATTCGTCGGTTACTATTTCAAAAGTAATCGGCATGATCTATTTTCTGCACATTCGTCGGTTACTATTTCAAAAGTAATCGGCAAGATTTTTATTTTCAGCATATTCGTCAATGACTATTTCAAAATTAATCGGCATGATTTATTTTCAGCATATTCGTCGGTTACTATTTCAAAGGTAATCGACATGATTTATTTTCAACACATTCATCGGTTACTATTTCAAAAGTAATCGGCATGATCTATTTTCTGCACATTCGTCGGTTACTATTTCAAAAGTAAACGGCAAGATTTTTATTTTCAGCATGTTCGTCGGTTACTATTTCAAAAGTAATAGGCAAGATTTTTATTTTCAGCACATTCGTCGGTTACTATTTCAAAAGTAATCGGCAAGATTTTTATTTTCAGCATATTTGTCGGTTACTATTTTAAAAGTAATCGACATGATTTTTGTTTTCAACATATTCGTCGGTTCCTATTTCAAAAGTAATCGGCAAGATTTTTATTTTTAGCATATTTGTCGGTTACTATTTTAAAAGTAATCGACAAGATTTTTATTTTCACCACATTTGTCGGTTACTATTTCAATAGTAATCGGCATGATTTATTTTTAGCACATTTGTCGGTTACTATTTCAAAAGTAATCGGCATGATTCATTTTCAACACATTCGTCGGTTACTATTTCAAAAGTAATCGGCAAGATTTTTATTTTCAGCACATTCGTCGGTTACTATTTCAAAAGTAATCGGCAAGATTTTTATTTTCAACATATTTGTCGGTTACTATTTCAAAAGTAATCGGCAAGATTTTTATTTTTAGCATATTTGTCTGTTGCTATTTTAGAAGTAATCGGCAAGACTTTATTTTCAGCACATTCGTCGGTTACTATTTCAAAGCAAATCGGCAAGATTTATTTTCAACACATTCGTCGGTTACTATTTCAAAAGTAATCGGCAAGATTTTTATTTTTAGCATATTTGTCTGTTACTATTTTAAAAGTAATCGGCAAGACTTTATTTTCAGCACATTCGTCGGTTACTATTTCAAAAGTAATCGGCAAGACTTTATTTTCAGCACATTCGTCGGTTACTATTTCAAAAGTAATCGGGAAGATTTTTATTTTCAGCATGTTCGTCGGTTACTATTTCAAAAGTAATCGGCAAGATTTTTATTTTCAGCATATTTGTCGGTTACTATTTTAAAAGTAATCGGCAAGACTTTATTTTCAGCACATTCGTCGGTTACTATTTCAAAAGTAATCGGCAAGATTTTTATTTTCAACATATTCGTCGGTAACTATTTCAAAAGTAATCGGCAAGACATTATTTTCAGCATATTCATTGGTTACTTTTTTAAAATTAATCGGTAAGATTTTTATTTCCAACATATTCGTCGCTTACTATTTCAAAAGTAATCAGCATGATTTATTTTCAGCACATTCGTCGGTTACTATTTCAAAAGTAATCTGCAAGATTTTTATTTTCAGCATATTCGTCGATGACTATTTCAAAAGTAATCGGCAAGATTTTTATTTTCAGCATATTTGTCGGTTACTGTTTTAAAAGTAATCGACAAGATTTTTATTTTCAACATATTCATCGGTTACTATTTCAAAAGTAATCGGCAAGACATTATTTTCAGCACATTCGTCGGTTACTATTTCAAAAGTAATCGGCAAGATTTTTATTTTCAGCATATTCGTCGTTTACTATTTCAAAAGTAATCGGCAAGATTTTTATTTTCAGCATATTTGTCGGTTACTGTTTTAAAAGTAATCGACAAGATTTTTATTTTCAACATATTCGTCGGTTACTATTTCAAAAGTAATCGGCAATACTTTATTTTCAGCATATTCGTTGGTTACTATTTCAAAAGAAATCGGTAAGATTTTTATTTTCAACATATTCGTCGGTTACTATTTCAAAGGTAATCGGCATGATTTATTTTCAACACAATCGTCGGTTACTATTTCAAAAGTAATCGGCATGATCTATTTTCTGCATATTCGTCGGTTACTATTTCAAAAGTAATCGGCAAGATTTTTATTTTCAACATATTCGTCGGTTACTATTTCAAAAGTAATCGGCAAGACTTTATTTTCAGCACATTCGTCGGTTACTATTTCAAAAGTAATCGACAAGATTTTTATTTTCAACATATTCGTCGGTTACTATTTCAAAAGTAATCGGCAAGACTTTATTTTCAGCATATTCGTTGGTTACTATTTCAAAAGTAATCGGTAAGATTTTTATTTCCAACATATTCGTCGCTTACTATTTCAAAAGTAATCAGCATTATTTATTTTCAGCACATTCGTCGGTTACTATTTCAAAAGTAATCAGCAAGATTTTTATTTTCAGCATATTCGTCGATGACTATTTCAAAAGTAATCGGCAAGATTTTTATTTTCAGCATATTTGTCGGTTACTGTTTTAAAAGTAATCAACAAGATTTTTATTTTCAACATATTCGTCGGTTACTATTTCAAAAGTAATCGGCAATACTTTATTTTCAGCATATTCGTTGGTTACTATTTCAAAAGAAATCGGTAAGATTTTTATTTTAAACATATTCGTCGGTTACTATTTCAAAGGTAATCGGCATGATTTATTTTCAACACATTCGTCGGTTACTATTTCAAAAGTAATCGGCATGATCTATTTTCTGCACATTCGTCAGTTACTATTTCAAAAGTAATCGGCAAGATTTTTATTTTCAGCATATTTGTCGGTTACTATTTTAAAAGTAATCGACAAGATTTTTATTTTCAACATATTCGTCGGTTCCTATTTCAAAAGTAATCGGCAAGATTTTTATTTTTAGCATATTTGTCGGTTACTATTTTAAAAGTAATCGACAAGATTTTTATTTTCAACATATTCGTCGGTTACTATTTCAAAAGTAATCGGCAAGACTTTATTTTCAGCACATTCGTCGGTTACTATTTCAAAAGTAATCGGCAAGATTTTTATTTTCAGCATATTCGTCGTTTACTATTTCAAAAGTAATCGGCAAGATTTTTATTTTCAGCATATTTGTCGGTTACTGTTTTAAAAGTAATCGACAAGATTTTTATTTTCAACATATTCGTCGGTTACTATTTCAAAAGTAATCGGCAAGACTTTATTTTCAGCATATTCGTTGGTTACTATTTCAAAAGTAATCGGTAAGATTTTTATTTCCAACATATTCGTCGCTTACTATTTCAAAAGTAATCAGCATTATTTATTTTCAGCACATTCGTCGGTTACTATTTCAAAAGTAATCAGCAAGATTTTTATTTTCAGCATATTCGTCGATGACTATTTCAAAAGTAATCGGCAAGATTTTTATTTTCAGCATATTTGTCGGTTACTGTTTTAAAAGTAATCAACAAGATTTTTATTTTCAACATATTCGTCGGTTACTATTTCAAAAGTAATCGGCAATACTTTATTTTCAGCATATTCGTTGGTTACTATTTCAAAAGAAATCGGTAAGATTTTTATTTTCAACATATTCGTCGGTTACTATTTCAAAGGTAATCGGCATGATTTATTTTCAACACATTCGTCGGTTACTATTTCAAAAGTAATCGGCATGATCTATTTTCTGCACATTCGTCAGTTACTATTTCAAAAGTAATCGGCAAGATTTTTATTTTCAGCATATTTGTCGGTTACTATTTTAAAAGTAATCGACAAGATTTTTATTTTCAACATATTCGTCGGTTCCTATTTCAAAAGTAATCGGCAAGATTTTTATTTTTAGCATATTTGTCGGTTACTATTTTAAAAGTAATCGACAAGATTTTTATTTTCAACATATTCGTCGGTTACTATTTCAAAAGTAATCGGCAAGACTTTATTTTCAGCACATTCGTCGGTTACTATTTCAAAAGTAATCGGCAAGATTTTTATTTTCAGCATATTCGTCGTTTACTATTTCAAAAGTAATCGGCAAGATTTTTATTTTCAGCATATTTGTCGGTTACTGTTTTAAAAGTAATCGACAAGATTTTTATTTTCAACATATTCGTCGGTTACTATTTCAAAAGTAATCGGCAAGACTTTATTTTCAGCATATTCGTTGGTTACTATTTCAAAAGTAATCGGTAAGATTTTTATTTCCAACATATTCGTCGCTTACTATTTCAAAAGTAATCAGCATTATTTATTTTCAGCACATTCGTCGGTTACTATTTCAAAAGTAATCAGCAAGATTTTTATTTTCAGCATATTCGTCGATGACTATTTCAAAAGTAATCGGCAAGATTTTTATTTTCAGCATATTTGTCGGTTACTGTTTTAAAAGTAATCAACAAGATTTTTATTTTCAACATATTCGTCGGTTACTATTTCAAAAGTAATCGGCAATACTTTATTTTCAGCATATTCGTTGGTTACTATTTCAAAAGAAATCGGTAAGATTTTTATTTTCAACATATTCGTCGGTTACTATTTCAAAGGTAATCGGCATGATTTATTTTCAACACATTCGTCGGTTACTATTTCAAAAGTAATCGGCATGATCTATTTTCTGCACATTCGTCAGTTACTATTTCAAAAGTAATCGGCAAGATTTTTATTTTCAGCATATTTGTCGGTTACTATTTTAAAAGTAATCGACAAGATTTTTATTTTCAACATATTCGTCGGTTCCTATTTCAAAAGTAATCGGCAAGATTTTTATTTTTAGCATATTTGTCGGTTACTATTTTAAAAGTAATCGACAAGATTTTTATTTTCAACATATTCGTCGGTTACTATTTCAAAAGTAATCGGCAAGACTTTATTTTCAGCACATTCGTCGGTTACTATTTCAAAAGTAATCGGCAAGATTTTTATTTTCAGCATATTCGTCGTTTACTATTTCAAAAGTAATCGGCAAGATTTTTATTTTCAGCATATTTGTCGGTTACTGTTTTAAAAGTAATCGACAAGATTTTTATTTTCAACATATTCGTCGGTTACTATTTCAAAAGTAATCGGCAAGACTTTATTTTCAGCATATTCGTTGGTTACTATTTCAAAAGTAATCGGTAAGATTTTTATTTTCAACATATTCGTCGCTTACTATTTCAAAAGTAATCGGCAAGATTTTTATTTTCAGCATATTTGTCGGTTACTATTTTAAAAGTAATCGGCAAGACTTTATTTTCAGCACATTCGTCGGTTACTATTTCAAAAGTAATCGGCAAGATTTTTATTTTCAACATATTCGTCGGTTACTATTTCAAAAGTAATCGGCAAGACTTTATTTTCAGCACATTCATTGGTTACTTTTTTAAAAGTAATTGGTAAGATTTTTATTTCCAACATATTCATCGCTTACTATTTCAAAAGTAATCAGCATGATTTATTTTCAGCACATTCGTCGGTTACTATTTCAAAAGTAATCGGCAAGATTTTTATTTTCAGCATATTTGTCGGTTACTATTTTAAAAGTAATCGACATGATTTTTGTTTTCAACATATTCGTCGGTTCCTATTTCAAAAGTAATCGGCAAGATTTTTATTTTTAGCATATTTGTCGGTTACTATTTTAAAAGTAATCGACAAGATTTTTATTTTCACCACATTTGTCGGTTACTATTTCAATAGTAATCGGCATGATTTATTTTTAGCACATTTGTCGGTTACTATTTCAAAAGTAATCGGCATGATTCATTTTCAACACATTCGTCGGTTACTATTTCAAAAGTAATCGGCAAGATTTTTATTTTCAGCACATTCGTCGGTTACTATTTCAAAAGTAATCGGCAAGATTTTTATTTTCAGCATATTTGTCGGTTACTATTTCTAAAGTAATCGGCAAGATTTTTATTTTTAGCATATTTGTCTGTTACTATTTTAGAAGTAATCGGCAAGACTTTATTTTCAGCACATTCGTCGGTTACTATTTCAAAGCAAATCGGCAAGATTTATTTTCAACACATTCGTCGGTTACTATTTCAAAAGTAATCGGCAAGATTTTTATTTTTAGCATATTTGTCTGTTACTATTTTAAAAGTAATCGGCAAGACTTTATTTTCAGCACATTCGTCGGTTACTATTTCAAAAGTAATCGGCAAGACTTTATTTTCAGCGCATTCGTCGGTTACTATTTCAAAAGTAATCGGGAAGATTTTTATTTTCAGCATGTTCGTCGGTTACTATTTCAAAAGTAATCGGCAAGATTTTTATTTTCAGCATATTTGTCGGTTACTATTTTAAAAGTAATCGGCAAGACTTTATTTTCAGCACATTCGTCAGTTACTATTTCAAAAGTAATCGGCAAGATTTTTATTTTCAACATATTCATCGGTTACTATTTCAAAAGTAATCGGCAAGACTTTATTTTCAGCACATTCATTGGTTACTTTTTTAAAAGTAATTGGTAAGATTTTTATTTCCAACATATTCATCGCTTACTATTTCAAAAGTAATCAGCATGATTTATTTTCAGCACATTCGTCGGTTACTATTTCAAAAGTAATCGGCAAGATTTTTATTTTCAGCATATTTGTCGCTTACTATTTTAAAAGTAATCGACAAGATTTTTATTTTCAACATATTCGTCGGTTCCTATTTCAAAAGTAATCGGCAAGATTTTTATTTTTAGCATATTTGTCGGTTACTATTTTAAAAGTAATCGACAAGATTTTTATTTTCAGCGCATTTGTCGGTTACTATTTCAATAGTAATCGGCATGATTTATTTTCAGCACATTCGTCGGTTACTATTTCGAAAGTAATCGGCATGATTCATTTTCAAGACATTCGTCGGTTACTATTTCAAAAGTAATCGGCATGATCTATTTTCTGCACATTCGTCGGTTACTATTTCAAAAGTAATCGGCAAGATTTTTATTTTCAGCATATTCGTCAATGACTATTTCAAAATTAATCGGCATGATTTATTTTCAGCATATTCGTCGGTTACTATTTCAAAGGTAATCGACATGATTTATTTTCAACACATTCGTCGGTTACTATTTCAAAAGTAATCGGCATGATCTATTTTCTGCACATTCGTCGGTTACTATTTCAAAAGTAAACGGCAAGATTTTTATTTTCAGCATGTTCGTCGGTTACTATTTCAAAAGTAATCGGCAAGACTTTATTTTCAGCACATTCGTCGGTTACTATTTCAAAAGTAATCGACAAGATTTTTATTTTCAACATATTCGTCGGTTACTATTTCAAAAGTAATCGGCAAGACTTTATTTTCAGCATATTCGTTGGTTACTATTTCAAAAGTAATCGGTAAGATTTTTATTTCCAACATATTCGTCGCTTACTATTTCAAAAGTAATCAGCATTATTTATTTTCAGCACATTCGTCGGTTACTATTTCAAAAGTAATCAGCAAGATTTTTATTTTCAGCATATTCGTCGATGACTATTTCAAAAGTAATCGGCAAGATTTTTATTTTCAGCATATTTGTCGGTTACTGTTTTAAAAGTAATCAACAAGATTTTTATTTTCAACATATTCGTCGGTTACTATTTCAAAAGTAATCGGCAATACTTTATTTTCAGCATATTCGTTGGTTACTATTTCAAAAGAAATCGGTAAGATTTTTATTTTCAACATATTCGTCGGTTACTATTTCAAAGGTAATCGGCATGATTTATTTTCAACACATTCGTCGGTTACTATTTCAAAAGTAATCGGCATGATCTATTTTCTGCACATTCGTCAGTTACTATTTCAAAAGTAATCGGCAAGATTTTTATTTTCAGCATATTTGTCGGTTACTATTTTAAAAGTAATCGACAAGATTTTTATTTTCAACATATTCGTCGGTTCCTATTTCAAAAGTAATCGGCAAGATTTTTATTTTTAGCATATTTGTCGGTTACTATTTTAAAAGTAATCGACAAGATTTTTATTTTCAACATATTCGTCGGTTACTATTTCAAAAGTAATCGGCAAGACTTTATTTTCAGCACATTCGTCGGTTACTATTTCAAAAGTAATCGGCAAGATTTTTATTTTCAGCATATTCGTCGTTTACTATTTCAAAAGTAATCGGCAAGATTTTTATTTTCAGCATATTTGTCGGTTACTGTTTTAAAAGTAATCGACAAGATTTTTATTTTCAACATATTCGTCGGTTACTATTTCAAAAGTAATCGGCAAGACTTTATTTTCAGCATATTCGTTGGTTACTATTTCAAAAGTAATCGGTAAGATTTTTATTTTCAACATATTCGTCGCTTACTATTTCAAAAGTAATCGGCAAGATTTTTATTTTCAGCATATTTGTCGGTTACTATTTTAAAAGTAATCGGCAAGACTTTATTTTCAGCACATTCGTCGGTTACTATTTCAAAAGTAATCGGCAAGATTTTTATTTTCAACATATTCGTCGGTTACTATTTCAAAAGTAATCGGCAAGACTTTATTTTCAGCACATTCATTGGTTACTTTTTTAAAAGTAATTGGTAAGATTTTTATTTCCAACATATTCATCGCTTACTATTTCAAAAGTAATCAGCATGATTTATTTTCAGCACATTCGTCGGTTACTATTTCAAAAGTAATCGGCAAGATTTTTATTTTCAGCATATTTGTCGGTTACTATTTTAAAAGTAATCGACATGATTTTTGTTTTCAACATATTCGTCGGTTCCTATTTCAAAAGTAATCGGCAAGATTTTTATTTTTAGCATATTTGTCGGTTACTATTTTAAAAGTAATCGACAAGATTTTTATTTTCACCACATTTGTCGGTTACTATTTCAATAGTAATCGGCATGATTTATTTTTAGCACATTTGTCGGTTACTATTTCAAAAGTAATCGGCATGATTCATTTTCAACACATTCGTCGGTTACTATTTCAAAAGTAATCGGCAAGATTTTTATTTTCAGCACATTCGTCGGTTACTATTTCAAAAGTAATCGGCAAGATTTTTATTTTCAGCATATTTGTCGGTTACTATTTCTAAAGTAATCGGCAAGATTTTTATTTTTAGCATATTTGTCTGTTACTATTTTAGAAGTAATCGGCAAGACTTTATTTTCAGCACATTCGTCGGTTACTATTTCAAAGCAAATCGGCAAGATTTATTTTCAACACATTCGTCGGTTACTATTTCAAAAGTAATCGGCAAGATTTTTATTTTTAGCATATTTGTCTGTTACTATTTTAAAAGTAATCGGCAAGACTTTATTTTCAGCACATTCGTCGGTTACTATTTCAAAAGTAATCGGCAAGACTTTATTTTCAGCGCATTCGTCGGTTACTATTTCAAAAGTAATCGGGAAGATTTTTATTTTCAGCATGTTCGTCGGTTACTATTTCAAAAGTAATCGGCAAGATTTTTATTTTCAGCATATTTGTCGGTTACTATTTTAAAAGTAATCGGCAAGACTTTATTTTCAGCACATTCGTCAGTTACTATTTCAAAAGTAATCGGCAAGATTTTTATTTTCAACATATTCATCGGTTACTATTTCAAAAGTAATCGGCAAGACTTTATTTTCAGCACATTCATTGGTTACTTTTTTAAAAGTAATTGGTAAGATTTTTATTTCCAACATATTCATCGCTTACTATTTCAAAAGTAATCAGCATGATTTATTTTCAGCACATTCGTCGGTTACTATTTCAAAAGTAATCGGCAAGATTTTTATTTTCAGCATATTTGTCGCTTACTATTTTAAAAGTAATCGACAAGATTTTTATTTTCAACATATTCGTCGGTTCCTATTTCAAAAGTAATCGGCAAGATTTTTATTTTTAGCATATTTGTCGGTTACTATTTTAAAAGTAATCGACAAGATTTTTATTTTCAGCGCATTTGTCGGTTACTATTTCAATAGTAATCGGCATGATTTATTTTCAGCACATTCGTCGGTTACTATTTCGAAAGTAATCGGCATGATTCATTTTCAAGACATTCGTCGGTTACTATTTCAAAAGTAATCGGCATGATCTATTTTCTGCACATTCGTCGGTTACTATTTCAAAAGTAATCGGCAAGATTTTTATTTTCAGCATATTCGTCAATGACTATTTCAAAATTAATCGGCATGATTTATTTTCAGCATATTCGTCGGTTACTATTTCAAAGGTAATCGACATGATTTATTTTCAACACATTCGTCGGTTACTATTTCAAAAGTAATCGGCATGATCTATTTTCTGCACATTCGTCGGTTACTATTTCAAAAGTAAACGGCAAGATTTTTATTTTCAGCATGTTCGTCGGTTACTATTTCAAAAGTAATAGGCAAGATTTTTATTTTCAGCACATTCGTCGGTTACTATTTCAAAAGTAATCGGCAAGATTTTTATTTTCAGCATATTTGTCGGTTACTATTTCAAAAGTAATCGGCAAGATTTTTATATTTTTAGCATATTTGTCTGTTACTATTTTAGAAGTAATCGGCAAGACTTTATTTTCAGCACATTCGTCGGTTACTATTTCAAAGCTAATCGGCAAGATTTATTTTCAGCACATTCGTCGGTTACTATTTTAAAAGTAATCGGCAAGATTTTTATTTTTACCATATTTGTCTGTTACTATTTTAAAAGTAATCGGCAAGACTTTATTTTCAGCACATTCGTCGGTTACTATTTTAAAAGTAATCGGCAAGACTTTATTTTCAGCACATTCGTCGGTTACTATTTCAAAAGTAATCGGCAAGATTTTTATTTTCAACATATTCGTCGGTTCCTATTTCAAAAGTAATCGGCAAGATTTTTATTTTTAGCATATTTGTCGGTTACTATTTTAAAAGTAATCGACAAGATTTTTTTTTCACCACATTTGTCGGTTACTATTTCAATAGTAATCGGCATGATTTATTTTCAGCACATTGGTCGGTTACTATTTCAAAAGTAATCGGCATGATTCATTTTCAACACATTCGTCGGTTACTATTTCAAAAGTAATCGGCATGATCTATTTTCTGCACATTCGTCGGTTACTATTTCAAAAGTAATCGGCAAGATTTTTATTTTCAGCACATTCGTCGGTTACTATTTCAAAAGTAATCCGCAAGATTTTTATTTTCAGCATATTTGTCGGTTACTATTTCAAAAGTAATCGGCAAGATTTTTATTTTCAGCATATTTGTCGGTTACTATTTTAAAAGTAATCGGCAAGACTTTATTTTCAGCACATTCGTCGGATACTATTTCAAAAGTAATCGGCAAGATTTTTATTTTCAACATATTCATCGGTTACTATTTCAAAAGTAATCGGCAAGACTTTATTTTCAGCACATTCATTGGTTACTTTTTTAAAAGTAATTGGTAAGATTTTTATTTCCAACATATTCATCGCTTACTATTTCAAAAGTAATCAGCATGATTTATTTTCAGCACATTCGTCGGTTACTATTTCAAAAGTAATCGGCAAGATTTTTATTTTCAGCATATTTGTCGCTTACTATTTTAAAAGTAATCGACAAGATTTTTATTTTCAACATATTCGTCGGTTCCTATTTCAAAAGTAATCGGCAAGATTTTTATTTTTAGCATATTTGTCGGTTACTATTTTAAAAGTAATCGACAAGATTTTTATTTTCAGCGCATTTGTCGGTTACTATTTCAATAGTAATCGGCATGATTTATTTTCAGCACATTCGTCGGTTACTATTTCGAAAGTAATCGGCATGATTCATTTTCAAGACATTCGTCGGTTACTATTTCAAAAGTAATCGGCATGATCTATTTTCTGCACATTCGTCGGTTACTATTTCAAAAGTAATCGGCAAGATTTTTATTTTCAGCATATTCGTCAATGACTATTTCAAAATTAATCGGCATGATTTATTTTCAGCATATTCGTCGGTTACTATTTCAAAGGTAATCGACATGATTTATTTTCAACACATTCGTCGGTTACTATTTCAAAAGTAATCGGCATGATCTATTTTCTGCACATTCGTCGGTTACTATTTCAAAAGTAAACGGCAAGATTTTTATTTTCAGCATGTTCGTCGGTTACTATTTCAAAAGTAATAGGCAAGATTTTTATTTTCAGCACATTCGTCGGTTACTATTTCAAAAGTAATCGGCAAGATTTTTATTTTCAGCATATTTGTCGGTTACTATTTCAAAAGTAATCGGCAAGATTTTTATATTTTTAGCATATTTGTCTGTTACTATTTTAGAAGTAATCGGCAAGACTTTATTTTCAGCACATTCGTCGGTTACTATTTCAAAGCTAATCGGCAAGATTTATTTTCAGCACATTCGTCGGTTACTATTTTAAAAGTAATCGGCAAGATTTTTATTTTTACCATATTTGTCTGTTACTATTTTAAAAGTAATCGGCAAGACTTTATTTTCAGCACATTCGTCGGTTACTATTTTAAAAGTAATCGGCAAGACTTTATTTTCAGCACATTCGTCGGTTACTATTTCAAAAGTAATCGGCAAGATTTTTATTTTCAACATATTCGTCGGTTCCTATTTCAAAAGTAATCGGCAAGATTTTTATTTTTAGCATATTTGTCGGTTACTATTTTAAAAGTAATCGACAAGATTTTTTTTTCACCACATTTGTCGGTTACTATTTCAATAGTAATCGGCATGATTTATTTTCAGCACATTGGTCGGTTACTATTTCAAAAGTAATCGGCATGATTCATTTTCAACACATTCGTCGGTTACTATTTCAAAAGTAATCGGCATGATCTATTTTCTACACATTCGTCGGTTACTATTTCAAAAGTAATCGGCAAGATTTTTATTTTCAGCATGTTCGTCGGTTACTATTTCAAAAGTAATCGGCAAGATTTTTATTTTCAGCACATTCGTCGGTTACTATTTCAAAAGTAATCCGCAAGATTTTTATTTTCAGCATATTTGTCGGTTACTATTTCAAAAGTAATCGGCAAGATTTTTATTTTCAGCATATTTGTCGGTTACTATTTTAAAAGTAATCGGCAAGACTTTATTTTCAGCACATTCGTCGGATACTATTTCAAAAGTAATCGGCAAGATTTTTATTTTCAACATATTCATCGGTTACTATTTCAAAAGTAATCGGCAAGACTTTATTTTCAGCACATTCATTGGTTACTTTTTTAAAAGTAATTGGTAAGATTTTTATTTCCAACATATTCATCGCTTACTATTTCAAAAGTAATCAGCATGATTTATTTTCAGCACATTCGTCGGTTACTATTTCAAAAGTAATCGGCAAGATTTTTATTTTCAGCATATTTGTCGCTTACTATTTTAAAAGTAATCGACAAGATTTTTATTTTCAACATATTCGTCGGTTCCTATTTCAAAAGTAATCGGCAAGATTTTTATTTTTAGCATATTTGTCGGTTACTATTTTAAAAGTAATCGACAAGATTTTTATTTTCAGCGCATTTGTCGGTTACTATTTCAATAGTAATCGGCATGATTTATTTTCAGCACATTCGTCGGTTACTATTTCGAAAGTAATCGGCATGATTCATTTTCAAGACATTCGTCGGTTACTATTTCAAAAGTAATCGGCATGATCTATTTTCTGCACATTCGTCGGTTACTATTTCAAAAGTAATCGGCAAGATTTTTATTTTCAGCATATTCGTCAATGACTATTTCAAAATTAATCGGCATGATTTATTTTCAGCATATTCGTCGGTTACTATTTCAAAGGTAATCGACATGATTTATTTTCAACACATTCGTCGGTTACTATTTCAAAAGTAATCGGCATGATCTATTTTCTGCACATTCGTCGGTTACTATTTCAAAAGTAAACGGCAAGATTTTTATTTTCAGCATGTTCGTCGGTTACTATTTCAAAAGTAATAGGCAAGATTTTTATTTTCAGCACATTCGTCGGTTACTATTTCAAAAGTAATCGGCAAGATTTTTATTTTCAGCATATTTGTCGGTTACTATTTCAAAAGTAATCGGCAAGATTTTTATATTTTTAGCATATTTGTCTGTTACTATTTTAGAAGTAATCGGCAAGACTTTATTTTCAGCACATTCGTCGGTTACTATTTCAAAGCTAATCGGCAAGATTTATTTTCAGCACATTCGTCGGTTACTATTTTAAAAGTAATCGGCAAGATTTTTATTTTTACCATATTTGTCTGTTACTATTTTAAAAGTAATCGGCAAGACTTTATTTTCAGCACATTCGTCGGTTACTATTTTAAAAGTAATCGGCAAGACTTTATTTTCAGCACATTCGTCGGTTACTATTTCAAAAGTAATCGGCAAGATTTTTATTTTCAACATATTCGTCGGTTCCTATTTCAAAAGTAATCGGCAAGATTTTTATTTTTAGCATATTTGTCGGTTACTATTTTAAAAGTAATCGACAAGATTTTTTTTTCACCACATTTGTCGGTTACTATTTCAATAGTAATCGGCATGATTTATTTTCAGCACATTGGTCGGTTACTATTTCAAAAGTAATCGGCATGATTCATTTTCAACACATTCGTCGGTTACTATTTCAAAAGTAATCGGCATGATCTATTTTCTGCACATTCGTCGGTTACTATTTCAAAAGTAATCGGCAAGATTTTTATTTTCAGCATGTTCGTCGGTTACTATTTCAAAAGTAATCGGCAAGATTTTTATTTTCAGCACATTCGTCGGTTACTATTTCAAAAGTAATCCGCAAGATTTTTATTTTCAGCATATTTGTCGGTTACTATTTCAAAAGTAATCGGCAAGATTTTTATTTTCAGCATATTTGTCGGTTACTATTTTAAAAGTAATCGGCAAGACTTTATTTTCAGCACATTCGTCGGATACTATTTCAAAAGTAATCGGCAAGATTTTTATTTTCAACATATTCGTCGGTTACTATTTCAAAAGTAATCGGCAAGACTTTATTTTCAGCACATTCATTGGTTACTTTTTTAAAAGTAATTGGTAAGATTTTTATTTCCAACATATTCATCGCTTACTATTTCAAAAGTAATCAGCATGATTTATTTTCAGCACATTCGTCGGTTACTATTTCAAAAGTAATCGGCAAGATTTTTATTTTCAGCATATTTGTCGGTTACTATTTTAAAAGTAATCGACATGATTTTTGTTTTCAACATATTCGTCGGTTCCTATTTCAAAAGTAATCGGCAAGATTTTTATTTTTAGCATATTTGTCGGTTACTATTTTAAAAGTAATCGACAAGATTTTTATTTTCACCACATTTGTCGGTTACTATTTCAATAGTAATCGGCATGATTTATTTTTAGCACATTTGTCGGTTACTATTTCAAAAGTAATCGGCATGATTCATTTTCAACACATTCGTCGGTTACTATTTCAAAAGTAATCGGCAAGATTTTTATTTTCAGCACATTCGTCGGTTACTATTTCAAAAGTAATCGGCAAGATTTTTATGTTCAGCATATTTGTCGGTTACTATTTCAAAAGTAATCGGCAAGATTTTTATTTTTAGCATATTTGTCTGTTGCTATTTTAGAAGTAATCGGCAAGACTTTATTTTCAGCACATTCGTCGGTTACTATTTCAAAGCAAATCGGCAAGATTTATTTTCAACACATTCGTCGGTTACTATTTCAAAAGTAATCGGCAAGATTTTTATTTTTAGCATATTTGTCTGTTACTATTTTAAAAGTAATCGGCAAGACTTTATTTTCAGCACATTCGTCGGTTACTATTTCAAAAGTAATCGGCAAGACTTTATTTTCAGCACATTCGTCGGTTACTATTTCAAAAGTAATCGGGAAGATTTTTATTTTCAGCATGTTCGTCGGTTACTATTTCAAAAGTAATCGGCAAGATTTTTATTTTCAGCATATTTGTCGGTTACTATTTTAAAAGTAATCGGCAAGACTTTATTTTCAGCACATTCGTCGGTTACTATTTCAAAAGTAATCGGCAAGATTTTTATTTTCAACATATTCATCGGTTACTATTTCAAAAGTAATCGGCAAGACTTAATTTTCAGCACATTCATTGGTTACTTTTTTATAAGTAATTGGTAAGATTTTTATTTCCAACATATTCATCGCTTACTATTTCAAAAGTAATCAGCATGATTTATTTTCAGCACATTCGTCGGTTACTATTTCAAAAGTAATCGGCAAGATTTTTATTTTCAGCATATTTGTCGCTTACTATTTTAAAAGTAATCGACAAGATTTTTATTTTCAACATATTCGTCGGTTCCTATTTCAAAAGTAATCGGCAAGATTTTTATTTTTAGCATATTTGTCGGTTACTATTTTAAAAGTAATCGACAAGATTTTTATTTTCAGCGCATTTGTCGGTTACTATTTCAATAGTAATCGGCATGATTTATTTTCAGCACATTCGTCGGTTACTATTTCGAAAGTAATCGGCATGATTCATTTTCAAGACATTCGTTGGTTACTATTTCAAAAGTAATCGGCATGATCTATTTTCTGCACATTCGTCGGTTACTTTTTCAAAAGTAATCGGCAAGATTTTTATTTTCAGCATATTCGTCAATGACTATTTCAAAATTAATCGGCATGATTTATTTTCAGCATATTCGTCGGTTACTATTTCAAAGGTAATCGACATGATTTATTTTCAACACATTCGTCGGTTACTATTTCAAAAGTAATCGGCATGATCTATTTTCTGCACATTCGTCGGTTACTATTTCAAAAGTAAACGGCAAGATTTTTATTTTCAGCATGTTCGTCGGTTACTATTTCAAAAGTAATAGGCAAGATTTTTATTTTCAGCACATTCGTCGGTTACTATTTCAAAAGTAATCGGCAAGATTTTTATTTTCAGCATATTTGTTGGTTACTATTTCAAAAGTAATCGGCAAGATTTTTATATTTTTAGCATATTTGTCTGTTACTATTTTAGAAGTAATCGGCAAGACTTTATTTTCAGCACATTCGTCGGTTACTATTTCAAAGCTAATCGGCAAGATTTATTTTCAGCACATTCGTCGGTTACTATTTTAAAAGTAATCGGCAAGATTTTTATTTTTAGCATATTTGTCTGTTACTATTTTAAAAGTAATCGGCAAGACTTTATTTTCAGCACATTCGTCGGTTACTATTTTAAAAGTAATCGGCAAGACTTTATTTTCAGCACATTCGTCGGTTACTATTTCAAAAGTAATCGGCAAGATTTTTATTTTCAACATATTCGTCGGTTCCTATTTCAAAAGTAATCGGCAAGATTTTTATTTTTAGCATATTTGTCGGTTACTATTTTAAAAGTAATCGACAAGATTTTTTTTTCACCACATTTGTCGGTTACTATTTCAATAGTAATCGGCATGATTTATTTTCAGCACATTGGTCGGTTACTATTTCAAAAGTAATCGGCATGATTCATTTTCAACACATTCGTCGGTTACTATTTCAAAAGTAATCGGCATGATCTATTTTCTGCACATTCGTCGGTTACTATTTCAAAAGTAATCGGCAAGATTTTGATTTTCAGCATGTTCGTCGGTTACTATTTCAAAAGTAATCGGCAAGATTTTTATTTTCAGCACATTCGTCGGTTACTATTTCAAAAGTAATCCGCAAGATTTTTATTTTCAGCATATTTGTCGGTTACTATTTCAAAAGTAATCGGCAAGATTTTTATTTTCAGCATATTTGTCGGTTACTATTTTAAAAGTAATCGGCAAGACTTTATTTTCAGCACATTCGTCGGATACTATTTCAAAAGTAATCGGCAAGATTTTTATTTTCAACATATTCGTCGGTTACTATTTCAAAAGTAATCGGCAAGACTTTATTTTCAGCACATTCATTGGTTACTTTTTTAAAAGTAATTGGTAAGATTTTTATTTCCAACATATCCATCGCTTACTATTTCAAAAGTAATCAGCATGATTTATTTTCAGCACATTCGTCGGTTACTATTTCAAAAGTAATCGGCAAGATTTTTATTTTCAGCATATTTGTCGGTTACTATTTTAAAAGTAATCGACATGATTTTTGTTTTCAACATATTCGTCGGTTCCTATTTCAAAAGTAATCGGCAAGATTTTTATTTTTAGCATATTTGTCGGTTACTATTTTAAAAGTAATCGACAAGATTTTTATTTTCACCACATTTGTCGGTTACTATTTCAATAGTAATCGGCATGATTTATTTTTAGCACATTTGTCGGTTACTATTTCAAAAGTAATCGGCATGATTCATTTTCAACACATTCGTCGGTTACTATTTCAAAAGTAATCGGCAAGATTTTTATTTTCAGCACATTCGTCGGTTACTATTTCAAAAGTAATCGGCAAGATTTTTATTTTCAGCATATTTGTCGGTTACTATTTCAAAAGTAATCGGCAAGATTTTTATTTTTAGCATATTTGTCTGTTACTATTTTAGAAGTAATCGGCAAGACTTTATTTTCAGCACATTCGTCGGTTACTATTTCAAAGCAAATCGGCAAGATTTATTTTCAACACATTCGTCGGTTACTATTTCAAAAGTAATCGGCAAGATTTTTATTTTTAGCATATTTGTCTGTTACTATTTTAAAAGTAATCGGCAAGACTTTATTTTCAGCACATTCGTCGGTTACTATTTCAAAAGTAATCGGCAAGACTTTATTTTCAGCACATTCGTCGGTTACTATTTCAAAAGTAATCGGGAAGATTTTTATTTTCAGCATGTTCGTCGGTTACTATTTCAAAAGTAATCGGCAAGATTTTTATTTTCAGCATATTTGTCGGTTACTATTTTAAAAGTAATCGGCAAGACTTTATTTTCAGCACATTCGTCGGTTACTATTTCAAAAGTAATCGGCAAGATTTTTATTTTCAACATATTCATCGGTTACTATTTCAAAAGTAATCGGCAAGACTTTATTTTCAGCACATTCATTGGTTACTTTTTTATAAGTAATTGGTAAGATTTTTATTTCCAACATATTCATCGCTTACTATTTCATAAGTAATCAGCATGATTTATTTTCAGCACATTCGTCGGTTACTATTTCAAAAGTAATCGGCAAGATTTTTATTTTCAGCATATTTGTCGGTTACTATTTTAAAAGTAATCGACAAGATTTTTATTTTCAACATATTCGTCGGTTCCTATTTCAAAAGTAATCGGCAAGATTTTTATTTTTAGCATATTTGTCGGTTACTATTTTAAAAGTAATCGACAAGATTTTTATTTTCAGCGCATTTGTCGGTTACTATTTCAATAGTAATCGGCATGATTTATTTTCAGCACATTCCTCGGTTACTAATGCGAAAGTAATCGGCATGATTCATTTTCAAGACATTCGTCGGTTACTATTTCAAAAGTAATCGGCATGATCTATTTTCTGCACATTCGTCGGTTACTATTTCAAAAGTAATCGGCAAGATTTTTATTTTCAGCATATTCGTCAATGACTATTTCAAAAGTAATCGGCATGATTTATTTTCAGCATATTCGTCGGTTACTATTTCAAAGGTAATCGACATGATTTATTTTCAACACATTCGTCGGTTACTATTTCAAAAGTAATCGGCATGATCTATTTTCTGCACATTCGTCGGTTACTATTTCAAAAGTAAACGGCAAGATTTTTATTTTCAGCATGTTCGTCGGTTACTATTTCAAAAGTAATCGGCAAGATTTTTATTTTCAGCACATTCGTCGGTTACTATTTCAAAAGTAATCGGCAAGATTTTTATTTTCAGCATATTTGTCGGTTACTATTTCAAAAGTAATCGGCAAGATTTTTATATTTTTAGCATATTTGTCTGTTACTATTTTAGAAGTAATCGGCAAGACTTTATTTTCAGCACATTCGTCGGTTACTATTTCAAAGCTAATCGGCGAGATTTATTTTCAGCACATTCGTCGGTTACTATTTTAAAAGTAATCGGCAAGATTTTTATTTTTAGCATATTTGTCTGTTACTATTTTAAAAGTAATCGGCAAGACTTTATTTTCAGCACATTCGTCGGTTACTATTTCAAAAGTAATCGGCAAGACTTTATTTTCAGCACCTTCGTCGGTTACTATTTCAAAAGTAATCGGCAAGATTTTTATTTTCAGCATATTCGTCAATGACTATTTCAAAAGTAATCGGCATGATTTATTTTCAGCATATTCGTCGGTTACTATTTCAAAGGTAATCGACATGATTTATTTTCAACACATTCGTCGGTTACTATTTCAAAAGTAATCGGCATGATCTATTTTCTGCACATTCGTCGGTTACTATTTCAAAAGTAAACGGCAAGATTTTTATTTTCAGCATGTTCGTCGGTTACTATTTCAAAAGTAATCAGCATGATTTATTTTCAGCACATTCGTCGGTTACTATTTCAAAAGTAATCGGCAAGATTTTTATTTTCAGCATATTTGTCGGTTACTATTTTAAAAGTAATCGACAAGATTTTTATTTTCAACATATTCGTCGGTTCCTATTTCAAAAGTAATCGGCAAGATTTTTATTTTTAGCATATTTGTCGGTTACTATTTTAAAAGTAATCGACAAGATTTTTATTTTCAGCGCATTTGTCGGTTACTATTTCAATAGTAATCGGCATGATTTATTTTCAGCACATTCGTCGGTTACTATTGCGAAAGTAATCGGCATGATTCATTTTCAAGACATTCGTCGGTTACTATTTCAAAAGTAATCGGCATGATCTATTTTCTGCACATTCGTCGGTTACTATTTCAAAAGTAATCGGCAAGATTTTTATTTTCAGCATATTCGTCAATGACTATTTCAAAAGTAATCGGCATGATTTATTTTCAGCATATTCGTCGGTTACTATTTCAAAGGTAATCGACATGATTTATTTTCAACACATTCGTCGGTTACTATTTCAAAAGTAATCGGCATGATCTATTTTCTGCACATTCGTCGGTTACTATTTCAAAAGTAATCGGCATGATCTATTTTCTGCACATTCGTCGGTTACTATTTCAAAAGTAAACGGCAAGATTTTTATTTTCAGCATGTTCGTCGGTTACTATTTCAAAAGTAATCAGCATGATTTATTTTCAGCACATTCGTCGGTTACTATTTCAAAAGTAATCGGCAAGATTTTTATTTTCAGCATATTTGTCGGTTACTATTTTAAAAGTAATCGACAAGATTTTTATTTTCAACATATTCGTCGGTTCCTATTTCAAAAGTAATCGGCAAGATTTTTATTTTTAGCATATTTGTCGGTTACTATTTTAAAAGTAATCGACAAGATTTTTATTTTCAGCGCATTTGTCGGTTACTATTTCAATAGTAATCGGCATGATTTATTTTCAGCACATTCGTCGGTTACTATTGCGAAAGTAATCGGCATGATTCATTTTCAAGACATTCGTCGGTTACTATTTCAAAAGTAATCGGCATGATCTATTTTCTGCACATTCGTCGGTTACTATTTCAAAAGTAATCGGCAAGATTTTTATTTTCAGCATATTCGTCAATGACTATTTCAAAAGTAATCGGCATGATTTATTTTCAGCATATTCGTCGGTTACTATTTCAAAGGTAATCGACATGATTTATTTTCAACACATTCGTCGGTTACTATTTCAAAAGTAATCGGCATGATCTATTTTCTGCACATTCGTCGGTTACTATTTCAAAAGTAAACGGCAAGATTTTTATTTTCAGCATGTTCGTCGGTTACTATTTCAAAAGTAATCGGCAAGATTTTTATTTTCAGCACATTCGTCGGTTACTATTTCAAAAGTAATCGGCAAGATTTTTATTTTCAGCATATTTGTCGGTTACTATTTCAAAAGTAATCGGCAAGATTTTTATATTTTTAGCATATTTGTCTGTTACTATTTTAGAAGTAATCGGCAAGACTTTATTTTCAGCACATTCGTCGGTTACTATTTCAAAGCTAATCGGCAAGATTTATTTTCAGCACATTCGTCGGTTACTATTTTAAAAGTAATCGGCAAGATTTTTATTTTTAGCATATTTGTCTGTTACTATTTTAAAAGTAATCGGCAAGACTTTATTTTCAGTACATTCGTCGGTTACTATTTCAAAAGTAATCGGCAAGACTTTATTTTCAGCACCTTCGTCGGTTACTATTTCAAAAGTAATCGGCAAGATTTTTATTTTCAGCATATTCGTCAATGACTATTTCAAAAGTAATCGGCATGATTTATTTTCAGCATATTCGTCGGTTACTATTTCAAAGGTAATCGACATGATTTATTTTCAACACATTCGTCGGTTACTATTTCAAAAGTAATCGGCATGATCTATTTTCTGCACATTCGTCGGTTACTATTTCAAAAGTAAACGGCAAGATTTTTATTTTCAGCATGTTCGTCGGTTACTATTTCAAAAGTAATCGGCAAGATTTTTATTTTCAGCACATTCGTCGGTTACTATTTCAAAAGTAATCGGCAAGATTTTTATTTTCAGCATATTTGTCGGTTACTATTTCAAAAGTAATCGGCAAGATTTTTATATTTTTAGCATATTTGTCTGTTACTATTTTAGAAGTAATCGGCAAGACTTTATTTTCAGCACATTCGTCGGTTACTATTTCAAAGCTAATCGGCGAGATTTATTTTCAGCACATTCGTCGGTTACTATTTTAAAAGTAATCGGCAAGATTTTTATTTTTAGCATATTTGTCTGTTACTATTTTAAAAGTAATCGGCAAGACTTTATTTTCAGCACATTCGTCGGTTACTATTTCAAAAGTAATCGGCAAGACTTTATTTTCAGCACCTTCGTCGGTTACTATTTCAAAAGTAATCGGCAAGATTTTTATTTTCAGCATATTCGTCAATGACTATTTCAAAAGTAATCGGCATGATTTATTTTCAGCATATTCGTCGGTTACTATTTCAAAGGTAATCGACATGATTTATTTTCAACACATTCGTCGGTTACTATTTCAAAAGTAATCGGCATGATCTATTTTCTGCACATTCGTCGGTTACTATTTCAAAAGTAAACGGCAAGATTTTTATTTTCAGCATGTTCGTCGGTTACTATTTCAAAAGTAATCAGCATGATTTATTTTCAGCACATTCGTCGGTTACTATTTCAAAAGTAATCGGCAAGATTTTTATTTTCAGCATATTTGTCGGTTACTATTTTAAAAGTAATCGACAAGATTTTTATTTTCAACATATTCGTCGGTTCCTATTTCAAAAGTAATCGGCAAGATTTTTATTTTTAGCATATTTGTCGGTTACTATTTTAAAAGTAATCGACAAGATTTTTATTTTCAGCGCATTTGTCGGTTACTATTTCAATAGTAATCGGCATGATTTATTTTCAGCACATTCGTCGGTTACTATTGCGAAAGTAATCGGCATGATTCATTTTCAAGACATTCGTCGGTTACTATTTCAAAAGTAATCGGCATGATCTATTTTCTGCACATTCGTCGGTTACTATTTCAAAAGTAATCGGCAAGATTTTTATTTTCAGCATATTCGTCAATGACTATTTCAAAAGTAATCGGCATGATTTATTTTCAGCATATTCGTCGGTTACTATTTCAAAGGTAATCGACATGATTTATTTTCAACACATTCGTCGGTTACTATTTCAAAAGTAATCGGCATGATCTATTTTCTGCACATTCGTCGGTTACTATTTCAAAAGTAATCGGCATGATCTATTTTCTGCACATTCGTCGGTTACTATTTCAAAAGTAAACGGCAAGATTTTTATTTTCAGCATGTTCGTCGGTTACTATTTCAAAAGTAATCAGCATGATTTATTTTCAGCACATTCGTCGGTTACTATTTCAAAAGTAATCGGCAAGATTTTTATTTTCAGCATATTTGTCGGTTACTATTTTAAAAGTAATCGACAAGATTTTTATTTTCAACATATTCGTCGGTTCCTATTTCAAAAGTAATCGGCAAGATTTTTATTTTTAGCATATTTGTCGGTTACTATTTTAAAAGTAATCGACAAGATTTTTATTTTCAGCGCATTTGTCGGTTACTATTTCAATAGTAATCGGCATGATTTATTTTCAGCACATTCGTCGGTTACTATTGCGAAAGTAATCGGCATGATTCATTTTCAAGACATTCGTCGGTTACTATTTCAAAAGTAATCGGCATGATCTATTTTCTGCACATTCGTCGGTTACTATTTCAAAAGTAATCGGCAAGATTTTTATTTTCAGCATATTCGTCAATGACTATTTCAAAAGTAATCGGCATGATTTATTTTCAGCATATTCGTCGGTTACTATTTCAAAGGTAATCGACATGATTTATTTTCAACACATTCGTCGGTTACTATTTCAAAAGTAATCGGCATGATCTATTTTCTGCACATTCGTCGGTTACTATTTCAAAAGTAAACGGCAAGATTTTTATTTTCAGCATGTTCGTCGGTTACTATTTCAAAAGTAATCGGCAAGATTTTTATTTTCAGCACATTCGTCGGTTACTATTTCAAAAGTAATCGGCAAGATTTTTATTTTCAGCATATTTGTCGGTTACTATTTCAAAAGTAATCGGCAAGATTTTTATATTTTTAGCATATTTGTCTGTTACTATTTTAGAAGTAATCGGCAAGACTTTATTTTCAGCACATTCGTCGGTTACTATTTCAAAGCTAATCGGCAAGATTTATTTTCAGCACATTCGTCGGTTACTATTTTAAAAGTAATCGGCAAGATTTTTATTTTTAGCATATTTGTCTGTTACTATTTTAAAAGTAATCGGCAAGACTTTATTTTCAGTACATTCGTCGGTTACTATTTCAAAAGTAATCGGCAAGACTTTATTTTCAGCACCTTCGTCGGTTACTATTTCAAAAGTAATCGGCAAGATTTTTATTTTCAGCATATTCGTCAATGACTATTTCAAAAGTAATCGGCATGATTTATTTTCAGCATATTCGTCGGTTACTATTTCAAAGGTAATCGACATGATTTATTTTCAACACATTCGTCGGTTACTATTTCAAAAGTAATCGGCATGATCTATTTTCTGCACATTCGTCGGTTACTATTTCAAAAGTAAACGGCAAGATTTTTATTTTCAGCATGTTCGTCGGTTACTATTTCAAAAGTAATCGGCAAGATTTTTATTTTCAGCACATTCGTCGGTTACTATTTCAAAAGTAATCGGCAAGATTTTTATTTTCAGCATATTTGTCGGTTACTATTTCAAAAGTAATCGGCAAGATTTTTATATTTTTAGCATATTTGTCTGTTACTATTTTAGAAGTAATCGGCAAGACTTTATTTTCAGCACATTCGTCGGTTACTATTTCAAAGCTAATCGGCAAGATTTATTTTCAGCACATTCGTCGGTTACTATTTTAAAAGTAATCGGCAAGATTTTTATTTTTAGCATATTTGTCTGTTACTATTTTAAAAGTAATCGGCAAGACTTTATTTTCAGCACATTCGTCGGTTACTATTTCAAAAGTAATCGGCAAGACTTTATTTTCAGCACCTTCGTCGGTTACTATTTCAAAAGTAATCGGGAAGATTTTTATTTTCAGCATGTTCGTCGGTTACTATTTCAAAAGTAGTCGGCAAGATTTTTATTTTCAGCATATTTGTCGGTTACTATTTTAAAAGTAATCGGCAAGACTTTATTTTCAGCACATTCGTCGGTTACTATTTCAAAAGTAATCGGCAAGATTTTTTTTTCAACATATTCGTCGGTTCCTATTTCAAAAGTAATCGGCAAGATTTTTATTTTTAGCATATTTGTCGGTTACTATTTTAAAAGTAATCGACAAGATTTTTATTTTCACCACATTTGTCGGTTACTATTTCAATAGTAATCGGCATGATTTATTTTCAGCACATTTGTCGGTTACTATTTCAAAAGTAATCGGCATGATTCATTTTCAACACATTCGTCGGTTACTATTTCAAAAGTAATCGGCATGATCTATTTTCTGCACATTCGTCGGTTACTATTTCAAAAGTAATCGGCAAGATTTTTATTTTCAGCATGTTCGTCGGTTACTATTTCAAAAGTAATCGGCAAGATTTTTATTTTCAGCACATTCGTCGGTTACTATTTCAAAAGTAATCCGCAAGATTTTTATTTTCAGCATATTTGTCGGTTACTATTTCAAAAGTAATCGGCAAGATTTTTATTTTCAGCATATTTGTCGGTTACTATTTTAAAAGTAATCGGCAAGACTTTATTTTCAGCACATTCGTCGGTTACTATTTCAAAAGTAATCGGCAAGATTTTTATTTTCAACATATTCGTCGGTTACTATTTCAAAAGTAATCGGCAAGACTTTATTTTCAGCACATTCATTGGTTACTTTTTTAAAAGTAATTGGTAAGATTTTTATTTCCAACATATTCATCGGTTACTATTTCAAAAGTAATCAGCATGATTTATTTTCAGCACATTCGTCGGTTACTATTTCAAAATTAATCGGCAAGATTTTTATTTTCAGCATATTTGTCGGTTACTATTTTAAAAGTAATCGACATGATTTTTATTTTCAACATATTCGTCGGTTCCTATTTCAAAAGTAATCGGCAAGATTTTTTTTTTTAGCATATTTGTCGGTTACTATTTTAAAAGTAATCGACAAGATTTTTATTTTCACCACATTTGTCGGTTACTATTTCAATAGTAATCGGCATGATTTATTTTCAGCACATTAGTCGGTTACTATTTCAAAAGTAATCGGCATGATTCATTTTCAACACATTCATCGGTTACTATTTCAAAAGTAATCGGCATGATCTATTTTCTGCACATTCGTCGGTTACTATTTCAAAAGTAATCGGCAAGACTTTATTTTCAGCACATTCGTCGGTTACTATTTCAAAAGTAATCGGCAAGATTTTTATTTTCAACATATTCGTCGGTTACTATTTCAAAAGTAATCGGCAAGACTTTATTTTCAGCACATTCATTGGTTACTTTTTTAAAAGTAATTGGTAAGATTTTTATTTCCAACATATTCATCGGTTACTATTTCAAAAGTAATCAGCATGATTTATTTTCAGCACATTCGTCGGTTACTATTTCAAAATTAATCGGCAAGATTTTTATTTTCAGCATATTTGTCGGTTACTATTTTAAAAGTAATCGACATGATTTTTATTTTCAACATATTCGTCGGTTCCTATTTCAAAAGTAATCGGCAAGATTTTTTTTTTTAGCATATTTGTCGGTTACTATTTTAAAAGTAATCGACAAGATTTTTATTTTCACCACATTTGTCGGTTACTATTTCAATAGTAATCGGCATGATTTATTTTCAGCACATTAGTCGGTTACTATTTCAAAAGTAATCGGCATGATTCATTTTCAACACATTCATCGGTTACTATTTCAAAAGTAATCGCCATGATCTATTTTCTGCACATTCGTCGGTTACTATTTCAAAAGTAATCGGCAAGATTTTTATTTTCAGCATGTTCGTCGGTTACTATTTCAAAAGTAATCGGCAAGATTTTTATTTTCAGCATATTCGTCAATGACTATTTCAAAAGTAATCGGCATGATTTATTTTCAGCATATTCGTCGGTTACTATTTCAAAGGTAATCGACATGATTTATTTTCAACACATTCGTCGGTTACTATTTCAAAAGTAATCAGCATGATCTATTTTCTGCACATTCGTCGGTTACTATTTCAAGTAAACGGCAAGATTTTTATTTTCAGCATGTTCGTCGGTTACTATTTCAAAAGTAATCGGCAAGATTTTTATTTTCAGCACATTCGTCGGTTACTATTTCAAAAGTAATCGGCAAGATTTTTATTTTCAGCATATTTGTCGGTTACTATTTCAAAAGTAATCGGCAAGATTTTTATTTTTAGCATATTTGTCTGTTACTATTTTAGAAGTAATCGGCAAGACTTTATTTTCAGCACATTCGTCGGTTACTATTTCATAGCAAGTCGGCAAGATTTATTTTCAGCACATTCGTCGGTTACTATTTCAAAATTAATCGGCAAGATTTTTATTTTCAGCATATTTGTCGGTTACTATTTTAAAAGTAATCGACATGATTTTTATTTTCAACATATTCGTCGGTTCCTATTTCAAAAGTAATCGGCAAGATTTTTTTTTTTAGCATATTTGTCGGTTACTATTTTAAAAGTAATCGACAAGATTTTTATTTTCACCACATTTGTCGGTTACTATTTCAATAGTAATCGGCATGATTTATTTTCAGCACATTAGTCGGTTACTATTTCAAAAGTAATCGGCATGATTCATTTTCAACACATTCATCGGTTACTATTTCAAAAGTAATCGCCATGATCTATTTTCTGCACATTCGTCGGTTACTATTTCAAAAGTAATCGGCAAGATTTTTATTTTCAGCATGTTCGTCGGTTACTATTTCAAAAGTAATCGGCAAGATTTTTATTTTTAGCATATTCGTCAATGACTATTTCAAAAGTAATCGGCATGATTTATTTTCAGCATATTCGTCGGTTACTATTTCAAAGGTAATCGACATGATTTATTTTCAACACATTCGTCGGTTACTATTTCAAAAGTAATCGGCATGATCTATTTTCTGCACATTCGTCGGTTACTATTTCAAAAGTAAACGGCAAGATTTTTATTTTCAGCATGTTCGTCGGTTACTATTTCAAAAGTAATCGGCAAGATTTTTATTTTCAACATATTCGTCGGTTACTATTTCAAAAGTAATCGGCAAGACTTTATTTTCAGCACATTCATTGGTTACTTTTTTAAAAGTAATTGGTAAGATTTTTATTTCCAACATATTCATCGCTTACTATTTCAAAAGTAATCAGCATGATTTATTTTCAGCACATTCGTCGGTTACTATTTCAAAAGTAATCGGCAAGATTTTTATTTTCAGCATATTTGTCGGTTACTATTTTAAAAGTAATCGACAAGATTTTTATTTTCAACATATTCGTCGGTTCCTATTTCAAAAGTAATCGGCAAGATTTTTATTTTTAGCATATTTGTCGGTTACTATTTTAAAAGTAATCGACAAGATTTTTATTTTCAGCGCATTTGTCGGTTACTATTTCAATAGTAATCGGCATGATTTATTTTCAGCACATTCGTCGGTTACTATTTCAAAAGTAATCGGCATGATTCATTTTCAAGACATTCGTCGATTACTATTTCAAAAGTAATCGGCATGATCTATTTTCTGCACATTCGTCGGTTACTATTTCAAAAGTAATCGGCAAGATTTTTATTTTCAGCATATTCGTCAATGACTATTTCAAAAGTAATCGGCATGATTTATTTTCAGCATATTCGTCGGTTACTATTTCAAAGGTAATCGACATGATTTATTTTCAACACATTCGTCGGTTACTATTTCAAAAGTAATCGGCATGATCTATTTTCTGCACATTCGTCGGTTACTATTTCAAAAGTAAACGGCAAGATTTTTATTTTCAGCATGTTCGTCGGTTACTATTTCAAAAGTAATCGGCAAGATTTTTATTTTTAGCATATTTGTCTGTTACTATTTTAGAAGTAATCGGCAAGACTTTATTTTCAGCACATTCGTCGGTTACTATTTCATAGCAAATCGGCAAGATTTATTTTCAGCACATTCGTCGGTTACTATTTCAAAAGTAATCGGCAAGATTTTTATTTTTAGCATATTTGTCTGTTACTATTTTAAAAGTAATCGGCAAGACTTTATTTTCAGCACATTCGTCGGTTACTATTTCAAAAGTAATCGGCAAGACTTTATTTTCAGCACATTCGTCGGTTACTATTTCAAAAGTAATCGGGAAGATTTTTATTTTCAGCATGTTCGTCGGTTACTATTTCAAAAGTAATCGGCAAGATTTTTATTTTCAGCATATTTGTCGGTTACTATTTTCAAAGTAATCGGCAAGACTTTATTTTCAGCACATTCGTCGGTTACTATTTCAAAAGTAATCGGCAAGATTTTTATTTTCAACATATTCATCGGTTACTATTTCAAAAGTAATTGGCAAGACTTTATTTTCAGCACATTCATTGGTTACTTTTTTAAAAGTAATTGGTAAGATTTTTATTTCCAACATATTCATCGCTTACTATTTCAAAAGTAATCAGCATGATTTATTTTCAGCACATTCGTCGGTTACTATTTCAAAAGTAATCGGCAAGATTTTTATTTTCAGCATATTTGTCGGTTACTATTTTAAAAGTAATCGACAAGATTTTTATTTTCAACATATTCGTCGGTTCCTATTTCAAAAGTAATCGGCAAGATTTTTATTTTTAGCATATTTGTCGGTTACTATTTTAAAAGTAATCGACAAGATTTTTATTTTCAGCGCATTTGTCGGTTACTATTTCAATAGTAATCGGCATGATTTATTTTCAGCACATTCGTCGGTTACTATTTCAAAAGTAATCGGCATGATTCATTTTCAAGACATTCGTCGGTTACTATTTCAAAAGTAATCGGCATGATCTATTTTCTGCACATTCGTCGGTTACTATTTCAAAAGTAATCGGCAAGATTTTTATTTTCAGCATATTCGTCAATGACTATTTCAAAAGTAATCGGCATGATTTATTTTCAGCATATTCGTCGGTTACTATTTCAAAGGTAATCGACATGATTTATTTTCAACACATTCGTCGGTTACTATTTCAAAAGTAATCGGCATGATCTATTTTCTGCACATTCGTCGGTTACTATTTCAAAAGTAAACGGCAAGATTTTTATTTTCAGCATGTTCGTCGGTTACTATTTCAAAAGTAATCGGCAAGATTTTTATTTTCAGCACATTCGTCGGTTACTATTTCAAAAGTAATCGGCAAGATTTTTATTTTCAGCATATTTGTCGGTTACTATTTCAAAAGTAATCGGCAAGATTTTTATTTTTAGCATATTTGTCTGTTACTATTTTAGAAGTAATCGGCAAGACTTTATTTTCAGCACATTCGTCGGTTACTATTTCAAAGCAAATCGGCAAGATTTATTTTCAGCACATTCGTCGGTTACTATTTCAAAAGTAATCGGCAAGATTTTTATTTTTAGCATATTTGTCTGTTACTATATGAATTGTAATCGGCAAGACTTTATTTTCAGCACATTCGTCGGTTACTATTTCAAAAGTAATCGGCAAGACTTTACTTTCAGCACATTCGTCGGTTACTATTTCAAAAGTAATCGGGAAGATTTTTATTTTCAGCATGTTCGTCGGTTACTATTTCAAAAGTAATCGGCAAGATTTTTATTTTCAGCATATTTGTCGGTTACTATTTTAAAAGTAATCGGCAAGACTTTATTTTCAGCACATTCGTCGGTTACTATTTCAAAAGTAATCGGCAAGATTTTTATTTTCAACATATTCATCGGTTACTATTTCAAAAGTAATCGGTAAGACTTTATTTTCAGCACATTCATTGGTTACTTTTTTAAAAGTAATTGGTATGATTTTTATTTCCAACATATTCATCGCTTACTATTTCAAAAGTAATCAGCATGATTTATTTTCAGCATATTTGTCGATTACTATTTTAAAAGTAATCGACAAGATTTTTATTTTCAACATCTTCGTCGGTTCCTATTTCAAAAGTAATCGGCAAGATTTTTATTTTTAGCATATTTGTCGGTTACTATTTTAAAAGTAATCGACAAGATTTTTATTTTCAGCGCATTTGTCAGTTACTATTTCAATAGTAATCGGCATGATTTATTTTCAGCATATTCGTCGGTTACTATTTCAAAAGTAATCGGCATGATTCATTTTCAAGACATTCGTCGGTTACTATTTCAAAAGTAATCGGCATGATCTATTTTCTGCACATTCGTCGGTTACTATTTCAAAAGTAATCGGCAAGATTTTTATTTTCAGCATATTCGTCAATGACTATTTCAAAAGTAATCGGCATGATTTATTTTCAGCATATTCGTCGGTTACTATTTCAAAGGTAATCGACATGATTTATTTTCAACACATTCGTCGGTTACTATTTCAAAAGTAATCGGCATGATCTATTTTCTGCACATTCGTCGGTTACTATTTCAAAAGTAAACGGCAAGATTTTTATTTTCAGCATGTTCGTCGGTTACTATTTCAAAAGTAATCGGCAAGATTTTTATTTTCAGCACATTCGTCGGTTACTATTTCAAAAGTAATCGGCAAGATTTTTATTTTTAGCATATTTGTCTGTTACTATTTTAGAAGTAATCGGCAAGACTTTATTTTCAGCACATTCGTCGGATACTATTTCAAAAGTAATCGGCAAGATTTTTTTTTTTAGCATATTTGTCTGTTACTATTTTAAAAGTAATCGGCAAGACTTTATTTTCAGCACATTCGTCGGTTACTATTTCAAAAGTAATCGGCAAGATTTTTATTTTCAACATATTCGTCGGTTACTATTTCAAAAGTAATCGGCAAGACTTTATTTTCAGCACATTCATTGGTTACTTTTTTAAAAGTAATTGGTAAGATTTTTATTTCCAACATATTCATCGGTTACTATTTCAAAAGTAATCAGCATGATTTATTTTCAGCTCATTCGTCGGTTACTATTTCAAAATTAATCGGCAAGATTTTTATTTTCAGCATATTTGTCGGTTACTATTTTAAAAGTAATCGACATGATTTTTATTTTCAACATATTCGTCGGTTCCTATTTCAAAAGTAATCGGCAAGATTTTTTTTTTAGCATATTTGTCGGTTACTATTTTAAAAGTAATCGACAAGATTTTTATTTTCACCACATTTGTCGGTTACTATTTCAATAGTAATCGGCATGATTTATTTTCAGCACATTAGTCGGTTACTATTTCAAAAGTAATCGGCATGATTCATTTTCAACACATTCATCGGTTACTATTTCAAAAGTAATCGCCATGATCTATTTTCTGCACATTCGTCGGTTACTATTTCAAAAGTAATCGGCAAGATTTTTATTTTCAGCATGTTCGTCGGTTACTATTTCAAAAGTAATCGGCAAGATTTTTATTTTCAGCATATTCGTCAATGACTATTTCAAAAGTAATCGGCATGATTTATTTTCAGCATATTCGTCGGTTACTATTTCAAAGGTAATCGACATGATTTATTTTCAACACATTCGTCGGTTACTATTTCAAAAGTAATCGGCATGATCTATTTTCTGCACATTCGTCGGTTACTATTTCAAAAGTAAACGGCAAGATTTTTATTTTCAGCATGTTCGTCGGTTACTATTTCAAAAGTAATCGGCAAGATTTTTATTTTCAGCACATTCGTCGGTTACTATTTCAAAAGTAATCGGCAAGATTTTTATTTTCAGCATATTTGTCGGTTACTATTTCAAAAGTAATCGGCAAGATTTTTATTTTTAGCATATTTGTCTGTTACTATTTTAGAAGTAATCGGCAAGACTTTATTTTCAGCACATTCGTCGGTTACTATTTCATAGCAAATCGGCAAGATTTATTTTCAGCACATTCGTCGGTTACTATTTCAAAAGTAATCGGCAAGATTTTTATTTTTAGCATATTTGTCGGTTACTATTTTCAAAGTAATCGGCAAGACTTTATTTTCAGCACATTCGTCGGTTACTATTTCAAAAGTAATCGGGAAGATTTTTATTTTCAGCATGTTCGTCGGTTACTATTTCAAAAGTAATCGGCAAGATTTTTATTTTCAGCATATTTGTCGGTTACTATTTTCAAAGTAATCGGCAAGACTTTATTTTCAGCACATTCGTCGGTTACTATTTCAAAAGTAATCGGCAAGATTTTTATTTTCAACATATTCATCGGTTACTATTTCAAAAGTAATTGGCAAGACTTTATTTTCAGCACATTCATTGGTTACTTTTTTAAAAGTAATTGGTAAGATTTTTATTTCCAACATATTCATCGCTTACTATTTCAAAAGTAATCAGCGTGATTTATTTTCAGCACATTCGTCGGTTACTATTTCAAAAGTAATCGGCAAGATTTTTATTTTCAGCATATTTGTCGGTTACTATTTTAAAAGTAATCGACAAGATTTTTATTTTCAACATATTCGTCGGTTCCTATTTCAAAAGTAATCGGCAAGATTTTTATTTTTAGCATATTTGTCGGTTACTATTTTAAAAGTAATCGACAAGATTTTTATTTTCAGCGCATTTGTCGGTTACTATTTCAATAATAATCGGCATGATTTATTTTCAGCACATTCGTCGGTTACTATTTCAAAAGTAAT
The DNA here is from genome assembly GCA_958299785.1 of Medicago lupulina. Lineage (NCBI taxonomy): Eukaryota > Viridiplantae > Streptophyta > Magnoliopsida > Fabales > Fabaceae > Medicago > Medicago lupulina. The sequence goes on along the minus strand of OY283139.1, from coordinate 47,431,860 downwards.
CGGCATGATTCATTTTCAAGACATTCGTCGGTTACTATTTCAAAAGTAATCGGCATGATCTATTTTCTGCACATTCGTCGGTTACTATTTCAAAAGTAATCGGCAAGATTTTTATTTTCAGCATATTCGTCAATGACTATTTCAAAAGTAATCGGCATGATTTATTTTCAGCATATTCGTCGGTTACTATTTCAAAGGTAATCGACATGATTTATTTTCAACACATTCGTCGGTTACTATTTCAAAAGTAATCGGCATGATCTATTTTCTGCACATTCGTCGGTTACTATTTCAAAAGTAAACGGCAAGATTTTTATTTTCAGCATGTTCGTCGGTTACTATTTCAAAAGTAATCGGCAAGATTTTTATTTTCAGCACATTCGTCGGTTACTATTTCAAAAGTAATCGGCAAGATTTTTATTTTCAGCATATTTGTCGGTTACTATTTCAAAAGTAATCGGCAAGATTTTTATTTTTAGCATATTTGTCTGTTACTATTTTAGAAGTAATCGGCAAGACTTTATTTTCAGCACATTCGTCGGTTACTATTTCAAAGCAAATCGGCAAGATTTATTTTCAGCACATTCGTCGGTTACTATTTCAAAAGTAATCGGCAAGATTTTTATTTTTAGCATATTTGTCTGTTACTATATGAAAAGTAATCGGCAAGACTTTATTTTCAGCACATTCGTCGGTTACTATTTCAAAAGTAATCGGCAAGACTTTACTTTCAGCACATTCGTCGGTTACTATTTCAAAAGTAATCGGGAAGATTTTTATTTTCAGCATGTTCGTCGGTTACTATTTCAAAAGTAATCGGCAAGATTTTTATTTTCAGCATATTTGTCGGTTACTATTTTAAAAGTAATCGGCAAGACTTTATTTTCAGCACATTCGTCGGTTACTATTTCAAAAGTAATCGGCAAGATTTTTATTTTCAACATATTCATCGGTTACTATTTCAAAAGTAATCGGTAAGACTTTATTTTCAGCACATTCATTGGTTACTTTTTTAAAAGTAATTGGTATGATTTTTATTTCCAACATATTCATCGCTTACTATTTCAAAAGTAATCAGCATGATTTATTTTCAGCATATTTGTCGATTACTATTTTAAAAGTAATCGACAAGATTTTTATTTTCAACATCTTCGTCGGTTCCTATTTCAAAAGTAATCGGCAAGATTTTTATTTTTAGCATATTTGTCGGTTACTATTTTAAAAGTAATCGACAAGATTTTTATTTTCAGCGCATTTGTCAGTTACTATTTCAATAGTAATCGGCATGATTTATTTTCAGCATATTCGTCGGTTACTATTTCAAAAGTAATCGGCATGATTCATTTTCAAGACATTCGTCGGTTACTATTTCAAAAGTAATCGGCATGATCTATTTTCTGCACATTCGTCGGTTACTATTTCAAAAGTAATCGGCAAGATTTTTATTTTCAGCATATTCGTCAATGACTATTTCAAAAGTAATCGGCATGATTTATTTTCAGCATATTCGTCGGTTACTATTTCAAAGGTAATCGACATGATTTATTTTCAACACATTCGTCGGTTACTATTTCAAAAGTAATCGGCATGATCTATTTTCTGCACATTCGTCGGTTACTATTTCAAAAGTAAACGGCAAGATTTTTATTTTCAGCATGTTCGTCGGTTACTATTTCAAAAGTAATCGGCAAGATTTTTATTTTCAGCACATTCGTCGGTTACTATTTCAAAAGTAATCGGCAAGATTTTTATTTTTAGCATATTTGTCAGTTACTATTTTAGATGTAATCGGCAAGACTTTATTTTCAGCACATTCGTCGGTTACTATTTCAAAGCTAATCGGCAAGATTTATTTTCAGCACATTCGTCGGATACTATTTCAAAAGTAATCGGCAAGATTTTTTTTTTTAGCATATTTGTCTGTTACTATTTTAAAAGTAATCGGCAAGACTTTATTTTCAGCACATTCGTCGGTTACTATTTCAAAAGTAATCGGCAAGATTTTTATTTTCAACATATTCGTCGGTTACTATTTCAAAAGTAATCGGCAAGACTTTATTTTCAGCACATTCATTGGTTACTTTTTTAAAAGTAATTGGTAAGATTTTTATTTCCAACATATTCATCGCTTACTATTTCAAAATTAATCAGCATGATTTATTTTCAGCACATTCGTCGGTTACTATTTCAAAAGTAATTGGCAAGATTTTTATTTTCAGCATATTTATCGGTTACTATTTTAAAAGTAATCGACATGATTTTTATTTTCAACATATTCGTCGGTTCCTTTTTCAAAAGTAATCGGCAAGATTTTTATTTTTAGCATATTTGTCGGTTACTATTTTAAAAGTAATCGACAAGATTTTTATTTTCAGCGCATTTGTCAGTTACTATTTCAATAGTAATCGGCATGATTTATTTTCAGCATATTCGTCGGTTACTATTTCAAAAGTAATCGGCATGATTCATTTTCAAGACATTCGTCGGTTACTATTTCAAAAGTAATCGGCATGATCTATTTTCTGCACATTCGTCGGTTACTATTTCAAAAGTAATCGGCAAGATTTTTATTTTCAGCATATTCGTCAATGACTATTTCAAAAGTAATCGGCATGATTTATTTTCAGCATATTCGTCGGTTACTATTTCAAAGGTAATCGACATGATTTATTTTCAACACATTCGTCGGTTACTATTTCAAAAGTAATCGGCATGATCTATTTTCTGCACATTCGTCGGTTACTATTTCAAAAGTAAACGGCAAGATTTTTATTTTCAGCATGTTCGTCGGTTACTATTTCAAAAGTAATCGGCAAGATTTTTATTTTCAGCACATTCGTCGGTTACTATTTCAAAAGTAATCGGCAAGATTTTTATTTTCAGCATATTTGTCGGTTACTATTTCAAAAGTAATCGGCAAGATTTTTATTTTTAGCATATTTGTCTGTTACTATTTTAGAAGTAATCGGCAAGACTTTATTTTCAGCACATTCGTCGGTTACTATTTCATAGCAAATCGGCAAGATTTATTTTCAGCACATTCGTCGGTTACTATTTCAAAAGTAATCGGCAAGATTTTTATTTTTAGCATATTTGTCTGTTACTATTTTAAAAGTAATCGGCAAGACTTTATTTTCAGCACATTCGTCGGTTACTATTTCAAAAGTAATCGGCAAGACTTTATTTTCAGCACATTCGTCGGTTACTATTTCAAAAGTAATCGGGAAGATTTTTATTTTCAGCATGTTCGTCGGTTACTATTTCAAAAGTAATCGGCAAGATTTTTATTTTCAGCATATTTGTCGGTTACTATTTTCAAAGTAATCGGCAAGACTTTATTTTCAGCACATTCGTCGGTTACTATTTCAAAAGTAATCGGCAAGATTTTTATTTTCAACATATTCATCGGTTACTATTTCAAAAGTAATTGGCAAGACTTTATTTTCAGCACATTCATTGGTTACTTTTTTAAAAGTAATTGGTAAGATTTTTATTTCCAACATATTCATCGCTTACTATTTCAAAAGTAATCAGCGTGATTTATTTTCAGCACATTCGTCGGTTACTATTTCAAAAGTAATCGGCAAGATTTTTATTTTCAGCATATTTGTCGGTTACTATTTTAAAAGTAATCGACAAGATTTTTATTTTCAACATATTCGTCGGTTCCTATTTCAAAAGTAATCGGCAAGATTTTTATTTTTAGCATATTTGTCGGTTACTATTTTAAAAGTAATCGACAAGATTTTTATTTTCAGCGCATTTGTCGGTTACTATTTCAATAATAATCGGCATGATTTATTTTCAGCACATTCGTCGATTACTATTTCAAAAGTAATCGGCATGATTCATTTTCAAGACATTCGTCGGTTACTATTTCAAAAGTAATCGGCATGATCTATTTTCTGCACATTCGTCGGTTACTATTTCAAAAGTAATCGGCAAGATTTTTATTTTCAGCATATTCGTCAATGACTATTTCAAAAGTAATCGGCATGATTTATTTTCAGCATATTCGTCGGTTACTATTTCAAAGGTAATCGACATGATTTATTTTCAACACATTCGTCGGTTACTATTTCAAAAGTAATCGGCATGATCTATTTTCTGCACATTCGTCGGTTACTATTTCAAAAGTAAACGGCAAGATTTTTATTTTCAGCATGTTCGTCGGTTACTATTTCAAAAGTAATCGGCAAGATTTTTATTTTCAGCACATTCGTCGGTTACTATTTCAAAAGTAATCGGCAAGATTTTTATTTTCAGCATATTTGTCGGTTACTATTTCAAAAGTAATCGGCAAGATTTTTATTTTTAGCATATTTGTCTGTTACTATTTTAGAAGTAATCGGCAAGACTTTATTTTCAGCACATTCGTCGGTTACTATTTCAAAGCAAATCGGCAAGATTTATTTTCAGCACATTCGTCGGTTACTATTTCAAAAGTAATCGGCAAGATTTTTATTTTTAGCATATTTGTCTGTTACTATATGAAAAGTAATCGGCAAGACTTTATTTTCAGCACATTCGTCGGTTACTATTTCAAAAGTAATCGGCAAGACTTTACTTTCAGCACATTCGTCGGTTACTATTTCAAAAGTAATCGGGAAGATTTTTATTTTCAGCATGTTCGTCGGTTACTATTTCAAAAGTAATCGGCAAGATTTTTATTTTCAGCATATTTGTCGGTTACTATTTTAAAAGTAATCGGCAAGACTTTATTTTCAGCACATTCGTCGGTTACTATTTCAAAAGTAATCGGCAAGATTTTTATTTTCAACATATTCATCGGTTACTATTTCAAAAGTAATCGGCAAGATTTTTATTTTCAACATATTCATCGGTTACTATTTCAAAAGTAATCGGTAAGACTTTATTTTCAGCACATTCATTGGTTACTTTTTTAAAAGTAATTGGTATGATTTTTATTTCCAACATATTCATCGCTTACTATTTCAAAAGTAATCAGCATGATTTATTTTCAGCATATTTGTCGATTACTATTTTAAAAGTAATCGACAAGATTTTTATTTTCAACATCTTCGTCGGTTCCTATTTCAAAAGTAATCGGCAAGATTTTTATTTTTAGCATATTTGTCGGTTACTATTTTAAAAGTAATCGACAAGATTTTTATTTTCAGCGCATTTGTCAGTTACTATTTCAATAGTAATCGGCATGATTTATTTTCAGCATATTCGTCGGTTACTATTTCAAAAGTAATCGGCATGATTCATTTTCAAGACATTCGTCGGTTACTATTTCAAAAGTAATCGGCATGATCTATTTTCTGCACATTCGTCGGTTACTATTTCAAAAGTAATCGGCAAGATTTTTATTTTCAGCATATTCGTCAATGACTATTTCAAAAGTAATCGGCATGATTTATTTTCAGCATATTCGTCGGTTACTATTTCAAAGGTAATCGACATGATTTATTTTCAACACATTCGTCGGTTACTATTTCAAAAGTAATCGGCATGATCTATTTTCTGCACATTCGTCGGTTACTATTTCAAAAGTAAACGGCAAGATTTTTATTTTCAGCATGTTCGTCGGTTACTATTTCAAAAGTAATCGGCAAGATTTTTATTTTCAGCACATTCGTCGGTTACTATTTCAAAAGTAATCGGCAAGATTTTTATTTTTAGCATATTTGTCTGTTACTATTTTAAAAGTAATCGGCAAGACTTTATTTTCAGCACATTCGTCGGTTACTATTTCAAAAGTAATCGGCAAGACTTTATTTTCAGCACATTCGTCGGTTACTATTTCAAAAGTAATCGGGAAGATTTTTATTTTCAGCATGTTCGTCGGTTACTATTTCAAAAGTAATCGGCAAGATTTTTATTTTCAGCATATTTGTCGGTTACTATTTTCAAAGTAATCGGCAAGACTTTATTTTCAGCACATTCGTCGGTTACTATTTCAAAAGTAATCGGCAAGATTTTTATTTTCAACATATTCATCGGTTACTATTTCAAAAGTAATTGGCAAGACTTTATTTTCAGCACATTCATTGGTTACTTTTTTAAAAGTAATTGGTAAGATTTTTATTTCCAACATATTCATCGCTTACTATTTCAAAAGTAATCAGCGTGATTTATTTTCAGCACATTCGTCGGTTACTATTTCAAAAGTAATCGGCAAGATTTTTATTTTCAGCATATTTGTCGGTTACTATTTTAAAAGTAATCGACAAGATTTTTATTTTCAACATATTCGTCGGTTCCTATTTCAAAAGTAATCGGCAAGATTTTTATTTTTAGCATATTTGTCGGTTACTATTTTAAAAGTAATCGACAAGATTTTTATTTTCAGCGCATTTGTCGGTTACTATTTCAATAATAATCGGCATGATTTATTTTCAGCACATTCGTCGATTACTATTTCAAAAGTAATCGGCATGATTCATTTTCAAGACATTCGTCGGTTACTATTTCAAAAGTAATCGGCATGATCTATTTTCTGCACATTCGTCGGTTACTATTTCAAAAGTAATCGGCAAGATTTTTATTTTCAGCATATTCGTCAATGACTATTTCAAAAGTAATCGGCATGATTTATTTTCAGCATATTCGTCGGTTACTATTTCAAAGGTAATCGACATGATTTATTTTCAACACATTCGTCGGTTACTATTTCAAAAGTAATCGGCATGATCTATTTTCTGCACATTCGTCGGTTACTATTTCAAAAGTAAACGGCAAGATTTTTATTTTCAGCATGTTCGTCGGTTACTATTTCAAAAGTAATCGGCAAGATTTTTATTTTCAGCACATTCGTCGGTTACTATTTCAAAAGTAATCGGCAAGATTTTTATTTTCAGCATATTTGTCGGTTACTATTTCAAAAGTAATCGGCAAGATTTTTATTTTTAGCATATTTGTCTGTTACTATTTTAGAAGTAATCGGCAAGACTTTATTTTCAGCACATTCGTCGGTTACTATTTCAAAGCAAATCGGCAAGATTTATTTTCAGCACATTCGTCGGTTACTATTTCAAAAGTAATCGGCAAGATTTTTATTTTTAGCATATTTGTCTGTTACTATATGAAAAGTAATCGGCAAGACTTTATTTTCAGCACATTCGTCGGTTACTATTTCAAAAGTAATCGGCAAGACTTTACTTTCAGCACATTCGTCGGTTACTATTTCAAAAGTAATCGGGAAGATTTTTATTTTCAGCATGTTCGTCGGTTACTATTTCAAAAGTAATCGGCAAGATTTTTATTTTCAGCATATTTGTCGGTTACTATTTTAAAAGTAATCGGCAAGACTTTATTTTCAGCACATTCGTCGGTTACTATTTCAAAAGTAATCGGCAAGATTTTTATTTTCAACATATTCATCGGTTACTATTTCAAAAGTAATCGGCAAGATTTTTATTTTCAACATATTCATCGGTTACTATTTCAAAAGTAATCGGTAAGACTTTATTTTCAGCACATTCATTGGTTACTTTTTTAAAAGTAATTGGTATGATTTTTATTTCCAACATATTCATCGCTTACTATTTCAAAAGTAATCAGCATGATTTATTTTCAGCATATTTGTCGATTACTATTTTAAAAGTAATCGACAAGATTTTTATTTTCAACATCTTCGTCGGTTCCTATTTCAAAAGTAATCGGCAAGATTTTTATTTTTAGCATATTTGTCGGTTACTATTTTAAAAGTAATCGACAAGATTTTTATTTTCAGCGCATTTGTCAGTTACTATTTCAATAGTAATCGGCATGATTTATTTTCAGCATATTCGTCGGTTACTATTTCAAAAGTAATCGGCATGATTCATTTTCAAGACATTCGTCGGTTACTATTTCAAAAGTAATCGGCATGATCTATTTTCTGCACATTCGTCGGTTACTATTTCAAAAGTAATCGGCAAGATTTTTATTTTCAGCATATTCGTCAATGACTATTTCAAAAGTAATCGGCATGATTTATTTTCAGCATATTCGTCGGTTACTATTTCAAAGGTAATCGACATGATTTATTTTCAACACATTCGTCGGTTACTATTTCAAAAGTAATCGGCATGATCTATTTTCTGCACATTCGTCGGTTACTATTTCAAAAGTAAACGGCAAGATTTTTATTTTCAGCATGTTCGTCGGTTACTATTTCAAAAGTAATCGGCAAGATTTTTATTTTCAGCACATTCGTCGGTTACTATTTCAAAAGTAATCGACAAGATTTTTATTTTTAGCATATTTGTCAGTTACTATTTTAGAAGTAATCGGCAAGACTTTATTTTCAGCACATTCGTCGGTTACTATTTCAAAGCTAATCGGCAAGATTTATTTTCAGCACATTCGTCGGATACTATTTCAAAAGTAATCGGCAAGATTTTTTTTTTTAGCATATTTGTCTGTTACTATTTTAAAAGTAATCGGCAAGACTTTATTTTCAGCACATTCGTCGGTTACTATTTCAAAAGTAATCGGCAAGATTTTTATTTTCAACATATTCGTCGGTTACTATTTCAAAAGTAATCGGCAAGACTTTATTTTCAGCACATTCATTGGTTACTTTTTTAAAAGTAATTGGTAAGATTTTTATTTCCAACATATTCATCGCTTACTATTTCAAAATTAATCAGCATGATTTATTTTCAGCACATTCGTCGGTTACTATTTCAAAAGTAATTGGCAAGATTTTTATTTTCAGCATATTTATCGGTTACTATTTTAAAAGTAATCGACATGATTTTTATTTTCAACATATTCGTCGGTTCCTTTTTCAAAAGTAATCGGCAAGATTTTTATTTTTAGCATATTTGTCGGTTACTATTTTAAAAGTAATCGACAAGATTTTTATTTTCAGCGCATTTGTCAGTTACTATTTCAATAGTAATCGGCATGATTTATTTTCAGCATATTCGTCGGTTACTATTTCAAAAGTAATCGGCATGATTCATTTTCAAGACATTCGTCGGTTACTATTTCAAAAGTAATCGGCATGATCTATTTTCTGCACATTCGTCGGTTACTATTTCAAAAGTAATCGGCAAGATTTTTATTTTCAGCATATTCGTCAATGACTATTTCAAAAGTAATCGGCATGATTTATTTTCAGCATATTCGTCGGTTACTATTTCAAAGGTAATCGACATGATTTATTTTCAACACATTCGTCGGTTACTATTTCAAAAGTAATCGGCATGATCTATTTTCTGCACATTCGTCGGTTACTATTTCAAAAGTAAACGGCAAGATTTTTATTTTCAGCATGTTCGTCGGTTACTATTTCAAAAGTAATCGGCAAGATTTTTATTTTCAGCACATTCGTCGGTTACTATTTCAAAAGTAATCGGCAAGATTTTTATTTTCAGCATATTTGTCGGTTACTATTTCAAAAGTAATCGGCAAGATTTTTATTTTTAGCATATTTGTCTGTTACTATTTTAGAAGTAATCGGCAAGACTTTATTTTCAGCACATTCGTCGGTTACTATTTCATAGCAAATCGGCAAGATTTATTTTCAGCACATTCGTCGGTTACTATTTCAAAAGTAATCGGCAAGATTTTTATTTTTAGCATATTTGTCTGTTACTATTTTAAAAGTAATCGGCAAGACTTTATTTTCAGCACATTCGTCGGTTACTATTTCAAAAGTAATCGGCAAGACTTTATTTTCAGCACATTCGTCGGTTACTATTTCAAAAGTAATCGGGAAGATTTTTATTTTCAGCATGTTCGTCGGTTACTATTTCAAAAGTAATCGGCAAGATTTTTATTTTCAGCATATTTGTCGGTTACTATTTTCAAAGTAATCGGCAAGACTTTATTTTCAGCACATTCGTCGGTTACTATTTCAAAAGTAATCGGCAAGATTTTTATTTTCAACATATTCATCGGTTACTATTTCAAAAGTAATTGGCAAGACTTTATTTTCAGCACATTCATTGGTTACTTTTTTAAAAGTAATTGGTAAGATTTTTATTTCCAACATATTCATCGCTTACTATTTCAAAAGTAATCAGCGTGATTTATTTTCAGCACATTCGTCGGTTACTATTTCAAAAGTAATCGGCAAGATTTTTATTTTCAGCATATTTGTCGGTTACTATTTTAAAAGTAATCGACAAGATTTTTATTTTCAACATATTCGTCGGTTCCTATTTCAAAAGTAATCGGCAAGATTTTTATTTTTAGCATATTTGTCGGTTACTATTTTAAAAGTAATCGACAAGATTTTTATTTTCAGCGCATTTGTCGGTTACTATTTCAATAATAATCGGCATGATTTATTTTCAGCACATTCGTCGATTACTATTTCAAAAGTAATCGGCATGATTCATTTTCAAGACATTCGTCGGTTACTATTTCAAAAGTAATCGGCATGATCTATTTTCTGCACATTCGTCGGTTACTATTTCAAAAGTAATCGGCAAGATTTTTATTTTCAGCATATTCGTCAATGACTATTTCAAAAGTAATCGGCATGATTTATTTTCAGCATATTCGTCGGTTACTATTTCAAAGGTAATCGACATGATTTATTTTCAACACATTCGTCGGTTACTATTTCAAAAGTAATCGGCATGATCTATTTTCTGCACATTCGTCGGTTACTATTTCAAAAGTAAACGGCAAGATTTTTATTTTCAGCATGTTCGTCGGTTACTATTTCAAAAGTAATCGGCAAGATTTTTATTTTCCGCACATTCGTCGGTTACTATTTCAAAAGTAATCGGCAAGATTTTTATTTTCAGCATATTTGTCGGTTACTATTTCAAAAGTAATCGGCAAGATTTTTATTTTTAGCATATTTGTCTGTTACTATTTTAGAAGTAATCGGCAAGACTTTATTTTCAGCACATTCGTCGGTTACTATTTCAAAGCAAATCGGCAAGATTTATTTTCAGCACATTCGTCGGTTACTATTTCAAAAGTAATCGGCAAGATTTTTATTTTTAGCATATTTGTCTGTTACTATATGAAAAGTAATCGGCAAGACTTTATTTTCAGCACATTCGTCGGTTACTATTTCAAAAGTAATCGGCAAGACTTTACTTTCAGCACATTCGTCGGTTACTATTTCAAAAGTAATCGGGAAGATTTTTATTTTCAGCATGTTCGTCGGTTACTATTTCAAAAGTAATCGGCAAGATTTTTATTTTCAGCATATTTGTCGGTTACTATTTTAAAAGTAATCGGCAAGACTTTATTTTCAGCACATTCGTCGGTTACTATTTCAAAAGTAATCGGCAAGATTTTTATTTTCAACATATTCATCGGTTACTATTTCAAAAGTAATCGGTAAGACTTTATTTTCAGCACATTCATTGGTTACTTTTTTAAAAGTAATTGGTATGATTTTTATTTCCAACATATTCATCGCTTACTATTTCAAAAGTAATCAGCATGATTTATTTTCAGCATATTTGTCGATTACTATTTTAAAAGTAATCGACAAGATTTTTATTTTCAACATCTTCGTCGGTTCCTATTTCAAAAGTAATCGGCAAGATTTTTATTTTTAGCATATTTGTCGGTTACTATTTTAAAAGTAATCGACAAGATTTTTATTTTCAGCGCATTTGTCAGTTACTATTTCAATAGTAATCGGCATGATTTATTTTCAGCATATTCGTCGGTTACTATTTCAAAAGTAATCGGCATGATTCATTTTCAAGACATTCGTCGGTTACTATTTCAAAAGTAATCGGCATGATCTATTTTCTGCACATTCGTCGGTTACTATTTCAAAAGTAATCGGCAAGATTTTTATTTTCAGCATATTCGTCAATGACTATTTCAAAAGTAATCGGCATGATTTATTTTCAGCATATTCGTCGGTTACTATTTCAAAGGTAATCGACATGATTTATTTTCAACACATTCGTCGGTTACTATTTCAAAAGTAATCGGCATGATCTATTTTCTGCACATTCGTCGGTTACTATTTCAAAAGTAAACGGCAAGATTTTTATTTTCAGCATGTTCGTCGGTTACTATTTCAAAAGTAATCGGCAAGATTTTTATTTTCAGCACATTCGTCGGTTACTATTTCAAAAGTAATCGACAAGATTTTTATTTTTAGCATATTTGTCAGTTACTATTTTAGAAGTAATCGGCAAGACTTTATTTTCAGCACATTCGTCGGTTACTATTTCAAAGCTAATCGGCAAGATTTATTTTCAGCACATTCGTCGGATACTATTTCAAAAGTAATCGGCAAGATTTTTTTTTTTAGCATATTTGTCTGTTACTATTTTAAAAGTAATCGGCAAGACTTTATTATCAGCACATTCGTCGGTTACTATTTCAAAAGTAATCGGCAAGACTTTACTTTCAGCACATTCGTCGGATACTATTTCAAAAGTAATCGGCAAGATTTTTATTTTTAGCATATTTGTCGGTTACTATTTTAAAAGTAATCGACAAGATTTTTATTTTCAGCGCATTTGTCAGTTACTATTTCAATAGTAATCGGCATGATTTATTTTCAGCATATTCGTCGGTTACTATTTCAAAAGTAATCGGCATGATTCATTTTCAAGACATTCGTCGGTTACTATTTCAAAAGTAATCGGCATGATCTATTTTCTGCACATTCGTCGGTTACTATTTCAAAAGTAAACGGCAAGATTTTTATTTTCAGCATGTTCGTCGGTTACTATTTCAAAAGTAATCGGCAAGATTTTTATTTTCAGCACATTCGTCGGTTACTATTTCAAAAGTAATCGGCAAGATTTTTATTTTTAGCATATTTGTCTGTTACTATTTTAGAAGTAATCGGCAAGACTTTATTTTCAGCACATTCGTCGGTTACTATTTCAAAGCTAATCGGCAAGATTTATTTTCAGCACATTCGTCGGATACTATTTCAAAAGTAATCGGCAAGATTTTTTTTTTTTTAGCATATTTGTCTGTTACTATTTTAAAAGTAATCGGCAAGACTTTATTTTCAGCACATTCGTCGGTTACTATTTCAAAAGTAATCGGCAAGATTTTTATTTTCAACATATTCGTCGGTTACTATTTCAAAAGTAATCGGCAAGACTTTATTTTCAGCACATTCATTGGTTACTTTTTTAAAAGTAATTGGTAAGATTTTTATTTCCAACATATTCATCGCTTACTATTTCAAAATTAATCAGCATGATTTATTTTCAGGACATTCGTCGGTTACTATTTCAAAAGTAATTGGCAAGATTTTTATTTTCAGCATATTTATCGGTTACTATTTTAAAAGTAATCGACATGATTTTTATTTTCAACATATTCGTCGGTTCCTTTTTCAAAAGTAATCGGCAAGATTTTTATTTTTAGCATATTTGTCGGTTACTATTTTAAAAGTAATCGACAAGATTTTTATTTTCACCACATTTGTCGGTTACTATTTCAATAGTAATCGGCATGATTTATTTTCAGTACATTTGTCGGTTACTATTTCAAAAGTAATCGGCATGATTTATTTTCAGCATATTCGTCGGTTACTATTTCAAAGGTAATCGACATGATTTATTTTCAACACATACGTCGGTTACTATTTCAAAAGTAATCGGCATGATCTATTTTCTGCACATTCGTCGGTTACTATTTCAAAAGTAAACGGCAAGATTTTTATTTTCAGCATGTTCGTCGGTTACTATTTCAAAAGTAATCGGCAAGATTTTTATTTTCAGCACATTCGTCGGTTACTATTTCAAAAGTAATCGGCAAGACTTTACTTTCAGCACATTCGTCGGTTACTATTTCAAAAGTAATCGGGAAGATTTTTATTTTCAGCATGTTCGTCGGTTACTATTTCAAAAGTAATCGGCAAGATTTTTATTTTCAGCATATTTGTCGGTTACTATTTTAAAAGTAATCGGCAAGACTTTATTTTCAGCACATTCGTCGGTTACTATTTCAAAAGTAATCGGCAAGATTTTTATTTTCAACATATTCATCGGTTACTATTTCAAAAGTAATCGGTAAGACTTTATTTTCAGCACATTCATTGGTTACTTTTTTAAAAGTAATTGGTATGATTTTTATTTCCAACATATTCATCGCTTACTATTTCAAAAGTAATCAGCATGATTTATTTTCAGCATATTTGTCGATTACTATTTTAAAAGTAATCGACAAGATTTTTATTTTCAACATCTTCGTCGGTTCCTATTTCAAAAGTAATCGGCAAGATTTTTATTTTTAGCATATTTGTCGGTTACTATTTTAAAAGTAATCGACAAGATTTTTATTTTCAGCGCATTTGTCAGTTACTATTTCAATAGTAATCGGCATGATTTATTTTCAGCATATTCGTCGGTTACTATTTCAAAAGTAATCGGCATGATTCATTTTCAAGACATTCGTCGGTTACTATTTCAAAAGTAATCGGCATGATCTATTTTCTGCACATTCGTCGGTTACTATTTCAAAAGTAATCGGCAAGATTTTTATTTTCAGCATATTCGTCAATGACTATTTCAAAAGTAATCGGCATGATTTATTTTCAGCATATTCGTCGGTTACTATTTCAAAGGTAATCGACATGATTTATTTTCAACACATTCGTCGGTTACTATTTCAAAAGTAATCGGCATGATCTATTTTCTGCACATTCGTCGGTTACTATTTCAAAAGTAAACGGCAAGATTTTTATTTTCAGCATGTTCGTCGGTTACTATTTCAAAAGTAATCGGCAAGATTTTTATTTTCAGCACATTCGTCGGTTACTATTTCAAAAGTAATCGGCAAGATTTTTATTTTTAGCATATTTGTCTGTTACTATTTTAGAAGTAATCGGCAAGACTTTATTTTCAGCACATTCGTCGGTTACTATTTCAAAGCTAATCGGCAAGATTTATTTTCAGCACATTCGTCGGATACTATTTCAAAAGTAATCGGCAAGATTTTTTTTTTTAGCATATTTGTCTGTTACTATTTTAAAAGTAATCGGCAAGACTTTATTTTCAGCACATTCGTCGGTTACTATTTCAAAAGTAATCGGCAAGATTTTTATTTTCAACATATTCGTCGGTTACTATTTCAAAAGTAATCGGCAAGACTTTATTTTCAGCACATTCATTGGTTACTTTTTAAAAGTAATTGGTAAGATTTTTATTTCCAACATATTCATCGCTTACTATTTCAAAATTAATCAGCATGATTTATTTTCAGCACATTCGTCGGTTACTATTTCAAAAGTAATTGGCAAGATTTTTATTTTCAGCATATTTATCGGTTACTATTTTAAAAGTAATCGACATGATTTTTATTTTCAACATATTCGTCGGTTCCTTTTTCAAAAGTAATCGGCAAGATTTTTATTTTTAGCATATTTGTCGGTTACTATTTTAAAAGTAATCGACAAGATTTTTATTTTCACCACATTTGTCGGTTACTATTTCAATAGTAATCGGCATGATTTATTTTCAGTACATTTGTCGGTTACTATTTCAAAAGTAATCGGCATGATTCATTTTCAACACATTCGTCGGTTACTATTTCAAAAGTAATCGGCATGATCTATTTTCTGCACATTCGTCGGTTACTATTTCAAAAGTAATCGGCAAGATTTTTATTTTCAGCATGTTCGTCGGTTACTATTTCAAAAGTAATCGGCAAGATTTTTATTTTCAGCATATTCGTCAATGACTATTTCAAAAGTAATCGGCATGATTTATTTTCAGCATATTCATCGGTTACTATTTCAAAGGTAATCGACATGATTTATTTTCAACACATACGTCGGTTACTATTTCAAAAGTAATCGGCATGATCTATTTTCTGCACATTCGTCGGTTACTATTTCAAAAGTAAACGGCAAGATTTTTATTTTCAGCATGTTCGTCGGTTACTATTTCAAAAGTAATCGGCAAGATTTTTATTTTCAGCACATTCGTCGGTTACTATTTCAAAAGTAATCGGCAAGATTTTTATTTTCAGCATATTTGTCGGTTACTGTTTTAAAAGTAATCGACAAGATTTTTATTTTCAACATATTCGTCGGTTACTATTTCAAAAGTAATCGGCAAGACTTTATTTTCAGCATATTCGTTGGTTACTATTTCAAAAGTAATCGGTAAGATTTTTATTTTCAACATATTCGTCGCTTACTATTTCAAAAGTAATCGGCATGATTTATTTTCTGCATATTCGTTGGTTACTATTTCAAAAGTAATCGGCAAGATTTTTATTTTCAGCATGTTCATCGGTTACTATTTCAAAGGTAATCGGCAAGATTTTTATTTTCGGCACATTCGTCGGTTACTATTTCAAAAGTAAACGGCAAGATTTTTATTTTCAACATATTCGTCGGTTACTATTTCAAAAGTAATCGGCAAGACATTATTTTCAGCACATTCATTAGTTACTTTTTTAAAATTAATCGGTAAGATTTTTATTTCCAACATATTCGTCGCTTACTATTTCAAAAGTAATCAGCATGATTTATTTTCAGCACATTCGTCGGTTACTATTTCAAAAGTAATCATCAAGATTTTTATTTTCAGCATATTCGTCGATGACTATTTCAAAAGTAATCGGCAAGATTTTTATTTTCAGCATATTTGTCGGTTACTGTTTTAAAAGTAATCAACAAGATTTTTATTTTCAACACATTCGTCGGTTACTATTTCAAAAGTAATCGGCAAGACTTTATTTTCAGCATATTCGTAGGTTACTATTTCAAAAGTAATCGGTAAGATTTTTATTTTCAACATATTCGTCGCTTACTATTTCAAAAGTAATCGGCATGATTTATTTTCAGCACATTCGTCGGTTACTATTTCAAAAGTAATCGGCAAGATTTATTTTCAGCACATATTCGTCGGTTACTATTTCAAAAGTAATGGGCAAGACTTTTTTTTCAGCATATTCGTTGGTTACTATTTCAAAAGTAATTGGTAAGATTTTTATTTTCAGCATATTTGTCGGTTACTTTTTCAAAAGTAATCGGCAAGATTTTTATTTTCAACATATTTGTCGGTTACTATTTCAAAAGTAATCGGCAAGATTTTTATTTTCAGCATATTTGTCGGTTACTTTTTCAAAAGTAATCGGCAAGATTTTTATTTTCAACATATTTGTCGGTTACTATTTCAAAAGTAATCGGCAAGACTTTATTTTCAGCATATTCGTTGGTTACTATTTCAAAAGTAATCGGTAAGATTTTTATTTTCAACATATTCGTCGCTTACTATTTCAAAAGTAATCGGCATGATTTATTTTCAGCACATTCGTCGGTTACTATTTCAAAAGTAATCGGCAAGATTTTTATTTTCAGCATATTCGTCGGTGACTATTTCAAAAGTAATCGGCATGATTTATTTTCAGCATATTCGTCGGTTACTATTTCAAAGGTAATCGACATGTTTTATTTTCAACACATTCGTCGGTTACTATTTCAAAAGTCATCGGCATGATCTATTTTCTGCATATTCGTCGGTTACTATTTCAAAAGTAATCGGCAAGATTTTTATTTTCAGCATGTTCATCGGTTACTATTTCAAAGGTAATCGGCAATATTTTTATTTTCAGCACATTCGTCGGTTACTATTTCAAAAGTAAACGGCAAGATTTTTATTTCCAACATATTCGTCGCTTACTATTTTAAAAGTAATCAGCATGATTTATTTTCAGCACATTCGTCGGTTACTATTTCAAAAGTAATCAGCAAGATTTTTATTTTCAGCATATTCGTCGATGACTATTTCAAAAGTAATCGGCAAGATTTTTATTTTCAGCATATTTGTCGGTTACTGTTTTAAAAGTAATCAACAAGATTTTTATTTTCAACATATTCGTCGGTTACTATTTCAAAAGTAATCGGCAATACTTTATTTTCAGCATATTCGTTGGTTACTATTTCAAAAGAAATCGGTAAGATTTTTATTTTCAACATATTCGTCGGTTACTATTTCAAAGGTAATCGGCATGATTTATTTTCAACACAATCGTCGGTTACTATTTCAAAAGTAATCGGCATGATCTATTTTCTGCACATTCGTCGGTTACTATTTCAAAAGTAATCGGCAAGATTTTTATTTTCAGCATATTTGTCGGTTACTATTTTAAAAGTAATCGACAAGATTTTTATTTTCAACATATTCGTCGGTTCCTATTTCAAAAGTAATCGGCAAGATTTTTATTTTTAGCATATTTGTCGGTTACTATTTTAAAAGTAATCGACAAGATTTTTATTTTCAACATATTCGTCGGTTACTATTTCAAAAGTAATCGGCAAGACTTTATTTTCAGCACATTCGTCGGTTACTATTTCAAAAGTAATCGGCAAGATTTTTATTTTCAGCATATTCGTCGTTTACTATTTCAAAAGTAATCGGCAAGATTTTTATTTTCAACATATTTGTCGGTTACTGTTTTAAAAGTAATCGACAAGATTTTTATTTTCAACATATTCGTCGGTTACTATTTCAAAAGTAATCGGCAAGACTTTATTTTCAGCATATTCGTTGGTTACTATTTCAAAAGTAATCGGTAAGATTTTTATTTTCAACATATTCGTCGCTTATTATTTCAAAAGTAATCGGCAAGACTTTATTTTCAGCACATTCGTCGGTTACTATTTCAAAAGTAATCGGCAAGATTTTTATTTTCAACATATTCGTCGGTTACTATTTCAAAAGTAATCGGCAAGACTTTATTTTCAGCATGTTCATCGGTTACTATTTCAAAGGTAATCGGCAAGATTTTTATTTTCAGCACATTCGTCGGTTACTATTTCAAAAGTAATCGGCATGATTTATTTTCAGCACATTCGTCGGTTACTATTTCAAAAGTAATCGGCAAGATTTTTATTTTCAGCATATTCGTCGGTGCCTATTTCAAAAGTAATCGGCATGATTTATTTTCAGCATATTCGTCGGTAACTATTTCAAAGGTAATCGACATGTTTTATTTTCAACACATTCGTCGGTTACTATTTCAAAAGTCATCGGCATGATCTATTTTCTGCATATTCGTCGGTTACTATTTCAAAAGTAATCGGCAAGATTTTTATTTTCAGCATGTTCATCGGTTACTATTTCAAAGGTAATCGGCAAGATTTTCATTTTCAGTACATTCGTCGGTTACTATTTCAAAAGTAAACGGCAAGATTTTTATTTTCAACATATTCGTCGGTTACTATTTCAAAAGTAATCGGCAAGACTTTATTTTCAGCACATTCGTCGGTTACTATTTCAAAAGTAATCGGCAAGATTTTTATTTTCAACATATTCGTCAGTTACTATTTCAAAAGTAATCGGCAAGATTTTTATTTTCAGCATGTTCATCGGTTACTATTTCAAAGGTAATCGGCAAGATTTTTATTTTCAGCACATTCGTCGGTTACTATTTCAAAAGTAAACGGCAAGATTTTTATTTTCAACATATTCGTCGGTTACTATTTCAAAAGTAATCGGCAATATTTTTATTTTCAGCACATTCGTCGGTTACTATTTCAAAAGTAAACGGCAAGATTTTTATTTCCAACATATTCGTCGCTTACTATTTCAAAAGTAATCAGCATGATTTATTTTCAGCACATTCGTCGGTTACTATTTCAAAAGTAATCAGCAAGATTTTTATTTTCAGCATATTCGTCGATGACTATTTCAAAAGTAATCGGGAAGATTTTTATTTTCAGCATATTTGTCGGTTACTGTTTTAAAAGTAATCAACAAGATTTTTATTTTCAACATATTCGTCGGTTACTATTTCAAAAGTAATCGGCAATACTTTATTTTCAGCATATTCGTTGGTTACTATTTCAAAAGAAATCGGTAAGATTTTTATTTTCAACATATTCGTCGGTTACTATTTCAAAGGTAATCGGCATTATTTATTTTCAACACAATCGTCGGTTACTATTTCAAAAGTAATCGGCATGATCTATTTTCTGCACATTCGTCGGTTACTATTTCAAAAGTAATCGGCAAGATTTTTATTTTCAGCATATTTGTCGGTTACTATTTTAAAAGTAATCGACAAGATTTTTATTTTCAACATATTCGTCGGTTCCTATTTCAAAAGTAATCGGCAAGATTTTTATTTTTAGCATATTTGTCGGTTACTATTTTAAAAGTAATCGACAAGATTTTTATTTTCAACATATTCGTCGGTTACTATTTCAAAAGTAATCGGCAAGACTTTATTTTCAGCACATTCGTCGGTTACTATTTCAAAAGTAATCGGCAAGATTTTTATTTTCAGCATATTCGTCGTTTACTATTTCAAAAGTAATCGGCAAGATTTTTATTTTCAACATATTTGTCGGTTACTGTTTTAAAAGTAATCGACAAGATTTTTATTTTCAACATATTCGTCGGTTACTATTTCAAAAGTAATCGGCAAGACTTTATTTTCAGCATATTCGTTGGTTACTATTTCAAAAGTAATCGGTAAGATTTTTATTTTCAACATATTCGTCGCTTATTATTTCAAAAGTAATCGGCAAGACTTTATTTTCAGCACATTCGTCGGTTACTATTTCAAAAGTAATCGGCAAGATTTTTATTTTCAACATATTCGTCGGTTACTATTTCAAAAGTAATCGGCAAGACTTTATTTTCAGCATGTTCATCGGTTACTATTTCAAAGGTAATCGGCAAGATTTTTATTTTCAGCACATTCGTCGGTTACTATTTCAAAAGTAATCGGCATGATTTATTTTCAGCACATTCGTCGGTTACTATTTCAAAAGTAATCGGCAAGATTTTTATTTTCAGCATATTCGTCGGTGCCTATTTCAAAAGTAATCGGCATGATTTATTTTCAGCATATTCGTCGGTAACTATTTCAAAGGTAATCGACATGTTTTATTTTCAACACATTCGTCGGTTACTATTTCAAAAGTCATCGGCATGATCTATTTTCTGCATATTCGTCGGTTACTATTTCAAAAGTAATCGGCAAGATTTTTATTTTCAGCATGTTCATCGGTTACTATTTCAAAGGTAATCGGCAAGATTTTCATTTTCAGTACATTCGTCGGTTACTATTTCAAAAGTAAACGGCAAGATTTTTATTTTCAACATATTCGTCGGTTACTATTTCAAAAGTAATCGGCAAGACTTTATTTTCAGCACATTCGTCGGTTACTATTTCAAAAGTAATCGGCAAGATTTTTATTTTCAACATATTCGTCAGTTACTATTTCAAAAGTAATCGGCAAGATTTTTATTTTCAGCATGTTCATCGGTTACTATTTCAAAGGTAATCGGCAAGATTTTTATTTTCAGCACATTCGTCGGTTACTATTTCAAAAGTAAACGGCAAGATTTTTATTTTCAACATATTCGTCGGTTACTATTTCAAAAGTAATCGGTAAGACATTATTTTCAGCACATTCATTGGTTACTTTTTTAAAATTAATCGGTAAGATTTTTATTTCCAACATATTCGTTGTAACACCCCGTTTTCCCAAAACAACGTAATATTATATAAAAGATCAGAGTTCAACATACAACGGAGTATTACATCTACTTTTCAAAATTCAGTTTAAATAGATTATAAAAACTATTTAATTCAACACATCATTTTATAAAAATCTGCAGCGGAATATTCATTTAATAATCAATTTAACAACTATGTCATCATCCTTGGCACAAAGGCCTCATCATACTACAATTTATCTCATAATAATAAAATCTCCAACAACATGTCCTTCAAATAAAATGATACATAAAGGAATGAAAGAATTAAACATCAAAAATCCCCATCCCGTTACGTATCAGAGCCTACGACACGAGAGCCAACTCCTATCTATCCTTCGCTACCTGCACTTGCCCACGAGGCGGCAATTCCAGCAGAAGGGGTGAGATTCACAACAATAATATTAATATATAAATCATATGTCAAGATTAGCAGTCAAAAATCCAAATCATCACGTATACAATATAGCACATCACAACATCATCATAAGCATCATCATAAACAACATCATAAGCATCATCATAACAACATCATAAGCATCATCATAACAACATCATAAGCATCATCATAACAACATCATAAGCATCATCATAACCACATCATAAGCATCATTATAACAACATCATATCAAGCATCAACGTCTCAAAACATCATCTCATATATGTCACAATTGACTCGACTAAATGCAACACCTAACGTCTCAACATCATGCATGTGGTACCATATATTTATAGCATTAATATGCTTCACCGTCGCTTTGAGCAAATGCTCCACCGTCGCTTTGAGCATAAAGCTCCACCGTCGCTTTGAGCATAAAGCTCCACCGTCTCATAAATATGCAAATGCATGGACTCGTCGTTTAACAACTTAATACACCGTCTCAAAACATCATTCATAATGCAAAACTGACACATGCAGGTATAATAGTTACATGGCAGAACATCATCTCATTAATCATATACATCGCAACACGTAACATCATCACAATCACATAACATCATATTTAAACATCACTTACTATCAACAATACATCAATTATTCACAACATAAAAGAACCATCAGCAATCATCTTTACGTAACTCATCTAAGGGTATAAAACATCTCTAACACTACCCCAAGGGTCCCTCTCAAGTCCCATGCGAAATCAGATCGCAAAAACAACAAACAGTCCAAACAACTAACTAACTCGCCACAGCGAGTACCTACTCGCCACAGCGAGTACCTACTCGCCACAGGCGAGTACTCACATCAGCTCACTCGCCAAAGGCGAGTTGGTGGCGAGCTGGAGGCGAGAAATCCTGGGTGCTTCGGCCTTTTGACATTTTTCACCAAAAATCTTCATTTTTAAGCTCTCTAAATCCAATTTGGCTAAACCAACTTCACAGGTCATCTCTATAAATATAAGGGCACTCAAAACCATCATCACTTGGGCCAAAGTCCTAATATTTAAGGGACAAGCTCGCCACGGCGAGCTATACTGCTCGCCTCGCGAGCAACTAAGGGCTACTCGCCACGGCGAGTGATCACTCGCCACAGGCGAGCGATCTCAGAACCCACACGGGTTCAGACCTAATCTCACCAAAACATGCCAATTCTCTCAAATCAAACCCCTAAATCATCTACAATGTCATCCTAGGGGATAATCTAGGTTCTGTAACAAGTTCTACAACCTTACACATCAAACCCTCATCAATTCATCACAACTTCATCTTAAACCCTAATTCTCAAACCCATCTCAATCCTCACCAAACTCTATGCCAATCAAGAACGGATGATTTACAATTAAGATTATTGAAGTTAGGCTCACCCTTACCTGATTAGATGAATAAAAAGCTACAGCAAAACTCTCCTCTTGGCTAATCCTCCTTGCTCTTGGTTCTTCTCTCTTCCTCCCCGAAAGCTATGTTTTCTTTACTGTACGTACAAAGCTTATGTCTGCCTCCTTCTATTCCTTACCAACCAAAACATAACTCTTTTTTTCTATTTACTCCCTCACTAAATCTTATTAAATTTCTCATTAACCCTCCTTAAATCTATTAACTCCAAATAAATCCCTCTTTTTCTAAAATAAATATTATTTCTCCTATTTTCATAAAATTCTACAAATAATTATATAATAAAATATATATCAAATAATAACACACTAATATTCACATAAATCAACATTTTCATATAAAAATACACCAAACATATTAAAATCAACCAAAAATAGTAAAATAGCAACTGGGGCGTTACATTCGTCGCTTACTATTTCAAAAGTAATCAGCATGATTTATTTTCAGCACATTCGTCGGTTACTATTTCAAAAGTAATCAGCAAGATTTTTATTTTCAGCATATTCGTCGATGACTATTTCAAAAGTAATCGGCAAGATTTTTATTTTCAGCATATTTGTCGGTTACTGTTTTAAAAGTAATCAGCAAGATTTTTATTTTCAACATATTCGTCGGTTACTATTTTAAAAGTAATCGGCAATACTTTATTTTCAGCATATTCGTTGGTTACTATTTCAAAAGAAATCGGTAAGATTTTTATTTTCAACATATTCGTCGGTTACTATTTCAAAGGTAATCGGCATGATTTATTTTCAACACAATCGTCGGTTACTATTTCAAAAGTAATCGGCATGATCTATTTTCTGCACATTCGTCGGTTACTATTTCAAAAGTAATCGGCAAGATTTTTATTTTCAGCATATTTGTCGGTTACTATTTTAAAAGTAATCGAAAAGATTTTTATTTTCAACATATTCGTCGATTACTATTTCAAAAGTAATCGGCAAGACTTTATTTTCAGCACATTCGTCGGTTACTATTTCAAAAGTAGTCGGCAAGATTTTTATTTTCAGCATATTCGTCGGTGACTATTTCAAAAGTAATCGGCAAGATTTTTATTTTCAGCATATTTGTCGGTTACTGTTTTATAAGTAATCGACAAGATTTTTATTTTCAACATATTTGTCGGTTACTATTTCAAAAGTAATCGACAAGACTTTATTTTCAGCATATTCGTAGGTTACTATTTCAAAAGTAATCGGTAAGATTTTTATTTTCAACATATTCGTCGCTTACTATTTCAAAAGTGATCGGCATGATTTATTTTCAGCACATTCGTCGGTTACTATTTCAAAAGTAATCGGCAAGATTTATTTTCAGCACATATTCGTCGGTTACTATTTCAAAAGTAATGGGCAAGACTTTTTTTTCAGCATATTCGTTGGTTACTATTTCAAAAGTAATCGGTAAGATTTTTATTTTCAACATATTCGCCGGTTACGATTTCAAAGGTAATCGGCATGATTTATTTTCAACACATTCGTCGGTTACTATTTCAAAAGTAATCAGCATGATTTATTTTCAGCACATTCGTCGGTTACTATTTCAAAAGTAATCGGCAAGATTTTTATTTTCAGCATATTAGTCGGTGACTATTTCAAAAGTAATTGGCAAGATTTTTATTTTCAGCATATTTGTCGGTTACTTTTTCAAAAGTAATCGGCAAGATTTTTATTTTCAACATATTTGTCGGTTACTATTTCAAAAGTAATCGGCAAGTCTTTATTTTCAGCATATTCGTTGGTTACTATTTCAAAAGTAATCGGTAAGATTTTTATTTTCAACATATTCGTCGCTTACTATTTCAAAAGTAATCGGCATGATTTATTTTCAGCACATTCGTCGGTTACTATTTCAAAAGTAATCGGCAAGATTTTTATTTTCAGCATATTCGTCGGTGACTATTTCAAAAGTAATCGGCATGATTTATTTTCAGCATATTCGTCGGTTACTATTTCAAAGGTAATCGACATGTTTTATTTTCAACACATTCGTCGGTTACTATTTCAAAAGTCATCAGCATGATCTATTTTCTGCATATTCGTCGGTTACTATTTAAAAAGTAATCGGCAAGATTTTTATTTTCAGCATGTTCATCGGTTACTATTTCAAAGGTAATCGGCAAGATTTTTATTTTCAGCACATTCGTCGGTTACTATTTCAAAAGTAATCGGCAAGACATTATTTTCAGCACATTCATTGGTTACTTTTTTAAAATTAATCGGTAAGATTTTTATTTCCAACATATTCGTCGCTTACTATTTCAAAAGTAATCAGCATGATTTATTTTCAGCACATTCGTCGGTTACTATTTCAAAAGTAATCAGCAAGATTTTTATTTTCAGCATATTCGTCGATGACTATTTCAAAAGTAATCGGCAAGATTTTTATTTTCAGCATATTTGTCGGTTACTGTTTTAAAAGTAATCAACAAGATTTTTATTTTCAACATATTCGTCGGTTACTATTTCAAAAGTAATCGGCAATACTTTATTTTCAGCATATTCGTTGGTTACTATTTCAAAAGAAATCGGTAAGATTTTTATTTTCAACATATTCGTCGGTTACTATTTCAAAGGTAATCGGCATGATTTATTTTCAACACAATCGTCGGTTACTATTTCAAAAGTAATCGGCATGATCTATTTTCTGCACATTCGTCGGTTACTATTTCAAAAGTAATCGGCAAGATTTTTATTTTCAGCATATTTGTCGGTTACTATTTTAAAAGTAATCGAAAAGATTTTTATTTTCAACATATTCGTCGATTACTATTTCAAAAGTAATCGGCAAGACTTTATTTTCAGCACATTCGTCGGTTACTATTTCAAAAGTAGTCGGCAAGATTTTTATTTTCAGCATATTCGTCGGTGACTATTTCAAAAGTAATCGGGAAGATTTTTATTTTCAGCATATTTGTCGGTTACTGTTTTATAAGTAATCGACAAGATTTTTATTTTCAACATATTTGTCGGTTACTATTTCAAAAGTAATCGGCAAGACTTTATTTTCAGCATATTCGTAGGTTACTATTTCAAAAGTAATCGGTAAGATTTTTATTTTCAACATATTCGTCGCTTACTATTTCAAAAGTAATCGGCATGATTTATTTTCAGCACATTCGTCGGTTACTATTTCAAAAGTAATCGGCAATATTTATTTTCAGCACATATTCGTCGGTTACGATTTCAAAAGTAATGGGCAAGACTTTTTTTTCAACATATTCGTTGGTTACTATTTCAAAAGTAATCGGTAAGATTTTTATTTTCAACATATTCGCCGGTTACGATTTCAAAGGTAATCGGCATGATTTATTTTCAACACATTCGTCGGTTACTATTTCAAAAGTAATCAGCATGATTTATTTTCAGCACATTCGTCGGTTACTATTTCAATAGTAATCGGCAAGATTTTTATTTTCAGCATATTAGTCGGTGACTATTTCAAAAGTAATTGGCAAGATTTTTATTTTCAGCATATTTGTCGGTTACTTTTTCAAAAGTAATCGGCAAGATTTTTATTTTCAACATATTTGTCGGTTACTATTTCAAAAGTAATCGGCAAGACTTTATTTTCAGCATATTCGTTGGTTACTATTTCAAAACTAATCGGTAAGATTTTTATTTTCAACATATTCGTCGCTTACTATTTCAAAAGTAATCGGCATGATTTATTTTCAGCACATTCGTCGGTTACTTTTTCAAAAGTAATCGGCAAGATTTTTATTTTCAACATATTTGTCGGTTACTATTTCAAAAGTAATCGGCAAGTCTTTATTTTCAGCATATTCGTTGGTTACTATTTCAAAAGTAATCGGTAAGATTTTTATTTTCAACATATTCGTCGCTTACTATTTCAAAAGTAATCGGCATGATTTATTTTCAGCACATTCGTCGGTTACTATTTCAAAAGTAATCGGCAAGATTTTTATTTTCAGCATATTCGTCGGTGACTATTTCAAAAGTAATCGGCATGATTTATTTTCAGCATATTCGTCGGTTACTATTTCAAAGGTAATCGACATGTTTTATTTTCAACACATTCGTCGGTTACTATTTCAAAAGTCATCGGCATGATCTATTTTCTGCATATTCGTCGGTTACTATTTCAAAAGTAATCGGCAAGATTTTTATTTTCAGCATGTTCATCGGTTACTATTTCAAAGGTAATCGGCAAGATTTTTATTTTCAGCACATTCGTCGGTTACTATTTCAAAAGTAATCGGAAAGACATTATTTTCAGCACATTCATTGGTTACTTTTTTAAAATTAATCGGTAAGATTTTTATTTCCAACATATTCGTCGCTTACTATTTCAAAAGTAATCAGCATGATTTATTTTCAGCACATTCGTCGGTTACTATTTCAAAAGTAATCAGCAAGATTTTTATTTTCAGCATATTCGTCGATGACTATTTCAAAAGTAATCGGCAAGATTTTTATTTTCAGCATATTTGTCGGTTACTGTTTTAAAAGTAATCAACAAGATTTTTATTTTCAACATATTCGTCGGTTACTATTTCAAAAGTAATCGGCAATACTTTATTTTCAGCATATTCGTTGGTTACTATTTCAAAAGAAATCGGTAAGATTTTTATTTTCAACATATTCGTCGGTTACTATTTCA
Source organism: Medicago lupulina (assembly GCA_958299785.1). Classification (NCBI taxonomy): domain Eukaryota; kingdom Viridiplantae; phylum Streptophyta; class Magnoliopsida; order Fabales; family Fabaceae; genus Medicago; species Medicago lupulina. The sequence continues at coordinate 47,404,021 of OY283139.1, read as the reverse complement.
AAGGTAATCGGCATGATTTATTTTCAACACAATCGTCGGTTACTATTTCAAAAGTAATCGGCATGATCTATTTTCTGCACATTCGTCGGTTACTATTTCAAAAGTAATCGGCAAGATTTTTATTTTCAGCATATTTGTCGGTTACTATTTTAAAAGTAATCGAAAAGATTTTTATTTTCAACATATTCGTCGATTACTATTTCAAAAGTAATCGGCAAGACTTTATTTTCAGCACATTCGTCGGTTACTATTTCAAAAGTAGTCGGCAAGATTTTTATTTTCAGCATATTCGTCGGTGACTATTTCAAAAGTAATCGGGAAGATTTTTATTTTCAGCATATTTGTCGGTTACTGTTTTATAAGTAATCGACAAGATTTTTATTTTCAACATATTTGTCGGTTACTATTTCAAAAGTAATCGGCAAGACTTTATTTTCAGCATATTCGTAGGTTACTATTTCAAAAGTAATTGGCAAGATTTTTATTTTCAGCATATTTGTCGGTTACTTTTTCAAAAGTAAACGGCAAGATTTTTATTTTCAACATATTTGTCGGTTACTATTTCAAAAGTAATCGGCAAGACTTTATTTTCAGCATATTCGTTGGTTACTATTTCAAAACTAATCGGTAAGATTTTTATTTTCAACATATTCGTCGCTTACTATTTCAAAAGTAATCGGCATGATTTATTTTCAGCACATTCGTCGGTTACTTTTTCAAAAGTAATCGGCAAGATTTTTATTTTCAACATATTTGTCGGTTACTATTTCAAAAGTAATCGGCAAGTCTTTATTTTCAGCATATTCGTTGGTTACTATTTCAAAAGTAATCGGTAAGATTTTTATTTTCAACATATTCGTCGCTTACTATTTCAAAAGTAATCGGCATGATTTATTTTCAGCACATTCGTCGGTTACTATTTCAAAAGTAATCGGCAAGATTTTTATTTTCAGCATATTCGTCGGTGACTATTTCAAAAGTAATCGGCATGATTTATTTTCAGCATATTCGTCGGTTACTATTTCAAAGGTAATCGACATGTTTTATTTTCAACACATTCGTCGGTTACTATTTCAAAAGTCATCGGCATGATCTATTTTCTGCATATTCGTCGGTTACTATTTCAAAAGTAATCGGCAAGATTTTTATTTTCAGCATGTTCATCGGTTACTATTTCAAAAGTAATCGGCAAGATTTTTATTTTCAGCACATTCGTCGGTTACTATTTCAAAAGTAATCGGAAAGACATTATTTTCAGCACATTCATTGGTTACTTTTTTAAAATTAATCGGTAAGATTTTTATTTCCAACATATTCGTCGCTTACTATTTCAAAAGTAATCAGCATGATTTATTTTCAGCACATTCGTCGGTTACTATTTCAAAAGTAATCAGCAAGATTTTTATTTTCAGCATATTCGTCGATGACTATTTCAAAAGTAATCGGCAAGATTTTTATTTTCAGCATATTTGTCGGTTACTGTTTTAAAAGTAATCAACAAGATTTTTATTTTCAACATATTCGTCGGTTACTATTTCAAAAGTAATCGGCAATACTTTATTTTCAGCATATTCGTTGGTTACTATTTCAAAAGAAATCGGTAAGATTTTTATTTTCAACATATTCGTCGGTTACTATTTCAAAGGTAATCGGCATGATTTATTTTCAACACAATCGTCGGTTACTATTTCAAAAGTAATCGGCATGATCTATTTTCTGCACATTCGTCGGTTACTATTTCAAAAGTAATCGGCAAGATTTTTATTTTCAGCATATTTGTCGGTTACTATTTTAAAAGTAATCGAAAAGATTTTTATTTTCAACATATTCGTCGATTACTATTTCAAAAGTAATCGGCAAGACTTTATTTTCAGCACATTCGTCGGTTACTATTTCAAAAGTAGTCGGCAAGATTTTTATTTTCAGCATATTCGTCGGTGACTATTTCAAAAGTAATCGGGAAGATTTTTATTTTCAGCATATTTGTCGGTTACTGTTTTATAAGTAATCGACAAGATTTTTATTTTCAACATATTTGTCGGTTACTATTTCAAAAGTAATCGGCAAGACTTTATTTTCAGCATATTCGTAGGTTACTATTTCAAAAGTAATCGGTAAGATTTTTATTTTCAACATATTCGTCGCTTACTATTTCAAAAGTAATCGGCATGATTTATTTTCAGCACATTCGTCGGTTACTATTTCAAAAGTAATCGGCAATATTTATTTTCAGCACATATTCGTCGGTTACTATTTCAAAAGTAATGGGCAAGACTTTTTTTTCAGCATATTCGTTGGTTACTATTTCAAAAGTAATCGGTAAGATTTTTATTTTCAACATATTCGCCGGTTACGATTTCAAAGGTAATCGGCATGATTTATTTTCAACACATTCGTCGGTTACTATTTCAAAAGTAATCAGCATGATTTATTTTCAGCACATTCGTCGGTTACTATTTCAAAAGTAATCGGCAAGATTTTTATTTTCAGCATATTAGTCGGTGACTATTTCAAAAGTAATTGGCACGATTTTTATTTTCAGCATATTTGTCGGTTACTTTTTCAAAAGTAATCGGCAAGATTTTTATTTTCAACATATTTGTCGGTTACTATTTCAAAAGTAATCGGCAAGACTTTATTTTCAGCATATTCGTTGGTTACTATTTCAAAACTAATCGGTAAGATTTTTATTTTCAACATATTCGTCGCTTACTATTTCAAAAGTAATCGGCATGATTTATTTTCAGCACATTCGTCGGTTACTTTTTCAAAAGTAATCGGCAAGATTTTTATTTTCAACATATTTGTCGGTTACTATTTCAAAAGTAATCGGCAAGTCTTTATTTTCAGCATATTCGTTGGTTACTATTTCAAAAGTAAACGGTAAGATTTTTATTTTCAACATATTCGTCGCTTACTATTTCAAAAGTAATCGGCATGATTTATTTTCAGCACATTCGTCGGTTACTATTTCAAAAGTAATCGGCAAGATTTTTATTTTCAGCATATTCGTCGGTGACTATTTCAAAAGTAATCGGCATGATTTATTTTCAGCATATTCGTCGGTTACTATTTCAAAGGTAATCGACATGTTTTATTTTCAACACATTCGTCGGTTACTATTTCAAAAGTCATCGGCATGATCTATTTTCTGCATATTCGTCGGTTACTATTTCAAAAGTAATCGGCAAGATTTTTATTTTCAGCATGTTCATCGGTTACTATTTCAAAGGTAATCGGCAAGATTTTTATTTTCAGCACATTCGTCGGTTACTATTTCAAAAGTAATCGGCAAGACATTATTTTCAGCACATTCATTGGTTACTTTTTTAAAATTAATCGGTAAGATTTTTATTTCCAACATATTCGTCGCTTACTATTTCAAAAGTAATCAGCATGATTTATTTTCAGCACATTCGTCGGTTACTATTTCAAAAGTAATCAGCAAGATTTTTATTTTCAGCATATTCGTCGATGACTATTTCAAAAGTAATCGGCAAGATTTTTATTTTCAGCATATTTGTCGGTTACTGTTTTAAAAGTAATCAACAAGATTTTTATTTTCAACATATTCGTCGGTTACTATTTCAAAAGTAATCGGCAATACTTTATTTTCAGCATATTCGTTGGTTACTATTTCAAAAGAAATCGGTAAGATTTTTATTTTCAACATATTCGTCGGTTACTATTTCAAAGGTAATCGGCATGATTTATTTTCAACACAATCGTCGGTTACTATTTCAAAAGTAATCGGCATGATCTATTTTCTGCACATTCGTCGGTTACTATTTCAAAAGTAATCGGCAAGATTTTTATTTTCAGCATATTTGTCGGTTACTATTTTAAAAGTAATCGAAAAGATTTTTATTTTCAACATATTCGTCGATTACTATTTCAAAAGTAATCGGCAAGACTTTATTTTCAGCACATTCGTCGGTTACTATTTCAAAAGTAGTCGGCAAGATTTTTATTTTCAGCATATTCGTCGGTGACTATTTCAAAAGTAATCGGGAAGATTTTTATTTTCAGCATATTTGTCGGTTACTGTTTTATAAGTAATCGACAAGATTTTTATTTTCAACATATTTGTCGGTTACTATTTCAAAAGTAATCGGCAAGACTTTATTTTCAGCATATTCGTAGGTTACTATTTCAAAAGTAATCGGTAAGATTTTTATTTTCAACATATTCGTCGCTTACTATTTCAAAAGTAATCGGCATGATTTATTTTCAGCACATTCGTCGGTTACTATTTCAAAAGTAATCGGCAATATTTATTTTCAGCACATATTCGTCGGTTACTATTTCAAAAGTAATGGGCAAGACTTTTTTTTCAGCATATTCGTTGGTTACTATTTCAAAAGTAATCGGTAAGATTTTTATTTTCAACATATTCGCCGGTTACGATTTCAAAGGTAATCGGCATGATTTATTTTCAACACATTCGTCGGTTACTATTTCAAAAGTAATCAGCATGATTTATTTTCAGCACATTCGTCGGTTACTATTTCAAAAGTAATCGGCAAGATTTTTATTTTCAGCATATTAGTCGGTGACTATTTCAAAAGTAATTGGCACGATTTTTATTTTCAGCATATTTGTCGGTTACTTTTTCAAAAGTAATCGGCAAGATTTTTATTTTCAACATATTTGTCGGTTACTATTTCAAAAGTAATCGGCAAGACTTTATTTTCAGCATATTCGTTGGTTACTATTTCAAAAGTAATCGGTAAGATTTTTATTTTCAACATATTCGTCGCTTACTATTTCAAAAGTAATCGGCATGATTTATTTTCAGCACATTCGTCGGTTACTATTTCAAAAGTAATCGGCAAGATTTTTATTTTCAGCATATTCGTCGGTGACTATTTCAAAAGTAATCGGCATGATTTATTTTCAGCATATTCGTCGGTTACTATTTCAAAGGTAATCGACATGTTTTATTTTCAACACATTCGTCGGTTACTATTTCAAAAGTCATCGGCATGATCTATTTTCTGCATATTCGTCGGTTACTATTTCAAAAGTAATCGGCAAGATTTTTATTTTCAGCATGTTCATCGGTTACTATTTCAAAGGTAATCGGCAAGATTTTTATTTTCAGCACATTCGTCGGTTACTATTTCAAAAGTAATCGGCAAGACATTATTTTCAGCACATTCATTGGTTACTTTTTTAAAATTAATCGGTAAGATTTTTATTTCCAACATATTCGTCGCTTACTATTTCAAAAGTAATCAGCATGATTTATTTTCAGCACATTCGTCGGTTACTATTTCAAAAGTAATCAGCAAGATTTTTATTTTCAGCATATTCGTCGATGACTATTTCAAAAGTAATCGGCAAGATTTTTATTTTCAGCATATTTGTCGGTTACTGTTTTAAAAGTAATCAACAAGATTTTTATCTTCAACATATTCGTCGGTTACTATTTCAAAAGTAATCGGCAATACTTTATTTTCAGCATATTCGTTGGTTACTATTTCAAAAGAAATCGGTAAGATTTTTATTTTCAACATATTCGTCGGTTACTATTTCAAAGGTAATCGGCATGATTTATTTTCAACACAATCGTCGGTTACTATTTCAAAAGTAATCGGCATGATCTATTTTCTGCACATTCGTCGGTTACTATTTCAAAAGTAATCGGCAAGATTTTTATTTTCAGCATATTTGTCGGTTACTATTTTAAAAGTAATCGAAAAGATTTTTATTTTCAACATATTCGTCGATTACTATTTCAAAAGTAATCGGCAAGACTTTATTTTCAGCACATTCGTCGGTTACTATTTCAAAAGTAGTCGGCAAGATTTTTATTTTCAGCATATTCGTCGGTGACTATTTCAAAAGTAATCGGGAAGATTTTTATTTTCAGCATATTTGTCGGTTACTGTTTTATAAGTAATCGACAAGATTTTTATTTTCAACATATTTGTCGGTTACTATTTCAAAAGTAATCGGCAAGACTTTATTTTCAGCATATTCGTAGGTTACTATTTCAAAAGTAATCGGTAAGATTTTTATTTTCAACATATTCGTCGCTTACTATTTCAAAAGTAATCGGCATGATTTATTTTCAGCACATTCGTCGGTTACTATTTCAAAAGTAATCGGCAATATTTATTTTCAGCACATATTCGTCGGTTACTATTTCAAAAGTAATGGGCAAGACTTTTTTTTCAGCATATTCGTTGGTTACTATTTCAAAAGTAATCGGTAAGATTTTTATTTTCAACATATTCGCCGGTTACGATTTCAAAGGTAATCGGCATGATTTATTTTCAACACATTCGTCGGTTACTATTTCAAAAGTAATCAGCATGATTTATTTTCAGCACATTCGTCGGTTACTATTTCAAAAGTAATCGGCAAGATTTTTATTTTCAGCATATTAGTCGGTGACTATTTCAAAAGTAATTGGCACGATTTTTATTTTCAGCATATTTGTCGGTTACTTTTTCAAAAGTAATCGGCAAGATTTTTATTTTCAACATATTTGTCGGTTACTATTTCAAAAGTAATCGGCAAGACTTTATTTTCAGCATATTCGTTGGTTACTATTTCAAAACTAATCGGTAAGATTTTTATTTTCAACATATTCGTCGCTTACTATTTCAAAAGTAATCGGCATGATTTATTTTCAGCACATTCGTCGGTTACTTTTTCAAAAGTAATCGGCAAGATTTTTATTTTCAACATATTTGTCGGTTACTATTTCAAAAGTAATCGGCAAGTCTTTATTTTCAGCATATTCGTTGGTTACTATTTCAAAAGTAATCGGTAAGATTTTTATTTTCAACATATTCGTCGCTTACTATTTCAAAAGTAATCGGCATGATTTATTTTCAGCACATTCGTCGGTTACTATTTCAAAAGTAATCGGCAAGATTTTTATTTTCAGCATATTCGTCGGTGACTATTTCAAAAGTAATCGGCATGATTTATTTTCAGCATATTCGTCGGTTACTATTTCAAAGGTAATCGACATGTTTTATTTTCAACACATTCGTCGGTTACTATTTCAAAAGTCATCGGCATGATCTATTTTCTGCATATTCGTCGGTTACTATTTCAAAAGTAATCGGCAAGATTTTTATTTTCAGCATGTTCATCGGTTACTATTTCAAAGGTAATCGGCAAGATTTTTATTTTCAGCACATTCGTCGGTTACTATTTCAAAAGTAATCGGCAAGACATTATTTTCAGCACATTCATTGGTTACTTTTTTAAAATTAATCGGTAAGATTTTTATTTCCAACATATTCGTCGCTTACTATTTCAAAAGTAATCAGCATGATTTATTTTCAGCACATTCGTCGGTTACTATTTCAAAAGTAATCAGCAAGATTTTTATTTTCAGCATATTCGTCGATGACTATTTCAAAAGTAATCGGCAAGATTTTTATTTTCAGCATATTTGTCGGTTACTGTTTTAAAAGTAATCAACAAGATTTTTATTTTCAACATATTCGTCGGTTACTATTTCAAAAGTAATCGGCAATACTTTATTTTCAGCATATTCGTTGGTTACTATTTCAAAAGAAATCGGTAAGATTTTTATTTTCAACATATTCGTCGGTTACTATTTCAAAGGTAATCGGCATGATTTATTTTCAACACAATCGTCGGTTACTATTTCAAAAGTAATCGGCATGATCTATTTTCTGCACATTCGTCGGTTACTATTTCAAAAGTAATCGGCAAGATTTTTATTTTCAGCATATTTGTCGGTTACTATTTTAAAAGTAATCGAAAAGATTTTTATTTTCAACATATTCGTCGATTACTATTTCAAAAGTAATCGGCAAGACTTTATTTTCAGCACATTCGTCGGTTACTATTTCAAAAGTAGTCGGCAAGATTTTTATTTTCAGCATATTCGTCGGTGACTATTTCAAAAGTAATCGGGAAGATTTTTATTTTCAGCATATTTGTCGGTTACTGTTTTATAAGTAATCGACAAGATTTTTATTTTCAACATATTTGTCGGTTACTATTTCAAAAGTAATCGGCAAGACTTTATTTTCAGCATATTCGTAGGTTACTATTTCAAAAGTAATCGGCAAGACTTTATTTTCAGCATATTCGTTGGTTACTATTTCAAAACTAATCGGTAAGATTTTTATTTTCAACATATTCGTCGCTTACTATTTCAAAAGTAATCGGCATGATTTATTTTCAGCACATTCGTCGGTTACTTTTTCAAAAGTAATCGGCAAGATTTTTATTTTCAACATATTTGTCGGTTACTATTTCAAAAGTAATCGGCAAGTCTTTATTTTCAGCATATTCGTTGGTTACTATTTCAAAAGTAATCGGTAAGATTTTTATTTTCAACATATTCGTCGCTTACTATTTCAAAAGTAATCGGGATGATTTATTTTCAGCACATTCGTCGGTTACTATTTCAAAAGTAATCGGCAAGATTTTTATTTTCAGCATATTCGTCGGTGACTATTTCAAAAGTAATCGGCATGATTTATTTTCAGCATATTCGTCGGTTACTATTTCAAAGGTAATCGACATGTTTTATTTTCAACACATTCGTCGGTTACTATTTCAAAAGTCATCGGCATGATCTATTTTCTGCATATTCGTCGGTTACTATTTCAAAAGTAATCGGCAAGATTTTTATTTTCAGCATGTTCATCGGTTACTATTTCAAAGGTAATCGGCAAGATTTTTATTTTCAGCACATTCGTCGGTTACTATTTCAAAAGTAATCGGCAAGACATTATTTTCAGCACATTCATTGGTTACTTTTTTAAAATTAATCGGTAAGATTTTTATTTCCAACATATTCGTCGCTTACTATTTCAAAAGTAATCAGCATGATTTATTTTCAGCACATTCGTCGGTTACTATTTCAAAAGTAATCAGCAAGATTTTTATTTTCAGCATATTCGTCGATGACTATTTCAAAAGTAATCGGCAAGATTTTTATTTTCAGCATATTTGTCGGTTACTGTTTTAAAAGTAATCAACAAGATTTTTATTTTCAACATATTCGTCGGTTACTATTTCAAAAGTAATCGGCAATACTTTATTTTCAGCATATTCGTTGGTTACTATTTCAAAAGAAATCGGTAAGATTTTTATTTTCAACATATTCGTCGGTTACTATTTCAAAGGTAATCGGCATGATTTATTTTCAACACAATCGTCGGTTACTATTTCAAAAGTAATCGGCATGATCTATTTTCTGCACATTCGTCGGTTACTATTTCAAAAGTAATCGGCAAGATTTTTATTTTCAGCATATTTGTCGGTTACTATTTTAAAAGTAATCGAAAAGATTTTTATTTTCAACATATTCGTCGATTACTATTTCAAAAGTAATCGGCAAGACTTTATTTTCAGCACATTCGTCGGTTACTATTTCAAAAGTAGTCGGCAAGATTTTTATTTTCAGCATATTCGTCGGTGACTATTTCAAAAGTAATCGGGAAGATTTTTATTTTCAGCATATTTGTCGGTTACTGTTTTATAAGTAATCGACAAGATTTTTATTTTCAACATATTTGTCGGTTACTATTTCAAAAGTAATCGGCAAGACTTTATTTTCAGCATATTCGTAGGTTACTATTTCAAAAGTAATCGGTAAGATTTTTATTTTCAACATATTCGTCGCTTACTATTTCAAAAGTAATCGGCATGATTTATTTTCAGCACATTCGTCGGTTACTATTTCAAAAGTAATCGGCAATATTTATTTTCAGCACATATTCGTCGGTTACTATTTCAAAAGTAATGGGCAAGACTTTTTTTTCAGCATATTCGTTGGTTACTATTTCAAAAGTAATCGGTAAGATTTTTATTTTCAACATATTCGCCGGTTACGATTTCAAAGGTAATCGGCATGATTTATTTTCAACACATTCGTCGGTTACTATTTCAAAAGTAATCAGCATGATTTATTTTCAGCACATTCGTCGGTTACTATTTCAAAAGTAATCGGCAAGATTTTTATTTTCAGCATATTAGTCGGTGACTATTTCAAAAGTAATTGGCACGATTTTTATTTTCAGCATATTTGTCGGTTACTTTTTCAAAAGTAATCGGCAAGATTTTTATTTTCAACATATTTGTCGGTTACTATTTCAAAAGTAATCGGCAAGACTTTATTTTCAGCATATTCGTTGGTTACTATTTCAAAACTAATCGGTAAGATTTTTATTTTCAACATATTCGTCGCTTACTATTTCAAAAGTAATCGGCATGATTTATTTTCAGCACATTCGTCGGTTACTTTTTCAAAAGTAATCGGCAAGATTTTTATTTTCAACATATTTGTCGGTTACTATTTCAAAAGTAATCGGCAAGTCTTTATTTTCAGCATATTCGTTGGTTACTATTTCAAAAGTAATCGGTAAGATTTTTATTTTCAACATATTCGTCGCTTACTATTTCAAAAGTAATCGGCATGATTTATTTTCAGCACATTCGTCGGTTACTATTTCAAAAGTAATCGGCAAGATTTTTATTTTCAGCATATTCGTCGGTGACTATTTCAAAAGTAATCGGCATGATTTATTTTCAGCATATTCGTCGGTTACTATTTCAAAGGTAATCGACATGTTTTATTTTCAACACATTCGTCGGTTACTATTTCAAAAGTCATCGGCATGATCTATTTTCTGCATATTCGTCGGTTACTATTTCAAAAGTAATCGGCAAGATTTTTATTTTCAGCATGTTCATCGGTTACTATTTCAAAGGTAATCGGCAAGATTTTTATTTTCAGCACATTCGTCGGTTACTATTTCAAAAGTAATCGGCAAGACATTATTTTCAGCACATTCATTGGTTACTTTTTTAAAATTAATCGGTAAGATTTTTATTTCCAACATATTCGTCGCTTACTATTTCAAAAGTAATCAGCATGATTTATTTTCAGCACATTCGTCGGTTACTATTTCAAAAGTAATCAGCAAGATTTTTATTTTCAGCATATTCGTCGATGACTATTTCAAAAGTAATCGGCAAGATTTTTATTTTCAGCATATTTGTCGGTTACTGTTTTAAAAGTAATCAACAAGATTTTTATTTTCAACATATTCGTCGGTTACTATTTCAAAAGTAATCGGCAATACTTTATTTTCAGCATATTCGTTGGTTACTATTTCAAAAGAAATCGGTAAGATTTTTATTTTCAACATATTCGTCGGTTACTATTTCAAAGGTAATCGGCATGATTTATTTTCAACACAATCGTCGGTTACTATTTCAAAAGTAATCGGCATGATCTATTTTCTGCACATTCGTCGGTTACTATTTCAAAAGTAATCGGCAAGATTTTTATTTTCAGCATATTTGTCGGTTACTATTTTAAAAGTAATCGAAAAGATTTTTATTTTCAACATATTCGTCGATTACTATTTCAAAAGTAATCGGCAAGACTTTATTTTCAGCACATTCGTCGGTTACTATTTCAAAAGTAGTCGGCAAGATTTTTATTTTCAGCATATTCGTCGGTGACTATTTCAAAAGTAATCGGGAAGATTTTTATTTTCAGCATATTTGTCGGTTACTGTTTTATAAGTAATCGACAAGATTTTTATTTTCAACATATTTGTCGGTTACTATTTCAAAAGTAATCGGCAAGACTTTATTTTCAGCATATTCGTAGGTTACTATTTCAAAAGTAATCGGTAAGATTTTTATTTTCAACATATTCGTCGCTTACTATTTCAAAAGTAATCGGCATGATTTATTTTCAGCACATTCGTCGGTTACTATTTCAAAAGTAATCGGCAAGATTTATTTTCAGCACATATTCGTCGGTTACTATTTCAAAAGTAATCGGTAAGATTTTTATTTTCAACATATTCGCCGGTTACGATTTCAAAGGTAATCGGCATGATTTATTTTCAGCACATTCGTCGGTTACTATTTCAAAAGTAATCGGCAAGACTTTATTTTCAGCATATTCGTAGGTTACTATTTCAAAAGTAATCGGTAAGATTTTTATTTTCAACATATTCGTCGCTTACTATTTCAAAAGTAATCGGCATGATTTATTTTCAGCACATTCGTCGGTTACTATTTCAAAAGTAATCGGCAAGATTTATTTTCAGCACATATTCGTCGGTTACTATTTCAAAAGTAATGGGCAAGACTTTTTTTTCAGCATATTCGTTGGTTACTATTTCAAAAGTAATCGGTAAGATTTTTATTTTCAACATATTCGCCGGTTACGATTTCAAAGGTAATCGGCATGATTTATTTTCAACACATTCGTCGGTTACTATTTCAAAAGTAATCAGCATGATTTATTTTCAGCACATTCGTCGGTTACTATTTCAAAAGTAATCGGCAAGATTTTTATTTTCAGCATATTAGTCGGTGACTATTTCAAAAGTAATTGGCAAGATTTTTATTTTCAGCATATTTGTCGGTTACTTTTTCAAAAGTAATCGGCAAGATTTTTATTTTCAACATATTTGTCGGTTACTATTTCAAAAGTAATCGGCAAGACTTTATTTTCAGCATATTCGTTGGTTACTATTTCAAAACTAATCGGTAAGATTTTTATTTTCAACATATTCGTCGCTTACTATTTCAAAAGTAATCGGCATGATTTATTTTCAGCACATTCGTCGGTTACTATTTCAAAAGTAACCGGCATGATTTTTATTTTCAGCATATTCATCAGTGACTATTTCAAAAGTAATCGGCATGATTTATTTTCAGCATATTCGTCGGTTACTATTTCAAAGGTAATCGACATGTTTTATTTTCAACACATTCGTCGGTTACTATTTCAAAAGTCATCGGCATGATCTATTTTCTGCATATTCGTCGGTTACTATTTCAAAAGTAATCGGCAAGATTTTTATTTTCAGCATGTTCATCGGTTACTATTTCAAAGGTAATCGGCAAGATTTTTATTTTCAGCACATTCGTCGGTTACTATTTCAAAAGTAATCGGCAAGACATTATTTTCAGCACATTCATTGGTTACTTTTTTAAAATTAATCGGTAAGATTTTTATTTCCAACATATTCGTCGCTTACTATTTCAAAAGTAATCAGCATGATTTATTTTCAGCACATTCGTCGGTTACTATTTCAAAAGTAATCAGCAAGATTTTTATTTTCAGCATATTCGTCGATGACTATTTCAAAAGTAATCGGCAAGATTTTTATTTTCAGCATATTTGTCGGTTACTGTTTTAAAAGTAATCAACAAGATTTTTATTTTCAACATATTCGTCGGTTACTATTTCAAAAGTAATCGGCAATACTTTATTTTCAGCATATACGTTGGTTACTATTTCAAAAGAAATCGGTAAGATTTTTATTTTCAACATATTCGTCGGTTACTATTTCAAAGGTAATCGGCATGATTTATTTTCAACACAATCGTCGGTTACTATTTCAAAAGTAATCGGCATGATCTATTTTCTGCACATTCGTCGGTTACTATTTCAAAAGTAATCGGCAAGATTTTTATTTTCAGCATATTTGTCGGTTACTATTTCAAAAGTAATCGGCAAGACATTATTTTCAGCACATTCATTGGTTACTTTTTTAAAATTAATCGGTAAGATTTTTATTTCCAACATATTCGTCGCTTACTATTTCAAAAGTAATCAGCATGATTTATTTTCAGCACATTCGTCGGTTACTATTTCAAAAGTAATCAGCAAGATTTTTATTTTCAGCATATTCGTCGATGACTATTTCAAAAGTAATCGGCAAGATATTTATTTTCAGCATATTTGTCGGTTACTGTTTTAAAAGTAATCAACAAGATTTTTATTTTCAACATATTCGTCGGTTACTATTTCAAAAGTAATCGGCAAGATTTTTATTTTTAGCATATTTGTCGGTTACTATTTTAAAAGTAATCGACAAGATTTTTATTTTCAACATATTCGTCGGTTACTATTTCAAAAGTAATCGGCAAGACTTTATTTTCAGCACATTCGTCGGTTACTATTTCAAAAGTAATCGGCAAGATTTTTATTTTCAGCATATTCGTCGTTTACTATTTCAAAAGTAATCGGCAAGATTTTTATTTTCAGCATATTTGTCGGTTACTGTTTTAAAAGTAATCGACAAGATTTTTATTTTCAACATATTCGTCGGTTACTATTTCAAAAGTAATCGGCAAGACTTTATTTTCAGCATATTCGTTGGTTACTATTTCAAAAGTAATCGGTAAGATTTTTATTTTCAACATATTCGTCGCTTACTATTTCAAAAGTAATCGGCAAGACTTTATTTTCAGCATATTCGTTGGTTACTATTTCAAAAGTAATCGGTAAGATTTTTATTTTCAACATATTCGTCGCTTACTATTTCAAAAGTAATCGGCATGATTTATTTTCAGCACATTCGTCGGTTACTATTTCAAAAGTAATCGGCAAGATTTTTATTTTCAGCATATTCGTCGGTGACTATTTCAAAAGTAATCGGCATGATTTATTTTCAGCATATTCGTTGGTAACTATTTCAAAGGTAATCGACATGTTTTATTTTCAACACATTCGTCGGTTACTATTTCAAAAGTCATCGGCATGATCTATTTTCTGCATATTCGTCGGTTACTATTTCAAAAGTAATCGGCAAGATTTTTATTTTCAGCATGTTCATCGGTTACTATTTCAAAGGTAATCGGCAAGATTTTTATTTTCAGCACATTCGTTGGTTACTATTTCAAAAGTAAACGGCAAGATTTTTATTTTCAACATATTCGTCGGTTACTATTTCAAAAGTAATCGGCAAGACATTATTTTCAGCACATTCATTGGTTACTTTTTTAAAATTAATCGGTAAGATTTTTATTTCCAACATATTCGTCGCTTACTATTTCAAAAGTAATCAGCATGATTTATTTTCAGCACATTCGTCGGTTACTATTTCAAAAGTAATCAGCAAGATTTTTATTTTCAGCATATTCGTCGATGACTATTTCAAAAGTAATCGGCAAGATATTTATTTTCAGCATATTTGTCGGTTACTGTTTTAAAAGTAATCAACAAGATTTTTATTTTCAACATATTCGTCGGTTACTATTTCAAAAGTAATCGGCAAGATTTTTATTTTTAGCATATTTGTCGGTTACTATTTTAAAAGTAATCGACAAGATTTTTATTTTCAACATATTCGTCGGTTACTATTTCAAAAGTAATCGGCAAGACTTTATTTTCAGCACATTCGTCGGTTACTATTTCAAAAGTAATCGGCAAGATTTTTATTTTCAGCATATTCGTCGTTTACTATTTCAAAAGTAATCGGCAAGATTTTTATTTTCAGCATATTTGTCGGTTACTGTTTTAAAAGTAATCGACAAGATTTTTATTTTCAACATATTCGTCGGTTACTATTTCAAAAGTAATCGGCAAGACTTTATTTTCAGCATATTCGTTGGTTACTATTTCAAAAGTAATCGGTAAGATTTTTATTTTCAACATATTCGTCGCTTACTATTTCAAAAGTAATCGGCAAGACTTTATTTTCAGCATATTCGTTGGTTACTATTTCAAAAGTAATCGGTAAGATTTTTATTTTCAACATATTCGTCGCTTACTATTTCAAAAGTAATCGGCATGATTTATTTTCAGCACATTCGTCGGTTACTATTTCAAAAGTAATCGGCAAGATTTTTATTTTCAGCATATTCGTCGGTGACTATTTCAAAAGTAATCGGCATGATTTATTTTCAGCATATTCGTTGGTAACTATTTCAAAGGTAATCGACATGTTTTATTTTCAACACATTCGTCGGTTACTATTTCAAAAGTCATCGGCATGATCTATTTTCTGCATATTCGTCGGTTACTATTTCAAAAGTAATCGGCAAGATTTTTATTTTCAGCATGTTCATCGGTTACTATTTCAAAGGTAATCGGCAAGATTTTTATTTTCAGCACATTCGTTGGTTACTATTTCAAAAGTAAACGGCAAGATTTTTATTTTCAACATATTCGTCGGTTACTATTTCAAAAGTAATCGGCAAGACATTATTTTCAGCACATTCATTGGTTACTTTTTTAAAATTAATCGGTAAGATTTTTATTTCCAACATATTCGTCGCTTACTATTTCAAAAGTAATCAGCATGATTTATTTTCAGCACATTCGTCGGTTACTATTTCAAAAGTAATCAGCAAGATTTTTATTTTCAGCATATTCGTCGATGACTATTTCAAAAGTAATCGGCAAGATATTTATTTTCAGCATATTTGTCGGTTACTGTTTTAAAAGTAATCAACAAGATTTTTATTTTCAACATATTCGTCGGTTACTATTTCAAAAGTAATCGGCAAGATTTTTATTTTTAGCATATTTGTCGGTTACTATTTTAAAAGTAATCGACAAGATTTTTATTTTCAACATATTCGTCGGTTACTATTTCAAAAGTAATCGGCAAGACTTTATTTTCAGCACATTCGTCGGTTACTATTTCAAAAGTAATCGGCAAGATTTTTATTTTCAGCATATTCGTCGTTTACTATTTCAAAAGTAATCGGCAAGATTTTTATTTTCAGCATATTTGTCGGTTACTGTTTTAAAAGTAATCGACAAGATTTTTATTTTCAACATATTCGTCGGTTACTATTTCAAAAGTAATCGGCAAGACTTTATTTTCAGCATATTCGTTGGTTACTATTTCAAAAGTAATCGGTAAGATTTTTATTTTCAACATATTCGTCGCTTACTATTTCAAAAGTAATCGGCAAGACTTTATTTTCAGCATATTCGTTGGTTACTATTTCAAAAGTAATCGGTAAGATTTTTATTTTCAACATATTCGTCGCTTACTATTTCAAAAGTAATCGACATGATTTATTTTCAGCACATTCGTCGGTTACTATTTCAAAAGTAATCGGCAAGATTTTTATTTTCAGCATATTCGTCGGTGACTATTTCAAAAGTAATCGGCATGATTTATTTTCAGCATATTCGTTGGTAACTATTTCAAAGGTAATCGACATGTTTTATTTTCAACACATTCGTCGGTTACTATTTCAAAAGTCATCGGCATGATCTATTTTCTGCATATTCGTCGGTTACTATTTCAAAAGTAATCGGCAAGATTTTTATTTTCAGCATGTTCATCGGTTACTATTTCAAAGGTAATCGGCAAGATTTTTATTTTCAGCACATTCGTTGGTTACTATTTCAAAAGTAAACGGCAAGATTTTTATTTTCAACATATTCGTCGGTTACTATTTCAAAAGTAATCGGCAAGACATTATTTTCAGCACATTCATTGGTTACTTTTTTAAAATTAATCGGTAAGATTTTTATTTCCAACATATTCGTCGCTTACTATTTCAAAAGTAATCAGCATGATTTATTTTCAGCACATTCGTCGGTTACTATTTCAAAAGTAATCAGCAAGATTTTTATTTTCAGCATATTCGTCGATGACTATTTCAAAAGTAATCGGCAAGATATTTATTTTCAGCATATTTGTCGGTTACTGTTTTAAAAGTAATCGACAAGATTTTTATTTTCAACATATTCGTCGGTTACTATTTCAAAAGTAATCGGCAATACTTTATTTTCAGCATATTCGTTGGTTAGTATTTCAAAAGTAATCGGTAAGATTTTTATTTTCAACATATTCGTCGCTTACTATTTCAAAAGTAATCGGCAAGACTTTATTTTCAGCACATTCGTCGGTTACTATTTCAAAAGTAATCGGCAAGATTTTTATTTTCAACATATTCGTCGCTTACTATTTCAAAAGTAATCGGCAAGACTTTATTTTCAGCACATTCGTCGGTTACTATTTCAAAAGTAATCGGCAAGATTTTTATTTTCAGCATATTCGTCGTTTACTATTTCAAAAGTAATCGGCAAGATTTTTATTTTCAGCATATTTGTCGGTTACTGTTTTAAAAGTAATCGACAAGATTTTTATTTTCAACATATTCGTCGGTTACTATTTCAAAAGTAATCGGCAAGACTTTATTTTCAGCATATTCGTTGGTTACTATTTCAAAAGTAATCGGTAAGATTTTTATTCTCAACATATTCGTCGCTTACTATTTCAAAAGTAATCGGCAAGACTTTATTTTCAGCACATTCGTCGGTTACTATTTCAAAAGTAATCGGCAAGATTTTTATTTTCAACATATTCCTCGGTTACTATTTCAAAGGTAATCGGCATGATTTATTTTCAACACAATCGTCGGTTACTATTTCAAAAGTAATCGGCATGATCTATTTTCTGCACATTCGTCGGTTACTATTTCAAAAGTAATCGGCAAGATTTTTATTTTCAGCATATTTGTCGGTTACTATTTTAAAAGTAATCGACAAGATTTTTATTTTCAACATATTCGTCGGTTCCTATTTCAAAAGTAATCGGCAAGATTTTTATTTTTAGCATATTTGTCGGTTACTATTTTAAAAGTAATCGACAAGATTTTTATTTTCAACATATTCGTCGGTTACTATTTCAAAAGTAATCGGCAAGACTTTATTTTCAGCACATTCGTCGGTTACTATTTCAAAAGTAATCGGCAAGATTTTTATTTTCAGCATATTCGTCGTTTACTATTTCAAAAGTAATCGGCAAGATTTTTATTTTCAGCATATTTGTCGGTTACTGTTTTAAAAGTAATCGACAAGATTTTTATTTTCAACATATTCGTCGGTTACTATTTCAAAAGTAATCGGCAAGACTTTATTTTCAGCATATTCGTTGGTTACTATTTCAAAAGTAATCGGTAAGATTTTTATTTTCAACATATTCGTCGCTTACTATTTCAAAAGTAATCGGCAAGACTTTATTTTCAGCACATTCGTCGGTTACTATTTCAAAAGTAATCGGCAAGATTTTTATTTTCAACATATTCGTCGGTTACTATTTCAAAAGTAATCGGCAAGACTTTATTTTCAACATATTCGTTGGTTACTATTTCAAAAGTAATCGGTAAGATTTTTATTTTCAACATATTCGTCGCTTACTATTTCAAAAGTAATCGGCATGATTTATTTTCAGCACATTCGTCGGTTACTATTTCAAAAGTAATCGGCAAGATTTTTATTTTCAGCATATTCGTCGGTGACTATTTCAAAAGTAATCGGCATGATTTATTTTCAGCATATTCGTCGGTAACTATTTCAAAGGTAATCGACATGTTTTATTTTCAACACATTCGTCGGTTACTATTTCAAAAGTCATCGGCATGATCTATTTTCTGCATATTCGTCGGTTACTATTTCAAAAGTAATCGGCAAGATTTTTATTTTCAGCATGTTCATCGGTTACTATTTCAAAGGTAATCGGCAAGATTTTTATTTTCAGCACATTCGTCGGTTACTATTTCAAAAGTAAACGGCAAGATTTTTATTTTCAACATATTCGTCGGTTACTATTTCAAAAGTAATCGGCAAGACATTATTTTCAGCACATTCATTGGTTACTTTTTTAAAATTAATCGGTAAGATTTTTATTTCCAACATATTCGTCGCTTACTATTTCAAAAGTAATCAGCATGATTTATTTTCAGCACATTCGTCGGTTACTATTTCAAAAGTAATCAGCAAGATTTTTATTTTCAGCATATTCGTCGATTACTATTTCAAAAGAAATCGGTAAGATTTTTATTTTCAACATTTTCGTCGGTTACTATTTCAAAGGTAATCGGCATGATTTATTTTCAACACAATCGTCGGTTACTATTTCAAAAGTAATCGGCATGATCTATTTTCTGCACATTCGTCGGTTACTATTTCAAAAGTAATCGGCAAGATTTTTATTTTCAGCATATTTGTCGGTTACTATTTTAAAAGTAATCGACAAGATTTTTATTTTCAACATATTCGTCGGTTCCTATTTCAAAAGTAATCGGCAAGATTTTTATTTTTAGCATATTTGTCGGTTACTATTTTAAAAGTAATCGACAAGATTTTTATTTTTAACATATTCGTCGGTTACTATTTCAAAAGTAATCGGCAAGACTTTATTTTCAGCACATTCGTCGGTTACTATTTCAAAAGTAATCGGCAAGATTTTTATTTTCAGCATATTCGTCGTTTACTATTTCAAAAGTAATCGGCAAGATTTTTATTTTCAGCATATTTGTCGGTTACTGTTTTAAAAGTAATCGACAAGATTTTTATTTTCAACATATTCGTCGGTTACTATTTCAAAAGTAATCGGCAAGACTTTATTTTCAGCATATTCGTTGGTTACTATTTCAAAAGTAATCGGTAAGATTTTTATTTTCAACATATTCGTCGCTTACTATTTCAAAAGTAATCGGCAAGACTTTATTTTCAGCACATTCGTCGGTTACTATTTCAAAAGTAATCGGCAAGATTTTTATTTTCAACATATTCGTCGGTTACTATTTCAAAAGTAATCGGCAAGACTTTATTTTCAACATATTCGTTGGTTACTATTTCAAAAGTAATCGGTAAGATTTTTATTTTCAACATATTCGTCGCTTACTATTTCAAAAGTAATCGGCATGATTTATTTTCAGCACATTCGTCGGTTACTATTTCAAAAGTAATCGGCAAGATTTTTATTTTCAGCATATTCGTCGGTGACTATTTCAAAAGTAATCGGCATGATTTATTTTCAGCATATTCGTCGGTAACTATTTCAAAGGTAATCGACATGTTTTATTTTCAACACATTCGTCGGTTACTATTTCAAAAGTCATCGGCATGATCTATTTTCTGCATATTCGTCGGTTACTATTTCAAAAGTAATCGGCAAGATTTTTATTTTCAGCATGTTCATCGGTTACTATTTCAAAGGTAATCGGCAAGATTTTTATTTTCAGCACATTCGTCGGTTACTATTTCAAAAGTAAACGGCAAGATTTTTATTTTCAACATATTCGTCGGTTACTATTTCAAAAGTAATCGGCAAGACATTATTTTCAGCACATTCATTGGTTACTTTTTTAAAATTAATCGGTAAGATTTTTATTTCCAACATATTCGTCGCTTACTATTTCAAAAGTAATCAGCATGATTTATTTTCAGCACATTCGTCGGTTACTATTTCAAAAGTAATCAGCAAGATTTTTATTTTCAGCATATTCGTCGATTACTATTTCAAAAGAAATCGGTAAGATTTTTATTTTCAACATTTTCGTCGGTTACTATTTCAAAGGTAATCGGCATGATTTATTTTCAACACAATCGTCGGTTACTATTTCAAAAGTAATCGGCATGATCTATTTTCTGCACATTCGTCGGTTACTATTTCAAAAGTAATCGGCAAGATTTTTATTTTCAGCATATTTGTCGGTTACTATTTTAAAAGTAATCGACAAGATTTTTATTTTCAACATATTCGTCGGTTCCTATTTCAAAAGTAATCGGCAAGATTTTTATTTTTAGCATATTTGTCGGTTACTATTTTAAAAGTAATCGACAAGATTTTTATTTTTAACATATTCGTCGGTTACTATTTCAAAAGTAATCGGCAAGACTTTATTTTCAGCACATTCGTCGGTTACTATTTCAAAAGTAATCGGCAAGATTTTTATTTTCAGCATATTCGTCGTTTACTATTTCAAAAGTAATCGGCAAGATTTTTATTTTCAGCATATTTGTCGGTTACTGTTTTAAAAGTAATCGACAAGATTTTTATTTTCAACATATTCGTCGGTTACTATTTCAAAAGTAATCGGCAAGACTTTATTTTCAGCATATTCGTTGGTTACTATTTCAAAAGAAATCGGTAAGATTTTTATTTTCAACATATTCGTCGGTTACTATTTCAAAGGTAATCGGCATGATTTATTTTCAACACAATCGTCGGTTACTATTTCAAAAGTAATCGGCAAGACATTATTTTCAGCACATTCATTGGTTACTTTTTTAAAATTAATCGGTAAGATTTTTATTTCCAACATATTCGTCGCTTACTATTTCAAAAGTAATCAGCATGATTTATTTTCAGCACATTCGTCGGTTACTATTTCAATTACATGTTTGATAAATATGAAGGTTGAACTTGTCCCTCGATGTCCATTGATGCGAAACATGATATTTGTACCTATTTGGTTCTAAATTCGGTAAATATAAAGTATTGGGATGACCCTTGTCGCGAAAATGAGATATTAGCCTATATCTTTGCAAATTTGATAAATGGGAAGGTTGAATTTGTCCCTTGATTTAAAGCATGATTTGTGAACCTATTTGGTTATGTATTCGGTAATCTGAAAGTATTAGAATGACCCTTGTGCAAAAATGAGATTGTAGCCTATATGGTTACATGTTTGATAAATATGAAGGTTGAGCTTGTCCCTCGATGTCCCTTGATGCAAAACATGATATTTGAACCTATTTGGTTCTAAATTCGGTAAATATGAAGTATTGGGATGACCCTTGTCGCGAAAATGAGATATTAGCCTATATGGTTGCATATTTGATAAATGAGAAGGTTGAATATGTTCCTTGATTTAAAGCATGATTTGTGAACCTATTTGGTTATGTATTCGGTAAAATGAAAGTATTAGAATGACCCTTGTGCAAAAATGAGATTGAAAATGTTTGATAAATATGAAGGTTGAACTTGTGCCTCGATGTCCATTGATGCGAAACATGATATTTGTACCTATTTGGTTCTAAATTCGGTAAATATAAAGTATTGGGATGACCCTTGTCGCGAAAATGAGATATTAGCCTATATGGTTGCAAATTTGATAAATGGGAAGGTTGAATTTGTCCCTTGATTTAAAGCATGATTTGTGAACCTATTTGGTTATGTATTCGGTAAAATGAAAGCATTAGAATGACCCTTGTGCAAAAATGAGATTGTAGCCTATATGGTTACATGTTATTCGGTAAATATAAAGTATTGTGGATGACCCTTGTTGCGAAAAAGAGATATTAGCCTATATGGTTGCAAATTTGATAAATGTGAAGGTTGAATTTGTCCCTTGATTTAAAGCATGATTTGTGAACCTATTTGGTTATGTATTCAGTAAAATGAAAGCATTAGAATGACCCTTGTGCAAAAATGAGATTGTAGCCTATATGGTTACATGTTATTCGGTAAATATAAAGTATTGTGGATGACCCTTGTTGCGAAAAAGAGATATTAGCCTATATGATTGCAAATTTGATAAATGTGAAGGTTGAATTTGTCCCTTGATTTAAATCATGATTTGTGAACCTATTTGGTTATGTATTCGGTAAAATGAAAGCATTAGAATGACCCTTGTGCAAAAATGAGATTGTAGCCTATATGTTTACATGTTTGATAAATATGAAGGTTGAGCTTGTCCCTCGATGTCTCTTGGGGCGAAACATGATATTTGAACCTATTTGGTTCTAAATTCGGTAAATATAAAGTATAGGTATGACCCTTGTTGCGAAAAAAGAGATATGACCCTATATGGTTGCAAATTTGATAAATGGGAAGGTTGAATTTGTCCCTTGATTTAAAGCATGATTTGTGAACCTATTTGGTTATGTATTCGGTAAAATGAAAGTATTAGAATGACCCTTGTGCAAAAATGAGATTGTAGCCTATATGGTTACATGTTTGATAAATATGAAGGTTGAACTTGTCCCTCGATGTCCATTGATGCGAAACATGATATTTGTACCTATTTGGTTCTAAATTCGGTAAATATAAAGTATTGGGATGACCCTTGTCGCGAAAATGAGATATTAGCCTATATGGTTGCAAATTTGATAAATGGGAAGGTTGAATTTGTCCCTTGATTTAAAGCATGATTTGTGAACCTATTTGGTTATGTATTCGGTAAAATGAAAGCATTAGAATGACCCTTGTGCAAAAATGAGATTGTAGCCTATATGGTTACATGTTATTCGGTAAATATAAAGTATTGTGGATGACCCTTGTTGCGAAAAAGAGATATTAGCCTATATGGTTGCAAATTTGATAAATGTGAAGGTTGAATTTGTCCCTTGATTTAAATCATGATTTGTGAACCTATTTGGTTATGTATTCGGTAAAATGAAAGCATTAGAATGACCCTTGTGCAAAAATGAGATTGTAGCCTATATGTTTACATGTTTGATAAATATGAAGGTTGAGCTTGTCCCTCGATGTCTCTTGGGGCGAAACATGATATTTGAACCTATTTGGTTCTAAATTCGGTAAATATAAAGTATAGGGATGACCCTTGTTGCGAAAAAAGAGATATGACCCTATATGGTTGCAAATTTGATAAATGGGAAGGTTGAATTTGTCCCTTGATTTAAAGCATGATTTGTGAACCTATTTGGTTATGTATTCGGTAAAATGAAAATATTAGAATGACCCTTGTGCAAAAATGAGATTGTAGCCTATATGGTTACATGTTTGATAAATATGAAGGTTGAACTTGTCCCTCGATGTCCATTGATGCGAAACATGATATTTGTACCTATTTGGTTCTAAATTCGGTAAATATAAAGTATTGGGATGACCCTTGTCGCGAAAATGAGATATTAGCCTATATGGTTGCAAATTTGATAAATAGGAAGGTTGAATTTGTCCCTTGATTTAAAGCATGATTTGTGAACCTATTTGGTTATGTATTCAGTAAAATGAAAGCATTAGAATGACCCTTGTGCAAAAATGAGATTGTAGCCTATATGGTTACATGTTATTCGGTAAATATAAAGTATTGTGGATGACCCTTGTTGCGAAAAAGAGATATTAGCCTATATGATTGCAAATTTGATAAATGTGAAGGTTGAATTTGTCCCTTGATTTAAATCATGATTTGTGAACCTATTTGGTTATGTATTCGGTAAAATGAAAGCATTAGAATGACCCTTGTGCAAAAATGAGATTGTAGCCTATATGTTTACATGTTTGATAAATATGAAGGTTGAGCTTGTCCCTCGATGTCTCTTGGGGCGAAACATGATATTTGAACCTATTTGGTTCTAAATTCGGTAAATATAAAGTATAGGGATGACCCTTGTTGCGAAAAAAGAGATATGACCCTATATGGTTGCAAATTTGATAAATGGGAAGGTTGAATTTGTCCCTTGATTTAAAGCATGATTTGTGAACCTATTTGGTTATGTATTCGGTAAAATGAAAGTATTAGAATGACCCTTGTGCAAAAATGAGATTGTAGCCTATATGGTTACATGTTTGATAAATATGAAGGTTGAACTTGTCCCTCGATGTCCATTGATGCGAAACATGATATTTGTACCTATTTGGTTCTAAATTCGGTAAATATAAAGTATTGGGATGACCCTTGTCGCGAAAATGAGATATTAGCCTATATGGTTGCAAATTTGATAAATGGGAAGGTTGAATTTGTCCCTTGATTTAAAGCATGATTTGTGAACCTATTTGGTTATGTATTCGGTAAAATGAAAATATTAGAATGACCCTTGTGCAAAAATGAGATTGTAGCCTATATGGTTACATGTTTGATAAATATGAAGGTTGAACTTGTCCCTCGATGTCCATTGATGCGAAACATGATATTTGTACCTATTTGGTTCTAAATTCGGTAAATATAAAGTATTGGGATGACCCTTGTCGCGAAAATGAGATATTAGCCTATATGGTTGCAAATTTGATAAATGGGAAGGTTGAATTTGTCCCTTGATTTAAAGCATGATTTGTGAACCTATTTGGTTATGTATTCAGTAAAATGAAAGCATTAGAATGACCCTTGTGCAAAAATGAGATTGTAGCCTATATGGTTACATGTTATTCGGTAAATATAAAGTATTGTGGATGACCCTTGTTGCGAAAAAGAGATATTAGCCTATATGATTGCAAATTTGATAAATGTGAAGGTTGAATTTGTCCCTTGATTTAAATCATGATTTGTGAACCTATTTGGTTATGTATTCGGTAAAATGAAAGCATTAGAATGACCCTTGTGCAAAAATGAGATTGTAGCCTATATGTTTACATGTTTGATAAATATGAAGGTTGAGCTTGTCCCTCGATGTCTCTTGGGGCGAAACATGATATTTGAACCTATTTGGTTCTAAATTCGGTAAATATAAAGTATAGGGATGACCCTTGTTGCGAAAAAAGAGATATGACCCTATATGGTTGCAAATTTGATAAATGGGAAGGTTGAATTTGTCCCTTGATTTAAAGCATGATTTGTGAACCTATTTGGTTATGTATTCGGTAAAATGAAAGTATTAGAATGACCCTTGTGCAAAAATGAGATTGTAGCCTATATGGTTACATGTTTGATAAATATGAAGGTTGAACTTGTCCCTCGATGTCCATTGATGCGAAACATGATATTTGTACCTATTTGGTATTAAATTCGGTAAATATAAAGTATTGGGATGACCCTTGTCGCGAAAATGAGATATTAGCCTATATGGTTGCAAATTTGATAAATGGGAAGGTTGAATTTGTCCCTTGATTTAAAGCATGATTTGTGAACCTATTTGGTTATGTATTCGGTAATCTGAAAGTATTAGAATGACCCTTGTGCAAAAATGAGATTGTAGCCTATATGGTTACATGTTTGATAAATATGAAGGTTGAGCTTGTCCCTCGATGTCCCTTGATGCGAAACATGATATTTGAACCTATTTGGTTCTAAATTCGGTAAATATGAAGTATTGGGATGACCCTTGTCGCGAAAATGAGATATTAGCCTATATGGTTGCATATTTGATAAATGAGAAGGTTGAATATGTTCCTTGATTTAAAGCATGATTTGTGAACCTATTTGGTTATGTATTCGGTAAAATGAAAGTATTAGAATGACCCTTGTGCAAAAATGAGATTGTAAATGTTTGATAAATATGAAGGTTGAACTTGTGCCTCGATGTCCATTGATGCGAAACATGATATTTGTACCTATTTGGTTCTAAATTCGGTAAATATAAAGTATTGGGATGACCCTTGTCGCGAAAATGAGATATTAGCCTATATGGTTGCAAATTTGATAAATGGGAAGGTTGAATTTGTCCCTTGATTTAAAGCATGATTTGTGAACCTATTTGGTTATGTATTCGGTAAAATGAAAGCATTAGAATGACCCTTGTGCAAAAATGAGATTGTAGCCTATATGTTTACATGTTTGATAAATATGAAGGTTGAGCTTGTCCCTCGATGTCTCTTGGGGCGAAACATGATATTTGAACCTATTTGGTTCTAAATTCGGTAAATATAAAGTATAGGGATGACCCTTGTTGCGAAAAAAGAGATATGACCCTATATGGTTGCAAATTTGATAAATGGGAAGGTTGAATTTGTCCCTTGATTTAAAGCATGATTTGTGAACCTATTTGGTTATGTATTCGGTAAAATGAAAGTATTAGAATGACCCTTGTGCAAAAATGAGATTGTAGCCTATATGGTTACATGTTTGATAAATATGAAGGTTGAACTTGTCCCTCGATGTCCATTGATGCGAAACATGATATTTGTACCTATTTGGTTCTAAATTCGGTAAATATAAAGTATTGGGATGACCCTTGTCGCGAAAATGAGATATTAGCCTATATGGTTGCAAATTTGATAAATGGGAAGGTTGAATTTGTCCCTTGATTTAAAGCATGATTTGTGAACCTATTTGGTTATGTATTCGGTAAAATGAAAGCATTAGAATGACCCTTGTGCAAAAATGAGATTGTAGCCTATATGGTTACATGTTATTCGGTAAATATAAAGTATTGTGGATGACCCTTGTTGCGAAAAAGAGATATTAGCCTATATGGTTGCAAATTTGATAAATGTGAAGGTTGAATTTGTCCCTTGATTTAAATCATGATTTGTGAACCTATTTGGTTATGTATTCGGTAAAATGAAAGCATTAGAATGACCCTTGTGCAAAAATGAAATTGTAGCCTATATGTTTACATGTTTGATAAATATGAAGGTTGAGCTTGTCCCTCGATGTCTCTTGGGGCGAAACATGATATTTGAACCTATTTGGTTCTAAATTCGGTAAATATAAAGTATAGGGATGACCCTTGTTGCGAAAAAAGAGATATGACCCTATATGGTTGCAAATTTGATAAATGGGAAGGTTGAATTTGTCCCTTGATTTAAAGCATGATTTGTGAACCTATTTGGTTATGTATTCGGTAAAATGAAAATATTAGAATGACCCTTGTGCAAAAATGAGATTGTAGCCTATATGGTTACATGTTTGATAAATATGAAGGTTGAACTTGTCCCTCGATGTCCATTGATGCGAAACATGATATTTGTACCTATTTGGTATTAAATTCGGTAAATATAAAGTATTGGGATGACCCTTGTCGCGAAAATGAGATATTAGCCTATATGGTTGCAAATTTGATAAATGGGAAGGTTGAATTTGTCCCTTGATTTAAAGCATGATTTGTGAACCTATTTGGTTATGTATTCGGTAATCTGAAAGTATTAGAATGACCCTTGTGCAAAAATGAGATTGTAGCCTATATGGTTACATGTTTGATAAATATGAAGGTTGAGCTTGTCCCTCGATGTCCCTTGATGCGAAACATGATATTTGAACCTATTTGGTTCTAAATTCGGTAAATATGAAGTATTGGGATGACCCTTGTCGCGAAAATGAGATATTAGCCTATATGGTTGCATATTTGATAAATGAGAAGGTTGAATATGTTCCTTGATTTAAAGCATGATTTGTGAACCTATTTGGTTATGTATTCGGTAAAATGAAAGTATTAGAATGACCCTTGTGCAAAAATGAGATTGTAAATGTTTGATAAATATGAAGGTTGAACTTGTGCCTCGATGTCCATTGATGCGAAACATGATATTTGTACCTATTTGGTTCTAAATTCGGTAAATATAAAGTATTGGGATGACCCTTGTCGCGAAAATGAGATATTAGCCTATATGGTTGCAAATTTGATAAATGGGAAGGTTGAATTTGTCCCTTGATTTAAAGCATGATTTGTGAACCTATTTGGTTATGTATTCGGTAAAATGAAAGCATTAGAATGACCCTTGTGCAAAAATGAGATTGTAGCCTATATGTTTACATGTTTGATAAATATGAAGGTTGAGCTTGTCCCTCGATGTCTCTTGGGGCGAAACATGATATTTGAACCTATTTGGTTCTAAATTCGGTAAATATAAAGTATAGGGATGACCCTTGTTGCGAAAAAAGAGATATGACCCTATATGGTTGCAAATTTGATAAATGGGAAGGTTGAATTTGTCCCTTGATTTAAAGCATGATTTGTGAACCTATTTGGTTATGTATTCGGTAAAATGAAAGTATTAGAATGACCCTTGTGCAAAAATGAGATTGTAGCCTATATGGTTACATGTTTGATAAATATGAAGGTTGAACTTGTCCCTCGATGTCCATTGATGCGAAACATGATATTTGTACCTATTTGGTTCTAAATTCGGTAAATATAAAGTATTGGGATGACCCTTGTCGCGAAAATGAGATATTAGCCTATATGGTTGCAAATTTGATAAATGGGAAGGTTGAATTTGTCCCTTGATTTAAAGCATGATTTGTGAACCTATTTGGTTATGTATTCGGTAATCTGAAAGTATTAGAATGACCCTTGTGCAAAAATGAGATTGTAGCCTATATGGTTACATGTTTGATAAATATGAAGGTTGAGCTTGTCCCTCGATGTCCCTTGATGCGAAACATGATATTTGAACCTATTTGGTTCTAAATTCGGTAAATATGAAGTATTGGGATGACCCTTGTCGCGAAAATGAGATATTAGCCTATATGATTGCATATTTGATAAATGAGAAGGTTGAATATGTTCCTTGATTTAAAGCATGATTTGTGAACCTATTTGGTTATGTATTCGGTAAAATGAAAGTATTAGAATGACCCTTGTGCAAAAATGAGATTGTAAATGTTTGATAAATATGAAGGTTGAACTTGTGCCTCGATGTCCATTGATGCGAAACATGATATTTGTACCTATTTGGTTCTAAATTCGGTAAATATAAAGTATTGGGATGACCCTTGTCGCGAAAATGAGATATTAGCCTATATGGTTGCAAATTTGATAAATGGGAAGGTTGAATTTGTCCCTTGATTTAAAGCATGATTTGTGAACCTATTTGGTTATGTATTCGGTAAAATGAAAGCATTAGAATGACCCTTGTGCAAAAATGAGATTGTAGCCTATATGTTTACATGTTTGATAAATATGAAGGTTGAGTTTGTCCCTCGATGTCTCTTGGGGCGAAACATGATATTTTAACCTATTTGGTTCTAAATTCGGTAAATATAAAGTATAGGGATGACCCTTGTTGCGAAAAAAGAGATATGACCCTATATGGTTGCAAATTTGATAAATGGGAAGGTTGAATTTGTCCCTTGATTTAAAGCATGATTTGTGAACCTATTTGGTTATGTATTCGGTAAAATGAAAGTATTAGAATGACCCTTGTGCAAAAATGAGATTGTAGCCTATATGGTTACATGTTTGATAAATATGAAGGTTGAACTTGTCCCTCGATGTCCATTGATGCGAAACATGATATTTGTACCTATTTGGTTCTAAATTCGGTAAATATAAAGTATTGGGATGACCCTTGTCGCGAAAATGAGATATTAGCCTATATGGTTGCAAATTTGATAAATGGGAAGGTTGAATTTGTCCCTTGATTTAAAGCATGATTTGTGAACCTATTTGGTTATGTATTCGGTAAAATGAAAGCATTAGAATGACCCTTGTGCAAAAATGAGATTGTAGCCTATATGGTTACATGTTATTCGGTAAATATAAAGTATTGTGGATGACCCTTGTTGCGAAAAAGAGATATTAGCCTATATGGTTGCAAATTTGATAAATGTGAAGGTTGAATTTGTCCCTTGATTTAAATCATGATTTGTGAACCTATTTGGTTATGTATTCGGTAAAATGAAAGCATTAGAATGACCCTTGTGCAAAAATGAAATTGTAGCCTATATGTTTACATGTTTGATAAATATGAAGGTTGAGCTTGTCCCTCGATGTCTCTTGGGGCGAAACATGATATTTGAACCTATTTGGTTCTAAATTCGGTAAATATAAAGTATAGGGATGACCCTTGTTGCGAAAAAAGAGATATGACCCTATATGGTTGCAAATTTGATAAATGGGAAGGTTGAATTTGTCCCTTGATTTAAAGCATGATTTGTGAACCTATTTGGTTATGTATTCGGTAAAATGAAAATATTAGAATGACCCTTGTGCAAAAATGAGATTGTAGCCTATATGGTTACATGTTTGATAAATATGAAGGTTGAACTTGTCCCTCGATGTCCATTGATGCGAAACATGATATTTGTACCTATTTGGTATTAAATTCGGTAAATATAAAGTATTGGGATGACCCTTGTCGCGAAAATGAGATATTAGCCTATATGGTTGCAAATTTGATAAATGGGAAGGTTGAATTTGTCCCTTGATTTAAAGCATGATTTGTGAACCTATTTGGTTATGTATTCGGTAATCTGAAAGTATTAGAATGACCCTTGTGCAAAAATGAGATTGTAGCCTATATGGTTACATGTTTGATAAATATGAAGGTTGAGCTTGTCCCTCGATGTCCCTTGATGCGAAACATGATATTTGAACCTATTTGGTTCTAAATTCGGTAAATATGAAGTATTGGGATGACCCTTGTCGCGAAAATGAGATATTAGCCTATATGGTTGCATATTTGATAAATGAGAAGGTTGAATATGTTCCTTGATTTAAAGCATGATTTGTGAACCTATTTGGTTATGTATTCGGTAAAATGAAAGTATTAGAATGACCCTTGTGCAAAAATGAGATTGTAAATGTTTGATAAATATGAAGGTTGAACTTGTGCCTCGATGTCCATTGATGCGAAACATGATATTTGTACCTATTTGGTTCTAAATTCGGTAAATATAAAGTATTGGGATGACCCTTGTCGCGAAAATGAGATATTAGCCTATATGGTTGCAAATTTGATAAATGGGAAGGTTGAATTTGTCCCTTGATTTAAAGCATGATTTGTGAACCTATTTGGTTATGTATTCGGTAAAATGAAAGCATTAGAATGACCCTTGTGCAAAAATGAGATTGTAGCCTATATGTTTACATGTTTGATAAATATGAAGGTTGAGCTTGTCCCTCGATGTCTCTTGGGGCGAAACATGATATTTGAACCTATTTGGTTCTAAATTCGGTAAATATAAAGTATAGGGATGACCCTTGTTGCGAAAAAAGAGATATGACCCTATATGGTTGCAAATTTGATAAATGGGAAGGTTGAATTTGTCCCTTGATTTAAAGCATGATTTGTGAACCTATTTGGTTATGTATTCGGTAAAATGAAAGTATTAGAATGACCCTTGTGCAAAAATGAGATTGTAGCCTATATGGTTACATGTTTGATAAATATGAAGGTTGAACTTGTCCCTCGATGTCCATTGATGCGAAACATGATATTTGTACCTATTTGGTTCTAAATTCGGTAAATATAAAGTATTGGGATGACCCTTGTCGCGAAAATGAGATATTAGCCTATATGGTTGCAAATTTGATAAATGGGAAGGTTGAATTTGTCCCTTGATTTAAAGCATGATTTGTGAACCTATTTGGTTATGTATTCGGTAATCTGAAAGTATTAGAATGACCCTTGTGCAAAAATGAGATTGTAGCCTATATGGTTACATGTTTGATAAATATGAAGGTTGAGCTTGTCCCTCGATGTCCCTTGATGCGAAACATGATATTTGAACCTATTTGGTTCTAAATTCGGTAAATATGAAGTATTGGGATGACCCTTGTCGCGAAAATGAGATATTAGCCTATATGATTGCATATTTGATAAATGAGAAGGTTGAATATGTTCCTTGATTTAAAGCATGATTTGTGAACCTATTTGGTTATGTATTCGGTAAAATGAAAGTATTAGAATGACCCTTGTGCAAAAATGAGATTGTAAATGTTTGATAAATATGAAGGTTGAACTTGTGCCTCGATGTCCATTGATGCGAAACATGATATTTGTACCTATTTGGTTCTAAATTCGGTAAATATAAAGTATTGGGATGACCCTTGTCGCGAAAATGAGATATTAGCCTATATGGTTGCAAATTTGATAAATGGGAAGGTTGAATTTGTCCCTTGATTTAAAGCATGATTTGTGAACCTATTTGGTTATGTATTCGGTAAAATGAAAGCATTAGAATGACCCTTGTGCAAAAATGAGATTGTAGCCTATATGTTTACATGTTTGATAAATATGAAGGTTGAGCTTGTCCCTCGATGTCTCTTGGGGCGAAACATGATATTTTAACCTATTTGGTTCTAAATTCGGTAAATATAAAGTATAGGGATGACCCTTGTTGCGAAAAAAGAGATATGACCCTATATGGTTGCAAATTTGATAAATGGGAAGGTTGAATTTGTCCCTTGATTTAAAGCATGATTTGTGAACCTATTTGGTTATGTATTCGGTAAAATGAAAGTATTAGAATGACCCTTGTGCAAAAATGAGATTGTAGCCTATATGGTTACATGTTTGATAAATATGAAGGTTGAACTTGTCCCTCGATGTCCATTGATGCGAAACATGATATTTGTACCTATTTGGTTCTAAATTCGGTAAATATAAAGTATTGGGATGACCCTTGTCGCGAAAATGAGATATTAGCCTATATGGTTGCAAATTTGATAAATGGGAAGGTTGAATTTGTCCCTTGATTTAAAGCATGATTTGTGAACCTATTTGGTTATGTATTCGGTAATCTGAAAGTATTAGAATGACCCTTGTGCAAAAATGAGATTGTAGCCTATATGGTTACATGTTTGATAAATATGAAGGTTGAGCTTGTCCCTCGATGTCCCTTGATGCGAAACATGATATTTGAACCTATTTGGTTCTAAATTCGGTAAATATGAAGTATTGGGATGACCCTTGTCGCGAAAATGAGATATTAGCCTATATGATTGCATATTTGATAAATGAGAAGGTTGAATATGTTCCTTGATTTAAAGCATGATTTGTGAACCTATTTGGTTATGTATTCGGTAAAATGAAAGTATTAGAATGACCCTTGTGCAAAAATGAGATTGTAAATGTTTGATAAATATGAAGGTTGAACTTGTGCCTCGATGTCCATTGATGCGAAACATGATATTTGTACCTATTTGGTTCTAAATTCGGTAAATATAAAGTATTGGGATGACCCTTGTCGCGAAAATGAGATATTAGCCTATATGGTTGCAAATTTGATAAATGGGAAGGTTGAATTTGTCCCTTGATTTAAAGCATGATTTGTGAACCTATTTGGTTATGTATTCGGTAAAATGAAAGCATTAGAATGACCCTTGTGCAAAAATGAGATTGTAGCCTATATGTTTACATGTTTGATAAATATGAAGGTTGAGCTTGTCCCTCGATGTCTCTTGGGGCGAAACATGATATTTTAACCTATTTGGTTCTAAATTCGGTAAATATAAAGTATAGGGATGACCCTTGTTGCGAAAAAAGAGATATGACCCTATATGGTTGCAAATTTGATAAATGGGAAGGTTGAATTTGTCCCTTGATTTAAAGCATGATTTGTGAACCTATTTGGTTATGTATTCGGTAAAATGAAAGTATTAGAATGACCCTTGTGCAAAAATGAGATTGTAGCCTATATGGTTACATGTTTGATAAATATGAAGGTTGAACTTGTCCCTCGATGTCCATTGATGCGAAACATGATATTTGTACCTATTTGGTTCTAAATTCGGTAAATATAAAGTATTGGGATGACCCTTGTCGCGAAAATGAGATATTAGCCTATATGGTTGCAAATTTGATAAATGGGAAGGTTGAATTTGTCCCTTGATTTAAAGCATGATTTGTGAACCTATTTGGTTATGTATTCGGTAATCTGAAAGTATTAGAATGACCCTTGTGCAAAAATGAGATTGTAGCCTATATGGTTACATGTTTGATAAATATGAAGGTTGAGCTTGTCCCTCGATGTCCCTTGATGCGAAACATGATATTTGAACCTATTTGGTTCTAAATTCGGTAAATATGAAGTATTGGGATGACCCTTGTCGCGAAAATGAGATATTAGCCTATATGATTGCATATTTGATAAATGAGAAGGTTGAATATGTTCCTTGATTTAAAGCATGATTTGTG
Source organism: Medicago lupulina (assembly GCA_958299785.1). Lineage (NCBI taxonomy): Eukaryota > Viridiplantae > Streptophyta > Magnoliopsida > Fabales > Fabaceae > Medicago > Medicago lupulina. The sequence goes on along the minus strand of OY283139.1, from coordinate 47,369,021 downwards.
AACCTATTTGGTTATGTATTCGGTAAAATGAAAGTATTAGAATGACCCTTGTGCAAAAATGAGATTGTAAATGTTTGATAAATATGAAGGTTGAACTTGTGCCTCGATGTCCATTGATGCGAAACATGATATTTGTACCTATTTGGTTCTAAATTCGGTAAATATAAAGTATTGGGATGACCCTTGTCGCGAAAATGAGATATTAGCCTATATGGTTGCAAATTTGATAAATGGGAAGGTTGAATTTGTCCCTTGATTTAAAGCATGATTTGTGAACCTATTTGGTTATGTATTCGGTAAAATGAAAGCATTAGAATGACCCTTGTGCAAAAATGAGATTGTAGCCTATATGTTTACATGTTTGATAAATATGAAGGTTGAGCTTGTCCCTCGATGTCTCTTGGGGCGAAACATGATATTTTAACCTATTTGGTTCTAAATTCGGTAAATATAAAGTATAGGGATGACCCTTGTTGCGAAAAAAGAGATATGACCCTATATGGTTGCAAATTTGATAAATGGGAAGGTTGAATTTGTCCCTTGATTTAAAGCATGATTTGTGAACCTATTTGGTTATGTATTCGGTAAAATGAAAGTATTAGAATGACCCTTGTGCAAAAATGAGATTGTAGCCTATATGGTTACATGTTTGATAAATATGAAGGTTGAACTTGTCCCTCGATGTCCATTGATGCGAAACATGATATTTGTACCTATTTGGTTCTAAATTCGGTAAATATAAAGTATTGGGATGACCCTTGTCGCGAAAATGAGATATTAGCCTATATGGTTGCAAATTTGATAAATGGGAAGGTTGAATTTGTCCCTTGATTTAAAGCATGATTTGTGAACCTATTTGGTTATGTATTCGGTAATCTGAAAGTATTAGAATGACCCTTGTGCAAAAATGAGATTGTAGCCTATATGGTTACATGTTTGATAAATATGAAGGTTGAGCTTGTCCCTCGATGTCCCTTGATGCGAAACATGATATTTGAACCTATTTGGTTCTAAATTCGGTAAATATGAAGTATTGGGATGACCCTTGTCGCGAAAATGAGATATTAGCCTATATGGGTGCATATTTGATAAATGAGAAGGTTGAATATGTTCCTTGATTTAAAGCATGATTTGTGAACCTATTTGGTTATGTATTCGGTAAAATGAAAGTATTAGAATGACCCTTGTGCAAAAATGAGATTGTAAATGTTTGATAAATATGAAGGTTGAACTTGTGCCTCGATGTCCATTGATGCGAAACATGATATTTGTACCTATTTGGTTCTAAATTCGGTAAATATAAAGTATTGGGATGACCCTTGTCGCGAAAATGAGATATTAGCCTATATGGTTGCAAATTTGATAAATGGGAAGGTTGAATTTGTCCCTTGATTTAAAGCATGATTTGTGAACCTATTTGGTTATGTATTCGGTAAAATGAAAGCATTAGAATGACCCTTGTGCAAAAATGAGATTGTAGCCTATATGTTTACATGTTTGATAAATATGAAGGTTGAGCTTGTCCCTCGATGTCTCTTGGGGCGAAACATGATATTTTAACCTATTTGGTTCTAAATTCGGTAAATATAAAGTATAGGGATGACCCTTGTTGCGAAAAAAGAGATATGACCCTATATGGTTGCAAATTTGATAAATGGGAAGGTTGAATTTGTCCCTTGATTTAAAGCATGATTTGTGAACCTATTTGGTTATGTATTCAGTAAAATGAAAGTATTAGAATGACCCTTGTGCAAAAATGAGATTGTAGCCTATATGGTTACATGTTTGATAAATATGAAGGTTGAACTTGTCCCTCGATGTCCATTGATGCGAAACATGATATTTGTACCTATTTGGTTCTAAATTCGGTAAATATAAAGTATTGGGATGACCCTTGTCGCGAAAATGAGATATTAGCCTATATGGTTGCAAATTTGATAAATGGGAAGGTTGAATTTGTCCCTTGATTTAAAGCATGATTTGTGAACCTATTTGGTTATGTATTCGGTAATCTGAAAGTATTAGAATGACCCTTGTGCAAAAATGAGATTGTAGCCTATATGGTTACATGTTTGATAAATATGAAGGTTGAGCTTGTCCCTCGATGTCCCTTGATGCGAAACATGATATTTGAACCTATTTGGTTCTAAATTCGGTAAATATGAAGTATTGGGATGACCCTTGTCGCGAAAATGAGATATTAGCCTATATGATTGCATATTTGATAAATGAGAAGGTTGAATATGTTCCTTGATTTAAAGCATGATTTGTGAACCTATTTGGTTATGTATTCGGTAAAATGAAAGTATTAGAATGACCCTTGTGCAAAAATGAGATTGTAAATGTTTGATAAATATGAAGGTTGAACTTGTGCCTCGATGTCCATTGATGCGAAACATGATATTTGTACCTATTTGGTTCTAAATTCGGTAAATATAAAGTATTGGGATGACCCTTGTCGCGAAAATGAGATATTAGCCTATATGGTTGCAAATTTGATAAATGGGAAGGTTGAATTTGTCCCTTGATTTAAAGCATGATTTGTGAACCTATTTGGTTATGTATTCGGTAAAATGAAAGCATTAGAATGACCCTTGTGCAAAAATGAGATTGTAGCCTATATGTTTACATGTTTGATAAATATGAAGGTTGAGCTTGTCCCTCGATGTCTCTTGGGGCGAAACATGATATTTTAACCTATTTGGTTCTAAATTCGGTAAATATAAAGTATAGGGATGACCCTTGTTGCGAAAAAAGAGATATGACCCTATATGGTTGCAAATTTGATAAATGGGAAGGTTGAATTTGTCCCTTGATTTAAAGCATGATTTGTGAACCTATTTGGTTATGTATTCGGTAAAATGAAAGTATTAGAATGACCCTTGTGCAAAAATGAGATTGTAGCCTATATGGTTACATGTTTGATAAATATGAAGGTTGAACTTGTCCCTCGATGTCCATTGATGCGAAACATGATATTTGTACCTATTTGGTTCTAAATTCGGTAAATATAAAGTATTGGGATGACCCTTGTCGCGAAAATGAGATATTAGCCTATATGGTTGCAAATTTGATAAATGGGAAGGTTGAATTTGTCCCTTGATTTAAAGCATGATTTGTGAACCTATTTGGTTATGTATTCGGTAATCTGAAAGTATTAGAATGACCCTTGTGCAAAAATGAGATTGTAGCCTATATGGTTACATGTTTGATAAATATGAAGGTTGAGCTTGTCCCTCGATGTCCCTTGATGCGAAACATGATATTTGAACCTATTTGGTTCTAAATTCGGTAAATATGAAGTATTGGGATGACCCTTGTCGCGAAAATGAGATATTAGCCTATATGGGTGCATATTTGATAAATGAGAAGGTTGAATATGTTCCTTGATTTAAAGCATGATTTGTGAACCTATTTGGTTATGTATTCGGTAAAATGAAAGTATTAGAATGACCCTTGTGCAAAAATGAGATTGTAAATGTTTGATAAATATGAAGGTTGAACTTGTGCCTCGATGTCCATTGATGCGAAACATGATATTTGTACCTATTTGGTTCTAAATTCGGTAAATATAAAGTATTGGGATGACCCTTGTCGCGAAAATGAGATATTAGCCTATATGGTTGCAAATTTGATAAATGGGAAGGTTGAATTTGTCCCTTGATTTAAAGCATGATTTGTGAACCTATTTGGTTATGTATTCGGTAAAATGAAAGCATTAGAATGACCCTTGTGCAAAAATGAGATTGTAGCCTATATGTTTACATGTTTGATAAATATGAAGGTTGAGCTTGTCCCTCGATGTCTCTTGGGGCGAAAATGATATTTTAACCTATTTGGTTCTAAATTCGGTAAATATAAAGTATAGGGATGACCCTTGTTGCGAAAAAAGAGATATGACCCTATATGGTTGCAAATTTGATAAATGGGAAGGTTGAATTTGTCCCTTGATTTAAAGCATGATTTGGGAACCTATTTGGTTATGTATTCGGTAAAATGAAAGTATTAGAATGACCCTTGTGCAAAAATGAGATTGTAGCCTATATGGTTACATGTTTGATAAATATGAAGGTTGAACTTGTCCCTCGATGTCCATTGATGCGAAACATGATATTTGTACCTATTTGGTTCTAAATTCGGTAAATATAAAGTATTGGGATGACCCTTGTCGCGAAAATGAGATATTAGCCTATATGGTTGCAAATTTGATAAATGGGAAGGTTGAATTTGTCCCTTGATTTAAAGCATGATTTGTGAACCTATTTGGTTATGTATTCGGTAATCTGAAAGTATTAGAATGACCCTTGTGCAAAAATGAGATTGTAGCCTATATGGTTACATGTTTGATAAATATGAAGGTTGAGCTTGTCCCTCGATGTCCCTTGATGCGAAACATGATATTTGAACCTATTTGGTTCTAAATTCGGTAAATATGAAGTATTGGGATGACCCTTGTCGCGAAAATGAGATATTAGCCTATATGATTGCATATTTGATAAATGAGAAGGTTGAATATGTTCCTTGATTTAAAGCATGATTTGTGAACCTATTTGGTTATGTATTCGGTAAAATGAAAGTATTAGAATGACCCTTGTGCAAAAATGAGATTGTAAATGTTTGATAAATATGAAGGTTGAACTTGTGCCTCGATGTCCATTGATGCGAAACATGATATTTGTACCTATTTGGTTCTAAATTCGGTAAATATAAAGTATTGGGATGACCCTTGTCGCGAAAATGAGATATTAGCCTATATGGTTGCAAATTTGATAAATGGGAAGGTTGAATTTGTCCCTTGATTTAAAGCATGATTTGTGAACCTATTTGGTTATGTATTCGGTAAAATGAAAGCATTAGAATGACCCTTGTGCAAAAATGAGATTGTAGCCTATATGTTTACATGTTTGATAAATATGAAGGTTGAGCTTGTCCCTCGATGTCTCTTGGGGCGAAACATGATATTTTAACCTATTTGGTTCTAAATTCGGTAAATATAAAGTATAGGGATGACCCTTGTTGCGAAAAAAGAGATATGACCCTATATGGTTGCAAATTTGATAAATGGGAAGGTTGAATTTGTCCCTTGATTTAAAGCATGATTTGTGAACCTATTTGGTTATGTATTCGGTAAAATGAAAGTATTAGAATGACCCTTGTGCAAAAATGAGATTGTAGCCTATATGGTTACATGTTTGATAAATATGAAGGTTGAACTTGTCCCTCGATGTCCATTGATGCGAAACATGATATTTGTACCTATTTGGTTCTAAATTCGGTAAATATAAAGTATTGGGATGACCCTTGTCGCGAAAATGAGATATTAGCCTATATGGTTGCAAATTTGATAAATGGGAAGGTTGAATTTGTCCCTTGATTTAAAGCATGATTTGTGAACCTATTTGGTTATGTATTCGGTAATCTGAAAGTATTAGAATGACCCTTGTGCAAAAATGAGATTGTAGCCTATATGGTTACATGTTTGATAAATATGAAGGTTGAGCTTGTCCCTCGATGTCCCTTGATGCGAAACATGATATTTGAACCTATTTGGTTCTAAATTCGGTAAATATGAAGTATTGGGATGACCCTTGTCGCGAAAATGAGATATTAGCCTATATGGGTGCATATTTGATAAATGAGAAGGTTGAATATGTTCCTTGATTTAAAGCATGATTTGTGAACCTATTTGGTTATGTATTCGGTAAAATGAAAGTATTAGAATGACCCTTGTGCAAAAATGAGATTGTAAATGTTTGATAAATATGAAGGTTGAACTTGTGCCTCGATGTCCATTGATGCGAAACATGATATTTGTACCTATTTGGTTCTAAATTCGGTAAATATAAAGTATTGGGATGACCCTTGTCGCGAAAATGAGATATTAGCCTATATGGTTGCAAATTTGATAAATGGGAAGGTTGAATTTGTCCCTTGATTTAAAGCATGATTTGTGAACCTATTTGGTTATGTATTCGGTAAAATGAAAGCATTAGAATGACCCTTGTGCAAAAATGAGATTGTAGCCTATATGTTTACATGTTTGATAAATATGAAGGTTGAGCTTGTCCCTCGATGTCTCTTGGGGCGAAACATGATATTTGAACCTATTTGGTTCTAAATTCGGTAAATATAAAGTATAGGGATAACCCTTGTTGCGAAAAAAGAGATATGACCCTATATGGTTGCAAATTTGATAAATGGGAAGGTTGAATTTGTCCCTTGATTTAAAGCATGATTTGTGAACCTATTTGGTTATGTATTCGGTAAAATGAAAGTATTAGAATGACCCTTGTGCAAAAATGAGATTGTAGCCTATATGGTTACATGTTTGATAAATATGAAGGTTGAACTTGTCCCTCGATGTCCATTGATGCGAAACATGATATTTGTACCTATTTGGTTCTAAATTCGGTAAATATAAAGTATTGGGATAACCCTTGTCGCGAAAATGAGATATTAGCCTATATGGTTGCAAATTTGATAAATGGGAAGGTTGAATTTGTCCCTTGATTTAAAGCATGATTTGTGAACCTATTTGGTTATGTATTCGGTAAAATGAAAGCATTAGAATGACCCTTGTGCAAAAATGAGATTGTAGCCTATATGTTTACATGTTTGATAAATATGAAGGTTGAGCTTGTCCCTCGATGTCTCTAGGGGCGAAACATGATATTTTAACCTATTTGGTTCTAAATTCGGTATATATAAAGTATAGGGATGACCCTTGTTGCGAAAAAAGAGATATGACCCTATATGGTTGCAAATTTGATAAATGGGAAGGTTGAATTTGTCCCTTGATTTAAAGCATGATTTGTGAACCTATTTGGTTATGTATTCGGTAAAATGAAAGTATTAGAATGACCCTTGTGCAAAAATGAGATTGTAGCCTATATGGTTACATGTTTGATAAATATGAAGGTTGAACTTGTCCCTCGATGTCCATTGATGCGAAACATGATATTTGTACCTATTTGGTTCTAAATTCGGTAAATATAAAGTATTGGGATGACCCTTGTCGCGAAAATGAGATATTAGCCTATATGGTTGCAAATTTGATAAATGGGAAGGTTGAATTTGTCCCTTGATTTAAAGCATGATTTGTGAACCTATTTGGTTATGTATTCGGTAATCTGAAAGTATTAGAATGACCCTTGTGCAAAAATGAGATTGTAGCCTATATGGTTACATGTTTGATAAATATGAAGGTTGAGCTTGTCCCTCGATGTCCCTTGATGCGAAACATGATATTTGAACCTATTTGGTTCTAAATTCGGTAAATATGAAGTATTGGGATGACCCTTGTCGCGAAAATGAGATATTAGCCTATATGATTGCATATTTGATAAATGAGAAGGTTGAATATGTTCCTTGATTTAAAGCATGATTTGTGAACCTATTTGGTTATGTATTCGGTAAAATGAAAGTATTAGAATGACCCTTGTGCAAAAATGAGATTGTAAATGTTTGATAAATATGAAGGTTGAACTTGTGCCTCGATGTCCATTGATGCGAAACATGATATTTGTACCTATTTGGTTCTAAATTCGGTAAATATAAAGTATTGGGATGACCCTTGTCGCGAAAATGAGATATTAGCCTATATGGTTGCAAATTTGATAAATGGGAAGGTTGAATTTGTCCCTTGATTTAAAGCATGATTTGTGAACCTATTTGGTTATGTATTCGGTAAAATGAAAGCATTAGAATGACCCTTGTGCAAAAATGAGATTGTAGCCTATATGTTTACATGTTTGATAAATATGAAGGTTGAGCTTGTCCCTCGATGTCTCTTGGGGCGAAACATGATATTTTAACCTATTTGGTTCTAAATTCGGTAAATATAAAGTATAGGGATGACCCTTGTTGCGAAAAAAGAGATATGACCCTATATGGTTGCAAATTTGATAAATGGGAAGGTTGAATTTGTCCCTTGATTTAAAGCATGATTTGTGAACCTATTTGGTTATGTATTCGGTAAAATGAAAGTATTAGAATGACCCTTGTGCAAAAATGAGATTGTAGCCTATATGGTTACATGTTTGATAAATATGAAGGTTGAACTTGTCCCTCGATGTCCATTGATGCGAAACATGATATTTGTACCTATTTGGTTCTAAATTCGGTAAATATAAAGTATTGGGATGACCCTTGTCGCGAAAATGAGATATTAGCCTATATGGTTGCAAATTTGATAAATGGGAAGGTTGAATTTGTCCCTTGATTTAAAGCATGATTTGTGAACCTATTTGGTTATGTATTCGGTAATCTGAAAGTATTAGAATGACCCTTGTGCAAAAATGAGATTGTAGCCTATATGGTTACATGTTTGATAAATATGAAGGTTGAGCTTGTCCCTCGATGTCCCTTGATGCGAAACATGATATTTGAACCTATTTGGTTCTAAATTCGGTAAATATGAAGTATTGGGATGACCCTTGTCGCGAAAATGAGATATTAGCCTATATGGGTGCATATTTGATAAATGAGAAGGTTGAATATGTTCCTTGATTTAAAGCATGATTTGTGAACCTATTTGGTTATGTATTCGGTAAAATGAAAGTATTAGAATGACCCTTGTGCAAAAATGAGATTGTAAATGTTTGATAAATATGAAGGTTGAACTTGTGCCTCGATGTCCATTGATGCGAAACATGATATTTGTACCTATTTGGTTCTAAATTCGGTAAATATAAAGTATTGGGATGACCCTTGTCGCGAAAATGAGATATTAGCCTATATGGTTGCAAATTTGATAAATGGGAAGGTTGAATTTGTCCCTTGATTTAAAGCATGATTTGTGAACCTATTTGGTTATGTATTCGGTAAAATGAAAGCATTAGAATGACCCTTGTGCAAAAATGAGATTGTAGCCTATATGTTTACATGTTTGATAAATATGAAGGTTGAGCTTGTCCCTCGATGTCTCTTGGGGCGAAAATGATATTTTAACCTATTTGGTTCTAAATTCGGTAAATATAAAGTATAGGGATGACCCTTGTTGCGAAAAAAGAGATATGACCCTATATGGTTGCAAATTTGATAAATGGGAAGGTTGAATTTGTCCCTTGATTTAAAGCATGATTTGTGAACCTATTTGGTTATGTATTCGGTAAAATGAAAGTATTAGAATGACCCTTGTGCAAAAATGAGATTGTAGCCTATATGGTTACATGTTTGATAAATATGAAGGTTGAACTTGTCCCTCGATGTCCATTGATGCGAAACATGATATTTGTACCTATTTGGTTCTAAATTCGGTAAATATAAAGTATTGGGATGACCCTTGTCGCGAAAATGAGATATTAGCCTATATGGTTGCAAATTTGATAAATGGGAAGGTTGAATTTGTCCCTTGATTTAAAGCATGATTTGTGAACCTATTTGGTTATGTATTCGGTAATCTGAAAGTATTAGAATGACCCTTGTGCAAAAATGAGATTGTAGCCTATATGGTTACATGTTTGATAAATATGAAGGTTGAGCTTGTCCCTCGATGTCCCTTGATGCGAAACATGATATTTGAACCTATTTGGTTCTAAATTCGGTAAATATGAAGTATTGGGATGACCCTTGTCGCGAAAATGAGATATTAGCCTATATGATTGCATATTTGATAAATGAGAAGGTTGAATATGTTCCTTGATTTAAAGCATGATTTGTGAACCTATTTGGTTATGTATTCGGTAAAATGAAAGTATTAGAATGACCCTTGTGCAAAAATGAGATTGTAAATGTTTGATAAATATGAAGGTTGAACTTGTGCCTCGATGTCCATTGATGCGAAACATGATATTTGTACCTATTTGGTTCTAAATTCGGTAAATATAAAGTATTGGGATGACCCTTGTCGCGAAAATGAGATATTAGCCTATATGGTTGCAAATTTGATAAATGGGAAGGTTGAATTTGTCCCTTGATTTAAAGCATGATTTGTGAACCTATTTGGTTATGTATTCGGTAAAATGAAAGCATTAGAATGACCCTTGTGCAAAAATGAGATTGTAGCCTATATGTTTACATGTTTGATAAATATGAAGGTTGAGCTTGTCCCTCGATGTCTCTTGGGGCGAAACATGATATTTTAACCTATTTGGTTCTAAATTCGGTAAATATAAAGTATAGGGATGACCCTTGTTGCGAAAAAAGAGATATGACCCTATATGGTTGCAAATTTGATAAATGGGAAGGTTGAATTTGTCCCTTGATTTAAAGCATGATTTGTGAACCTATTTGGTTATGTATTCGGTAAAATGAAAGTATTAGAATGACCCTTGTGCAAAAATGAGATTGTAGCCTATATGGTTACATGTTTGATAAATATGAAGGTTGAACTTGTCCCTCGATGTCCATTGATGCGAAACATGATATTTGTACCTATTTGGTTCTAAATTCGGTAAATATAAAGTATTGGGATGACCCTTGTCGCGAAAATGAGATATTAGCCTATATGGTTGCAAATTTGATAAATGGGAAGGTTGAATTTGTCCCTTGATTTAAAGCATGATTTGTGAACCTATTTGGTTATGTATTCGGTAATCTGAAAGTATTAGAATGACCCTTGTGCAAAAATGAGATTGTAGCCTATATGGTTACATGTTTGATAAATATGAAGGTTGAGCTTGTCCCTCGATGTCCCTTGATGCGAAACATGATATTTGAACCTATTTGGTTCTAAATTCGGTAAATATGAAGTATTGGGATGACCCTTGTCGCGAAAATGAGATATTAGCCTATATGGGTGCATATTTGATAAATGAGAAGGTTGAATATGTTCCTTGATTTAAAGCATGATTTGTGAACCTATTTGGTTATGTATTCGGTAAAATGAAAGTATTAGAATGACCCTTGTGCAAAAATGAGATTGTAAATGTTTGATAAATATGAAGGTTGAACTTGTGCCTCGATGTCCATTGATGCGAAACATGATATTTGTACCTATTTGGTTCTAAATTCGGTAAATATAAAGTATTGGGATGACCCTTGTCGCGAAAATGAGATATTAGCCTATATGGTTGCAAATTTGATAAATGGGAAGGTTGAATTTGTCCCTTGATTTAAAGCATGATTTGTGAACCTATTTGGTTATGTATTCGGTAAAATGAAAGCATTAGAATGACCCTTGTGCAAAAATGAGATTGTAGCCTATATGTTTACATGTTTGATAAATATGAAGGTTGAGCTTGTCCCTCGATGTCTCTTGGGGCGAAACATGATATTTGAACCTATTTGGTTCTAAATTCGGTAAATATAAAGTATAGGGATGACCCTTGTTGCGAAAAAAGAGATATGACCCTATATGGTTGCAAATTTGATAAATGGGAAGGTTGAATTTGTCCCTTGATTTAAAGCATGATTTGTGAACCTATTTGGTTATGTATTCGGTAAAATGAAAGTATTAGAATGACCCTTGTGCAAAAATGAGATTGTAGCCTATATGGTTACATGTTTGATAAATATGAAGGTTGAACTTGTCCCTCGATGTCCATTGATGCGAAACATGATATTTGTACCTATTTGGTTCTAAATTCGGTAAATATAAAGTATTGGGATGACCCTTGTCGCGAAAATGAGATATTAGCCTATATGGTTGCAAATTTGATAAATGGGAAGGTTGAATTTGTCCCTTGATTTAAAGCATGATTTGTGAACCTATTTGGTTATGTATTCGGTAATCTGAAAGTATTAGAATGACCCTTGTGCAAAAATGAGATTGTAGCCTATATGGTTACATGTTTGATAAATATGAAGGTTGAGCTTGTCCCTCGATGTCCCTTGATGCGAAACATGATATTTGAACCTATTTGGTTCTAAATTCGGTAAATATGAAGTATTGGGATGACCCTTGTCGCGAAAATGAGATATTAGCCTATATGGGTGCATATTTGATAAATGAGAAGGTTGAATATGTTCCTTGATTTAAAGCATGATTTGTGAACCTATTTGGTTATGTATTCGGTAAAATGAAAGTATTAGAATGACCCTTGTGCAAAAATGAGATTGTAAATGTTTGATAAATATGAAGGTTGAACTTGTGCCTCGATGTCCATTGATGCGAAACATGATATTTGTACCTATTTGGTTCTAAATTCGGTAAATATAAAGTATTGGGATGACCCTTGTCGCGAAAATGAGATATTAGCCTATATGGTTGCAAATTTGATAAATGGGAAGGTTGAATTTGTCCCTTGATTTAAAGCATGATTTGTGAACCTATTTGGTTATGTATTCGGTAAAATGAAAGCATTAGAATGACCCTTGTGCAAAAATGAGATTGTAGCCTATATGTTTACATGTTTGATAAATATGAAGGTTGAGCTTGTCCCTCGATGTCTCTTGGGGCGAAACATGATATTTGAACCTATTTGGTTCTAAATTCGGTAAATATAAAGTATAGGGATAACCCTTGTTGCGAAAAAAGAGATATGACCCTATATGGTTGCAAATTTGATAAATGGGAAGGTTGAATTTGTCCCTTGATTTAAAGCATGATTTGTGAACCTATTTGGTTATGTATTCGGTAAAATGAAAGTATTAGAATGACCCTTGTGCAAAAATGAGATTGTAGCCTATATGGTTACATGTTTGATAAATATGAAGGTTGAACTTGTCCCTCGATGTCCATTGATGCGAAACATGATATTTGTACCTATTTGGTTCTAAATTCGGTAAATATAAAGTATTGGGATAACCCTTGTCGCGAAAATGAGATATTAGCCTATATGGTTGCAAATTTGATAAATGGGAAGGTTGAATTTGTCCCTTGATTTAAAGCATGATTTGTGAACCTATTTGGTTATGTATTCGGTAAAATGAAAGCATTAGAATGACCCTTGTGCAAAAATGAGATTGTAGCCTATATGTTTACATGTTTGATAAATATGAAGGTTGAGCTTGTCCCTCGATGTCTCTAGGGGCGAAACATGATATTTTAACCTATTTGGTTCTAAATTCGGTATATATAAAGTATAGGGATGACCCTTGTTGCGAAAAAAGAGATATGACCCTATATGGTTGCAAATTTGATAAATGGGAAGGTTGAATTTGTCCCTTGATTTAAAGCATGATTTGTGAACCTATTTGGTTATGTATTCGGTAAAATGAAAGTATTAGAATGACCCTTGTGCAAAAATGAGATTGTAGCCTATATGGTTACATGTTTGATAAATATGAAGGTTGAACTTGTCCCTCGATGTCCATTGATGCGAAACATGATATTTGTACCTATTTGGTTCTAAATTCGGTAAATATAAAGTATTGGGATGACCCTTGTCGCGAAAATGAGATATTAGCCTATATGGTTGCAAATTTGATAAATGGGAAGGTTGAATTTGTCCCTTGATTTAAAGCATGATTTGTGAACCTATTTGGTTATGTATTCGGTAATCTGAAAGTATTAGAATGACCCTTGTGCAAAAATGAGATTGTAGCCTATATGGTTACATGTTTGATAAATATGAAGGTTGAGCTTGTCCCTCGATGTCCCTTGATGCGAAACATGATATTTGAACCTATTTGGTTCTAAATTCGGTAAATATGAAGTATTGGGATGACCCTTGTCGCGAAAATGAGATATTAGCCTATATGGTTGCATATTTGATAAATGAGAAGGTTGAATATGTTCCTTGATTTAAAGCATGATTTGTGAACCTATTTGGTTATGTATTCGGTAAAATGAAAGTATTAGAATGACCCTTGTGCAAAAATGAGATTGTAAATGTTTGATAAATATGAAGGTTGAACTTGTGCCTCGATGTCCATTGATGCGAAACATGATATTTGTACCTATTTGGTTCTAAATTCGGTAAATATAAAGTATTGGGATGACCCTTGTCGCGAAAATGAGATATTAGCCTATATGGTTGCAAATTTGATAAATGGGAAGGTTGAATTTGTCCCTTGATTTAAAGCATGATTTGTGAACCTATTTGGTTATGTATTCGGTAAAATGAAAGCATTAGAATGACCCTTGTGCAAAAATGAGATTGTAGCCTATATGTTTACATGTTTGATAAATATGAAGGTTGAGCTTGTCCCTCGATGTCTCTTGGGGCGAAACATGATATTTGAACCTATTTGGTTCTAAATTCGGTAAATATAAAGTATAGGGATGACCCTTGTTGCGAAAAAAGAGATATGACCCTATATGGTTGCAAATTTGATAAATGGGAAGGTTGAATTTGTCCCTTGATTTAAAGCATGATTTGTGAACCTATTTGGTTATGTATTCGGTAAAATGAAAGTATTAGAATGACCCTTGTGCAAAAATGAGATTGTAGCCTATATGGTTACATGTTTGATAAATATGAAGGTTGAACTTGTCCCTCGATGTCCATTGATGCGAAACATGATATTTGTACCTATTTGGTTCTAAATTCGGTAAATATAAAGTATTGGGATAACCCTTGTCGCGAAAATGAGATATTAGCCTATATGGTTGCAAATTTGATAAATGGGAAGGTTGAATTTGTCCCTTGATTTAAAGCATGATTTGTGAACCTATTTGGTTATGTATTCGGTAATCTGAAAGTATTAGAATGACCCTTGTGCAAAAATGAGATTGTAGCCTATATGGTTACATGTTTGATAAATATGAAGGTTGAGCTTGTCCCTCGATGTCCCTTGATGCGAAACATGATATTTGAACCTATTTGGTTCTAAATTCGGTAAATATGAAGTATTGGGATGACCCATGTCGCGAAAATGAGATATTAGCCTATATGGTTACAAATTTGATAAATGTGAAGGTTGAATTTCTCCCTTGATTTAATGCATGATTTGTGAACCTCTTTGGTTGTGTATTTGATAAAATAAAAGTATTGGAATGACCCTTGCACAAAAATAAGATTTTGGCCTATGTGATTACAAGTTTGAGAAATAAGAAGGTTAACATTTCCCTTGATTTAAATCCTGATATATGAATCTATTTGGTTTTGTATTCGATAAAATGAAAGTATTGGAACGACCCTTGGGTAAAAATGAGATTTTAGCCTATATGGTTATATGTTTGATATATGTATGTAGGTTGAGCTTGTCCCTCGACGTTCTTTGGTGCGAAAGATGTTATTTGAACCCTTTTGGTTCTAAATTTGGTAAATATAATGTATTGGGATGACCCTTGTCGCGAAAATGAGATATTAGCCTATATGGTTGCATATTTGATAAATGAGAAGGTTGAATATGTTCCTTGATTTAAAGCATGATTTGTGAACCTATTTGGTTATGTATTCGGTAAAATGAAAGTATTAGAATGACCCTTGTGCAAAAATGAGATTGTAAATGTTTGATAAATATGAAGGTTGAACTTGTGCCTCGATGTCCATTGATGCGAAACATGATATTTGTACCTATTTGGTTCTAAATTCGGTAAATATAAAGTATTGGGATGACCCTTGTCGCGAAAATGAGATATTAGCCTATATGGTTGCAAATTTGATAAATGGGAAGGTTGAATTTGTCCCTTGATTTAAAGCATGATTTGTGAACCTATTTGGTTATGTATTCGGTAAAATGAAAGCATTAGAATGACCCTTGTGCAAAAATGAGATTGTAGCCTATATGGTTACATGTTATTCGGTAAATATAAAGTATTGTGGATGACCCTTGTTGCGAAAAAGAGATATTAGCCTATATGGTTGCAAATTTGATAAATGTGAAGGTTGAATTTGTCCCTTGATTTAAATCATGATTTGTGAACCTATTTGGTTATGTATTCGGTAAAATGAAAGCATTAGAATGACCCTTGTGCAAAAATGAGATTGTAGCCTATATGTTTACATGTTTGATAAATATGAAGGTTGAGCTTGTCCCTCGATGTCTCTTGGGGCGAAACATGATATTTGAACCTATTTGGTTCTAAATTCGGTAAATATAAAGTATAGGGATGACCCTTGCTGCGAAAAAAGAGATATGACCCTATATGGTTGCAAATTTGATAAATGGGAAGGTTGAATTTGTCCCTTGATTTAAAGCATGATTTGTGAACCTATTTGGTTATGTATTCGGTAAAATGAAAATATTAGAATGACCCTTGTGCAAAAATGAGATTGTAGCCTATATGGTTACATGTTTGATAAATATGAAGGTTGAACTTGTCCCTCGATGTCCATTGATGCGAAACATGATATTTGTACCTATTTGGTTCTAAATTCGGTAAATATAAAGTATTGGGATGACCCTTGTCGCGAAAATGAGATATTAGCCTATATGGTTGCAAATTTGATAAATGGGAAGGTTGAATTTGTCCCTTGATTTAAAGCATGATTTGTGAACCTATTTGGTTATGTATTCAGTAAAATGAAAGCATTAGAATGACCCTTGTGCAAAAATGAGATTGTAGCCTATATGGTTACATGTTATTCGGTAAATATAAAGTATTGTGGATGACCCTTGTTGCGAAAAAGAGATATTAGCCTATATGATTGCAAATTTGATAAATGTGAAGGTTGAATTTGTCCCTTGATTTAAATCATGATTTGTGAACCTATTTGGTTATGTATTCGGTAAAATGAAAGCATTAGAATGACCCTTGTGCAAAAATGAGATTGTAGCCTATATGTTTACATGTTTGATAAATATGAAGGTTGAGCTTGTCCCTCGATGTCTCTTGGGGCGAAACATGATATTTGAACCTATTTGGTTCTAAATTCGGTAAATATAAAGTATAGGGATGACCCTTGTTGCGAAAAAAGAGATATGACCCTATATGGTTGCAAATTTGATAAATGGGAAGGTTGAATTTGTCCCTTGATTTAAAGCATGATTTGTGAACCTATTTGGTTATGTATTCGGTAAAATGAAAGTATTAGAATGACCCTTGTGCAAAAATGAGATTGTAGCCTATATGGTTACATGTTTGATAAATATGAAGGTTGAACTTGTCCCTCGATGTCCATTGATGCGAAACATGATATTTGTACCTATTTGGTTCTAAATTCGGTAAATATAAAGTATTGGGATGACCCTTGTCGCGAAAATGAGATATTAGCCTATATGTTTGCAAATTTGATAAATGGGAAGGTTGAATTTGTCCCTTGATTTAAAGCATGATTTGTGAACCTATTTGGTTATGTATTCGGTAATCTGAAAGTATTAGAATGACCCTTGTGCAAAAATGAGATTGTAGCCTATATGGTTACATGTTTGATAAATATGAAGGTTGAGCTTGTCCCTCGATGTCCCTTGATGCGAAACATGATATTTGAACCTATTTGGTTCTAAATTCGGTAAATATGAAGTATTGGGATGACCCATGTCGCGAAAATGAGATATTAGCCTATATGGTTACAAATTTGATAAATGTGAAGGTTGAATTTCTCCCTTGATTTAATGCATGATTTGTGAACCTCTTTGGTTGTGTATTTGATAAAATAAAAGTATTGGAATGACCCTTGCACAAAAATGAGATTTTGGCCTATGTGATTACAAGTTTGAGAAATAAGAAGGTTAACATTTCCCTTGATTTAAATCATGATATATGAATCTATTTGGTTTTGTATTCGATAAAATGAAAGTATTGGAACGACCCTTGGGTAAAAATGAGATTTTAGCCTATATGGTTATATGTTTGATATATGTATGTAGGTTGAGCTTGTCCCTTGACGTTCTTTGGTGCGAAAGATGTTATTTGAACCTTTTTGGTTCTAAATTTGGTAAATATAATGTATTGGGATGACCCTTGTCGCGAAAATGAGATATTAGCCTATATGGTTGCATATTTGATAAATGAGAAGGTTGAATATGTTCCTTGATTTAAAGCATGATTTGTGAACCTATTTGGTTATGTATTCGGCAAAATGAAAGTATTAGAATGACCCTTGTGCAAAAATGAGATTGTAGCCTATATGATTACATGTTTTGATAAATATGAAGGTTGAGCTTGTCCCTCGATGTCCCTTGATGCGAAACATGATATTTGAACCTATTTGTTTCTAAATTCAGTAAATATAAAGTATTGTGGATGACCCTTGTTGCGAAAAAGAGATATTAGCCTATATGGTTGCAAATTTGATAAATGTGAAGGTTGAATTTGTCCCTTGATTTAAAGCATGATTTGTGAACCTATTTGGTTATGTATTCGGTAATATGAAAGTATTAGAATGACCCTTGTGCAAAAATGAGATTGTAGCCTATATGGTTACATGTTTTGATAAATATGAAGGTTGAGCTTGTCCCTCGATGTCCCTTGATGCGAAACATGATATTTGAACCTATTTGGTTCTAAATTCGGTAAATATAAAGTATAGGGATGACCCTTGTTGCGAAAAAAGAGATATGACCCTATATGGTTGCAAATTTGATAAATGGGAAGGTTGAATTTGTCCCTTGATTTAAAGCAAGATTTGTGAACCTATTTGGTTATGTATTCGGTAAAATGAAAATATTAGAATGACCCTTGTGCAAAAATGAGATTGTAGCCTATATGGTTACATGTTTGATAAATATGAAGGTTGAATTTGTCCCTCGATGTCCATTGATGCGAAACATGATATTTGTACCTGTTTGGTTCTAAATTCGGTAAATATAAAGTATTGGGATGACCCTTGTCGCGAAAATGAGATATTAGCCTATATGGTTGCAAATTTGATAAATGGGAAGGTTGAATTTGTCCCTTGATTTAAAGCATGATTTGTGAACCTATTTGGTTATGTATTCGGTAATCTGAAAGTATTAGAATGACCCTTGTGCAAAAATGAGATTGTAGCCTATATGGTTACATGTTTGATAAATATGAAGGTTGAGCTTGTCCCTCGATGTCCCTTGATGCGAAACATGATATTTAAACCTATTTGGTTCTAAATTCGGTAAATATGAAGTATTGGGATGACCCATGTCGCGAAAATGAGATATTAGCCTATATGGTTACAAATTTGATAAATGTGAAGGTTGAATTTCTCCCTTGATTTAATGCATGATTTGTGAACCTCTTTGGTTGTGTATTTGATAAAATAAAAGTATTGGAATGACCCTTGCACAAAAATGAGATTTTGGCCTATGTGATTACAAGTTTGAGAAATAAGAAGGTTAACATTTCCCTTGATTTAAATCATGATATATGAATCTATTTGGTTTTGTATTCAATAAAATGAAAGTATTGGAACGACCCTTGGGTAAAAATGAGATTTTAGCCTATATGGTTATATGTTTGATATATGTATGTAGGTTGAGCTTGTCCCTTGACGTTCTTTGGTGCGAAAGATGTTATTTGAACCTTTTTGGTTCTAAATTTGGTAAATATAATGTATTGGGATGACCCTTGTCGCGAAAATGAGATATTAGCCTATATGGTTGCATATTTGATAAATGAGAAGGTTGAATATGTTCCTTGATTTAAAGCATGATTTGTGAACCTATTTGGTTATGTATTCGGCAAAATGAAAGTATTAGAATGACCCTTGTGCAAAAATGAGATTGTAGCCTATATGATTACATGTTTTGATAAATATGAAGGTTGAGCTTGTCCCTCGATGTCCCTTGATGCGAAACATGATATTTGAACCTATTTGTTTCTAAATTCAGTAAATATAAAGTATTGTGGATGACCCTTGTTGCGAAAAAGAGATATTAGCCTATATGGTTGCAAATTTGATAAATGTGAAGGTTGAATTTGTCCCTTGATTTAAAGCATGATTTGTGAACCTATTTGGTTATGTATTCGGTAATATGAAAGTATTAGAATGACCCTTGTGCAAAAATGAGATTGTAGCCTATATGGTTACATGTTTTGATAAATATGAAGGTTGAGCTTGTCCCTCGATGTCCCTTGATGCGAAACATGATATTTGAACCTATTTGGTTCTAAATTCGGTAGATATAAAGTATAGGGATGACCCTTGTTGCGAAAAAAGAGATATGACCCTATATGGTTGCAAATTTGATAAATGGGAAGGTTGAATTTGTCCCTTGATTTAAAGCAAGATTTGTGAACCTATTTGGTTATGTATTCGGTAAAATGAAAATATTAGAATGACCCTTGTGCAAAAATGAGATTGTAGCCTATATGGTTACATGTTTGATAAATATGAAGGTTGAATTTGTCCCTCGATGTCCATTGATGCGAAACATGATATTTGTACCTGTTTGGTTCTAAATTCGGTAAATATAAAGTATTGGGATGACCCTTGTCGCGAAAATGAGATATTAGCCTATATGGTTGCAAATTTGATAAATGGGAAGGTTGAATTTGTCCCTTGATTTAAAGCATGATTTGTGAACCTATTTGGTTATGTATTCGGTAATCTGAAAGTATTAGAATGACCCTTGTGCAAAAATGAGATTGTAGCCTATATGGTTACATGTTTGATAAATATGAAGGTTGAGCTTGTCCCTCGATGTCCCTTGATGCGAAACATGATATTTGAACCTATTTGGTTCTAAATTCGGTAAATATGAAGTATTGGGATGACCCATGTCGCGAAAATGAGATATTAGCCTATATGGTTACAAATTTGATAAATGTGAAGGTTGAATTTCTCCCTTGATTTAATGCATGATTTGTGAACCTCTTTGGTTGTGTATTTGATAAAATAAAAGTATTGGAATGACCCTTGCACAAAAATGAGATTTTGGCCTATGTGATTACAAGTTTGAGAAATAAGAAGGTTAACATTTCCCTTGATTTAAATCATGATATATGAATCTATTTGGTTTTGTATTCGATAAAATGAAAGTATTGGAACGACCCTTGGGTAAAAATGAGATTTTAGCCTATATGGTTATATGTTTGATATATGTATGTAGGTTGAGCTTGTCCCTCGACGTTCTTTGGTGCGAAAGATGTTATTTGAACCTTTTTGGTTCTAAATTTGGTAAATATAATGTATTGGGATGACCCTTGTCGCGAAAATGAGATATTAGCCTATATGGTTGCATATTTGATAAATGAGAAGGTTGAATATGTTCCTTGATTTAAAGCATGATTTGTGAACCTATTTGGTTATGTATTCGGCAAAATGAAAGTATTAGAATGACCCTTGTGCAAAAATGAGATTGTAGCCTATATGATTACATGTTTTGATAAATATGAAGGTTGAGCTTGTCCCTCGATGTCCCTTGATGCGAAACATGATATTTGAACCTATTTGTTTCTAAATTCAGTAAATATAAAGTATTGTGGATGACCCTTGTTGCGAAAAAGAGATATTAGCCTATATGGTTGCAAATTTGATAAATGTGAAGGTTGAATTTGTCCCTTGATTTAAAGCATGATTTGTGAACCTATTTGGTTATGTATTCGGTAATATGAAAGTATTAGAATGACCCTTGTGCAAAAATGAGATTGTAGCCTATATGGTTACATGTTTTGATAAATATGAAGGTTGAGCTTGTCCCTCGATGTCCCTTGATGCGAAACATGATATTTGAACCTATTTGGTTCTAAATTCGGTAAATATAAAGTATAGGGATGACCCTTGTTGCGAAAAAAGAGATATGACCCTATATGGTTGCAAATTTGATAAATGGGAAGGTTGAATTTGTCCCTTGATTTAAAGCAAGATTTGTGAACCTATTTGGTTATGTATTCGGTAAAATGAAAATATTAGAATGACCCTTGTGCAAAAATGAGATTGTAGCCTATATGGTTACATGTTTGATAAATATGAAGGTTGAATTTGTCCCTCGATGTCCATTGATGCGAAACATGATATTTGTACCTGTTTGGTTCTAAATTCGGTAAATATAAAGTATTGGGATGACCCTTGTCGCGAAAATGAGATATTAGCCTATATGGTTGCAAATTTGATAAATGGGAAGGTTGAATTTGTCCCTTGATTTAAAGCATGATTTGTGAACCTATTTGGTTATGTATTCGGTAATCTGAAAGTATTAGAATGACCCTTGTGCAAAAATGAGATTGTAGCCTATATGGTTACATGTTTGATAAATATGAAGGTTGAGCTTGTCCCTCGATGTCCCTTGATGCGAAACATGATATTTGAACCTATTTGGTTCTAAATTCGGTAAATATGAAGTATTGGGATGACCCATGTCGCGAAAATGAGATATTAGCCTATATGGTTACAAATTTGATAAATGTGAAGGTTGAATTTCTCCCTTGATTTAATGCATGATTTGTGAACCTCTTTGGTTGTGTATTTGATAAAATAAAAGTATTGGAATGACCCTTGCACAAAAATGAGATTTTGGCCTATGTGATTACAAGTTTGAGAAATAAGAAGGTTAACATTTCCCTTGATTTAAATCATGATATATGAATCTATTTGGTTTTGTATTCGATAAAATGAAAGTATTGGAACGACCCTTGGGTAAAAATGAGATTTTAGCCTATATGGTTATATGTTTGATATATGTATGTAGGTTGAGCTTGTCCCTCGACGTTCTTTGGTGCGAAAGATGTTATTTGAACCTTTTTGGTTCTAAATTTGGTAAATATAATGTATTGGGATGACCCTTGTCGCGAAAATGAGATATTAGCCTATATGGTTGCATATTTGATAAATGAGAAGGTTGAATATGTTCCTTGATTTAAAGCATGATTTGTGAACCTATTTGGTTATGTATTCGGCAAAATGAAAGTATTAGAATGACCCTTGTGCAAAAATGAGATTGTAGCCTATATGATTACATGTTTTGATAAATATGAAGGTTGAGCTTGTCCCTCGATGTCCCTTGATGCGAAACATGATATTTGAACCTATTTGTTTCTAAATTCAGTAAATATAAAGTATTGTGGATGACCCTTGTTGCGAAAAAGAGATATTAGCCTATATGGTTGCAAATTTGATAAATGTGAAGGTTGAATTTGTCCCTTGATTTAAAGCATGATTTGTGAACCTATTTGGTTATGTATTCGGTAATATGAAAGTATTAGAATGACCCTTGTGCAAAAATGAGATTGTAGCCTATATGGTTACATGTTTTGATAAATATGAAGGTTGAGCTTGTCCCTCGATGTCCCTTGATGCGAAACATGATATTTGAACCTATTTGGTTCTAAATTCGGTAAATATAAAGTATAGGGATGACCCTTGTTGCGAAAAAAGAGATATGACCCTATATGGTTGCAAATTTGATAAATGGGAAGGTTGAATTTGTCCCTTGATTTAAAGCATGATTTGTGAACCTATTTGGTTATGTATTCGGTAAAATGAAAATATTAGAATGACCCTTGTGCAAAAATGAGATTGTAGCCTATATGGTTACATGTTTGATAAATATGAAGGTTGAATTTGTCCCTCGATGTCCATTGATGCGAAACATGATATTTGTACCTGTTTGGTTCTAAATTCGGTAAATATAAAGTATTGGGATGACCCTTGTCGCGAAAATGAGATATTAGCCTATATGGTTGCAAATTTGATAAATGGGAAGGTTGAATTTGTCCCTTGATTTAAAGCATGATTTGTGAACCTATTTGGTTATGTATTCGGTAATCTGAAAGTATTAGAATGACCCTTGTGCAAAAATGAGATTGTAGCCTATATGGTTACATGTTTGATAAATATGAAGGTTGAGCTTGTCCCTCGATGTCCCTTGACGCGAAACATGATATTTGAACCTATTTGGTTCTAAATTCGGTAAATATGAAGTATTGGGATGACCCATGTCGCGAAAATGAGATATTAGCCTATATGGTTACAAATTTGATAAATGTGAAGGTTGAATTTCTCCCTTGATTTAATGCATGATTTGTGAACCTCTTTGGTTGTGTATTTGATAAAATAAAAGTATTGGAATGACCCTTGCACAAAAATGAGATTTTGGCCTATGTGATTACAAGTTTGAGAAATAAGAAGGTTAACATTTCCCTTGATTTAAATCATGATATATGAATCTATTTGGTATTGTATTCGATAAAATGAAAGTATTGGAACGACCCATGGGTAAAAATGAGATTTTAGCCTATATGGTTATATGTTTGATATATGTATGTAGGTTGAGCTTGTCCCTCGACGTTCTTTGGTTCGAAAGATGTTATTTGAACCTTTTTGGTTCTAAATTTGGTAAATATAATGTATTGGGATGACCCTTGTCGCGAAAATGAGATATTAGCCTATATGGTTGCATATTTGATAAATGAGAAGGTTGAATATGTTCCTTGATTTAAAGCATGATTTGTGAACCTATTTGGTTATGTATTCGGCAAAATGAAAGTATTAGAATGACCCTTGTGCAAAAATGAGATTGTAGCCTATATGATTACATGTTTTGATAAATATGAAGGTTGAGCTTGTCCCTCGATGTCCCTTGATGCGAAACATGATATTTGAACCTATTTGTTTCTAAATTCAGTAAATATAAAGTATTGTGGATGACCCTTGTTGCGAAAAAGAGATATTAGCCTATATGGTTGCAAATTTGATAAATGTGAAGGTTGAATTTGTCCCTTGATTTAAAGCATGATTTGTGAACCTATTTGGTTATGTATTCGGTAATATGAAAGTATTAGAATGACCCTTGTGCAAAAATGAGATTGTAGCCTATATGGTTACATGTTTTGATAAATATGAAGGTTGAGCTTGTCCCTCGATGTCCCTTGATGCGAAACATGATATTTGAACCTATTTGGTTCTAAATTCGGTAAATATAAAGTATAGGGATGACCCTTGTTGCGAAAAAAGAGATATGACCCTATATGGTTGCAAATTTGATAAATGGGAAGGTTGAATTTGTCCCTTGATTTAAAGCATGATTTGTGAACCTATTTGGTTATGTATTCGGTAAAATGAAAATATTAGAATGACCCTTGTGCAAAAATGAGATTGTAGCCTATATGGTTACATGTTTGATAAATATGAAGGTTGAATTTGTCCCTCGATGTCCATTGATGCGAAACATGATATTTGTACCTGTTTGGTTCTAAATTCGGTAAATATAAAGTATTGGGATGACCCTTGTCGCGAAAATGAGATATTAGCCTATATGGTTGCAAATTTGATAAATGGGAAGGTTGAATTTGTCCCTTGATTTAAAGCATGATTTGTGAACCTATTTGGTTATGTATTCGGTAATCTGAAAGTATTAGAATGACCCTTGTGCAAAAATGAGATTGTAGCCTATATGGTTACATGTTTGATAAATATGAAGGTTGAGCTTGTCCCTCGATGTCCCTTGATGCGAAACATGATATTTGAACCTATTTGGTTCTAAATTCGGTAAATATGAAGTATTGGGATGACCCATGTCGCGAAAATGAGATATTAGCCTATATGGTTACAAATTTGATAAATGTGAAGGTTGAATTTCTCCCTTGATTTAATGCATGATTTGTGAACCTCTTTGGTTGTGTATTTGATAAAATAAAAGTATTGGAATGACCCTTGCACAAAAATGAGATTTTGGCCTATGTGATTACAAGTTTGAGAAATAAGAAGGTTAACATTTCCCTTGATTTAAATCATGATATATGAATCTATTTGGTTTTGTATTCGATAAAATGAAAGTATTGGAACGACCCTTGGGTAAAAATGAGATTTTAGCCTATATGGTTATATGTTTGATATATGTATGTAGGTTGAGCTTGTCCCTCGACGTTCTTTGGTGCGAAAGATGTTATTTGAACCTTTTTGGTTCTAAATTTGGTAAATATAATGTATTGGGATGACCCTTGTCGCGAAAATGAGATATTAGCCTATATGGTTGCATATTTGATAAATGAGAAGGTTGAATATGTTCCTTGATTTAAAGCATGATTTGTGAACCTATTTGGTTATGTATTCGGCAAAATGAAAGTATTAGAATGACCCTTGTGCAAAAATGAGATTGTAGCCTATATGATTACATGTTTTGATAAATATGAAGGTTGAGCTTGTCCCTCGATGTCCCTTGATGCGAAACATGATATTTGAACCTATTTGTTTCTAAATTCAGTAAATATAAAGTATTGTGGATGACCCTTGTTGCGAAAAAGAGATATTAGCCTATATGGTTGCAAATTTGATAAATGTGAAGGTTGAATTTGTCCCTTGATTTAAAGCATGATTTGTGAACCTATTTGGTTATGTATTCGGTAATATGAAAGTATTAGAATGACCCTTGTGCAAAAATGAGATTGTAGCCTATATGGTTACATGTTTTGATAAATATGAAGGTTGAGCTTGTCCCTCGATGTCCCTTGATGCGAAACATGATATTTGAACCTATTTGGTTCTAAATTCGGTAAATATAAAGTATAGGGATGACCCTTGTTGCGAAAAAAGAGATATGACCCTATATGGTTGCAAATTTGATAAATGGGAAGGTTGAATTTGTCCCTTGATTTAAAGCATGATTTGTGAACCTATTTGGTTATGTATTCGGTAAAATGAAAATATTAGAATGACCCTTGTGCAAAAATGAGATTGTAGCCTATATGGTTACATGTTTGATAAATATGAAGGTTGAATTTGTCCCTCGATGTCCATTGATGCGAAACATGATATTTGTACCTGTTTGGTTCTAAATTCGGTAAATATAAAGTATTGGGATGACCCTTGTCGCGAAAATGAGATATTAGCCTATATGGTTGCAAATTTGATAAATGGGAAGGTTGAATTTGTCCCTTGATTTAAAGCATGATTTGTGAACCTATTTGGTTATGTATTCGGTAATCTGAAAGTATTAGAATGACCCTTGTGCAAAAATGAGATTGTAGCCTATATGGTTACATGTTTGATAAATATGAAGGTTGAGCTTGTCCCTCGATGTCCCTTGACGCGAAACATGATATTTGAACCTATTTGGTTCTAAATTCGGTAAATATGAAGTATTGGGATGACCCATGTCGCGAAAATGAGATATTAGCCTATATGGTTACAAATTTGATAAATGTGAAGGTTGAATTTCTCCCTTGATTTAATGCATGATTTGTGAACCTCTTTGGTTGTGTATTTGATAAAATAAAAGTATTGGAATGACCCTTGCACAAAAATGAGATTTTGGCCTATGTGATTACAAGTTTGAGAAATAAGAAGGTTAACATTTCCCTTGATTTAAATCATGATATATGAATCTATTTGGTATTGTATTCGATAAAATGAAAGTATTGGAACGACCCATGGGTAAAAATGAGATTTTAGCCTATATGGTTATATGTTTGATATATGTATGTAGGTTGAGCTTGTCCCTCGACGTTCTTTGGTTCGAAAGATGTTATTTGAACCTTTTTGGTTCTAAATTTGGTAAATATAATGTATTGGGATGACCCTTGTCGCGAAAATGAGATATTAGCCTATATGGTTGCATATTTGATAAATGAGAAGGTTGAATATGTTCCTTGATTTAAAGCATGATTTGTGAACCTATTTGGTTATGTATTCGGCAAAATGAAAGTATTAGAATGACCCTTGTGCAAAAATGAGATTGTAGCCTATATGATTACATGTTTTGATAAATATGAAGGTTGAGCTTGTCCCTCGATGTCCCTTGATGCGAAACATGATATTTGAACCTATTTGTTTCTAAATTCAGTAAATATAAAGTATTGTGGATGACCCTTGTTGCGAAAAAGAGATATTAGCCTATATGGTTGCAAATTTGATAAATGTGAAGGTTGAATTTGTCCCTTGATTTAAAGCATGATTTGTGAACCTATTTGGTTATGTATTCGGTAATATGAAAGTATTAGAATGACCCTTGTGCAAAAATGAGATTGTAGCCTATATGGTTACATGTTTTGATAAATATGAAGGTTGAGCTTGTCCCTCGATGTCCCTTGATGCGAAACATGATATTTGAACCTATTTGGTTCTAAATTCGGTAAATATAAAGTATAGGGATGACCCTTGTTGCGAAAAAAGAGATATGACCCTATATGGTTGCAAATTTGATAAATGGGAAGGTTGAATTTGTCCCTTGATTTAAAGCAAGATTTGTGAACCTATTTGGTTATGTATTCGGTAAAATGAAAATATTAGAATGACCCTTGTGCAAAAATGAGATTGTAGCCTATATGGTTACATGTTTGATAAATATGAAGGTTGAATTTGTCCCTCGATGTCCATTGATGCGAAACATGATATTTGTACCTGTTTGGTTCTAAATTCGGTAAATATAAAGTATTGGGATGACCCTTGTCGCGAAAATGAGATATTAGCCTATATGGTTACAAATTTGATAAATGGGAAGGTTGAATTTGTCCCTTGATTTAAAGCATGATTTGTGAACCTATTTGGTTATGTATTCGGTAATCTGAAAGTATTAGAATGACCCTTGTGCAAAAATGAGATTGTAGCCTATATGGTTACATGTTTGATAAATATGAAGGTTGAGCTTGTCCCTCGATGTCCCTTGATGCGAAACATGATATTTGAACCTATTTGGTTCTAAATTCGGTAAATATGAAGTATTGGGATGACCCATGTCGCGAAAATGAGATATTAGCCTATATGGTTACAAATTTGATAAATGTGAAGGTTGAATTTCTCCCTTGATTTAATGCATGATTTGTGAACCTCTTTGGTTGTGTATTTGATAAAATAAAAGTATTGGAATGACCCTTGCACAAAAATGAGATTTTGGCCTATGTGATTACAAGTTTGAGAAATAAGAAGGTTAACATTTCCCTTGATTTAAATCATGATATATGAATCTATTTGGTTTTGTATTCGATAAAATGAAAGTATTGGAACGACCCTTGGGTAAAAATGAGATTTTAGCCTATATGGTTATATGTTTGATATATGTATGTAGGTTGAGCTTGTCCCTCGACGTTCTTTGGTGCGAAAGATGTTATTTGAACCTTTTTGGTTCTAAATTTGGTAAATATAATGTATTGGGATGACCCTTGTCGCGAAAATGAGATATTAGCCTATATGGTTGCATATTTGATAAATGAGAAGGTTGAATATGTTCCTTGATTTAAAGCATGATTTGTGAACCTATTTGGTTATGTATTCGGCAAAATGAAAGTATTAGAATGACCCTTGTGCAAAAATGAGATTGTAGCCTATATGATTACATGTTTTGATAAATATGAAGGTTGAGCTTGTCCCTCGATGTCCCTTGATGCGAAACATGATATTTGAACCTATTTGTTTCTAAATTCAGTAAATATAAAGTATTGTGGATGACCCTTGTTGCGAAAAAGAGATATTAGCCTATATGGTTGCAAATTTGATAAATGTGAAGGTTGAATTTGTCCCTTGATTTAAAGCATGATTTGTGAACCTATTTGGTTATGTATTCGGTAATATGAAAGTATTAGAATGACCCTTGTGCAAAAATGAGATTGTAGCCTATATGGTTACATGTTTTGATAAATATGAAGGTTGAGCTTGTCCCTCGATGTCCCTTGATGCGAAACATGATATTTGAACCTATTTGGTTCTAAATTCGGTAAATATAAAGTATAGGGATGACCCTTGTTGCGAAAAAAGAGATATGACCCTATATGGTTGCAAATTTGATAAATGGGAAGGTTGAATTTGTCCCTTGATTTAAAGCATGATTTGTGAACCTATTTGGTTATGTATTCGGTAAAATGAAAATATTAGAATGACCCTTGTGCAAAAATGAGATTGTAGCCTATATGGTTACATGTTTGATAAATATGAAGGTTGAATTTGTCCCTCGATGTCCATTGATGCGAAACATGATATTTGTACCTGTTTGGTTCTAAATTCGGTAAATATAAAGTATTGGGATGACCCTTGTCGCGAAAATGAGATATTAGCCTATATGGTTGCAAATTTGATAAATGGGAAGGTTGAATTTGTCCCTTGATTTAAAGCATGATTTGTGAACCTATTTGGTTATGTATTCGGTAATCTGAAAGTATTAGAATGACCCTTGTGCAAAAATGAGATTGTAGCCTATATGGTTACATGTTTGATAAATATGAAGGTTGAGCTTGTCCCTCGATGTCCCTTGACGCGAAACATGATATTTGAACCTATTTGGTTCTAAATTCGGTAAATATGAAGTATTGGGATGACCCATGTCGCGAAAATGAGATATTAGCCTATATGGTTACAAATTTGATAAATGTGAAGGTTGAATTTCTCCCTTGATTTAATGCATGATTTGTGAACCTCTTTGGTTGTGTATTTGATAAAATAAAAGTATTGGAATGACCCTTGCACAAAAATGAGATTTTGGCCTATGTGATTACAAGTTTGAGAAATAAGAAGGTTAACATTTCCCTTGATTTAAATCATGATATATGAATCTATTTGGTATTGTATTCGATAAAATGAAAGTATTGGAACGACCCATGGGTAAAAATGAGATTTTAGCCTATATGGTTATATGTTTGATATATGTATGTAGGTTGAGCTTGTCCCTCGACGTTCTTTGGTTCGAAAGATGTTATTTGAACCTTTTTGGTTCTAAATTTGGTAAATATAATGTATTGGGATGACCCTTGTCGCGAAAATGAGATATTAGCCTATATGGTTGCATATTTGATAAATGAGAAGGTTGAATATGTTCCTTGATTTAAAGCATGATTTGTGAACCTATTTGGTTATGTATTCGGCAAAATGAAAGTATTAGAATGACCCTTGTGGAAAAATGAGATTGTAGCCTATATGATTACATGTTTTGATAAATATGAAGGTTGAGCTTGTCCCTCGATGTCCCTTGATGCGAAAGATGTTATTTGAACCTTTTTGGTTCTAAATTTGGTAAATATAATGTATTGGGATGACCCTTGTCGCGAAAATGAGATATTAGCCTATATGGTTGCATATTTGATAAATGGGAAGGTTGAATATGTTCCTTGATTTAAAGCATGATTTGTGAACCTATTTGGTTATGTTTTCGGCAAAATGAAAGTATTAGAATGACCCTTGTGGAAAAATGAGATTGTAGCCTATATGATTACATGTTTTGATAAATATGAAGGTTGAGCTTGTCCCTCGATGTCCCTTGATGCGAAAGATGTTATTTGAACCTTTTTGGTTCTAAATTTGGTAAATATAATGTATTGGGATGACCCTTGTCGCGAAAATGAGATATTAGCCTATATGGTTGCATATTTGATAAATGGGAAGGTTGAATATGTTCCTTGATTTAAAGCATGATTTGTGAACCTATTTGGTTATGTATTCGGCAAAATGAAAGTATTAGAATGACCCTTGTGGAAAAATGAGATTGTAGCCTATATGATTACATGTTTTGATAAATATGAAGGTTGAGCTTGTCCCTCGATGTCCCTTGATGCGAAACATGATATTTGAACCTATTTGTTTCTAAATTCGGTAAATATAAAGTATTGTGGATGACCCTTGTTGCGAAAAAGAGATATTAGCCTATATGGTTGCAAATTTGATAAATGTGAAGGTTGAATTTGTCCCTTGATTTAAAGCATGATTTGTGAACCTATTTGGTTATGTATTCGGTAATATGAAGGTGTTAGAATGACCCTTGTGCAAAAATGAGATTGTAGCCTATATGGTTACATGTTTGACAAATATGAAGGTTGAGCTTGTCCCTCGATGTCCCTTGATGCGAAACATGATATTTGAACCTATTTGGTTCTAAATTCGGTAAATATAAAGTATTGGGATGACCCTTGTCGCGAAAAAAGAGATATGACCCTATATGGTTGCAAATTTGATAAATGGGAAGGTTGAATTTGTCCCTTGATTTAAAGCAAGATTTGTGAACCTATTTGGTTATGTATTCGGTAAAATGAAAATATTAGAATGACCCTTGTGCAAAAATGAGATTGTAGCCTATATGGTTACATGTTTGATAAATATGAAGGTTGAATTTGTCCCTCGATGTCCATTGATGCGAAACATGATATTTGTACCTGTTTGGTTCTAAATTCGGTAAATATAAAGTATTGGGATGACCCTTGTCGCGAAAATGAGATATTAGCCTATATGGTTGCAAATTTGATAAATGGGAAGGTTGAATTTGTCCCTTGATTTAAAGCATGATTTGTGAACCTATTTGGTTATGTATTCGGTAATCTGAAAGTATTAGAATGACCCTTGTGCAAAAATGAGATTGTAGCCTATATGGTTACATGTTTGATAAATATGAAGGTTGAGCTTGTCCCTCGATGTCCCTTGATGCGAAACATGATATTTGAACCTATTTGGTTCTAAATTTGGTAAATATGAAGTATTGGGATGACCCATGTCGCGAAAATGAGATATTAGCCTATATGGTTACAAATTTGATAAATGTGAAGGTTGAATTTCTCCCTTGATTTAATGCATGATTTGTGAACCTCTTTGGTTGTGTATTTGATAAAATAAAAGTATTGGAATGACCCTTGCACAAAAATGAGATTTTGGCCTATGTGATTACAAGTTTGAGAAATAAGAAGGTTAACATTTCCCTTGATTTAAATCATGATATATGAATCTATTTGGTATTGTATTCGATAAAATGAAAGTATTGGAACGACCCATGGGTAAAAATGAGATTTTAGCCTATATGGTTATATGTTTGATATATGTATGTAGGTTGAGCTTGTCCCTCGACGTTCTTTGGTTCGAAAGATGTTATTTGAACCTTTTTGGTTCTAAATTTGGTAAATATAATGTATTGGGATGACCCTTGTCGCGAAAATGAGATATTAGCCTATATGGTTGCATATTTGATAAATGAGAAGGTTGAATATGTTCCTTGATTTAAAGCATGATTTGTGAACCTATTTGGTTATGTATTCGGCAAAATGAAAGTATTAGAATGACCCTTGTGGAAAAATGAGATTGTAGCCTATATGATTACATGTTTTGATAAATATGAAGGTTGAGCTTGTCCCTCGATGTCCCTTGATGCGAAACATGATATTTGAACCTATTTGTTTCTAAATTCGGTAAATATAAAGTATTGTGGATGACCCTTGTTGCGAAAAAGAGATATTAGCCTATATGGTTGCAAATTTGATAAATGTGAAGGTTGAATTTGTCCCTTGATTTAAAGCATGATTTGTGAACCTATTTGGTTATGTATTCGGTAATATGAAGGTGTTAGAATGACCCTTGTGCAAAAATGAGATTGTAGCCTATATGGTTACATGTTTGACAAATATGAAGGTTGAGCTTGTCCCTCGATGTCCCTTGATGCGAAACATGATATTTGAACCTATTTGGTTCTAAATTCGGTAAATTTAAAGTATTGGGATGACCCTTGTCGCGAAAAAGAGATATTAGCCTATATGGTTGCAAATTTAATAAATGTGAAGGTTGAATTTGTCCCTTGATTTAAAGCATGATTTGTGAACCTATTTGGTTATGTATTCGGTAATATGAAAGTATTAGAATGACCCTTGTGCAAAAATGAGATTGTAGCCTATATGGTTACATGTTTTGATAAATATGAAGGTTGAGCTTGTCCCTCGATGTCCCTTGATGCGAAACATGATATTTGAACCTATTTGGTTCTAAATTCGGTAAATATAAAGTATAGGGATGACCCTTGTTGCGAAAAAAGAGATATGACCCTATATGGTTGCAAATTTGATAAATGGGAAGGTTGAATTTGTCCCTTGATTTAAAGCAAGATTTGTGAACCTATTTGGTTATGTATTCGGTAAAATGAAAATATTAGAATGACCCTTGTGCAAAAATGAGATTGTAGCCTATATGGTTACATGTTTGATAAATATGAAGGTTGAATTTGTCCCTCGATGTCCATTGATGCGAAACATGATATTTGTACCTGTTTGGTTCTAAATTCGGTAAATATAAAGTATTGGGATGACCCTTGTCGCGAAAAAGAGATATTAGCCTATATGGTTGCAAATTTGATAAATGGGAAGGTTGAATTTGTCCCTTGATTTAAAGCATGATTTGTGAACCTATTTGGTTATGTATTCGGTAATCTGAAAGTATTAGAATGACCCTTGTGCAAAAATGAGATTGTAGCCTATATGGTTACATGTTTGATAAATATGAAGGTTGAGCTTGTCCCTCGATGTCCCTTGATGCGAAACATGATATTTGAACCTATTTGGTTCTAAATTTGGTAAATATGAAGTATTGGGATGACCCATGTCGCGAAAATGAGATATTAGCCTATATGGTTACAAATTTGATAAATGTGAAGGTTGAATTTCTCCCTTGATTTAATGCATGATTTGTGAACCTCTTTGGTTGTGTATTTGATAAAATAAAAGTATTGGAATGACCCTTGCACAAAAATGAGATTTTGGCCTATGTGATTACAAGTTTGAGAAATAAGAAGGTTAACATTTCCCTTGATTTAAATCATGATATATGAATCTATTTGGTATTGTATTCGATAAAATGAAAGTATTGGAACGACCCATGGGTAAAAATGAGATTTTAGCCTATATGGTTATATGTTTGATATATGTATGTAGGTTGAGCTTGTCCCTCGACGTTCTTTGGTTCGAAAGATGTTATTTGAACCTTTTTGGTTCTAAATTTGGTAAATATAATGTATTGGGATGACCCTTGTCGCGAAAATGAGATATTAGCCTATATGGTTGCATATTTGATAAATGAGAAGGTTGAATATGTTCCTTGATTTAAAGCATGATTTGTGAACCTATTTGGTTATGTATTCGGCAAAATGAAAGTATTAGAATGACCCTTGTGGAAAAATGAGATTGTAGCCTATATGATTACATGTTTTGATAAATATGAAGGTTGAGCTTGTCCCTCGATGTCCCTTGATGCGAAACATGATATTTGATCCTATTTGTTTCTAAATTCGGTAAATATAAAGTATTGTGGATGACCCTTGTTGCGAAAAAGAGATATTAGCCTATATGGTTGCAAATTTGATAAATGTGAAGGTTGAATTTGTCCCTTGATTTAAAGCATGATTTGTGAACCTATTTGGTTATGTATTCGGTAATATGAAGGTGTTAGAATGACCCTTGTGCAAAAATGAGACTGTAGCCTATATGGTTACATGTTTGACAAATATGAAGGTTGAGCTTGTCCCTCGATGTCCCTTGATGCGAAACATGATATTTGAACCTATTTGGTTCTAAATTCGGTAAATATAAAGTATTGGGATGACCCTTGTCGCGAAAAAGAGATATTAGCCTATATGGTTGCAAATTTGATAAATGTGAAGGTTGAATTTGTCCCTTGATTTAAAGCATGATTTGTGAACCTATTTGGTTATGTATTCGGTAATATGAAAGTATTAGAATGACCCTTGTGCAAAAATGAGATTGTAGCCTATATGGTTACATGTTTTGATAAATATGAAGGTTGAGCTTGTTCCTCGATGTCCCTTGATGCGAAACATGATATTTGAACCTATTTGGTTCTAAATTCGGTAAATATAAAGTATAGGGATGACCCTTGTTGCGAAAAAAGAGATATGACCCTATATGGTTGCAAATTTGATAAATGGGAAGGTTGAATTTGTCCCTTGATTTAAAGCAAGATTTGTGAACCTATTTGGTTATGTATTCGGTAAAATGAAAATATTAGAATGACCCTTGTGCAAAAATGAGATTGTAGCCTATATGGTTACATGTTTGATAAATATGAAGGTTGAATTTGTCCCTCGATGTCCATTGATGCGAAACATGATATTTGTACCTGTTTGGTTCTAAATTCGGTAAATATAAAGTATTGGGATGACCCTTGTCGCGAAAATGAGATATTAGCCTATATGGTTGCAAATTTGATAAATGGGAAGGTTGAATTTGTCCCTTGATTTAAAGCATGATTTGTGAACCTATTTGGTTATGTATTCGGTAATCTGAAAGTATTAGAATGACCCTTGTGCAAAAATGAGATTGTAGCCTATATGGTTACATGTTTGATAAATATGAAGGTTGAGCTTGTCCCTCGATGTCCCTTGATGCGAAACATGATATTTGAACCTATTTGGTTCTAAATTTGGTAAATATGAAGTATTGGGATGACCCATGTCGCGAAAATGAGATATTAGCCTATATGGTTACAAATTTGATAAATGTGAAGGTTGAATTTCTCCCTTGATTTAATGCATGATTTGTGAACCTCTTTGGTTGTGTATTTGATAAAATAAAAGTATTGGAATGACCCTTGCACAAAAATGAGATTTTGGCCTATGTGATTACAAGTTTGAGAAATAAGAAGGTTAACATTTCCCTTGATTTAAATCATGATATATGAATCTATTTGGTATTGTATTCGATAAAATGAAAGTATTGGAACGACCCATGGGTAAAAATGAGATTTTAGCCTATATGGTTATATGTTTGATATATGTATGTAGGTTGAGCTTGTCCCTCGACGTTCTTTGGTTCGAAAGATGTTATTTGAACCTTTTTGGTTCTAAATTTGGTAAATATAATGTATTGGGATGACCCTTGTCGCGAAAATGAGATATTAGCCTATATGGTTGCATATTTGATAAATGAGAAGGTTGAATATGTTCCTTGATTTAAAGCATGATTTGTGAACCTATTTGGTTATGTATTCGGCAAAATGAAAGTATTAGAATGACCCTTGTGGAAAAATGAGATTGTAGCCTATATGATTACATGTTTTGATAAATATGAAGGTTGAGCTTGTCCCTCGATGTCCCTTGATGCGAAACATGATATTTGAACCTATTTGTTTCTAAATTCGGTAAATATAAAGTATTGTGGATGACCCTTGTTGCGAAAAAGAGATATTAGCCTATATGGTTGCAAATTTGATAAATGTGAAGGTTGAATTTGTCCCTTGATTTAAAGCATGATTTGTGAACCTATTTGGTTATGTATTCGGTAATATGAAGGTGTTAGAATGACCCTTGTGCAAAAATGAGACTGTAGCCTATATGGTTACATGTTTGACAAATATGAAGGTTGAGCTTGTCCCTCGATGTCCCTTGATGCGAAACATGATATTTGAACCTATTTGGTTCTAAATTCGGTAAATATAAAGTATTGGGATGACCCTTGTCGCGAAAAAGAGATATTAGCCTATATGGTTGCAAATTTGATAAATGTGAAGGTTGAATTTGTCCCTTGATTTAAAGCATGATTTGTGAACCTATTTGGTTATGTATTCGGTAATATGAAAGTATTAGAATGACCCTTGTGCAAAAATGAGATTGTAGCCTATATGGTTACATGTTTTGATAAATATGAAGGTTGAGCTTGTCCCTCGATGTCCCTTGATGCGAAACATGATATTTGAACCTATTTGGTTCTAAATTCGGTAAATATAAAGTATAGGGATGACCCTTGTTGCGAAAAAAGAGATATGACCCTATATGGTTGCAAATTTGATAAATGGGAAGGTTGAATTTGTCCCTTGATTTAAAGCAAGATTTGTGAACCTATTTGGTTATGTATTCGGTAAAATGAAAATATTAGAATGACCCTTGTGCAAAAATGAGATTGTAGCCTATATGGTTACATGTTTGATAAATATGAAGGTTGAATTTGTCCCTCGATGTCCATTGATGCGAAACATGATATTTGTACCTGTTTGGTTCTAAATTCGGTAAATATAAAGTATTGGGATGACCCTTGTCGCGAAAAAGAGATATTAGCCTATATGGTTGCAAATTTGATAAATGGGAAGGTTGAATTTGTCCCTTGATTTAAAGCATGATTTGTGAACCTATTTGGTTATGTATTCGGTAATCTGAAAGTATTAGAATGACCCTTGTGCAAAAATGAGATTGTAGCCTATATGGTTACATGTTTGATAAATATGAAGGTTGAGCTTGTCCCTCGATGTCCCTTGATGCGAAACATGATATTTGAACCTATTTGGTTCTAAATTTGGTAAATATGAAGTATTGGGATGACCCATGTCGCGAAAATGAGATATTAGCCTATATGGTTACAAATTTGATAAATGTGAAGGTTGAATTTCTCCCTTGATTTAATGCATGATTTGTGAACCTCTTTGGTTGTGTATTTGATAAAATAAAAGTATTGGAATGACCCTTGCACAAAAATGAGATTTTGGCCTATGTGATTACAAGTTTGAGAAATAAGAAGGTTAACATTTCCCTTGATTTAAATCATGATATATGAATCTATTTGGTATTGTATTCGATAAAATGAAAGTATTGGAACGACCCATGGGTAAAAATGAGATTTTAGCCTATATGGTTATATGTTTGATATATGTATGTAGGTTGAGCTTGTCCCTCGACGTTCTTTGGTTCGAAAGATGTTATTTGAACCTTTTTGGTTCTAAATTTGGTAAATATAATGTATTGGGATGACCCTTGTCGCGAAAATGAGATATTAGCCTATATGGTTGCATATTTGATAAATGAGAAGGTTGAATATGTTCCTTGATTTAAAGCATGATTTGTGAACCTATTTGGTTATGTATTCGGCAAAATGAAAGTATTAGAATGACCCTTGTGGAAAAATGAGATTGTAGCCTATATGATTACATGTTTTGATAAATATGAAGGTTGAGCTTGTCCCTCGATGTCCCTTGATGCGAAACATGATATTTGAACCTATTTGTTTCTAAATTCGGTAAATATAAAGTATTGTGGATGACCCTTGTTGCGAAAAAGAGATATTAGCCTATATGGTTGCAAATTTGATAAATGTGAAGGTTGAATTTGTCCCTTGATTTAAAGCATGATTTGTGAACCTATTTGGTTATGTATTCGGTAATATGAAGGTGTTAGAATGACCCTTGTGCAAAAATGAGACTGTAGCCTATATGGTTACATGTTTGACAAATATGAAGGTTGAGCTTGTCCCTCGATGTCCCTTGATGCGAAACATGATATTTGAACCTATTTGGTTCTAAATTCGGTAAATATAAAGTATTGGGATGACCCTTGTCGCGAAAAAG
This sequence comes from Medicago lupulina, assembly GCA_958299785.1. NCBI lineage: Eukaryota > Viridiplantae > Streptophyta > Magnoliopsida > Fabales > Fabaceae > Medicago > Medicago lupulina. The sequence goes on along the minus strand of OY283139.1, from coordinate 47,330,385 downwards.
AGATATTAGCCTATATGGTTGCAAATTTGATAAATGTGAAGGTTGAATTTGTCCCTTGATTTAAAGCATGATTTGTGAACCTATTTGGTTATGTATTCGGTAATATGAAAGTATTAGAATGACCCTTGTGCAAAAATGAGATTGTAGCCTATATGGTTACATGTTTTGATAAATATGAAGGTTGAGCTTGTCCCTCGATGTCCCTTGATGCGAAACATGATATTTGAACCTATTTGGTTCTAAATTCGGTAAATATAAAGTATAGGGATGACCCTTGTTGCGAAAAAAGAGATATGACCCTATATGGTTGCAAATTTGATAAATGGGAAGGTTGAATTTGTCCCTTGATTTAAAGCAAGATTTGTGAACCTATTTGGTTATGTATTCGGTAAAATGAAAATATTAGAATGACCCTTGTGCAAAAATGAGATTGTAGCCTATATGGTTACATGTTTGATAAATATGAAGGTTGAATTTGTCCCTCGATGTCCATTGATGCGAAACATGATATTTGTACCTGTTTGGTTCTAAATTCGGTAAATATAAAGTATTGGGATGACCCTTGTCGCGAAAATGAGATATTAGCCTATATGGTTGCAAATTTGATAAATGGGAAGGTTGAATTTGTCCCTTGATTTAAAGCATGATTTGTGAACCTATTTGGTTATGTATTCGGTAATCTGAAAGTATTAGAATGACCCTTGTGCAAAAATGAGATTGTAGCCTATATGGTTACATGTTTGATAAATATGAAGGTTGAGCTTGTCCCTCGATGTCCCTTGATGCGAAACATGATATTTGAACCTATTTGGTTCTAAATTTGGTAAATATGAAGTATTGGGATGACCCATGTCGCGAAAATGAGATATTAGCCTATATGGTTACAAATTTGATAAATGTGAAGGTTGAATTTCTCCCTTGATTTAATGCATGATTTGTGAACCTCTTTGGTTGTGTATTTGATAAAATAAAAGTATTGGAATGACCCTTGCACAAAAATGAGATTTTGGCCTATGTGATTACAAGTTTGAGAAATAAGAAGGTTAACATTTCCCTTGATTTAAATCATGATATATGAATCTATTTGGTATTGTATTCGATAAAATGAAAGTATTGGAACGACCCATGGGTAAAAATGAGATTTTAGCCTATATGGTTATATGTTTGATATATGTATGTAGGTTGAGCTTGTCCCTCGACGTTCTTTGGTTCGAAAGATGTTATTTGAACCTTTTTGGTTCTAAATTTGGTAAATATAATGTATTGGGATGACCCTTGTCGCGAAAATGAGATATTAGCCTATATGGTTGCATATTTGATAAATGAGAAGGTTGAATATGTTCCTTGATTTAAAGCATGATTTGTGAACCTATTTGGTTATGTATTCGGCAAAATGAAAGTATTAGAATGACCCTTGTGGAAAAATGAGATTGTAGCCTATATGATTACATGTTTTGATAAATATGAAGGTTGAGCTTGTCCCTCGATGTCCCTTGATGCGAAACATGATATTTGAACCTATTTGTTTCTAAATTCGGTAAATATAAAGTATTGTGGATGACCCTTGTTGCGAAAAAGAGATATTAGCCTATATGGTTGCAAATTTGATAAATGTGAAGGTTGAATTTGTCCCTTGATTTAAAGCATGATTTGTGAACCTATTTGGTTATGTATTCGGTAATATGAAGGTGTTAGAATGACCCTTGTGCAAAAATGAGACTGTAGCCTATATGGTTACATGTTTGACAAATATGAAGGTTGAGCTTGTCCCTCGATGTCCCTTGATGCGAAACATGATATTTGAACCTATTTGGTTCTAAATTCGGTAAATATAAAGTATTGGGATGACCCTTGTCGCGAAAAAGAGATATTAGCCTATATGGTTGCAAATTTGATAAATGTGAAGGTTGAATTTGTCCCTTGATTTAAAGCATGATTTGTGAACCTATTTGGTTATGTATTCGGTAATATGAAAGTATTAGAATGACCCTTGTGCAAAAATGAGATTGTAGCCTATATGGTTACATGTTTTGATAAATATGAAGGTTGAGCTTGTCCCTCGATGTCCCTTGATGCGAAACATGATATTTGAACCTATTTGGTTCTAAATTCGGTAAATATAAAGTATAGGGATGACCCTTGTTGCGAAAAAAGAGATATGACCCTATATGGTTGCAAATTTGATAAATGGGAAGGTTGAATTTGTCCCTTGATTTAAAGCAAGATTTGTGAACCTATTTGGTTATGTATTCGGTAAAATGAAAATATTAGAATGACCCTTGTGCAAAAATGAGATTGTAGCCTATATGGTTACATGTTTGATAAATATGAAGGTTGAATTTGTCCCTCGATGTCCATTGATGCGAAACATGATATTTGTACCTGTTTGGTTCTAAATTCGGTAAATATAAAGTATTGGGATGACCCTTGTCGCGAAAATGAGATATTAGCCTATATGGTTGCAAATTTGATAAATGGGAAGGTTGAATTTGTCCCTTGATTTAAAGCATGATTTGTGAACCTATTTGGTTATGTATTCGGTAATCTGAAAGTATTAGAATGACCCTTGTGCAAAAATGAGATTGTAGCCTATATGGTTACATGTTTGATAAATATGAAGGTTGAGCTTGTCCCTCGATGTCCCTTGATGCGAAACATGATATTTGAACCTATTTGGTTCTAAATTTGGTAAATATGAAGTATTGGGATGACCCATGTCGCGAAAATGAGATATTAGCCTATATGGTTACAAATTTGATAAATGTGAAGGTTGAATTTCTCCCTTGATTTAATGCATGATTTGTGAACCTCTTTGGTTGTGTATTTGATAAAATAAAAGTATTGGAATGACCCTTGCACAAAAATGAGATTTTGGCCTATGTGATTACAAGTTTGAGAAATAAGAAGGTTAACATTTCCCTTGATTTAAATCATGATATATGAATCTATTTGGTATTGTATTCGATAAAATGAAAGTATTGGAACGACCCATGGGTAAAAATGAGATTTTAGCCTATATGGTTATATGTTTGATATATGTATGTAGGTTGAGCTTGTCCCTCGACGTTCTTTGGTTCGAAAGATGTTATTTGAACCTTTTTGGTTCTAAATTTGGTAAATATAATGTATTGGGATGACCCTTGTCGCGAAAATGAGATATTAGCCTATATGGTTGCATATTTGATAAATGAGAAGGTTGAATATGTTCCTTGATTTAAAGCATGATTTGTGAACCTATTTGGTTATGTATTCGGCAAAATGAAAGTATTAGAATGACCCTTGTGGAAAAATGAGATTGTAGCCTATATGATTACATGTTTTGATAAATATGAAGGTTGAGCTTGTCCCTCGATGTCCCTTGATGCGAAACATGATATTTGAACCTATTTGTTTCTAAATTCGGTAAATATAAAGTATTGTGGATGACCCTTGTTGCGAAAAAGAGATATTAGCCTATATGGTTGCAAATTTGATAAATGTGAAGGTTGAATTTGTCCCTTGATTTAAAGCATGATTTGTGAACCTATTTGGTTATGTATTCGGTAATATGAAGGTGTTAGAATGACCCTTGTGCAAAAATGAGACTGTAGCCTATATGGTTACATGTTTGACAAATATGAAGGTTGAGCTTGTCCCTCGATGTCCCTTGATGCGAAACATGATATTTGAACCTATTTGGTTCTAAATTCGGTAAATATAAAGTATTGGGATGACCCTTGTCGCGAAAAAGAGATATTAGCCTATATGGTTGCAAATTTGATAAATGTGAAGGTTGAATTTGTCCCTTGATTTAAAGCATGATTTGTGAACCTATTTGGTTATGTATTCGGTAATATGAAAGTATTAGAATGACCCTTGTGCAAAAATGAGATTGTAGCCTATATGGTTACATGTTTTGATAAATATGAAGGTTGAGCTTGTCCCTCGATGTCCCTTGATGCGAAACATGATATTTGAACCTATTTGGTTCTAAATTCGGTAAATATAAAGTATAGGGATGACCCTTGTTGCGAAAAAAGAGATATGACCCTATATGGTTGCAAATTTGATAAATGGGAAGGTTGAATTTGTCCCTTGATTTAAAGCAAGATTTGTGAACCTATTTGGTTATGTATTCGGTAAAATGAAAATATTAGAATGACCCTTGTGCAAAAATGAGATTGTAGCCTATATGGTTACATGTTTGATAAATATGAAGGTTGAATTTGTCCCTCGATGTCCATTGATGCGAAACATGATATTTGTACCTGTTTGGTTCTAAATTCGGTAAATATAAAGTATTGGGATGACCCTTGTCGCGAAAATGAGATATTAGCCTATATGGTTGCAAATTTGATAAATGGGAAGGTTGAATTTGTCCCTTGATTTAAAGCATGATTTGTGAACCTATTTGGTTATGTATTCGGTAATCTGAAAGTATTAGAATGACCCTTGTGCAAAAATGAGATTGTAGCCTATATGGTTACATGTTTGATAAATATGAAGGTTGAGCTTGTCCCTCGATGTCCCTTGATGCGAAACATGATATTTGAACCTATTTGGTTCTAAATTTGGTAAATATGAAGTATTGGGATGACCCATGTCGCGAAAATGAGATATTAGCCTATATGGTTACAAATTTGATAAATGTGAAGGTTGAATTTCTCCCTTGATTTAATGCATGATTTGTGAACCTCTTTGGTTGTGTATTTGATAAAATAAAAGTATTGGAATGACCCTTGCACAAAAATGAGATTTTGGCCTATGTGATTACAAGTTTGAGAAATAAGAAGGTTAACATTTCCCTTGATTTAAATCATGATATATGAATCTATTTGGTATTGTATTCGATAAAATGAAAGTATTGGAACGACCCATGGGTAAAAATGAGATTTTAGCCTATATGGTTATATGTTTGATATATGTATGTAGGTTGAGCTTGTCCCTCGACGTTCTTTGGTTCGAAAGATGTTATTTGAACCTTTTTGGTTCTAAATTTGGTAAATATAATGTATTGGGATGACCCTTGTCGCGAAAATGAGATATTAGCCTATATGGTTGCATATTTGATAAATGAGAAGGTTGAATATGTTCCTTGATTTAAAGCATGATTTGTGAACCTATTTGGTTATGTATTCGGCAAAATGAAAGTATTAGAATGACCCTTGTGGAAAAATGAGATTGTAGCCTATATGATTACATGTTTTGATAAATATGAAGGTTGAGCTTGTCCCTCGATGTCCCTTGATGCGAAACATGATATTTGAACCTATTTGTTTCTAAATTCGGTAAATATAAAGTATTGTGGATGACCCTTGTTGCGAAAAAGAGATATTAGCCTATATGGTTGCAAATTTGATAAATGTGAAGGTTGAATTTGTCCCTTGATTTAAAGCATGATTTGTGAACCTATTTGGTTATGTATTCGGTAATATGAAGGTGTTAGAATGACCCTTGTGCAAAAATGAGACTGTAGCCTATATGGTTACATGTTTGACAAATATGAAGGTTGAGCTTGTCCCTCGATGTCCCTTGATGCGAAACATGATATTTGAACCTATTTGGTTCTAAATTCGGTAAATATAAAGTATTGGGATGACCCTTGTCGCGAAAAAGAGATATTAGCCTATATGGTTGCAAATTTGATAAATGTGAAGGTTGAATTTGTCCCTTGATTTAAAGCATGATTTGTGAACCTATTTGGTTATGTATTCGGTAATATGAAAATATTAGAATGACCCTTGTGCAAAAATGAGATTGTAGCCTATATGGTTACATGTTTTGATAAATATGAAGGTTGAGCTTGTCCCTCGATGTCCCTTGATGCGAAACATGATATTTGAACCTATTTGGTTCTAAATTCGGTAAATATAAAGTATAGGGATGACCCTTGTTGCGAAAAAAGAGATATGACCCTATATGGTTGCAAATTTGATAAATGGGAAGGTTGAATTTGTCCCTTGATTTAAAGCAAGATTTGTGAACCTATTTGGTTATGTATTCGGTAAAATGAAAATATTAGAATGACCCTTGTGCAAAAATGAGATTGTAGCCTATATGGTTACATGTTTGATAAATATGAAGGTTGAATTTGTCCCTCGATGTCCATTGATGCGAAACATGATATTTGTACCTGTTTGGTTCTAAATTCGGTAAATATAAAGTATTGGGATGACCCTTGTCGCGAAAATGAGATATTAGCCTATATGGTTGCAAATTTGATAAATGGGAAGGTTGAATTTGTCCCTTGATTTAAAGCATGATTTGTGAACCTATTTGGTTATGTATTCGGTAATCTGAAAGTATTAGAATGACCCTTGTGCAAAAATGAGATTGTAGCCTATATGGTTACATGTTTGATAAATATGAAGGTTGAGCTTGTCCCTCGATGTCCCTTGATGCGAAACATGATATTTGAACCTATTTGGTTCTAAATTTGGTAAATATGAAGTATTGGGATGACCCATGTCGCGAAAATGAGATATTAGCCTATATGGTTACAAATTTGATAAATGTGAAGGTTGAATTTCTCCCTTGATTTAATGCATGATTTGTGAACCTCTTTGGTTGTGTATTTGATAAAATAAAAGTATTGGAATGACCCTTGCACAAAAATGAGATTTTGGCCTATGTGATTACAAGTTTGAGAAATAAGAAGGTTAACATTTCCCTTGATTTAAATCATGATATATGAATCTATTTGGTATTGTATTCGATAAAATGAAAGTATTGGAACGACCCATGGGTAAAAATGAGATTTTAGCCTATATGGTTATATGTTTGATATATGTATGTAGGTTGAGCTTGTCCCTCGACGTTCTTTGGTTCGAAAGATGTTATTTGAACCTTTTTGGTTCTAAATTTGGTAAATATAATGTATTGGGATGACCCTTGTCGCGAAAATGAGATATTAGCCTATATGGTTGCATATTTGATAAATGAGAAGGTTGAATATGTTCCTTGATTTAAAGCATGATTTGTGAACCTATTTGGTTATGTATTCGGCAAAATGAAAGTATTAGAATGACCCTTGTGGAAAAATGAGATTGTAGCCTATATGATTACATGTTTTGATAAATATGAAGGTTGAGCTTGTCCCTCGATGTCCCTTGATGCGAAACATGATATTTGAACCTATTTGTTTCTAAATTCGGTAAATATAAAGTATTGTGGATGACCCTTGTTGCGAAAAAGAGATATTAGCCTATATGGTTGCAAATTTGATAAATGTGAAGGTTGAATTTGTCCCTTGATTTAAAGCATGATTTGTGAACCTATTTGGTTATGTATTCGGTAATATGAAGGTGTTAGAATGACCCTTGTGCAAAAATGAGATTGTAGCCTATATGGTTACATGTTTGACAAATATGAAGGTTGAGCTTGTCCCTCGATGTCCCTTGATGCGAAACATGATATTTGAACCTATTTGGTTCTAAATTCGGTAAATATAAAGTATTGGGATGACCCTTGTCGCGAAAAAGAGATATTAGCCTATATGGTTGCAAATTTGATAAATGTGAAGGTTGAATTTGTCCCTTGATTTAAAGCATGATTTGTGAACCTATTTGGTTATGTATTCGGTAATATGAAAGTATTAGAATGACCCTTGTGCAAAAATGAGATTGTAGCCTATATGGTTACATGTTTGATAAATATGAAGGTTGAATTTGTCCCTCGATGTCCATTGATGCGAAACATGATATTTGTACCTGTTTGGTTCTAAATTCGGTAAATATAAAGTATTGGGATGACCCTTGTCGCGAAAATGAGATATTAGCCTATATGGTTGCAAATTTGATAAATGGGAAGGTTGAATTTGTCCCTTGATTTAAAGCATGATTTGTGAACCTATTTGGTTATGTATTCGGTAATCTGAAAGTATTAGAATGACCCTTGTGCAAAAATGAGATTGTAGCCTATATGGTTACATGTTTGATAAATATGAAGGTTGAGCTTGTCCCTCGATGTCCCTTGATGCGAAACATGATATTTGAACCTATTTGGTTCTAAATTCGGTAAATATGAAGTATTGGGATGACCCATGTCGCGAAAATGAGATATTAGCCTATATGGTTACAAATTTGATAAATGTGAAGGTTGAATTTCTCCCTTGATTTAATGCATGATTTGTGAACCTCTTTGGTTGTGTATTTGATAAAATAAAAGTATTGGAATGACCCTTGCACAAAAATGAGATTTTGGCCTATGTGATTACAAGTTTGAGAAATAAGAAGGTTAACATTTCCCTTGATTTAAATCATGATATATGAATCTATTTGGTATTGTATTCGATAAAATGAAAGTATTGGAACGACCCATGGGTAAAAATGAGATTTTAGCCTATATGGTTATATGTTTGATATATGTATGTAGGTTGAGCTTGTCCCTCGACGTTCTTTGGTTCGAAAGATGTTATTTGAACCTTTTTGGTTCTAAATTTGGTAAATATAATGTATTGGGATGACCCTTGTCGCGAAAATGAGATATTAGCCTATATGGTTGCATATTTGATAAATGAGAAGGTTGAATATGTTCCTTGATTTAAAGCATGATTTGTGAACCTATTTGGTTATGTATTCGGCAAAATGAAAGTATTAGAATGACCCTTGTGGAAAAATGAGATTGTAGCCTATATGATTACATGTTTTGATAAATATGAAGGTTGAGCTTGTCCCTCGATGTCCCTTGATGCGAAAGATGTTATTTGAACCTTTTTGGTTCTAAATTTGGTAAATATAATGTATTGGGATGACCCTTGTCGCGAAAATGAGATATTAGCCTATATGGTTGCATATTTGATAAATGGGAAGGTTGAATATGTTCCTTGATTTAAAGCATGATTTGTGAACCTATTTGGTTATGTATTCGGCAAAATGAAAGTATTAGAATGACCCTTGTGGAAAAATGAGATTGTAGCCTATATGATTACATGTTTTGATAAATATGAAGGTTGAGCTTGTCCCTCGATGTCCCTTGATGCGAAAGATGTTATTTGAACCTTTTTGGTTCTAAATTTGGTAAATATAATGTATTGGGATGACCCTTGTCGCGAAAATGAGATATTAGCCTATATGGTTGCATATTTGATAAATGGGAAGGTTGAATATGTTCCTTGATTTAAAGCATGATTTGTGAACCTATTTGGTTATGTATTCGGCAAAATGAAAGTATTAGAATGACCCTTGTGGAAAAATGAGATTGTAGCCTATATGATTACATGTTTTGATAAATATGAAGGTTGAGCTTGTCCCTCGATGTCCCTTGATGCGAAACATGATATTTGAACCTATTTGTTTCTAAATTCGGTAAATATAAAGTATTGTGGATGACCCTTGTTGCGAAAAAGAGATATTAGCCTATATGGTTGCAAATTTGATAAATGTGAAGGTTGAATTTGTCCCTTGATTTAAAGCATGATTTGTGAACCTATTTGGTTATGTATTCGGTAATATGAAGGTGTTAGAATGACCCTTGTGCAAAAATGAGATTGTAGCCTATATGGTTACATGTTTGACAAATATGAAGGTTGAGCTTGTCCCTCGATGTCCCTTGATGCGAAACATGATATTTGAACCTATTTGGTTCTAAATTCGGTAAATATAAAGTATTGGGATGACCCTTGTCGCGAAAAAGAGATATTAGCCTATATGGTTGCAAATTTGATAAATGTGAAGGTTGAATTTGTCCCTTGATTTAAAGCATGATTTGTGAACCTATTTGGTTATGTATTCGGTAATATGAAAGTATTAGAATGACCCTTGTGCAAAAATGAGATTGTAGCCTATATGGTTACATGTTTTGATAAATATGAAGGTTGAGCTTGTCCCTCGATGTCCCTTGATGCGAAACATGATATTTGAACCTATTTGGTTCTAAATTCGGTAAATATAAAGTATAGGGATGACCCTTGTTGCGAAAAAAGAGATATGACCCTATATGGTTGCAAATTTGATAAATGGGAAGGTTGAATTTGTCCCTTGATTTAAAGCAAGATTTGTGAACCTATTTGGTTATGTATTCGGTAAAATGAAAATATTAGAATGACCCTTGTGCAAAAATGAGATTGTAGCCTATATGGTTACATGTTTGATAAATATGAAGGTTGAATTTGTCCCTCGATGTCCATTGATGCGAAACATGATATTTGTACCTGTTTGGTTCTAAATTCGGTAAATATAAAGTATTGGGATGACCCTTGTCGCGAAAATGAGATATTAGCCTATATGGTTGCAAATTTGATAAATGGGAAGGTTGAATTTGTCCCTTGATTTAAAGCATGATTTGTGAACCTATTTGGTTATGTATTCGGTAATCTGAAAGTATTAGAATGACCCTTGTGCAAAAATGAGATTGTAGCCTATATGGTTACATGTTTGATAAATATGAAGGTTGAGCTTGTCCCTCGATGTCCCTTGATGCGAAACATGATATTTGAACCTATTTGGTTCTAAATTTGGTAAATATGAAGTATTGGGATGACCCATGTCGCGAAAATGAGATATTAGCCTATATGGTTACAAATTTGATAAATGTGAAGGTTGAATTTCTCCCTTGATTTAATGCATGATTTGTGAACCTCTTTGGTTGTGTATTTGATAAAATAAAAGTATTGGAATGACCCTTGCACAAAAATGAGATTTTGGCCTATGTGATTACAAGTTTGAGAAATAAGAAGGTTAACATTTCCCTTGATTTAAATCATGATATATGAATCTATTTGGTATTGTATTCGATAAAATGAAAGTATTGGAACGACCCATGGGTAAAAATGAGATTTTAGCCTATATGGTTATATGTTTGATATATGTATGTAGGTTGAGCTTGTCCCTCGACGTTCTTTGGTTCAAAAGATGTTATTTGAACCTTTTTGGTTCTAAATTTGGTAAATATAATGTATTGGGATGACCCTTGTCGCGAAAATGAGATATTAGCCTATATGGTTGCATATTTGATAAATGAGAAGGTTGAATATGTTCCTTGATTTAAAGCATGATTTGTGAACCTATTTGGTTATGTATTCGGCAAAATGAAAGTATTAGAATGACCCTTGTGGAAAAATGAGATTGTAGCCTATATGATTACATGTTTTGATAAATATGAAGGTTGAGCTTGTCCCTCGATGTCCCTTGATGCGAAACATGATATTTGAACCTATTTGTTTCTAAATTCGGTAAATATAAAGTATTGTGGATGACCCTTGTTGCGAAAAAGAGATATTAGCCTATATGGTTGCAAATTTGATAAATGTGAAGGTTGAATTTGTCCCTTGATTTAAAGCATGATTTGTGAACCTATTTGGTTATGTATTCGGTAATATGAAGGTGTTAGAATGACCCTTGTGCAAAAATGAGATTGTAGCCTATATGGTTACATGTTTGACAAATATGAAGGTTGAGCTTGTCCCTCGATGTCCCTTGATGCGAAACATGATATTTGAACCTATTTGGTTCTAAATTCGGTAAATATAAAGTATTGGGATGACCCTTGTCGCGAAAAAGAGATATTAGCCTATATGGTTGCAAATTTGATAAATGTGAAGGTTGAATTTGTCCCTTGATTTAAAGCATGATTTGTGAACATATTTGGTTATGTATTCGGTAATATGAAAGTATTAGAATGACCCTTGTGCAAAAATGAGATTGTAGCCTATATGGTTACATGTTTTGATAAATATGAAGGTTGAGCTTGTCCCTCGATGTCCCTTGATGCGAAACATGATATTTGAACCTATTTGGTTCTAAATTCGGTAAATATAAAGTATAGGGATGACCCTTGTTGCGAAAAAAGAGATATGACCCTATATGGTTGCAAATTTGATAAATGGGAAGGTTGAATTTGTCCCTTGATTTAAAGCAAGATTTGTGAACCTATTTGGTTATGTATTCGGTAAAATGAAAATATTAGAATGACCCTTGTGCAAAAATGAGATTGTAGCCTATATGGTTACATGTTTGATAAATATGAAGGTTGAATTTGTCCCTCGATGTCCATTGATGCGAAACATGATATTTGTACCTGTTTGGTTCTAAATTCGGTAAATATAAAGTATTGGGATGACCCTTGTCGCGAAAATGAGATATTAGCCTATATGGTTGCAAATTTGATAAATGGGAAGGTTGAATTTGTCCCTTGATTTAAAGCATGATTTGTGAACCTATTTGGTTATGTATTCGGTAATCTGAAAGTATCAGAATGACCCTTGTGCAAAAATGAGATTGTAGCCTATATGGTTACATGTTTGATAAATATGAAGGTTGAGCTTGTCCCCCGATGTCCCTTGATGCGAAACATGATATTTGAACCTATTTGGTTCTAAATTTGGTAAATATGAAGTATTGGGATGACCCATGTCGCGAAAATGAGATATTAGCCTATATGGTTACAAATTTGATAAATGTGAAGGTTGAATTTCTCCCTTGATTTAATGCATGATTTGTGAACCTCTTTGGTTGTGTATTTGATAAAATAAAAGTATTGGAATGACCCTTGCACAAAAATGAGATTTTGGCCTATGTGATTACAAGTTTGAGAAATAAGAAGGTTAACATTTCCCTTGATTTAAATCATGATATATGAATCTATTTGGTATTGTATTCGATAAAATGAAAGTATTGGAACGACCCATGGGTAAAAATGAGATTTTAGCCTATATGGTTATATGTTTGATATATGTATGTAGGTTGAGCTTGTCCCTCGACGTTCTTTGGTTCGAAAGATGTTATTTGAACCTTTTTGGTTCTAAATTTGGTAAATATAATGTATTGGGATGACCCTTGTCGCGAAAATGAGATATTAGCCTATATGGTTGCATATTTGATAAATGAGAAGGTTGAATATGTTCCTTGATTTAAAGCATGATTTGTGAACCTATTTGGTTATGTATTCGGCAAAATGAAAGTATTAGAATGACCCTTGTGGAAAAATGAGATTGTAGCCTATATGATTACATGTTTTGATAAATATGAAGGTTGAGCTTGTCCCTCGATGTCCCTTGATGCGAAACATGATATTTGAACCTATTTGTTTCTAAATTCGGTAAATATAAAGTATTGTGGATGACCCTTGTTGCGAAAAAGAGATATTAGCCTATATGGTTGCAAATTTGATAAATGTGAAGGTTGAATTTGTCCCTTGATTTAAAGCATGATTTGTGAACCTATTTGGTTATGTATTCGGTAATATGAAGGTGTTAGAATGACCCTTGTGCAAAAATGAGATTGTAGCCTATATGGTTACATGTTTGACAAATATGAAGGTTGAGCTTGTCCCTCGATGTCCCTTGATGCGAAACATGATATTTGAACCTATTTGGTTCTAAATTCGGTAAATATAAAGTATTGGGATGACCCTTGTCGCGAAAAAGAGATATTAGCCTATATGGTTGCAAATTTGATAAATGTGAAGGTTGAATTTGTCCCTTGATTTAAAGCATGATTTGTGAACATATTTGGTTATGTATTCGGTAATATGAAAGTATTAGAATGACCCTTGTGCAAAAATGAGATTGTAGCCTATATGGTTACATGTTTTGATAAATATGAAGGTTGAGCTTGTCCCTCGATGTCCCTTGATGCGAAACATGATATTTGAACCTATTTGGTTCTAAATTCGGTAAATATAAAGTATAGGGATGACCCTTGTTGCGAAAAAAGAGATATGACCCTATATGGTTGCAAATTTGATAAATGGGAAGGTTGAATTTGTCCCTTGATTTAAAGCAAGATTTGTGAACCTATTTGGTTATGTATTCGGTAAAATGAAAATATTAGAATGACCCTTGTGCAAAAATGAGATTGTAGCCTATATGGTTACATGTTTGATAAATATGAAGGTTGAATTTGTCCCTCGATGTCCATTGATGCGAAACATGATATTTGTACCTGTTTGGTTCTAAATTCGGTAAATATAAAGTATTGGGATGACCCTTGTCGCGAAAATGAGATATTAGCCTATATGGTTGCAAATTTGATAAATGGGAAGGTTGAATTTGTCCCTTGATTTAAAGCATGATTTGTGAACCTATTTGGTTATGTATTCGGTAATCTGAAAGTATCAGAATGACCCTTGTGCAAAAATGAGATTGTAGCCTATATGGTTACATGTTTGATAAATATGAAGGTTGAGCTTGTCCCCCGATGTCCCTTGATGCGAAACATGATATTTGAACCTATTTGGTTCTAAATTTGGTAAATATGAAGTATTGGGATGACCCATGTCGCGAAAATGAGATATTAGCCTATATGGTTACAAATTTGATAAATGTGAAGGTTGAATTTCTCCCTTGATTTAATGCATGATTTGTGAACCTCTTTGGTTGTGTATTTGATAAAATAAAAGTATTGGAATGACCCTTGCACAAAAATGAGATTTTGGCCTATGTGATTACAAGTTTGAGAAATAAGAAGGTTAACATTTCCCTTGATTTAAATCATGATATATGAATCTATTTGGTATTGTATTCGATAAAATGAAAGTATTGGAACGACCCATGGGTAAAAATGAGATTTTAGCCTATATGGTTATATGTTTGATATATGTATGTAGGTTGAGCTTGTCCCTCGACGTTCTTTGGTTCGAAAGATGTTATTTGAACCTTTTTGGTTCTAAATTTGGTAAATATAATGTATTGGGATGACCCTTGTCGCGAAAATGAGATATTAGCCTATATGGTTGCATATTTGATAAATGAGAAGGTTGAATATGTTCCTTGATTTAAAGCATGATTTGTGAACCTATTTGGTTATGTATTCGGCAAAATGAAAGTATTAGAATGACCCTTGTGGAAAAATGAGATTGTAGCCTATATGATTACATGTTTTGATAAATATGAAGGTTGAGCTTGTCCCTCGATGTCCCTTGATGCGAAACATGATATTTGAACCTATTTGTTTCTAAATTCGGTAAATATAAAGTATTGTGGATGACCCTTGTTGCGAAAAAGAGATATTAGCCTATATGGTTGCAAATTTGATAAATGTGAAGGTTGAATTTGTCCCTTGATTTAAAGCATGATTTGTGAACCTATTTGGTTATGTATTCGGTAATATGAAGGTGTTAGAATGACCCTTGTGCAAAAATGAGATTGTAGCCTATATGGTTACATGTTTGACAAATATGAAGGTTGAGCTTGTCCCTCGATGTCCCTTGATGCGAAACATGATATTTGAACCTATTTGGTTCTAAATTCGGTAAATATAAAGTATTGGGATGACCCTTGTCGCGAAAAAGAGATATTAGCCTATATGGTTGCAAATTTGATAAATGTGAAGGTTGAATTTGTCCCTTGATTTAAAGCATGATTTGTGAACATATTTGGTTATGTATTCGGTAATATGAAAGTATTAGAATGACCCTTGTGCAAAAATGAGATTGTAGCCTATATGGTTACATGTTTTGATAAATATGAAGGTTGAGCTTGTCCCTCGATGTCCCTTGATGCGAAACATGATATTTGAACCTATTTGGTTCTAAATTCGGTAAATATAAAGTATAGGGATGACCCTTGTTGCGAAAAAAGAGATATGACCCTATATGGTTGCAAATTTGATAAATGGGAAGGTTGAATTTGTCCCTTGATTTAAAGCAAGATTTGTGAACCTATTTGGTTATGTATTCGGTAAAATGAAAATATTAGAATGACCCTTGTGCAAAAATGAGATTGTAGCCTATATGGTTACATGTTTGATAAATATGAAGGTTGAATTTGTCCCTCGATGTCCATTGATGCGAAACATGATATTTGTACCTGTTTGGTTCTAAATTCGGTAAATATAAAGTATTGGGATGACCCTTGTCGCGAAAATGAGATATTAGCCTATATGGTTGCAAATTTGATAAATGGGAAGGTTGAATTTGTCCCTTGATTTAAAGCATGATTTGTGAACCTATTTGGTTATGTATTCGGTAATCTGAAAGTATTAGAATGACCCTTGTGCAAAAATGAGATTGTAGCCTATATGGTTACATGTTTGATAAATATGAAGGTTGAGCTTGTCCCTCGATGTCCCTTGATGCGAAACATGATATTTGAACCTATTTGGTTCTAAATTTGGTAAATATGAAGTATTGGGATGACCCATGTCGCGAAAATGAGATATTAGCCTATATGGTTACAAATTTGATAAATGTGAAGGTTGAATTTCTCCCTTGATTTAATGCATGATTTGTGAACCTCTTTGGTTGTGTATTTGATAAAATAAAAGTATTGGAATGACCCTTGCACAAAAATGAGATTTTGGCCTATGTGATTACAAGTTTGAGAAATAAGAAGGTTAACATTTCCCTTGATTTAAATCATGATATATGAATCTATTTGGTATTGTATTCGATAAAATGAAAGTATTGGAACGACCCATGGGTAAAAATGAGATTTTAGCCTATATGGTTATATGTTTGATATATGTATGTAGGTTGAGCTTGTCCCTCGACGTTCTTTGGTTCGAAAGATGTTATTTGAACCTTTTTGGTTCTAAATTTGGTAAATATAATGTATTGGGATGACCCTTGTCGCGAAAATGAGATATTAGCCTATATGGTTGCATATTTGATAAATGAGAAGGTTGAATATGTTCCTTGATTTAAAGCATGATTTGTGAACCTATTTGGTTATGTATTCGGCAAAATGAAAGTATTAGAATGACCCTTGTGGAAAAATGAGATTGTAGCCTATATGATTACATGTTTTGATAAATATGAAGGTTGAGCTTGTCCCTCGATGTCCCTTGATGCGAAAGATGTTATTTGAACCTTTTTGGTTCTAAATTTGGTAAATATAATGTATTGGGATGACCCTTGTCGCGAAAATGAGATATTAGCCTATATGGTTGCATATTTGATAAATGGGAAGGTTGAATATGTTCCTTGATTTAAAGCATGATTTGTGAACCTATTTGGTTATGTATTCGGCAAAATGAAAGTATTAGAATGACCCTTGTGGAAAAATGAGATTGTAGCCTATATGATTACATGTTTTGATAAATATGAAGGTTGAGCTTGTCCCTCGATGTCCCTTGATGCGAAACATGATATTTGAACCTATTTGTTTCTAAATTCGGTAAATATAAAGTATTGTGGATGACCCTTGTTGCGAAAAAGAGATATTAGCCTATATGGTTGCAAATTTGATAAATGTGAAGGTTGAATTTGTCCCTTGATTTAAAGCATGATTTGTGAACCTATTTGGTTATGTATTCGGTAATATGAAGGTGTTAGAATGACCCTTGTGCAAAAATGAGATTGTAGCCTATATGGTTACATGTTTGACAAATATGAAGGTTGAGCTTGTCCCTCGATGTCCCTTGATGCGAAACATGATATTTGAACCTATTTGGTTCTAAATTCGGTAAATATAAAGTATTGGGATGACCCTTGTCGCGAAAAAGAGATATTAGCCTATATGGTTGCAAATTTGATAAATGTGAAGGTTGAATTTGTCCCTTGATTTAAAGCATGATTTGTGAACCTATTTGGTTATGTATTCGGTAATATGAAAGTATTAGAATGACCCTTGTGCAAAAATGAGATTGTAGCCTATATGGTTACATGTTTGATAAATATGAAGGTTGAATTTGTCCCTCGATGTCCATTGATGCGAAACATGATATTTGTACCTGTTTGGTTCTAAATTCGGTAAATATAAAGTATTGGGATGACCCTTGTCGCGAAAATGAGATATTAGCCTATATGGTTGCAAATTTGATAAATGGGAAGGTTGAATTTGTCCCTTGATTTAAAGCATGATTTGTGAACCTATTTGGTTATGTATTCGGTAATCTGAAAGTATTAGAATGACCCTTGTGCAAAAATGAGATTGTAGCCTATATGGTTACATGTTTGATAAATATGAAGGTTGAGCTTGTCCCTCGATGTCCCTTGATGCGAAACATGATATTTGAACCTATTTGGTTCTAAATTCGGTAAATATGAAGTATTGGGATGACCCATGTCGCGAAAATGAGATATTAGCCTATATGGTTACAAATTTGATAAATGTGAAGGTTGAATTTCTCCCTTGATTTAATGCATGATTTGTGAACCTCTTTGGTTGTGTATTTGATAAAATAAAAGTATTGGAATGACCCTTGCACAAAAATGAGATTTTGGCCTATGTGATTACAAGTTTGAGAAATAAGAAGGTTAACATTTCCCTTGATTTAAATCATGATATATGAATCTATTTGGTATTGTATTCGATAAAATGAAAGTATTGGAACGACCCATGGGTAAAAATGAGATTTTAGCCTATATGGTTATATGTTTGATATATGTATGTAGGTTGAGCTTGTCCCTCGACGTTCTTTGGTTCGAAAGATGTTATTTGAACCTTTTTGGTTCTAAATTTGGTAAATATAATGTATTGGGATGACCCTTGTCGCGAAAATGAGATATTAGCCTATATGGTTGCATATTTGATAAATGAGAAGGTTGAATATGTTCCTTGATTTAAAGCATGATTTGTGAACCTATTTGGTTATGTATTCGGCAAAATGAAAGTATTAGAATGACCCTTGTGGAAAAATGAGATTGTAGCCTATATGATTACATGTTTTGATAAATATGAAGGTTGAGCTTGTCCCTCGATGTCCCTTGATGCGAAAGATGTTATTTGAACCTTTTTGGTTCTAAATTTGGTAAATATAATGTATTGGGATGACCCTTGTCGCGAAAATGAGATATTAGCCTATATGGTTGCATATTTGATAAATGGGAAGGTTGAATATGTTCCTTGATTTAAAGCATGATTTGTGAACCTATTTGGTTATGTATTCGGCAAAATGAAAGTATTAGAATGACCCTTGTGGAAAAATGAGATTGTAGCCTATATGATTACATGTTTTGATAAATATGAAGGTTGAGCTTGTCCCTCGATGTCCCTTGATGCGAAACATGATATTTGAACCTATTTGTTTCTAAATTCGGTAAATATAAAGTATTGTGGATGACCCTTGTTGCGAAAAAGAGATATTAGCCTATATGGTTGCAAATTTGATAAATGTGAAGGTTGAATTTGTCCCTTGATTTAAAGCATGATTTGTGAACCTATTTGGTTATGTATTCGGTAATATGAAGGTGTTAGAATGACCCTTGTGCAAAAATGAGATTGTAGCCTATATGGTTACATGTTTGACAAATATGAAGGTTGAGCTTGTCCCTCGATGTCCCTTGATGCGAAACATGATATTTGTACCTGTTTGGTTATAAATTCGGTAAATATAAAGTATTGGGATGACCCTTGTCGCGAAAATGAGATATTAGCCTATATGGTTGCAAATTTGATGAATGGGAAGGTTGAATTTGTCCCTTGATTTAAAGCATGATTTGTGAACCTATTTGGTTATGTATTCGGTAATCTGAAAGTATTAGAATGACCCTTGTGCAAAAATGAGATTGTAGCCTATATGGTTACATGTTTGATAAATATGAAGGTTGAGCTTGTCCCTCGATGTCCCTTGATGCGAAACATGATATTTGAACCTATTTGGTTCTAAATTCGGTAAATATGAAGTATTGGGATGACCCATGTCGCGAAAATGAGATATTAGCCTATATGGTTACAAATTTGATAAATGTGAAGGTTGAATTTCTCCCTTGATTTAATGCATGATTTGTGAACCTCTTTGGTTGTGTATTTGATAAAATAAAAGTATTGGAATGACCCTTGCACAAAAATGAGATTTTGGCCTATGTGATTACAAGTTTGAGAAATAAGAAGGTTAACATTTCCCTTGATTTAAATCATGATATATGAATCTATTTGGTATTGTATTCGATAAAATGAAAGTATTGGAACGACCCATGGGTAAAAATGAGATTTTAGCCTATATGGTTATATGTTTGATATATGTATGTAGGTTGAGCTTGTCCCTCGACGTTCTTTGGTTCGAAAGATGTTATTTGAACCTTTTTGGTTCTAAATTTGGTAAATATAATGTATTGGGATGACCCTTGTCGCGAAAATGAGATATTAGCCTATATGGTTGCATATTTGATAAATGAGAAGGTTGAATATGTTCCTTGATTTAAAGCATGATTTGTGAACCTATTTGGTTATGTATTCGGCAAAATGAAAGTATTAGAATGACCCTTGTGGAAAAATGAGATTGTAGCCTATATGATTACATGTTTTGATAAATATGAAGGTTGAGCTTGTCCCTCGATGTCCCTTGATGCGAAAGATGTTATTTGAACCTTTTTGGTTCTAAATTTGGTAAATATAATGTATTGGGATGACCCTTGTCGCGAAAATGAGATATTAGCCTATATGGTTGCATATTTGATAAATGGGAAGGTTGAATATGTTCCTTGATTTAAAGCATGATTTGTGAACCTATTTGGTTATGTATTCGGCAAAATGAAAGTATTAGAATGACCCTTGTGGAAAAATGAGATTGTAGCCTATATGATTACATGTTTTGATAAATATGAAGGTTGAGCTTGTCCCTCGATGTCCCTTGATGCGAAAGATGTTATTTGAACCTTTTTGGTTCTAAATTTGGTAAATATAATGTATTGGGATGACCCTTGTCGCGAAAATGAGATATTAGCCTATATGGTTGCATATTTGATAAATGGGAAGGTTGAATATGTTCCTTGATTTAAAGCATGATTTGTGAACCTATTTGGTTATGTATTCGGCAAAATGAAAGTATTAGAATGACCCTTGTGGAAAAATGAGATTGTAGCCTATATGATTACATGTTTTGATAAATATGAAGGTTGAGCTTGTCCCTCGATGTCCCTTGATGCGAAACATGATATTTGAACCTATTTGTTTCTAAATTCGGTAAATATAAAGTATTGTGGATGACCCTTGTTGCGAAAAAGAGATATTAGCCTATATGGTTGCAAATTTGATAAATGTGAAGGTTGAATTTGTCCCTTGATTTAAAGCATGATTTGTGAACCTATTTGGTTATGTATTCGGTAATATGAAGGTGTTAGAATGACCCTTGTGCAAAAATGAGATTGTAGCCTATATGGTTACATGTTTGACAAATATGAAGGTTGAGCTTGTCCCTCGATGTCCCTTGATGCGAAACATGATATTTGAACCTATTTGGTTCTAAATTCGGTAAATATAAAGTATTGGGATGACCCTTGTCGCGAAAAAGAGATATTAGCCTATATGGTTGCAAATTTGATAAATGTGAAGGTTGAATTTGTCCCTTGATTTAAAGCATGATTTGTGAACCTATTTGGTTATGTATTCGGTAATATGAAAGTATTAGAATGACCCTTGTGCAAAAATGAGATTGTAGCCTATATGGTTACATGTTTGATAAATATGAAGGTTGAATTTGTCCCTCGATGTCCATTGATGCGAAACATGATATTTGTACCTGTTTGGTTCTAAATTCGGTAAATATAAAGTATTGGGATGACCCTTGTCGCGAAAATGAGATATTAGCCTATATGGTTGCAAATTTGATGAATGGGAAGGTTGAATTTGTCCCTTGATTTAAAGCATGATTTGTGAACCTATTTGGTTATGTATTCGGTAATCTGAAAGTATTAGAATGACCCTTGTGCAAAAATGAGATTGTAGCCTATATGGTTACATGTTTGATAAATATGAAGGTTGAGCTTGTCCCTCGATGTCCCTTGATGCGAAACATGATATTTGAACCTATTTGGTTCTAAATTCGGTAAATATGAAGTATTGGGATGACCCATGTCGCGAAAATGAGATATTAGCCTATATGGTTACAAATTTGATAAATGTGAAGGTTGAATTTCTCCCTTGATTTAATGCATGATTTGTGAACCTCTTTGGTTGTGTATTTGATAAAATAAAAGTATTGGAATGACCCTTGCACAAAAATGAGATTTTGGCCTATGTGATTACAAGTTTGAGAAATAAGAAGGTTAACATTTCCCTTGATTTAAATCATGATATATGAATCTATTTGGTATTGTATTCGATAAAATGAAAGTATTGGAACGACCCATGGGTAAAAATGAGATTTTAGCCTATATGGTTATATGTTTGATATATGTATGTAGGTTGAGCTTGTCCCTCGACGTTCTTTGGTTCGAAAGATGTTATTTGAACCTTTTTGGTTCTAAATTTGGTAAATATAATGTATTGGGATGACCCTTGTCGCGAAAATGAGATATTAGCCTATATGGTTGCATATTTGATAAATGAGAAGGTTGAATATGTTCCTTGATTTAAAGCATGATTTGTGAACCTATTTGGTTATGTATTCGGCAAAATGAAAGTATTAGAATGACCCTTGTGGAAAAATGAGATTGTAGCCTATATGATTACATGTTTTGATAAATATGAAGGTTGAGCTTGTCCCTCGATGTCCCTTGATGCGAAAGATGTTATTTGAACCTTTTTGGTTCTAAATTTGGTAAATATAATGTATTGGGATGACCCTTGTCGCGAAAATGAGATATTAGCCTATATGGTTGCATATTTGATAAATGGGAAGGTTGAATATGTTCCTTGATTTAAAGCATGATTTGTGAACCTATTTGGTTATGTATTCGGCAAAATGAAAGTATTAGAATGACCCTTGTGGAAAAATGAGATTGTAGCCTATATGATTACATGTTTTGATAAATATGAAGGTTGAGCTTGTCCCTCGATGTCCCTTGATGCGAAAGATGTTATTTGAACCTTTTTGGTTCTAAATTTGGTAAATATAATGTATTGGGATGACCCTTGTCGCGAAAATGAGATATTAGCCTATATGGTTGCATATTTGATAAATGGGAAGGTTGAATATGTTCCTTGATTTAAAGCATGATTTGTGAACCTATTTGGTTATGTATTCGGCAAAATGAAAGTATTAGAATGACCCTTGTGGAAAAATGAGATTGTAGCCTATATGATTACATGTTTTGATAAATATGAAGGTTGAGCTTGTCCCTCGATGTCCCTTGATGCGAAACATGATATTTGAACCTATTTGTTTCTAAATTCGGTAAATATAAAGTATTGTGGATGACCCTTGTTGCGAAAAAGAGATATTAGCCTATATGGTTGCAAATTTGATAAATGTGAAGGTTGAATTTGTCCCTTGATTTAAAGCATGATTTGTGAACCTATTTGGTTATGTATTCGGTAATATGAAGGTGTTAGAATGACCCTTGTGCAAAAATGAGATTGTAGCCTATATGGTTACATGTTTGACAAATATGAAGGTTGAGCTTGTCCCTCGATGTCCCTTGATGCGAAACATGATATTTGAACCTATTTGGTTCTAAATTCGGTAAATATAAAGTATTGGGATGACCCTTGTCGCGAAAAAGAGATATTAGCCTATATGGTTGCAAATTTGATAAATGTGAAGGTTGAATTTGTCCCTTGATTTAAAGCATGATTTGTGAACCTATTTGGTTATGTATTCGGTAATATGAAAGTATTAGAATGACCCTTGTGCAAAAATGAGATTGTAGCCTATATGGTTACATGTTTGATAAATATGAAGGTTGAATTTGTCCCTCGATGTCCATTGATGCGAAACATGATATTTGTACCTGTTTGGTTCTAAATTCGGTAAATATAAAGTATTGGGATGACCCTTGTCGCGAAAATGAGATATTAGCCTATATGGTTGCAAATTTGATAAATGGGAAGGTTGAATTTGTCCCTTGATTTAAAGCATGATTTGTGAACCTATTTGGTTATGTATTCGGTAATCTGAAAGTATTAGAATGACCCTTGTGCAAAAATGAGATTGTAGCCTATATGGTTACATGTTTGATAAATATGAAGGTTGAGCTTGTCCCTCGATGTCCCTTGATGCGAAACATGATATTTGAACCTATTTGGTTCTAAATTCGGTAAATATGAAGTATTGGGATGACCCATGTCGCGAAAATGAGATATTAGCCTATATGGTTACAAATTTGATAAATGTGAAGGTTGAATTTCTCCCTTGATTTAATGCATGATTTGTGAACCTATTTGGTTATGTATTCGGTAATATGAAGGTGTTAGAATGACCCTTGTGCAAAAATGAGATTGTAGCCTATATGGTTACATGTTTGACAAATATGAAGGTTGAGCTTGTCCCTCGATGTCCCTTGATGCGAAACATGATATTTGAACCTATTTGGTTCTAAATTCGGTAAATATAAAGTATTGGGATGACCCTTGTCGCGAAAAAGAGATATTAGCCTATATGGTTGCAAATTTGATAAATGTGAAGGTTGAATTTGTCCCTTGATTTAAAGCATGATTTGTGAACATATTTGGTTATGTATTCGGTAATATGAAAGTATTAGAATGACCCTTGTGCAAAAATGAGATTGTAGCCTATATGGTTACATGTTTTGATAAATATGAAGGTTGAGCTTGTCCCTCGATGTCCCTTGATGCGAAACATGATATTTGAACCTATTTGGTTCTAAATTCGGTAAATATAAAGTATAGGGATGACCCTTGTTGCGAAAAAAGAGATATGACCCTATATGGTTGCAAATTTGATAAATGGGAAGGTTGAATTTGTCCCTTGATTTAAAGCAAGATTTGTGAACCTATTTGGTTATGTATTCGGTAAAATGAAAATATTAGAATGACCCTTGTGCAAAAATGAGATTGTAGCCTATATGGTTACATGTTTGATAAATATGAAGGTTGAATTTGTCCCTCGATGTCCATTGATGCGAAACATGATATTTGTACCTGTTTGGTTCTAAATTCGGTAAATATAAAGTATTGGGATGACCCTTGTCGCGAAAATGAGATATTAGCCTATATGGTTGCAAATTTGATAAATGGGAAGGTTGAATTTGTCCCTTGATTTAAAGCATGATTTGTGAACCTATTTGGTTATGTATTCGGTAATCTGAAAGTATTAGAATGACCCTTGTGCAAAAATGAGATTGTAGCCTATATGGTTACATGTTTGATAAATATGAAGGTTGAGCTTGTCCCTCGATGTCCCTTGATGCGAAACATGATATTTGAACCTATTTGGTTCTAAATTTGGTAAATATGAAGTATTGGGATGACCCATGTCGCGAAAATGAGATATTAGCCTATATGGTTACAAATTTGATAAATGTGAAGGTTGAATTTCTCCCTTGATTTAATGCATGATTTGTGAACCTCTTTGGTTGTGTATTTGATAAAATAAAAGTATTGGAATGACCCTTGCACAAAAATGAGATTTTGGCCTATGTGATTACAAGTTTGAGAAATAAGAAGGTTAACATTTCCCTTGATTTAAATCATGATATATGAATCTATTTGGTATTGTATTCGATAAAATGAAAGTATTGGAACGACCCATGGGTAAAAATGAGATTTTAGCCTATATGGTTATATGTTTGATATATGTATGTAGGTTGAGCTTGTCCCTCGACGTTCTTTGGTTCGAAAGATGTTATTTGAACCTTTTTGGTTCTAAATTTGGTAAATATAATGTATTGGGATGACCCTTGTCGCGAAAATGAGATATTAGCCTATATGGTTGCATATTTGATAAATGAGAAGGTTGAATATGTTCCTTGATTTAAAGCATGATTTGTGAACCTATTTGGTTATGTATTCGGCAAAATGAAAGTATTAGAATGACCCTTGTGGAAAAATGAGATTGTAGCCTATATGATTACATGTTTTGATAAATATGAAGGTTGAGCTTGTCCCTCGATGTCCCTTGATGCGAAAGATGTTATTTGAACCTTTTTGGTTCTAAATTTGGTAAATATAATGTATTGGGATGACCCTTGTCGCGAAAATGAGATATTAGCCTATATGGTTGCATATTTGATAAATGGGAAGGTTGAATATGTTCCTTGATTTAAAGCATGATTTGTGAACCTATTTGGTTATGTATTCGGCAAAATGAAAGTATTAGAATGACCCTTGTGGAAAAATGAGATTGTAGCCTATATGATTACATGTTTTGATAAATATGAAGGTTGAGCTTGTCCCTCGATGTCCCTTGATGCGAAACATGATATTTGAACCTATTTGTTTCTAAATTCGGTAAATATAAAGTATTGTGGATGACCCTTGTTGCGAAAAAGAGATATTAGCCTATATGGTTGCAAATTTGATAAATGTGAAGGTTGAATTTGTCCCTTGATTTAAAGCATGATTTGTGAACCTATTTGGTTATGTATTCGGTAATATGAAGGTGTTAGAATGACCCTTGTGCAAAAATGAGATTGTAGCCTATATGGTTACATGTTTGACAAATATGAAGGTTGAGCTTGTCCCTCGATGTCCCTTGATGCGAAACATGATATTTGAACCTATTTGGTTCTAAATTCGGTAAATATAAAGTATTGGGATGACCCTTGTCGCGAAAAAGAGATATTAGCCTATATGGTTGCAAATTTGATAAATGTGAAGGTTGAATTTGTCCCTTGATTTAAAGCATGATTTGTGAACCTATTTGGTTATGTATTCGGTAATATGAAAGTATTAGAATGACCCTTGTGCAAAAATGAGATTGTAGCCTATATGGTTACATGTTTGATAAATATGAAGGTTGAATTTGTCCCTCGATGTCCATTGATGCGAAACATGATATTTGTACCTGTTTGGTTCTAAATTCGGTAAATATAAAGTATTGGGATGACCCTTGTCGCGAAAATGAGATATTAGCCTATATGGTTGCAAATTTGATAAATGGGAAGGTTGAATTTGTCCCTTGATTTAAAGCATGATTTGTGAACCTATTTGGTTATGTATTCGGTAATCTGAAAGTATTAGAATGACCCTTGTGCAAAAATGAGATTGTAGCCTATATGGTTACATGTTTGATAAATATGAAGGTTGAGCTTGTCCCTCGATGTCCCTTGATGCGAAACATGATATTTGAACCTATTTGGTTCTAAATTCGGTAAATATGAAGTATTGGGATGACCCATGTCGCGAAAATGAGATATTAGCCTATATGGTTACAAATTTGATAAATGTGAAGGTTGAATTTCTCCCTTGATTTAATGCATGATTTGTGAACCTCTTTGGTTGTGTATTTGATAAAATAAAAGTATTGGAATGACCCTTGCACAAAAATGAGATTTTGGCCTATGTGATTACAAGTTTGAGAAATAAGAAGGTTAACATTTCCCTTGATTTAAATCATGATATATGAATCTATTTGGTATTGTATTCGATAAAATGAAAGTATTGGAACGACCCATGGGTAAAAATGAGATTTTAGCCTATATGGTTATATGTTTGATATATGTATGTAGGTTGAGCTTGTCCCTCGACGTTCTTTGGTTCGAAAGATGTTATTTGAACCTTTTTGGTTCTAAATTTGGTAAATATAATGTATTGGGATGACCCTTGTCGCGAAAATGAGATATTAGCCTATATGGTTGCATATTTGATAAATGAGAAGGTTGAATATGTTCCTTGATTTAAAGCATGATTTGTGAACCTATTTGGTTATGTATTCGGCAAAATGAAAGTATTAGAATGACCCTTGTGGAAAAATGAGATTGTAGCCTATATGATTACATGTTTTGATAAATATGAAGGTTGAGCTTGTCCCTCGATGTCCCTTGATGCGAAAGATGTTATTTGAACCTTTTTGGTTCTAAATTTGGTAAATATAATGTATTGGGATGACCCTTGTCGCGAAAATGAGATATTAGCCTATATGGTTGCATATTTGATAAATGGGAAGGTTGAATATGTTCCTTGATTTAAAGCATGATTTGTGAACCTATTTGGTTATGTATTCGGCAAAATGAAAGTATTAGAATGACCCTTGTGGAAAAATGAGATTGTAGCCTATATGATTACATGTTTTGATAAATATGAAGGTTGAGCTTGTCCCTCGATGTCCCTTGATGCGAAACATGATATTTGAACCTATTTGTTTCTAAATTCGGTAAATATAAAGTATTGTGGATGACCCTTGTTGCGAAAAAGAGATATTAGCCTATATGGTTGCAAATTTGATAAATGTGAAGGTTGAATTTGTCCCTTGATTTAAAGCATGATTTGTGAACCTATTTGGTTATGTATTCGGTAATATGAAGGTGTTAGAATGACCCTTGTGCAAAAATGAGATTGTAGCCTATATGGTTACATGTTTGACAAATATGAAGGTTGAGCTTGTCCCTCGATGTCCCTTGATGCGAAACATGATATTTGAACCTATTTGGTTCTAAATTCGGTAAATATAAAGTATTGGGATGACCCTTGTCGCGAAAAAGAGATATTAGCCTATATGGTTGCAAATTTGATAAATGTGAAGGTTGAATTTGTCCCTTGATTTAAAGCATGATTTGTGAACCTATTTGGTTATGTATTCGGTAATATGAAAGTATTAGAATGACCCTTGTGCAAAAATGAGATTGTAGCCTATATGGTTACATGTTTGATAAATATGAAGGTTGAATTTGTCCCTCGATGTCCATTGATGCGAAACATGATATTTGTACCTGTTTGGTTCTAAATTCGGTAAATATAATGTATTGGGATGACCCTTGTCGCGAAAATGAGATATTAGCCTATATGGTTGCATATTTGATAAATGAGAAGGTTGAATATGTTCCTTGATTTAAAGCATGATTTGTGAACCTATTTGGTTATGTATTCGGCAAAATGAAAGTATTAGAATGACCCTTGTGGAAAAATGAGATTGTAGCCTATATGATTACATGTTTTGATAAATATGAAGGTTGAGCTTGTCCCTCGATGTCCCTTGATGCGAAAGATGTTATTTGAACCTTTTTGGTTCTAAATTTGGTAAATATAATGTATTGGGATGACCCTTGTCGCGAAAATGAGATATTAGCCTATATGGTTGCATATTTGATAAATGGGAAGGTTGAATATGTTCCTTGATTTAAAGCATGATTTGTGAACCTATTTGGTTATGTATTCGGCAAAATGAAAGTATTAGAATGACCCTTGTGGAAAAATGAGATTGTAGCCTATATGATTACATGTTTTGATAAATATGAAGGTTGAGCTTGTCCCTCGATGTCCCTTGATGCGAAAGATGTTATTTGAACCTTTTTGGTTCTAAATTTGGTAAATATAATGTATTGGGATGACCCTTGTCGCGAAAATGAGATATTAGCCTATATGGTTGCATATTTGATAAATGGGAAGGTTGAATATGTTCCTTGATTTAAAGCATGATTTGTGAACCTATTTGGTTATGTATTCGGCAAAATGAAAGTATTAGAATGACCCTTGTGGAAAAATGAGATTGTAGCCTATATGATTACATGTTTTGATAAATATGAAGGTTGAGCTTGTCCCTCGATGTCCCTTGATGCGAAACATGATATTTGAACCTATTTGTTTCTAAATTCGGTAAATATAAAGTATTGTGGATGACCCTTGTTGCGAAAAAGAGATATTAGCCTATATGGTTGCAAATTTGATAAATGTGAAGGTTGAATTTGTCCCTTGATTTAAAGCATGATTTGTGAACCTATTTGGTTATGTATTCGGTAATATGAAGGTGTTAGAATGACCCTTGTGCAAAAATGAGATTGTAGCCTATATGGTTACATGTTTGACAAATATGAAGGTTGAGCTTGTCCCTCGATGTCCCTTGATGCGAAACATGATATTTGAACCTATTTGGTTCTAAATTCGGTAAATATAAAGTATTGGGATGACCCTTGTCGCGAAAAAGAGATATTAGCCTATATGGTTGCAAATTTGATAAATGTGAAGGTTGAATTTGTCCCTTGATTTAAAGCATGATTTGTGAACCTATTTGGTTATGTATTCGGTAATATGAAAGTATTAGAATGACCCTTGTGCAAAAATGAGATTGTAGCCTATATGGTTACATGTTTGATAAATATGAAGGTTGAATTTGTCCCTCGATGTCCATTGATGCGAAACATGATATTTGTACCTGTTTGGTTCTAAATTCGGTAAATATAATGTATTGGGATGACCCTTGTCGCGAAAATGAGATATTAGCCTATATGGTTGCATATTTGATAAATGAGAAGGTTGAATATGTTCCTTGATTTAAAGCATGATTTGTGAACCTATTTGGTTATGTATTCGGCAAAATGAAAGTATTAGAATGACCCTTGTGGAAAAATGAGATTGTAGCCTATATGATTACATGTTTTGATAAATATGAAGGTTGAGCTTGTCCCTCGATGTCCCTTGATGCGAAAGATGTTATTTGAACCTTTTTGGTTCTAAATTTGGTAAATATAATGTATTGGGATGACCCTTGTCGCGAAAATGAGATATTAGCCTATATGGTTGCATATTTGATAAATGGGAAGGTTGAATATGTTCCTTGATTTAAAGCATGATTTGTGAACCTATTTGGTTATGTATTCGGCAAAATGAAAGTATTAGAATGACCCTTGTGGAAAAATGAGATTGTAGCCTATATGATTACATGTTTTGATAAATATGAAGGTTGAGCTTGTCCCTCGATGTCCCTTGATGCGAAACATGATATTTGAACCTATTTGTTTCTAAATTCGGTAAATATAAAGTATTGTGGATGACCCTTGTTGCGAAAAAGAGATATTAGCCTATATGGTTGCAAATTTGATAAATGTGAAGGTTGAATTTGTCCCTTGATTTAAAGCATGATTTGTGAACCTATTTGGTTATGTATTCGGTAATATGAAGGTGTTAGAATGACCCTTGTGCAAAAATGAGATTGTAGCCTATATGGTTACATGTTTGACAAATATGAAGGTTGAGCTTGTCCCTCGATGTCCCTTGATGCGAAACATGATATTTGAACCTATTTGGTTCTAAATTCGGTAAATATAAAGTATTGGGATGACCCTTGTCGCGAAAAAGAGATATTAGCCTATATGGTTGCAAATTTGATAAATGTGAAGGTTGAATTTGTCCCTTGATTTAAAGCATGATTTGTGAACCTATTTGGTTATGTATTCGGTAATATGAAAGTATTAGAATGACCCTTGTGCAAAAATGAGATTGTAGCCTATATGGTTACATGTTTGACAAATATGAAGGTTGAGCTTGTCCCTCGATGTCCCTTGATGCGAAACATGATATTTGTACCTGTTTGGTTCTAAATTCGGTAAATATAAAGTATTGGGATGACCCTTGTCGCGAAAAAGAGATATTAGCCTATATGGTTGCAAATTTGATAAATGTGAAGGTTGAATTTGTCCCTTGATTTAAAGCATGATTTGTGAACCTATTTGGTTATGTATTCGGTAATATGAAAGTATTAGAATGACCCTTGTGCAAAAATGAGATTGTAGCCTATATGGTTACATGTTTGATAAATATGAAGGTTGAATTTGTCCCTCGATGTCCATTGATGCGAAACATGATATTTGTACCTGTTTGGTTCTAAATTCGGTAAATATAATGTATTGGGATGACCCTTGTCGCGAAAATGAGATATTAGCCTATATGGTTGCATATTTGATAAATGAGAAGGTTGAATATGTTCCTTGATTTAAAGCATGATTTGTGAACCTATTTGGTTATGTATTCGGCAAAATGAAAGTATTAGAATGACCCTTGTGGAAAAATGAGATTGTAGCCTATATGATTACATGTTTTGATAAATATGAAGGTTGAGCTTGTCCCTCGATGTCCCTTGATGCGAAAGATGTTATTTGAACCTTTTTGGTTCTAAATTTGGTAAATATAATGTATTGGGATGACCCTTGTCGCGAAAATGAGATATTAGCCTATATGGTTGCATATTTGATAAATGGGAAGGTTGAATATGTTCCTTGATTTAAAGCATGATTTGTGAACCTATTTGGTTATGTATTCGGCAAAATGAAAGTATTAGAATGACCCTTGTGGAAAAATGAGATTGTAGCCTATATGATTACATGTTTTGATAAATATGAAGGTTGAGCTTGTCCCTCGATGTCCCTTGATGCGAAACATGATATTTGAACCTATTTGTTTCTAAATTCGGTAAATATAAAGTATTGTGGATGACCCTTGTTGCGAAAAAGAGATATTAGCCTATATGGTTGCAAATTTGATAAATGTGAAGGTTGAATTTGTCCCTTGATTTAAAGCATGATTTGTGAACCTATTTGGTTATGTATTCGGTAATATGAAGGTGTTAGAATGACCCTTGTGCAAAAATGAGATTGTAGCCTATATGGTTACATGTTTGACAAATATGAAGGTTGAGCTTGTCCCTCGATGTCCCTTGATGCGAAACATGATATTTGAACCTATTTGGTTCTAAATTCGGTAAATATAAAGTATTGGGATGACCCTTGTCGCGAAAAAGAGATATTAGCCTATATGGTTGCAAATTTGATAAATGTGAAGGTTGAATTTGTCCCTTGATTTAAAGCATGATTTGTGAACCTATTTGGTTATGTATTCGGTAATATGAAAGTATTAGAATGACCCTTGTGCAAAAATGAGATTGTAGCCTATATGGTTACATGTTTGATAAATATGAAGGTTGAATTTGTCCCTCGATGTCCATTGATGCGAAACATGATATTTGTACCTGTTTGGTTCTAAATTCGGTAAATATAATGTATTGGGATGACCCTTGTCGCGAAAATGAGATATTAGCCTATATGGTTGCATATTTGATAAATGAGAAGGTTGAATATGTTCCTTGATTTAAAGCATGATTTGTGAACCTATTTGGTTATGTATTCGGCAAAATGAAAGTATTAGAATGACCCTTGTGGAAAAATGAGATTGTAGCCTATATGATTACATGTTTTGATAAATATGAAGGTTGAGCTTGTCCCTCGATGTCCCTTGATGCGAAAGATGTTATTTGAACCTTTTTGGTTCTAAATTTGGTAAATATAATGTATTGGGATGACCCTTGTCGCGAAAATGAGATATTAGCCTATATGGTTGCATATTTGATAAATGGGAAGGTTGAATATGTTCCTTGATTTAAAGCATGATTTGTGAACCTATTTGGTTATGTATTCGGCAAAATGAAAGTATTAGAATGACCCTTGTGGAAAAATGAGATTGTAGCCTATATGATTACATGTTTTGATAAATATGAAGGTTGAGCTTGTCCCTCGATGTCCCTTGATGCGAAAGATGTTATTTGAACCTTTTTGGTTCTAAATTTGGTAAATATAATGTATTGGGATGACCCTTGTCGCGAAAATGAGATATTAGCCTATATGGTTGCATATTTGATAAATGGGAAGGTTGAATATGTTCCTTGATTTAAAGCATGATTTGTGAACCTATTTGGTTATGTATTCGGCAAAATGAAAGTATTAGAATGACCCTTGTGGAAAAATGAGATTGTAGCCTATATGATTACATGTTTTGATAAATATGAAGGTTGAGCTTGTCCCTCGATGTCCCTTGATGCGAAACATGATATTTGAACCTATTTGTTTCTAAATTCGGTAAATATAAAGTATTGTGGATGACCCTTGTTGCGAAAAAGAGATATTAGCCTATATGGTTGCAAATTTGATAAATGTGAAGGTTGAATTTGTCCCTTGATTTAAAGCATGATTTGTGAACCTATTTGGTTATGTATTCGGTAATATGAAGGTGTTAGAATGACCCTTGTGCAAAAATGAGATTGTAGCCTATATGGTTACATGTTTGACAAATATGAAGGTTGAGCTTGTCCCTCGATGTCCCTTGATGCGAAACATGATATTTGAACCTATTTGGTTCTAAATTCGGTAAATATAAAGTATTGGGATGACCCTTGTCGCGAAAAAGAGATATTAGCCTATATGGTTGCAAATTTGATAAATGTGAAGGTTGAATTTGTCCCTTGATTTAAAGCATGATTTGTGAACCTATTTGGTTATGTATTCGGTAATATGAAAGTATTAGAATGACCCTTGTGCAAAAATGAGATTGTAGCCTATATGGTTACATGTTTGATAAATATGAAGGTTGAATTTGTCCCTCGATGTCCATTGATGCGAAACATGATATTTGTACCTGTTTGGTTCTAAATTCGGTAAATATAATGTATTGGGATGACCCTTGTCGCGAAAATGAGATATTAGCCTATATGGTTGCATATTTGATAAATGAGAAGGTTGAATATGTTCCTTGATTTAAAGCATGATTTGTGAACCTATTTGGTTATGTATTCGGCAAAATGAAAGTATTAGAATGACCCTTGTGGAAAAATGAGATTGTAGCCTATATGATTACATGTTTTGATAAATATGAAGGTTGAGCTTGTCCCTCGATGTCCCTTGATGCGAAAGATGTTATTTGAACCTTTTTGGTTCTAAATTTGGTAAATATAATGTATTGGGATGACCCTTGTCGCGAAAATGAGATATTAGCCTATATGGTTGCATATTTGATAAATGGGAAGGTTGAATATGTTCCTTGATTTAAAGCATGATTTGTGAACCTATTTGGTTATGTATTCGGCAAAATGAAAGTATTAGAATGACCCTTGTGGAAAAATGAGATTGTAGCCTATATGATTACATGTTTTGATAAATATGAAGGTTGAGCTTGTCCCTCGATGTCCCTTGATGCGAAAGATGTTATTTGAACCTTTTTGGTTCTAAATTTGGTAAATATAATGTATTGGGATGACCCTTGTCGCGAAAATGAGATATTAGCCTATATGGTTGCATATTTGATAAATGGGAAGGTTGAATATGTTCCTTGATTTAAAGCATGATTTGTGAACCTATTTGGTTATGTATTCGGCAAAATGAAAGTATTAGAATGACCCTTGTGGAAAAATGAGATTGTAGCCTATATGATTACATGTTTTGATAAATATGAAGGTTGAGCTTGTCCCTCGATGTCCCTTGATGCGAAACATGATATTTGAACCTATTTGTTTCTAAATTCGGTAAATATAAAGTATTGTGGATGACCCTTGTTGCGAAAAAGAGATATTAGCCTATATGGTTGCAAATTTGATAAATGTGAAGGTTGAATTTGTCCCTTGATTTAAAGCATGATTTGTGAACCTATTTGGTTATGTATTCGGTAATATGAAGGTGTTAGAATGACCCTTGTGCAAAAATGAGATTGTAGCCTATATGGTTACATGTTTGACAAATATGAAGGTTGAGCTTGTCCCTCGATGTCCCTTGATGCGAAACATGATATTTGAACCTATTTGGTTCTAAATTCGGTAAATATAAAGTATTGGGATGACCCTTGTCGCGAAAAAGAGATATTAGCCTATATGGTTGCAAATTTGATAAATGTGAAGGTTGAATTTGTCCCTTGATTTAAAGCATGATTTGTGAACCTATTTGGTTATGTATTCGGTAATATGAAAGTATTAGAATGACCCTTGTGCAAAAATGAGATTGTAGCCTATATGGTTACATGTTTGATAAATATGAAGGTTGAATTTGTCCCTCGATGTCCATTGATGCGAAACATGATATTTGTACCTGTTTGGTTCTAAATTCGGTAAATATAATGTATTGGGATGACCCTTGTCGCGAAAATGAGATATTAGCCTATATGGTTGCATATTTGATAAATGAGAAGGTTGAATATGTTCCTTGATTTAAAGCATGATTTGTGAACCTATTTGGTTATGTATTCGGCAAAATGAAAGTATTAGAATGACCCTTGTGGAAAAATGAGATTGTAGCCTATATGATTACATGTTTTGATAAATATGAAGGTTGAGCTTGTCCCTCGATGTCCCTTGATGCGAAACATGATATTTGTACCTGTTTGGTTCTAAATTCGGTAAATATAATGTATTGGGATGACCCTTGTCGCGAAAATGAGATATTAGCCTATATGGTTGCATATTTGATAAATGAGAAGGTTGAATATGTTCCTTGATTTAAAGCATGATTTGTGAACCTATTTGGTTATGTATTCGGCAAAATGAAAGTATTAGAATGACCCTTGTGGAAAAATGAGATTGTAGCCTATATGATTACATGTTTTGATAAATATGAAGGTTGAGCTTGTCCCTCGATGTCCCTTGATGCGAAAGATGTTATTTGAACCTTTTTGGTTCTAAATTTGGTAAATATAATGTATTGGGATGACCCTTGTCGCGAAAATGAGATATTAGCCTATATGGTTGCATATTTGATAAATGGGAAGGTTGAATATGTTCCTTGATTTAAAGCATGATTTGTGAACCTATTTGGTTATGTATTCGGCAAAATGAAAGTATTAGAATGACCCTTGTGGAAAAATGAGATTGTAGCCTATATGATTACATGTTTTGATAAATATGAAGGTTGAGCTTGTCCCTCGATGTCCCTTGATGCGAAAGATGTTATTTGAACCTTTTTGGTTCTAAATTTGGTAAATATAATGTATTGGGATGACCCTTGTCGCGAAAATGAGATATTAGCCTATATGGTTGCATATTTGATAAATGGGAAGGTTGAATATGTTCCTTGATTTAAAGCATGATTTGTGAACCTATTTGGTTATGTATTCGGCAAAATGAAAGTATTAGAATGACCCTTGTGGAAAAATGAGATTGTAGCCTATATGATTACATGTTTTGATAAATATGAAGGTTGAGCTTGTCCCTCGATGTCCCTTGATGCGAAACATGATATTTGAACCTATTTGTTTCTAAATTCGGTAAATATAAAGTATTGTGGATGACCCTTGTTGCGAAAAAGAGATATTAGCCTATATGGTTGCAAATTTGATAAATGTGAAGGTTGAATTTGTCCCTTGATTTAAAGCATGATTTGTGAACCTATTTGGTTATGTATTCGGTAATATGAAGGTGTTAGAATGACCCTTGTGCAAAAATGAGATTGTAGCCTATATGGTTACATGTTTGACAAATATGAAGGTTGAGCTTGTCCCTCGATGTCCCTTGATGCGAAACATGATATTTGAACCTATTTGGTTCTAAATTCGGTAAATATAAAGTATTGGGATGACCCTTGTCGCGAAAAAGAGATATTAGCCTATATGGTTGCAAATTTGATAAATGTGAAGGTTGAATTTGTCCCTTGATTTAAAGCATGATTTGTGAACCTATTTGGTTATGTATTCGGTAATATGAAAGTATTAGAATGACCCTTGTGCAAAAATGAGATTGTAGCCTATATGGTTACATGTTTGATAAATATGAAGGTTGAATTTGTCCCTCGATGTCCATTGATGCGAAACATGATATTTGTACCTGTTTGGTTCTAAATTCGGTAAATATAATGTATTGGGATGACCCTTGTCGCGAAAATGAGATATTAGCCTATATGGTTGCATATTTGATAAATGAGAAGGTTGAATATGTTCCTTGATTTAAAGCATGATTTGTGAACCTATTTGGTTATGTATTCGGCAAAATGAAAGTATTAGAATGACCCTTGTGGAAAAATGAGATTGTAGCCTATATGATTACATGTTTTGATAAATATGAAGGTTGAGCTTGTCCCTCGATGTCCCTTGATGCGAAACATGATATTTGTACCTGTTTGGTTCTAAATTCGGTAAATATAAAGTATTGTGGATGACCCTTGTTGCGAAAAAGAGATATTAGCCTATATGGTTGCAAATTTGATAAATGTGAAGGTTGAATTTGTCCCTTGATTTAAAGCATGATTTGTGAACCTATTTGGTTATGTATTCGGTAATATGAAGGTGTTAGAATGACCCTTGTGCAAAAATGAGATTGTAGCCTATATGGTTACATGTTTGACAAATATGAAGGTTGAGCTTGTCCCTCGATGTCCCTTGATGCGAAACATGATATTTGAACCTATTTGGTTCTAAATTCGGTAAATATAAAGTATTGGGATGACCCTTGTCGCGAAAAAGAGATATTAGCCTATATGGTTGCAAATTTGATAAATGTGAAGGTTGAATTTGTCCCTTGATTTAAAGCATGATTTGTGAACCTATTTGGTTATGTATTCGGTAATATGAAAGTATTAGAATGACCCTTGTGCAAAAATGAGATTGTAGCCTATATGGTTACATGTTTGATAAATATGAAGGTTGAATTTGTCCCTCGATGTCCATTGATGCGAAACATGATATTTGTACCTGTTTGGTTCTAAATTCGGTAAATATAATGTATTGGGATGACCCTTGTCGCGAAAATGAGATATTAGCCTATATGGTTGCATATTTGATAAATGAGAAGGTTGAATATGTTCCTTGATTTAAAGCATGATTTGTGAACCTATTTGGTTATGTATTCGGCAAAATGAAAGTATTAGAATGACCCTTGTGGAAAAATGAGATTGTAGCCTATATGATTACATGTTTTGATAAATATGAAGGTTGAGCTTGTCCCTCGATGTCCCTTGATGCGAAACATGATATTTGTACCTGTTTGGTTCTAAATTCGGTAAATATAATGTATTGGGATGACCCTTGTCGCGAAAATGAGATATTAGCCTATATGGTTGCATATTTGATAAATGAGAAGGTTGAATATGTTCCTTGATTTAAAGCATGATTTGTGAACCTATTTGGTTATGTATTCGGCAAAATGAAAGTATTAGAATGACCCTTGTGGAAAAATGAGATTGTAGCCTATATGATTACATGTTTTGATAAATATGAAGGTTGAGCTTGTCCCTCGATGTCCCTTGATGCGAAAGATGTTATTTGAACCTTTTTGGTTCTAAATTTGGTAAATATAATGTATTGGGATGACCCTTGTCGCGAAAATGAGATATTAGCCTATATGGTTGCATATTTGATAAATGGGAAGGTTGAATATGTTCCTTGATTTAAAGCATGATTTGTGAACCTATTTGGTTATGTATTCGGCAAAATGAAAGTATTAGAATGACCCTTGTGGAAAAATGAGATTGTAGCCTATATGATTACATGTTTTGATAAATATGAAGGTTGAGCTTGTCCCTCGATGTCCCTTGATGCGAAAGATGTTATTTGAACCTTTTTGGTTCTAAATTTGGTAAATATAATGTATTGGGATGACCCTTGTCGCGAAAATGAGATATTAGCCTATATGGTTGCATATTTGATAAATGGGAAGGTTGAATATGTTCCTTGATTTAAAGCATGATTTGTGAACCTATTTGGTTATGTATTCGGCAAAATGAAAGTATTAGAATGACCCTTGTGGAAAAATGAGATTGTAGCCTATATGATTACATGTTTTGATAAATATGAAGGTTGAGCTTGTCCCTCGATGTCCCTTGATGCGAAACATGATATTTGAACCTATTTGTTTCTAAATTCGGTAAATATAAAGTATTGTGGATGACCCTTGTTGCGAAAAAGAGATATTAGCCTATATGGTTGCAAATTTGATAAATGTGAAGGTTGAATTTGTCCCTTGATTTAAAGCATGATTTGTGAACCTATTTGGTTATGTATTCGGTAATATGAAGGTGTTAGAATGACCCTTGTGCAAAAATGAGATTGTAGCCTATATGGTTACATGTTTGACAAATATGAAGGTTGAGCTTGTCCCTCGATGTCCCTTGATGCGAAACATGATATTTGAACCTATTTGGTTCTAAATTCGGTAAATATAAAGTATTGGGATGACCCTTGTCGCGAAAAAGAGATATTAGCCTATATGGTTGCAAATTTGATAAATGTGAAGGTTGAATTTGTCCCTTGATTTAAAGCATGATTTGTGAACCTATTTGGTTATGTATTCGGTAATATGAAAGTATTAGAATGACCCTTGTGCAAAAATGAGATTGTAGCCTATATGGTTACATGTTTGATAAATATGAAGGTTGAATTTGTCCCTCGATGTCCATTGATGCGAAACATGATATTTGTACCTGTTTGGTTCTAAATTCGGTAAATATAATGTATTGGGATGACCCTTGTCGCGAAAATGAGATATTAGCCTATATGGTTGCATATTTGATAAATGAGAAGGTTGAATATGTTCCTTGATTTAAAGCATGATTTGTGAACCTATTTGGTTATGTATTCGGCAAAATGAAAGTATTAGAATGACCCTTGTGGAAAAATGAGATTGTAGCCTATATGATTACATGTTTTGATAAATATGAAGGTTGAGCTTGTCCCTCGATGTCCCTTGATGCGAAACATGATATTTGTACCTGTTTGGTTCTAAATTCGGTAAATATAATGTATTGGGATGACCCTTGTCGCGAAAATGAGATATTAGCCTATATGGTTGCATATTTGATAAATGAGAAGGTTGAATATGTTCCTTGATTTAAAGCATGATTTGTGAACCTATTTGGTTATGTATTCGGCAAAATGAAAGTATTAGAATGACCCTTGTGGAAAAATGAGATTTTGGCCTATGTGATTACAAGTTTGAGAAATAAGAAGGTTAACATTTCCCTTGATTTAAATCATGATATATGAATCTATTTGGTATTGTATTCGATAAAATGAAAGTATTGGAACGACCCATGGGTAAAAATGAGATTTTAGCCTATATGGTTATATGTTTGATATATGTATGTAGGTTGAGCTTGTCCCTCGACGTTCTTTGGTTCGAAAGATGTTATTTGAACCTTTTTGGTTCTAAATTTGTTAAATATAATGTATTGGGATGACCCTTGTCGCGAAAATGAGATATTAGCCTATATGGTTGCATATTTGATAAATGAGAAGGTTGAATATGTTCCTTGATTTAAAGCATGATTTGTGAACCTATTTGGTTATGTATTCGGCAAAATGAAAGTATTAGAATGACCCTTGTGGAAAAATGAGATTGTAGCCTATATGATTACATGTTTTGATAAATATGAAGGTTGAGCTTGTCCCTCGATGTCCCTTGATGCGAAAGATGTTATTTGAACCTTTTTGGTTCTAAATTTGGTAAATATAATGTATTGGGATGACCCTTGTCGCGAAAATGAGATATTAGCCTATATGGTTGCATATTTGATAAATGGGAAGGTTGAATATGTTCCTTGATTTAAAGCATGATTTGTGAACCTATTTGGTTATGTATTCGGCAAAATGAAAGTATTAGAATGACCCTTGTGGAAAAATGAGATTGTAGCCTATATGATTACATGTTTTGATAAATATGAAGGTTGAGCTTGTCCCTCGATGTCCCTTGATGCGAAACATGATATTTGAACCTATTTGTTTCTAAATTCGGTAAATATAAAGTATTGTGGATGACCCTTGTTGCGAAAAAGAGATATTAGCCTATATGGTTGCAAATTTGATAAATGTGAAGGTTGAATTTGTCCCTTGATTTAAAGCATGATTTGTGAACCTATTTGGTTATGTATTCGGTAATATGAAGGTGTTAGAATGACCCTTGTGCAAAAATGAGATTGTAGCCTATATGGTTACATGTTTGACAAATATGAAGGTTGAGCTTGTCCCTCGATGTCCCTTGATGCGAAACATGATATTTGAACCTATTTGGTTCTAAATTCGGTAAATATAAAGTATTGGGATGACCCTTGTCGCGAAAAAGAGATATTAGCCTATATGGTTGCAAATTTGATAAATGTGAAGGTTGAATTTGTCCCTTGATTTAAAGCATGATTTGTGAACCTATTTGGTTATGTATTCGGTAATATGAAGGTGTTAGAATGACCCTTGTGCAAAAATGAGATTGTAGCCTATATGGTTACATGTTTGACAAATATGAAGGTTGAGCTTGTCCCTCGATGTCCCTTGATGCGAAACATGATATTTGAACCTATTTGGTTCTAAATTCGGTAAATATAAAGTATTGGGATGACCCTTGTCGCGAAAAAGAGATATTAGCCTATATGGTTGCAAATTTGATAAATGTGAAGGTTGAATTTGTCCCTTGATTTAAAGCATGATTTGTGAACCTATTTGGTTATGTATTCGGTAATATGAAAGTATTAGAATGACCCTTGTGCAAAAATGAGATTGTAGCCTATATGGTTACATGTTTGATAAATATGAAGGTTGAATTTGTCCCTCGATGTCCATTGATGCGAAACATGATATTTGTACCTGTTTGGTTCTAAATTCGGTAAATATAAAGTATTGGGATGACCCTTGTCGCGAAAATGAGATATTAGCCTATATGGTTGCAAATTTGATAAATGGGAAGGTTGAATTTGTCCCTTGATTTAAAGCATGATTTGTGAACCTATTTGGTTATGTATTCGGTAATCTGAAAGTATTAGAATGACCCTTGTGCAAAAATGAGATTGTAGCCTATATGGTTACATGTTTGATAAATATGAAGGTTGAGCTTGTCCCTCGATGTCCCTTGATGCGAAACATGATATTTGAACCTATTTGGTTCTAAATTCGGTAAATATGAAGTATTGGGATGACCCATGTCGCGAAAATGAGATATTAGCCTATATGGTTACAAATTTGATAAATGTGAAGGTTGAATTTCTCCCTTGATTTAATGCATGATTTGTGAACCTCTTTGGTTGTGTATTTGATAAAATAAAAGTATT
This sequence comes from Medicago lupulina, assembly GCA_958299785.1. NCBI lineage: Eukaryota > Viridiplantae > Streptophyta > Magnoliopsida > Fabales > Fabaceae > Medicago > Medicago lupulina. The sequence goes on along the minus strand of OY283139.1, from coordinate 47,288,202 downwards.
GGAATGACCCTTGCACAAAAATGAGATTTTGGCCTATGTGATTACAAGTTTGAGAAATAAGAAGGTTAACATTTCCCTTGATTTAAATCATGATATATGAATCTATTTGGTATTGTATTCGATAAAATGAAAGTATTGGAACGACCCATGGGTAAAAATGAGATTTTAGCCTATATGGTTATATGTTTGATATATGTATGTAGGTTGAGCTTGTCCCTCGACGTTCTTTGGTTCGAAAGATGTTATTTGAACCTTTTTGGTTCTAAATTTGGTAAATATAATGTATTGGGATGACCCTTGTCGCGAAAATGAGATATTAGCCTATATGGTTGCATATTTGATAAATGGGAAGGTTGAATATGTTCCTTGATTTAAAGCATGATTTGTGAACCTATTTGGTTATGTATTCGGCAAAATGAAAGTATTAGAATGACCCTTGTGGAAAAATGAGATTGTAGCCTATATGATTACATGTTTTGATAAATATGAAGGTTGAGCTTGTCCCTCGATGTCCCTTGATGCGAAACATGATATTTGAACCTATTTGTTTCTAAATTCGGTAAATATAAAGTATTGTGGATGACCCTTGTTGCGAAAAAGAGATATTAGCCTATATGGTTGCAAATTTGATAAATGTGAAGGTTGAATTTGTCCCTTGATTTAAAGCATGATTTGTGAACCTATTTGGTTATGTATTCGGTAATATGAAGGTGTTAGAATGACCCTTGTGCAAAAATGAGATTGTAGCCTATATGGTTACATGTTTGACAAATATGAAGGTTGAGCTTGTCCCTCGATGTCCCTTGATGCGAAACATGATATTTGAACCTATTTGGTTCTAAATTCGGTAAATATAAAGTATTGGGATGACCCTTGTCGCGAAAAAGAGATATTAGCCTATATGGTTGCAAATTTGATAAATGTGAAGGTTGAATTTGTCCCTTGATTTAAAGCATGATTTGTGAACCTATTTGGTTATGTATTCGGTAATATGAAAGTATTAGAATGACCCTTGTGCAAAAATGAGATTGTAGCCTATATGGTTACATGTTTGATAAATATGAAGGTTGAATTTGTCCCTCGATGTCCATTGATGCGAAACATGATATTTGTACCTGTTTGGTTCTAAATTCGGTAAATATAAAGTATTGGGATGACCCTTGTCGCGAAAATGAGATATTAGCCTATATGGTTGCAAATTTGATAAATGGGAAGGTTGAATTTGTCCCTTGATTTAAAGCATGATTTGTGAACCTATTTGGTTATGTATTCGGTAATCTGAAAGTATTAGAATGACCCTTGTGCAAAAATGAGATTGTAGCCTATATGGTTACATGTTTGATAAATATGAAGGTTGAGCTTGTCCCTCGATGTCCCTTGATGCGAAACATGATATTTGAACCTATTTGGTTCTAAATTCGGTAAATATGAAGTATTGGGATGACCCATGTCGCGAAAATGAGATATTAGCCTATATGGTTACAAATTTGATAAATGTGAAGGTTGAATTTCTCCCTTGATTTAATGCATGATTTGTGAACCTCTTTGGTTGTGTATTTGATAAAATAAAAGTATTGGAATGACCCTTGCACAAAAATGAGATTTTGGCCTATGTGATTACAAGTTTGAGAAATAAGAAGGTTAACATTTCCCTTGATTTAAATCATGATATATGAATCTATTTGGTATTGTATTCGATAAAATGAAAGTATTGGAACGACCCATGGGTAAAAATGAGATTTTAGCCTATATGGTTATATGTTTGATATATGTATGTAGGTTGAGCTTGTCCCTCGACGTTCTTTGGTTCGAAAGATGTTATTTGAACCTTTTTGGTTCTAAATTTGGTAAATATAATGTATTGGGATGACCCTTGTCGCGAAAATGAGATATTAGCCTATATGGTTGCATATTTGATAAATGAGAAGGTTGAATATGTTCCTTGATTTAAAGCATGATTTGTGAACCTATTTGGTTATGTATTCGGCAAAATGAAAGTATTAGAATGACCCTTGTGGAAAAATGAGATTGTAGCCTATATGATTACATGTTTTGATAAATATGAAGGTTGAGCTTGTCCCTCGATGTCCCTTGATGCGAAAGATGTTATTTGAACCTTTTTGGTTCTAAATTTGGTAAATATAATGTATTGGGATGACCCTTGTCGCGAAAATGAGATATTAGCCTATATGGTTGCATATTTGATAAATGGGAAGGTTGAATATGTTCCTTGATTTAAAGCATGATTTGTGAACCTATTTGGTTATGTATTCGGCAAAATGAAAGTATTAGAATGACCCTTGTGGAAAAATGAGATTGTAGCCTATATGATTACATGTTTTGATAAATATGAAGGTTGAGCTTGTCCCTCGATGTCCCTTGATGCGAAAGATGTTATTTGAACCTTTTTGGTTCTAAATTTGGTAAATATAATGTATTGGGATGACCCTTGTCGCGAAAATGAGATATTAGCCTATATGGTTGCATATTTGATAAATGGGAAGGTTGAATATGTTCCTTGATTTAAAGCATGATTTGTGAACCTATTTGGTTATGTATTCGGCAAAATGAAAGTATTAGAATGACCCTTGTGGAAAAATGAGATTGTAGCCTATATGATTACATGTTTTGATAAATATGAAGGTTGAGCTTGTCCCTCGATGTCCCTTGATGCGAAACATGATATTTGAACCTATTTGTTTCTAAATTCGGTAAATATAAAGTATTGTGGATGACCCTTGTTGCGAAAAAGAGATATTAGCCTATATGGTTGCAAATTTGATAAATGTGAAGGTTGAATTTGTCCCTTGATTTAAAGCATGATTTGTGAACCTATTTGGTTATGTATTCGGTAATATGAAGGTGTTAGAATGACCCTTGTGCAAAAATGAGATTGTAGCCTATATGGTTACATGTTTGACAAATATGAAGGTTGAGCTTGTCCCTCGATGTCCCTTGATGCGAAACATGATATTTGAACCTATTTGGTTCTAAATTCGGTAAATATAAAGTATTGGGATGACCCTTGTCGCGAAAAAGAGATATTAGCCTATATGGTTGCAAATTTGATAAATGTGAAGGTTGAATTTGTCCCTTGATTTAAAGCATGATTTGTGAACCTATTTGGTTATGTATTCGGTAATATGAAAGTATTAGAATGACCCTTGTGCAAAAATGAGATTGTAGCCTATATGGTTACATGTTTTGATAAATATGAAGGTTGAGCTTGTCCCTCGATGTCCCTTGATGCGAAACATGATATTTGAACCTATTTGGTTCTAAATTCGGTAAATATAAAGTATAGGGATGACCCTTGTTGCGAAAAAAGAGATATGACCCTATATGGTTGCAAATTTGATAAATGGGAAGGTTGAATTTGTCCCTTGATTTAAAGCAAGATTTGTGAACCTATTTGGTTATGTATTCGGTAAAATGAAAATATTAGAATGACCCTTGTGCAAAAATGAGATTGTAGCCTATATGGTTACATGTTTGATAAATATGAAGGTTGAATTTGTCCCTCGATGTCCATTGATGCGAAACATGATATTTGTACCTGTTTGGTTCTAAATTCGGTAAATATAAAGTATTGGGATGACCCTTGTCGCGAAAATGAGATATTAGCCTATATGGTTGCAAATTTGATAAATGGGAAGGTTGAATTTGTCCCTTGATTTAAAGCATGATTTGTGAACCTATTTGGTTATGTATTCGGTAATCTGAAAGTATTAGAATGACCCTTGTGCAAAAATGAGATTGTAGCCTATATGGTTACATGTTTGATAAATATGAAGGTTGAGCTTGTCCCTCGATGTCCCTTGATGCGAAACATGATATTTGAACCTATTTGGTTCTAAATTTGGTAAATATGAAGTATTGGGATGACCCATGTCGCGAAAATGAGATATTAGCCTATATGGTTACAAATTTGATAAATGTGAAGGTTGAATTTCTCCCTTGATTTAATGCATGATTTGTGAACCTCTTTGGTTGTGTATTTGATAAAATAAAAGTATTGGAATGACCCTTGCACAAAAATGAGATTTTGGCCTATGTGATTACAAGTTTGAGAAATAAGAAGGTTAACATTTCCCTTGATTTAAATCATGATATATGAATCTATTTGGTATTGTATTCGATAAAATGAAAGTATTGGAACGACCCATGGGTAAAAATGAGATTTTAGCCTATATGGTTATATGTTTGATATATGTATGTAGGTTGAGCTTGTCCCTCGACGTTCTTTGGTTCAAAAGATGTTATTTGAACCTTTTTGGTTCTAAATTTGGTAAATATAATGTATTGGGATGACCCTTGTCGCGAAAATGAGATATTAGCCTATATGGTTGCATATTTGATAAATGAGAAGGTTGAATATGTTCCTTGATTTAAAGCATGATTTGTGAACCTATTTGGTTATGTATTCGGCAAAATGAAAGTATTAGAATGACCCTTGTGGAAAAATGAGATTGTAGCCTATATGATTACATGTTTTGATAAATATGAAGGTTGAGCTTGTCCCTCGATGTCCCTTGATGCGAAACATGATATTTGAACCTATTTGTTTCTAAATTCGGTAAATATAAAGTATTGTGGATGACCCTTGTTGCGAAAAAGAGATATTAGCCTATATGGTTGCAAATTTGATAAATGTGAAGGTTGAATTTGTCCCTTGATTTAAAGCATGATTTGTGAACCTATTTGGTTATGTATTCGGTAATATGAAGGTGTTAGAATGACCCTTGTGCAAAAATGAGATTGTAGCCTATATGGTTACATGTTTGACAAATATGAAGGTTGAGCTTGTCCCTCGATGTCCCTTGATGCGAAACATGATATTTGAACCTATTTGGTTCTAAATTCGGTAAATATAAAGTATTGGGATGACCCTTGTCGCGAAAAAGAGATATTAGCCTATATGGTTGCAAATTTGATAAATGTGAAGGTTGAATTTGTCCCTTGATTTAAAGCATGATTTGTGAACATATTTGGTTATGTATTCGGTAATATGAAAGTATTAGAATGACCCTTGTGCAAAAATGAGATTGTAGCCTATATGGTTACATGTTTTGATAAATATGAAGGTTGAGCTTGTCCCTCGATGTCCCTTGATGCGAAACATGATATTTGAACCTATTTGGTTCTAAATTCGGTAAATATAAAGTATAGGGATGACCCTTGTTGCGAAAAAAGAGATATGACCCTATATGGTTGCAAATTTGATAAATGGGAAGGTTGAATTTGTCCCTTGATTTAAAGCAAGATTTGTGAACCTATTTGGTTATGTATTCGGTAAAATGAAAATATTAGAATGACCCTTGTGCAAAAATGAGATTGTAGCCTATATGGTTACATGTTTGATAAATATGAAGGTTGAATTTGTCCCTCGATGTCCATTGATGCGAAACATGATATTTGTACCTGTTTGGTTCTAAATTCGGTAAATATAAAGTATTGGGATGACCCTTGTCGCGAAAATGAGATATTAGCCTATATGGTTGCAAATTTGATAAATGGGAAGGTTGAATTTGTCCCTTGATTTAAAGCATGATTTGTGAACCTATTTGGTTATGTATTCGGTAATCTGAAAGTATCAGAATGACCCTTGTGCAAAAATGAGATTGTAGCCTATATGGTTACATGTTTGATAAATATGAAGGTTGAGCTTGTCCCCCGATGTCCCTTGATGCGAAACATGATATTTGAACCTACTTGGTTCTAAATTTGGTAAATATGAAGTATTGGGATGACCCATGTCGCGAAAATGAGATATTAGCCTATATGGTTACAAATTTGATAAATGTGAAGGTTGAATTTCTCCCTTGATTTAATGCATGATTTGTGAACCTCTTTGGTTGTGTATTTGATAAAATAAAAGTATTGGAATGACCGTTGCACAAAAATGAGATTTTGGCCTATGTGATTACAAGTTTGAGAAATAAGAAGGTTAACATTTCCCTTGATTTAAATCATGATATATGAATCTATTTGGTATTGTATTCGATAAAATGAAAGTATTGGAACGACCCATGGGTAAAAATGAGATTTTAGCCTATATGGTTATATGTTTGATATATGTATGTAGGTTGAGCTTGTCCCTCGACGTTCTTTGGTTCGAAAGATGTTATTTGAACCTTTTTGGTTCTAAATTTGGTAAATATAATGTATTGGGATGACCCTTGTCGCGAAAATGAGATATTAGCCTATATGGTTGCATATTTGATAAATGAGAAGGTTGAATATGTTCCTTGATTTAAAGCATGATTTGTGAACCTATTTGGTTATGTATTCGGCAAAATGAAAGTATTAGAATGACCCTTGTGGAAAAATGAGATTGTAGCCTATATGATTACATGTTTTGATAAATATGAAGGTTGAGCTTGTCCCTCGATGTCCCTTGATGCGAAACATGATATTTGAACCTATTTGTTTCTAAATTCGGTAAATATAAAGTATTGTGGATGACCCTTGTTGCGAAAAAGAGATATTAGCCTATATGGTTGCAAATTTGATAAATGTGAAGGTTGAATTTGTCCCTTGATTTAAAGCATGATTTGTGAACCTATTTGGTTATGTATTCGGTAATATGAAGGTGTTAGAATGACCCTTGTGCAAAAATGAGATTGTAGCCTATATGGTTACATGTTTGACAAATATGAAGGTTGAGCTTGTCCCTCGATGTCCCTTGATGCGAAACATGATATTTGAACCTATTTGGTTCTAAATTCGGTAAATATAAAGTATTGGGATGACCCTTGTCGCGAAAAAGAGATATTAGCCTATATGGTTGCAAATTTGATAAATGGGAAGGTTGAATTTGTCCCTTGATTTAAAGCATGATTTGTGAACCTATTTGGTTATGTATTCGGTAATCTGAAAGTATTAGAATGACCCTTGTGCAAAAATGAGATTGTAGCCTATATGGTTACATGTTTGATAAATATGAAGGTTGAGCTTGTCCCTCGATGTCCCTTGATGCGAAACATGATATTTGAACCTATTTGGTTCTAAATTTGGTAAATATGAAGTATTGGGATGACCCATGTCGCGAAAATGAGATATTAGCCTATATGGTTACAAATTTGATAAATGTGAAGGTTGAATTTCTCCCTTGATTTAATGCATGATTTGTGAACCTCTTTGGTTGTGTATTTGATAAAATAAAAGTATTGGAATGACCCTTGCACAAAAATGAGATTTTGGCCTATGTGATTACAAGTTTGAGAAATAAGAAGGTTAACATTTCCCTTGATTTAAATCATGATATATGAATCTATTTGGTATTGTATTCGATAAAATGAAAGTATTGGAACGACCCATGGGTAAAAATGAGATTTTAGCCTATATGGTTATATGTTTGATATATGTATGTAGGTTGAGCTTGTCCCTCGACGTTCTTTGGTTCAAAAGATGTTATTTGAACCTTTTTGGTTCTAAATTTGGTAAATATAATGTATTGGGATGACCCTTGTCGCGAAAATGAGATATTAGCCTATATGGTTGCATATTTGATAAATGAGAAGGTTGAATATGTTCCTTGATTTAAAGCATGATTTGTGAACCTATTTGGTTATGTATTCGGCAAAATGAAAGTATTAGAATGACCCTTGTGGAAAAATGAGATTGTAGCCTATATGATTACATGTTTTGATAAATATGAAGGTTGAGCTTGTCCCTCGATGTCCCTTGATGCGAAACATGATATTTGAACCTATTTGTTTCTAAATTCGGTAAATATAAAGTATTGTGGATGACCCTTGTTGCGAAAAAGAGATATTAGCCTATATGGTTGCAAATTTGATAAATGTGAAGGTTGAATTTGTCCCTTGATTTAAAGCATGATTTGTGAACCTATTTGGTTATGTATTCGGTAATATGAAGGTGTTAGAATGACCCTTGTGCAAAAATGAGATTGTAGCCTATATGGTTACATGTTTGACAAATATGAAGGTTGAGCTTGTCCCTCGATGTCCCTTGATGCGAAACATGATATTTGAACCTATTTGGTTCTAAATTCGGTAAATATAAAGTATTGGGATGACCCTTGTCGCGAAAAAGAGATATTAGCCTATATGGTTGCAAATTTGATAAATGTGAAGGTTGAATTTGTCCCTTGATTTAAAGCATGATTTGTGAACATATTTGGTTATGTATTCGGTAATATGAAAGTATTAGAATGACCCTTGTGCAAAAATGAGATTGTAGCCTATATGGTTACATGTTTTGATAAATATGAAGGTTGAGCTTGTCCCTCGATGTCCCTTGATGCGAAACATGATATTTGAACCTATTTGGTTCTAAATTCGGTAAATATAAAGTATAGGGATGACCCTTGTTGCGAAAAAAGAGATATGACCCTATATGGTTGCAAATTTGATAAATGGGAAGGTTGAATTTGTCCCTTGATTTAAAGCAAGATTTGTGAACCTATTTGGTTATGTATTCGGTAAAATGAAAATATTAGAATGACCCTTGTGCAAAAATGAGATTGTAGCCTATATGGTTACATGTTTGATAAATATGAAGGTTGAATTTGTCCCTCGATGTCCATTGATGCGAAACATGATATTTGTACCTGTTTGGTTCTAAATTCGGTAAATATAAAGTATTGGGATGACCCTTGTCGCGAAAATGAGATATTAGCCTATATGGTTGCAAATTTGATAAATGGGAAGGTTGAATTTGTCCCTTGATTTAAAGCATGATTTGTGAACCTATTTGGTTATGTATTCGGTAATCTGAAAGTATCAGAATGACCCTTGTGCAAAAATGAGATTGTAGCCTATATGGTTACATGTTTGATAAATATGAAGGTTGAGCTTGTCCCCCGATGTCCCTTGATGCGAAACATGATATTTGAACCTATTTGGTTCTAAATTTGGTAAATATGAAGTATTGGGATGACCCATGTCGCGAAAATGAGATATTAGCCTATATGGTTACAAATTTGATAAATGTGAAGGTTGAATTTCTCCCTTGATTTAATGCATGATTTGTGAACCTCTTTGGTTGTGTATTTGATAAAATAAAAGTATTGGAATGACCCTTGCACAAAAATGAGATTTTGGCCTATGTGATTACAAGTTTGAGAAATAAGAAGGTTAACATTTCCCTTGATTTAAATCATGATATATGAATCTATTTGGTATTGTATTCGATAAAATGAAAGTATTGGAACGACCCATGGGTAAAAATGAGATTTTAGCCTATATGGTTATATGTTTGATATATGTATGTAGGTTGAGCTTGTCCCTCGACGTTCTTTGGTTCGAAAGATGTTATTTGAACCTTTTTGGTTCTAAATTTGGTAAATATAATGTATTGGGATGACCCTTGTCGCGAAAATGAGATATTAGCCTATATGGTTGCATATTTGATAAATGAGAAGGTTGAATATGTTCCTTGATTTAAAGCATGATTTGTGAACCTATTTGGTTATGTATTCGGCAAAATGAAAGTATTAGAATGACCCTTGTGGAAAAATGAGATTGTAGCCTATATGATTACATGTTTTGATAAATATGAAGGTTGAGCTTGTCCCTCGATGTCCCTTGATGCGAAACATGATATTTGAACCTATTTGTTTCTAAATTCGGTAAATATAAAGTATTGTGGATGACCCTTGTTGCGAAAAAGAGATATTAGCCTATATGGTTGCAAATTTGATAAATGTGAAGGTTGAATTTGTCCCTTGATTTAAAGCATGATTTGTGAACCTATTTGGTTATGTATTCGGTAATATGAAGGTGTTAGAATGACCCTTGTGCAAAAATGAGATTGTAGCCTATATGGTTACATGTTTGACAAATATGAAGGTTGAGCTTGTCCCTCGATGTCCCTTGATGCGAAACATGATATTTGAACCTATTTGGTTCTAAATTCGGTAAATATAAAGTATTGGGATGACCCTTGTCGCGAAAAAGAGATATTAGCCTATATGGTTGCAAATTTGATAAATGGGAAGGTTGAATTTGTCCCTTGATTTAAAGCATGATTTGTGAACCTATTTGGTTATGTATTCGGTAATCTGAAAGTATTAGAATGACCCTTGTGCAAAAATGAGATTGTAGCCTATATGGTTACATGTTTGATAAATATGAAGGTTGAGCTTGTCCCTCGATGTCCCTTGATGCGAAACATGATATTTGAACCTATTTGGTTCTAAATTTGGTAAATATGAAGTATTGGGATGACCCATGTCGCGAAAATGAGATATTAGCCTATATGGTTACAAATTTGATAAATGTGAAGGTTGAATTTCTCCCTTGATTTAATGCATGATTTGTGAACCTCTTTGGTTGTGTATTTGATAAAATAAAAGTATTGGAATGACCCTTGCACAAAAATGAGATTTTGGCCTATGTGATTACAAGTTTGAGAAATAAGAAGGTTAACATTTCCCTTGATTTAAATCATGATATATGAATCTATTTGGTATTGTATTCGATAAAATGAAAGTATTGGAACGACCCATGGGTAAAAATGAGATTTTAGCCTATATGGTTATATGTTTGATATATGTATGTAGGTTGAGCTTGTCCCTCGACGTTCTTTGGTTCAAAAGATGTTATTTGAACCTTTTTGGTTCTAAATTTGGTAAATATAATGTATTGGGATGACCCTTGTCGCGAAAATGAGATATTAGCCTATATGGTTGCATATTTGATAAATGAGAAGGTTGAATATGTTCCTTGATTTAAAGCATGATTTGTGAACCTATTTGGTTATGTATTCGGCAAAATGAAAGTATTAGAATGACCCTTGTGGAAAAATGAGATTGTAGCCTATATGATTACATGTTTTGATAAATATGAAGGTTGAGCTTGTCCCTCGATGTCCCTTGATGCGAAACATGATATTTGAACCTATTTGTTTCTAAATTCGGTAAATATAAAGTATTGTGGATGACCCTTGTTGCGAAAAAGAGATATTAGCCTATATGGTTGCAAATTTGATAAATGTGAAGGTTGAATTTGTCCCTTGATTTAAAGCATGATTTGTGAACCTATTTGGTTATGTATTCGGTAATATGAAGGTGTTAGAATGACCCTTGTGCAAAAATGAGATTGTAGCCTATATGGTTACATGTTTGACAAATATGAAGGTTGAGCTTGTCCCTCGATGTCCCTTGATGCGAAACATGATATTTGAACCTATTTGGTTCTAAATTCGGTAAATATAAAGTATTGGGATGACCCTTGTCGCGAAAAAGAGATATTAGCCTATATGGTTGCAAATTTGATAAATGTGAAGGTTGAATTTGTCCCTTGATTTAAAGCATGATTTGTGAACATATTTGGTTATGTATTCGGTAATATGAAAGTATTAGAATGACCCTTGTGCAAAAATGAGATTGTAGCCTATATGGTTACATGTTTTGATAAATATGAAGGTTGAGCTTGTCCCTCGATGTCCCTTGATGCGAAACATGATATTTGAACCTATTTGGTTCTAAATTCGGTAAATATAAAGTATAGGGATGACCCTTGTTGCGAAAAAAGAGATATGACCCTATATGGTTGCAAATTTGATAAATGGGAAGGTTGAATTTGTCCCTTGATTTAAAGCAAGATTTGTGAACCTATTTGGTTATGTATTCGGTAAAATGAAAATATTAGAATGACCCTTGTGCAAAAATGAGATTGTAGCCTATATGGTTACATGTTTGATAAATATGAAGGTTGAATTTGTCCCTCGATGTCCATTGATGCGAAACATGATATTTGTACCTGTTTGGTTCTAAATTCGGTAAATATAAAGTATTGGGATGACCCTTGTCGCGAAAATGAGATATTAGCCTATATGGTTGCAAATTTGATAAATGGGAAGGTTGAATTTGTCCCTTGATTTAAAGCATGATTTGTGAACCTATTTGGTTATGTATTCGGTAATCTGAAAGTATCAGAATGACCCTTGTGCAAAAATGAGATTGTAGCCTATATGGTTACATGTTTGATAAATATGAAGGTTGAGCTTGTCCCCCGATGTCCCTTGATGCGAAACATGATATTTGAACCTATTTGGTTCTAAATTTGGTAAATATGAAGTATTGGGATGACCCATGTCGCGAAAATGAGATATTAGCCTATATGGTTACAAATTTGATAAATGTGAAGGTTGAATTTCTCCCTTGATTTAATGCATGATTTGTGAACCTCTTTGGTTGTGTATTTGATAAAATAAAAGTATTGGAATGACCCTTGCACAAAAATGAGATTTTGGCCTATGTGATTACAAGTTTGAGAAATAAGAAGGTTAACATTTCCCTTGATTTAAATCATGATATATGAATCTATTTGGTATTGTATTCGATAAAATGAAAGTATTGGAACGACCCATGGGTAAAAATGAGATTTTAGCCTATATGGTTAGATGTTTGATATATGTATGTAGGTTGAGCTTGTCCCTCGACGTTCTTTGGTTCGAAAGATGTTATTTGAACCTTTTTGGTTCTAAATTTGGTAAATATAATGTATTGGGATGACCCTTGTCGCGAAAATGAGATATTAGCCTATATGGTTGCATATTTGATAAATGAGAAGGTTGAATATGTTCCTTGATTTAAAGCATGATTTGTGAACCTATTTGGTTATGTATTCGGCAAAATGAAAGTATTAGAATGACCCTTGTGGAAAAATGAGATTGTAGCCTATATGATTACATGTTTTGATAAATATGAAGGTTGAGCTTGTCCCTCGATGTCCCTTGATGCGAAACATGATATTTGAACCTATTTGTTTCTAAATTCGGTAAATATAAAGTATTGTGGATGACCCTTGTTGCGAAAAAGAGATATTAGCCTATATGGTTGCAAATTTGATAAATGTGAAGGTTGAATTTGTCCCTTGATTTAAAGCATGATTTGTGAACCTATTTGGTTATGTATTCGGTAATATGAAGGTGTTAGAATGACCCTTGTGCAAAAATGAGATTGTAGCCTATATGGTTACATGTTTGACAAATATGAAGGTTGAGCTTGTCCCTCGATGTCCCTTGATGCGAAACATGATATTTGAACCTATTTGGTTCTAAATTCGGTAAATATAAAGTATTGGGATGACCCTTGTCGCGAAAAAGAGATATTAGCCTATATGGTTGCAAATTTGATAAATGTGAAGGTTGAATTTGTCCCTTGATTTAAAGCATGATTTGTGAACATATTTGGTTATGTATTCGGTAATATGAAAGTATTAGAATGACCCTTGTGCAAAAATGAGATTGTAGCCTATATGGTTACATGTTTTGATAAATATGAAGGTTGAGCTTGTCCCTCGATGTCCCTTGATGCGAAACATGATATTTGAACCTATTTGGTTCTAAATTCGGTAAATATAAAGTATAGGGATGACCCTTGTTGCGAAAAAAGAGATATGACCCTATATGGTTGCAAATTTGATAAATGGGAAGGTTGAATTTGTCCCTTGATTTAAAGCAAGATTTGTGAACCTATTTGGTTATGTATTCGGTAAAATGAAAATATTAGAATGACCCTTGTGCAAAAATGAGATTGTAGCCTATATGGTTACATGTTTGATAAATATGAAGGTTGAATTTGTCCCTCGATGTCCATTGATGCGAAACATGATATTTGTACCTGTTTGGTTCTAAATTCGGTAAATATAAAGTATTGGGATGACCCTTGTCGCGAAAATGAGATATTAGCCTATATGGTTGCAAATTTGATAAATGGGAAGGTTGAATTTGTCCCTTGATTTAAAGCATGATTTGTGAACCTATTTGGTTATGTATTCGGTAATCTGAAAGTATCAGAATGACCCTTGTGCAAAAATGAGATTGTAGCCTATATGGTTACATGTTTGATAAATATGAAGGTTGAATTTGTCCCTCGATGTCCATTGATGCGAAACATGATATTTGTACCTGTTTGGTTCTAAATTCGGTAAATATAAAGTATTGGGATGACCCTTGTCGCGAAAATGAGATATTAGCCTATATGGTTGCAAATTTGATAAATGGGAAGGTTGAATTTGTCCCTTGATTTAAAGCATGATTTGTGAACCTATTTGGTTATGTATTCGGTAATCTGAAAGTATCAGAATGACCCTTGTGCAAAAATGAGATTGTAGCCTATATGGTTACATGTTTGATAAATATGAAGGTTGAGCTTGTCCCCCGATGTCCCTTGATGCGAAACATGATATTTGAACCTACTTGGTTCTAAATTTGGTAAATATGAAGTATTGGGATGACCCATGTCGCGAAAATGAGATATTAGCCTATATGGTTACAAATTTGATAAATGTGAAGGTTGAATTTCTCCCTTGATTTAATGCATGATTTGTGAACTTCTTTGGTTGTGTATTTGATAAAATAAAAGTATTGGAATGACCCTTGCACAAAAATGAGATTTTGGCCTATGTGATTACAAGTTTGAGAAATAAGAAGGTTAACATTTCCCTTGATTTAAATCATGATATATGAATCTATTTGGTATTGTATTCGATAAAATGAAAGTATTGGAACGACCCATGGGTAAAAATGAGATTTTAGCCTATATGGTTATATGTTTGATATATGTATGTAGGTTGAGCTTGTCCCTCGACGTTCTTTGGTTCGAAAGATGTTATTTGAACCTTTTTGGTTCTAAATTTGGTAAATATAATGTATTGGGATGACCCTTGTCGCGAAAATGAGATATTAGCCTATATGGTTGCATATTTGATAAATGAGAAGGTTGAATATGTTCCTTGATTTAAAGCATGATTTGTGAACCTATTTGCTTATGTATTCGGCAAAATGAAAGTATTAGAATGACCCTTGTGGAAAAATGAGATTGTAGCCTATATGATTACATGTTTTGATAAATATGAAGGTTGAGCTTGTCCCTCGATGTCCCTTGATGCGAAACATGATATTTGAACCTATTTGTTTCTAAATTCGGTAAATATAAAGTATTGTGGATGACCCTTGTTGCGAAAAAGAGATATTAGCCTATATGGTTGCAAATTTGATAAATGTGAAGGTTGAATTTGTCCCTTGATTTAAAGCATGATTTGTGAACCTATTTGGTTATGTATTCGGTAATATGAAGGTGTTAGAATGACCCTTGTGCAAAAATGAGATTGTAGCCTATATGGTTACATGTTTGACAAATATGAAGGTTGAGCTTGTCCCTCGATGTCCCTTGATGCGAAACATGATATTTGAACCTATTTGGTTCTAAATTCGGTAAATATAAAGTATTGGGATGACCCTTGTCGCGAAAAAGAGATATTAGCCTATATGGTTGCAAATTTGATAAATGTGAAGGTTGAATTTGTCCCTTGATTTAAAGCATGATTTGTGAACATATTTGGTTATGTATTCGGTAATATGAAAGTATTAGAATGACCCTTGTGCAAAAATGAGATTGTAGCCTATATGGTTACATGTTTTGATAAATATGAAGGTTGAGCTTGTCCCTCGATGTCCCTTGATGCGAAACATGATATTTGAACCTATTTGGTTCTAAATTCGGTAAATATAAAGTATAGGGATGACCCTTGTTGCGAAAAAAGAGATATGACCCTATATGGTTGCAAATTTGATAAATGGGAAGGTTGAATTTGTCCCTTGATTTAAAGCAAGATTTGTGAACCTATTTGGTTATGTATTCGGTAAAATGAAAATATTAGAATGACCCTTGTGCAAAAATGAGATTGTAGCCTATATGGTTACATGTTTGATAAATATGAAGGTTGAATTTGTCCCTCGATGTCCATTGATGCGAAACATGATATTTGTACCTGTTTGGTTCTAAATTCGGTAAATATAAAGTATTGGGATGACCCTTGTCGCGAAAATGAGATATTAGCCTATATGGTTGCAAATTTGATAAATGGGAAGGTTGAATTTGTCCCTTGATTTAAAGCATGATTTGTGAACCTATTTGGTTATGTATTCGGTAATCTGAAAGTATCAGAATGACCCTTGTGCAAAAATGAGATTGTAGCCTATATGGTTACATGTTTGATAAATATGAAGGTTGAGCTTGTCCCCCGATGTCCCTTGATGCGAAACATGATATTTGAACCTATTTGGTTCTAAATTTGGTAAATATGAAGTATTGGGATGACCCATGTCGCGAAAATGAGATATTAGCCTATATGGTTACAAATTTGATAAATGTGAAGGTTGAATTTCTCCCTTGATTTAATGCATGATTTGTGAACCTCTTTGGTTGTGTATTTGATAAAATAAAAGTATTGGAATGACCCTTGCACAAAAATGAGATTTTGGCCTATGTGATTACAAGTTTGAGAAATAAGAAGGTTAACATTTCCCTTGATTTAAATCATGATATATGAATCTATTTGGTATTGTATTCGATAAAATGAAAGTATTGGAACGACCCATGGGTAAAAATGAGATTTTAGCCTATATGGTTATATGTTTGATATATGTATGTAGGTTGAGCTTGTCCCTCGACGTTCTTTGGTTCGAAAGATGTTATTTGAACCTTTTTGGTTCTAAATTTGGTAAATATAATGTATTGGGATGACCCTTGTCGCGAAAATGAGATATTAGCCTATATGGTTGCATATTTGATAAATGAGAAGGTTGAATATGTTCCTTGATTTAAAGCATGATTTGTGAACCTATTTGGTTATGTATTCGGCAAAATGAAAGTATTAGAATGACCCTTGTGGAAAAATGAGATTGTAGCCTATATGATTACATGTTTTGATAAATATGAAGGTTGAGCTTGTCCCTCGATGTCCCTTGATGCGAAACATGATATTTGAACCTATTTGTTTCTAAATTCGGTAAATATAAAGTATTGTGGATGACCCTTGTTGCGAAAAAGAGATATTAGCCTATATGGTTGCAAATTTGATAAATGTGAAGGTTGAATTTGTCCCTTGATTTAAAGCATGATTTGTGAACCTATTTGGTTATGTATTCGGTAATATGAAGGTGTTAGAATGACCCTTGTGCAAAAATGAGATTGTAGCCTATATGGTTACATGTTTGACAAATATGAAGGTTGAGCTTGTCCCTCGATGTCCCTTGATGCGAAACATGATATTTGAACCTATTTGGTTCTAAATTCGGTAAATATAAAGTATTGGGATGACCCTTGTCGCGAAAAAGAGATATTAGCCTATATGGTTGCAAATTTGATAAATGTGAAGGTTGAATTTGTCCCTTGATTTAAAGCATGATTTGTGAACATATTTGGTTATGTATTCGGTAATATGAAAGTATTAGAATGACCCTTGTGCAAAAATGAGATTGTAGCCTATATGGTTACATGTTTTGATAAATATGAAGGTTGAGCTTGTCCCTCGATGTCCCTTGATGCGAAACATGATATTTGAACCTATTTGGTTCTAAATTCGGTAAATATAAAGTATAGGGATGACCCTTGTTGCGAAAAAAGAGATATGACCCTATATGGTTGCAAATTTGATAAATGGGAAGGTTGAATTTGTCCCTTGATTTAAAGCAAGATTTGTGAACCTATTTGGTTATGTATTCGGTAAAATGAAAATATTAGAATGACCCTTGTGCAAAAATGAGATTGTAGCCTATATGGTTACATGTTTGATAAATATGAAGGTTGAATTTGTCCCTCGATGTCCATTGATGCGAAACATGATATTTGTACCTGTTTGGTTCTAAATTCGGTAAATATAAAGTATTGGGATGACCCTTGTCGCGAAAATGAGATATTAGCCTATATGGTTGCAAATTTGATAAATGGGAAGGTTGAATTTGTCCCTTGATTTAAAGCATGATTTGTGAACCTATTTGGTTATGTATTCGGTAATCTGAAAGTATCAGAATGACCCTTGTGCAAAAATGAGATTGTAGCCTATATGGTTACATGTTTGATAAATATGAAGGTTGAATTTGTCCCTCGATGTCCATTGATGCGAAACATGATATTTGTACCTGTTTGGTTCTAAATTCGGTAAATAGAAAGTATTGGGATGACCCTTGTCGCGAAAATGAGATATTAGCCTATATGGTTGCAAATTTGATAAATGGGAAGGTTGAATTTGTCCCTTGATTTAAAGCATGATTTGTGAACCTATTTGGTTATGTATTCGGTAATCTGAAAGTATCAGAATGACCCTTGTGCAAAAATGAGATTGTAGCCTATATGGTTACATGTTTGATAAATATGAAGGTTGAGCTTGTCCCCCGATGTCCCTTGATGCGAAACATGATATTTGAACCTACTTGGTTCTAAATTTGGTAAATATGAAGTATTGGGATGACCCATGTCGCGAAAATGAGATATTAGCCTATATGGTTACAAATTTGATAAATGTGAAGGTTGAATTTCTCCCTTGATTTAATGCATGATTTGTGAACTTCTTTGGTTGTGTATTTGATAAAATAAAAGTATTGGAATGACCCTTGCACAAAAATGAGATTTTGGCCTATGTGATTACAAGTTTGAGAAATAAGAAGGTTAACATTTCCCTTGATTTAAATCATGATATATGAATCTATTTGGTATTGTATTCGATAAAATGAAAGTATTGGAACGACCCATGGGTAAAAATGAGATTTTAGCCTATATGGTTATATGTTTGATATATGTATGTAGGTTGAGCTTGTCCCTCGACGTTCTTTGGTTCGAAAGATGTTATTTGAACCTTTTTGGTTCTAAATTTGGTAAATATAATGTATTGGGATGACCCTTGTCGCGAAAATGAGATATTAGCCTATATGGTTGCATATTTGATAAATGAGAAGGTTGAATATGTTCCTTGATTTAAAGCATGATTTGTGAACCTATTTGCTTATGTATTCGGCAAAATGAAAGTATTAGAATGACCCTTGTGGAAAAATGAGATTGTAGCCTATATGATTACATGTTTTGATAAATATGAAGGTTGAGCTTGTCCCTCGATGTCCCTTGATGCGAAACATGATATTTGAACCTATTTGTTTCTAAATTCGGTAAATATAAAGTATTGTGGATGACCCTTGTTGCGAAAAAGAGATATTAGCCTATATGGTTGCAAATTTGATAAATGTGAAGGTTGAATTTGTCCCTTGATTTAAAGCATGATTTGTGAACCTATTTGGTTATGTATTCGGTAATATGAAGGTGTTAGAATGACCCTTGTGCAAAAATGAGATTGTAGCCTATATGGTTACATGTTTGACAAATATGAAGGTTGAGCTTGTCCCTCGATGTCCCTTGATGCGAAACATGATATTTGAACCTATTTGGTTCTAAATTCGGTAAATATAAAGTATTGGGATGACCCTTGTCGCGAAAAAGAGATATTAGCCTATATGGTTGCAAATTTGATAAATGTGAAGGTTGAATTTGTCCCTTGATTTAAAGCATGATTTGTGAACCTATTTGGTTATGTATTCGGTAATATGAAAGTATTAGAATGACCCTTGTGCAAAAATGAGATTGTAGCCTATATGGTTACATGTTTTGATAAATATGAAGGTTGAGCTTGTCCCTCGATGTCCCTTGATGCGAAACATGATATTTGAACCTATTTGGTTCTAAATTCGGTAAATATAAAGTATAGGGATGACCCTTGTTGCGAAAAAAGAGATATGACCCTATATGGTTGCAAATTTGATAAATGGGAAGGTTGAATTTGTCCCTTGATTTAAAGCAAGATTTGTGAACCTATTTGGTTATGTATTCGGTAAAATGAAAATAGTAGAATGACCCTTGTGCAAAAATGAGATTGTAGCCTATATGGTTACATGTTTGATAAATATGAAGGTTGAATTTGTCCCTCGATGTCCATTGATGCGAAACATGATATTTGTACCTGTTTGGTTCTAAATTCGGTAAATATAAAGTATTGGGATGACCCTTGTCGCGAAAATGAGATATTAGCCTATATGGTTGCAAATTTGATAAATGGGAAGGTTGAATTTGTCCCTTGATTTAAAGCATGATTTGTGAACCTATTTGGTTATGTATTCGGTAATCTGAAAGTATTAGAATGACCCTTGTGCAAAAATGAGATTGTAGCCTATATGGTTACATGTTTGATAAATATGAAGGTTGAGCTTGTCCCTCGATGTCCCTTGATGCGAAACATGATATTTGAACCTATTTGGTTCTAAATTTGGTAAATATGAAGTATTGGGATGACCCATGTCGCGAAAATGAGATATTAGCCTATATGGTTACAAATTTGATAAATGTGAAGGTTGAATTTCTCCCTTGATTTAATGCATGATTTGTGAACCTCTTTGGTTGTGTATTTGATAAAATAAAAGTATTGGAATGACCCTTGCACAAAAATGAGATTTTGGCCTATGTGATTACAAGTTTGAGAAATAAGAAGGTTAACATTTCCCTTGATTTAAATCATTATATATGAATCTATTTGGTATTGTATTCGATAAAATGAAAGTATTGGAACGACCCATGGGTAAAAATGAGATTTTAGCCTATATGGTTATATGTTTGATATATGTATGTAGGTTGAGCTTGTCCCTCGACGTTCTTTGGTTCGAAAGATGTTATTTGAACCTTTTTGGTTCTAAATTTGGTAAATATAATGTATTGGGATGACCCTTGTCGCGAAAATGAGATATTAGCCTATATGGTTGCATATTTGATAAATGAGAAGGTTGAATATGTTCCTTGATTTAAAGCATGATTTGTGAACCTATTTGGTTATGTATTCGGCAAAATGAAAGTATTAGAATGACCCTTGTGGAAAAATGAGATTGTAGCCTATATGATTACATGTTTTGATAAATATGAAGGTTGAGCTTGTCCCTCGATGTCCCTTGATGCGAAAGATGTTATTTGAACCTTTTTGGTTCTAAATTTGGTAAATATAATGTATTGGGATGACCCTTGTCGCGAAAATGAGATATTAGCCTATATGGTTGCATATTTGATAAATGGGAAGGTTGAATATGTTCCTTGATTTAAAGCATGATTTGTGAACCTATTTGGTTATGTATTCGGCAAAATGAAAGTATTAGAATGACCCTTGTGGAAAAATGAGATTGTAGCCTATATGATTACATGTTTTGATAAATATGAAGGTTGAGCTTGTCCCTCGATGTCCCTTGATGCGAAACATGATATTTGAACCTATTTGTTTCTAAATTCGGTAAATATAAAGTATTGTGGATGACCCTTGTTGCGAAAAAGAGATATTAGCCTATATGGTTGCAAATTTGATAAATGTGAAGGTTGAATTTGTCCCTTGATTTAAAGCATGATTTGTGAACCTATTTGGTTATGTATTCGGTAATATGAAGGTGTTAGAATGACCCTTGTGCAAAAATGAGATTGTAGCCTATATGGTTACATGTTTGACAAATATGAAGGTTGAGCTTGTCCCTCGATGTCCCTTGATGCGAAACATGATATTTGAACCTATTTGGTTCTAAATTCTGTAAATATAAAGTATAGGGATGACCCTTGTTGCGAAAAAAGAGATATGACCCTATATGGTTGCAAATTTGATAAATGGGAAGGTTGAATTTGTCCCTTGATTTAAAGCAAGATTTGTGAACCTATTTGGTTATGTATTCGGTAAAATGAAAATATTAGAATGACCCTTGTGCAAAAATGAGATTGTAGCCTATATGGTTACATGTTTGATAAATATGAAGGTTGAATTTGTCCCTCGATGTCCATTGATGCGAAACATGATATTTGTACCTGTTTGGTTCTAAATTCGGTAAATATAAAGTATTGGGATGACCCTTGTCGCGAAAATGAGATATTAGCCTATATGGTTGCAAATTTGATAAATGGGAAGGTTGAATTTGTCCCTTGATTTAAAGCATGATTTGTGAACCTATTTGGTTATGTATTCGGTAATCTGAAAGTATTAGAATGACCCTTGTGCAAAAATGAGATTGTAGCCTATATGGTTACATGTTTGATAAATATGAAGGTTGAGCTTGTCCCTCGATGTCCCTTGATGCGAAACATGATATTTGAACCTATTTGGTTCTAAATTTGGTAAATATGAAGTATTGGGATGACCCATGTCGCGAAAATGAGATATTAGCCTATATGGTTACAAATTTGATAAATGTGAAGGTTGAATTTCTCCCTTGATTTAATGCATGATTTGTGAACCTCTTTGGTTGTGTATTTGATAAAATAAAAGTATTGGAATGACCCTTGCACAAAAATGAGATTTTGGCCTATGTGATTACAAGTTTGAGAAATAAGAAGGTTAACATTTCCCTTGATTTAAATCATGATATATGAATCTATTTGGTATTGTATTCGATAAAATGAAAGTATTGGAACGACCCATGGGTAAAAATGAGATTTTAGCCTATATGGTTATATGTTTGATATATGTATGTAGGTTGAGCTTGTCCCTCGACGTTCTTTGGTTCGAAAGATGTTATTTGAACCTTTTTGGTTCTAAATTTGGTAAATATAATGTATTGGGATGACCCTTGTCGCGAAAATGAGATATTAGCCTATATGGTTGCATATTTGATAAATGAGAAGGTTGAATATGTTCCTTGATTTAAAGCATGATTTGTGAACCTATTTGGTTATGTATTCGGCAAAATGAAAGTATTAGAATGACCCTTGTGGAAAAATGAGATTGTAGCCTATATGATTACATGTTTTGATAAATATGAAGGTTGAGCTTGTCCCTCGATGTCCCTTGATGCGAAAGATGTTATTTGAACCTTTTTGGTTCTAAATTTGGTAAATATAATGTATTGGGATGACCCTTGTCGCGAAAATGAGATATTAGCCTATATGGTTGCATATTTGATAAATGGGAAGGTTGAATATGTTCCTTGATTTAAAGCATGATTTGTGAACCTATTTGGTTATGTATTCGGCAAAATGAAAGTATTAGAATGACCCTTGTGGAAAAATGAGATTGTAGCCTATATGATTACATGTTTTGATAAATATGAAGGTTGAGCTTGTCCCTCGATGTCCCTTGATGCGAAACATGATATTTGTACCTGTTTGGTTCTAAATTCGGTAAATATAAAGTATTGTGGATGACCCTTGTTGCGAAAAAGAGATATTAGCCTATATGGTTGCAAATTTGATAAATGTGAAGGTTGAATTTGTCCCTTGATTTAAAGCATGATTTGTGAACCTATTTGGTTATGTATTCGGTAATATGAAGGTGTTAGAATGACCCTTGTGCAAAAATGAGATTGTAGCCTATATGGTTACATGTTTGACAAATATGAAGGTTGAGCTTGTCCCTCGATGTCCCTTGATGCGAAACATGATATTTGAACCTATTTGGTTCTAAATTCGGTAAATATAAAGTATTGGGATGACCCTTGTCGCGAAAAAGAGATATTAGCCTATATGGTTGCAAATTTGATAAATGTGAAGGTTGAATTTGTCCCTTGATTTAAAGCATGATTTGTGAACCTATTTGGTTATGTATTCGGTAATATGAAAGTATTAGAATGACCCTTGTGCAAAAATGAGATTGTAGCCTATATGGTTACATGTTTTGATAAATATGAAGGTTGAGCTTGTCCCTCGATGTCCCTTGATGCGAAACATGATATTTGAACCTATTTGGTTCTAAATTCGGTAAATATAAAGTATAGGGATGACCCTTGTTGCGAAAAAAGAGATATGACCCTATATGGTTGCAAATTTGATAAATGGGAAGGTTGAATTTGTCCCTTGATTTAAAGCAAGATTTGTGAACCTATTTGGTTATGTATTCGGTAAAATGAAAATATTAGAATGACCCTTGTGCAAAAATGAGATTGTAGCCTATATGGTTACATGTTTGATAAATATGAAGGTTGAATTTGTCCCTCGATGTCCATTGATGCGAAACATGATATTTGTACCTGTTTGGTTCTAAATTCGGTAAATATAAAGTATTGGGATGACCCTTGTCGCGAAAATGAGATATTAGCCTATATGGTTGCAAATTTGATAAATGGGAAGGTTGAATTTGTCCCTTGATTTAAAGCATGATTTGTGAACCTATTTGGTTATGTATTCGGTAATCTGAAAGTATTAGAATGACCCTTGTGCAAAAATGAGATTGTAGCCTATATGGTTACATGTTTGATAAATATGAAGGTTGAGCTTGTCCCTCGATGTCCCTTGATGCGAAACATGATATTTGAACCTATTTGGTTCTAAATTTGGTAAATATGAAGTATTGGGATGACCCATGTCGCGAAAATGAGATATTCGCCTATATGGTTACAAATTTGATAAATGTGAAGGTTGAATTTCTCCCTTGATTTAATGCATGATTTGTGAACCTCTTTGGTTGTGTATTTGATAAAATAAAAGTATTGGAATGACCCTTGCACAAAAATGAGATTTTGGCCTATGTGATTACAAGTTTGAGAAATAAGAAGGTTAACATTTCCCTTGATTTAAATCATGATATATGAATCTATTTGGTATTGTATTCGATAAAATGAAAGTATTGGAACGACCCATGGGTAAAAATGAGATTTTAGCCTATATGGTTATATGTTTGATATATGTATGTAGGTTGAGCTTGTCCCTCGACGTTCTTTGGTTCGAAAGATGTTATTTGAACCTTTTTGGTTCTAAATTTGGTAAATATAATGTATTGGGATGACCCTTGTCGCGAAAATGAGATATTAGCCTATATGGTTGCATATTTGATAAATGTGAAGGTTGAATTTGTCCCTTGATTTAAAGCATGATTTGTGAACCTATTTGGTTATGTATTCGGTAATTTGAAGGTGTTAGAATGACCCTTGTGCAAAAATGAGATTGTAGCCTATATGGTTACATGTTTGACAAATATGAAGGTTGAGCTTGTCCCTCGATGTCCCTTGATGCGAAACATGATATTTGAACCTATTTGGTTCTAAATTCGGTAAATATAAAGTATTAGGATGACCCTTGTCGCGAAAAAGAGATATTAGCCTATATGGTTGCAAATTTGATAAATGTGAAGGTTGAATTTGTCCCTTGATTTAAAGCATGATTTGTGAACCTATTTGGTTATGTATTCGGTAATATGAAAGTATTAGAATGACCCTTGTGCAAAAATGAGATTGTAGCCTATATGGTTACATGTTTGATAAATATGAAGGTTGAGCTTGTCCCTCGATGTCCCTTGATGCGAAACATGATATTTGAACCTATTTGGTTCTAAATTCTGTAAATATAAAGTATAGGGATGACCCTTGTTGCGAAAAAAGAGATATGACCCTATATGGTTGCAAATTTGATAAATGGGAAGGTTGAATTTGTCCCTTGATTTAAAGCAAGATTTGTGAACCTATTTGGTTATGTATTCGGTAAAATGAAAATATTAGAATGACCCTTGTGCAAAAATGAGATTGTAGCCTATATGGTTACATGTTTGATAAATATGAAGGTTGAATTTGTCCCTCGATGTCCATTGATGCGAAACATGATATTTGTACCTGTTTGGTTCTAAATTCGGTAAATATAAAGTATTGGGATGACCCTTGTCGCGAAAATGAGATATTAGCCTATATGGTTGCAAATTTGATAAATGGGAAGGTTGAATTTGTCCCTTGATTTAAAGCATGATTTGTGAACCTATTTGGTTATGTATTCGGTAATCTGAAAGTATTAGAATGACCCTTGTGCAAAAATGAGATTGTAGCCTATATGGTTACATGTTTGATAAATATGAAGGTTGAGCTTGTCCCTCGATGTCCCTTGATGCGAAACATGATATTTGAACCTATTTGGTTCTAAATTTGGTAAATATGAAGTATTGGGATGACCCATGTCGCGAAAATGAGATATTAGCCTATATGGTTACAAATTTGATAAATGTGAAGGTTGAATTTCTCCCTTGATTTAATGCATGATTTGTGAACCTCTTTGGTTGTGTATTTGATAAAATAAAAGTATTGGAATGACCCTTGCACAAAAATGAGATTTTGGCCTATGTGATTACAAGTTTGAGAAATAAGAAGGTTAACATTTCCCTTGATTTAAATCATGATATATGAATCTATTTGGTATTGTATTCGATAAAATGAAAGTATTGGAACGACCCATGGGTAAAAATGAGATTTTAGCCTATATGGTTATATGTTTGATATATGTATGTAGGTTGAGCTTGTCCCTCGACGTTCTTTGGTTCGAAAGATGTTATTTGAACCTTTTTGGTTCTAAATTTGGTAAATATAATGTATTGGGATGACCCTTGTCGCGAAAATGAGATATTAGCCTATATGGTTGCATATTTGATAAATGAGAAGGTTGAATATGTTCCTTGATTTAAAGCATGATTTGTGAACCTATTTGGTTATGTATTCGGCAAAATGAAAGTATTAGAATGACCCTTGTGGAAAAATGAGATTGTAGCCTATATGATTACATGTTTTGATAAATATGAAGGTTGAGCTTGTCCCTCGATGTCCCTTGATGCGAAACATGATATTTGAACCTATTTGTTTCTAGATTCGGTAAATATAAAGTATTGTGGATGACCCTTGTTGCGAAAAAGAGATATTAGCCTATATGGTTGCAAATTTGATAAATGTGAAGGTTGAATTTGTCCCTTGATTTAAAGCATGATTTGTGAACCTATTTGGTTATGTATTCGGTAATATGAAGGTGTTAGAATGACCCTTGTGCAAAAATGAGATTGTAGCCTATATGGTTACATGTTTGACAAATATGAAGGTTGAGCTTGTCCCTCGATGTCCCTTGATGCGAAACATGATATTTGAACCTATTTGGTTCTAAATTCGGTAAATATAAAGTATTGGGATGACCCTTGTCGCGAAAAAGAGATATTAGCCTATATGGTTGCAAATTTGATAAATGTGAAGGTTGAATTTGTCCCTTGATTTAAAGCATGATTTGTGAACCTATTTGGTTATGTATTCGGTAATATGAAAGTATTAGAATGACCCTTGTGCAAAAATGAGATTGTAGCCTATATGGTTACATGTTTGATAAATATGAAGGTTGAGCTTGTCCCTCGATGTCCCTTGATGCGAAACATGATATTTGAACCTATTTGGTTCTAAATTCGGTAAATATAAAGTATAGGGATGACCCTTGTTGCGAAAAAAGAGATATGACCCTATATGGTTGCAAATTTGATAAATGGGAAGGTTGAATTTGTCCCTTGATTTAAAGCAAGATTTGTGAACCTATTTGGTTATGTATTCGGTAAAATGAAAATATTAGAATGACCCTTGTGCAAAAATGAGATTGTAGCCTATATGGTTACATGTTTGATAAATATGAAGGTTGAGCTTGTCCCTCGATGTCCCTTGATGCGAAACATGATATTTGAACCTATTTGGTTCTAAATTCGGTAAATATAAAGTATTGGGATGACCCTTGTCGCGAAAAAGAGATATTAGCCTATATGGTTGCAAATTTGATAAATGTGAAGGTTGAATTTGTCCCTTGATTTAAAGCATGATTTGTGAACCTATTTGGTTATGTATTCGGTAATATGAAAGTATTAGAATGACCCTTGTGCAAAAATGAGATTGTAGCCTATATGGTTACATGTTTGATAAATATGAAGGTTGAGCTTGTCCCTCGATGTCCCTTGATGCGAAACATGATATTTGAACCTATTTGGTTCTAAATTCGGTAAATATAAAGTATAGGGATGACCCTTGTTGCGAAAAAAGAGATATGACCCTATATGGTTGCAAATTTGATAAATGGGAAGGTTGAATTTGTCCCTTGATTTAAAGCAAGATTTGTGAACCTATTTGGTTATGTATTCGGTAAAATGAAAATATTAGAATGACCCTTGTGCAAAAATGAGATTGTAGCCTATATGGTTACATGTTTGATAAATATGAAGGTTGAGCTTGTCCCTCGATGTCCCTTGATGCGAAACATGATATTTGAACCTATTTGGTTCTAAATTCGGTAAATATGAAGTATTGGGATGACCCATGTCGCGAAAATGAGATATTAGCCTATATGGTTACAAATTTGATAAATGTGAAGGTTGAATTTCTCCCTTGATTTAATGCATGATTTGTGAACCTCTTTGGTTGTGTATTTGATAAAATAAAAGTATTGGAATGACCCTTGCACAAAAATGAGATTTTGGCCTATGTGATTACAAGTTTGAGAAATAAGAAGGTTAACATTTCCCTTGATTTAAATCATGATATATGAATCTATTTGGTATTGTATTCGATAAAATGAAAGTATTGGAACGACCCATGGGTAAAAATGAGATTTTAGCCTATATGGTTATATGTTTGATATATGTATGTAGGTTGAGCTTGTCCCTCGACGTTCTTTGGTTCGAAAGATGTTATTTGAACCTTTTTGGTTCTAAATTTGGTAAATATAATGTATTGGGATGACCCTTGTCGCGAAAATGAGATATTAGCCTATATGGTTGCATATTTGATAAATGAGAAGGTTGAATATGTTCCTTGATTTAAAGCATGATTTGTGAACCTATTTGGTTATGTATTCGGCAAAATGAAAGTATTAGAATGACCCTTGTGGAAAAATGAGATTGTAGCCTATATGATTACATGTTTTGATAAATATGAAGGTTGAGCTTGTCCCTCGATGTCCCTTGATGCGAAAGATGTTATTTGAACCTTTTTGGTTCTAAATTTGGTAAATATAATGTATTGGGATGACCCTTGTCGCGAAAATGAGATATTAGCCTATATGGTTGCATATTTGATAAATGGGAAGGTTGAATATGTTCCTTGATTTAAAGCATGATTTGTGAACCTATTTGGTTATGTATTCGGCAAAATGAAAGTATTAGAATGACCCTTGTGGAAAAATGAGATTGTAGCCTATATGATTACATGTTTTGATAAATATGAAGGTTGAGCTTGTCCCTCGATGTCCCTTGATGCGAAACATGATATTTGAACCTATTTGTTTCTAAATTCGGTAAATATAAGGTATTGTGGATGACCCTTGTTGCGAAAAAGAGATATTAGCCTATATGGTTGCAAATTTGATAAATGTGAAGGTTGAATTTGTCCCTTGATTTAAAGCATGATTTGTGAACCTATTTGGTTATGTATTCGGTAATATGAAGGTGTTAGAATGACCCTTGTGCAAAAATGAGATTGTAGCCTATATGGTTACATGTTTGACAAATATGAAGGTTGAGCTTGTCCCTCGATGTCCCTTGATGCGAAACATGATATTTGAACCTATTTGGTTCTAAATTCGGTAAATATAAAGTATTGGGATGACCCTTGTCGCGAAAATGAGATATTAGCCTATATGGTTGCAAATTTGATAAATGTGAAGGTTGAATTTCTCCCTTGATTTAATGCATGATTTGTGAACCTCTTTGGTTGTGTATTTGATAAAATAAAAGTATTGGAATGACCCTTGCACAAAAATGAGATTTTGGCCTATGTGATTACAAGTTTGAGAAATAAGAACGTTAACATTTCCCTTGATTTAAATCCTGATATATGAATCTATTTGGTTTTGTATTCGATAAAATGAAAGTATTGGAACGACCCTTGCGTAAAAATGAGATTTTAGCCTATATGGTTATATGTTTGATATATGTATGAAGGTTGAGCTTGTCCCTCGACGTTCTTTGGTGCGAAAGATGTTATTTGAACCTTTTTGGTTCTAAATTTGGTAAATATAATGTATTGGGATGACCCTTGTCGCGAAAATGAGATATTAGCCTATATGGTTGCATATTTGATAAATGGGAAGGTTGAATATGTTCCTTGATTTAAAGCATGATTTGCGAACCTATTTGGTTATGTATTCGGCAAAATGAAAGTATTAGAATGACCCTTGTGGAAAAATGAGATTGTAGCCTATAAGATTACATGTTTTGATAAATATGAAGGTTGAGCTTGTCCCTCGATGTCCCTTGATGCGAAACATGATATTTGAACCTATTTGTTTCTAAATTCGG
The DNA here is from genome assembly GCA_958299785.1 of Medicago lupulina. Classification (NCBI taxonomy): domain Eukaryota; kingdom Viridiplantae; phylum Streptophyta; class Magnoliopsida; order Fabales; family Fabaceae; genus Medicago; species Medicago lupulina. The sequence goes on along the minus strand of OY283139.1, from coordinate 47,258,383 downwards.
TAAATATAAAGTATTGTGGATGACCCTTGTTGCGAAAAAGGGATATTAGCCTATATGGTTGCAAATTTGATAAATGTGAAGGTTGAATTGGTCCCCTGATTTAAATCATGATTTGTGAACCTATTTGGTTATGTATTCGGTAAAATGAAAGCATTAGAATGACCCTTGTGCAAAAATGAGATTGTAGCCTATATGGTTACATGTTTGATAAATATGAAGGTTGAGCTTGTCCCTCGATGTCTCTTGGGGCGAAAATGATATTTGAACCTTTTTGGTTCTAAATTCGGTAAATATAAAGTATAGGGATGACCCTTGTCGCGAAAAAGAGATATTACCCTATATGGTTGCAAATTTGATAAATGGGAAGGTTGAATTTGTCCCTTGATTTAAAGCATGATTTGTGAACCTATTTGGTTATGTATTCGGTAATATGAAAGTATTAGAATGACCCTTGTGCAAAAATGAGATTGTAGCCTATATGGTTATATGTTTGATATATGTATGAAGGTTGAGCTTGTCCCTCGACGTCTTTGGTGCGAAAGATGATATTTGAACCTTTTTGGTTCTAAATTTGGTAAATATAATGTATTGGGATGACCCTTGTCGCGAAAATGAGATATTAGCCTATATGGTTGCAAATTTGATAAATGGGAAGGTTGAATTTGTCCCTTGATTTAAAGCAAGATTTGTGAACCTATTTGGTTATGTATTCGGTAAAATGAAAATATTAGAATGACCCTTGTGCAAAAATGAGATTGTAGCCTATATGGTTACATGTTTGATAAATATGAAGGTTGAGCTTGTCCCTCGATGTCCCTTGATGCGAAACATGATATTTGAACCTATTTGGTTCTAAATTCGGTAAATATAAAGTATTGGGATGACCCTTGTCGCGAAAAAGAGATATTAGCCTATATGGTTGCAAATTTGATAAATGTGAAGGTTGAATTTGTCCCTTGATTTAAAGCATGATTTGTGAACCTATTTGGTTATGTATTCGGTAATATGAAAGTATTAGAATGACCCTTGTGCAAAAATGAGATTGTAGCCTATATGGTTACATGTTTGATAAATATGAAGGTTGAGCTTGTCCCTCGATGTCCCTTGATGCGAAACATGATATTTGAACCTATTTGGTTCTAAATTCGGTAAATATAAAGTATAGGGATGACCCTTGTTGCGAAAAAAGAGATATGACCCTATATGGTTGCAAATTTGATAAATGGGAAGGTTGAATTTGTCCCTTGATTTAAAGCAAGATTTGTGAACCTATTTGGTTATGTATTCGGTAAAATGAAAATATTAGAATGACCCTTGTGCAAAAATGAGATTGTAGCCTATATGGTTACATGTTTGATAAATATGAAGGTTGAGCTTGTCCCTCGATGTCCCTTGATGCGAAACATGATATTTGAACCTATTTGGTTCTAAATTCGGTAAATATGAAGTATTGGGATGACCCATGTCGCGAAAATGAGATATTAGCCTATATGGTTACAAATTTGATAAATGTGAAGGTTGAATTTCTCCCTTGATTTAATGCATGATTTGTGAACCTCTTTGGTTGTGTATTTGATAAAATAAAAGTATTGGAATGACCCTTGCACAAAAATGAGATTTTGGCCTATGTGATTACAAGTTTGAGAAATAAGAAGGTTAACATTTCCCTTGATTTAAATCATGATATATGAATCTATTTGGTATTGTATTCGATAAAATGAAAGTATTGGAACGACCCATGGGTAAAAATGAGATTTTAGCCTATATGGTTATATGTTTGATATATGTATGTAGGTTGAGCTTGTCCCTCGACGTTCTTTGGTTCGAAAGATGTTATTTGAACCTTTTTGGTTCTAAATTTGGTAAATATAATGTATTGGGATGACCCTTGTCGCGAAAATGAGATATTAGCCTATATGGTTGCATATTTGATAAATGAGAAGGTTGAATATGTTCCTTGATTTAAAGCATGATTTGTGAACCTATTTGGTTATGTATTCGGCAAAATGAAAGTATTAGAATGACCCTTGTGGAAAAATGAGATTGTAGCCTATATGATTACATGTTTTGATAAATATGAAGGTTGAGCTTGTCCCTCGATGTCCCTTGATGCGAAAGATGTTATTTGAACCTTTTTGGTTCTAAATTTGGTAAATATAATGTATTGGGATGACCCTTGTCGCGAAAATGAGATATTAGCCTATATGGTTGCATATTTGATAAATGGGAAGGTTGAATATGTTCCTTGATTTAAAGCATGATTTGTGAACCTATTTGGTTATGTATTCGGCAAAATGAAAGTATTAGAATGACCCTTGTGGAAAAATGAGATTGTAGCCTATATGATTACATGTTTTGATAAATATGAAGGTTGAGCTTGTCCCTCGATGTCCCTTGATGCGAAACATGATATTTGAACCTATTTGTTTCTAAATTCGGTAAATATAAGGTATTGTGGATGACCCTTGTTGCGAAAAAGAGATATTAGCCTATATGGTTGCAAATTTGATAAATGTGAAGGTTGAATTTGTCCCTTGATTTAAAGCATGATTTGTGAACCTATTTGGTTATGTATTCGGTAATATGAAGGTGTTAGAATGACCCTTGTGCAAAAATGAGATTGTAGCCTATATGGTTACATGTTTGACAAATATGAAGGTTGAGCTTGTCCCTCGATGTCCCTTGATGCGAAACATGATATTTGAACCTATTTGGTTCTAAATTCGGTAAATATAAAGTATTGGGATGACCCTTGTCGCGAAAATGAGATATTAGCCTATATGGTTGCAAATTTGATAAATGTGAAGGTTGAATTTCTCCCTTGATTTAATGCATGATTTGTGAACCTCTTTGGTTGTGTATTTGATAAAATAAAAGTATTGGAATGACCCTTGCACAAAAATGAGATTTTGGCCTATGTGATTACAAGTTTGAGAAATAAGAACGTTAACATTTCCCTTGATTTAAATCCTGATATATGAATCTATTTGGTTTTGTATTCGATAAAATGAAAGTATTGGAACGACCCTTGCGTAAAAATGAGATTTTAGCCTATATGGTTATATGTTTGATATATGTATGAAGGTTGAGCTTGTCCCTCGACGTTCTTTGGTGCGAAAGATGTTATTTGAACCTTTTTGGTTCTAAATTTGGTAAATATAATGTATTGGGATGACCCTTGTCGCGAAAATGAGATATTAGCCTATATGGTTGCATATTTGATAAATGGGAAGGTTGAATATGTTCCTTGATTTAAAGCATGATTTGCGAACCTATTTGGTTATGTATTCGGCAAAATGAAAGTATTAGAATGACCCTTGTGGAAAAATGAGATTGTAGCCTATAAGATTACATGTTTTGATAAATATGAAGGTTGAGCTTGTCCCTCGATGTCCCTTGATGCGAAACATGATATTTGAACCTATTTGTTTCTAAATTCGGTAAATATAAAGTATTGTGGATGACCCTTGTTGCGAAAAAGGGATATTAGCCTATATGGTTGCAAATTTGATAAATGTGAAGGTTGAATTGGTCCCCTGATTTAAATCATGATTTGTGAACCTATTTGGTTATGTATTCGGTAAAATGAAAGCATTAGAATGACCCTTGTGCAAAAATGAGATTGTAGCCTATATGGTTACATGTTTGATAAATATGAAGGTTGAGCTTGTCCCTCGATGTCTCTTGGGGCGAAAATGATATTTGAACCTTTTTGGTTCTAAATTCGGTAAATATAAAGTATAGGGATGACCCTTGTCGCGAAAAAGAGATATTACCCTATATGGTTGCAAATTTGATAAATGGGAAGGTTGAATTTGTCCCTTGATTTAAAGCATGATTTGTGAACCTATTTGGTTATGTATTCGGTAATATGAAAGTATTAGAATGACCCTTGTGCAAAAATGAGATTGTAGCCTATATGGTTATATGTTTGATATATGTATGAAGGTTGAGCTTGTCCCTCGACGTCTTTGGTGCGAAAGATGATATTTGAACCTTTTTGGTTCTAAATTTGGTAAATATAATGTATTGGGATGACCCTTGTCGCGAAAATGAGATATTAGCCTATATGGTTGCAAATTTGATAAATGTGAAGGTTGACTTTGTCCCTTGATTTAAATCATGATTTGTGAACCTATCTGGTTATGTATTCGGTAAAATGAAAGCACTAGAATGACCCTTGTGGAAAAATGAGATTGTAGCCTATAAGATTACATGTTTTGATAAATATGAAGGTTGAGCCTGTCCCTCGATGTCCCTTGATGCGAAACATGATATTTAAACCTATTTGTTTCTAAATTCGGTAAATATAAAGTATTGCGGATGACCCTTGTTGCGAAAAAGAGATATTAGCCTATATGGTTGCAAATTTGATAAATGTGAAGGTTGAATTTGTCCCTTGATTTAAATCATGATTTGTGAACCTATTTGGTTATGTATTCGGTAAAATGAAAGCATTAGAATGACCCTTGTGCAAAAATGAGATTGTAGCCTATATGGTTACATGTTTGATAAATATGAAGGTTGAGCTTGTCCCTCGATGTCTCTTGGGGCGAAACATGATATTTGAACCTATTTGGTTCTAAATTCGGTAAATATAAAGTATAGGGATGACCCTTGTCGCGAAAAAGAGATATTACTCTATATGGTTGCAAATTTGATAAATGGGAAGGTTGAATTTGTCCCTTGATTTAAAGCATGATTTGTGAACCTATTTGGTTATGTATTCGGTAATATGAAAGTGTGAGAATGACCCTTGTGCAAAAATGAGATTGTAGCCAATATGGTTATATGTTTGATATATGTATGAAGGTTGAGCTTGTCCCTCGACGTTCTTTGGTGCGAGAGATGATATTTGAACCTTTTTGGTTCTAAATTTGGTAAATATAATGTATTGGGATGACCCTTGTCGCGAAAATGAGATATTAGCCTATATGGTTGCAAATTTGATAAATGTGAAGGTTGAATTTGTCCCTGGATTTAAATCATGATTTGTGAACCTATTTGGTTATGTATTCGGTAAAATGAAAGCACTAGAATGACCCTTGTGGAAAAATGAGATTGTAGCCTATAAGATTACATGTTTTGATAAATATGAAGGTTGAGCTTGTCCCTCGATGTCCCTTGATGCGAAACATGATATTTGAACCTATTTGTTTCTAAATTCGGTAAATATAAAGTATTGTGGATGACCCTTGTTGCGAAAAAGAGATATTAGCCTATATGGTTGCAAATTTGATAAATGTGAAGGTTGAATTTGTCCCCTGATTTAAATCATGATTTGTGAACCTATTTGGTTATGTATTCGGTAAAATGAAAGCATTAGAATGACCCTTGTGCAAAAATGAGATTGTAGCCTATATGGTTACATGTTTGATAAATATGAAGGTTGAGCTTGTCCCTCGATGTCTCTTGGGGCGAAAATGATATTTGAACCTTTTTGGTTCTAAATTCGGTAAATATAAAGTATAGGGATGACCCTTGTCGCGAAAAAGAGATATTACCCTATATGGTTGCAAATTTGATAAATGGGAAGGTTGAATTTGTCCCTTGATTTAAAGCATGATTTGTGAACCTATTTGGTTATGTATTCGGTAATATGAAAGTATTAGAATGACCCTTGTGCAAAAATGAGATTGTAGCCTATATGGTTATATGTTTGATATATGTATGAAGGTTGAGCTTGTCCCTCGACGTTCTTTGGTGCGAAAGATGATATTTGAACCTTTTTGGTTCTAAATTTGGTAAATATAATGTATTGGGATGACCCTTGTCGCGAAAATGAGATATTAGCCTATATGGTTGCAAATTTGATAAATGTGAAGGTTGACTTTGTCCCTTGATTTAAATCATGATTTGTGAACCTATTTGGTTATGTATTCGGTAAAATGAAAGCACTAGAATGACCCTTGTGGAAAAATGAGATTGTAGCCTATAAGATTACATGTTTTGATAAATATGAAGGTTGAGCTTGTCCCTCGATGTCCCTTGATGCGAAACATGATATTTAAACCTATTTGTTTCTAAATTCGGTAAATATAAAGTATTGCGGATGACCCTTGTTGCGAAAAAGAGATATTAGCCTATATGGTTGCAAATTTGATAAATGTGAAGGTTGAATTTGTCCCTTGATTTAAATCATGATTTGTGAACCTATTTGGTTATGTATTCGGTAAAATGAAAGCATTAGAATGACCCTTGTGCAAAAATGAGATTGTAGCCTATATGGTTACATGTTTGATAAATATGAAGGTTGAGCTTGTCCCTCGATGTCTCTTGGGGCGAAACACGATATTTGAACCTATTTGGTTCTAAATTCGGTAAATATAAAGTATAGGGATGACCCTTGTCGCGAAAAAGAGATATTACTCTATATGGTTGCAAATTTGATAAATGGGAAGGTTAAATTTGTCCCTTGATTTAAAGCATGATTTGTGAACCTATTCGGTTATGTATTCGGTAATATGAAAGTATGAGAATGACCCTTGTGCAAAAATGAGATTGTAGCCAATATGGTTATATGTTTGATATATGTATGAAGGTTGAGCTTATCCCTCGACGTTCTTTGGTGCGAAAGATGATATTTGAACCTTTTTGGTTCTAAATTTGGTAAATATAATGTATTGGGATGACCCTTGTCGCGAAAATGAGATATTAGCCTATATGGTTGCAAATTTGATAAATGTGAAGGTTGAATTTGTCCCTTGATTTAATGCATGATTTGTGAACCTCTTTGGTTGTGTATTCGATAAAATAAAAGTATTGGAATGACCCTTGCGCAAAAATGAGATTTTGGCCTATATGATTACAAGTTTGAGAAATAAGAAGGTTAACATTTCCCTTGATTTAAATCATGATATATGAATCTATTTGGTTTTGTATTCGATAAAATGAAAGTATTGGAACGACCCTTGCGTAAAAATGAGATTTTAGCCTCTATGGTTATATGTTTGATATATGTATGAAGATTGAGCTTGTCCTTCGACGTTCTTTGGTGCGAAAGATGATATTTGAACCTTTTTGGTTCTAAATTTGGTAAATATAATGTATTGGGATGACCCTTGTCGCGAAAATGAGATATTAGCCTATATGGTTGCATATTTGATAAATGGGAAGGTTGAATATGTTCCTTGATTTAAAGCATGATTTGTGAACCTATTTGGTTATGTATTCGGTAATATGAAAGTATTAGAATGACCCTTGTGCAAAAATGAGATTGTAGCCTATATGGTTACATGTTTGATAAATATGAAGGTTGAGCTTGTCCCTCGATGTCCCTTGATGCGAAACATTATATTTGAACCTATTTGGTTCTAAATTCGGTAAATATAAAGTATTGGGATGACCCGTGTCGCGAAAATGAAATATTAGCCTATATGGTTGCAAATTTGATAAATGTGAAGGTTGAATTTCTCCCTTGATTTAATGCATGATTTGTGAACCTCTTTGGTTGTGTATTCGATAAAATAAAAGTATTGGAATGACCCTTGCGCAAAAATGAGATTTTGGCCTATGTGATTATAAGTTTGAGAAATAAGAAGGTTAACATTTCCCTTGATTTAAATCATGATATATGAATCTATTTGGTTTTGTATTCGATAAAATGAAAGTATTGGAACGACCCTTGCGTAAAAATGAGATTTTAGCCTATATGGTTATATGTTTGATATATGTATGAAGGTTGAGCTTGTCCCTCGACGTTCTTTGGTGCGAAAGATGATATTTGAACCTTTTTGGTTCTAAATTTGGTAAATATAATGTATTGGGATGACCCTTGTCGCGAAAATGAGATATTAGCCTATATGGTTGCATATTTGATAAATGGGAAGGTTGAATATGTTCCTTGATTAAAAGTATGATTTGCGAACCTATTTGGTTATGTATTCGGCAAAATGAAAGTATTAGAATGACCCTTGTGGAAAAATGAGATTGTAGCCTATATGATTACATGTTTTGATAAATATGAAGGTTGAGCTTGTCCCTCGATGTCCCTTGATGCGAAACATGATATTTGAACCTATTTGTTTCTAAATTCGGTAAATATAAAGTATTGTGGATGACCCTTGTTGCGAAAAAGGGATATTAGCCTATATGGTTGCAAATTTGATAAATGTGAAGGTTCAATTTGTCCCTTGATTTAAATCATGATTTGTGAACCTATTTGGTTATGTATTCGGTAAAATGAAAGCATTAGAATGACCCTTGTGCAAAAATGAGATTGTAGCCTATATGGTTACATGTTTGATAAATATGAAGGTTGAGCTTGTCCCTCGATGTCTCTTGGGGCGAAACATGATATTTGAACCTATTTGGTTCTAAATTCGGTAAATATAAAGTATAGGGATGACCCTTGTCGCGAAAAAGAGATATTACTCTATATGGTTGCAAATTTGATAAATGGGAAGGTTGAATTTGTCCCTTGATTTAAAGCATGATTTGTGAACCTATTTGGTTATGTATTCGGTAATATGAAAGTATGAGAATGACCCTTGTGCAAAAATGAGATTGTAGCCAATATGGTTATATGTTTGATATATGTATGAAGGTTGAGCTTGTCCCTCGACGTTCTTTGGTGCGAAAGATGATATTTGAACCTTTTTGGTTCTAAATTTGGTAAATATAATGTATTGGGATGACCCTTGTCGCGAAAATGAGATATTAGCCTATATGGTTGCAAATTTGATAAATGTGAAGGTTGAATTTGTCCCTTGATTTAATGCATGATTTGTGAACCTCTTTGGTTGTGTATTCGATAAAATAAAAGTATTGGAATGACCCTTGCTCAAAAATGAGATTTTGGCCTATATGATTACAAGTTTGAGAAATAAGAAGGTTAACATTTCCCGTGATTTAAATCATGATATATGAATCTATTTGGTTTTGTATTCGATAAAATGAAAGTATTGGAACGACCCTTGCGTAAAAATGAGATTTTAGCCTCTATGGTTATATGTTTGATATATGTATGAAGATTGAGCTTGTCCTTCGACGTTCTTTGGTGCGAAAGATGATATTTGAACCTTTTTGGTTCTAAATTTGGTAAATATAATGTATTGGGATGACCCTTGTCGCGAAAATGAGATATTAGCCTATATGGTTGCATATTTGATAAATGGGAAGGTTGAATATGTTCCTTGATTTAAAGCATGATTTGTGAACCTATTTGGTTATGTATTCGGTAATATGAAAGTATTAGAATGACCCTTGTGGAAAAATGAGATTGTAGCCTATATGATTACATGTTTTGATAAATATGAAGGTTGAGCTTGTCCCTCGATGTCCCTTGATGCGAAACATGATATTTGAACCTATTTGTTTCTAAATTCGGTAAATATAAAGTATTGTGGATGACCCTTGTTGCAAAAAAGGGATATTAGCCTATATGGTTGCAAATTTGATAAATGTGAAGGTTCAATTTGTCCCTTGATTTAAATCATGATTTGTGAACCTATTTGGTTATGTATTCGGTAAAATGAAAGCATTAGAATGACCCTTGTGCAAAAATGAGATTGTAGCCTATATGGTTACATGTTTGATAAATATGAAGGTTGAGCTTGTCCCTCGATGTCTCTTGGGGCGAAACATGATATTTGAACCTATTTGGTTCTAAATTCGGTAAATATAAAGTATAGGGATGACCCTTGTCGCGAAAAAGAGATATTACTCTATATGGTTGCAAATTTGATAAATGGGAAGGTTGAATTTGTCCCTTGATTTAAAGCATGATTTGTGAACCTATTTGGTTATGTATTCGGTAATATGAAAGTATGAGAATGACCCTTGTGCAAAAATGAGATTGTAGCCAATATGGTTATATGTTTGATATATGTATGAAGGTTGAGCTTGTCCCTCGACGTTCTTTGGTGCGAAAGATGATATTTGAACCTTTTTGGTTCTAAATTTGGTAAATATAATGTATTGGGATGACCCTTGTCGCGAAAATGAGATATTAGCCTATATGGTTGCAAATTTGATAAATGTGAAGGTTGAATTTGTCCCTTGATTTAATGCATGATTTGTGAACCTCTTTGGTTGTGTATTCGATAAAATAAAAGTATTGGAATGACCCTTGCGCAAAAATGAGATTTTGGCCTATATGATTACAAGTTTGAGAAATAAGAAGGTTAACATTTCCCGTGATTTAAATCATGATATATGAATCTATTTGGTTTTGTATTCGATAAAATGAAAGTATTGGAACGACCCTTGCGTAAAAATGAGATTTTAGCCTCTATGGTTATATGTTTGATATATGTATGAAGATTGAGCTTGTCCTTCGACGTTCTTTGGTGCGAAAGATGATATTTGAACCTTTTTGGTTCTAAATTTGGTAAATATAATGTATTGGGATGACCCTTGTCGCGAAAATGAGATATTAGCCTATATGGTTGCATATTTGATAAATGGGAAGGTTGAATATGTTCCTTGATTTAAAGCATGATTTGTGAACCTATTTGGTTATGTATTCGGTAATATGAAAGTATTAGAATGACCCTTGTGCAAAAATGAGATTGTAGCCTATATGGTTACATGTTTGATAAATATGAAGGTTGAGCTTGTCCCTCGATGTCCCTTGATGCGAAACATTATATTTGAACCTATTTGGTTCTAAATTCGGTAAATATAAAGTATTGGGATGACCCGTGTCGCGAAAATGAAATATTAGCCTATATGGTTGCAAATTTGATAAATGTGAAGGTTGAATTTCTCCCTTGATTTAATGCATGATTTGTGAACCTCTTTGGTTGTGTATTCGATAAAATAAAAGTATTGGAATGACCCTTGCGCAAAAATGAGATTTTGGCCTATGTGATTATAAGTTTGAGAAATAAGAAGGTTAACATTTCCCTTGATTTAAATCATGATATATGAATCTATTTGGTTTTGTATTCGATAAAATGAAAGTATTGGAACGACCCTTGCGTAAAAATGAGATTTTAGCCTATATGGTTATATGTTTGATATATGTATGAAGGTTGAGCTTGTCCCTCGACGTTCTTTGGTGCGAAAGATGATATTTGAACCTTTTTGGTTTTAAATTTGGTAAATATAATGTATTGGGATGACCCTTGTCGCGAAAATGAGATATTAGCCTATATGGTTGCATATTTGATAAATGGGAAGGTTGAATATGTTCCTTGATTAAAAGTATGATTTGCGAACCTATTTGGTTATGTATTCGGCAAAATGAAAGTATTAGAATGACCCTTGTGGAAAAATGAGATTGTAGCCTATATGATTACATGTTTTGATAAATATGAAGGTTGAGCTTGTCCCTCGATGTCCCTTGATGCGAAACATGATATTTGAACCTATTTGTTTCTAAATTCGGTAAATATAAAGTATTGTGGATGACCCTTGTTGCGAAAAGGGATATTAGCCTATATGGTTGCAAATTTGATAAATGTGAAGGTTCAATTTGTCCCTTGATTTAAATCATGATTTGTGAACCTATTTGGTTATGTATTCGGTAAAATGAAAGCATTAGAATGACCCTTGTGCAAAAATGAGATTGTAGCCTATATGGTTACATGTTTGATAAATATGAAGGTTGAGCTTGTCCCTCGATGTCTCTTGGGGCGAAACATGATATTTGAACCTATTTGGTTCTAAATTCGGTAAATATAAAGTATAGGGATGACCCTTGTCGCGAAAAAGAGATATTACTCTATATGGTTGCAAATTTGATAAATGGGAAGGTTGAATTTGTCCCTTGATTTAAAGCATGATTTGTGAACCTATTTGGTTATGTATTCGGTAATATGAAAGTATGAGAATGACCCTTGTGCAAAAATGAGATTGTAGCCAATATGGTTATATGTTTGATATATGTATGAAGGTTGAGCTTGTCCCTCGACGTTCTTTGGTGCGAAAGATGATATTTGAACCTATTTGGTTCTAAATTCGGTAAATATAAAGTATTGGAATGACCCGTGTCGCGAAAATGAGATATTAGCCTATATGGTTGCAAATTTGATAAATGTGAAGGTTGAATTTGTCCCTTGATTTAATGCATGATTTGTGAACCTCTTTGGTTGTGTATTCGATAAAATAAAAGTATTGGAATGACCCTTGCGCAAAAATGAGATTTTGGCCTATATGATTACAAGTTTGAGAAATAAGATGATTAACATTTCCCTTGATTTAAATCGTGATATATGAATCTATTTGGTTTTGTATTCGATAAAATGAAAGTATTGGAACAACCCTTGCGTAAAAATGAGATTTTAGCCTCTATGGTTATATGTTTGATATATGTATGAAGGTTGAGCTTGTCCTTCGACGTTCTTTGGTGCGAAAGATGATATTTGAACCTTTTTGGTTCTAAATTTTGTAAATATAATGTATTGGGATGACCCTTGTCGCGAAAATGAGATATTAGCCTATATGGTTGCATATTTGATAAATGGGAAGGTTGAATATGTTCCTTGATTTAAAGCATGATTTGTGAACCTATTTGGTTATGTATTCGGTAATATGAAAGTATTAGAATGACCCTTGTGCAAAAATGAGATTGTAGCCTATATGGTTACATGTTTGATAAATATGAAGGTTGAGCATGTCCCTCGATGTCCCTTGATGCGAAACATGATATTTGAACCTATTTGGTTCTAAATTCGGTAAATATAAAGTATTGGGATGACCCGTGTCGCGAAAATGAAATATTAGCCTATATGGTTGCAAATTTGATAAATGTGAAGGTTCAATTTCTCCCTTGATTTAATGCATGATTTGTGAACCTCTTTGGTTGTGTATTCGATAAAATAAAAGTATTGGAATGACCCTTGCGCAAAAATGAGATTTTGGCCTATGTGATTATAAGTTTGAGAAATAAGAAGGTTAACATTTCCCTTGATTTAAATCATGATATATGAATCTATTTGGTTTTGTATTCGATAAAATGAAAGTATTGGAACGACCCTTGCGTAAAAATGAGATTTTAGCCTATATGGTTATATGTTTGATATATGTATGAAGGTTGAGCTTGTCCCTCGACGTTCTTTGGTGCGAAAGATGATATTTGAACCTTTTTGGTTCTAAATTTGGTAAATATAATGTATTGGGATGACCCTTGTCGCGAAAATGAGATATTAGCCTATATGGTTGCATATTTGATAAATGGGAAGGTTGAATATGTTCCTTGATTAAAAGTATGATTTGCGAACCTATTTGGTTATGTATTCGGCAAAATGAAAGTATTAGAATGACCCTTGTGGAAAAATGAGATTGTAGCCTTTATGATTACATGTTTTGATAAATATGAAGGTTGAGCTTGTCCCTCGATGTCCCTTGATGCGAAACATGATATTTGAACCTATTTGTTTCTAAATTCGGTAAATATAAAGTATTGTGGATGACCCTTGTTGCGAAAAAGGGATATTAGCCTATATGGTTGCAAATTTGATAAATGTGAAGGTTCAATTTGTCCCTTGATTTAAATCATGATTTGTGAACCTATTTGGTTATGTATTCGGTAAAATGAAAGCATTAGAATGACCCTTGTGCAAAAATGAGATTGTAGCCTATATGGTTACATGTTTGATAAATATGAAGGTTGAGCTTGTCCCTCGATGTCTCTTGGGGCGAAACATGATATTTGAACCTATTTGGTTCTAAATTCGGTAAATATAAAGTATAGGGATGACCCTTGTCGCGAAAAAGAGATATTACTCTATATGGTTGCAAATTTGATAAATGGGAAGGTTGAATTTGTCCCTTGATTTAAAGCATGATTTGTGAACCTATTTGGTTATGTATTCGGTAAAATGAAAGTATTAGAATGACCCTTGTGCAAAAATGAGATTGTAGCCTATATGGTTACATGTTTGATAAATATGAAGGTTGAACTTGTCCCTCGATGTCCATTGATGCGAAACATGATATTTGTACCTATTTGGTTCTAAATTCGGTAAATATAAAGTATTGGGATGACCCTTGTCGCGAAAATGAGATATTAGCCTATATGGTTGCAAATTTGATAAATGGGAAGGTTGAATTTGTCCCTTGATTTAAAGCATGATTTGTGAACCTATTTGGTTATGTATTCGGTAATATGAAAGTATTAGAATGACCCTTGTGCAAAAATGAGATTGTAGCCTATATGGTTACATGTTTGATAAATATGAAGGTTGAGCTTGTCCCTCGATGTCCCTTGATGCGAAACATGATATTTGAACCTATTTGGTTCTAAATTCGGTAAATATTATGTATTGGGATGACCCTTGTCGCGAAAATGAAATATTAGCCTATATGGTTGCAAATTTGATAAATGTGAAGGTTGAATTTCTCCCTTGATTTAATGCATGATTTGTGAACCTCTTTGGTTGTGTATTCGGTAAAATGAAAGCATTAGAATTACCCTTGTGCAAAAATGAGATTGTAGCCTATATGGTTACATGTTTGATAAATATGAAGGTTGAGCTTGTCCCTCGATGTCTCTTGGGGCGAAACATGATATTTGAACCTATTTGGTTCTAAATTCGGTAAATATAAAGTGTAGGGATGACCCTTGTTGCGAAAAAGAGATATTACTCTATATGGTTGCAAATTTGATAAATGGGAAGGTTGAATTTGTCCCTTGATTTAAAGCATGATTTGTGAACCTATTTGGTTATGTATTCGGTAAAATGAAAGTATTAGAATGACCCTTGTGCAAAAATGAGATTGTAGCCTATATGGTTACATGTTTGATAAATATGAAGGTTGAACTTGTCCCTCGATGTCCATTGATGCGAAACATGATATTTGTACCTATTTGGTTCTAAATTCGGTAAATATAAAGTATTGGGATGACCCTTGTCGCGAAAATGAGATATTAGCCTATATGGTTGCAAATTTGATAAATGGGAAGGTTGAATTTGTCCCTTGATTTAAAGCATGATTTGTGAACCTATTTGGTTATGTATTCGGTAATATGAAAGTATTAGAATGACCCTTGTGCAAAAATGAGATTGTAGCCTATATGGTTACATGTTTGATAAATATGAAGGTTGAGCTTGTCCCTCGATGTCCCTTGATGCGAAACATGATATTTGAACCTATTTGGTTCTAAATTCGGTAAATATTATGTATTGGGATGACCCTTGTCGCGAAAATGAAATATTAGCCTATATGGTTGCAAATTTGATAAATGTGAAGGTTGAATTTCTCCCTTGATTTAATGCATGATTTGTGAACCTCTTTGGTTGTGTATTCGATAAAATAACTGTATTGGAATGACCCTTGCGCAAAAATGAGATTTTGGCATATGTGATTACAAGTTTGAGAAATAAGAAGGTTAACATTTCCCTTGATTTAAATCATGATATATGAATCTATTTGGTTTTGTATTCGATAAAATGAAAGTATTGGAACGACCCATGCGTAAAAATGAGATTTTAGCCTATATGGTTATATGTTTGATATATGTATGAAGGTTGAGCTTGTCCCTCGTCATTCTTTGGTGCGAAAGATGATATTTGAACCTTTTTGGTTCTAAATATGGTAAATATAATGTATTGGGATGACCCTTGTCGCGAAAATGAGATATTAGTCGGTTCCTATTTTAAAAGTAATCGACAAGATTTTTATTTTCAGCACATTTGTCGGTTACTATTTCAATAGTAATCGGCATGATTTATTTTCAGCACATTTGTCGGTTACTATTTCAAAAGTAATCGGCATGATTCATTTTCAGCACATTTGTCGGTTACTATTTCAAAAGTAATCGGCATGATCTATTTTCTGCACATTCGTCGGTTACTATTTCAAAAGTAATCGGCAAGATTTTTATTTTCAGCATGTTCGTCGGTTACTATTTCAAAAGTAATCGGCAAGATTTTTATTTTCAGCATATTCGTCAATGACTATTTCAAAAGTAATCGGCATGATTTATTTTCAGCATATTCGTCGGTTACTATTTCAAAGGTAATCGACATGATTTATTTTCAACACATTCGTCGGTTACTATTTCAAAAGTAATCGGCATGATCTATTTTCTGCACATTCGTCGGTTACTATTTCAAAAGTAAACGGCAAGATTTTTATTTTCAGCATGTTCGTCGGTTACTATTTCAAAAGTAATCGGCAAGATTTTTATTTTCAGCACATTCGTCGGTTACTATTTCAAAAGTAATCGGCAAGATTTTTATTTTCAGCATATTTGTTGGTTACTATTTCAAAAGTAATCGGCAAGATTTTTATTTTTAGCATATTTGTCTGTTACTATTTTAGATGTAATCGGGAAGACTTTATTTTCAGCACATTCGTCGGTTACTATTTCAAAGCAAATCGGCAAGATTTATTTTCAGCACATTCGTCGGTTACTATTTCAAAAGTAATCGGCAAGATTTTTATTTTTAGCATATTTGTCTGTTACTATTTTAAAAGTAATCGGCAAGACTTTATTTTCAGCACATTCGTCGGTTACTATTTCAAAAGTAATCGGCAAGACTTTATTTTCAGCACATTCGTCGGTTACTATTTCAAAAGTAATCGGGAAGATTTTTATTTTCAGCAAGTTCGTCGGTTACTATTTCAAAAGTAATCGGCAAGATTTTTATTTTCAGCATATTTGTCGGTTACTATTTTAAAAGTAATCGGCAAGACTTTATTTTCAGCACATTCGTCGGTTACTATTTCAAAAGTAATCGGCAAGATTTTTATTTTCAACATATTCGTCGGTTACTATTTCAAAAGTAATCGGCAAGATTTTTATTTTTAGCATATTTGTCGGTTACTATGTTAAAAGTAATCGACAAGATTTTTATTTTCAGCGCATTTGTCGGTTACTATTTCAATAGTAATCGGCATGATTTATTTTTAGCACATTCGTCGGTTACTATTTCAAAAGTAATCGGCATGATTCATTTTCAAGACATTCGTCGGTTACTATTTCAAAAGTAATCGGCATGATCTATTTTCTGCACATTCGTCGGTTACTATTTCAAAAGTAATCGGCAAGATTTTTATTTTCAGCATATTCGTCAATGACTATTTCAAAAGTAATCGGCATGATTTATTTTCAGCACATTCGTCGGTTACTATTTCAAAAGTAATCGGGAAGATTTTTATTTTCAGCAAGTTCGTCGGTTACTATTTCAAAAGTAATCGGCAAGATTTTTATTTTCAGCATATTTGTCGGTTACTATTTCAAAAGTAATCGGCAAGATTTTTATTTTCAACATATTCGTCGATTACTATTTCAAAAGTAATCGGCAAGACTTTATTTTCAGCACATTCATTGGTTACTTTTTTAAAAGTAATTGGTAAGATTTTTATTTCCAACATATTCATCGCTTACTATTTCAATAGTAATCAGCATGATTTATTTTCAGCACATTCGTCGGTTACTATTTCAAAAGTAATCGGCAAGATTTTTATTTTCAGCATATTTGTCGGTTACTATTTTAAAAGTAATCTACAAGATTTTTATTTTCAACATATTCGTCGGTTCCTATTTCAAAAGTAATCGGCAAGATTTTTATTTTTAGCATATTTGTCGGTTACTATTTTAAAAGTAATCGACAAGATTTTTATTTTCAGCGCATTTGTCGGTTACTATTACAATAGTAATCGGCATGATTTATTTTCAGCACATTTGTCGGTTACTATTTCAAAAGTAATCGGCATGATCTATTTTCTGCACATTCATCGGTTACTATTTCAAAAGTAATCGGCAAGATTTTTATTTTCAGCATGTTCGTCGGTTACTATTTCAAAAGTAATCGGCAAGATTTTTATTTTCAGCATATTTGTCAATGACTATTTCAAAAGTAATCGGCATGATTTATTTTCAGCATATTCGTCGGTTACTATTTCAAAGGTAATCGACATGATTTATTTTCAACACATTCGTCGGTTACTATTTCAAAAGTAATCGGCATGATCTATTTTCTGCACATTCGTCGGTTACTATTTCAAAAGTAAACGGCAAGATTTTTATTTTCAGCATGTTCGTCGGTTACTATTTCAAAAGTAATCGGCAAGATTTTTATTTTCAGCACATTCGTCGGTTACTATTTCAAAAGTAATCGGCAAGATTTTTATTTTCAGCATATTTGTTGGTTACTATTTCAAAAGTAATCGGCAAGATTTTTATTTTTAGCATATTTGTCTGTTACTATTTTAGATGTAATCGGGAAGACTTTATTTTCAGCACATTCGTCGGTTACTATTTCAAAGCAAATCGGCAAGATTTATTTTCAGCACATTCGTCGGTTACTATTTCAAAAGTAATCGGCAAGATTTTTATTTTTAGCATATTTGTCTGTTACTATTTTAAAAGTAATCGGCAAGACTTTATTTTCAGCACATTCGTCGGTTACTATTTCAAAAGTAATCGGCAAGACTTTATTTTCAGCACATTCGTCGGTTACTATTTCAAAAGTAATCGGGAAGATTTTTATTTTCAGCAAGTTCGTCGGTTACTATTTCAAAAGTAATCGGCAAGATTTTTATTTTCAGCATATTTGTCGGTTACTATTTTAAAAGTAATCGGCAAGACTTTATTTTCAGCACATTCGTCGGTTACTATTTCAAAAGTAATCGGCAAGATTTTTATTTTCAACATATTCGTCGGTTACTATTTCAAAAGTAATCGGCAAGATTTTTATTTTTAGCATATTTGTCGGTTACTATTTTAAAAGTAATCGACAAGATTTTTATTTTCAGCGCATTTGTCGGTTACTATTTCAATAGTAATCGGCATGATTTATTTTCAGCACATTCGTCGGTTACTATTTCAAAAGTAATCGGCATGATTCATTTTCAAGACATTCGTCGGTTACTATTTCAAAAGTAATCGGCATGATCTATTTTCTGCACATTCGTCGGTTACTATTTCAAAAGTAATCGGCAAGATTTTTATTTTCAGCATATTCGTCAATGACTATTTCAAAATTAATCGGCATGATTTATTTTCAGCACATTCGTCGGTTACTATTTCAAAAGTAATCGGGAAGATTTTTATTTTCAGCAAGTTCGTCGGTTACTATTTCAAAAGTAATCGGCAAGATTTTTATTTTCAGCATATTTGTCGGTTACTATTTCAAAAGTAATCGGCAAGATTTTTATTTTCAACATATTCGTCGATTACTATTTCAAAAGTAATCGGCAAGACTTTATTTTCAGCACATTCATTGGTTACTTTTTTAAAAGTAATTGGTAAGATTTTTATTTCCAACATATTCATCGCTTACTATTTCAATAGTAATCAGCATGATTTATTTTCAGCACATTCGTCGGTTACTATTTCAAAAGTAATCGGCAAGATTTTTATTTTCAGCATATTTGTCGGTTACTATTTTAAAAGTAATCTACAAGATTTTTATTTTCAACATATTCGTCGGTTCCTATTTCAAAAGTAATCGGCAAGATTTTTATTTTTAGCATATTTGTCGGTTACTATTTTAAAAGTAATCGACAAGATTTTTATTTTCAGCGCATTTGTCGGTTACTATTTCAATAGTAATCGGCATGATTTATTTTCAGCACATTTGTCGGTTACTATTTCAAAAGTAATCGGCATGATCTATTTTCTGCACATTCATCGGTTACTATTTCAAAAGTAATCGGCAAGATTTTTATTTTCAGCATGTTCGTCGGTTACTATTTCAAAAGTAATCGGCAAGATTTTTATTTTCAGCATATTTGTCAATGACTATTTCAAAAGTAATCGGCATGATTTATTTTCAGCATATTCGTCGGTTACTATTTCAAAGGTAATCGACATGATTTATTTTCAACACATTCGTCGGTTACTATTTCAAAAGTAATCGGCATGATCTATTTTCTGCACATTCGTCGGTTACTATTTCAAAAGTAAACGGCAAGATTTTTATTTTCAGCATGTTCGTCGGTTACTATTTCAAAAGTAATCGGCAAGATTTTTATTTTCAGCACATTCGTTGGTTACTATTTCAAAAGTAATCGGCAAGATTTTTATTTTCAGCATATTTGTTGGTTACTATTTCAAAAGTAATCGGCAAGATTTTTATTTTTAGCATATTTGTCTGTTACTATTTTAGATGTAATCGGGAAGACTTTATTTTCAGCACATTCGTCGGTTACTATTTCAAAGCAAATCGGCAAGATTTATTTTCAGCACATTCGTCGGTTACTATTTCAAAAGTAATCGGCAAGATTTTTATTTTTAGCATATTTGTCTGTTACTATTTTAAAAGTAATCGGCAAGACTTTATTTTCAGCACATTCGTCGGTTACTATTTCAAAAGTAATCGGCAAGACTTTATTTTCAGCACATTCGTCGGTTACTATTTCAAAAGTAATCGGGAAGATTTTTATTTTCAGCAAGTTCGTCGGTTACTATTTCAAAAGTAATCGGCAAGATTTTTATTTTCAGCATATTTGTCGGTTACTATTTTAAAAGTAATCGGCAAGACTTTATTTTCAGCACATTCGTCGGTTACTATTTCAAAAGTAATCGGCAAGATTTTTATTTTCAACATATTCGTCGGTTACTATTTCAAAAGTAATCGGCAAGATTTTTATTTTTAGCATATTTGTCGGTTACTATTTTAAAAGTAATCGACAAGATTTTTATTTTCAGCGCATTTGTCGGTTACTATTTCAATAGTAATCGGCATGATTTATTTTCAGCACATTCGTCGGTTACTATTTCAAAAGTAATCGGCATGATTCATTTTCAAGACATTCGTCGGTTACTATTTCAAAAGTAATCGGCATGATCTATTTTCTGCACATTCGTCGGTTACTATTTCAAAAGTAATCGGCAAGATTTTTATTTTCAGCATATTCGTCAATGACTATTTCAAAAGTAATCGGCATGATTTATTTTCAGCACATTCGTCGGTTACTATTTCAAAAGTAATCGGGAAGATTTTTATTTTCAGCAAGTTCGTCGGTTACTATTTCAAAAGTAATCGGCAAGATTTTTATTTTCAGCATATTTGTCGGTTACTATTTCAAAAGTAATCGGCAAGATTTTTATTTTCAACATATTCGTCGATTACTATTTCAAAAGTAATCGGCAAGACTTTATTTTCAGCACATTCATTGGTTACTTTTTTAAAAGTAATTGGTAAGATTTTTATTTCCAACATATTCATCGCTTACTATTTCAATAGTAATCAGCATGATTTATTTTCAGCACATTCGTCGGTTACTATTTCAAAAGTAATCGGCAAGATTTTTATTTTCAGCATATTTGTCGGTTACTATTTTAAAAGTAATCTACAAGATTTTTATTTTCAACATATTCGTCGGTTCCTATTTCAAAAGTAATCGGCAAGATTTTTATTTTTAGCATATTTGTCGGTTACTATTTTAAAAGTAATCAACAAGATTTTTATTTTCAGCGCATTTGTCGGTTACTATTTCAATAGTAATCGGCATGATTTATTTTCAGCACATTTGTCGGTTACTATTTCAAAAGTAATCGGCATGATCTATTTTCTGCACATTCATCGGTTACTATTTCAAAAGTAATCGGCAAGATTTTTATTTTCAGCATGTTCGTCGGTTACTATTTCAAAAGTAATCGGCAAGATTTTTATTTTCAGCATATTTGTCAATGACTATTTCAAAAGTAATCGGCATGATTTATTTTCAGCATATTCGTCGGTTACTATTTCAAAGGTAATCGACATGATTTATTTTCAACACATTCGTCGGTTACTATTTCAAAAGTAATCGGGAAGATTTTTATTTTCAGCAAGTTCGTCGGTTACTATTTCAAAAGTAATCGGCAAGATTTTTATTTTCAGCATATTTGTCGGTTACTATTTTAAAAGTAATCGGCAAGACTTTATTTTCAGCACATTCGTCGGTTACTATTTCAAAAGTAATCGGCAAGATTTTTATTTTCAACATATTCGTCGGTTACTATTTCAAAAGTAATCGGCAAGATTTTTATTTTTAGCATATTTGTCGGTTACTATTTTAAAAGTAATCGACAAGATTTTTATTTTCAGCGCATTTGTCGGTTACTATTTCAATAGTAATCGGCATGATTTATTTTCAGCACATTCGTCGGTTACTATTTCAAAAGTAATCGGCATGATTCATTTTCAAGACATTCGTCGGTTACTATTTCAAAAGTAATCGGCATGATCTATTTTCTGCACATTCGTCGGTTACTATTTCAAAAGTAATCGGCAAGATTTTTATTTTCAGCATATTCGTCAATGACTATTTCAAAAGTAATCGGCATGATTTATTTTCAGCACATTCGTCGGTTACTATTTCAAAAGTAATCGGGAAGATTTTTATTTTCAGCAAGTTCGTCGGTTACTATTTCAAAAGTAATCGGCAAGATTTTTATTTTCAGCATATTTGTCGGTTACTATTTCAAAAGTAATCGGCAAGATTTTTATTTTCAACATATTCGTCGATTACTATTTCAAAAGTAATCGGCAAGACTTTATTTTCAGCACATTCATTGGTTACTTTTTTAAAAGTAATTGGTAAGATTTTTATTTCCAACATATTCATCGCTTACTATTTCAATAGTAATCAGCATGATTTATTTTCAGTACATTCGTCGGTTACTATTTCAAAAGTAATCGGCAAGATTTTTATTTTCAGCATATTTGTCGGTTACTATTTTAAAAGTAATCTACAAGATTTTTATTTTCAACATATTCGTCGGTTCCTATTTCAAAAGTAATCGGCAAGATTTTTATTTTTAGCATATTTGTCGGTTACTATTTTAAAAGTAATCGACAAGATTTTTATTTTCAGCGCATTTGTCGGTTACTATTTCAATAGTAATCGGCATGATTTATTTTCAGCACATTTGTCGGTTACTATTTCAAAAGTAATCGGCATGATCTATTTTCTGCACATTCATCGGTTACTATTTCAAAAGTAATCGGCAAGATTTTTATTTTCAGCATGTTCGTCGGTTACTATTTCAAAAGTAATCGGCAAGATTTTTATTTTCAGCATATTTGTCAATGACTATTTCAAAAGTAATCGGCATGATTTATTTTCAGCATATTCGTCGGTTACTATTTCAAAGGTAATCGACATGATTTATTTTCAACACATTCGTCGGTTACTATTTCAAAAGTAATCGGCATGATCTATTTTCTGCACATTCGTCGGTTACTATTTCAAAAGTAAACGGCAAGATTTTTATTTTCAGCATGTTCGTCGGTTACTATTTCAAAAGTAATCGGCAAGATTTTTATTTTCAGCACATTCGTCGGTTACTATTTCAAAAGTAATCGGCAAGATTTTTATTTTCAGCATATTTGTCGGTTACTATTTCAAAAGTAATCGGCAAGATTTTTATTTTTAGCATATTTGTCTGTTACTATTTTAGATGTAATCGGGAAGACTTTATTTTCAGCACATTCGTCGGTTACTATTTCAAAAGTAATCGGCAAGATTTTTATTTTTAGCATATTTGTCTGTTACTATTTTAAAAGTAATCGGCAAGATTTTATTTTCAGCACATTCGTCGGTTACTATTTCAAAAGTAATCGGCAAGACTTTATTTTCAGCACATTCGTCGGTTACTATTTCAAAAGTAATCGGGAAGATTTTTATTTTCAGCAAGTTCGTCGGTTACTATTTCAAAAGTAATCGGCAAGATTTTTATTTTCAGCATATTTGTCGGTTACTATTTTAAAAGTAATCGGCAAGACTTTATTTTCAGCACATTCGTCGGTTACTATTTCAAAAGTAATCGGCAAGATTTTTATTTTTAGCATATTTGTCTGTTACTATTTTAAAAGAAATCGGCAAGACTTTATTTTCAGCACATTCGTCGGTTACTATTTCAAAAGTAATCGGCAAGACTTTATTTTCAGCACATTCGTCGGTTACTATTTCAAAAGTAATCGGGAAGATTTTTATTTTCAGCAAGTTCGTCGGTTACTATTTCAAAAGTAATCAGCAAGATTTTTATTTTCAGCATATTTGTCGGTTACTATTTTAAAAGTAATCGGCAAGACTTTATTTTCAGCACATTCGTCGGTTACTATTTCAAAAGTAATCGGCAAGATTTTTATTTTCAACATATTCGTCGGTTACTATTTCAAAAGTAATCGGCAAGATTTTTATTTTTAGCATATTTGTCGGTTACTATTTTAAAAGTAATCGACAAGATTTTTATTTTCAGCGCATTTGTCGGTTACTATTTCAATAGTAATCGGCATGATTTATTTTCAGCACATTCGTCGGTTACTATTTCAAAAGTAATCGGCATGATTCATTTTCAAGACATTCGTCGGTTACTATTTCAAAAGTAATCGGCATGATCTATTTTCTGCACATTCGTCGGTTACTATTTCAAAAGTAATCGGCAAGATTTTTATTTTCAGCATATTCGTCAATGACTATTTCAAAAGTAATCGGCATGATTTATTTTCAGCACATTCGTCGGTTACTATTTCAAAAGTAATCGGGAAGATTTTTATTTTCAGCAAGTTCGTCGGTTACTATTTCAAAAGTAATCGGCAAGATTTTTATTTTCAGCATATTTGTCGGTTACTATTTCAAAAGTAATCGGCAAGATTTTTATTTTCAACATATTCGTCGATTACTATTTCAAAAGTAATCGGCAAGACTTTATTTTCAGCACATTCATTGGTTACTTTTTTAAAAGTAATTGGTAAGATTTTTATTTCCAACATATTCATCGCTTACTATTTCAATAGTAATCAGCATGATTTATTTTCAGCACATTCGTCGGTTACTATTTCAAAAGTAATCGGCAAGATTTTTATTTTCAGCATATTTGTCGGTTACTATTTTAAAAGTAATCTACAAGATTTTTATTTTCAACATATTCGTCGGTTCCTATTTCAAAAGTAATCGGCAAGATTTTTATTTTTAGCATATTTGTCGGTTACTATTTTAAAAGTAATCGACAAGATTTTTATTTTCAGCGCATTTGTCGGTTACTATTTCAATAGTAATCGGCATGATTTATTTTCAGCACATTTGTCGGTTACTATTTCAAAAGTAATCGGCATGATCTATTTTCTGCACATTCATCGGTTACTATTTCAAAAGTAATCGGCAAGATTTTTATTTTCAGCATGTTCGTCGGTTACTATTTCAAAAGTAATCGGCAAGATTTTTATTTTCAGCATATTTGTCAATGACTATTTCAAAAGTAATCGGCATGATTTATTTTCAGCATATTCGTCGGTTACTATTTCAAAGGTAATCGACATGATTTATTTTCAACACATTCGTCGGTTACTATTTCAAAAGTAATCGGCATGATCTATTTTCTGCACATTCGTCGGTTACTATTTCAAAAGTAAACGGCAAGATTTTTATTTTCAGCATGTTCGTCGGTTACTATTTCAAAAGTAATCGGCAAGATTTTTATTTTCAGCACATTCGTCGGTTACTATTTCAAAAGTAATCGGCAAGATTTTTATTTTCAGCATATTTGTCGGTTACTATTTCAAAAGTAATCGGCAAGATTTTTATTTTTAGCATATTTGTCTGTTACTATTTTAGATGTAATCGGGAAGACTTTATTTTCAGCACATTCGTCGGTTACTATTTCAAAAGTAATCGGCAAGATTTTTATTTTTAGCATATTTGTCTGTTACTATTTTAAAAGTAATCGGCAAGATTTTATTTTCAGCACATTCGTCGGTTACTATTTCAAAAGTAATCGGCAAGACTTTATTTTCAGCACATTCGTCGGTTACTATTTCAAAAGTAATCGGGAAGATTTTTATTTTCAGCAAGTTCGTCGGTTACTATTTCAAAAGTAATCGGCAAGATTTTTATTTTCAGCATATTTGTCGGTTACTATTTTAAAAGTAATCGGCAAGACTTTATTTTCAGCACATTCGTCGGTTACTATTTCAAAAGTAATCGGCAAGATTTTTATTTTTAGCATATTTGTCTGTTACTATTTTAAAAGTAATCGGCAAGACTTTATTTTCAGCACATTCGTCGGTTACTATTTCAAAAGTAATCGGCAAGACTTTATTTTCAGCACATTCGTCGGTTACTATTTCAAAAGTAATCGGGAAGATTTTTATTTTCAGCAAGTTCGTCGGTTACTATTTCAAAAGTAATCGGCAAGATTTTTATTTTTAGCATATTTGTCGGTTACTATTTTAAAAGTAATCGACAAGATTTTTATTTTCAGCGCATTTGTCGGTTACTATTTCAATAGTAATCGGCATGATTTATTTTCAGCACATTTGTCGGTTACTATTTCAAAAGTAATCGGCATGATCTATTTTCTGCACATTCATCGGTTACTATTTCAAAAGTAATCGGCAAGATTTTTATTTTCAGCATGTTCGTCGGTTACTATTTCAAAAGTAATCGGCAAGATTTTTATTTTCAGCATATTTGTCAATGACTATTTCAAAAGTAATCGGCATGATTTATTTTCAGCATATTCGTCGGTTACTATTTCAAAGGTAATCGACATGATTTATTTTCAACACATTCGTCGGTTACTATTTCAAAAGTAATCGGCATGATCTATTTTCTGCACATTCGTCGGTTACTATTTCAAAAGTAAACGGCAAGATTTTTATTTTCAGCATGTTCGTCGGTTACTATTTCAAAAGTAATCGGCAAGATTTTTATTTTCAGCACATTCGTCGGTTACTATTTCAAAAGTAATCGGCAAGATTTTTATTTTCAGCATATTTGTCGGTTACTATTTCAAAAGTAAACGGCAAGATTTTTATTTTCAGCATGTTCGTCGGTTACTATT
Source organism: Medicago lupulina (assembly GCA_958299785.1). Lineage (NCBI taxonomy): Eukaryota > Viridiplantae > Streptophyta > Magnoliopsida > Fabales > Fabaceae > Medicago > Medicago lupulina. Next base: position 47,231,712 of record OY283139.1, on the reverse strand, counting down.
TCAAAAGTAATCGGCAAGATTTTTATTTTCAGCACATTCGTCGGTTACTATTTCAAAAGTAATCGGCAAGATTTTTATTTTCAGCATATTTGTCGGTTACTATTTCAAAAGTAATCGGCAAGATTTTTATTTTTAGCATATTTGTCTGTTACTATTTTAGATGTAATCGGGAAGACTTTATTTTCAGCACATTCGTCGGTTACTATTTCAAAGCAAATCGGCAAGATTTATTTTCAGCACATTCGTCGGTTACTATTTCAAAAGTAATCGGCAAGATTTTTATTTTTAGCATATTTGTCTGTTACTATTTTAAAAGTAATCGGCAAGACTTTATTTTCAGCACATTCGTCGGTTACTATTTCAAAAGTAATCGGCAAGACTTTATTTTCAGCACATTCGTCGGTTACTATTTCAAAAGTAATCGGGAAGATTTTTATTTTCAGCAAGTTCGTCGGTTACTATTTCAAAAGTAATCGGCAAGATTTTTATTTTCAGCATATTTGTCGGTTACTATTTTAAAAGTAATCGGCAAGACTTTATTTTCAGCACATTCGTCGGTTACTATTTCAAAAGTAATCGGCAAGATTTTTATTTTCAGCATATTTGTCAATGACTATTTCAAAAGTAATCGGCATGATTTATTTTCAGCATATTCGTCGGTTACTATTTCAAAGGTAATCGACATGATTTATTTTCAACACATTCGTCGGTTACTATTTCAAAAGTAATCGGCATGATCTATTTTCTGCACATTCGTCGGTTACTATTTCAAAAGTAAACGGCAAGATTTTTATTTTCAGCATGTTCGTCGGTTACTATTTCAAAAGTAATCGGCAAGATTTTTATTTTCAGCACATTCGTCGGTTACTATTTCAAAAGTAATCGGCAAGATTTTTATTTTCAGCATATTTGTCGGTTACTATTTCAAAAGTAATCGGCAAGATTTTTATTTTTAGCATATTTGTCTGTTACTATTTTAGATGTAATCGGGAAGACTTTATTTTCAGCACATTCGTCGGTTACTATTTCAAAAGTAATCGGCAAGATTTTTATTTTTAGCATATTTGTCTGTTACTATTTTAAAAGTAATCGGCAAGATTTTATTTTCAGCACATTCGTCGGTTACTATTTCAAAAGTAATCGGCAAGACTTTATTTTCAGCACATTCGTCGGTTACTATTTCAAAAGTAATCGGGAAGATTTTTATTTTCAGCAAGTTCGTCGGTTACTATTTCAAAAGTAATCGGCAAGATTTTTATTTTCAGCATATTTGTCGGTTACTATTTTAAAAGTAATCGGCAAGACTTTATTTTCAGCACATTCGTCGGTTACTATTTCAAAAGTAATCGGCAAGATTTTTATTTTTAGCATATTTGTCTGTTACTATTTTAAAAGTAATCGGCAAGACTTTATTTTCAGCACATTCGTCGGTTACTATTTCAAAAGTAATCGGCAAGACTTTATTTTCAGCACATTCGTCGGTTACTATTTCAAAAGTAATCGGGAAGATTTTTATTTTCAGCAAGTTCGTCGGTTACTATTTCAAAAGTAATCGGCAAGATTTTTATTTTCAGCATATTTGTCGGTTACTATTTTAAAAGTAATCGGCAAGACTTTATTTTCAGCACATTCGTCGGTTACTATTTCAAAAGTAATCGGCAAGATTTTTATTTTCAACATATTCGTCGGTTACTATTTCAAAAGTAATCGGCAAGATTTTTATTTTTAGCATATTTGTCGGTTACTATTTTAAAAGTAATCGACAAGATTTTTATTTTCAGCGCATTTGTCGGTTACTATTTCAATAGTAATCGGCATGATTTATTTTCAGCACATTCGTCGGTTACTATTTCAAAAGTAATCGGCATGATTCATTTTCAAGACATTCGTCGGTTACTATTTCAAAAGTAATCGGCATGATCTATTTTCTGCACATTCGTCGGTTACTATTTCAAAAGTAATCGGCAAGATTTTTATTTTCAGCATATTCGTCAATGACTATTTCAAAAGTAATCGGCATGATTTATTTTCAGCACATTCGTCGGTTACTATTTCAAAAGTAATCGGGAAGATTTTTATTTTCAGCAAGTTCGTCGGTTACTATTTCAAAAGTAATCGGCAAGATTTTTATTTTCAGCATATTTGTCGGTTACTATTTCAAAAGTAATCGGCAAGATTTTTATTTTCAACATATTTGTCAATGACTATTTCAAAAGTAATCGGCATGATTTATTTTCAGCATATTCGTCGGTTACTATTTCAAAGGTAATCGACATGATTTATTTTCAACACATTCGTCGGTTACTATTTCAAAAGTAATCGGCATGATCTATTTTCTGCACATTCGTCGGTTACTATTTCAAAAGTAAACGGCAAGATTTTTATTTTCAGCATGTTCGTCGGTTACTATTTCAAAAGTAATCGGCAAGATTTTTATTTTCAGCACATTCGTCGGTTACTATTTCAAAAGTAATCGGCAAGATTTTTATTTTCAGCATATTTGTCGGTTACTATTTCAAAAGTAATCGGCAAGATTTTTATTTTTAGCATATTTGTCTGTTACTATTTTAGATGTAATCGGGAAGACTTTATTTTCAGCACTTTCGTCGGTTACTATTTCAAAGCAAATCGGCAAGATTTATTTTCAGCACATTCGTCGGTTACTATTTCAAAAGTAATCGGCAAGATTTTTATTTTTAGCATATTTGTCTGTTACTATTTTAAAAGTAATCGGCAAGACTTTATTTTCAGTACATTCGTCGGTTACTATTTCAAAAGTAATCGGCAAGACTTTATTTTCAGCACATTCGTCGGTTACTATTTCAAAAGTAATCGGGAAGATTTTTATTTTCAGCAAGTTCGTCGGTTACTATTTCAAAAGTAATCGGCAAGATTTTTATTTTCAGCATATTTGTCGGTTACTATTTTAAAAGTAATCGGCAAGACTTTATTTTCAGCACATTCGTCGGTTACTATTTCAAAAGTAATCGGCAAGATTTTTATTTTCAACATATTCGTCGGTTACTATTTCAAAAGTAATCGGCAAGATTTTTATTTTTAGCATATTTGTCGGTTACTATTTTAAAAGTAATCGACAAGATTTTTATTTTCAGCGCATTTGTCGGTTACTATTTCAATAGTAATCGGCATGATTTATTTTCAGCACATTCGTCGGTTACTATTTCAAAAGTAATCGGCATGATTCATTTTCAAGACATTCGTCGGTTACTATTTCAAAAGTAATCGGCATGATCTATTTTCTGCACATTCGTCGGTTACTATTTCAAAAGTAATCGGCAAGATTTTTATTTTCAGCATATTCGTCAATGACTATTTCAAAAGTAATCGGCATGATTTATTTTCAGCACATTCGTCGGTTACTATTTCAAAAGTAATCGGGAAGATTTTTATTTTCAGCAAGTTCGTCGGTTACTATTTCAAAAGTAATCGGCAAGATTTTTATTTTCAGCATATTTGTCGGTTACTATTTCGAAAGTAATCGGCAAGATTTTTATTTTCAACATATTCGTCGATTACTATTTCAAAAGTAATCGGCAAGACTTTATTTTCAGCACATTCATTGGTTACTTTTTTAAAAGTAATTGGTAAGATTTTTATTTCCAACATATTCATCGCTTACTATTTCAATAGTAATCAGCATGATTTATTTTCAGCACATTCGTCGGTTACTATTTCAAAAGTAATCGGCAAGATTTTTATTTTCAGCATATTTGTCGGTTACTATTTTAAAAGTAATCTACAAGATTTTTATTTTCAACATATTCGTCGGTTCCTATTTCAAAAGTAATCGGCAAGATTTTTATTTTTAGCATATTTGTCGGTTACTATTTTAAAAGTAATCGACAAGATTTTTATTTTCAGCGCATTTGTCGGTTACTATTTCAATAGTAATCGGCATGATTTATTTTCAGCACATTTGTCGGTTACTATTTCAAAAGTAATCGGCATGATCTATTTTCTGCACATTCATCGGTTACTATTTCAAAAGTAATCGGCAAGATTTTTATTTTCAGCATGTTCGTCGGTTACTATTTCAAAAGTAATCGGCAAGATTTTTATTTTCAGCATATTCGTCAATGACTATTTCAAAAGTAATCGGCATGATTTATTTTCAGCATATTCGTCAGTTACTATTTCAAAGGTAATCGACATGATTTATTTTCAACACATTCGTCGGTTACTATTTCAAAAGTAATCGGCATGATCTATTTTCTGCACATTCGTCGGTTACTATTTCAAAAGTAAACGGCAAGATTTTTATTTTCAGCATGTTCGTCGGTTACTATTTCAAAAGTAATCGGCAAGATTTTTATTTTCAGCACATTCGTCGGATACTATTTCAAAAGTAATCGGCAAGATTTTTATTTTCAGCATATTTGTCGGTTACTATTTCAAAAGTAATCGGCAAGATTTTTATTTTCAGCATATTCGTCAATGACTATTTCAAAAGTAATCGGCATGATTTATTTTCAGCACATTCGTCGGTTACTATTTCAAAACTAATCGGGAAGATTTTTATTTTCAGCAAGTTCGTCGGTTACTATTTCAAAAGTAATCGGCAAGATTTTTATTTTCAGCATATTTGTCGGTTACTATTTCAAAAGTAATCGGCAAGATTTTTATTTTCAGCACATTCGTCGGTTACTATTTCAAAAGTAATCGGCAAGATTTTTATTTTCAGCATATTTGTCGGTTACTATTTCAAAAGTAATCGGCAAGATTTTTATTTTTAGCATATTTGTCTGTTACTATTTTAGATGTAATCGGGAAGACTTTATTTTCAGCACATTCGTCGGTTACTATTTCAAAGCTAATCGGCAAGATTTATTTTCAGCACATTCGTCGGTTACTATTTCAAAAGTAATCGGCAAGATTTTTATTTTTAGCATATTTGTCTGTTACTATTTTAAAAGTAATCGGCAAGACTTTATTTTCAGCACATTCGTCGGTTACTATTTCAAAAGTAATCGGCAAGATTTTTATTTTCAACATATTCGTCGGTTACTATTTCAAAAGTAATCGGCAAGATTTTTATTTTTAGCATATTTGTCGGTTACTATTTTAAAAGTAATCGACAAGATTTTTATTTTCAGCGCATTTGTCGGTTACAATTTCAATAGTAATCGGCATGATTTATTTTCAGCACATTCGTCGGTTACTATTTCAAAAGTAATCGGCATGATTCATTTTCAAGACATTCGTCGGTTACTATTTCAAAAGTAATCGGCATGATCTATTTTCTGCACATTCGTCGGTTACTATTTCAAAAGTAATCGGCAAGATTTTTATTTTCAGCATTTTCGTCAATGACTATTTCAAAAGTAATCGGCAAGATTTTTATTTTTAGCATATTTGTCTGTTACTATTTTAGAAGTAATCGGCAAGACTTTATTTTCAGCACATTCGTCGGTTACTATTTCAAAGCTAATCGGCAAGATTTATTTTCAGCACATTCGTCGGTTACTATTTCAAAAGTAATCGGCAAGATTTTTATTTTTAGCATATTTGTCTGTTACTATTTTAAAAGTAATCGGCAAGACTTTATTTTCAGCACATTCGTCGGTTACTATTTCAAAAGTGATCGGCAAGACTTTATTTTCAGCACCTTCGTCGGTTACTATTTCAAAAGTAATCGGGAAGATTTTTATTTTCAGCATGTTCGTCGGTTACTATTTCAAAAGTAATCGGCAAGATTTTTATTTTCAACATATTCGTCGATTACTATTTCAAAAGTAATCGGCAAGACTTTATTTTCAGCACATTCATTGGTTACTTTTTTAAAAGTAATTGGTAAGATTTTTATTTCCAACATATTCATCGCTTACTATTTCAATAGTAATCAGCATGATTTATTTTCAGCACATTCGTCGGTTACTATTTCAAAAGTAATCGGCAAGATTTTTATTTTCAGCATATTTGTCGGTTACTATTTTAAAAGTAATCTACAAGATTTTTATTTTCAACATATTCGTCGGTTCCTATTTCAAAAGTAATCGGCAAGATTTTTATTTTTAGCATATTTGTCGGTTACTATTTTAAAAGTAATCAACAAGATTTTTATTTTCAGCGCATTTGTCGGTTACTATTTCAATGGTAATCGGCATGATTTATTTTCAGCACATTCGTCGGTTACTATTTCAAAAGTAATCGGCATGATTCATTTTCAAGACAGTCGTCGGTTACTATTTCAAAAGTAATCGGCATGATCTATTTTCTGCACATTCGTCGGTTACTATTTCAAAAGTAATCGGCAAGATTTTTATTTTCAGCATATTCGTCAATGACTATTTCAAAAGTAATCGGCATGATTTATTTTCAGCATATTCGTCGGTTACTATTTCAAAGGTAATCGACATGATTTATTTTCAACACATTCGTCGGTTACTATTTCAAAAGTAATCGGCATGATCTATTTTCTGCACATTCGTCGGTTACTATTTCAAAAGTAATCGGCAAGATTTTTATTTTCAGCACATTCGTCGGTTACTATTTCAAAAGTAATCGGCAAGATTTTTATTTTCAGCATATTTGTCGGTTACTATTTCAAAAGTAATCGGCAAGATTTTTATTTTTAGCATATTTGTCTGTTACTATTTTAGAAGTAATCGGCAAGACTTTATTTTCAGCACATTCGTCGGTTACTATTTCAAAGCTAATCGGCAAGATTTATTTTCAGCACATTCGTCGGTTACTATTTCAAAAGTAATCGGCAAGATTTTTATTTTTAGCATATTTGTCTGTTACTATTTTAAAAGTAATCGGCAAGATTTTTATTTTCAGCATATTTGTCGGTTACTATTTTAAAAGTAATCGGCAAGACTTTATTTTCAGCACATTCGTCGGTTACTATTTCAAAAGTAATCGGCAAGATTTTTATTTTCAACATATTCGTCGGTTACTATTTCAAAAGTAATCGGCAAGATTTTTATTTTTAGCATATTTGTCGGTTACTATTTTAAAAGTAATCGACAAGATTTTTATTTTCAGCGCATTTGTCGGTTACTATTTCAATAGTAATCGGCATGATTTATTTTCAGCACATTCGTCGGTTACTATTTCAAAAGTAATCGGCATGATTCATTTTCAAGACATTCGTCGGTTACTATTTCAAAAGTAATCGGCATGATCTATTTTCTGCACATTCGTCGGTTACTATTTCAAAAGTAATCGGCAAGATTTTTATTTTCAGCATTTTCGTCAATGACTATTTCAAAAGTAATCGGCAAGATTTTTATTTTTAGCATATTTGTCTGTTACTATTTTAGAAGTAATCGGCAAGACTTTATTTTCAGCACATTCGTCGGTTACTATTTCAAAGCTAATCGGCAAGATTTATTTTCAGCACATTCGTCGGTTACTATTTCAAAAGTAATCGGCAAGATTTTTATTTTTAGCATATTTGTCTGTTACTATTTTAAAAGTAATCGGCAAGACTTTATTTTCAGCACATTCGTCGGTTACTATTTCAAAAGTGATCGGCAAGACTTTATTTTCAGCACCTTCGTCGGTTACTATTTCAAAAGTAATCGGGAAGATTTTTATTTTCAGCATGTTCGTCGGTTACTATTTCAAAAGTAATCGGCAAGATTTTTATTTTCAACATATTCGTCGATTACTATTTCAAAAGTAATCGGCAAGACTTTATTTTCAGCACATTCATTGGTTACTTTTTTAAAAGTAATTGGTAAGATTTTTATTTCCAACATATTCATCGCTTACTATTTCAATAGTAATCAGCATGATTTATTTTCAGCACATTCGTCGGTTACTATTTCAAAAGTAATCGGCAAGATTTTTATTTTCAGCATATTTGTCGGTTACTATTTTAAAAGTAATCTACAAGATTTTTATTTTCAACATATTCGTCGGTTCCTATTTCAAAAGTAATCGGCAAGATTTTTATTTTTAGCATATTTGTCGGTTACTATTTTAAAAGTAATCAACAAGATTTTTATTTTCAGCGCATTTGTCGGTTACTATTTCAATGGTAATCGGCATGATTTATTTTCAGCACATTCGTCGGTTACTATTTCAAAAGTAATCGGCATGATTCATTTTCAAGACAGTCGTCGGTTACTATTTCAAAAGTAATCGGCATGATCTATTTTCTGCACATTCGTCGGTTACTATTTCAAAAGTAATCGGCAAGATTTTTATTTTCAGCATATTCGTCAATGACTATTTCAAAAGTAATCGGCATGATTTATTTTCAGCATATTCGTCGGTTACTATTTCAAAGGTAATCGACATGATTTATTTTCAACACATTCGTCGGTTACTATTTCAAAAGTAATCGGCATGATCTATTTTCTGCACATTCGTCGGTTACTATTTCAAAAGTAATCGGCAAGATTTTTATTTTCAGCACATTCGTCGGTTACTATTTCAAAAGTAATCGGCAAGATTTTTATTTTCAGCATATTTGTCGGTTACTATTTCAAAAGTAATCGGCAAGATTTTTATTTTTAGCATATTTGTCTGTTACTATTTTAGAAGTAATCGGCAAGACTTTATTTTCAGCACATTCGTCGGTTACTATTTCAAAGCTAATCGGCAAGATTTATTTTCAGCACATTCGTCGGTTACTATTTCAAAAGTAATCGGCAAGATTTTTATTTTTAGCATATTTGTCTGTTACTATTTTAAAAGTAATCGGCAAGATTTTTATTTTCAGCATATTTGTCGGTTACTATTTTAAAAGTAATCGGCAAGACTTTATTTTCAGCACATTCGTCTGTTACTATTTCAAAAGTAATCGGCAAGATTTTTATTTTCAACATATTCGTCGGTTACTATTTCAAAAGTAATCGGCAAGACTTTATTTTCAGCACATTCATTGGTTACTTTTTTAAAAGTAATTGGTAAGATTTTTATTTCCAACATATTCATCGCTTACTATTTCAAAAGTAATCAGCATGATTTATTTTAGGAACATTCGTCGGTTACTATTTCAAAAGTAATCGGCAAGATTTTTATTTTCAGCATATTTGTCGGTTACTATTTTAAAAGTAATCGACATGATTTTTATTTTCAAATATTCGTCGGTTCCTATTTCTATTTTCACCACATTTGTCGGTTACTATTTCAATAGTAATCGGCATGATTTATTTTAAGCACATTTGTCGGTTACTATTTCAAAAGTAATCGGCAAGATTTTTATTTTTAGCATATTTGTCTGTTACTATTTTAGAAGTAATCGGCAAGACTTTATTTTCAGCACATTCGTCGGTTACTATTTCAAAGCTAATCGGCAAGATTTATTTTCAGCACATTCGTCGGTTACTATTTCAAAAGTAATCGGCAAGATTTTTATTTTTAGCATATTTGTCTGTTACTATTTTAAAAGTAATCGGCAAGATTTTTATTTTCAGCATATTTGTCGGTTACTATTTTAAAAGTAATCGGCAAGACTTTATTTTCAGCACATTCGTCTGTTACTATTTCAAAAGTAATCGGCAAGATTTTTATTTTCAACATATTCGTCGGTTACTATTTCAAAAGTAATCGGCAAGACTTTATTTTCAGCACATTCATTGGTTACTTTTTTAAAAGTAATTGGTAAGATTTTTATTTCCAACATATTCATCGCTTACTATTTCAAAAGTAATCAGCATGATTTATTTTAGGAACATTCGTCGGTTACTATTTCAAAAGTAATCGGCAAGATTTTTATTTTCAGCATATTTGTCGGTTACTATTTTAAAAGTAATCGACATGATTTTTATTATCAAATATTCGTCGGTTCCTATTTCTATTTTCACCACATTTGTCGGTTACTATTTCAATAGTAATCGGCATGATTTATTTTCAGCACATTTGTCGGTTACTATTTCAAAAGTAATCGGCAAGATTTTTATTTTCAACATATTCGTCGGTTACTATTTCAAAAGTAATCGGTAAGATTTTTATTTTCAACATATTCGTCGGTTACTATTTCAAAAGTAATCGGCAAGACTTTATTTTCAGCACATTCATTGGTTACTTTTTTAAAAGTAATTGGTAAGATTTTTATCTCCAACATATTCATCGCTTACTATTTCAAAAGTAATCAACATGATTTATTTTAGGAACATTCGTCGGTTACTATTTCAAAAGTAATCGGCAAGATTTTTATTTTCAGCATATTTGTCGGTTACTATTTTAAACGTAATCGACATGATTTTTATTTTCAAATATTCGTCGGTTCCTATTTCTATTTTCACCACATTTGTCGGTTACTATTTCAATAGTAATCGGCATGATTTATTTTCAGCACATTTGTCGGTTACTATTTCAAAAGTAATCGGCAAGATTTTTATTTTCAACATATTCGTCGGTTACTATTTCAAAAGTAATCGGCAAGACTTTATTTTCAGCACATTCGTCGGTTACTATTTCAAAGCTAATCGGCAAGATTTATTTTCAGCACATTCGTCGGTTACTATTTCAAAAGTAATCGGCAAGATTTTTATTTTTAGCATATTTGTCTGTTACTATTTTAAAAGTAATCGGCAAGACTTTATTTTCAGCACATTCGTCGGTTACTATTTCAAAAGTGATCGGAAAGACTTTATTTTCAGCACCTTCGTCGGTTACTATTTCAAAAGTAATCGGGAAGATTTTTATTTTCAGCATGTTCGTCGGTTACTATTTCAAAAGTAATCGGCAAGATTTTTATTTTCAACATATTCGTCGATTACTATTTCAAAAGTAATCGGCAAGACTTTATTTTCAGCACATTCATTGGTTACTTTTTTAAAAGTAATTGGTAAGATTTTTATTTCCAACATATTCATCGCTTACTATTTCAATAGTAATCAGCATGATTTATTTTCAGCACATTCGTCGGTTACTATTTCAAAAGTAATCGGCAAGATTTTTATTTTCAGCATATTTGTCGGTTACTATTTTAAAAGTAATCTACAAGATTTTTATTTTCAACATATTCGTCGGTTCCTATTTCAAAAGTAATCGGCAAGATTTTTATTTTTAGCATATTTGTCGGTTACTATTTTAAAAGTAATCAACAAGATTTTTATTTTCAGCGCATTTGTCGGTTACTATTTCAATGGTAATCGGCATGATTTATTTTCAGCACATTCGTCGGTTACTATTTCAAAAGTAATCGGCATGATTCATTTTCAAGACAGTCGTCGGTTACTATTTCAAAAGTAATCGGCATGATCTATTTTCTGCACATTCGTCGGTTACTATTTCAAAAGTAATCGGCAAGATTTTTATTTTCAGCATATTCGTCAATGACTATTTCAAAAGTAATCGGCATGATTTATTTTCAGCATATTCGTCGGTTACTATTTCAAAGGTAATCGACATGATTTATTTTCAACACATTCGTCGGTTACTATTTCAAAAGTAATCGGCATGATCTATTTTCTGCACATTCGTCGGTTACTATTTCAAAAGTAATCGGCAAGATTTTTATTTTCAGCACATTCGTCGGTTACTATTTCAAAAGTAATCGGCAAGATTTTTATTTTCAGCATATTTGTCGGTTACTATTTCAAAAGTAATCGGCAAGATTTTTATTTTTAGCATATTTGTCTGTTACTATTTTAGAAGTAATCGGCAAGACTTTATTTTCAGCACATTCGTCGGTTACTATTTCAAAGCTAATCGGCAAGATTTATTTTCAGCACATTCGTCGGTTACTATTTCAAAAGTAATCGGCAAGATTTTTATTTTTAGCATATTTGTCTGTTACTATTTTAAAAGTAATCGGCAAGATTTTTATTTTCAGCATATTTGTCGGTTACTATTTTAAAAGTAATCGGCAAGACTTTATTTTCAGCACATTCGTCTGTTACTATTTCAAAAGTAATCGGCAAGATTTTTATTTTCAACATATTCGTCGGTTACTATTTCAAAAGTAATCGGCAAGACTTTATTTTCAGCACATTCATTGGTTACTTTTTTAAAAGTAATTGGTAAGATTTTTATTTCCAACATATTCATCGCTTACTATTTCAAAAGTAATCAGCATGATTTATTTTAGGAACATTCGTCGGTTACTATTTCAAAAGTAATCGGCAAGATTTTTATTTTCAGCATATTTGTCGGTTACTATTTTAAAAGTAATCGACATGATTTTTATTTTCAAATATTCGTCGGTTCCTATTTCTATTTTCACCACATTTGTCGGTTACTATTTCAATAGTAATCGGCATGATTTATTTTAAGCACATTTGTCGGTTACTATTTCAAAAGTAATCGGCAAGATTTTTATTTTTAGCATATTTGTCTGTTACTATTTTAGAAGTAATCGGCAAGACTTTATTTTCAGCACATTCGTCGGTTACTATTTCAAAGCTAATCGGCAAGATTTATTTTCAGCACATTCGTCGGTTACTATTTCAAAAGTAATCGGCAAGATTTTTATTTTTAGCATATTTGTCTGTTACTATTTTAAAAGTAATCGGCAAGATTTTTATTTTCAGCATATTTGTCGGTTACTATTTTAAAAGTAATCGGCAAGACTTTATTTTCAGCACATTCGTCTGTTACTATTTCAAAAGTAATCGGCAAGATTTTTATTTTCAACATATTCGTCGGTTACTATTTCAAAAGTAATCGGCAAGACTTTATTTTCAGCACATTCATTGGTTACTTTTTTAAAAGTAATTGGTAAGATTTTTATTTCCAACATATTCATCGCTTACTATTTCAAAAGTAATCAGCATGATTTATTTTAGGAACATTCGTCGGTTACTATTTCAAAAGTAATCGGCAAGATTTTTATTTTCAGCATATTTGTCGGTTACTATTTTAAAAGTAATCGACATGATTTTTATTATCAAATATTCGTCGGTTCCTATTTCTATTTTCACCACATTTGTCGGTTACTATTTCAATAGTAATCGGCATGATTTATTTTCAGCACATTTGTCGGTTACTATTTCAAAAGTAATCGGCAAGATTTTTATTTTCAACATATTCGTCGGTTACTATTTCAAAAGTAATCGGTAAGATTTTTATTTTCAACATATTCGTCGGTTACTATTTCAAAAGTAATCGGCAAGACTTTATTTTCAGCACATTCATTGGTTACTTTTTTAAAAGTAATTGGTAAGATTTTTATCTCCAACATATTCATCGCTTACTATTTCAAAAGTAATCAACATGATTTATTTTAGGAACATTCGTCGGTTACTATTTCAAAAGTAATCGGCAAGATTTTTATTTTCAGCATATTTGTCGGTTACTATTTTAAACGTAATCGACATGATTTTTATTTTCAAATATTCGTCGGTTCCTATTTCTATTTTCACCACATTTGTCGGTTACTATTTCAATAGTAATCGGCATGATTTATTTTCAGCACATTTGTCGGTTACTATTTCAAAAGTAATCGGCAAGATTTTTATTTTCAACATATTCGTCGGTTACTATTTCAAAAGTAATCGGCAAGACTTTATTTTCAGCACATTCATTGGTTACTTTTTTAAAAGTACTTGGTAAGATTTTTATTTCCAACATATTCATCGCTTACTATTTCAAAAGTAATCAGCATTATTTATTTTCAGCACATTCGTCGGTTACTATTTCAAAAGTAATCGGCAAGATTTTTATTTTTAGCATATTTGTCGGTTACTATTTTAAAAGTAATCGACAAGATTTTTATTTTCAGCGCATTTGTCGGTTACTATTTTAATAGTAATCGGCATGATTTATTTTCAGCACATTCGTCGGTTACTATCTCAAAAGTAATCGGCATGATTCATTTTCAAGACATTCGTCGGTTACTATTTCAAAAGTAATCGGCATGATCTATTTTCTGCACATTCGTCGGTTACTATTTCAAAAGTAATCGGCAAGATTTTTATTTTCAGCATATTTGTCGGTTACTATTTCAAAAGTAATCGGCAAGATTTTTATTTTCAGCATATTCGTCAATGACTATTTCAAAAGTAATCGGCATGATTTATTTTCAGCATATTCGTCAGTTACTATTTCAAAGGTAATCGACATGATTTGTTTTCAACACATTCGTCGGTTACTATTTCAAAAGTAATCGGCATGATCTATTTTCTGCACATTCATCGGTTACTATTTCAAAAGTAATCAGCAAGATTTTTATTTTCAGCATATTCGTCGGTTACTATTTCAAAAGTAATCGGCAAGATTTTTATTTTTAGCATATTTGTCTGTTACTATTTTAAAAGTAATCGGCAAGACTTTATTTTCAGCACATTCGTCGGTTACTATTTCAAAGCAAATCGGCAAGATTTATTTTCTGCACATTCGTCGGTTACTATTTCAAAAGTAATCGGCAAGATTTTTATTTTTAGCATATTTGTCTGTTACTATTTTAAAAGTAATCGGCAAGACTTTATTTTCAGCACATTCGTCGGTTACTATTTCAAAAGTAATCGGCAAGACTTTATTTTCAGCACATTCGTCGGTTACTATTTCAAAAGTAATCGGGAAGATTTTTATTTTCAGCAAGTTCGTCGGTTACTATTTCAAAAGTAATCGGCAAGATTTTTATTTTCAGCATATTTGTCGGTTACTATTTTAAAAGTAATCGGCAAGACTTTATTTTCAGCACATTCGTCGGTTACTATTTCAAAAGTAATCGGCAAGATTTTTATTTTCAACATATTCGTCGGTTACTATTTCAAAAGTAATCGGCAAGATTTTTATTTTTAGCATATTTGTCGGTTACTATTTTAAAAGTAATCGACAAGATTTTTATTTTCAGCGCATTTGTCGGTTACTATTTCAATAGTAATCGGCATGATTTATTTTCAGCACATTCGTCGGTTACTATTTCAAAAGTAATCGGCATGATTCATTTTCAAGACATTCGTCGGTTACTATTTCAAAAGTAATCGGCATGATCTATTTTTTGCACATTCGTCGGTTACTATTTCAAAAGTAATCGGCAAGATTTTTATTTTCAGCATATTCGTCAATGACTATTTCAAAAGTAATCGGCATGATTTATTTTCAGCACATTCGTCGGTTACTATTTCAAAAGTAATCGGGAAGATTTTTATTTTCAGCAAGTTCGTCGGTTACTATTTCAAAAGTAATCGGCAAGATTTTTATTTTCAGCATATTTGTCGGTTACTATTTCAAAAGTAATCGGCAAGATTTTTATTTTCAGCACATTCGTCGGTTACTATTTCAAAAGTAATCGGCAAGATTTTTATTTTCAGCATATTTGTCGGTTACTATTTCAAAAGTAATCGGCAAGATTTTTATTTTTAGCATATTTGTCTGTTACTATTTTAGAAGTAATCGGCAAGACTTTATTTTCAGCACATTCGTCGGTTACTATTTCAAAGCTAATCGGCAAGATTTATTTTCAGCACATTCGTCGGTTACTATTTCAAAAGTAATCGGCAAGATTTTTATTTTTAGCATATTTGTCTGTTACTATTTTAAAAGTAATCGGCAAGACTTTATTTTCAGCACATTCGTCGGTTACTATTTCAAAAGTAATCGGCAAGATTTTATTTTCAGCACATTCGTCGGTTACTATTTCAAAAGTAATCGGGAAGATTTTTATTTTCAGCAAGTTCGTCGGTTACTATTTCAAAAGTAATCGGCAAGATTTTTATTTTCAGCATATTTGTCGGTTACTATTTTAAAAGTAATCGGCAAGACTTTATTTTCAGCACATTCGTCGGTTACTATTTCAAAAGTAATCGGCAAGATTTTTATTTTCAACATATTCGTCGGTTACTATTTCAAAAGTAATCGGCAAGATTTTTATTTTTAGCATATTTGTCGGTTACTATTTTAAAAGTAATCGACAAGATTTTTATTTTCAGCGCATTTGTCGGTTACTATTTCAATAGTAATCGGCATGATTTATTTTCAGCACATTCGTCGGTTACTATTTCAAAAGTAATCGGCATGATTCATTTTCAAGACATTCGTCGGTTACTATTTCAAAAGTAATCGGCATGATCTATTTTCTGCACATTCGTCGGTTACTATTTCAAAAGTAATCGGCAAGATTTTTATTTTCAGCATATTCGTCAATGACTATTTCAAAAGTAATCGGCATGATTTATTTTCAGCACATTCGTCGGTTACTATTTCAAAAGTAATCGGGAAGATTTTTATTTTCAGCAAGTTCGTCGGTTACTATTTCAAAAGTAATCGGCAAGATTTTTATTTTCAGCATATTTGTCGGTTACTATTTCAAAAGTAATCGGCAAGATTTTTATTTTCAGCATATTCGTCAATGACTATTTCAAAAGTAATCGGCATGATTTATTTTCAGCACATTCGTCGGTTACTATTTCAAAAGTAATCGGGAAGATTTTTATTTTCAGCAAGTTCGTCGGTTACTATTTCAAAAGTAATCGGCAAGATTTTTATTTTCAGCATATTTGTCGGTTACTATTTCAAAAGTAATCGGCAAGATTTTTATTTTCAGCACATTCGTCGGTTACTATTTCAAAAGTAATCGGCAAGATTTTTATTTTCAGCATATTTGTCGGTTACTATTTCAAAAGTAATCGGCAAGATTTTTATTTTTAGCATATTTGTCTGTTACTATTTTAGAAGTAATCGGCAAGACTTTATTTTCAGCACATTCGTCGGTTACTATTTCAAAGCTAATCGGCAAGATTTATTTTCAGCACATTCGTCGGTTACTATTTCAAAAGTAATCGGCATGATTTTTATTTTTAGCATATTTGTCTGTTACTATTTTAAAAGTAATCGGCAAGACTTTATTTTCAGCACATTCGTCGGTTACTATTTCAAAAGTGATCGGCAAGACTTTATTTTCAGCACCTTCGTCGGTTACTATTTCAAAAGTAATCGGGAAGATTTTTATTTTCAGCATGTTCGTCGGTTACTATTTCAAAAGTAATCGGCAAGATTTTTATTTTCAACATATTCGTCGATTACTATTTCAAAAGTAATCGGCAAGACATTATTTTCAGCACATTCATTGGTTACTTTTTTAAAAGTAATTGGTAAGATTTTTATTTCCAACATATTCATCGCTTACTATTTCAATAGTAATCAGCATGATTTATTTTCAGCACATTCGTCGGTTACTATTTCAAAAGTAATCGGCAAGATTTTTATTTTTAGCAGATTTGTCTGTTACTATTTTAAAAGTAATCGGCAAGACTTTATTTTCAGCACATTCGTCGGTTACTATTTCAAAAGTAATCGGCAAGATTTTATTTTCAGCACATTCGTCGGTTACTATTTCAAAAGTAATCGGGAAGATTTTTATTTTCAGCAAGTTCGTCGGTTACTATTTCAAAAGTAATCGGCAAGATTTTTATTTTCAGCATATTTGTCGGTTACTATTTTAAAAGTAATCGGCAAGACTTTATTTTCAGCACATTCGTCGGTTACTATTTCAAAAGTAATCGGCAAGATTTTTATTTTCAACATATTCGTCGGTTACTATTTCAAAAGTAATCGGCAAGATTTTTATTTTTAGCATATTTGTCGGTTACTATTTTAAAAGTAATCGACAAGATTTTTATTTTCAGCGCATTTGTCGGTTACTATTTCAATAGTAATCGGCATGATTTATTTTCAGCACATTCGTCGGTTACTATTTCAAAAGTAATCGGCATGATTCATTTTCAAGACATTCGTCGGTTACTATTTCAAAAGTAATCGGCATGATCTATTTTCTGCACATTCGTCGGTTACTATTTCAAAAGTAATCGGCAAGATTTTTATTTTCAGCATATTCGTCAATGACTATTTCAAAAGTAATCGGCATGATTTATTTTCAGCACATTCGTCGGTTACTATTTCAAAAGTAATCGGGAAGATTTTTATTTTCAGTAAGTTCGTCGGTTACTATTTCAAAAGTAATCGGCAAGATTTTTATTTTCAGCATATTTGTCGGTTACTATTTCAAAAGTAATCGGCAAGATTTTTATTTTCAGCATATTCGTCAATGACTATTTCAAAAGTAATCGGCATGATTTATTTTCAGCACATTCGTCGGTTACTATTTCAAAAGTAATCGGGAAGATTTTTATTTTCAGCAAGTTCGTCGGTTACTATTTCAAAAGTAATCGGCAAGATTTTTATTTTCAGCATATTTGTCGGTTACTATTTCAAAAGTAATCGGCAAGATTTTTATTTTCAGCACATTCGTCGGTTACTATTTCAAAAGTAATCGGCAAGATTTTTATTTTCAGCATATTTGTCGGTTACTATTTCAAAAGTAATCGGCAAGATTTTTATTTTTAGCATATTTGTCTGTTACTATTTTAGAAGTAATCGGCAAGACTTTATTTTCAGCACATTCGTCGGTTACTATTTCAAAAGTAATCGGCAAGATTTTTATTTTTAGCATATTTGTCTGTTACTATTTTAAAAGTAATCGGCAAGACTTTATTTTCAGCACATTCGTCGGTTACTATTTCAAAAGTGATCGGCAAGACTTTATTTTCAGCACCTTCGTCGGTTACTATTTCAAAAGTAATCGGGAAGATTTTTATTTTCAGCATGTTCGTCGGTTACTATTTCAAAAGTAATCGGCAAGATTTTTATTTTCAACATATTCGTCGATTACTATTTCAAAAGTAATCGGCAAGACATTATTTTCAGCACATTCATTGGTTACTTTTTTAAAAGTAATTGGTAAGATTTTTATTTCCAACATATTCATCGCTTACTATTTCAATAGTAATCAGCATGATTTATTTTCAGCACATTCGTCGGTTACTATTTCAAAAGTAATCGGCAAGATTTTTATTTTCAGCATATTTGTCGGTTACTATTTTAAAAGTAATCTACAAGATTTTTATTTTCAACATATTCGTCGGTTCCTATTTCAAAAGTAATCGGCAAGATTTTTATTTTTAGCATATTTGTCGGTTACTATTTTAAAAGTAATCGACAAGATTTTTATTTTCAGCGCATTTGTCGGTTACTATTTCAATGGTAATCGGCATGATTTATTTTCAGCACATTATCGGTTACTATTTCAAAAGTAATCGGCATGATTCATTTTCAAGACAGTCGTCGGTTACTATTTCAAAAGTAATCGGCATGATCTATTTTCTGCACATTCGTCGGTTACTATTTCAAAAGTAATCGGCAAGATTTTTATTTTCAGCATATTCGTCAATGACTATTTCAAAAGTAATCGGCATGATTTATTTTCAGCATATTCGTCGGTTACTATTTCAAAGGTAATCGACATGATTTATTTTCAACACATTCGTTGGTTACTATTTCAAAAGTAATCGGCATGATCTATTTTCTGCACATTCGTCGGTTACTATTTCAAAAGTAATCGGCAAGATTTTTATTTTCAGCACATTCGTCGGTTACTATTTCAAAAGTAATCGGCAGGATTTTTATTTTCAGCATATTTGTCGGTTACTATTTCAAAAGTAATCGGCAAGATTTTTATTTTTAGCATATTTGTCTGTTACTATTTTAGAAGTAATCGGCAAGACTTTATTTTCAGCACATTCGTCGGTTACTATTTCAAAGCTAATCGGCAAGATTTATTTTCAGCACATTCGTCGGTTACTATTTCAAAAGTAATCGGCAAGATTTTTATTTTCAGCATATTCGTCAATGACTATTTCAAAAGTAATCGGCATGATTTATTTTCAGCACATTCGTCGGTTACTATTTCAAAAGTAATCGGGAAGATTTTTATTTTCAGCAAGTTCGTCGGTTACTATTTCAAAAGTAATCGGCAAGATTTTTATTTTCAACATATTTGTCGGTTACTATTTCAAAAGTAATCGGCAAGATTTTTATTTTCAGCACATTCGTCGGTTACTATTTCAAAAGTAATCGGCAAGATTTTTATTTTCAGCATATTTGTCGGTTACTATTTCAAAAGTAATCGGCAAGATTTTTATTTTTAGCATATTTGTCTGTTACTATTTTAGAAGTAATCGGCAAGACTTTATTTTCAGCACATTCGTCGGTTACTATTTCAAAGCTAATCGGCAAGATTTATTTTCAGCACATTCGTCGGTTACTATTTCAAAAGTAATCGGCAAGATTTTTATTTTTAGCATATTTGTCTGTTACTATTTTAAAAGTAATCGGCAAGACTTTATTTTCAGCACATTCGTCGGTTACTATTTCAAAAGTGATCGGCAAGACTTTATTTTCAGCACCTTCGTCGGTTACTATTTCAAAAGTAATCGGGAAGATTTTTATTTTCAGCATGTTCGTCGGTTACTATTTCAAAAGTAATCGGCAAGATTTTTATTTTCAACATATTCGTCGATTACTATTTCAAAAGTAATCGGCAAGACTTTATTTTCAGCACATTCATTGGTTACTTTTTTAAAAGTAATTGGTAAGATTTTTATTTCCAACATATTCATCGCTTACTATTTCAATAGTAATCAGCATGATTTATTTTCAGCACATTCGTCGGTTACTATTTCAAAAGTAATCGGCAAGATTTTTATTTTCAGCATATTTGTCGGTTACTATTTTAAAAGTAATCTACAAGATTTTTATTTTCAACATATTCGTCGGTTCCTATTTCAAAAGTAATCGGCAAGATTTTTATTTTTAGCATATTTGTCGGTTACTATTTTAAAAGTAATCGACAAGATTTTTATTTTCAGCGCATTTGTCGGTTACTATTTCAATGGTAATCGGCATGATTTATTTTCAGCACATTATCGGTTACTATTTCAAAAGTAATCGACATGATTCATTTTCAAGACAGTCGTCGGTTACTATTTCAAAAGTAATCGGCATGATCTATTTTCTGCACATTCGTCGGTTACTATTTCAAAAGTAATCGGCAAGATTTTTATTTTCAGCATATTCGTCAATGACTATTTCAAAAGTAATCGGCATGATTTATTTTCAGCATATTCGTCGGTTACTATTTCAAAGGTAATCGACATGATTTATTTTCAACACATTCGTTGGTTACTATTTCAAAAGTAATCGGCATGATCTATTTTCTGCACATTCGTCGGTTACTATTTCAAAAGTAATCGGCAAGATTTTTATTTTCAGCACATTCGTCGGTTACTATTTCAAAAGTAATCGGCAAGATTTTTATTTTCAGCATATTTGTCGGTTACTATTTCAAAAGTAATCGGCAAGATTTTTATTTTTAGCATATTTGTCTGTTACTATTTTAGAAGTAATCGGCAAGACTTTATTTTCAGCACATTCGTCGGTTACTATTTCAAAGCTAATCGGCAAGATTTATTTTCAGCACATTCGTCGGTTACTATTTCAAAAGTAATCGGCAAGATTTTTATTTTTAGCATATTTGTCTGTTACTATTTTAAAAGTAATCGGCAAGATTTTTATTTTCAGCATATTTGTCGGTTACTATTTTAAAAGTAATCGGCAAGACTTTATTTTCAGCACATTCGTCTGTTACTATTTCAAAAGTAATCGGCAAGAGTTTTATTTTCAACATATTCGTCGGTTACTATTTCAAAAGTAATCGGCAAGACTTTATTTTCAGCACATTCATTGGTTACTTTTTTAAAAGTAATTGGTAAGATTTTTATTTCCAACATATTCATCGCTTACTATTTCAAAAGTAATCAGCATGATTTATTTTAGGAACATTCGTCGGTTACTATTTCAAAAGTAATCGGCAAGATTTTTATTTTCAGCATATTTGTCGGTTACTATTTTAAAAGTAATCGACATGATTTTTATTTTCAAATATTCGTCGGTTCCTATTTCTATTTTCACCACATTTGTCGGTTACTATTTCAATAGTAATCGGCATGATTTATTTTCAGCACATTTGTCGGTTACTATTTCAAAAGTAATCGGCAAGATTTTTATTTTCAACATATTCGTCGGTTACTATTTCAAAAGTAATCGGCAAGACTTTATTTTCAGCACATTCATTGGTTACTTTTTTAAAAGTACTTGGTAAGATTTTTATTTCCAACATATTCATCGCTTACTATTTCAAAAGTAATCAGCATTATTTATTTTCAGCACATTCGTCGGTTACTATTTCAAAAGTAATCGGCAAGATTTTTATTTTTAGCATATTTGTCGGTTACTATTTTAAAAGTAATCGACAAGATTTTTATTTTCAGCGCATTTGTCGGTTACTATTTCAATAGTAATCGGCATGATTTATTTTCAGCACATTCGTCGGTTACTATCTCAAAAGTAATCGGCATGATTCATTTTCAAGACATTCGTCGGTTACTATTTCAAAAGTAATCGGCATGATCTATTTTCTGCACATTCGTCGGTTACTATTTCAAAAGTAATCGGCAAGATTTTTATTTTCAGCATATTTGTCGGTTACTATTTCAAAAGTAATCGGCAAGATTTTTATTTTCAGCATATTCGTCAATGACTATTTCAAAAGTAATCGGCATGATTTATTTTCAGCATATTCGTCAGTTACTATTTCAAAGGTAATCGACATGATTTGTTTTCAACACATTCGTCGGTTACTATTTCAAAAGTAATCGGCATGATCTATTTTCTGCACATTCATCAGTTACTATTTCAAAAGTAATCGGCAAGATTTTTATTTTCAGCATATTTGTCGGTTACTATTTCAAAAGTAATCGGCAAGATTTTTATTTTTAGCATATTTGTCTGTTACTATTTTAAAAGTAATCGGCAAGACTTTATTTTCAGCACATTCGTCGGTTACTATTTCAAAGCAAATCGGCAAGATTTATTTTCAGCACATTCGTCGGTTACTATTTCAAAAGTAATCGGCAAGATTTTTATTTTTAGCATATTTGTCTGTTACTATTTTAAAAGTAATCGGCAAGACTTTATTTTCAGCACATTCGTCGGTTACTATTTCAAAAGTAATCGGCAAGACTTTATTTTCAGCACATTCGTCGGTTACTATTTCAAAAGTAATCGGGAAGATTTTTATTTTCAGCAAGTTCGTCGGTTACTATTTCAAAAGTAATCGGCAAGATTTTTATTTTCAGGATATTTGTCGGTTACTATTTTAAAAGTAATCGGCAAGACTTTATTTTCAGCACATTCGTCGGTTACTATTTCAAAAGTAATCGGCAAGATTTTTATTTTCAACATATTCGTCGGTTACTATTTCAAAAGTAATCGGCAAGATTTTTATTTTTAGCATATTTGTCGGTTACTATTTTAAAAGTAATCGACAAGATTTTTATTTTCAGCGCATTTGTCGGTTACTATTTCAATAGTAATCGGCATGATTTATTTTCAGCACATTCGTCGGTTACTATTTCAAAAGTAATCGGCATGATTCATTTTCAGGCCATTCGTCGGTTACTATTTCAAAAGTAATCGGCATGATCTATTTTCTGCACATTCGTCGGTTACTATTTCAAAAGTAATCGGCAAGATTTTTATTTTCAGCATATTCGTCAATGACTATTTCAAAAGTAATCGGCATGATTTATTTTCAGCACATTCGTCGGTTACTATTTCAAAAGTAATCGGGAAGATTTTTATTTTCAGCAAGTTCGTCGGTTACTATTTCAAAAGTAATCGGCAAGATTTTTATTTTCAGCATATTTGTCGGTTACTATTTCAAAAGTAATCGGCAAGATTTTTATTTTCAGCACATTCGTCGGTTACTATTTCAAAAGTAATCGGCAAGATTTTTATTTTCAGCATATTTGTCGGTTACTATTTCAAAAGTAATCGACAAGATTTTTATTTTTAGCATATTTGTCTGTTACTATTTTAGAAGTAATCGGCAAGACTTTATTTTCAGCACATTCGTCGGTTACTATTTCAAAGCTAATCGGCAAGATTTATTTTCAGCACATTCGTCGGTTACTATTTCAAAAGTAATCGGCAAGATTTTTATTTTTAGCATATTTGTCTGTTACTATTTTAAAAGTAATCGGCAAGACTTTATTTTCAGCACATTCGTCGGTTACTATTTCAAAAGTAATCGGCAAGACTTTATTTTCAGCACATTCGTCGGTTACTATTTCAAAAGTAATCGGGAAGATTTTTATTTTCAGCAAGTTCGTCGGTTACTATTTCAAAAGTAATCGGCAAGATTTTTATTTTCAGCATATTTGTCGGTTACTATTTTAAAAGTAATCGGCAAGACTTTATTTTCAGCACATTCGTCGGTTACTATTTCAAAAGTAATCGGCAAGATTTTTATTTTCAACATATTCGTCGGTTACTATTTCAAAAGTAATCGGCAAGATTTTTATTTTTAGCATATTTGTCGGTTACTATTTTAAAAGTAATCGACAAGATTTTTATTTTCAGCGCATTTGTCGGTTACTATTTCAATAGTAATCGGCATGATTTATTTTCAGCACATTCGTCGGTTACTATTTCAAAAGTAATCGGCATGATTCATTTTCAGGCCATTCGTCGGTTACTATTTCAAAAGTAATCGGCATGATCTATTTTCTGCACATTCGTCGGTTACTATTTCAAAAGTAATCGGCAAGATTTTTATTTTCAGCATATTCGTCAATGACTATTTCAAAAGTAATCGGCATGATTTATTTTCAGCACATTCGTCGGTTACTATTTCAAAAGTAATCGGGAAGATTTTTATTTTCAGCAAGTTCGTCGGTTACTATTTCAAAAGTAATCGGCAAGATTTTTATTTTCAGCATATTTGTCGGTTACTATTTCAAAAGTAATCGGCAAGATTTTTATTTTCAGCACATTCGTCGGTTACTATTTCAAAAGTAATCGGCAAGATTTTTATTTTCAGCATATTTGTCGGTTACTATTTCAAAAGTAATCGACAAGATTTTTATTTTTAGCATATTTGTCTGTTACTATTTTAGAAGTAATCGGCAAGACTTTATTTTCAGCACATTCGTCGGTTACTATTTCAAAGCTAATCGGCAAGATTTATTTTCAGCACATTCGTCGGTTACTATTTCAAAAGTAATCGGCAAGATTTTTATTTTTAGCATATTTGTCTGTTACTATTTTAAAAGTAATCGGCAAGACTTTATTTTCAGCACATTCGTCGGTTACTATTTCAAAAGTAATCGGCAAGACTTTATTTTCAGCACATTCGTCGGTTACTATTTCAAAAGTAATCGGGAAGATTTTTATTTTCAGCAAGTTCGTCGGTTACTATTTCAAAAGTAATCGGCAAGATTTTTATTTTCAGCATATTTGTCGGTTACTATTTTAAAAGTAATCGGCAAGACTTTATTTTCAGCACATTCGTCGGTTACTATTTCAAAAGTAATCGGCAAGATTTTTATTTTCAACATATTCGTCGGTTACTATTTCAAAAGTAATCGGCAAGATTTTTATTTTTAGCATATTTGTCGGTTACTATTTTAAAAGTACTCGACAAGATTTTTATTTTCAGCGCATTTGTCGGTTACTATTTCAATAGTAATCGGCATGATTTATTTTCAGCACATTCGTCGGTTAATATTTCAAAAGTAATCGGCATGATTCATTTTCAAGACATTCGTCGGTTACTATTTCAAAAGTAATCGGCATGATCTATTTTCTGCACATTCGTCGGTTACTATTTCAAAAGTAATCGGCAAGATTTTTATTTTCAGCATATTCGTCAATGACTATTTCAAAAGTAATCGGCATGATTTATTTTCAGCACATTCGTCGGTTACTATTTCAAAAGTAATCGGGAAGATTTTTATTTTCAGCAAGTTCGTCGGTTACTATTTCAAAAGTAATCGGCAAGATTTTTATTTTCAGCATATTTGTCGGTTACTATTTCAAAAGTAATCGGCAAGATTTTTATTTTCAGCACATTCGTCGGTTACTATTTCAAAAGTAATCGGCAAGATTTTTATTTTCAGCATATTTGTCGGTTACTATTTCAAAAGTAATCGACAAGATTTTTATTTTTAGCATATTTGTCTGTTACTATTTTAGAAGTAATCGGCAAGACTTTATTTTCAGCACATTCGTCGGTTACTATTTCAAAGCTAATCGGCAAGATTTATTTTCAGCACATTCGTCGGTTACTATTTCAAAAGTAATCGGCAAGATTTTTATTTTTAGCATATTTGTCTGTTACTATTTTAAAAGTAATCGGCAAGACTTTATTTTCAGCACATTCGTCGGTTACTATTTCAAAAGTAATCGGCAAGACTTTATTTTCAGCACATTCGTCGGTTACTATTTCAAAAGTAATCGGGAAGATTTTTATTTTCAGCAAGTTCGTCGGTTACTATTTCAAAAGTAATCGGCAAGATTTTTATTTTCAGCATATTTGTCGGTTACTATTTTAAAAGTAATCGGCAAGACTTTATTTTCAGCACATTCGTCGGTTACTATTTCAAAAGTAATCGGCAAGATTTTTATTTTCAACATATTCGTCGGTTACTATTTCAAAAGTAATCGGCAAGATTTTTATTTTTAGCATATTTGTCGGTTACTATTTTAAAAGTACTCGACAAGATTTTTATTTTCAGCGCATTTGTCGGTTACTATTTCAATAGTAATCGGCGTGATTTATTTTCAGCACATTCGTCGGTTAATATTTCAAAAGTAATCGGCATGATTCATTTTCAAGACATTCGTCGGTTACTATTTCAAAAGTAATCGGCATGATCTATTTTCTGCACATTCGTCGGTTACTATTTCAAAAGTAATCGGCAAGATTTTTATTTTCAGCATATTCGTCAATGACTATTTCAAAAGTAATCGGCATGATTTATTTTCAGCACATTCGTCGGTTACTATTTCAAAAGTAATCGGGAAGATTTTTATTTTCAGCAAGTTCGTCGGTTACTATTTCAAAAGTAATCGGCAAGATTTTTATTTTCAGCATATTTGTCGGTTACTATTTCAAAAGTAATCGGCAAGATTTTTATTTTCAGCACATTCGTCGGTTACTATTTCAAAAGTAATCGGCAAGATTTTTATTTTCAGCATATTTGTCGGTTACTATTTCAAAAGTAATCGACAAGATTTTTATTTTTAGCATATTTGTCTGTTACTATTTTAGAAGTAATCGGCAAGACTTTATTTTCAGCACATTCGTCGGTTACTATTTCAAAGCTAATCGGCAAGATTTATTTTCAGCACATTCGTCGGTTACTATTTCAAAAGTAATCGGCAAGATTTTTATTTTTAGCATATTTGTCTGTTACTATTTTAAAAGTAATCGGCAAGACTTTATTTTCAGCACATTCGTCGGTTACTATTTCAAAAGTAATCGGCAAGACTTTATTTTCAGCACATTCGTCGGTTACTATTTCAAAAGTAATCGGGAAGATTTTTATTTTCAGCAAGTTCGTCGGTTACTATTTCAAAAGTAATCGGCAAGATTTTTATTTTCAGGATATTTGTCGGTTACTATTTTAAAAGTAATCGGCAAGACTTTATTTTCAGCACATTCGTCGGTTACTATTTCAAAAGTAATCGGCAAGATTTTTATTTTCAACATATTCGTCGGTTACTATTTCAAAAGTAATCGGCAAGATTTTTATTTTTAGCATATTTGTCGGTTACTATTTTAAAAGTAATCGACAAGATTTTTATTTTCAGCGCATTTGTCGGTTACTATTTCAATAGTAATCGGCATGATTTATTTTCAGCACATTCGTCGGTTACTATTTCAAAAGTAATCGGCATGATTCATTTTCAAGACATTCGTCGGTTACTATTTCAAAAGTAATCGGCATGATCTATTTTCTGCACATTCGTCGGTTACTATTTCAAAAGTAATCGGCAAGATTTTTATTTTCAGCATATTCGTCAATGACTATTTCAAAAGTAATCGGCATGATTTATTTTCAGCACATTCGTCGGTTACTATTTCAAAAGTAATCGGGAAGATTTTTATTTTCAGCAAGTTCGTCGGTTACTATTTCAAAAGTAATCGGCAAGATTTTTATTTTCAGCATATTTGTCGGTTACTATTTCAAAAGTAATCGGCAAGATTTTTATTTTCAGCACATTCGTCGGTTACTATTTCAAAAGTAATCGGCAAGATTTTTATTTTCAGCATATTTGTCGGTTACTATTTCAAAAGTAATCGGCAAGATTTTTATTTTTAGCATATTTGTCTGTTACTATTTTAGAAGTAATCGGCAAGACTTTATTTTCAGCACATTCGTCGGTTACTATTTCAAAGCTAATCCGCAAGATTTATTTTCAGCACATTCGTCGGTTACTATTTCAAAAGTAATCGGCAAGATTTTTATTTTTAGCATATTTGTCTGTTACTATTTTAAAAGTAATCGGCAAGACTTTATTTTCAGCACATTCGTCGGTAACTATTTCAAAAGTGATCGGCAAGACTTTATTTTCAGCACCTTCGTCGGTTACTATTTCAAAAGTAATCGGGAAGATTTTTATTTTCAGCATGTTCGTCGGTTACTATTTCAAAAGTAATCGGCAAGATTTTTATTTTCAACATATTCGTCGATTACTATTTCAAAAGTAATCGGCAAGACTTTATTTTCAGCACATTCATTGGTTACTTTTTTAAAAGTAATTGGTAAGATTTTTATTTCCAACATATTCATCGCTTACTATTTCAATAGTAATCAGCATGATTTATTTTCAGCACATTCGTCGGTTACTATTTCAAAAGTAATCGACAAGATTTTTATTTTTAGCATATTTGTCTGTTACTATTTTAGAAGTAATCGGCAAGACTTTATTTTCAGCACATTCGTCGGTTACTATTTCAAAGCTAATCGGCAAGATTTATTTTCAGCACATTCGTCGGTTACTATTTCAAAAGTAATCGGCAAGATTTTTATTTTTAGCATATTTGTCTGTTACTATTTTAAAAGTAATCGGCAAGACTTTATTTTCAGCACATTCGTCGGTTACTATTTCAAAAGTAATCGGCAAGACTTTATTTTCAGCACATTCGTCGGTTACTATTTCAAAAGTAATCGGGAAGATTTTTATTTTCAGCAAGTTCGTCGGTTACTATTTCAAAAGTAATCGGCAAGATTTTTATTTTCAGCATATTTGTCGGTTACTATTTTAAAAGTAATCGGCAAGACTTTATTTTCAGCACATTCGTCGGTTACTATTTCAAAAGTAATCGGCAAGATTTTTATTTTCAACATATTCGTCGGTTACTATTTCAAAAGTAATCGGCAAGATTTTTATTTTTAGCATATTTGTCGGTTACTATTTTAAAAGTACTCGACAAGATTTTTATTTTCAGCGCATTTGTCGGTTACTATTTCAATAGTAATCGGCATGATTTATTTTCAGCACATTCGTCGGTTACTATTTCAAAAGTAATCGGCATGATTCATTTTCAAGACATTCGTCGGTTACTATTTCAAAAGTAATCGGCATGATCTATTTTCTGCACATTCGTCGGTTACTATTTCAAAAGTAATCGGCAAGATTTTTATTTTCAGCATATTCGTCAATGACTATTTCAAAAGTAATCGGCATGATTTATTTTCAGCACATTCGTCGGTTACTATTTCAAAAGTAATCGGGAAGATTTTTATTTTCAGCAAGTTCGTCGGTTACTATTTCAAAAGTAATCGGCAAGATTTTTATTTTCAGCATATTTGTCGGTTACTATTTCAAAAGTAATCGGCAAGATTTTTATTTTCAGCACATTCGTCGGTTACTATTTCAAAAGTAATCGGCAAGATTTTTATTTTCAGCATATTTGTCGGTTACTATTTCAAAAGTAATCGACAAGATTTTTATTTTTAGCATATTTGTCTGTTACTATTTTAGAAGTAATCGGCAAGACTTTATTTTCAGCACATTCGTCGGTTACTATTTCAAAGCTAATCGGCAAGATTTATTTTCAGCACATTCGTCGGTTACTATTTCAAAAGTAATCGGCAAGATTTTTATTTTTAGCATATTTGTCTGTTACTATTTTAAAAGTAATCGGCAAGACTTTATTTTCAGCACATTCGTCGGTTACTATTTCAAAAGTAATCGGCAAGACTTTATTTTCAGCACATTCGTCGGTTACTATTTCAAAAGTAATCGGGAAGATTTTTATTTTCAGCAAGTTCGTCGGTTACTATTTCAAAAGTAATCGGCAAGATTTTTATTTTCAGGATATTTGTCGGTTACTATTTTAAAAGTAATCGGCAAGACTTTATTTTCAGCACATTCGTCGGTTACTATTTCAAAAGTAATCGGCAAGATTTTTATTTTCAACATATTCGTCGGTTACTATTTCAAAAGTAATCGGCAAGATTTTTATTTTTAGCATATTTGTCGGTTACTATTTTAAAAGTAATCGACAAGATTTTTATTTTCAGCGCATTTGTCGGTTACTATTTCAATAGTAATCGGCATGATTTATTTTCAGCACATTCGTCGGTTACTATTTCAAAAGTAATCGGCATGATTCATTTTCAAGACATTCGTCGGTTACTATTTCAAAAGTAATCGGCATGATCTATTTTCTGCACATTCGTCGGTTACTATTTCAAAAGTAATCGGCAAGATTTTTATTTTCAGCATATTCGTCAATGACTATTTCAAAAGTAATCGGCATGATTTATTTTCAGCACATTCGTCGGTTACTATTTCAAAAGTAATCGGGAAGATTTTTATTTTCAGCAAGTTCGTCGGTTACTATTTCAAAAGTAATCGGCAAGATTTTTATTTTCAGCATATTTGTCGGTTACTATTTCAAAAGTAATCGGCAAGATTTTTATTTTCAGCACATTCGTCGGTTACTATTTCAAAAGTAATCGGCAAGATTTTTATTTTCAGCATATTTGTCGGTTACTATTTCAAAAGTAATCGGCAAGATTTTTATTTTTAGCATATTTGTCTGTTACTATTTTAGAAGTAATCGGCAAGACTTTATTTTCAGCACATTCGTCGGTTACTATTTCAAAGCTAATCCGCAAGATTTATTTTCAGCACATTCGTCGGTTACTATTTCAAAAGTAATCGGCAAGATTTTTATTTTTAGCATATTTGTCTGTTACTATTTTAAAAGTAATCGGCAAGACTTTATTTTCAGCACATTCGTCGGTAACTATTTCAAAAGTGATCGGCAAGACTTTATTTTCAGCACCTTCGTCGGTTACTATTTCAAAAGTAATCGGGAAGATTTTTATTTTCAGCATGTTCGTCGGTTACTATTTCAAAAGTAATCGGCAAGATTTTTATTTTCAACATATTCGTCGATTACTATTTCAAAAGTAATCGGCAAGACTTTATTTTCAGCACATTCATTGGTTACTTTTTTAAAAGTAATTGGTAAGATTTTTATTTCCAACATATTCATCGCTTACTATTTCAATAGTAATCAGCATGATTTATTTTCAGCACATTCGTCGGTTACTATTTCAAAAGTAATCGGCAAGATTTTTATTTTCAGCATATTTGTCGGTTACTATTTTAAAAGTAATCTACAAGATTTTTATTTTCAACATATTCGTCGGTTCCTATTTCAAAAGTAATCGGCAAGATTTTTATTTTTAGCATATTTGTCGGTTACTATTTTAAAAGTAATCGACAAGATTTTTATTTTCAGCGCATTTGTCGGTTACTATTTCAATGGTAATCGGCATGATTTATTTTCAGCACATTCGTCGGTTACTATTTCAAAAGTAATCGGCATGATTCATTTTCAAGACAGTCGTCGGTTACTATTTCAAAAGTAATCGGCATGATCTATTTTCTGCACATTCGTCGGTTACTATTTCAAAATTAATCGGCAAGATTTTTATTTTCAGCATATTCGTCAATGACTATTTCAAAAGTAATCGGCATGATTTATTTTCAGCATATTCGTCGGTTACTATTTCAAAGGTAATCGACATGATTTATTTTCAACACATTCGTCGGTTACTATTTCAAAAGTAATCGGCATGATCTATTTTCTGCACATTCGTCGGTTACTATTTCAAAAGTAATCGGCAAGATTTTTATTTTCAGCACATTCGTCGGTTACTATTTCAAAAGTAATCGGCAAGATTTTTATTTTCAGCATATTTGTCGGTTACTATTTCAAAAGTAATCGGCAAGATTTTTATTTTTAGCATATTTGTCTGTTACTATTTTAGAAGTAATCGGCAAGACTTTATTTTCAGCACATTCGTCGGTTACTATTTCAAAGCTAATCGGCAAGATTTATTTTCAGCACATTCGTCGGTTACTATTTCAAAAGTAATCGGCAAGATTTTTATTTTTAGCATATTTGTCTGTTACTATTTTAAAAGTAATCGGCAAGATTTTTATTTTCAGCATATTTGTCGGTTACTATTTTAAAAGTAATCGGCAAGACTTTATTTTCAGCACATTCGTCTGTTACTATTTCAAAAGTAATCGGCAAGATTTTTATTTTCAACATATTCGTCGGTTACTATTTCAAAAGTAATCGGCAAGACTTTATTTTCAGCACATTCATTGGTTACTTTTTTAAAAGTAATTGGTAAGATTTTTATTTCCAACATATTCATCGCTTACTATTTCAAAAGTAATCAGCATGATTTATTTTAGGAACATTCGTCGGTTACTATTTCAAAAGTAATCGGCAAGATTTTTATTTTCAGCATATTTGTCGGTTACTATTTTAAAAGTAATCGACATGATTTTTATTATCAAATATTCGTCGGTTCCTATTTCTATTTTCACCACATTTGTCGGTTACTATTTCAATAGTAATCGGCATGATTTATTTTCAGCACATTTGTCGGTTACTATTTCAAAAGTAATCGGCAAGATTTTTATTTTCAACATATTCGTCGGTTACTATTTCAAAAGTAATCGGTAAGATTTTTATTTTCAACATATTCGTCGGTTACTATTTCAAAAGTAATCGGCAAGACTTTATTTTCAGCACATTCATTGGTTACTTTTTTAAAAGTAATTGGTAAGATTTTTATTTCCAACATATTCATCGCTTACTATTTCAAAAGTAATCAACATGATTTATTTTAGGAACATTCGTCGGTTACTATTTCAAAAGTAATCGGCAAGATTTTTATTTTCAGCATATTTGTCGGTTACTATTTTAAACGTAATCGACATGATTTTTATTTTCAAATATTCGTCGGTTCCTATTTCTATTTTCACCACATTTGTCGGTTACTATTTCAATAGTAATCGGCATGATTTATTTTCAGCACATTTGTCGGTTACTATTTCAAAAGTAATCGGCAAGATTTTTATTTTCAACATATTCGTCGGTTACTATTTCAAAAGTAATCGGCAAGACTTTATTTTCAGCACATTCATTGGTTACTTTTTTAAAAGTACTTGGTAAGATTTTTATTTCCAACATATTCATCGCTTACTATTTCCAAAGTAATCAGCATTATTTATTTTCAGCACATTCGTCGGTTACTATTTCAAAAGTAATCGGCAAGATTTTTATTTTTAGCATATTTGTCGGTTACTATTTTAAAAGTAATCGACAAGATTTTTATTTTCAGCGCATTTGTCGGTTACTATTTCAATAGTAATCGGCATGATTTATTTTCAGCACATTCGTCGGTTACTATCTCAAAAGTAATCGGCATGATTCATTTTCAAGACATTCGTCGGTTACTATTTCAAAAGTAATCGGCATGATCTATTTTTTGCACATTCGTCGGTTACTATTTCAAAAGTAATCGGCAAGATTTTTATTTTCAGCATATTTGTCGGTTACTATTTCAAAAGTAATCGGCAAGATTTTTATTTTCAGCATATTCGTCAATGACTATTTCAAAAGTAATCGGCATGATTTATTTTCAGCATATTCGTCAGTTACTATTTCAAAGGTAATCGACATGATTTGTTTTCAACACATTCGTCGGTTACTATTTCAAAAGTAATCGGCATGATCTATTTTCTGCACATTCATCGGTTACTATTTCAAAAGTAATCAGCAAGATTTTTATTTTCAGCATATTCGTCGGTTACTATTTCAAAAGTAATCGGCAAGATTTTTATTTTCAGCATATTCGTCAATGACTATTTCAAAAGTAATCGGCATGATTTATTTTCAGCATATTCGTCGGTTACTATTTCAAAGGTAATCGACATGATTTATTTTCAACACATTCGTCGGTTACTATTTCAAAAGTAATCGGCATGATCTATTTTCTGCACATTCGTCGGTTACTATTTCAAAAGTAAACGACAAGATTTTTATTTTCAGCATGTTCGTCGGTTACTATTTCAAAAGTAATCGGCAAGATTTTTATTTTCAGCACATTCGTCGGTTACTATTTCAAAAGTAATCGGCAAGATTTTTATTTTCAGCATATTTGTCGGTTACTATTTCAAAAGTAATCGGCAAGATTTTTATTTTTAGCATATTTGTCTGTTACTATTTTAGATGTAATCGGCAAGACTTTATTTTCAGCACATTCGTCGGTTACTATTTCAAAGCAAAGCGGCAAGATTTATTTTCAGCACATTCGTCGGTTACTATTTCAAAAGTAATCGGCAAGACTTTTTTTTCAGCACATTCGTCGGTTACTATTTCAAAAGTAATCGGGAAGATTTTTATTTTCAGCATGTTCGTCGGTTACTATTTCAAAAGTAATCGGCAAGATTTTTATTTTCAGCATATTTGTCGGTTACTATTTTAAAAGTAATCGACAAGATTTTTATTTTCAGCACATTTGTCGGTTACTATTTCAATAGTAATCGGCATGATTTATTTTCAGCACATTTGTCGGTTACTATTTCAAAAGTAATCGGCAAGATTTTTATTTTTAGCATATTTGTCGGTTACTATTTTAAAAGTAATCGACAAGATTTTTATTTTCAGCGCATTTGTCGGTTACTATTTCAATAGTAATCGGCATGATTTATTTTCAGCACATTCGTCGGTTACTATTTCAAAAGTAATCGGCATGATTCATTTTCAAGACATTCGTCGGTTACTATTTCAAAAGTAATCGGCATGATCTATTTTCTGCACATTCGTCGGTTACTATTTCAAAAGTAATCGGCAAGATTTTTATTTTCAGCATATTCGTCAATGACTATTTCAAAAGTAATCGGCATGATTTATTTTCAGCACATTCGTCGGTTACTATTTCAAAAGTAATCGGGAAGATTTTTATTTTCAGCAAGTTCGTCGGTTACTATTTCAAAAGTAATTGGCAAGATTTTTATTTTCAGCATATTTATCGGTTACTATTTCAAAAGTAATCGGCAAGATTTTTATTTTCAGCACATTCGTCGGTTACTATTTCAAAAGTAATCGGCAAGATTTTTATTTTCAGCATATTTGTCGGTTACTATTTCAAAAGTAATCGGCAAGATTTTTATTTTTAGCATATTTGTCTGTTACTATTTTAGAAGTAATCGGCAAGACTTTATTTTCAGCACATTCGTCGGTTACTATTTCAAAGCTAATCGGCAAGATTTATTTTCAGCACATTCGTCGGTTACTATTTCAAAAGTAATCGGCAAGATTTTTATTTTTAGCATATTTGTCTGTTACTATTTTAAAAGTAATCGGCAAGACTTTATTTTCAGCACATTCGTCGGTAACTATTTCAAAAGTGATCGGCAAGACTTTATTTTCAGCACCTTCGTCGGTTACTATTTCAAAAGTAATCGGGAAGATTTTTATTTTCAGCATGTTCGTCGGTTACTATTTCAAAAGTAATCGGCAAGATTTTTATTTTCAACATATTCGTCGATTACTATTTCAAAAGTAATCGGCAAGACTTTATTTTCAGCACATTCATTGGTTACTTTTTTAAAAGTAATTGGTAAGATTTTTATTTCCAACATATTCATCGCTTACTATTTCAATAGTAATCAGCATGATTTATTTTCAGCACATTCGTCGGTTACTATTTCAAAATTAATCGGCAAGATTTTTATTTTCAGCATATTTGTCGGTTACTATTTTAAAAGTAATCTACAAGATTTTTATTTTCAACATATTCGTCGGTTCCTATTTCAAAAGTAATCGGCAAGATTTTTATTTTTAGCATATTTGTCGGTTACTATTTTAAAAGTAATCGACAAGATTTTTATTTTCAGCGCATTTGTCGGTTACTATTTCAATGGTAATCGGCATGATTTATTTTCAGCACATTCGTCGGTTACTATTTCAAAAGTAATCGGCATGATTCATTTTCAAGACAGTCGTCGGTTACTATTTCAAAAGTAATCGGCATGATCTATTTTCTGCACATTCGTCGGTTACTATTTCAAAAGTAATCGGCAAGATTTTTATTTTCAGCATATTCGTCAATGACTATTTCAAAAGTAATCGGCATGATTTATTTTCAGCATATTCGTCGGTTACTATTTCAAAGGTAATCGACATGATTTATTTTCAACACATTCGTCGGTTACTATTTCAAAAGTAATCGGCATGATCTATTTTCTGCACATTCGTCGGTTACTATTTCAAAAGTAATCGGCAAGATTTTTATTTTCAGCACATTCGTCGGTTACTATTTCAAAAGTAATCGGCAAGATTTTTATTTTCAGCATATTTGTCGGTTACTATTTCAAAAGTAATCGGCAAGATTTTTATTTTTAGCATATTTGTCTGTTACTATTTTAGAAGTAATCGGCAAGACTTTATTTTCAGCACATTCGTCGGTTACTATTTCAAAGCTAATCGGCAAGATTTATTTTCAGCACATTCGTCGGTTACTATTTCAAAAGTAATCGGCAAGATTTTTATTTTTAGCATATTTGTCTGTTACTATTTTAAAAGTAATCGGCAAGATTTTTATTTTCAGCATATTTGTCGGTTACTATTTTAAAAGTAATCGGCAAGACTTTATTTTCAGCACATTCGTCTGTTACTATTTCAAAAGTAATCGGCAAGATTTTTATTTTCAACATATTCGTCGGTTACTATTTCAAAAGTAATCGGCAAGACTTTATTTTCAGCACATTCATTGGTTACTTTTTTAAAAGTAATTGGTAAGATTTTTATTTCCAACATATTCATCGCTTACTATTTCAAAAGTAATCAGCATGATTTATTTTAGGAACATTCGTCGGTTACTATTTCAAAAGTAATCGGCAAGATTTTTATTTTCAGCATATTTGTCGGTTACTATTTTAAAAGTAATCGACATGATTTTTATTTTCAAATATTCGTCGGTTCCTATTTCTATTTTCACCACATTTGTCGGTTACTATTTCAATAGTAATCGGCATGATTTATTTTCAACACATTTGTCGGTTACTATTTCAAAAGTAATCGGCAAGATTTTTATTTTCAACATATTCGTCGGTTACTATTTCAAAAGTAATCGGTAAGATTTTTATTTTCAACATATTCGTCGGTTACTATTTCAAAAGTAATCGGCAAGACTTTATTTTCAGCACATTCATTGGTTACTTTTTTAAAAGTAATTGGTAAGATTTTTATTTCCAACATATTCATCGCTTACTATTTCAAAAGTAATCAACATGATTTATTTTAGGAACATTCGTCGGTTACTATTTCAAAAGTAATCGGCAAGATTTTTATTTTCAGCATATTTGTCGGTTACTATTTTAAACGTAATCGACATGATTTTTATTTTCAAATATTCGTCGGTTCCTATTTCTATTTTCACCACATTTGTCGGTTACTATTTCAAAAGTAATCGGCAAGATTTTTATTTTCAACATATTCGTCGGTTACTATTTCAAAAGTAATCGGTAAGATTTTTATTTTCAACATATTCGTCGGTTACTATTTCAAAAGTAATCGGCAAGACTTTATTTTCAGCACATTCATTGGTTACTTTTTTAAAAGTACTTGGTAAGATTTTTATTTCCAACATATTCATCGCTTACTATTTCCAAAGTAATCAGCATTATTTATTTTCAGCACATTCGTCGGTTACTATTTCAAAAGTAATCGGCAAGATTTTTATTTTTAGCATATTTGTCGGTTACTATTTTAAAAGTAATCGACAAGATTTTTATTTTCAGTGCATTTGTCGGTTACTATTTCAATAGTAATCGGCATGATTTATTTTCAGCACATTCGTCGGTTACTATCTCAAAAGTAATCGGCATGATTCATTTTCAAAACATTCGTCGGTTACTATTTCAAAAGTAATCGGCATGATCTATTTTCTGCACATTCGTCGGTTACTATTTCAAAAGTAATCGGCAAGATTTTTATTTTCAGCATATTTGTCGGTTACTATTTCAAAAGTAATCGGCAAGATTTTTATTTTCAGTGCATTTGTCGGTTACTATTTCAATAGTAATCGGCATGATTTATTTTCAGCACATTCGTCGGTTACTATCTCAAAAGTAATCGGCATGATTCATTTTCAAGACATTCGTCGGTTACTATTTCAAAAGTAATCGGCATGATCTATTTTCTGCACATTCGTCGGTTACTATTTCAAAAGTAATCGGCAAGATTTTTATTTTCAGCATATTTGTCGGTTACTATTTCAAAAGTAATCGGCAAGACTTTTTTTTCAGCACATTCGTCGGTTACTATTTCAAAAGTAATCGGGAAGATTTTTATTTTCAGCATGTTCGTCGGTTACTATTTCAAAAGTAATCGGCAAGATTTTTATTTTCAGCATATTTGTCGGTTACTATTTTAAAAGTAATCGACAAGATTTTTATTTTCAGCACATTTGTCGGTTACTATTTCAATAGTAATCGGCATGATTTATTTTCAGCACATTTGTCGGTTACTATTTCAAAAGTAATCGGCAAGATTTTTATTTTTAGCATATTTGTCGGTTACTATTTTAAAAGTAATCGACAAGATTTTTATTTTCAGCGCATTTGTCGGTTACTATTTCAATAGTAATCGGCATGATTTATTTTCAGCACATTCGTCGGTTACTATTTCAAAAGTAATCGGCATGATTCATTTTCAAGACATTCGTCGGTTACTATTTCAAAAGTAATCGGCATGATCTATTTTCTGCACATTCGTCGGTTACTATTTCAAAAGTAATCGGCAAGATTTTTATTTTCAGCATATTCGTCAATGACTATTTCAAAAGTAATCGGCATGATTTATTTTCAGCACATTCGTCGGTTACTATTTCAAAAGTAATCGGCAAGATTTTTATTTTTAGCATATTTGTCGGTTACTATTTTAAAAGTAATCGACAAGATTTTTATTTTCAGTGCATTTGTCGGTTACTATTTCAATAGTAATCGGCATGATTTATTTTCAGCACATTCGTCGGTTACTATCTCAAAAGTAATCGGCATGATTCATTTTCAAGACATTCGTCGGTTACTATTTCAAAAGTAATCGGCATGATCTATTTTCTGCACATTCGTCGGTTACTATTTCAAAAGTAATCGGCAAGATTTTTATTTTCAGCATATTTGTCGGTTACTATTTCAAAAGTAATCGGCAAGATTTTTATTTTCAGTGCATTTGTCGGTTACTATTTCAATAGTAATCGGCATGATTTATTTTCAGCACATTCGTCGGTTACTATCTCAAAAGTAATCGGCATGATTCATTTTCAAGACATTCGTCGGTTACTATTTCAAAAGTAATCGGCATGATCTATTTTCTGCACATTCGTCGGTTACTATTTCAAAAGTAATCGGCAAGATTTTTATTTTCAGCATATTTGTCGGTTACTATTTCAAAAGTAATCGGCAAGACTTTTTTTTCAGCACATTCGTCGGTTACTATTTCAAAAGTAATCGGGAAGATTTTTATTTTCAGCATGTTCGTCGGTTACTATTTCAAAAGTAATCGGCAAGATTTTTATTTTCAGCATATTTGTCGGTTACTATTTTAAAAGTAATCGACAAGATTTTTATTTTCAGCACATTTGTCGGTTACTATTTCAATAGTAATCGGCATGATTTATTTTCAGCACATTTGTCGGTTACTATTTCAAAAGTAATCGGCAAGATTTTTATTTTTAGCATATTTGTCGGTTACTATTTTAAAAGTAATCGACAAGATTTTTATTTTCAGCGCATTTGTCGGTTACTATTTCAATAGTAATCGGCATGATTTATTTTCAGCACATTCGTCGGTTACTATTTCAAAAGTAATCGGCATGATTCATTTTCAAGACATTCGTCGGTTACTATTTCAAAAGTAATCGGCATGATCTATTTTCTGCACATTCGTCGGTTACTATTTCAAAAGTAATCGGCAAGATTTTTATTTTCAGCATATTCGTCAATGACTATTTCAAAAGTAATCGGCATGATTTATTTTCAGCACATTCGTCGGTTACTATTTCAAAAGTAATCGGGAAGATTTTTATTTTCAGCAAGTTCGTCGGTTACTATTTCAAAAGTAATCGGCAAGATTTTTATTTTCAGCATATTTGTCGGTTACTATTTCAAAAGTAATCGGCAAGATTTTTATTTTCAGCACATTCGTCGGTTACTATTTCAAAAGTAATCGGCAAGATTTTTATTTTCAGCATATTTGTCGGTTACTATTTCAAAAGTAATCGGCAAGATTTTTATTTTTAGCATATTTGTCTGTTACTATTTTAGAAGTAATCGGCAAGACTTTATTTTCAGCACATTCGTCGGTTACTATTTCAAAGCTAATCGGCAAGATTTATTTTCAGCACATTCGTCGGTTACTATTTCAAAAGTAATCGGCAAGATTTTTATTTTTAGCATATTTGTCTGTTACTATTTTAAAAGTAATCGGCAAGACTTTATTTTCAGCACATTCGTCGGTAACTATTTCAAAAGTGATCGGCAAGACTTTATTTTCAGCACCTTCGTCGGTTACTATTTCAAAAGTAATCGGGAAGATTTTTATTTTCAGCATGTTCGTCGGTTACTATTTCAAAAGTAATCGGCAAGATTTTTATTTTCAACATATTCGTCGATTACTATTTCAAAAGTAATCGGCAAGACTTTATTTTCAGCACATTCATTGGTTACTTTTTTAAAAGTAATTGGTAAGATTTTTATTTCCAACATATTCATCGCTTACTATTTCAATAGTAATCAGCATGATTTATTTTCAGCACATTCGTCGGTTACTATTTCAAAATTAATCGGCAAGATTTTTATTTTCAGCATATTTGTCGGTTACTATTTTAAAAGTAATCTACAAGATTTTTATTTTCAACATATTCGTCGGTTCCTATTTCAAAAGTAATCGGCAAGATTTTTATTTTTAGCATATTTGTCGGTTACTATTTTAAAAGTAATCGACAAGATTTTTATTTTCAGCGCATTTGTCGGTTACTATTTCAATGGTAATCGGCATGATTTATTTTCAGCACATTCGTCGGTTACTATTTCAAAAGTAATCGGCATGATTCATTTTCAAGACAGTCGTCGGTTACTATTTCAAAAGTAATCGGCATGATCTATTTTCTGCACATTCGTCGGTTACTATTTCAAAAGTAATCGGCAAGATTTTTATTTTCAGCATATTCGTCAATGACTATTTCAAAAGTAATCGACATGATTTATTTTCAGCATATTCGTCGGTTACTATTTCAAAGGTAATCGACATGATTTATTTTCAACACATTCGTCGGTTACTATTTCAAAAGTAATCGGCATGATCTATTTTCTGCACATTCGTCGGTTACTATTTCAAAAGTAATCGGCAAGATTTTTATTTTCAGCACATTCGTCGGTTACTATTTCAAAAGTAATCGGCAAGATTTTTATTTTCAGCATATTTGTCGGTTACTATTTCAAAAGTAATCGGCAAGATTTTTATTTTTAGCATATTTGTCTGTTACTATTTTAGAAGTAATCGGCAAGACTTTATTTTCAGCACATTCGTCGGTTACTATTTCAAAGCTAATCGGCAAGATTTATTTTCAGCACATTCGTCGGTTACTATTTCAAAAGTAATCGGCAAGATTTTTATTTTTAGCATATTTGTCTGTTACTATTTTAAAAGTAATCGGCAAGATTTTTATTTTCAGCATATTTGTCGGTTACTATTTTAAAAGTAATCGGCAAGACTTTATTTTCAGCACATTCGTCTGTTACTATTTCAAAAGTAA
The DNA here is from genome assembly GCA_958299785.1 of Medicago lupulina. Classification (NCBI taxonomy): domain Eukaryota; kingdom Viridiplantae; phylum Streptophyta; class Magnoliopsida; order Fabales; family Fabaceae; genus Medicago; species Medicago lupulina. The sequence goes on along the minus strand of OY283139.1, from coordinate 47,189,959 downwards.
TCGGCAAGATTTTTATTTTCAACATATTCGTCGGTTACTATTTCAAAAGTAATCGGCAAGACTTTATTTTCAGCACATTCATTGGTTACTTTTTTAAAAGTAATTGGTAAGATTTTTATTTCCAACATATTCATCGCTTACTATTTCAAAAGTAATCAGCATGATTTATTTTAGGAACATTCGTCGGTTACTATTTCAAAAGTAATCGGCAAGATTTTTATTTTCAGCATATTTGTCGGTTACTATTTTAAAAGTAATCGACATGATTTTTATTTTCAAATATTCGTCGGTTCCTATTTCTATTTTCGCCACATTTGTCGGTTACTATTTCAATAGTATTCGGCATGATTTATTTTCAGCACATTTGTCGGTTACTATTTCAAAAGTAATCGGCAAGATTTTTATTTTCAACATATTCGTCGGTTACTATTTCAAAAGTAATCGGTAAGATTTTTATTTTCAACATATTCGTCGGTTACTATTTCAAAAGTAATCGGCAAGACTTTATTTTCAGCACATTCATTGGTTACTTTTTTAAAAGTAATTGGTAAGATTTTTATTTCCAACATATTCATCGCTTACTATTTCAAAAGTAATCAACATGATTTATTTTAGGAACATTCGTCGGTTACTATTTCAAAAGTAATCGGCAAGATTTTTATTTTCAGCATATTTGTCGGTTACTATTTTAAACGTAATCGACATGATTTTTATTTTCAAATATTCGTCGGTTCCTATTTCTATTTTCACCACATTTGTCGGTTACTATTTCAATAGTAATCGGCATGATTTATTTTCAGCACATTTGTCGGTTACTATTTCAAAAGTAATCGGCAAGATTTTTATTTTCAACATATTCGTCGGTTACTATTTCAAAAGTAATCGGCAAGACTTTATTTTCAGCACATTCATTGGTTACTTTTTTAAAAGTACTTGGTAAGATTTTTATTTCCAACATATTCATCGCTTACTATTTCGAAAGTAATCAGCATTATTTATTTTCAGCACATTCGTCGGTTACTATTTCAAAAGTAATCGGCAAGATTTTTATTTTTAGCATATTTGTCGGTTACTATTTTAAAAGTAATCGACAAGATTTTTATTTTCAGTGCATTTGTCGGTTACTATTTCAATAGTAATCGGCATGATTTATTTTCAGCACATTCGTCGGTTACTATCTCAAAAGTAATCGGCATGATTCATTTTCAAGACATTCGTCGGTTACTATTTCAAAAGTAATCGGCATGATCTATTTTCTGCACATTCGTCGGTTACTATTTCAAAAGTAATCGGCAAGATTTTTATTTTCAGCATATTTGTCGGTTACTATTTCAAAAGTAATCGGCAAGATTTTTATTTTCAGCATATTCGTCAATGACTATTTCAAAAGTAATCGGCATGATTTATTTTCAGCATATTCGTCAGTTACTATTTCAAAGGTAATCGACATGATTTGTTTTCAACACATTCGTCGGTTACTATTTCAAAAGTAATCGGCATGATCTATTTTCTGCACATTCATCGGTTACTATTTCAAAAGTAATCAGCAAGATTTTTATTTTCAGCATATTCGTCGGTTACTATTTCAAAAGTAATCGGCAAGATTTTTATTTTCAGCATATTCGTCAATGACTATTTCAAAAGTAATCGGCATGATTTATTTTCAGCATATTCGTCGGTTACTATTTCAAAGGTAATCGACATGATTTATTTTCAACACATTCGTCGGTTACTATTTCAAAAGTAATCGGCATGATCTATTTTCTGCACATTCGTCGGTTACTATTTCAAAAGTAAACGGCAAGATTTTTATTTTCAGCATGTTCGTCGGTTACTATTTCAAAAGTAATCGGCAAGACTTTATTTTCAGCACATTCATTGGTTACTTTTTTAAAAGTACTTGGTAAGATTTTTATTTCCAACATATTCATCGCTTACTATTTCGAAAGTAATCAGCATTATTTATTTTCAGCACATTCGTCGGTTACTATTTCAAAAGTAATCGGCAAGATTTTTATTTTTAGCATATTTGTCGGTTACTATTTTAAAAGTAATCGACAAGATTTTTATTTTCAGTGCATTTGTCGGTTACTATTTCAATAGTAATCGGCATGATTTATTTTCAGCACATTCGTCGGTTACTATCTCAAAAGTAATCGGCATGATTCATTTTCAAGACATTCGTCGGTTACTATTTCAAAAGTAATCGGCATGATCTATTTTCTGCACATTCGTCGGTTACTATTTCAAAAGTAATCGGCAAGATTTTTATTTTCAGCATATTTGTCGGTTACTATTTCAAAAGTAATCGGCAAGATTTTTATTTTCAGCATATTCGTCAATGACTATTTCAAAAGTAATCGGCATGATTTATTTTCAGCATATTCGTCAGTTACTATTTCAAAGGTAATCGACATGATTTGTTTTCAACACATTCGTCGGTTACTATTTCAAAAGTAATCGGCATGATCTATTTTCTGCACATTCATCGGTTACTATTTCAAAAGTAATCAGCAAGATTTTTATTTTCAGCATATTCGTCGGTTACTATTTCAAAAGTAATCGGCAAGATTTTTATTTTCAGCATATTCGTCAATGACTATTTCAAAAGTAATCGGCATGATTTATTTTCAGCATATTCGTCGGTTACTATTTCAAAGGTAATCGACATGATTTATTTTCAACACATTCGTCGGTTACTATTTCAAAAGTAATCGGCATGATCTATTTTCTGCACATTCGTCGGTTACTATTTCAAAAGTAAACGGCAAGATTTTTATTTTCAGCATGTTCGTCGGTTACTATTTCAAAAGTAATCGGCAAGATTTTTATTTTCAGCACATTCGTCGGTTACTATTTCAAAAGTAATCGGCAAGATTTTTATTTTCAGCATATTTGTCGGTTACTATTTCAAAAGTAATCGGCAAGATTTTTATTTTTAGCATATTTGTCTGTTACTATTTTAGATGTAATCGGCAAGACTTTATTTTCAGCACATTCGTCGGTTACTATTTCAAAGCAAAGCGGCAAGATTTATTTTCAGCACATTCGTCGGTTACTATTTCAAAAGTAATCGGCAAGATTTTTATTTTTAGCATATTTGTCTGTTACTATTTTAAAAGTAATCGGCAAGACTTTATTTTCAGCACATTCGTCGGTTACTATTTCAAAAGTAATCGGCAAGACTTTATTTTCAGCACATTCGTCAGTTACTATTTCAAAAGTAATCGGGAAGATTTTTATTTTCAGCATGTTCGTCGGTTACTATTTCAAAAGTAATCGGCAAGATTTTTATTTTCAACATATTCGTCGATTACTATTTCAAAAGTAATCGGCAAGACTTTATTTTCAGCACATTCATTGGTTACTTTTTTAAAAGTAATTGGTAAGATTTTTATTTCCAACATATTCATCGCTTACTATTTCAATAGTAATCAGCATGATTTATTTTCAGCACATTCGTCGGTTACTATTTCAAAATTAATCGGCAAGATTTTTATTTTCAGCATATTTGTCGGTTACTATTTTAAAAGTAATCTACAAGATTTTTATTTTCAACATATTCGTCGGTTCCTATTTCAAAAGTAATCGGCAAGATTTTTATTTTTAGCATATTTGTCGGTTACTATTTTAAAAGTAATCGACAAGATTTTTATTTTCAGCGCATTTGTCGGTTACTATTTCAATGGTAATCGGCATGATTTATTTTCAGCACATTCGTCGGTTACTATTTCAAAAGTAATCGGCATGATTCATTTTCAAGACAGTCGTCGGTTACTATTTCAAAAGTAATCGGCATGATCTATTTTCTGCACATTCGTCGGTTACTATTTCAAAAGTAATCGGCAAGATTTTTATTTTCAGCATATTCGTCAATGACTATTTCAAAAGTAATCGGCATGATTTATTTTCAGCATATTCGTCGGTTACTATTTCAAAGGTAATCGACATGATTTATTTTCAACACATTCGTCGGTTACTATTTCAAAAGTAATCGGCATGATCTATTTTCTGCACATTCGTCGGTTACTATTTCAAAAGTAATCGGCAAGATTTTTATTTTCAGCACATTCGTCGGTTACTATTTCAAAAGTAATCGGCAAGATTTTTATTTTCAGCATATTTGTCGGTTACTATTTCAAAAGTAATCGGCAAGATTTTTATTTTTAGCATATTTGTCTGTTACTATTTTAGAAGTAATCGGCAAGACTTTATTTTCAGCACATTCGTCGGTTACTATTTCAAAGCTAATCGGCAAGATTTATTTTCAGCACATTCGTCGGTTACTATTTCAAAAGTAATCGGCAAGATTTTTATTTTTAGCATATTTGTCTGTTACTATTTTAAAAGTAATCGGCAAGATTTTTATTTTCAGCATATTTGTCGGTTACTATTTTAAAAGTAATCGGCAAGACTTTATTTTCAGCACATTCGTCTGTTACTATTTCAAAAGTAATCGGCAAGATTTTTATTTTCAACATATTCGTCGGTTACTATTTCAAAAGTAATCGGCAAGACTTTATTTTCAGCACATTCATTGGTTACTTTTTTAAAAGTAATTGGTAAGATTTTTATTTCCAACATATTCATCGCTTACTATTTCAAAAGTAATCAGCATGATTTATTTTAGGAACATTCGTCGGTTACTATTTCAAAAGTAATCGGCAAGATTTTTATTTTCAGCATATTTGTCGGTTACTATTTTAAAAGTAATCGACATGATTTTTATTTTCAAATATTCGTCGGTTCCTATTTCTATTTTCACCACATTTGTCGGTTACTATTTCAATAGTAATCGGCATGATTTATTTTCAGCACATTTGTCGGTTACTATTTCAAAAGTAATCGGCAAGATTTTTATTTTCAACATATTCGTCGGTTACTATTTCAAAAGTAATCGGTAAGATTTTTATTTTCAACATATTCGTCGGTTACTATTTCAAAAGTAATCGGCAAGACTTTATTTTCAGCACATTCATTGGTTACTTTTTTAAAAGTAATTGGTAAGATTTTTATTTCCAACATATTCATCGCTTACTATTTCAAAAGTAATCAACATGATTTATTTTAGGAACATTCGTCGGTTACTATTTCAAAAGTAATCGGCAAGATTTTTATTTTCAGCATATTTGTCGGTTACTATTTTAAACGTAATCGACATGATTTTTATTTTCAAATATTCGTCGGTTCCTATTTCTATTTTCACCACATTTGTCGGTTACTATTTCAATAGTAATCGGCATGATTTATTTTCAGCACATTTGTCGGTTACTATTTCAAAAGTAATCGGCAAGATTTTTATTTTCAACATATTCGTCGGTTACTATTTCAAAAGTAATCGGCAAGACTTTATTTTCAGCACATTCATTGGTTACTTTTTTAAAAGTACTTGGTAAGATTTTTATTTCCAACATATTCATCGCTTACTATTTCGAAAGTAATCAGCATTATTTATTTTCAGCACATTCGTCGGTTACTATTTCAAAAGTAATCGGCAAGATTTTTATTTTTAGCATATTTGTCGGTTACTATTTTAAAAGTAATCGACAAGATTTTTATTTTCAGTGCATTTGTCGGTTACTATTTCAATAGTAATCGGCATGATTTATTTTCAGCACATTCGTCGGTTACTATCTCAAAAGTAATCGGCATGATTCATTTTCAAGACATTCGTCGGTTACTATTTCAAAAGTAATCGGCATGATCTATTTTCTGCACATTCGTCGGTTACTATTTCAAAAGTAATCGGCAAGATTTTTATTTTCAGCATATTTGTCGGTTACTATTTCAAAAGTAATCGGCAAGATTTTTATTTTCAGCATATTCGTCAATGACTATTTCAAAAGTAATCGGCATGATTTATTTTCAGCATATTCGTCAGTTACTATTTCAAAGGTAATCGACATAATTTGTTTTCAACACATTCGTCGGTTACTATTTCAAAAGTAATCGGCATGATCTATTTTCTGCACATTCATCGGTTACTATTTCAAAAGTAATCAGCAAGATTTTTATTTTCAGCATATTCGTCGGTTACTATTTCAAAAGTAATCGGCAAGATTTTTATTTTCAGCATATTCGTCAATGACTATTTCAAAAGTAATCGGCATGATTTATTTTCAGCATATTCGTCGGTTACTATTTCAAAGGTAATCGACATGATTTATTTTCAACACATTCGTCGGTTACTATTTCAAAAGTAATCGGCATGATCTATTTTCTGCACATTCGTCGGTTACTATTTCAAAAGTAAACGGCAAGATTTTTATTTTCAGCATGTTCGTCGGTTACTATTTCAAAAGTAATCGGCAAGATTTTTATTTTCAGCACATTCGTCGGTTACTATTTCAAAAGTAATCGGCAAGATTTTTATTTTCAGCATATTTATCGGTTACTATTTCAAAAGTAATCGGCAAGATTTTTATTTTTAGCATATTTGTCTGTTACTATTTTAGATGTAATCGGCAAGACTTTATTTTCAGCACATTCGTCGGTTACTATTTCAAAGCAAAGCGGCAAGATTTATTTTCAGCACATTCGTCGGTTACTATTTCAAAAGTAATCGGCAAGATTTTTATTTTTAGCATATTTGTCTGTTACTATTTTAAAAGTAATCGGCAAGACTTTATTTTCAGCACATTCGTCGGTTACTATTTCAAAAGTAATCGGCAAGACTTTATTTTCAGCACATTCGTCAGTTACTATTTCAAAAGTAATCGGGAAGATTTTTATTTTCAGCATGTTCGTCGGTTACTATTTCAAAAGTAATCGGCAAGATTTTTATTTTCAGCATATTTGTCGGTTACTATTTTAAAAGTAATCGACAAGATTTTTATTTTCAGCACATTTGTCGGTTACTATTTCAATAGTAATCGGCATGATTTATTTTCAGCACATTTGTCGGTTACTATTTCAAAAGTAATCGGCATGATTCATTTTCAGCACATTTGTCGGTTACTATTTCAAAAGTAATCGGCATGATCTATTTTCTGCACATTCGTCGGTTACTATTTCAAAAGTAATCGGCAAGATTTTTATTTTCAGCATGTTCGTCGGTTACTATTTCAAACGTAATCGGCAAGATTTTTATTTTCAGCATATTCGTCAATGACTATTTCAAAAGTAATCGGCATGATTTATTTTCAGCATATTCGTCGGTTACTATTTCAAAGGTAATCGACATGATTTATTTTCAACACTTTCGTCGGTTACTATTTCAAAAGTAATCGGCATGATCTATTTTCTGCACATTCGTCGGTTACTATTTCAAAAGTAAACGGCAAGATTTTTATTTTCAGCATGTTCGTCGGTTACTATTTCAAAAGCAATCGGCAAGATTTTTATTTTCAGCACATTCGTCGGTTACTATTTCAAAAGTAATCGGCAAGATTTTTATTTTCAGCATATTTGTCGGTTACTATTTCAAAAGTAATCGGCAAGATTTTTATTTTTAGCATATTTGTCTGTTACTATTTTAGATGTAATCGGCAAGACTTTATTTTCAGCACATTCGTCGGTTACTATTTCAAAGCAAATCGGCAACATTTATTTTCAGCACATTCGTCGGTTACTATTTCAAAAGTAATCGGCAAGATTTTTATTTTTAGCATATTTGTCTGTTACTATTTTAAAAGTAATCGGCAAGATTTTTATTTTCAGCATATTTGTCGGTTACTATTTTAAAAGTAATCGGCAAGACTTTATTTTCAGCACATTCGTCTGTAACTATTTCAAAAGTAATCGGCAAGATTTTTATTTTCAACATATTCGTCGGTTACTATTTCAAAAGTAATCGGCAAGACTTTATTTTCAGCACATTCATTGGTTACTTTTTTAAAAGTAATTGGTAAGATTTTTATTTCCAACATATTCATCGCTTACTATTTCAAAAGTAATCAGCATGATTTATTTTAGGAACATTCGTCGGTTACTATTTCAAAAGTAATCGGCAAGATTTTTATTTTCAGCATATTTGTCGGTTACTATTTTAAAAGTAATCGACATGATTTTTATTTTCAAATATTCGTCGGTTCCTATTTCTATTTTCACCACATTTGTCGGTTACTATTTCAATAGTAATCGGCATGATTTATTTTCAGCACATTTGTCGGTTACTATTTCAAAAGTAATCGGCAAGATTTTTATTTTCAACATATTCGTCGGTTACTATTTCAAAAGTAATCGGTAAGATTTTTATTTTCAACATATTCGTCGGTTACTATTTCAAAAGTAATCGGCAAGACTTTATTTTCAGCACATTCATTGGTTACTTTTTTAAAAGTAATTGGTAAGATTTTTATTTCCAACATATTCATCGCTTACTATTTCAAAAGTAATCAACATGATTTATTTTAGGAACATTCGTCGGTTACTATTTCAAAAGTAATCGGCAAGATTTTTATTTTCAGCATATTTGTCGGTTACTATTTTAAACGTAATCGACATGATTTTTATTTTCAAATATTCGTCGGTTCCTATTTCTATTTTCACCACATTTGTCGGTTACTATTTCAATAGTAATCGGCATGATTTATTTTCAGCACATTTGTCGGTTACTATTTCAAAAGTAATCGGCAAGATTTTTATTTTCAACATATTCGTCGGTTACTATTTCAAAAGTAATCGGCAAGACTTTATTTTCAGCACATTCATTGGTTACTTTTTTAAAAGTACTTGGTAAGATTTTTATTTCCAACATATTCATCGCTTACTATTTCGAAAGTAATCAGCATTATTTATTTTCAGCACATTCGTCGGTTACTATTTCAAAAGTAATCGGCAAGATTTTTATTTTTAGCATATTTGTCGGTTACTATTTTAAAAGTAATCGACAAGATTTTTATTTTCAGTGCATTTGTCGGTTACTATTTCAATAGTAATCGGCATGATTTATTTTCAGCACATTCGTCGGTTACTATCTCAAAAGTAATCGGCATGATTCATTTTCAAGACATTCGTCGGTTACTATTTCAAAAGTAATCGGCATGATCTATTTTCTGCACATTCGTCGGTTACTATTTCAAAAGTAATCGGCAAGATTTTTATTTTCAGCATATTTGTCGGTTACTATTTCAAAAGTAATCGGCAAGATTTTTATTTTCAGCATATTCGTCAATGACTATTTCAAAAGTAATCGGCATGATTTATTTTCAGCATATTCGTCAGTTACTATTTCAAAGGTAATCGACATGATTTGTTTTCAACACATTCGTCGGTAACTATTTCAAAAGTAATCGGCATGATCTATTTTCTGCACATTCATCGGTTACTATTTCAAAAGTAATCACCAAGATTTTTATTTTCAGCATATTCGTCGGTTACTATTTCAAAAGTAATCGGCAAGATTTTTATTTTCAGCATATTCGTCAATGACTATTTCAAAAGTAATCGGCATGATTTATTTTCAGCATATTCGTCGGTTACTATTTCAAAGGTAATCGACATGATTTATTTTCAACACATTCGTCGGTTACTATTTCAAAAGTAATCGGCATGATCTATTTTCTGCACATTCGTCGGTTACTATTTCAAAAGTAAACGGCAAGATTTTTATTTTCAGCATGTTCGTCGGTTACTATTTCAAAAGTAATCGGCAAGATTTTTATTTTCAGCACATTCGTCGGTTACTATTTCAAAAGTAATCGGCAAGATTTTTATTTTCAGCATATTTGTCGGTTACTATTTCAAAAGTAATCGGCAAGATTTTTATTTTTAGCATATTTGTCTGTTACTATTTTAGATGTAATCGGCAAGACTTTATTTTCAGCACATTCGTCGGTTACTATTTCAAAGCAAAGCGGCAAGATTTATTTTCAGCACATTCGTCGGTTACTATTTCAAAAGTAATCGGCAAGATTTTTATTTTTAGCATATTTGTCTGTTACTATTTTAAAAGTAATCGGCAAGACTTTATTTTCAGCACATTCGTCGGTTACTATTTCAAAAGTAATCGGCAAGACTTTATTTTCAGCACATTCGTCGGTTACTATTTCAAAAGTAATCGGGAAGATTTTTATTTTCAGCATGTTCGTCGGTTACTATTTCAAAAGTAATCGGCAAGATTTTTATTTTCAGCATATTTGTCGGTTACTATTTTAAAAGTAATCGACAAGATTTTTATTTTCAGCACATTTGTCGGTTACTATTTCAATAGTAATCGGCATGATTTATTTTCAGCACATTTGTCGGTTACTATTTCAAAAGTAATCGGCATGATTCATTTTCAGCACATTTGTCGGTTACTATTTCAAAAGTAATCGGCATGATCTATTTTCTGCACATTCGTCGGTTACTATTTCAAAAGTAATCGGCAAGATTTTTATTTTCAGCATGTTCGTCGGTTACTATTTCAAACGTAATCGGCAAGATTTTTATTTTCAGCATATTCGTCAATGACTATTTCAAAAGTAATCGGCATGATTTATTTTCAGCATATTCGTCGGTTACTATTTCAAAGGTAATCGACATGATTTATTTTCAACACATTCGTCGGTTACTATTTCAAAAGTAATCGGCATGATCTATTTTCTGCACATTCGTCGGTTACTATTTCAAAAGTAAACGGCAAGATTTTTATTTTCAGCATGTTCGTCGGTTACTATTTCAAAAGCAATCGGCAAGATTTTTATTTTCAGCACATTCGTCGGTTACTATTTCAAAAGTAATCGGCAAGATTTTTATTTTCAGCATATTTGTCGGTTACTATTTCAAAAGTAATCGGCAAGATTTTTATTTTTAGCATATTTGTCTGTTACTATTTTAGATGTAATCGGCAAGACTTTATTTTCAGCACATTCGTCGGTTACTATTTCAAAGCAAATCGGCAACATTTATTTTCAGCACATTCGTCGGTTACTATTTCAAAAGTAATCGGCAAGACTTTATTTTCAGCACATTCATTGGTTACTTTTTTAAAAGTAATTGGTAAGATTTTTATTTCCAACATATTCATCGCTTACTATTTCAAAAGTAATCAGCATGATTTATTTTCAGCACATTCGTCGGTTACTATTTCAAAAGTAATCGGCAAGATTTTTATTTTTAGCATATTTGTCGGTTACTATTTTAAAAGTAATCGACAAGATTTTTATTTTCAGCGCATTTGTCGGTTACTATTTCAATAGTAATCGGCATGATTTATTTTGAGCACATTCGTCGGTTACTATCTCGAAAGTAATCGGCATGATTCATTTTCAAGACATTCGTCGGTTACTATTTCAAAAGTAATCGGCAAGATTTTTATTTTTAGCATATTTGTCTGTTACTATTTTAAAAGTAATCGGCAAGACTTTATTTTCAGCACATTCGTCGGTTACTATTTCAAAAGTAATCGGCAAGACTTTATTTTCAGCACATTCGTCGGTTACTATTTCAAAAGTAATCGGCAAGATTTTTATTTTCAACATATTCGTCGGTTACTATTTCAAAAGTAATCGGCAAGACTTTATTTTCAGCACATTCATTGGTTACTTTTTTAAAAGTAATTGGTAAGATTTTTATTTCCAACATATTCATCGCTTACTATTTCAAAAGTAATCAGCATGATTTATTTTCAGCACATTCGTCGGTTACTATTTCAAAAGTAATCGGCAAGATTTTTATTTTTAGCATATTTGTCGGTTACTATTTTAAAAGTAATCGACAAGATTTTTATTTTCAGCGCATTTGTCGGTTACTATTTCAATAGTAATCGGCATGATTTATTTTCAGCACATTCGTCGGTTACTATTTCAAAGCAAATCGGCAACATTTATTTTCAGCACATTCGTCGGTTACTATTTCAAAAGTAATCGGCAAGACTTTATTTTCAGCACATTCATTGGTTACTTTTTTAAAAGTAATTGGTAAGATTTTTATTTCCAACATATTCATCGCTTACTATTTCAAAAGTAATCAACATGATTTATTTTAGGAACATTCGTCGGTTACTATTTCAAAAGTAATCGGCAAGATTTTTATTTTCAGCATATTTGTCGGTTACTATTTTAAACGTAATCGACATGATTTTTATTTTCAAATATTCGTCGGTTCCTATTTCTATTTTCACCACATTTGTCGGTTACTATTTCAATAGTAATCGGCATGATTTATTTTCAGCACATTTGTCGGTTACTATTTCAAAAGTAATCGGCAAGATTTTTATTTTCAACATATTCGTCGGTTACTATTTCAAAAGTAATCGGCAAGACTTTATTTTCAGCACATTCATTGGTTACTTTTTTAAAAGTACTTGGTAAGATTTTTATTTCCAACATATTCATCGCTTACTATTTCGAAAGTAATCAGCATTATTTATTTTCAGCACATTCGTCGGTTACTATTTCAAAAGTAATCGGCAAGATTTTTATTTTTAGCATATTTGTCGGTTACTATTTTAAAAGTAATCGACAAGATTTTTATTTTCAGTGCATTTGTCGGTTACTATTTCAATAGTAATCGGCATGATTTATTTTCAGCACATTCGTCGGTTACTATCTCAAAAGTAATCGGCATGATTCATTTTCAAGACATTCGTCGGTTACTATTTCAAAAGTAATCGGCATGATCTATTTTCTGCACATTCGTCGGTTACTATTTCAAAAGTAATCGGCAAGATTTTTATTTTCAGCATATTTGTCGGTTACTATTTCAAAAGTAATCGGCAAGATTTTTATTTTCAGCATATTCGTCAATGACTATTTCAAAAGTAATCGGCATGATTTATTTTCAGCATATTCGTCAGTTACTATTTCAAAGGTAATCGACATGATTTGTTTTCAACACATTCGTCGGTTACTATTTCAAAAGTAATCGGCATGATCTATTTTCTGCACATTCATCGGTTACTATTTCAAAAGTAATCACCAAGATTTTTATTTTCAGCATATTCGTCGGTTACTATTTCAAAAGTAATCGGCAAGATTTTTATTTTCAGCATATTCGTCAATGACTATTTCAAAAGTAATCGGCATGATTTATTTTCAGCATATTCGTCGGTTACTATTTCAAAGGTAATCGACATGATTTATTTTCAACACATTCGTCGGTTACTATTTCAAAAGTAATCGGCATGATCTATTTTCTGCACATTCGTCGGTTACTATTTCAAAAGTAAACGGCAAGATTTTTATTTTCAGCATGTTCGTCGGTTACTATTTCAAAAGTAATCGGCAAGATTTTTATTTTCAGCACATTCGTCGGTTACTATTTCAAAAGTAATCGGCAAGATTTTTATTTTCAGCATATTTGTCGGTTACTATTTCAAAAGTAATCGGCAAGATTTTTATTTTTAGCATATTTGTCTGTTACTATTTTAGATGTAATCGGCAAGACTTTATTTTCAGCACATTCGTCGGTTACTATTTCAAAGCAAAGCGGCAAGATTTATTTTCAGCACATTCGTCGGTTACTATTTCAAAAGTAATCGGCAAGATTTTTATTTTTAGCATATTTGTCTGTTACTATTTTAAAAGTAATCGGCAAGACTTTATTTTCAGCACATTCGTCGGTTACTATTTCAAAAGTAATCGGCAAGACTTTATTTTCAGCACATTCGTCGGTTACTATTTCAAAAGTAATCGGGAAGATTTTTATTTTCAGCATGTTCGTCGGTTACTATTTCAAAAGTAATCGGCAAGATTTTTATTTTCAGCATATTTGTCGGTTACTATTTTAAAAGTAATCGACAAGATTTTTATTTTCAGCACATTTGTCGGTTACTATTTCAATAGTAATCGGCATGATTTATTTTCAGCACATTTGTCGGTTACTATTTCAAAAGTAATCGGCATGATTCATTTTCAGCACATTTGTCGGTTACTATTTCAAAAGTAATCGGCATGATCTATTTTCTGCACATTCGTCGGTTACTATTTCAAAAGTAATCGGCAAGATTTTTATTTTCAGCATGTTCGTCGGTTACTATTTCAAACGTAATCGGCAAGATTTTTATTTTCAGCATATTCGTCAATGACTATTTCAAAAGTAATCGGCATGATTTATTTTCAGCATATTCGTCGGTTACTATTTCAAAGGTAATCGACATGATTTATTTTCAACACATTCGTCGGTTACTATTTCAAAAGTAATCGGCATGATCTATTTTCTGCACATTCGTCGGCTACTATTTCAAAAGTAAACGGCAAGATTTTTATTTTCAGCATGTTCGTCGGTTACTATTTTAAAAGCAATCGGCAAGATTTTTATTTTCAGCACATTCGTCGGTTACTATTTCAAAAGTAATCGGCAAGATTTTTATTTTCAGCATATTTGTCGGTTACTATTTCAAAAGTAATCGGCAAGATTTTTATTTTTAGCATATTTGTCTGTTACTATTTTAGATGTAATCGGCAAGACTTTATTTTCAGCACATTCGTCGGTTACTATTTCAAAGCAAATCGGCAACATTTATTTTCAGCACATTCGTCGGTTACTATTTCAAAAGTAATCGGCAAGACTTTATTTTCAGCACATTCATTGGTTACTTTTTTAAAAGTAATTGGTAAGATTTTTATTTCCAACATATTCATCGCTTACTATTTCAAAAGTAATCAGCATGATTTATTTTCAGCACATTCGTCGGTTACTATTTCAAAAGTAATCGGCAAGATTTTTATTTTTAGCATATTTGTCGGTTACTATTTTAAAAGTAATCGACAAGATTTTTATTTTCAGCGCATTTGTCGGTTACTATTTCAATAGTAATCGGCATGATTTATTTTGAGCACATTCGTCGGTTACTATCTCGAAAGTAATCGGCATGATTCATTTTCAAGACATTCGTCGGTTACTATTTCAAAAGTAATCGGCAAGATTTTTATTTTTAGCATATTTGTCTGTTACTATTTTAAAAGTAATCGGCAAGACTTTATTTTCAGCACATTCGTCGGTTACTATTTCAAAAGTAATCGGCAAGACTTTATTTTCAGCACATTCGTCGGTTACTATTTCAAAAGTAATCGGGAAGATTTTTATTTTCAGCATGTTCGTCGCTTACTATTTCAAAAGTAATCGGAAAGATTTTTATTTTTAGCATATTTGTCGGTTACTATTTTAAAAGTAATCGGCAAGACTTTATTTTCAGCACATTCGTCGGTTACTATTTCAAAAGTAATCGGCAAGATTTTTATTTTCAACATATTCGTCGGTTACTATTTCAAAAGTAATCGGCAAGACTTTATTTTCAGCACATTCATTGGTTACTTTTTTAAAAGTAATTGGTAAGATTTTTATTTCCAACATATTCATCGCTTACTATTTCAAAAGTAATCAGCATGATTTATTTTCAGCACATTCGTCGGTTACTATTTCAAAAGTAATCGGCAAGATTTTTATTTTTAGCATATTTGTCGGTTACTATTTTAAAAGTAATCGACAAGATTTTTATTTTCAGCGCATTTGTCGGTTACTATTTCAATAGTAATCGGCATGATTTATTTTCAGCACATTCGTCGGTTACTATCTCAAAAGTAATCGGCATGATTCATTTTCAAGACATTCGTCGGTTACTATTTCAAAAGTAATCGGCATGATCTATTTTCTGCACATTCGTCGGTTACTATTTCAAAAGTAATCGGCAAGATTTTTATTTTCAGCATATTCGTCAATGACTATTTCAAAAGTAATCGGCATGATTTATTTTCAGCATAATCGTCAGTTACTATTTCAAAGGTAATCGACATGATTTGTTTTCAACACATTCGTCGGTTACTATTTCAAAAGTAATCGGCATGATCTATTTTCTGCACATTCATTGGTTACTATTTCAAAAGTAAACGGCAAGATTTTTATTTTCAGCATGTTCGTCGGTTACTATTTCAAAAGTAATCGGCAAGATTTTTATTTTCAGCACATTCGTCGGTTACTATTTCAAAAGTAATCGGCAAGATTTTTATTTTCAGCATATTTGTCGGTTACTATTTCAAAAGTAATTGGCAAGATTTTTATTTTTAGCATATTTGTCTGTTACTATTTTAGAAGTAATCGGCAAGACTTTATTTTCAGCACATTCGTCGGTTACTATTTCAAAGCTAATCGGCAAGATTTATTTTCAGCACATTCGTCGGTTACTATTTCAAAAGTAATCGGCAAGATTTTTATTTTTAGCATATTTGTCTGTTACTATTTTAAAAGTAATCGGCAAGATTTTTATTTTCAGCATATTTATCGGTTACTATTTTAAAAGTAATCGGCAAGACTTTATTTTCAGCACATTCGTCGGTTACTATTTCAAAAGTAATCGGCAAGATTTTTATTTTCAACATATTCGTCGGTTACTATTTCAAAAGTAATCGGCAAGACTTTATTTTCAGCACATTCATTGGTTACTTTTTTAAAAGTAATTGGTAAGATTTTTATTTCCAACATATTCATCGCTTACTATTTCAAAAGTAATCAGCATGATTTATTTTCAGCACATTCGTCGGTTACTATTTCAAAAGTAATCGGCAAGATTTTTATTTTCAGCATATTTGTCGGTTACTATTTTAAAAGTAATCGACATGATTTTTATTTTCAACATATTCGTCGGTTCCTATTTCTATTTTCACCACATTTGTCGGTTACTATTTCAATAGTAATCGGCATGATTTATTTTCAGCACATTTGTCGGTTACTATTTCAAAAGTAATCAGCATGATTTATTTTCAGCACATTCGTCGGTTACTATTTCAAAAGTAATCGGCAAGATTTTTATTTTTAGCATATTTGTCGGTTACTATTTTAAAAGTAATCGACAAGATTTTTATTTTCAGCGCATTTGTCGGTTACTATTTCAATAGTAATCGGCATGATTTATTTTCAGCACATTCGTCGGTTACTATCTCAAAAGTAATCGGCATGATTCATTTTCAAGACATTCGTCGGTTACTATTTCAAAAGTAATCGGCATGATCTATTTTCTGCACATTCGTCGGTTACTATTTCAAAAGTAATCGGCAAGATTTTTATTTTCAGCATATTCGTCAATGACTATTTCAAAAGTAATCGGCATGATTTATTTTCAGCATAATCGTCAGTTACTATTTCAAAGGTAATCGACATGATTTGTTTTCAACACATTCGTCGGTTACTATTTCAAAAGTAATCGGCATGATCTATTTTCTGCACATTCATTGGTTACTATTTCAAAAGTAAACGGCAAGATTTTTATTTTCAGCATGTTCGTCGGTTACTATTTCAAAAGTAATCGGCAAGATTTTTATTTTCAGCACATTCGTCGGTTACTATTTCAAAAGTAATCGGCAAGATTTTTATTTTCAGCATATTTGTCGGTTACTATTTCAAAAGTAATTGGCAAGATTTTTATTTTTAGCATATTTGTCTGTTACTATTTTAGAAGTAATCGGCAAGACTTTATTTTCAGCACATTCGTCGGTTACTATTTCAAAGCTAATCGGCAAGATTTATTTTCAGCACATTCGTCGGTTACTATTTCAAAAGTAATCGGCAAGATTTTTATTTTTAGCATATTTGTCTGTTACTATTTTAAAAGTAATCGGCAAGATTTTTATTTTCAGCATATTTATCGGTTACTATTTTAAAAGTAATCGGCAAGACTTTATTTTCAGCACATTCGTCGGTTACTATTTCAAAAGTAATCGGCAAGATTTTTATTTTCAACATATTCGTCGGTTACTATTTCAAAAGTAATCGGCAAGACTTTATTTTCAGCACATTCATTGGTTACTTTTTTAAAAGTAATTGGTAAGATTTTTATTTCCAACATATTCATCGCTTACTATTTCAAAAGTAATCAGCATGATTTATTTTCAGCACATTCGTCGGTTACTATTTCAAAAGTAATCGGCAAGATTTTTATTTTCAGCATATTTGTCGGTTACTATTTTAAAAGTAATCGACATGATTTTTATTTTCAACATATTCGTCGGTTCCTATTTCTATTTTCACCACATTTGTCGGTTACTATTTCAATAGTAATCGGCATGATTTATTTTCAGCACATTTGTCGGTTACTATTTCAAAAGTAATCGGCATGATTCATTTTCAGCACATTCGTCGGTTACTATTTCAAAAGTAATCGGCATGATCTATTTTCTGCACATTCGTCGGTTACTATTTCAAAAGTAATCAGCAAGATTTTTATTTTCAGCATGTTCGTCGGTTACTATTTCAAAAGTAATCGGCAAGATTTTTATTTTCAGCATATTCGTCAATGACTATTTCAAAAGTAATCGGCATGATTTATTTTCAGCATATTCGTCGGTTACTATTTCAAAGGTAATCGACATGATTTATTTTCAACACATTCGTCGGTTACTATTTCAAAAGTAATCGGCATGATTCATTTTCAGCACATTCGTCGGTTACTATTTCAAAAGTAATCGGCATGATCTATTTTCAGCACATTCGTCGGTTACTATTTCAAAAGTAATCGGCAAGACTTTATTTTCAGCACATTCGTCGGTTACTATTTCAAAAGTAATCGGGAAGATTTTTATTTTCAGCATGTTCGTCGCTTACTATTTCAAAAGTAATCGGAAAGATTTTTATTTTTAGCATATTTGTCGGTTACTATTTTAAAAGTAATCGGCAAGACTTTATTTTCAATACATTCGTCGGTTACTATTTCAAAAGTAATCGGCAAGATTTTTATTTTCAACATATTCGTCGGTTACTATTTCAAAAGTAATCGGCACGACTTTATTTTCAGCACATTCATAGGTTACTTTTTTAAAAGTAATTGGTAAGATTTTTATTTCCAACATATTCATCGCTTACTATTTCAAAAGTAATCAGCATGATTTATTTTCAGCACATTCGTCGGTTACTATTTCAAAAGTAATCGGCAAGATTTTTATTTTTAGCATATTTGTCGGTTACTATTTCAATAGTAATCGGCATGATTTATTTTCAGCACATTCGTCGGTTACTATCTCAAAAGTAATCGACATGATTCATTTTCAAGACATTCGTCGGTTACTATTTCAAAAGTAATCGGCATGATCTATTTTCTGCACATTCGTCGGTTACTATTTCAAAAGTAATCGGCAAGATTTTTATTTTCAGCATATTCGTCAATGACTATTTCAAAAGTAATCGGCATGATTTATTTTCAGCATATTCGTCAGTTACTATTTCAAAGGTAATCGACATGATTTGTTTTCAACACATTCGTCGGTTACTATTTCAAAAGTAATCGGCATGATCTATTTTCTGCACATTCATCGGTTACTATTTCAAAAGTAAACGGCAAGATTTTTATTTTCAGCATGTTCGTCGGTTACTATTTCAAAAGTAATCGGCAAGATTTTTATTTTCAGCACATTCGTCGGTTACTATTTCAAAAGTAATCGGCAAGATTTTTATTTTCAGCATATTTGTCGGTTACTATTTCAAAAGTAATCGGCAAGATTTTTATTTTTAGCATATTTGTCTGTTACTATTTTAGAAGTAATCGGCAAGACTTTATTTTCAGCACATTCGTCGGTTACTATTTCAAAGCTAATCGGCAACATTTATTTTCAGCACATTCGTCGGTTACTATTTCAAAAGTAATCGGCAAGACTTTATTTTCAGCACATTCATTGGTTACTTTTTTAAAAGTAATTGGTAAGATTTTTATTTCCAACATATTCATCGCTTACTATTTCAAAAGTAATCAGCATGATTTATTTTCAGCACATTCGTCGGTTACTATTTCAAAAGTAATCGGCAAGATTTTTATTTTTAGCATATTTGTCGGTTACTATTTTAAAAGTAATCGACAAGATTTTTATTTTCAGCGCATTTGTCGGTTACTATTTCAATAGTAATCGGCATGATTTATTTTGAGCACATTCGTCGGTTACTATCTCGAAAGTAATCGGCATGATTCATTTTCAAGACATTCGTCGGTTACTATTTCAAAAGTAATCGGCAAGATTTTTATTTTTAGCATATTTGTCTGTTACTATTTTAAAAGTAATCGGCAAGACTTTATTTTCAGCACATTCGTCGGTTACTATTTCAAAAGTAATCGGCAAGACTTTATTTTCAGCACATTCGTCGGTTACTATTTCAAAAGTAATCGGGAAGATTTTTATTTTCAGCATGTTCGTCGCTTACTATTTCAAAAGTAATCGGAAAGATTTTTATTTTTAGCATATTTGTCGGTTACTATTTTAAAAGTAATCGGCAAGACTTTATTTTCAGCACATTCGTCGGTTACTATTTCAAAAGTAATCGGCAAGATTTTTATTTTCAACATATTCGTCGGTTACTATTTCAAAAGTAATCGGCAAGACTTTATTTTCAGCACATTCATTGGTTACTTTTTTAAAAGTAATTGGTAAGATTTTTATTTCCAACATATTCATCGCTTACTATTTCAAAAGTAATCAGCATGATTTATTTTCAGCACATTCGTCGGTTACTATTTCAAAAGTAATCGGCAAGATTTTTATTTTTAGCATATTTGTCGGTTACTATTTTAAAAGTAATCGACAAGATTTTTATTTTCAGCGCATTTGTCGGTTACTATTTCAATAGTAATCGGCATGATTTATTTTCAGCACATTCGTCGGTTACTATCTCAAAAGTAATCGGCATGATTCATTTTCAAGACATTCGTCGGTTACTATTTCAAAAGTAATCGGCATGATCTATTTTCTGCACATTCGTCGGTTACTATTTCAAAAGTAATCGGCAAGATTTTTATTTTCAGCATATTCGTCAATGACTATTTCAAAAGTAATCGGCATGATTTATTTTCAGCATAATCGTCAGTTACTATTTCAAAGGTAATCGACATGATTTGTTTTCAACACATTCGTCGGTTACTATTTCAAAAGTAATCGGCATGATCTATTTTCTGCACATTCATTGGTTACTATTTCAAAAGTAAACGGCAAGATTTTTATTTTCAGCATGTTCGTCGGTTACTATTTCAAAAGTAATCGGCAAGATTTTTATTTTCAGCACATTCGTCGGTTACTATTTCAAAAGTAATCGGCAAGATTTTTATTTTCAGCATATTTGTCGGTTACTATTTCAAAAGTAATTGGCAAGATTTTTATTTTTAGCATATTTGTCTGTTACTATTTTAGAAGTAATCGGCAAGACTTTATTTTCAGCACATTCGTCGGTTACTATTTCAAAGCTAATCGGCAAGATTTATTTTCAGCACATTCGTCGGTTACTATTTCAAAAGTAATCGGCAAGATTTTTATTTTTAGCATATTTGTCTGTTACTATTTTAAAAGTAATCGGCAAGATTTTTATTTTCAGCATATTTATCGGTTACTATTTTAAAAGTAATCGGCAAGACTTTATTTTCAGCACATTCGTCGGTTACTATTTCAAAAGTAATCGGCAAGATTTTTATTTTCAACATATTCGTCGGTTACTATTTCAAAAGTAATCGGCAAGACTTTATTTTCAGCACATTCATTGGTTACTTTTTTAAAAGTAATTGGTAAGATTTTTATTTCCAACATATTCATCGCTTACTATTTCAAAAGTAATCAGCATGATTTATTTTCAGCACATTCGTCGGTTACTATTTCAAAAGTAATCGGCAAGATTTTTATTTTCAGCATATTTGTCGGTTACTATTTTAAAAGTAATCGACATGATTTTTATTTTCAACATATTCGTCGGTTCCTATTTCTATTTTCACCACATTTGTCGGTTACTATTTCAATAGTAATCGGCATGATTTATTTTCAGCACATTTGTCGGTTACTATTTCAAAAGTAATCGGCATGATTCATTTTCAGCACATTCGTCGGTTACTATTTCAAAAGTAATCGGCATGATCTATTTTCTGCACATTCGTCGGTTACTATTTCAAAAGTAATCAGCAAGATTTTTATTTTCAGCATGTTCGTCGGTTACTATTTCAAAAGTAATCGGCAAGATTTTTATTTTCAGCATATTCGTCAATGACTATTTCAAAAGTAATCGGCATGATTTATTTTCAGCATATTCGTCGGTTACTATTTCAAAGGTAATCGACATGATTTATTTTCAACACATTCGTCGGTTACTATTTCAAAAGTAATCGGCATGATTCATTTTCAGCACATTCGTCGGTTACTATTTCAAAAGTAATCGGCATGATCTATTTTCAGCACATTCGTCGGTTACTATTTCAAAAGTAATCGGCAAGACTTTATTTTCAGCACATTCGTCGGTTACTATTTCAAAAGTAATCGGGAAGATTTTTATTTTCAGCATGTTCGTCGCTTACTATTTCAAAAGTAATCGGAAAGATTTTTATTTTTAGCATATTTGTCGGTTACTATTTTAAAAGTAATCGGCAAGACTTTATTTTCAATACATTCGTCGGTTACTATTTCAAAAGTAATCGGCAAGATTTTTATTTTCAACATATTCGTCGGTTACTATTTCAAAAGTAATCGGCACGACTTTATTTTCAGCACATTCATAGGTTACTTTTTTAAAAGTAATTGGTAAGATTTTTATTTCCAACATATTCATCGCTTACTATTTCAAAAGTAATCAGCATGATTTATTTTCAGCACATTCGTCGGTTACTATTTCAAAAGTAATCGGCAAGATTTTTATTTTTAGCATATTTGTCGGTTACTATTTCAATAGTAATCGGCATGATTTATTTTCAGCACATTCGTCGGTTACTATCTCAAAAGTAATCGACATGATTCATTTTCAAGACATTCGTCGGTTACTATTTCAAAAGTAATCGGCATGATCTATTTTCTGCACATTCGTCGGTTACTATTTCAAAAGTAATCGGCAAGATTTTTATTTTCAGCATATTCGTCAATGACTATTTCAAAAGTAATCGGCATGATTTATTTTCAGCATATTCGTCAGTTACTATTTCAAAGGTAATCGACATGATTTGTTTTCAACACATTCGTCGGTTACTATTTCAAAAGTAATCGGCATGATCTATTTTCTGCACATTCATCGGTTACTATTTCAAAAGTAAACGGCAAGATTTTTATTTTCAGCATGTTCGTCGGTTACTATTTCAAAAGTAATCGGCAAGATTTTTATTTTCAGCACATTCGTCGGTTACTATTTCAAAAGTAATCGGCAAGATTTTTATTTTCAGCATATTTGTCGGTTACTATTTCAAAAGTAATCGGCAAGATTTTTATTTTTAGCATATTTGTCTGTTACTATTTTAGAAGTAATCGGCAAGACTTTATTTTCAGCACATTCGTCGGTTACTATTTCAAAGCTAATCGGCAAGATTTATTTTCAGCACATTCGTCGGTTACTATTTCAAAAGTAATCGGCAAGATTTTTATTTTTAGCATATTTGTCTGTTACTATTTTAAAAGTAATCGGCAAGATTTTTATTTTCAGCATATTTGTCGGTTACTATTTTAAAAGTAATCGGCAAGACTTTATTTTCAGCACATTCGTCGGTTACTATTTCAAAGCTAATCGGCAAGATTTATTTTCAGCACATTCGTCGGTTACTATTTCAAAAGTAATCGGCAAGATTTTTATTTTTAGCATATTTGTCTGTTACTATTTTAAAAGTAATCGGCAAGATTTTTATTTTCAGCATATTTGTCGGTTACTATTTTAAAAGTAATCGGCAAGACTTTATTTTCAGCACATTCGTCGGTTACTATTTCAAAAGTAATCGGCAAGATTTTTATTTTCAACATATTCGTCGGTTACTATTTCAAAAGTAATCGGCAAGACTTTATTTTCAGCACATTCATTGGTTACTTTTTTAAAAGTAATTGGTAAGATTTTTATTTCCAACATATTCATCGCTTACTATTTCAAAAGTAATCTGCATGATTTATTTTCAGCACATTCGTCGGTTACTATTTCAAAAGTAATCGGCATGATCTATTTTCAGGTCATTCGTCGGTTACTATTTCAAAAGTAATCGGCAAGACTTTATTTTCAGCACATTCGTCGGTTACTATTTCAAAAGTAATCGACATGATTTTTATTTTCAACATATTCGTCGGTTCCTATTTCTATTTTCACCACATTTCTCGGTTACTATTTCAATAGTAATCGGCATGATTTATTTTCAGCACATTTGTCGGTTACTATTTCAAAAGTAATCGGCATGATTCATTTTCAGCACATTCGTCGGTTACTATTTCAAAAGTAATCGGCATGATCTATTTTCAGCACATTCGTCGGTTACTATTTCAAAAGTAATCGGCAAGACTTTATTTTCAGCACATTCGTCGGTTACTATTTCAAAAGTAATCGGGAAGATTTTTATTTTCAGCATGTTCGTCGCTTACTATTTCAAAAGTAATCGGAAAGATTTTTATTTTTAGCATATTTGTCGGTTACTATTTTAAAAGTAATCGGCAAGACTTTATTTTCAATACATTCGTCGGTTACTATTTCAAAAGTAATCGGCAAGATTTTTATTTTCAACATATTCGTCGGTTACTATTTCAAAAGTAATCGGCAAGACTTTATTTTCAGCACATTCATTGGTTACTTTTTTAAAAGTAATTGGTAAGATTTTTATTTCCAACATATTCATCGCTTACTATTTCAAAAGTAATCAGCATGATTTATTTTCAGCACATTCGTCGGTTACTATTTCAAAAGTAATCGGCAAGATTTTTATTTTTAGCATATTTGTCGGTTACTATTTCAATAGTAATCGGGATGATTTATTTTCAGCACATTCGTCGGTTACTATCTCAAAAGTAATCGGCATGATTCATTTTCAAGACATTCGTCGGTTACTATTTCAAAAGTAATCGGCATGATCTATTTTCTGCACATTCGTCGGTTACTATTTCAAAAGTAATCGGCAAGATTTTTATTTTCAGCATATTCGTCAATGACTATTTCAAAAGTAATCGGCATGATTTATTTTCAGCATATTCGTCAGTTACTATTTCAAAGGTAATCGACATGATTTGTTTTCAACACATTCGTCGGTTACTATTTCAAAAGTAATCGGCATGATCTATTTTCTGCACATTCATCGGTTACTATTTCAAAAGTAAACGGCAAGATTTTTATTTTCAGCATGTTCGTCGGTTACTATTTCAAAAGTAATCGGCAAGATTTTTATTTTCAGCACATTCGTCGGTTACTATTTCAAAAGTAATCGGCAAGATTTTTATTTTCAGCATATTTGTCGGTTACTATTTCAAAAGTAATCGGCAAGATTTTTATTTTTAGCATATTTGTCTGTTACTATTTTAGAAGTAATCGACAAGACTTTATTTTCAGCACATTCGTCGGTTACTATTTCAAAAGTAATCGGCAAGATTTTTATTTTCAACATATTCGTCGGTTACTATTTCAAAAGTAATCGGCAAGACTTTATTTTCAGCACATTCATTGGTTACTTTTTTAAAAGTAATTGGTAAGATTTTTATTTCCAACATATTCATCGCTTACTATTTCAAAAGTAATCAGCATGATTTATTTTCAGCACATTCGTCGGTTACTATTTCAAAAGTAATCGGCAAGATTTTTATTTTTAGCATATTTGTCGGTTACTATTTCAATAGTAATCGGCATGATTTATTTTCAGCACATTCGTCGGTTACTATCTCAAAAGTAATCGGCATGATTCATTTTCAAGACATTCGTCGGTTACTATTTCAAAAGTAATCGGCATGATCTATTTTCTGCACATTCGTCGGTTACTATTTCAAAAGTAATCGGCAAGATTTTTATTTTCAGCATATTCGTCAATGACTATTTCAAAAGTAATCGGCATGATTTATTTTCAGCATATTCGTCAGTTACTATTTCAAAGGTAATCGACATGATTTGTTTTCAACACATTCGTCGGTTACTATTTCAAAAGTAATCGGCATGATCTATTTTCTGCACATTCATCGGTTACTATTTCAAAAGTAAACGGCAAGATTTTTATTTTCAGCATGTTCGTCGGTTACTATTTCAAAAGTAATCGGCAAGATTTTTATTTTCAGCACATTCGTCGGTTACTATTTCAAAAGTAATCGGCAAGATTTTTATTTTCAGCATATTTGTCGGTTACTATTTCAAAAGTAATCGGCAAGATTTTTATTTTTAGCATATTTGTCTGTTACTATTTTAGAAGTAATCGGCAAGACTTTATTTTCAGCACATTCGTCGGTTACTATTTCAAAGCTAATCGGCAAGATTTATTTTCAGCACATTCGTCGGTTACTATTTCAAAAGTAATCGGCAAGATTTTTATTTTCAACATATTTGTCGGTTACTATTTCAAAAGTAATCGGCAAGACTTTATTTTCAGCACATTCATTGGTTACTTTTTTAAAAGTAATTGGTAAGATTTTTATTTCCAACATATTCATCGCTTACTATTTCAAAAGTAATCAGCATGATTTATTTTCAGCACATTCGTCGGTTACTATTTCAAAAGTAATCGGCAAGATTTTTATTTTCAGCATATTTGTCGGTTACTATTTTAAAAGTAATCGACATGATTTTTATTTTCAACATATTCGTCGGTTCCTATTTCTATTTTCACCACATTTGTCGGTTACTATTTCAATAGTAATCGGCAAGATTTTTATTTTTAGCATATTTGTCTGTTACTATTTTAGAAGTAATCGGCAAGACTTTATTTTCAGCACATTCGTCGGTTACTATTTCAAAAGTAATCGGCAAGATTTTTATTTTCAACATATTCGTCGGTTACTATTTCAAAAGTAATCGGCAAGACTTTATTTTCAGCACATTCATTGGTTACTTTTTTAAAAGTAATTGGTAAGATTTTTATTTCCAACATATTCATCGCTTACTATTTCAAAAGTAATCAGCATGATTTATTTTCAGCACATTCGTCGGTTACTATTTCAAAAGTAATCGGCAAGATTTTTATTTTTAGCATATTTGTCGGTTACTATTTCAATAGTAATCGGCATGATTTATTTTCAGCACATTCGTCGGTTACTATCTCAAAAGTAATCGGCATGATTCATTTTCAAGACATTCGTCGGTTACTATTTCAAAAGTAATCGGCATGATCTATTTTCTGCACATTCGTCGGTTACTATTTCAAAAGTAATCGGCAAGATTTTTATTTTCAGCATATTCGTCAATGACTATTTCAAAAGTAATCGGCATGATTTATTTTCAGCATATTCGTCAGTTACTATTTCAAAGGTAATCGACATGATTTGTTTTCAACACATTCGTCGGTTACTATTTCAAAAGTAATCGGCATGATCTATTTTCTGCACATTCATCGGTTACTATTTCAAAAGTAAACGGCAAGATTTTTATTTTCAGCATGTTCGTCGGTTACTATTTCAAAAGTAATCGGCAAGATTTTTATTTTCAGCACATTCGTCGGTTACTATTTCAAAAGTAATCGGCAAGATTTTTATTTTCAGCATATTTGTCGGTTACTATTTCAAAAGTAATCGGCAAGATTTTTATTTTTAGCATATTTGTCTGTTACTATTTTAGAAGTAATCGGCAAGACTTTATTTTCAGCACATTCGTCGGTTACTATTTCAAAGCTAATCGGCAAGATTTATTTTCAGCACATTCGTCGGTTACTATTTCAAAAGTAATCGGCAAGATTTTTATTTTCAACATATTTGTCGGTTACTATTTCAAAAGTAATCGGCAAGACTTTATTTTCAGCACATTCATTGGTTACTTTTTTAAAAGTAATTGGTAAGATTTTTATTTCCAACATATTCATCGCTTACTATTTCAAAAGTAATCAGCATGATTTATTTTCAGCACATTCGTCGGTTACTATTTCAAAAGTAATCGGCAAGATTTTTATTTTCAGCATATTTGTCGGTTACTATTTTAAAAGTAATCGACATGATTTTTATTTTCAACATATTCGTCGGTTCCTATTTCTATTTTCACCACATTTGTCGGTTACTATTTCAATAGTAATCGGCATGATTTATTTTCAGCACATTTGTCGGTTACTATTTCAAAAGTAATCGGCATGATTCATTTTCAGCATGTTCGTCGGTTACTATTTCAAAAGTAATCGGCAAGATTTTTATTTTCAGCATATTCGTCAATGACTATTTCAAAAGTAATCGGCATGATTTATTTTCAGCATATTCGTCGGTTACTATTTCAAAGGTAATCGACATGATTTATTTTCAACACATTCGTCGGTTACTATTTCAAAAGTAATCGGCATGATCTATTTTCTGCACATTCGTCGGTTACTATTTCAAAAGTAAACGGCAAGATTTTCATTTTCAGCATGTTCGTCGGTTACTATTTCAAAAGTAATCGGCAAGATTTTTATTTTCAGCACATTCGTCGGTTACTATTTCAAAAGTAATCGGCAAGATTTTTATTTTCAGCATATTTGTCGGTTACTATTTCAAAAGTAATCGGCAAGATTTTTATTTTTAGCATATTTGTCTGTTACTATTTTAGATGTAATCGGCAAGACTTTATTTTCAGCACATTCGTCGGTTACTATTTCAAAGCAAAGCGGCAAGATTTATTTTCAGCACATTCGTCGGTTACTATTTCAAAAGTAATCGGCAAGATTTTTATTTTTAGCATATTTGTCTGTTACTATTTTAAAAGTAATCGGCAAGACTTTATTTTCAGCACATTCGTCGGTTACTATTTCAAAAGTAATCGGCAAGACTTTATTTTCAGCACATTCGTCGGTTACTATTTCAAAAGTAATCGGCAAGATTTTTATTTTCAGCATGTTCGTCGGTTACTATTTCAAAAGTAATCGGCAAGACTTTATTTTCAGCACATTCATTGGTTACTTTTTTAAAAGTAATTGGTAAGATTTTTATTTCCAACATATTCATCGCTTACTATTTCAAAAGTAATCAGCATGATTTATTTTCAGCACATTCGTCGGTTACTATTTCAAAAGTAATCGGCATGATCTATTTTCAGCACATTCGTCGGTTACTATTTCAAAAGTAATCGGCAAGACTTTATTTTCAGCACATTCGTCGGTTACTATTTCAAAAGTAATCGACATGATTTTTATTTTCAACATATTCGTCGGTTCCTATTTCTATTTTCACCACATTTGTCGGTTACTATTTCAATAGTAATCGGCATGATTTATTTTCAGCACATTTGTCGGTTACTATTTCAAAAGTAATCGGCATGATTCATTTTCAGCACATTCGTCGGTTACTATTTCAAAAGTAATCGGCATGATCTATTTTCAGCACATTCGTCGGTTACTATTTCAAAAGTAATCGGCAAGACTTTATTTTCAGCACATTCGTCGGTTACTATTTCAAAAGTAATCGGGAAGATTTTTATTTTCAGCATGTTCGTCGCTTACTATTTCAAAAGTAATCGGAAAGATTTTTATTTTTAGCATATTTGTCGGTTACTATTTTAAAAGTAATCGGCAAGACTTTATTTTCAATACATTCGTCGGTTACTATTTCAAAAGTAATCGGCAAGATTTTTATTTTCAACATATTCGTCGGTTACTATTTCAAAAGTAATCGGCAAGACTTTATTTTCAGCACATTCATTGGTTACTTTTTTAAAAGTAATTGGTAAGATTTTTATTTCCAACATATTCATCGCTTACTATTTCAAAAGTAATCAGCATGATTTATTTTCAGCACATTCGTCGGTTACTATTTCAAAGCTAATCGGCAAGATTTATTTTCAGCACATTCGTCGGTTACTATTTCAAAAGTAATCGGCAAGATTTTTATTTTCAACATATTCGTCGGTTACTATTTCAAAAGTAATCGGCAAGACTTTATTTTCAGCACATTCATTGGTTACTTTTTTAAAAGTAATTGGTAAGATTTTTATTTCCAACATATTCATCGCTTACTATTTCAAAAGTAATCAGCATGATTTATTTTCAGCACATTCGTCGGTTACTATTTCAAAAGTAATCGGCAAGATTTTTATTTTCAGCATATTTGTCGGTTACTATTTTAAAAGTAATCGACATGATTTTTATTTTCAACATATTCGTCGGTTCCTATTTCTATTTTCACCACATTTGTCGGTTACTATTTCAATAGTAATCGGCATGATTTATTTTCAGCACATTTGTCGGTTACTATTTCAAAAGTAATCGGCATGATTCATTTTCAGCACATTCGTCGGTTACTATTTCAAAAGTAATCGGCATGATCTATTTTCTGCACATTCGTCGGTTACTATTTCAAAAGTAATCAGCAAGATTTTTATTTTCAGCATGTTCGTCGGTTACTATTTCAAAAGTAATCGGCAAGATTTTTATTTTCAGCATATTCGTCAATGACTATTTCAAAAGTAATCGGCATGATTTATTTTCAGCATATTCGTCGGTTACTATTTCAAAGGTAATCGACATGATTTATTTTCAACACATTCGTCGGTTACTATTTCAAAAGTAATCGGCATGATCTATTTTCTGCACATTCGTCGGTTACTATTTCAAAAGTAAACGGCAAGATTTTTATTTTCAGCATGTTCGTCGGTTACTATTTCAAAAGTAATCGGCAAGATTTTTATTTTCAGCACATTCGTCGGTTACTATTTCAAAGCTAATCGGCAAGATTTATTTTCAGCATATTTGTCGGTTACTATTTCAAAAGTAATCGGCAAGATTTTTATTTTTAGCATATTTGTCTGTTACTATTTTAGATGTAATCGGCAAGACTTTATTTTCAGCACATTCGTCAGTTACTATTTCAAAGCAAAGCGGCAAGATTTATTTTCAGCACATTCGTCGGTTACTATTTCAAAGCTAATCGGCAAGATTTATTTTCAGCACATTCGTCGGTTACTATTTCAAAAGTAATCGGCAAGATTTTTATTTTCAGCACATTCGTCGGTTACTATTTCAAAAGTAATCGGCAAGATTTTTATTTTCAGCATATTTGTCGGTTACTATTTCAAAAGTAATCGGCAAGATTTTTATTTTTAGCATATTTGTCTGTTACTATTTTAGATGTAATCGGCAAGACTTTATTTTCAGCACATTCGTCGGTTACTATTTCAAAGCAAAGCGGCAAGATTTATTTTCAGCACATTCGTCGGTTACTATTTCAAAAGTAATCGGCAAGATTTTTATTTTTAGCATATTTGTCTGTTACTATTTTAAAAGTAATCGGCAAGACTTTATTTTCAGCACATTCGTCGGTTACTATTTCAAAAGTAATCGGCAAGACTTTATTTTCAGCACATTCGTCGGTTACTATTTCAAAAGTAATCGGCAAGATTTTTATTTTCAGCATGTTCGTCGGTTACTATTTCAAAAGTAATCGGCAAGACTTTATTTTCAGCACATTCATTGGTTACTTTTTTAAAAGTAATTGGTAAGATTTTTATTTCCAACATATTCATCGCTTACTATTTCAAAAGTAATCAGCATGATTTATTTTCAGCACATTCGTCGGTTACTATTTCAAAAGTAATCGGCATGATCTATTTTCAGCACATTCGTCGGTTACTATTTCAAAAGTAATCGGCAAGACTTTATTTTCAGCACATTCGTCGGTTACTATTTCAAAAGTAATCGACATGATTTTTATTTTCAACATATTCGTCGGTTCCTATTTCTATTTTCACCACATTTGTCGGTTACTATTTCAATAGTAATCGGCATGATTTATTTTCAGCACATTTGTCGGTTACTATTTCAAAAGTAATCGGCATGATTCATTTTCAGCACATTCGTCGGTTACTATTTCAAAAGTAATCGGCATGATCTATTTTCAGCACATTCGTCGGTTACTATTTCAAAAGTAATCGGCAAGACATTATTTTCAGCACATTCGTCGGTTACTATTTCAAAAGTAATCGGGAAGATTTTTATTTTCAGCATGTTCGTCGCTTACTATTTCAAAAGTAATCGGAAAGATTTTTATTTTTAGCATATTTGTCGGTTACTATTTTAAAAGTAATCGGCAAGACTTTATTTTCAATACATTCGTCGGTTACTATTTCAAAAGTAATCGGCAAGATTTTTATTTTCAACATATTCGTCGGTTACTATTTCAAAAGTAATCGGCAAGACTTTATTTTCAGCACATTCATTGGTTACTTTTTTAAAAGTAATTGGTAAGATTTTTATTTCCAACATATTCATCGCTTACTATTTCAAAAGTAATCAGCATGATTTATTTTCAGCACATTCGTCGGTTACTATTTCAAAAGTAATCGGCATGATCTATTTTCAGCACATTCGTCGGTTACTATTTCAAAAGTAATCGGCAAGACTTTATTTTCAGCACATTCGTCGGTTACTATTTCAAAAGTAATCGACATGATTTTTATTTTCAACATATTCGTCGGTTCCTATTTCTATTTTCACCACATTTGTCGGTTACTATTTCAATAGTAATCGGCATGATTTATTTTCAGCACATTTGTCGGTTACTATTTCAAAAGTAATCGGCATGATTCATTTTCAGCACATTCGTCGGTTACTATTTCAAAAGTAATCGGCATGATCTATTTTCAGCACATTCGTCGGTTACTATTTCAAAAGTAATCGGCAAGACTTTATTTTCAGCACATTCGTCGGTTACTATTTCAAAAGTAATCGGGAAGATTTTTATTTTCAGCATGTTCGTCGCTTACTATTTCAAAAGTAATCGGAAAGATTTTTATTTTTAGCATATTTGTCGGTTACTATTTTAAAAGTAATCGGCAAGACTTTATTTTCAATACATTCGTCGGTTACTATTTCAAAAGTAATCGGCAAGATTTTTATTTTCAACATATTCGTCGGTTACTATTTCAAAAGTAATCGGCAAGACTTTATTTTCAGCACATTCATTGGTTACTTTTTTAAAAGTAATTGGTAAGATTTTTATTTCCAACATATTCATCGCTTACTATTTCAAAAGTAATCAGCATGATTTATTTTCAGCACATTCGTCGGTTACTATTTCAAAGCTAATCGGCAAGATTTATTTTCAGCACATTCGTCGGTTACTATTTCAAAAGTAATCGGCAAGATTTTTATTTTCAACATATTCGTCGGTTACTATTTCAAAAGTAATCGGCAAGACTTTATTTTCAGCACATTCATTGGTTACTTTTTTAAAAGTAATTGGTAAGATTTTTATTTCCAACATATTCATCGCTTACTATTTCAAAAGTAATCAGCATGATTTATTTTCAGCACATTCGTCGGTTACTATTTCAAAAGTAATCGGCAAGATTTTTATTTTCAGCATATTTGTCGGTTACTATTTTAAAAGTAATCGACATGATTTTTATTTTCAACATATTCGTCGGTTCCTATTTCTATTTTCACCACATTTGTCGGTTACTATTTCAATAGTAATCGGCATGATTTATTTTCAGCACATTTGTCGGTTACTATTTCAAAAGTAATCGGCATGATTCATTTTCAGCACATTCGTCGGTTACTATTTCAAAAGTAATCGGCATGATCTATTTTCTGCACATTCGTCGGTTACTATTTCAAAAGTAATCAGCAAGATTTTTATTTTCAGCATGTTCGTCGGTTACTATTTCAAAAGTAATCGGCAAGATTTTTATTTTCAGCATATTCGTCAATGACTATTTCAAAAGTAATCGGCATGATTTATTTTCAGCATATTCGTCGGTTACTATTTCAAAGGTAATCGACATGATTTATTTTCAACACATTCGTCGGTTACTATTTCAAAAGTAATCGGCATGATCTATTTTCTGCACATTCGTCGGTTACTATTTCAAAAGTAAACGGCAAGATTTTTATTTTCAGCATGTTCGTCGGTTACTATTTCAAAAGTAATCGGCAAGATTTTTATTTTCAGCACATTCGTCGGTTACTATTTCAAAGCTAATCGGCAAGATTTATTTTCAGCATATTTGTCGGTTACTATTTCAAAAGTAATCGGCAAGATTTTTATTTTTAGCATATTTGTCTGTTACTATTTTAGATGTAATCGGCAAGACTTTATTTTCAGCACATTCGTCAGTTACTATTTCAAAGCAAAGCGGCAAGATTTATTTTCAGCACATTCGTCGGTTACTATTTCAAAGCTAATCGGCAAGATTTATTTTCAGCACATTCGTCGGTTACTATTTCAAAAGTAATCGGCAAGATTTTTATTTTCAGCACATTCGTCGGTTACTATTTCAAAAGTAATCGGCAAGATTTTTATTTTCAGCATATTTGTCGGTTACTATTTCAAAAGTAATCGGCAAGATTTTTATTTTTAGCATATTTGTCTGTTACTATTTTAGATGTAATCGGCAAGACTTTATTTTCAGCACATTCGTCGGTTACTATTTCAAAGCAAAGCGGCAAGATTTATTTTCAGCACATTCGTCGGTTACTATTTCAAAAGTAATCGGCAAGATTTTTATTTTTAGCATATTTGTCTGTTACTATTTTAAAAGTAATCGGCAAGACTTTATTTTCAGCACATTCGTCGGTTACTATTTCAAAAGTAATCGGCAAGACTTTATTTTCAGCACATTCGTCGGTTACTATTTCAAAAGTAATCGGCAAGATTTTTATTTTCAGCATGTTCGTCGGTTACTATTTCAAAAGTAATCGGCAAGACTTTATTTTCAGCACATTCATTGGTTACTTTTTTAAAAGTAATTGGTAAGATTTTTATTTCCAACATATTCATCGCTTACTATTTCAAAAGTAATCAGCATGATTTATTTTCAGCACATTCGTCGGTTACTATTTCAAAAGTAATCGGCATGATCTATTTTCAGCACATTCGTCGGTTACTATTTCAAAAGTAATCGGCAAGACTTTATTTTCAGCACATTCGTCGGTTACTATTTCAAAAGTAATCGACATGATTTTTATTTTCAACATATTCGTCGGTTCCTATTTCTATTTTCACCACATTTGTCGGTTACTATTTCAATAGTAATCGGCATGATTTATTTTCAGCACATTTGTCGGTTACTATTTCAAAAGTAATCGGCATGATTCATTTTCAGCACATTCGTCGGTTACTATTTCAAAAGTAATCGGCATGATCTATTTTCAGCACATTCGTCGGTTACTATTTCAAAAGTAATCGGCAAGACATTATTTTCAGCACATTCGTCGGTTACTATTTCAAAAGTAATCGGGAAGATTTTTATTTTCAGCATGTTCGTCGCTTACTATTTCAAAAGTAATCGGAAAGATTTTTATTTTTAGCATATTTGTCGGTTACTATTTTAAAAGTAATCGGCAAGACTTTATTTTCAATACATTCGTCGGTTACTATTTCAAAAGTAATCGGCAAGATTTTTATTTTCAACATATTCGTCGGTTACTATTTCAAAAGTAATCGGCAAGACTTTATTTTCAGCACATTCATTGGTTACTTTTTTAAAAGTAATTGGTAAGATTTTTATTTCCAACATATTCATCGCTTACTATTTCAAAAGTAATCAGCATGATTTATTTTCAGCACATTCGTCGGTTACTATTTCAAAAGTAATCGGCAAGATTTTTATTTTTAGCATATTTGTCGGTTACTATTTCAATAGTAATCGGCATGATTTATTTTCAGCACATTCGTCGGTTACTATCTCAAAAGTAATCGGCATGATTCATTTTCAAGACATTCGTCGGTTACTATTTCAAAAGTAATCGGCATGATCTATTTTCTGCACATTCGTCGGTTACTATTTCAAAAGTAATCGGCAAGATTTTTATTTTCAGCATATTCGTCAATGACTATTTCAAAAGTAATCGGCATGATTTATTTTCAGCATATTCGTCAGTTACTATTTCAAAGGTAATCGACATGATTTGTTTTCAACACATTCGTCGGTTACTATTTCAAAAGTAATCGGCATGATCTATTTTCTGCACATTCATCGGTTACTATTTCAAAAGTAAACGGCAAGATTTTTATTTTCAGCATGTTCGTCGGTTACTATTTCAAAAGTAATCGGCAAGATTTTTATTTTCAGCACATTCGTCGGTTACTATTTCAAAAGTAATCGGCAAGATTTTTATTTTCAGCATATTTGTCGGTTACTATTTCAAAAGTAATCGGCAAGATTTTTATTTTTAGCATATTTGTCTGTTACTATTTTAGAAGTAATCGGCAAGACTTTATTTTCAGCACATTCGTCGGTTACTATTTCAAAGCTAATCGGCAAGATTTATTTTCAGCACATTCGTCGGTTACTATTTCAAAAGTAATCGGCAAGATTTTTATTTTTAGCATATTTGTCTGTTACTATTTTAAAAGTAATCGGCAAGATTTTTATTTTCAGCATATTTGTCGGTTACTATTTTAAAAGTAATCGGCAAGACTTTATTTTCAGCACATTCGTCGGTTACTATTTCAAAAGTAATCGGCAAGATTTTTATTTTCAACATATTCGTCGGTTACTATTTCAAAAGTAATCGGCAAGACTTTATTTTCAGCACATTCATTGGTTACTTTTTTAAAAGTAATTGGTAAGATTTTTATTTCCAACATATTCATCGCTTACTATTTCAAAAGTAATCAGCATGATTTATTTTCAGCACATTCGTCGGTTACTATTTCAAAAGTAATCGGCAAGATTTTTATTTTCAGCATATTTGTCGGTTACTATTTTAAAAGTAATCGACATGATTTTTATTTTCAACATATTCGTCGGTTCCTATTTCTATTTTCACCACATTTGTCGGTTAATATTTCAATAGTAATCGGCATGATTTATTTTCAGCACATTTGTCGGTTACTATTTCAAAAGTAATCGGCATGATTCATTTTCAGCACATTCGTCGGTTACTATTTCAAAAGTAATCAGCAAGATTTTTATTTTCAGCATGTTCGTCGGTTACTATTTCAAAAGTAATCGGCAAGATTTTTATTTTCAGCATATTCGTCAATGACTATTTCAAAAGTAATCGGCATGATTTATTTTCAGCATATTCGTCGGTTACTATTTCAAAGGTAATCGACATGATTTATTTTCAACACATTCGTCGGTTACTATTTCAAAAGTAATCGGCATGATCTATTTTCTGCACATTCGTCGGTTACTATTTCAAAAGTAAACGGCAAGATTTTTATTTTCAGCATGTTCGTCGGTTACTATTTCAAAAGTAATCGGCAAGATTTTTATTTTCAGCACATTCGTCGGTTACTATTTCAAAAGTAATCGGCAAGATTTTTATTTTCAGCATATTTGTCGGTTACTATTTCAAAAGTAATCGGCAAGATTTTTATTTTTAGCATATTTGTCTGTTACTATTTTAGATGTAATCGGCAAGACTTTATTTTCAGCACATTCGTCGGTTACTATTTCAAAGCAAAGCGGCAAGATTTATTTTCAGCACATTCGTCGGTTACTATTTCAAAGCTAATCGGCAAGATTTATTTTCAGCACATTCGTCGGTTACTATTTCAAAAGTAATCGGCAAGATTTTTATTTTTAGCATATTTGTCTGTTACTATTTTAAAAGTAATCGGCAAGATTTTTATTTTCAGCATATTTGTCGGTTACTATTTTAAAAGTAATCGGCAAGACTTTATTATCAGCACATTCGTCGGTTACTATTTCAAAAGTAATCGGCAAGATTTTTATTTTCAACATATTCGTCGGTTACTATTTCAAAAGTAATCGGCAAGACTTTATTTTCAGCACATTCATTGGTTACTTTTTTAAAAGTAATTGGTAAGATTTTTATTTCCAACATATTCATCGCTTACTATTTCAAAAGTAATCAGCATGATTTATTTTCAGCACATTCGTCGGTTACTATTTCAAAAGTAATCGGCAAGATTTTTATTTTCAGCATATTTGTCGGTTACTATTTTAAAAGTAATCGACATGATTTTTATTTTCAACATATTCGTCGGTTCCTATTTCTATTTTCACCACATTTGTCGGTTACTATTTCAATAGTAATCGGCATGATTTATTTTCAGCACATTTGTCGGTTACTATTTCAAAAGTAATCGGCATGATTCATTTTCAGCACATTCGTCGGTTACTATTTCAAAAGTAATCGGCATGATCTATTTTCTGCACATTCGTCGGTTACTATTTCAAAAGTAATCAGCAAGATTTTTATTTTCAGCATGTTCGTCGGTTACTATTTCAAAAGTAATCGGCAAGATTTTTATTTTCAGCATATTCGTCAATGACTATTTCAAAAGTAATCGGCATGATTTATTTTCAGCATATTCGTCGGTTACTATTTCAAAGGTAATCGACATGATTTATTTTCAACACATTCGTCGGTTACTATTTCAAAGCAAAGCGGCAAGATTTATTTTCAGCACATTCGTCGGTTACTATTTCAAAAGTAATCGGCATGATCTATTTTCTGCACATTCGTCGGTTACTATTTCAAAAGTAAACGGCAAGATTTTTATTTTCAGCATGTTCGTCGGTTACTATTTCAAAAGTAATCGGCAAGATTTTTATTTTCAGCACATTCGTCGGTTACTATTTCAAAAGTAATCGGCAAGATTTTTATTTTTAGCATATTTGTCGGTTACTATTTCAAAAGTAATCGGCAAGATTTTTATTTTTAGCATATTTGTCTGTTACTATTTTAGATGTAATCGGCAAGACTTTATTTTCAGCACATTCGTCGGTTACTATTTCAAAGCAAAGCGGCAAGATTTATTTTCAGCACATTCGTCGGTTACTATTTCAAAAGTAATCGGCAAGATTTTTATTTTTAGCATATTTGTCTGTTACTATTTTAAAAGTAATCGGCAAGACTATATTTTCAGCACATTCGTCGGTTACTATTTCAAAAGTAATCGGCAAGACTTTATTTTCAGCACATTCGTCGGTTACTATTTCAAAAGTAATCGGCAAGATTTTTATTTTCAGCATGTTCGTCGGTTACTATTTCAAAAGTAATCGCCAAGATTTTTATTTTCAGCATATTTGTCGGTTACTATTTTAAAAGTAATCGACAAGATTTTTATTTTTAGCACATTTGTCGGTTACTATTTCAATAGTAATCGGCATGATTCATTTTCAGCACATTTGTTGGTTACTATTTCAAAAGTAATCGGCATGATCTATTTTCTGCACATTCGTCGGTTACTATTTCAAAAGTAATCGGCAAGATTTTTATTTTCAGCATATTTGTCGGTTACTATTTTAAAAGTAATCGACATGATTTTTATTTTCAACATATTCGTCGGTTCCTATTTCTATTTTCACCACATTTGTCGGTTACTATTTCAATAGTAATCGGCATGATTTATTTTCAGCACATTTGTCGGTTACTATTTCAAAAGTAATCGGCATGATTCATTTTCAGCACATTCGTTGGTTACTATTTCAAAAGTAATCAGCAAGATTTTTATTTTCAGCATGTTCGTCGGTTACTATTTCAAAAGTAATCGGCAAGATTTTTATTTTCAGCATATTCGTCAATGACTATTTCAAAAGTAATCGGCATGATTTATTTTCAGCATATTCGTCGGTTACTATTTCAAAGGTAATCGACATGATTTATTTTCAACACATTCGTCGGTTACTATTTCAAAAGTAATCGGCATGATCTATTTTCTGCACATTCGTCGGTTACTATTTCAAAAGTAAACGGCAAGATTTTTATTTTCAGCATGTTCGTCGGTTACTATTTCAAAAGTAATCGGCAAGATTTTTATTTTCAGCACATTCGTCGGTTACTATTTCAAAAGTAATCGGCAAGATTTTTATTTTCAGCATATTTGTCGGTTACTATTTCAAAAGTAATCGGCAAGATTTTTATTTTTAGCATATTTGTCTGTTACTATTTTAGATGTAATCGGCAAGACTTTATTTTCAGCACATTCGTCGGTTACTATTTCAAAGCAAAGCGGCAAGATTTATTTTCAGCACATTCGTCGGTTACTATTTCAAAGCTAATCGGCAAGATTTATTTTCAGCACATTCGTCGGTTACTATTTCAAAAGTAATCGGCAAGATTTTTATTTTTAGCATATTTGTCTGTTACTATTTTAAAAGTAATCGGCAAGATTTTTATTTTCAGCATATTTGTCGGTTACTATTTTAAAAGTAATCGGCAAGACTTTATTTTCAGCACATTCGTCGGTTACTATTTCAAAAGTAATCGGCAAGATTTTTATTTTCAACATATTCGTCGGTTACTATTTCAAAAGTAATCGGCAAGACTTTATTTTCAGCACATTCATTGGTTACTTTTTTAAAAGTAATTGGTAAGATTTTTATTTCCAACATATTCATCGCTTACTATTTCAAAAGTAATCAGCATGATTTATTTTCAGCACATTCGTCGGTTACTATTTCAAAAGTAATCGGCAAGATTTTTATTTTCAGCATATTTGTCGGTTACTATTTTAAAAGTAATCGACATGATTTTTATTTTCAACATATTCGTCGGTTCCTATTTCTATTTTCACCACATTTGTCGGTTACTATTTCAATAGTAATCGGCATGATTTATTTTCAGCACATTTGTCGGTTACTATTTCAAAAGTAATCGGCATGATTCATTTTCAGCACATTCGTCGGTTACTATTTCAAAAGTAATCGGCATGATCTATTTTCTGCACATTCGTCGGTTACTATTTCAAAAGTAATCAGCAAGATTTTTATTTTCAGCATGTTCGTCGGTTACTATTTCAAAAGTAATCGGCAAGATTTTTATTTTCAGCATATTCGTCAATGACTATTTCAAAAGTAATCGGCATGATTTATTTTCAGCATATTCGTCGGTTACTATTTCAAAGGTAATCGACATGATTTATTTTCAACACATTCGTCGGTTACTATTTCAAAAGTAATCGGCATGATCTATTTTCTGCACATTCGTCGGTTACTATTTCAAAAGTAAACGGCAAGATTTTTATTTTCAGCATGTTCGTCGGTTACTATTTCAAAAGTAATCGGCAAGATTTTTATTTTCAGCACATTCGTCGGTTACTATTTCAAAAGTAATCGGCAAGATTTTTATTTTTAGCATATTTGTCGGTTACTATTTCAAAAGTAATCGGCAAGATTTTTATTTTTAGCATATTTGTCTGTTACTATTTTAGATGTAATCGGCAAGACTTTATTTTCAGCACATTCGTCGGTTACTATTTCAAAGCAAAGCGGCAAGATTTATTTTCAGCACATTCGTCGGTTACTATTTCAAAAGTAATCGGCAAGATTTTTATTTTTAGCATATTTGTCTGTTACTATTTTAAAAGTAATCGGCAAGACTATATTTTCAGCACATTCGTCGGTTACTATTTCAAAAGTAATCGGCAAGACTTTATTTTCAGCACATTCGTCGGTTACTATTTCAAAAGTAATCGGCAAGATTTTTATTTTCAGCATGTTCGTCGGTTACTATTTCAAAAGTAATCGCCAAGATTTTTATTTTCAGCATATTTGTCGGTTACTATTTTAAAAGTAATCGACAAGATTTTTATTTTTAGCACATTTGTCGGTTACTATTTCAATAGTAATCGGCATGATTTATTTTCAGCACATTTGTCGGTTACTATTTCAAAAGTAATCGGCATGATTCATTTTCAGCACATTTGTTGGTTACTATTTCAAAAGTAATCGGCATGATCTATTTTCTGCACATTCGTCGGTTACTATTTCAAAAGTAATCGGCAAGATTTTTATTTTCAGCATGTTCGTCGGTTACTATTTCAAACGTAATCGGCAAGATTTTTATTTTCAGCATATTCGTCAATGACTATTTCAAAAGTAATCGGCATGATTTATTTTCAGCATATTCGTCGGTTACTATTTCAAAGGTAATCGACATGATTTATTTTCAACACATTCGTCGGTTACTATTTCAAAAGTAATCGGCATGATCTATTTTCTGCACATTCGTCGGTTACTATTTCAAAAGTAAACGGCAAGATTTTTATTTTCAGCATGTTCGTCGGTTACTATTTCAAAAGCAATCGGCAAGATTTTTATTTTCAGCACATTCGTCGGTTACTATTTCAAAAGTAATCGGCAAGATTTTTATTTTCAGCATATTTGTCGGTTACTATTTCAAAAGTAATCGGCAAGATTTTTATTTTTAGCATATTTGTCTGTTACTATTTTAGACGTAATCGGCAAGACTTTATTTTCAGCACATTCGTCGGTTACTATTTCAAAGCAAATCGGCAAGATTTATTTTCAGCACATTCGTCGGTTACTATTTCAAAAGTAATCGGCAAGATTTTTATTTTTAGCATATTTGTCTGTTACTATTTTAAAAGTAATCGGCAAGACTTTATTTTCAGCACATTCGTCGGTTACTATTTCAAAAGTAATCGGCAAGACTTTATTTTCAGCACATTCATCGGTTACTATTTCAAAAGTAATCGGGAAGATTTTTATTTTCAGCATGTTCGTCGCTTACTATTTCAAAAGTAATCGGCAAGATTTTTATTTTTAGCATATTTGTCGGTTACTATTTTAAAAGTAATCGGCAAGACTTTATTTTCAGCACATTCGTCGGTTACTATTTCAAAAGTAATCGGCAAGATTTTTATTTTCAACATATTCATCGGTTACTATTTCAAAAGTAATCGGCAAGACTTTATTTTCAGCACATTCATTGGTTACTTTTTTAAAAGTAATTGGTAAGATTTTTATTTCCAACATATTCATCGCTTACTATTTCAAAAGTAATCAGCATGATTTATTTTCAGCACATTCGTCGGTTACTATTTCAAAAGTAATCGGCAAGATTTTTATTTTCAGCATATTTGTCGGTTACTATTTTAAAAGTAATCGGCAAGATTTTTATTTTCAACATATTCGTCGGTTACTATTTTAAAAGTAATCGGCAAGACTTTATTTTCAGCACATTCATTGGTTACTTTTTTAAAAGTAATTGGTAAGATTTTTATTTCCAACATATTCATCGCTTACTATTTCAAAAGTAATCAGCATGATTTATTTTCAGCACATTCGTCGGTTACTATTTCAAAAGTAATCGGCAAGATTTTTATTTTTAGCATATTTGTCGGTTACTATTTTAAAAGTAATCGACAAGATTTTTATTTTCAGCGCATTTGTCGGTTACTATTTCAATAGTAATCGGCATGATTTATTTTCAGCACATTCGTCGGTTACTATCTCAAAAGTAATCGGCATGATTCATTTTCAAGACATTCGTCGGTTACTATTTCAAAAGTAATCGGCATGATCTATTTTCTGCACATTCGTCGGTTACTATTTCAAAAGTAATCGGCAAGATTTTTATTTTCAGCATATTCGTCAATGACTATTTCAAAAGTAATCGGCATGATTTATTTTCAGCATATTCGTCAGTTACTATTTCAAAGGTAATCGACATGATTTGTTTTCAACACATTCGTCGGTTACTATTTCAAAAGTAATCGGCATGATCTATTTTCTGCACATTCATCGGTTACTATTTCAAAAGTAAACGGCAAGATTTTTATTTTCAGCATGTTCGTCGGTTACTATTTCAAAAGTAATCGGCAAGATTTTTATTTTCAGCACATTCGGTGGTTACTATTTCAAAAGTAATCGGCAAGATTTTTATTTTCAGCATATTTGTCGGTTACTATTTCAAAAGTAATCGGCAAGATTTTTATTTTTAGCATATTTGTCTGTTACTATTTTAGAAGTAATCGGCAAGACTTTATTTTCAGTACATTCGTCGGTTACTATTTCAAAGCTAATCGGCAAGATTTATTTTCAGCACATTCGTCGGTTACTATTTCAAAAGTAATCGGCAAGATTTTTATTTTTAGCATATTTGTCTGTTACTATTTTAAAAGTAATCGGCAAGATTTTTATTTTCAGCATATTTGTCGGTTACTATTTTAAAAGTAATCGACATGATTTTTATTTTCAACATATTCGTCGGTTCCTATTTCTATTTTCACCACATTTGTCGGTTACTATTTCAATAGTAATCGGCATGATTTATTTTCAGCACATTTGTCGGTTACTATTTCAAAAGTAATCGGCATGATTCATTTTCAGCACATTCGTCGGTTACTATTTCAAAAGTAATCGGCATGATCTATTTTCTGCACATTCGTCGGTTACTATTTCAAAAGTAATCAGCAAGATTTTTATTTTCAGCATGTTCGTCGGTTACTATTTCAAAAGTAATCGGCAAGATTTTTATTTTCAGCATATTCGTCAATGACTATTTCAAAAGTAATCGGCATGATTTATTTTCAGCATATTCGTCGGTTACTATTTCAAAGGTAATCGACATGATTTATTTTCAACACATTCGTCGGTTACTATTTCAAAAGTAATCGGCATGATCTATTTTCTGCACATTCGTCGGTTACTATTTCAAAAGTAAACGGCAAGATTTTTATTTTCAGCATGTTCGTCGGTTACTATTTCAAAAGTAATCGGCAAGATTTTTATTT
This sequence comes from Medicago lupulina, assembly GCA_958299785.1. Taxonomy (NCBI): domain Eukaryota; kingdom Viridiplantae; phylum Streptophyta; class Magnoliopsida; order Fabales; family Fabaceae; genus Medicago; species Medicago lupulina. Next base: position 47,145,815 of record OY283139.1, on the reverse strand, counting down.
TCAGCACATTCCTCGGTTACTATTTCAAAAGTAATCGGCAAGATTTTTATTTTCAGCATATTTGTCGGTTACTATTTCAAACGTAATCGGCAAGATTTTTATTTTCAGCATATTCGTCAATGACTATTTCAAAAGTAATCGGCATGATTTATTTTCAGCATATTCGTCGGTTACTATTTCAAAGGTAATCGACATGATTTATTTTCAACACATTCGTCGGTTACTATTTCAAAAGTAATCGGCATGATCTATTTTCTGCACATTCGTCGGTTACTATTTCAAAAGTAAACGGCAAGATTTTTATTTTCAGCATGTTCGTCGGTTACTATTTCAAAAGCAATCGGCAAGATTTTTATTTTCAGCACATTCGTCGGTTACTATTTCAAAAGTAATCGGCAAGATTTTTATTTTCAGCATATTTGTCGGTTACTATTTTAAAAGTAATCGACATGATTTTTATTTTCAACATATTCGTCGGTTCCTATTTCTATTTTCACCACATTTGTCGGTTACTATTTCAATAGTAATCGGCATGATTTATTTTCAGCACATTTGTCGGTTACTATTTCAAAAGTAATCGGCATGATTCATTTTCAGCACATTCGTGGGTTACTATTTCAAAAGTAATCGGCATGATCTATTTTCTGCACATTCGTCGGTTACTATTTCAAAAGTAATCAGCAAGATTTTTATTTTCAGCATGTTCGTCGGTTACTATTTCAAAAGTAATCGGCAAGATTTTTATTTTCAGCATATTCGTCAATGACTATTTCAAAAGTAATCGGCATGATTTATTTTCAGCATATTCGTCGGTTACTATTTCAAAGGTAATCGACATGATTTATTTTCAACACATTCGTCGGTTACTATTTCAAAAGTAATCGGCATGATCTATTTTCTGCACATTCGTCGGTTACTATTTCAAAAGTAAACGGCAAGATTTTTATTTTCAGCATGTTCGTCGGTTACTATTTCAAAAGTAATCGGCAAGATTTTTATTTTCAGCACATTCGTCGGTTACTATTTCAAAAGTAATCGGCAAGATTTTTATTTTCAGCATATTTGTCGGTTACTATTTCAAACGTAATCGGCAAGATTTTTATTTTCAGCATATTCGTCAATGACTATTTCAAAAGTAATCGACATGATTTATTTTCAGCATATTCGTCGGTTACTATTTCAAAGGTAATCGACATGATTTATTTTCAACACATTCGTCGGTTACTATTTCAAAAGTAATCGGCATGATCTATTTTCTGCACATTCGTCGGTTACTATTTCAAAAGTAAACGGCAAGATTTTTATTTTCAGCATGTTCGTCGGTTACTATTTCAAAAGCAATCGGCAAGATTTTTATTTTCAGCACATTCGTCGGTTACTATTTCAAAAGTAATCGGCAAGATTTTTATTTTCAGCATATTTGTCGGTTACTATTTCAAAAGTAATCGGCAAGATTTTTATTTTTAGCATATTTGTCTGTTACTATTTTAGATGTAATCGGCAAGACTTTATTTTCAGCACATTCGTCGGTTACTATTTCAAAGCAAATCGGCAAGATTTATTTTCAGCACATTCGTCGGTTACTATTTCAAAAGTAATCGGCAAGATTTTTATTTTTAGCATGTTTGTCTGTTACTATTTTAAAAGTAATCGGCAAGACTTTATTTTCAGCACATTCGTCGGTTACTATTTCAAAAGTAATCGGCAAGACTTTATTTTAAGCACATTCGTCGGTTACTATTTCAAAAGTAATCGGCAAGATTTTTATTTTCAGCACATTCGTCGGTTACTATTTCAAAAGTAATCGGCAAGATTTTTATTTTCAGCATATTGGTCGGTTACTATTTCAAAAGTAATCGGCAAGATTTTTATTTTTAGCATATTTGTCTGTTACTATTTTAGAAGTAATCGGCAAGACTTTATTTTCAGCACATTCGTCGGTTACTATGTCAAAGCTAATCGGCAAGATTTATTTTCAGCACATTCGTCGGTTACTATTTCAAAAGTAATCGGCAAGATTTTTATTTTTAGCATATTTGTCTGTTACTATTTTAAAAGTAATCGGCAAGATTTTTATTTTCAGCATATTTGTCGGTTACTATTTTAAAAGTAATCGGCAAGACTTTATTTTCAGCACATTCGTCGGTTACTATTTCAAAAGTAATCGGCAAGATTTTTATTTTCAACATATTCGTCGGTTACTATTTCAAAAGTAATCGGCAAGACTTTATTTTCAGCACATTCATTGGTTACTTTTTTAAAAGTAATTGGTAAGATTTTTATTTCCAACATATTCATCGCTTACTATTTCAAAAGTAATCAGCATGATTTATTTTCAGCACATTCGTCGGTTACTATTTCAAAAGTAATCGGCAAGATTTTTATTTTCAGCATATTTGTCTGTTACTATTTTAAAAGTAATCGACATGATTTTTATTTTCAACATATTCGTCGGTTCCTATTTCTATTTTCACCACATTTGTCGGTTACTATTTCAATAGTAATCGGCATGATTTATTTTCAGCACATTTGTCGGTTACTATTTCAAAAGTAATCGGCATGATTCATTTTCAGCACATTCGTCGGTTACTATTTCAAAAGTAATCGGCATGATCTATTTTCTGCACATTCGTCGGTTACTATTTCAAAAGTAATCAGCAAGATTTTTATTTTCAGCATGTTCGTCGGTTACTATTTCAAAAGTAATCGGCAAGATTTTTATTTTCAGCATATTCGTCAATGACTATTTCAAAAGTAATCGGCATGATTTATTTTCAGCATATTCGTCGGTTACTATTTCAAAGGTAATCGACATGATTTATTTTCAACACATTCGTCGGTTACTATTTCAAAAGTAATCGGCATGATCTATTTTCTGCACATTCGTCGGTTACTATTTCAAAAGTAAACGGCAAGATTTTTATTTTCAGCATGTTCGTCGGTTACTATTTCAAAAGTAATCGGCAAGATTTTTATTTTCAGCACATTCGTCGGTTACTATTTCAAAAGTAATCGGCAAGATTTTTATTTTCAGCATATTTGTCGGTTACTATTTCAAAAGTAATCGGCAAGATTTTTATTTTTAGAATATTTGTCTGTTACTATTTTAGATGTAATCGGCAAGACTTTATTTTCAGCACATTCGTCGGTTACTATTTCAAAGCTAATCAGCAAGATTTATTTTCAGCACATTCGTCGGTTACAATTTCAAAAGTAATCGGCAAGATTTTTATTTTTAGCATATTTGTCTGTTACTATTTTAAAAGTAATCGGCAAGACTTTATTTTCAGCACATTCGTCGGTTACTATTTCAAAAGTGATCGGCAAGACTTTATTTTCAGCACCTTCGTCGGTTACTATTTCAAAAGTAATCAGCATGATTTATTTTCAGCACATTCGTCGGTTACTATTTCAAAGCTAATCGGCAAGATTTATTTTCAGCACATTCGTCGGTTACTATTTCAAAAGTAATCGGCAAGATTTTTATTTTCAACATATTCGTCGGTTACTATTTCAAAAGTAATCGGCAAGACTTTATTTTCAGCACATTCATTGGTTACTTTTTTAAAAGTAATTGGTAAGATTTTTATTTCCAACATATTCATCGCTTACTATTTCAAAAGTAATCAGCATTATTTATTTTCAGCACATTCGTCGGTTACTATTTCAAAAGTAATCGGCAAGATTTTTATTTTCAGCATATTTGTCGGTTACTATTTTAAAAGTAATCGACAAGATTTTTATTTTCAACATATTCGTCGGTTCCTATTTCAAAAGTAATCGGCAAGATTTTTATTTTTAGCATATTTGTCGGTTACTATTTTAAAAGTAATCGACAAGATTTTTATTTTCAGCGCATTTGTCGGTTACTATTTCAAAAGTAATCAGCATTATTTATTTTCAGCACATTCGTCGGTTACTATTTTAAAAGTAATCGACAAGATTTTTAATTTCAACATATTCGTCGGTTCCTATTTCAAAAGTAATCGGCAAGATTTTTATTTTTAGCATATTTGTCTGTTACTATTTTAAAAGTAATCGGCAAGACTTTATTTTCAGCACATTCGTCGGTTACTATTTCAAAAGTAATCGGCAAGACTTTATTTTCAGCACATTCGTCGGTTACTATTTCAAAAGTAATCGGGAAGATTTTTATTTTCAGCATGTTCGTCGGTTACTATTTCAAAAGTAATCGGCAAGATTTTTATTTTCAGCATATTTGTCGGTTACTATTTCAAAGCTAATCGACATGATTTATTTTCAACACATTCGTCGGTTACTATTTCAAAAGTAATCGGCATGATCTATTTTCTGCACATTCGTCGGTTACTATTTCAAAAGTAAACGGCAAGATTTTTATTTTCAGCATGTTCGTCGGTTACTATTTCAAAAGCAATCGGCAAGATTTTTATTTTCAGCACATTCGTCGGTTACTATTTCAAAAGTAATCGGCAAGATTTTTATTTTCAGCATATTTGTCGGTTACTATTTCAAAAGTAATCGGCAAGATTTTTATTTTTAGCATATTTGTCTGTTACTATTTTAGATGTAATCGGCAAGACTTTATTTTCAGCACATTCGTCGGTTACTATTTCAAAGCAAATCGGCAAGATTTATTTTCAGCACATTCGTCGGTTACTATTTCAAAAGTAATCGGCAAGATTTTTATTTTTAGCATATTTGTCTGTTACTATTTTAAAAGTAATCGGCAAGACTTTATTTTCAGCACATTCGTCGGTTACTATTTCAAAAGTAATCGGCAAGACTTTAATTTCAGCACATTCGTCGGTTACTATTTCAAAAGTAATCGGGAAGATTTTTATTTTTAGCATGTTCGTCGGTTACTATTTCAAAAGTAATCGGCAAGATTTTTATTTTCAGCATATTTGTCGGTTACTATTTTAAAAGTAATCGACAAGATTTTTATTTTCAGCACATTTGTCGGTTACTATTTAAATAGTAATCGGCATGATTTATTTTCAGCACATTTGTCGGTTACTATTTCAAAAGTAATCGGCATGATTCATTTTCAGCACATTTGTCGGTTACTATTTCAAAAGTAATCGGCATGATCTATTTTCTGCACATTCGTCGGTTACTATTTCAAAAGTAATCGGCAAGATTTTTATTTTCAGCATGTTCGTCGGTTACTATTTCAAACGTAATCGGCAAGATTTTTATTTTCAGCATATTCGTCAATGACTATTTCAAAAGTAATCGGCATGATTTATTTTCAGCATATTCGTGGGTTACTATTTCAAAGGTAATCGACATGATTTATTTTCAACACATTCGTCGGTTACTATTTCAAAAGTAATCGGCATGATCTATTTTCTGCACATTCGTCGGTTACTATTTCAAAAGTAAACGGCAAGATTTTTATTTTCAGCATGTTCGTCGGTTACTATTTCAAAAGCAATCGGCAAGATTTTTATTTTCAGCACATTTGTCGGTTACTATTTCAAAAGTAATCGGCAAGATTTTTATTTTCAGCATATTTGTCGGTTACTATTTCAAAAGTAATCGGCAAGATTTTTATTTTTAGCATATTTGTCTGTTACTATTTTAGATGTAATCGGCAAGACTTTATTTTCAGCACATTCGTCGGTTACTATTTCAAAGCAAATCGGCAAGATTTATTTTCAGCACATTCGTCGGTTACTATTTCAAAAGTAATCGGCAAGATTTTTATTTTTAGCATATTTGTCTGTTACTATTTTAAAAGTAATCGGCAAGACTTTATTTTCAGCACATTCGTCGGTTACTATTTCAAAAGTAATCGGCAAGACTTTAATTTCAGCACATTCGTCGGTTACTATTTCAAAAGTAATCGGGAAGATTTTTATTTTTAGCATGTTCGTCGGTTACTATTTCAAAAGTAATCGGCAAGATTTTTATTTTCAGCATATTTGTCGGTTACTATTTTAAAAGTAATCGACAAGATTTTTATTTTCAGCACATTTGTCGGTTACTATTTAAATAGTAATCGGCATGATTTATTTTCAGCACATTTGTCGGTTACTATTTCAAAAGTAATCGGCATGATTCATTTTCAGCACATTTGTCGGTTACTATTTCAAAAGTAATCGGCATGATCTATTTTCTGCACATTCGTCGGTTACTATTTCAAAAGTAATCGGCAAGATTTTTATTTTCAGCATGTTCGTCGGTTACTATTTCAAACGTAATCGGCAAGATTTTTATTTTCAGCATATTCGTCAATGACTATTTCAAAAGTAATCGGCATGATTTATTTTCAGCATATTCGTGGGTTACTATTTCAAAGGTAATCGACATGATTTATTTTCAACACATTCGTCGGTTACTATTTCAAAAGTAATCGGCATGATCTATTTTCTGCACATTCGTCGGTTACTATTTCAAAAGTAAACGGCAAGATTTTTATTTTCAGCATGTTCGTCGGTTACTATTTCAAAAGCAATCGGCAAGATTTTTATTTTCAGCACATTCGTCGGTTACTATTTCAAAAGTAATCGGCAAGATTTTTATTTTCAGCATATTTGTCGGTTACTATTTCAAAAGTAATCGGCAAGATTTTTATTTTTAGCATATTTGTCTGTTACTATTTTAGATGTAATCGGCAAGACTTTATTTTCAGCACATTCGTCGGTTACTATTTCAAAGCAAATCAGGAAGATTTATTTTCAGCACATTCGTCGGTTACTATTTCAAAAGTAATCGGCAAGATTTTTATTTTTAGCATATTTGTCTGTTACTATTTTAAAAGTAATCGGCAAGACTTTATTTTCAGCACATTCGTCGGTTACTATTTCAAAAGTAATCGGCAAGACTTTATTTTCAGCACATTCGTCGGTTACTATTTCAAAAGTAATCGGGAAGATTTTTATTTTCAGCATGTTCGTCGCTTACTATTTCAAAAGTAATCGGCAAGATTTTTTTTTTCAGCATATTTGTCGGTTACTATTTTAAAAGTAATCGGCAAGAGTTTATTTTCAGCACATTCGTCGGTTACTATTTCAAAAGTAATCGGCAAGATTTTTATTTTCAACATATTCGTCGGTTACTATTTCAAAAGTAATCGGCAAGACTTTATTTTCAGCACATTCATTGGTTACTTTTTTAAAAGTAATTGGTAAGATTTTTATTTCCAACATATTCATCGCTTACTATTTCAAAAGTAATCAGCATGATTTATTTTCAGCACATTCGTCGGTTACTATTTCAAAAGTAATCGGCAAGACTTTATTTTCAGCACATTCGTCGGTTACTATTTCAAAAGTAATCGGGAAGATTTTTATTTTCAGCATGTTCGTCGGTTACTATTTCAAAAGTAATCGGCAAGATTTTTATTTTCAGCATATTTGTCGGTTACTATTTTAAAAGTAATCGACATGATTTTTATTTTCAACATATTCGTCGGTTCCTATTTCTATTTTCACCACATTTGTCGGTTACTATTTCAATAGTAATCGGCATGATTTATTTTCAGCACATTTGTCGGTTACTATTTCAAAAGTAATCGGCATGATTCATTTTCAGCACATTCGTCGGTTACTATTTCAAAAGTAATCGGCATGATCTATTTTCTGCACATTCGTCGGTTACTATTTCAAAAGTAATCAGCAAGATTTTTATTTTCAGCATGTTCGTCGGTTACTATTTCAAAAGTAATCGGCAAGATTTTTATTTTCAGCATATTCGTCAATGACTATTTCAAAAGTAATCGGCATGATTTATTTTCAGCATATTCGTCGGTTACTATTTCAAAGGTAATCGACATGATTTATTTTCAACACATTCGTCGGTTACTATTTCAAAAGTAATCGGCATGATCTATTTTCTGCACATTCGTCGGTTACTATTTCAAAAGTAAACGGCAAGATTTTTATTTTCAGCATGTTCGTCGGTAACTATTTCAAAAGTAATCGGCAAGATTTTTATTTTCAGCACATTCGTCGGTTACTATTTCAAAGCTAATCGGCAAGATTTATTTTCAGCACATTCGTCGGTTACTATTTCAAAAGTAATCGGCAAGATTTTTATTTTTAGCATATTTGTCTGTTACTATTTTAAAAGTAATCGGCAAGACTTTATTTTCAGCACATTCGTCGGTTAGTGTTTTAAAAGTAATCGGGAAGATTTTTATTTTCAGCATGTTCGTCGGTTACTATTTCAAAAGTAATCGGCAAGATTTTTATTTTCAGCATATTTGTCGGTTACTATTTTAAAAGTAATCGGCAAGACTTTATTTTCAGCACATTCGTCGGTTACTATTTCAAAAGTAATCGGCAAGATTTTTATTTTCAACATATTTGTCGGTTACTATTTCAAAAGTAATTGGCAAGACTTTATTTTCAGCACATTCATTGGTTACTTTTTTAAAAGTAATTGGTAAGATTTTTATTTCCAGCATATTCATCGCTTACTATTTCAAAAGTAATCAGCATGATTTATTTTCAGCATATTTGTCGGTTACTATTTTAAAAGTAATCGACAAGATTTTTATTTTCAGCGCATTTGTCGGTTACTATTTCAATAGTAATCGGCATGATTTATTTTCAGCACATTTGTCGGTTACTATTTCAAAAGTAATCGGCATGATTCATTTTCAGCACATTTGTCGGTTACTATTTCAAAAGTAATCGGCATGATCTATTTTCTGCACATTCGTCGGTTACTATTTCAAAAGTAATCGGCAAGATTTTTATTTTCAGCATGTTCGTCGGTTACTATTTCAAACGTAATCGGCAAGATTTTTATTTTCAGCATATTCGTCAATGACTATTTCAAAAGTAATCGGCATGATTTATTTTCAGCATATTCGTCGGTTACTATTTCAAAGCTAATCGACATGATTTATTTTCAACACATTCGTCGGTTACTATTTCAAAAGTAATCGGCATGATCTATTTTCTGCACATTCGTCGGTTACTATTTCAAAAGTAAACGGCAAGATTTTTATTTTTAGCATATTTGTCTGTTACTATTTTAAAAGTAATCGGCAAGACTTTATTTTCAGCACATTCGTCGGTTAGTGTTTTAAAAGTAATCGGGAAGATTTTTATTTTCAGCATGTTCGTCGGTTACTATTTCAAACGTAATCGGCAAGATTTTTATTTTCAGCATATTCGTCAATGACTATTTCAAAAGTAATCGGCATGATTTATTTTCAGCATATTCGTCGGTTACTATTTCAAAGCTAATCGACATGATTTATTTTCAACACATTCGTCGGTTACTATTTCAAAAGTAATCGGCATGATCTATTTTCTGCACATTCGTCGGTTACTATTTCAAAAGTAATCGGCAAGATTTTTATTTTTAGCATATTTGTCTGTTACTATTTTAAAAGTAATCGGCAAGACTTTATTTTCAGCACATTCGTCGGTTAGTGTTTTAAAAGTAATCGGGAAGATTTTTATTTTCAGCATGTTCGTCGGTTACTATTTCAAAAGTAATCGGCAAGATTTTTATTTTCAGCATATTTGTCGGTTACTATTTTAAAAGTAATCGGCAAGACTTTATTTTCAGCACATTCGTCGGTTACTATTTCAAAAGTAATCGGCAAGATTTTTATTTTCAACATATTTGTCGGTTACTATTTCAAAAGTAATTGGCAAGACTTTATTTTCAGCACATTCATTGGTTACTTTTTTAAAAGTAATTGGTAAGATTTTTATTTCCAGCATATTCATCGCTTACTATTTCAAAAGTAATCAGCATGATTTATTTTCAGCATATTTGTCGGTTACTATTTTAAAAGTAATCGACAAGATTTTTATTTTCAGCGCATTTGTCGGTTACTATTTCAATAGTAATCGGCATGATTTATTTTCAGCACATTTGTCGGTTACTATTTCAAAAGTAATCGGCATGATTCATTTTCAGCACATTTGTCGGTTACTATTTCAAAAGTAATCGGCATGATCTATTTTCTGCACATTCGTCGGTTACTATTTCAAAAGTAATCGGCAAGATTTTTATTTTCAGCATGTTCGTCGGTTACTATTTCAAACGTAATCGGCAAGATTTTTATTTTCAGCATATTCGTCAATGACTATTTCAAAAGTAATCGGCATGATTTATTTTCAGCATATTCGTCGGTTACTATTTCAAAGCTAATCGACATGATTTATTTTCAACACATTCGTCGGTTACTATTTCAAAAGTAATCGGCATGATCTATTTTCTGCACATTCGTCGGTTACTATTTCAAAAGTAAACGGCAAGATTTTTATTTTCAGCATGTTCGTCGGTTACTATTTCAAAAGCAATCGGCAAGATTTTTATTTTCAGCACATTCGTCGGTTACTATTTCAAAAGTAATCGGCAAGATTTTTATTTTCAGCATATTTGTCGGTTACTATTTCAAAAGTAATCGGCAAGATTTTTATTTTTAGCATATTTGTCTGTTACTATTTTAGATGTAATCGGCAAGACTTTATTTTCAGCACATTCGTCGGTTACTATTTCAAAGCAAATCAGGAAGATTTATTTTCAGCACATTCGTCGGTTACTATTTCAAAAGTAATCGGCAAGATTTTTATTTTTAGCATATTTGTCTGTTACTATTTTAAAAGTAATCGGCAAGACTTTATTTTCAGCACATTCGTCGGTTACTATTTCAAAAGTAATCGGCAAGACTTTATTTTCAGCACATTCGTCGGTTACTATTTCAAAAGTAATCGGGAAGATTTTTATTTTCAGCATGTTCGTCGCTTACTATTTCAAAAGTAATCGGCAAGATTTTTTTTTTCAGCATATTTGTCGGTTACTATTTTAAAAGTAATCGGCAAGAGTTTATTTTCAGCACATTCGTCGGTTACTATTTCAAAAGTAATCGGCAAGATTTTTATTTTCAACATATTCGTCGGTTACTATTTCAAAAGTAATCGGCAAGACTTTATTTTCAGCACATTCATTGGTTACTTTTTTAAAAGTTATTGGTAAGATTTTTATTTCCAACATATTCATCGCTTACTATTTCAAAAGTAATCAGCATGATTTATTTTCAGCACATTCGTCGGTTACTATTTCAAAAGTAATCGGCAAGACTTTATTTTCAGCACATTCGTCGGTTACTATTTCAAAAGTAATCGGGAAGATTTTTATTTTCAGCATGTTCGTCGGTTACTATTTCAAAAGTAATCGGCAAGATTTTTATTTTCAGCATATTTGTCGGTTACTATTTTAAAAGTAATCGACATGATTTTTATTTTCAACATATTCGTCGGTTCCTATTTCTATTTTCACCACATTTGTCGGTTACTATTTCAATAGTAATCGGCATGATTTATTTTCAGCACATTTGTCGGTTACTATTTCAAAAGTAATCGGCATGATTCATTTTCAGCACATTCGTCGGTTACTATTTCAAAAGTAATCGGCATGATCTATTTTCTGCACATTCGTCGGTTACTATTTCAAAAGTAATCAGCAAGATTTTTATTTTCAGCATGTTCGTCGGTTACTATTTCAAAAGTAATCGGCAAGATTTTTATTTTCAGCATATTCGTCAATGACTATTTCAAAAGTAATCGGCATGATTTATTTTCAGCATATTCGTCGGTTACTATTTCAAAGGTAATCGACATGATTTATTTTCAACACATTCGTCGGTTACTATTTCAAAAGTAATCGGCATGATCTATTTTCTGCACATTCGTCGGTTACTATTTCAAAAGTAAACGGCAAGATTTTTATTTTCAGCATGTTCGTCGGTAACTATTTCAAAAGTAATCGGCAAGATTTTTATTTTCAGCACATTCGTCGGTTACTATTTCAAAGCTAATCGGCAAGATTTATTTTCAGCACATTCGTCGGTTACTATTTCAAAAGTAATCGGCAAGATTTTTATTTTTAGCATATTTGTCTGTTACTATTTTAAAAGTAATCGGCAAGACTTTATTTTCAGCACATTCGTCGGTTAGTGTTTTAAAAGTAATCGGGAAGATTTTTATTTTCAGCATGTTCGTCGGTTACTATTTCAAAAGTAATCGGCAAGATTTTTATTTTCAGCATATTTGTCGGTTACTATTTTAAAAGTAATCGGCAAGACTTTATTTTCAGCACATTCGTCGGTTACTATTTCAAAAGTAATCGGCAAGATTTTTATTTTCAACATATTTGTCGGTTACTATTTCAAAAGTAATTGGCAAGACTTTATTTTCAGCACATTCATTGGTTACTTTTTTAAAAGTAATTGGTAAGATTTTTATTTCCAGCATATTCATCGCTTACTATTTCAAAAGTAATCAGCATGATTTATTTTCAGCATATTTGTCGGTTACTATTTTAAAAGTAATCGACAAGATTTTTATTTTCAGCGCATTTGTCGGTTACTATTTCAATAGTAATCGGCATGATTTATTTTCAGCACATTTGTCGGTTACTATTTCAAAAGTAATCGGCATGATTCATTTTCAGCACATTTGTCGGTTACTATTTCAAAAGTAATCGGCATGATCTATTTTCTGCACATTCGTCGGTTACTATTTCAAAAGTAATCGGCAAGATTTTTATTTTCAGCATGTTCGTCGGTTACTATTTCAAACGTAATCGGCAAGATTTTTATTTTCAGCATATTCGTCAATGACTATTTCAAAAGTAATCGGCATGATTTATTTTCAGCATATTCGTCGGTTACTATTTCAAAGCTAATCGACATGATTTATTTTCAACACATTCGTCGGTTACTATTTCAAAAGTAATCGGCATGATCTATTTTCTGCACATTCGTCGGTTACTATTTCAAAAGTAAACGGCAAGATTTTTATTTTCAGCATGTTCGTCGGTTACTATTTCAAAAGCAATCGGCAAGATTTTTATTTTCAGCACATTCGTCGGTTACTATTTCAAAAGTAATCGGCAAGATTTTTATTTTCAGCATATTTGTCGGTTACTATTTCAAAAGTAATCGGCAAGATTTTTATTTTTAGCATATTTGTCTGTTACTATTTTAGATGTAATCGGCAAGACTTTATTTTCAGCACATTCGTCGGTTACTATTTCAAAGCAAATCAGGAAGATTTATTTTCAGCACATTCGTCGGTTACTATTTCAAAAGTAATCGGCAAGATTTTTATTTTTAGCATATTTGTCTGTTACTATTTTAAAAGTAATCGGCAAGACTTTATTTTCAGCACATTCGTCGGTTACTATTTCAAAGCAAATCAGGAAGATTTATTTTCAGCACATTCGTCGGTTACTATTTCAAAAGTAATCGGCAAGATTTTTATTTTTAGCATATTTGTCTGTTACTATTTTAAAAGTAATCGGCAAGACTTTATTTTCAGCACATTCGTCGGTTACTATTTCAAAAGTAATCGGCAAGACTTTATTTTCAGCACATTCGTCGGTTACTATTTCAAAAGTAATCGGGAAGATTTTTATTTTCAGCATGTTCGTCGCTTACTATTTCAAAAGTAATCGGCAAGATTTTTTTTTTCAGCATATTTGTCGGTTACTATTTTAAAAGTAATCGGCAAGAGTTTATTTTCAGCACATTCGTCGGTTACTATTTCAAAAGTAATCGGCAAGATTTTTATTTTCAACATATTCGTCGGTTACTATTTCAAAAGTAATCGGCAAGACTTTATTTTCAGCACATTCATTGGTTACTTTTTTAAAAGTAATTGGTAAGATTTTTATTTCCAACATATTCATCGCTTACTATTTCAAAAGTAATCAGCATGATTTATTTTCAGCACATTCGTCGGTTACTATTTCAAAAGTAATCGGCAAGACTTTATTTTCAGCACATTCGTCGGTTACTATTTCAAAAGTAATCGGGAAGATTTTTATTTTCAGCATGTTCGTCGGTTACTATTTCAAAAGTAATCGGCAAGATTTTTATTTTCAGCATATTTGTCGGTTACTATTTTAAAAGTAATCGACATGATTTTTATTTTCAACATATTCGTCGGTTCCTATTTCTATTTTCACCACATTTGTCGGTTACTATTTCAATAGTAATCGGCATGATTTATTTTCAGCACATTTGTCGGTTACTATTTCAAAAGTAATCGGCATGATTCATTTTCAGCACATTCGTCGGTTACTATTTCAAAAGTAATCGGCATGATCTATTTTCTGCACATTCGTCGGTTACTATTTCAAAAGTAATCAGCAAGATTTTTATTTTCAGCATGTTCGTCGGTTACTATTTCAAAAGTAATCGGCAAGATTTTTATTTTCAGCATCTTCGTCAATGACTATTTCAAAAGTAATCGGCATGATTTATTTTCAGCATATTCGTCGGTTACTATTTCAAAGGTAATCGACATGATTTATTTTCAACACATTCGTCGGTTACTATTTCAAAAGTAATCGGCATGATCTATTTTCTGCACATTCGTCGGTTACTATTTCAAAAGTAAACGGCAAGATTTTTATTTTCAGCATGTTCGTCGGTAACTATTTCAAAAGTAATCGGCAAGATTTTTATTTTCAGCACATTCGTCGGTTACTATTTCAAAGCTAATCGGCAAGATTTATTTTCAGCACATTCGTCGGTTACTATTTCAAAAGTAATCGGCAAGATTTTTATTTTTAGCATATTTGTCTGTTACTATTTTAAAAGTAATCGGCAAGACTTTATTTTCAGCACATTCGTCGGTTAGTGTTTTAAAAGTAATCGGGAAGATTTTTATTTTCAGCATGTTCGTCGGTTACTATTTCAAAAGTAATCGGCAAGATTTTTATTTTCAGCATATTTGTCGGTTACTATTTTAAAAGTAATCGGCAAGACTTTATTTTCAGCACATTCGTCGGTTACTATTTCAAAAGTAATCGGCAAGATTTTTATTTTCAACATATTTGTCGGTTACTATTTCAAAAGTAATTGGCAAGACTTTATTTTCAGCACATTCATTGGTTACTTTTTTAAAAGTAATTGGTAAGATTTTTATTTCTAGCATATTCATCGCTTACTATTTCAAAAGTAATCAGCATGATTTATTTTCAGCATATTTGTCGGTTACTATTTTAAAAGTAATCGACAAGATTTTTATTTTCAGCGCATTTGTCGGTTACTATTTCAATAGTAATCGGCATGATTTATTTTCAGCACATTTGTCGGTTACTATTTCAAAAGTAATCGGCATGATTCATTTTCAGCACATTTGTCGGTTACTATTTCAAAAGTAATCGGCATGATCTATTTTCTGCACATTCGTCGGTTACTATTTCAAAAGTAATCGGCAAGATTTTTATTTTCAGCATGTTCGTCGGTTACTATTTCAAACGTAATCGGCAAGATTTTTATTTTCAGCATATTCGTCAATGACTATTTCAAAAGTAATCGGCATGATTTATTTTCAGCATATTCGTCGGTTACTATTTCAAAGCTAATCGACATGATTTATTTTCAACACATTCGTCGGTTACTATTTCAAAAGTAATCGGCATGATCTATTTTCTGCACATTCGTCGGTTACTATTTCAAAAGTAAACGGCAAGATTTTTATTTTCAGCATGTTCGTCGGTTACTATTTCAAAAGCAATCGGCAAGATTTTTATTTTCAGCACATTCGTCGGTTACTATTTCAAAAGTAATCGGCAAGATTTTTATTTTCAGCATATTTGTCGGTTACTATTTCAAAAGTAATCGGCAAGATTTTTATTTTTAGCATATTTGTCTGTTACTATTTTAGATGTAATCGGCAAGACTTTATTTTCAGCACATTCGTCGGTTACTATTTCAAAGCAAATCGGCAAGATTTATTTTCAGCACATTCGTCGGTTACTATTTCAAAAGTAATCGGCAAGATTTTTATTTTTAGCATATTTGTCTGTTACTATTTTAAAAGTAATCGGCAAGACTTTATTTTCAGCACATTCGTCGGTTACTATTTCAAAAGTAATCGGCAAGACTTTATTTTCAGCACATTCGTCGGTTACTATTTCAAAAGTAATCGGCAAGACTTTTATTTTCAGCATATTTGTCGGTTACTATTTTAAAAGTAATCGGCAAGACTTTATTTTCAGCACATTCGTCGGTTACTATTTCAAAAGTAATCGGCAAGATTTTTATTTTCAACATATTTGTCGGTTACTATTTCAAAAGTAATTGGCAAGACTTTATTTTCAGCACATTCATTGGTTACTTTTTTAAAAGTAATTGGTAAGATTTTTATTTCTAGCATATTCATCGCTTACTATTTCAAAAGTAATCAGCATGATTTATTTTCAGCATATTTGTCGGTTACTATTTTAAAAGTAATCGACAAGATTTTTATTTTCAGCGCATTTGTCGGTTACTATTTCAATAGTAATCGGCATGATTTATTTTCAGCACATTTGTCGGTTACTATTTCAAAAGTAATCGGCATGATTCATTTTCAGCACATTTGTCGGTTACTATTTCAAAAGTAATCGGCATGATCTATTTTCTGCACATTCGTCGGTTACTATTTCAAAAGTAATCGGCAAGATTTTTATTTTCAGCATGTTCGTCGGTTACTATTTCAAACGTAATCGGCAAGATTTTTATTTTCAGCATATTCGTCAATGACTATTTCAAAAGTAATCGGCATGATTTATTTTCAGCATATTCGTCGGTTACTATTTCAAAGCTAATCGACATGATTTATTTTCAACACATTCGTCGGTTACTATTTCAAAAGTAATCGGCATGATCTATTTTCTGCACATTCGTCGGTTACTATTTCAAAAGTAAACGGCAAGATTTTTATTTTCAGCATGTTCGTCGGTTACTATTTCAAAAGCAATCGGCAAGATTTTTATTTTCAGCACATTCGTCGGTTACTATTTCAAAAGTAATCGGCAAGATTTTTATTTTCAGCATATTTGTCGGTTACTATTTCAAAAGTAATCGGCAAGATTTTTATTTTTAGCATATTTGTCTGTTACTATTTTAGATGTAATCGGCAAGACTTTATTTTCAGCACATTCGTCGGTTACTATTTCAAAGCAAATCGGCAAGATTTATTTTCAGCACATTCGTCGGTTACTATTTCAAAAGTAATCGGCAAGATTTTTATTTTTAGCATATTTGTCTGTTACTATTTTAAAAGTAATCGGCAAGACTTTATTTTCAGCACATTCGTCGGTTACTATTTCAAAAGTAATCGGCAAGACTTTATTTTCAGCACATTCGTCGGTTACTATTTCAAAAGTAATCGGGAAGATTTTTATTTTCAGCATGTTCGTCGGTTACTATTTCAAAAGTAATCGGCAAGATTTTTATTTTCAGCATATTTGTCGGTTACTATTTTAAAAGTAATCGACAAGATTTTTATTTTCAGCACATTTGTCGGTTACTATTTTAATAGTAATCGGCATGATTTATTTTCAGCACATTTGTTGGTTACTATTTCAAAAGTAATCGGCATGATTCATTTTCAGCACATTTGTCGGTTACTATTTCAAAAGTAATCGGCATGATCTATTTTCTGCACATTCGTCGGTTACTATTTCAAAAGTAATCGGCAAGATTTTTATTTTCAGCATGTTCGTCGGTTACTATTTCAAACGTAATCGGCAAGATTTTTATTTTCAGCATATTCGTCAATGACTATTTCAAAAGTA
Organism: Medicago lupulina; assembly: GCA_958299785.1. Lineage (NCBI taxonomy): Eukaryota > Viridiplantae > Streptophyta > Magnoliopsida > Fabales > Fabaceae > Medicago > Medicago lupulina. Next base: position 47,128,283 of record OY283139.1, on the reverse strand, counting down.
ATCGGCATGATTTATTTTCAGCATATTCGTCGGTTACTATTTCAAAGCTAATCGACATGATTTATTTTCAACACATTCGTCGGTTACTATTTCAAAAGTAATCGGCATGATCTATTTTCTGCACATTCGTCGGTTACTATTTCAAAAGTAAACGGCAAGATTTTTATTTTCAGCATGTTCGTCGGTTACTATTTCAAAAGCAATCGGCAAGATTTTTATTTTCAGCACATTCGTCGGTTACTATTTCAAAAGTAATCGGCAAGATTTTTATTTTCAGCATATTTGTCGGTTACTATTTCAAAAGTAATCGGCAAGATTTTTATTTTTAGCATATTTGTCTGTTACTATTTTAGATGTAATCGGCAAGACTTTATTTTCAGCACATTCGTCGGTTACTATTTCAAAGCAAATCGGCAAGATTTATTTTCAGCACATTCGTCGGTTACTATTTCAAAAGTAATCGGCAAGATTTTTATTTTTAGCATATTTGTCTGTTACTATTTTAAAAGTAATCGGCAAGACTTTATTTTCAGCACATTCGTCGGTTACTATTTCAAAAGTAATCGGCAAGACTTTATTTTCAGCACATTCGTCGGTTACTATTTCAAAAGTAATCGGGAAGATTTTTATTTTCAGCATGTTCGTCGGTTACTATTTCAAAAGTAATCGGCAAGATTTTTATTTTCAGCATATTTGTCGGTTACTATTTTAAAAGTAATCGACAAGATTTTTATTTTCAGCACATTTGTCGGTTACTATTTTAATAGTAATCGGCATGATTTATTTTCAGCACATTTGTCGGTTACTATTTCAAAAGTAATCGGCATGATTCATTTTCAGCACATTTGTCGGTTACTATTTCAAAAGTAATCGGCATGATCTATTTTCTGCACATTCGTCGGTTACTATTTCAAAAGTAATCGGCAAGATTTTTATTTTCAGCATGTTCGTCGGTTACTATTTCAAACGTAATCGGCAAGATTTTTATTTTCAGCATATTCGTCAATGACTATTTCAAAAGTAATCGGCATGATTTATTTTCAGCATATTCGTCGGTTACTATTTCAAAGCTAATCGACATGATTTATTTTCAACACATTCGTCGGTTACTATTTCAAAAGTAATCGGCATGATCTATTTTCTGCACATTCGTCGGTTACTATTTCAAAAGTAAACGGCAAGATTTTTATTTTCAGCATGTTCGTCGGTTACTATTTCAAAAGCAATCGGCAAGATTTTTATTTTCAGCACATTCGTCGGTTACTATTTCAAAAGTAATCGGCAAGATTTTTATTTTCAGCATATTTGTCGGTTACTATTTCAAAAGTAATCGGCAAGATTTTTATTTTTAGCATATTTGTCTGTTACTATTTTAGATGTAATCGGCAAGACTTTATTTTCAGCACATTCGTCGGTTACTATTTCAAAGCAAATCGGCAAGATTTATTTTCAGCACATTCGTCGGTTACTATTTCAAAAGTAATCGGCAAGATTTTTATTTTTAGCATATTTGTCTGTTACTATTTTAAAAGTAATCGGCAAGACTTTATTTTCAGCACATTCGTCGGTTACTATTTCAAAAGTAATCGGCATGATTTATTTTCAGCATATTCGTCGGTTACTATTTCAAAGCTAATCGACATGATTTATTTTCAACACATTTGTCGGTTACTATTTCAAAAGTAATCGGCATGATCTATTTTCTGCACATTCGTCGGTTACTATTTCAAAAGTAATCGGCAAGATTTTTATTTTCAGCATGTTCGTCGGTTACTATTTCAAACGTAATCGGCAAGATTTTTATTTTCAGCATATTGGTCGGTTACTATTTCAAAAGTAATCGGCATGATTTATTTTCAGCATATTCGTCGGTTACTATTTCAAAGCTAATCGACATGATTTATTTTCAACACATTCGTCGGTTACTATTTCAAAAGTAATCGGCATGATCTATTTTCTGCACATTCGTCGGTTACTATTTCAAAAGTAAACGGCAAGATTTTTATTTTCAGCATGTTCGTCGGTTACTATTTCAAAAGCAATCGGCAAGATTTTAATTTTCAGCACATTCGTCGGTTACTATTTCAAAAGTAATCGGCAAGATTTTTATTTTCAGCATATTTGTCGGTTACTATTTCAAAAGTAATCGGCAAGATTTTTATTTTTAGCATATTTGTCTGTTACTATTTTAGATGTAATCGGCAAGACTTTATTTTCAACACATTCGTCGGTTACTATTTCAAAGCAAATCAGCAAGATTTATTTTCAGCACATTCGTCGGTTACTATTTCAAAAGTAATCGGCAAGATTTTTATTTTTAGCATATTTGTCTGTTACTATTTTAAAAGTAATCGGCAAGACTTTATTTTCAGCACATTCGTCGGTTACTATTTCAAAAGTAATCGGCAAGACTTTATTTTCAGCACATTCGTCGGTTACTATTTCAAAAGTAATCGGGAAGATTTTTATTTTCAGCATGTTCGTCGCTTACTATTTCAAAAGTAATCGGCAAGATTTTTATTTTCAGCATATTTGTCGGTTACTATTTTAAAAGTAATCGGCAAGACTTTATTTTCAGCACATTCGTCGGTTACTATTTCAAAAGTAATCGGCAAGATTTTTATTTTCAACATATTCGTCGGTTACTATTTCAAAAGTAATCGGCAAGACTTTATTTTCAGCACATTCATTGGTTACTTTTTTAAAAGTAATTGGTAAGATTTTTATTTCCAACATATTCATCGCTTACTATTTCAGAAGTAATCAGCATGATTTATTTTCAGCACATTCGTCGGTTACAATTTCAAAAGTAATCGGCAAGATTTTTATTTTCAGCATATTTGTCGGTTACTATTTTAAAAGTAATCGACAAGATTTTTATTTTCAACATATTCGTCGGTTCCTATTTCAAAAGTAATCGGCAAGATTTTTATTTTTAGCATATTTGTCGGTTACTATTTTAAAAGTAATCGACAAGATTTTTATTTTCAGCGCATTTGTCGGTTACTATTTCAATAGTAATCGGCATGATTTATTTTCAGCACATTCGTCGGTTACTATTTCAAAAGTAATCGGCATGATTCATTTTCAAGACATTCGTCGGTTACTATTTCAAAAGTAATCGGCATGATCTATTTTCTGCACATTCGTCGGTTACTATTTCAAAAGTAATCGGGAAGATTTTTATTTTCAGCATGTTCGTCGGTTACTATTTCAAAAGTAATCGGCAAGATTTTTATTTTCAGCATATTTGTCGGTTACTATTTTAAAAGTAATCGACAAGTATTTATTTTCAGCACATTTGTCGGTTACTATTTCAATAGTAATCGGCATGATTTATTTTCAGCACATTTGTCGGTTACTATTTCAAAAGTTATCGGCATGATCTATTTTCTGCACATTCGTCGGTTACTATTTCAAAAGTAATCGGCAAGATTTTTATTTTCAGCATGTTCGTCGGTTACTATTTCAAACGTAATCGGCAAGATTTTTATTTTCAGCATATTCGCCAATGACTATTTCAAAAGTAATCGGCATGATTTATTTTCAGCATATTCGTCGGTTACTATTTCAAAGGTAATCGACATGATTTATTTTCAACACATTCGTCGGTTACTATTTCAAAAGTAATCGGCATGATCTATTTTCTGCAAATTCGTCGGTTACTATTTCAAAAGTAAACGGCAAGATTTTTATTTTCAGCATGTTCGTCGGTTACTATTTTAAAAGTAATCGACAAGATTTTTATTTTCAGCACATTTGTCGGTTACTATTTCAATAGTAATCGGCATGATTTATTTTCAGCACATTTGTCGGTTACTATTTCAAAAGTAATCGGCATGATTCATTTTCAGCACATTTGTCGGTTACTATTTCAAAAGTAATCGGCATGATCTATTTTCTGCACATTCGTCGGTTACTATTTCAAAAGTAATCGGCAAGATTTGTATTTTCAGCATGTTCGTCGGTTACTATTTCAAACGTAATCGGCAAGATTTTTATTTTCAGCATATTCGTCAATGACTATTTCAAAAGTAATCGGCATGATTTATTTTCAGCATATTCGTCGGTTACTATTTCAAAGCTAATCGACATGATTTATTTTCAACACATTCGTCGGTTACTATTTCAAAAGTAATCGGCATGATCTATTTTCTGCACATTCGTCGGTTACTATTTCAAAAGTAAACGGCAAAATTTTTATTTTCAGCATGTTCGTCGGTTACTATTTCAAAAGCAATCGGCAAGATTTTTATTTTCAGCACATTCGTCGGTTACTATTTCAAAAGTAATCGGCAAGATTTTTATTTTCAGCATATTTGTCGGTTACTATTTCAAAAGTAATCGGCAAGATTTTTATTTTTAGCATATTTGTCTGTTACTATTTTAGATATAATCGGCAAGACTTTATTTTCAGCACATTCGTCGGTTACTATTTCAAAGCAAATCGGCAAGATTTATTTTCAGCACATTCGTCGGTTACTATTTCAAAAGTAATCGGCAAGATTTTTATTTTTAGCATATTTGTCTGTTACTATTTTAAAAGTAATCGGCAAGACTTTATTTTCAGCACATTCGTCGGTTACTATTTCAAAAGTAATCGACAAGACTTTATTTTCAGCACATTCGTCGGTTACTATTTCAAAAGTAATCGGGAAGATTTTTATTTTCAGCATGTTCGTCGGTTACTATTTCAAAAGTAATCGGCAAGATTTTTATTTTCAGCATATTTGTCGGTTACTATTTTAAAAGTAATCGACAAGATTTTTATTTTCAGCACATTTGTCGGTTACTATTTTAATAGTAATCGGCATGATTTATTTTCAGCACATTTGTCGGTTACTATTTCAAAAGTAATCGGCATGATTCATTTTCAGCACATTTGTCGGTTACTATTTCAAAAGTAATCGGCATGATCTATTTTCTGCACATTCGTCGGTTACTATTTCAAAAGTAATCGGCAAGATTTTTATTTTCAGCATGTTCGTCGGTTACTATTTCAAACGTAATCGGCAAGATTTTTATTTTCAGCATATTCGTCAATGACTATTTCAAAAGTAATCGGCATGATTTATTTTCAGCATATTCGTCGGTTACTATTTCAAAGCTAATCGACATGATTTATTTTCAACACATTCGTCGGTTACTATTTCAAAAGTAATCGGCATGATCTATTTTCTGCACATTCGTCGGTTACTATTTCAAAAGTAAACGGCAAGATTTTTATTTTCAGCATGTTCGTCGGTTACTATTTCAAAAGCAATCGGCAAGATTTTTATTTTCAGCACATTCGTCGGTTACTATTTCAAAAGTAATCGGCAAGATTTTTATTTTCAGCATATTTGTCGGTTACTATTTCAAAAGTAATCGGCAAGATTTTTATTTTTAGCATATTTGTCTGTTACTATTTTAGATGTAATCGGCAAGACTTTATTTTCAGCACATTCGTCGGTTACTATTTCAAAGCAAATCGGCAAGATTTATTTTCAGCACATTCCTCGGTTACTATTTCAAAAGTAATCGGCAAGATTTTTATTTTTAGCATATTTGTCTGTTACTATTTTAAAAGTAATCGGCAAGACTTTATTTTCAGCACATTCGTCGGTTACTATTTCAAAAGTAATCGGCAAGACTTTATTTTCAGCACATTCGTCGGTTACTATTTCAAAAGTAATCGGGAAGATTTTTATTTTCAGCATGTTCGTCGGTTACTATTTCAAAAGTAATCGGCAAGATTTTTATTTTCAGCATATTTGTCGGTTACTATTTTAAAAGTAATCGACAAGATTTTTATTTTCAGCACATTTGTCGGTTACTATTTTAATAGTAATCGGCATGATTTATTTTCAGCACATTTGTCGGTTACTATTTCAAAAGTAATCGGCATGATTCATTTTCAGCACATTTGTCGGTTACTATTTCAAAAGTAATCGGCATGATCTATTTTCTGCACATTCGTCGGTTACTATTTCAAAAGTAATCGGCAAGATTTTTATTTTCAGCATGTTCGTCGGTTACTATTTCAAACGTAATCGGCAAGATTTTTATTTTCAGCATATTCGTCAATGACTATTTCAAAAGTAATCGGCATGATTTATTTTCAGCATATTCGTCGGTTACTATTTCAAAGCTAATCGACATGATTTATTTTCAACACATTCGTCGGTTACTATTTCAAAAGTAATCGGCATGATCTATTTTCTGCACATTCGTCGGTTACTATTTCAAAAGTAAACGGCAAGATTTTTATTTTCAGCATGTTCGTCGGTTACTATTTCAAAAGCAATCGGCAAGATTTTTATTTTCAGCACATTCGTCGGTTACTATTTCAAAAGTAATCGGCAAGATTTTTATTTTCAGCATATTTGTCGGTTACTATTTCAAAAGTAATCGGCAAGATTTTTATTTTTAGCATATTTGTCTGTTACTATTTTAGATGTAATCGGCAAGACTTTATTTTCAGCACATTCGTCGGTTACTATTTCAAAGCAAATCAGCAAGATTTATTTTCAGCACATTCGTCGGTTACTATTTCAAAAGTAATCGGCAAGATTTTTATTTTTAGCATATTTGTCTGTTACTATTTTAAAAGTAATCGGCAAGACTTTATTTTCAGCACATTCGTCGGTTACTATTTCAAAAGTAATCGGCAAGACTTTATTTTCAGCACATTCGTCGGTTACTATTTCAAAAGTAATCGGGAAGATTTTTATTTTCAGCATGTTCGTCGCTTACTATTTCAAAAGTAATCGGCAAGATTTTTATTTTCAGCATATTTGTCGGTTACTATTTTAAAAGTAATCGGCAAGACTTTATTTTCAGCACATTCGTCGGTTACTATTTCAAAAGTAATCGGCAAGATTTTTATTTTCAACATATTCGTCGGTTACTATTTCAAAAGTAATCGGCAAGACTTTATTTTCAGCACATTCATTGGTTACTTTTTTAAAAGTAATTGGTAAGATTTTTATTTCCAACATATTCATCGCTTACTATTTCAAAAGTAATCAGCATGATTTATTTTCAGCACATTCGTCGGTTACAATTTCAAAAGTAATCGGCAAGATTTTTATTTTCAGCATATTTGTCGGTTACTATTTTAAAAGTAATCGACAAGATTTTTATTTTCAACATATTCGTCGGTTCCTATTTCAAAAGTAATTGGCAAGATTTTTATTTTTAGCATATTTGTCGGTTACTATTTTAAAAGTAATCGACAAGATTTTTATTTTCAGCGCATTTGTCGGTTACTATTTCAATAGTAATCGGCATGATTTATTTTCAGCACATTCGTCGGTTACTATTTCAAAAGTAATCGGCATGATTCATTTTCAAGACATTCGTCGGTTACTATTTCAAAAGTAATCGGCATGATCTATTTTCTGCACATTCGTCGGTTACTATTTCAAAAGTAATCGGGAAGATTTTTATTTTCAGCATGTTCGTTGGTTACTATTTCAAAAGTAATCGGCAAGATTTTTATTTTCAGCATATTTGTCGGTTACTATTTTAAAAGTAATCGACAAGTATTTATTTTCAGCACATTTGTCGGTTACTATTTCAATAGTAATCGGCATGATTTATTTTCAGCACATTTGTCGGTTACTATTTCAAAAGTAATCGGCATGATCTATTTTCTGCACATTCGTCGGTTACTATTTCAAAAGTAATCGGCAAGATTTTTATTTTCAGCATGTTCGTCGGTTACTATTTCAAACGTAATCGGCAAGATTTTTATTTTCAGCATATTCGCCAATGACTATTTCAAAAGTAATCGGCATGATTTATTTTCAGCATATTCGTCGGTTACTATTTCAAAGGTAATCGACATGATTTATTTTCAACACATTCGTCGGTTACTATTTCAAAAGTAATCGGCATGATCTATTTTCTGCACATTCGTCGGTTACTATTTCAAAAGTAAACGGCAAGATTTTTATTTTCAGCATGTTCGTCGGTTACTATTTTAAAAGTAATCGACAAGATTTTTATTTTCAGCATATTTGTCGGTTACTATTTCAATAGTAATCGGCATGATTTATTTTCAGCACATTTGTCGGTTACTATTTCAAAAGTAATCGGCATGATTCATTTTCAGCACATTTGTCGGTTACTATTTCAAAAGTAATCGGCATGATCTATTTTCTGCACATTCGTCGGTTACTATTTCAAAAGTAATCGGCAAGATTTGTATTTTCAGCATGTTCGTCGGTTACTATTTCAAACGTAATCGGCAAGATTTTTATTTTCAGCATATTCGTCAATGACTATTTCAAAAGTAATCGGCATGATTTATTTTCAGCATATTCGTCGGTTACTATTTCAAAGCTAATCGACATGATTTATTTTCAACACATTCGTCGGTTACTATTTCAAAAGTAATCGGCATGATCTATTTTCTGCACATTCGTCGGTTACTATTTCAAAAGTAAACGGCAAGATTTTTATTTTCAGCATGTTCGTCGGTTACTATTTCAAAAGCAATCGGCAAGATTTTTATTTTCAGCACATTCGTCGGTTACTATTTCAAAAGTAATCGGCAAGATTTTTATTTTCAGCATATTTGTCGGTTACTATTTCAAAAGTAATCGGCAAGATTTTTATTTTTAGCATATTTGTCTGTTACTATTTTAGATGTAATCGGCAAGACTTTATTTTCAGCACATTCGTCGGTTACTATTTCAAAGCAAATCGGCAAGATTTATTTTCAGCACATTCGTCGGTTACTATTTCAAAAGTAATCGGCAAGATTTTTATTTTTAGCATATTTGTCTGTTACTATTTTAAAAATAATCGGCAAGACTTTATTTTCAGCACATTCGTCGGTTACTATTTCAAAAGTAATCGGCAAGACTTTATTTTCAGCACATTCGTCGGTTACTATTTCAAAAGTAATCGGGAAGATTTTTATTTTCAGCATGTTCGTCGGTTACTATTTCAAAAGTAATCGGCAAGATTTTTATTTTCAGCATATTTGTCGGTTACTATTTTAAAAGTAATCGACAAGATTTTTATTTTCAGCACATTTGTCGGTTACTATTTTAATAGTAATCGGCATGATTTATTTTCAGCACATTTGTCGGTTACTATTTCAAAAGTAATCGGCATGATTCATTTTCAGCACATTTGTCGGTTACTATTTCAAAAGTAATCGGCATGATCTATTTTCTGCACATTCGTCGGTTACTATTTCAAAAGTAATCGGCAAGATTTTTATTTTCAGCATGTTCGTCGGTTACTATTTCAAACGTAATCGGCAAGATTTTTATTTTCAGCATATTCGTGGGTTACTATTTCAAAGGTAATCGACATGATTTATTTTCAAAACATTCGTCGGTTACTATTTCAAAAGTAATCGGCATGATCTATTTTCTGCACATTCGTCGGTTACTATTTCAAAAGTAAACGGCAAGATTTTTATTTTCAGCATGTTCGTCGGTTACTATTTCAAAAGCAATCGGCAAGATTTTTATTTTCAGCACATTCGTCGGTTACTATTTCAAATACTATTTCAAAAGCAATCGGCAAGATTTTTATTTTCAGCACATTCGTCGGTTACTATTTCAAAAGTAATCGGCAAGATTTTTATTTTCAGCATATTTGTCGGTTACTATTTCAAAAGTAATCGGCAAGATTTTTATTTTTAGCATATTTGTCTGTTACTATTTTAGATGTAATCGGCAAGACTTTATTTTCAGCACATTCGTCGGTTACTATTTCAAAAGTAATCGGCAAGACTTTATTTTCAGCACATTCGTCGGTTACTATTTCAAAAGTAATCGGAAAGATTTTTATTTTCAGCATGTTCGTCGCTTACTATTTCAAAAGTAATCGGCAAGATTTTTATTTTCAGCATATTTGTCGGTTACTATTTTAAAAGTAATCGGCAAGACTTTATTTTCAGCACATTCGTCGGTTACTATTTCAAAAGTAATCGGCAAGATTTTTATTTTCAACATATTCGTCGGTTACTATTTCAAAAGTAATCGGCAAGACTTTATTTTCAGCGCATTCATTGGTTACTTTTTTAAAAGTAATTGGTAAGATTTTTATTTCCAACATATTCATCGCTTACTATTTCAAAAGTAATCAGCATGATTTATTTTCAGCACATTCGTCGGTTACAATTTCAAAAGTAATCGGCAAGATTTTTATTTTCAGCATATTTGTCGGTTACTATTTTAAAAGTAATCGACAAGATTTTTATTTTCAACATATTCGTCGGTTCCTATTTCAAAAGTAATCGGCAAGATTTTTATTTTTAGCATATTTGTCGGTTACTATTTTAAAAGTAATCGACAAGATTTTTATTTTCAGCGCATTTGTCGGTTACTATTTCAATAGTAATCGGCATGATTTATTTTCAGCACATTCGTCGGTTACTATTTCAAAAGTAATCGGCATGATTCATTTTCAAGACATTCGTCGGTTACTATTTCAAAAGTAATCGGCATGATCTATTTTCTGCACATTCGTCGGTTACTATTTCAAAAGTAATCGGGAAGATTTTTATTTTCAGCATGTTCGTCGGTTACTATTTCAAAAGTAATCGGCAAGATTTTTATTTTCAGCATATTTGTCGGTTACTATTTTAAAAGTAATCGACAAGATTTTTATTTTCAGCACATTTGTCGGTTACTATTTCAATAGTAATCGGCATGATTTATTTTCAGCACATTTGTCGGTTACTATTTCAAAAGTAATCGGCATGATCTATTTTCTGCACATTCGTCGGTTACTATTTCAAAAGTAATCGGCAAGATTTTTATTTTCAACATATTCGTCAATGACTATTTCAAAAGTAATCGGCATGATTTATTTTCAGCATATTCGTCGGTTACTATTTCAAAGGTAATCGACATGATTTATTTTCAACACATTCGTCGGTTACTATTTCAAAAGTAATCGGCATGATCTATTTTCTGCACATTCATCGGTTACTATTTCAAAAGTAAACGGCAAGATTTTTATTTTCAGCATGTTCGTCGGTTACTATTTCAAAAGCAATCGGCAAGATTTTTATTTTCAGCATATTTGTCGGTTACTATTTCAAAAGTAATCGGCAAGATTTTTATTTTTAGCATATTTGTCTGTTACTATTTTAGATGTAATCGGCAAGACTTTATTTTCAGCACATTCGTCGGTTACTATTTCAAAGCAAATCGGCAAGATTTATTTTCAGCACATTCGTCGGTTACTATTTCAAAAGTAATCGGCAAGATTTTTATTTTTAGCATATTTGTCTGTTACTATTTTAAAAGTAATCGGCAAGACTTTATTTTCAGCACATTCGTCGGTTACTATTTCAAAAGTAATCGGCAAGATTTTTATTTTCAACATATTCGTCGGTTACTATTTCAAAAGTAATCGGCAAGACTTTATTTTCAGCACATTCATTGGTTACTTTTTTAAAAGTAATTGGTAAGATTTTTATTTCCAACATATTCATCGCTTACTATTTCAAAAGTAATCAGCATGATTTATTTTCAGCACATTCGTCGGTTACAATTTCAAAAGTAATCGGCAAGATTTTTATTTTCAGCATATTTGTCGGTTACTATTTTAAAAGTAATCGACAAGATTTTTATTTTCAACATATTCGTCGGTTCCTATTTCAAAAGTAATCGGCAAGATTTTTATTTTTAGCATATTTGTCGGTTACTATTTTAAAAGTAATCGACAAGATTTTTATTTTCAGCGCATTTGTCGGTTACTATTTCAATAGTAATCGGCATGATTTATTTTCAGCACATTCGTCGGTTACTATTTCAAAAGTAATCGGCATGATTCATTTTCAAGACATTCGTCGGTTACTATTTCAAAAGTAATCGGCATGATCTATTTTCTGCACATTCGTCGGTTACTATTTCAAAAGTAATCGGGAAGATTTTTATTTTCAGCATGTTCGTCGGTTACTATTTCAAAAGTAATCGGCAAGATTTTTATTTTCAGCATATTTGTCGGTTACTATTTTAAAAGTAATCGACAAGATTTTTATTTTCAGCACATTTGTCGGTTACTATTTCAATAGTAATCGGCATGATTTATTTTCAGCACATTTGTCGGTTACTATTTCAAAAGTAATCGGCATGATCTATTTTCTGCACATTCGTCGGTTACTATTTCAAAAGTAATCGGCAAGATTTTTATTTTCAACATATTCGTCAATGACTATTTCAAAAGTAATCGGCATGATTTATTTTCAGCATATTCGTCGGTTACTATTTCAAAGGTAATCGACATGATTTATTTTCAACACATTCGTCGGTTACTATTTCAAAAGTAATCGGCATGATCTATTTTCTGCACATTCGTCGGTTACTATTTCAAAAGTAAACGGCAAGATTTTTATTTTCAGCATGTTCGTCGGTTACTATTTCAAAAGTAATCGGCAAGATTTTTATTTTCAGCATATTTGTCGGTTACTATTTCAAAAGTAATCGGCAAGATTTTTATTTTTAGCATATTTGTCTGTTACTATTTTAGATGTAATCGGCAAGACTTTATTTTCAGCACATTCGTCGGTTACTATTTCAAAAGTAATCGGCAAGACTTTATTTTCAGCACATTCGTCGGTTACTATTTCAAAAGTAATCGGAAAGATTTTTATTTTCAGCATGTTCGTCGCTTACTATTTCAAAAGTAATCGGCAAGATTTTTATTTTCAGCATATTTGTCGGTTACTATTTTAAAAGTAATCGGCAAGACTTTATTTTCAGCACATTCGTCGGTTACTATTTCAAAAGTAATCGGCAAGATTTTTATTTTCAACATATTCGTCGGTTACTATTTCAAAAGTAATCGGCAAGACTTTATTTTCAGCACATTCATTGGTTACTTTTTTAAAAGTAATTGGTAAGATTTTTATTTCCAACATATTCATCGCTTACTATTTCAAAAGTAATCAGCATGATTTATTTTCAGCACATTCGTCGGTTACAATTTCAAAAGTAATCGGCAAGATTTTTATTTTCAGCATATTTGTCGGTTACTATTTTAAAAGTAATCGACAAGATTTTTATTTTCAACATATTCGTCGGTTCCTATTTCAAAAGTAATCGGCAAGATTTTTATTTTTAGCATATTTGTCGGTTACTATTTTAAAAGTAATCGACAAGATTTTTATTTTCAGCGCATTTGTCGGTTACTATTTCAATAGTAATCGGCATGATTTATTTTCAGCACATTCGTCGGTTACTATTTCAAAAGTAATCGGCATGATTCATTTTCAAGACATTCGTCGGTTACTATTTCAAAAGTAATCGGCATGATCTATTTTCTGCACATTCGTCGGTTACTATTTCAAAAGTAATCGGGAAGATTTTTATTTTCAGCATGTTCGTCGGTTACTATTTCAAAAGTAATCGGCAAGATTTTTATTTTCAGCATATTTGTCGGTTACTATTTTAAAAGTAATCGACAAGATTTTTATTTTCAGCACATTTGTCGGTTACTATTTCAATAGTAATCGGCATGATTTATTTTCAGCACATTTGTCGGTTACTATTTCAAAAGTAATCGGCATGATCTATTTTCTGCACATTCGTCGGTTACTATTTCAAAAGTAATCGGCAAGATTTTTATTTTCAACATATTCGTCGGTTCCTATTTCAAAAGTAATCGGCAAGATTTTTATTTTTAGCATATTTGTCGGTTACTATTTTAAAAGTAATCGACAAGATTTTTATTTTCAGCGCATTTGTCGGTTACTATTTCAATAGTAATCGGCATGATTTATTTTCAGCACATTCGTCGGTTACTATTTCAAAAGTAATCGGCATGATTCATTTTCAAGACATTCGTCGGTTACTATTTCAAAAGTAATCGGCATGATCTATTTTCTGCACATTCGTCGGTTACTATTTCAAAAGTAATCGGGAAGATTTTTATTTTCAGCATGTTCGTCGGTTACTATTTCAAAAGTAATCGGCAAGATTTTTATTTTCAGCATATTTGTCGGTTACTATTTTAAAAGTAATCGACAAGATTTTTATTTTCAGCACATTTGTCGGTTACTATTTCAATAGTAATCGGCATGATTTATTTTCAGCACATTTGTCGGTTACTATTTCAAAAGTAATCGGCATGATCTATTTTCTGCACATTCGTCGGTTACTATTTCAAAAGTAATCGGCAAGATTTTTATTTTCAACATATTCGTCAATGACTATTTCAAAAGTAATCGGCATGATTTATTTTCAGCATATTCGTCGGTTACTATTTCAAAGGTAATCGACATGATTTATTTTCAACACATTCGTCGGTTACTATTTCAAAAGTAATCGGCATGATCTATTTTCTGCACATTCGTCGGTTACTATTTCAAAAGTAAACGGCAAGATTTTTATTTTCAGCATGTTCGTCGGTTACTATTTCAAAAGTAATCGGCAAGATTTTTATTTTCAGCATATTTGTCGGTTACTATTTCAAAAGTAATCGGCAAGATTTTTATTTTTAGCATATTTGTCTGTTACTATTTTAGATGTAATCGGCAAGACTTTATTTTCAGCACATTCGTCGGTTACTATTTCAAAAGTAATCGGCAAGACTTTATTTTCAGCACATTCGTCGGTTACTATTTCAAAAGTAATCGGAAAGATTTTTATTTTCAGCATGTTCGTCGCTTACTATTTCAAAAGTAATCGGCAAGATTTTTATTTTCAGCATATTTGTCGGTTACTATTTTAAAAGTAATCGGCAAGACTTTATTTTCAGCACATTCGTCGGTTACTATTTCAAAAGTAATCGGCAAGATTTTTATTTTCAACATATTCGTCGGTTACTATTTCAAAAGTAATCGGCAAGACTTTATTTTCAGCACATTCATTGGTTACTTTTTTAAAAGTAATTGGTAAGATTTTTATTTCCAACATATTCATCGCTTACTATTTCAAAAGTAATCAGCATGATTTATTTTCAGCACATTCGTCGGTTACAATTTCAAAAGTAATCGGCAAGATTTTTATTTTCAGCATATTTGTCGGTTACTATTTTAAAAGTAATCGACAAGATTTTTATTTTCAACATATTCGTCGGTTCCTATTTCAAAAGTAATCGGCAAGATTTTTATTTTTAGCATATTTGTCGGTTACTATTTTAAAAGTAATCGACAAGATTTTTATTTTCAGCGCATTTGTCGGTTACTATTTCAATAGTAATCGGCATGATTTATTTTCAGCACATTCGTCGGTTACTATTTCAAAAGTAATCGGCATGATTCATTTTCAAGACATTCGTCGGTTACTATTTCAAAAGTAATCGGCATGATCTATTTTCTGCACATTCGTCGGTTACTATTTCAAAAGTAATCGGGAAGATTTTTATTTTCAGCATGTTCGTCGGTTACTATTTCAAAAGTAATCGGCAAGATTTTTATTTTCAGCATATTTGTCGGTTACTATTTTAAAAGTAATCGACAAGATTTTTATTTTCAGCACATTTGTCGGTTACTATTTCAATAGTAATCGGCATGATTTATTTTCAGCACATTTGTCGGTTACTATTTCAAAAGTAATCGGCATGATCTATTTTCTGCACATTCGTCGGTTACTATTTCAAAAGTAATCGGCAAGATTTTTATTTTCAACATATTCGTCAATGACTATTTCAAAAGTAATCGGCATGATTTATTTTCAGCATATTCGTCGGTTACTATTTCAAAGGTAATCGACATGATTTATTTTCAACACATTCGTCGGTTACTATTTCAAAAGTAATCGGCATGATCTATTTTCTGCACATTCGTCGGTTACTATTTCAAAAGTAAACGGCAAGATTTTTATTTTCAGCATGTTCGTCGGTTACTATTTCAAAAGCAATCGGCAAGATTTTTATTTTCAGCATATTTGTCGGTTACTATTTCAAAAGTAATCGGCAAGATTTTTATTTTTAGCATATTTGTCTGTTACTATTTTAGATGTAATCGGCAAGACTTTATTTTCAGCACATTCGTCGGTTACTATTTCAAAGCAAATCGGCAAGATTTATTTTCAGCACATTCGTCGGTTACTATTTCAAAAGTAATCGGGAAGATTTTTATTTTTAGCATATTTGTCTGTTACTATTTTAAAAGTAATCGGCAAGACTTTATTTTCAGCACATTCGTCGGTTACTATTTCAAAAGTAATCGGCAAGACTTTATTTTCAGCACATTCGTCGGTTACTATTTCAAAAGTAATCGGCAAGACTTTATTTTCAGCACATTCGTCGGTTACTATTTCAAAAGTAATCGGAAAGATTTTTATTTTCAGCATATTTGTCTGTTACTATTTTAAAAGTAATCGGCAAGACTTTATTTTCAGCACATTCGTCGGTTACTATTTCAAAGCAAATCGGCATGATCTATTTTCAGCACATTCGTCGGTTACTATTTCAAAGCTAATCAGCAAGATTTATTTTCAGCACATTCGTCGGTTACAATTTCAAAAGTAATCAGCAAGATTTTTATTTTTAGCATATTTGTCTGTTACTATTTTAAAAGTAATCGGCAAGACTTTATTTTCAGCACATTCGTCGGTTACTGTTTCAAAAGTGATCGGCAAGACTTTATTTTCAGCACCTTCGTCGGTTACTATTTCAAAAGTAATCTGGAAGATTTTTATTTTCAGCATGTTCGTTGGTTACTATTTCAAAAGTAATCAGCAAGATTTTTATTTTCAGCATATTTGTCGGTTACTATTTCAAAAGTAATCGGCAAGATTTTTATTTTTAGCATATTTGTCTGTTACTATTTTAGATGTAATCGGCAAGACTTTATTTTCAGCACATTCGTCGGTTACTATTTCAAAGCAAATCGGCAAGATTTATTTTCAGCACATTCGTCGGTTACTATTTCAAAAGTAATCGGCATGATCTATTTTCTGCACATTCGTCGGTTACTATTTCAAAAGTAAACGGCAAGATTTTTATTTTCAGCATGTTCGTCGGTTACTATTTCAAAAGCAATCGGCAAGATTTTTATTTTCAGCACATTCGTCGGTTACTATTTCAAAAGTAATCGGCAAGATTTTTATTTTCAGCATATTTGTCGGTTACTATTTCAAAAGTAATCGGCAAGATTTTTATTTTTAGCATATTTGTCTGTTACTATTTTAGATGTAATCGGCAAGACTTTATTTTCAGCACATTCGTCGGTTACTATTTCAAAGCAAATCAGCAAGATTTATTTTCAGCACATTCGTCGGTTACTATTTCAAAAGTAATCGGCAAGATTTTTATTTTTAGCATATTTGTCTGTTACTATTTTAAAAGTAATCGGCAAGACTTTATTTTCAGCACATTCGTCGGTTACTATTTTAAAAGTAATCGGCAAGACTTTATTTTCAGCACATTCGTCGGTTACTATTTCAAAAGTAATCGGCAAGATTTTTATTTTCAACATATTCGTCGGTTACTATTTCAAAAGTAATCGGCAAGACTTTATTTTCAGCACATTCATTGGTTACTTTTTTAAAAGTAATTGGTAAGATTTTTATTTCCAACATATTCATCGCTTACTATTTCAAAAGTAATCAGCATGATTTATTTTCAGCACATTCGTCGGTTACAATTTCAAAAGTAATCGGCAAGATTTTTATTTTCAGCATATTTGTCGGTTACTATTTTAAAAGTAATCGACAAGATTTTTATTTTCAACATATTCGTCGGTTCCTATTTCAAAAGTAATCGGCAAGATTTTTATTTTTAGCATATTTGTCGGTTACTATTTTAAAAGTAATCGACAAGATTTTTATTTTCAGCGCATTTGTCGGTTACTATTTCAATAGTAATCGGCATGATTTATTTTCAGCACATTCGTCGGTTACTATTTCAAAAGTAATCGGCATGATTCATTTTCAAGACATTCGTCGGTTACTATTTCAAAAGTAATCGGCATGATCTATTTTCTGCACATTCGTCGGTTACTATTTCAAAAGTAATCGGGAAGATTTTTATTTTCAGCATGTTCGTCGGTTACTATTTCAAAAGTAATCGGCAAGATTTTTATTTTCAGCATATTTGTCGGTTACTATTTTAAAAGTAATCGACAAGATTTTTATTTTCAGCACATTTGTCGGTTACTATTTCAATAGTAATCGGCATGATTTATTTTCAGCACATTTGTCGGTTACTATTTCAAAAGTAATCGACATGATCTATTTTCTGCACATTCGTCGGTTACTATTTCAAAAGTAATCGGCAAGATTTTTATTTTCAACATATTCGTCAATGACTATTTCAAAAGTAATCGGCATGATTTATTTTCAGCATATTCGTCGGTTACTATTTCAAAGGTAATCGACATGATTTATTTTCAACACATTCGTCGGTTACTATTTCAAAAGTAATCGGCATGATCTATTTTCTGCACATTCGTCGGTTACTATTTCAAAAGTAAACGGCAAGATTTTTATTTTCAGCATGTTCGTCGGTTACTATTTCAAAAGCAATCGGCAAGATTTTTATTTTCAGCATATTTGTCGGTTACTATTTCAAAAGTAATCGGCAAGATTTTTATTTTTAGCATATTTGTCTGTTACTATTTTAGATGTAATCGGCAAGACTTTATTTTCAGCACATTCGTCGGTTACTATTTCAAAGCAAATCGGCAAGATTTATTTTCAGCACATTCGTCGGTTACTATTTCAAAAGTAATCGGCAAGATTTTTATTTTTAGCATATTTGTCTGTTACTATTTTAAAAGTAATCGGCAAGACTTTATTTTCAGCACATTCGTCGGTTACTGTTTCAAAAGTGATCGGCAAGACTTTATTTTCAGCACATTCGTCGGTTACTATTTCAAAAGTAATCGGGAAGATTTTTATTTTCAGCATGTTCGTCGCTTACTATTTCAAAAGTAATCGGCAAGATTTTTATTTTCAGCATATTTGTCGGTTACTATTTTAAAAGTAATCGGCAAGACTTTATTTTCAGCACATTCGTCGGTTACTATTTCAAAAGTAATCGGCAAGATTTTTATTTTCAACATATTCGTCGGTTACTATTTCAAAAGTAATCGGCAAGACTTTATTTTCAGCACATTCATTGGTTACTTTTTTAAAAGTAATTGGTAAGATTTTTATTTCCAACATATTCATCGCTTACTATTTCAAAAGTAATCAGCATGATTTATTTTCAGCACATTCGTCGGTTACAATTTCAAAAGTAATCGGCAAGATTTTTATTTTCAGCATATTTGTCGGTTACTATTTTAAAAGTAATCGACAAGATTTTTATTTTCAACATATTCGTCGGTTCCTATTTCAAAAGTAATCGGCAAGATTTTTATTTTTAGCATATTTGTCGGTTACTATTTTAAAAGTAATCGACAAGATTTTTATTTTCAGCGCATTTGTCGGTTACTATTTCAACAGTAATCGGCATGATTTATTTTCAGCACATTCGTCGGTTACTATTTCAAAAGTAATCGGCATGATTCATTTTCAAGACATTCGTCGGTTACTATTTCAAAAGTAATCGGCATGATCTATTTTCTGCACATTCGTCGGTTACTATTTCAAAAGTAATCGGCAAGATTTTTATTTTCAGCATATTCGTCAATGACTATTTCAAAAGTAATCGGCATGATTTATTTTCAGCATATTCGTCAGTTACTATTTCAAAGGTAATCGACATGATTTATTTTCAACACATTCGTCGGTTACTATTTCAAAAGTAATCGGCATGATCTACTTTCTGCACATTCATCGGTTACTATTTCAAAAGTAAACGGCAAGATTTTTATTTTCAGCATGTTCGTCGGTTACTATTTCAAAAGTAATCGGCAAGATTTTTATTTTCAGCACATTCGTCGGTTACTATTTCAAAAGTAATCGGCAAGATTTTTATTTTCAGCATATTTGTCGGTTACTATTTCAAAAGTAATCGGCAAGATTTTTATTTTTAGCATATTTGTCTGTTACTATTTTAGAAGTAATCGGCAAGACTTTATTTTCAGCACATTCGTCGGTTACTATTTCAAAGCTAATCGGCAAGATTTATTTTCAGCACATTCGTCGGTTACTATTTCAAAAGTAATCGGCAAGATTTTTATTTTTAGCATATTTGTCTGTTACTATTTTAAAAGTAATCGGCAAGATTTTTATTTTCAGCATATTTGTCGGTTACGATTTTAAAAGTAATCGGCAAGACTTTATTTTCAGCACATTCGTCGGTTACTATTTCAAAAGTAATCAGCAAGATTTTTATTTTCAACATATTCATCGGTTACTATTTCAAAAGTAATCGGCAAGACTTTATTTTCAGCACATTCATTGGTTACTTTTTTAAAAGTAATTGGTAAGATTTTTATTTCCAACATATTCATCGCTTACTATTTCAAAAGTAATCAGCATGATTTATTTTCAGCACATTCATCGGTTACTATTTCAAAAGTAATCGGCAAGATTTTTATTTTCAGCATATTTGTCGGTTACTATTTTAAAAGTAATCGACATGATTTTTATTTTCAACATATTCGTCGGTTCCTATTTCTATTTTCACCACATTTGTCGGTTACTATTTCAATAGTAATCGGCATGATTTATTTTCAGCACATTTGTCGGTTACTATTTCAAAAGTAATCGGCAAGATTTTTATTTTCAACATATTCGTCGGTTACTATTTCAAAAGTAATCGGCAAGACTTTATTTTCAGCACATTCATTGGTTACTTTTTTAAAAGTAATTGGTAAGATTTTTATTTCCAACATATTCATCGCTTACTATTTCAAAATTAATCAGCATGATTTATTTTCAGCACATTCGTCGGTTACTATTTCAAAAGTAATCGGCAAGATTTTTATTTTCAGCATATTTGTCGGTTACTATTTTAAAAGTAATCGACAAGATTTTTATTTTCAACATATTCGTCGGTTCCTATTTCAAAAGTAATCGGCAAGATTTTTATTTTTAGCATATTTGTCGGTTACTATTTTAAAAGTAATCGACAAGATTTTTATTTTCAGCGCATTTGTCGGTTACTATTTCAATAGTAATCGGCATGATTTATTTTCAGCACATTCGTCGGTTACTATTTCAAAAGTAATCGGCATGATTCATTTTCAAGACATTCGTCGGTTACTATTTCAAAGGTAATCGACATGATTTATTTTCAACACATTCGTCGGTTACTATTTCAAAAGTAATCGGCATGATCTATTTTCTGCACATTCGTCGGTTACTATTTCAAAAGTAAACGGCAAGATTTTTATTTTCAGCATGTTCGTCGGTTACTATTTCAAAAGTAATCGGCAAGATTTTTATTTTCAGCACATTCGTCGGTTACTATTTCAAAAGTAATCGGCAAGATTTTTATTTTCAGCATATTTTTCGGTTACTATTTCAAAAGTAATCGGCAAGATTTTTATTTTTAGCATATTTGTCTGTTACTATTTTAGAAGTAATCGGCAAGACTTTATTTTCAGCACATTCGTCGGTTACTATTTCAAAGCTAATCAGCAAGATTTATTTTCAGCACATTCGTCGGTTACTATTTCAAAAGTAATCGGCAAGATTTTTATTTTCAGCATATTTGTCGGTTACTATTTTAAAAGTAATCGACAAGATTTTTATTTTCAACATATTCGTCGGTTCCTATTTCAAAAGTAATCGGCAAGATTTTTATTTTTAGCATATTTGTCGGTTACTATTTTAAAAGTAATCGACAAGATTTTTATTTTCAGCGCATTTGTCGGTTACTATTTCAATAGTAATCGGCATGATTTATTTTCAGCACATTCATCGGTTACTATTTCAAAAGTAATCGGCATGATTCATTTTCAAGACATTCGTCGGTTACTATTTCAAAGGTAATCGACATGATTTATTTTCAACACATTCGTCGGTTACTATTTCAAAAGTAATCGGCATGATCTATTTTCTGTACATTCGTCGGTTACTATTTCAAAAGTAAACGGCAAGATTTTTATTTTCAGCATGTTCGTCGGTTACTATTTCAAAAGTAATCGGCAAGATTTTTATTTTCAGCACATTCGTCGGTTACTATTTCAAAAGTAATCGGCAAGATTTTTATTTTCAGCATATTTTTCGGTTACTATTTCAAAAGTAATCGGCAAGATTTTTATTTTTAGCATATTTGTCTGTTACTATTTTAGAAGTAATCGGCAAGACTTTATTTTCAGCACATTCGTCGGTTACTATTTCAAAGCTAATCAGCAAGATTTATTTTCAGCACATTCGTCGGTTACAATTTCAAAAGTAATCGGCAAGATTTTTATTTTTAGCATATTTGTCTGTTACTATTTTAAAAGTAATCGGCAAGACTTTATTTTCAGCACATTCGTCGGTTACTATTTCAAAAGTGATCGGCAAGACTTTATTTTCAGCACCTTCGTCGGTTACTATTTCAAAAGTAATCAGCAAGATTTTTATTTTCAGCATGTTCGTCGGTTACTATTTCAAAAGTAATCGGCAAGATTTTTATTTTCAGCATATTTGTCGGTTACTTCAAAAGTAATCGGCAAGATTTTTATTTTCAACATATTCGTCGGTTACTATTTCAAAAGTAATCGGCAAGACTTTATTTTCAGCACATTCATTGGTTACTTTTTTAAAAGTAATTGGTAAGATTTTTATTTCCAACATATTCATCGCTTACTATTTCAAAAGTAATCAGCATTATTTATTTTCAGCACATTCGTCGGTTACTATTTCAAAAGTAATCGGCAAGATTTTTATTTTCAGCATATTTGTCGGTTACTATTTTAAAAGTAATCGACAAGATTTTTATTTTCAACATATTCGTCGGTTCCTATTTCAAAAGTAATCGGCAAGATTTTTATTTTTAGCATATTTGTCGGTTACTATTTTAAAAGTAATCGACAAGATTTTTATTTTCAGCGCATTTGTCGGTTACTATTTCAATAGTAATCGGCATGATTTATTTTCAGCACATTCGTCGGTTACTATCTCAAAAGTAATCGGCATGATTCATTTTCAAGACATTCGTCGGTTACTATTTCAAAAGTAATCGGCATGATCTATTTTCTGCACATTCGTCGGTTACTATCTCAAAAGTAATCGGCATGATTCATTTTCAAGACATTCGTCGGTTACTATTTCAAAAGTAATTGGCATGATCTATTTTCTGCACATTCGTCGGTTACTATTTCAAAAGTAATCGGCAAGATTTTTATTTTCAGCATATTCGTCAATGACTATTTCAAAAGTAATCGACATGATTTATTTTCAGCATATTCGTCAGTTACTATTTCAAAGGTAATCGACATGATTTATTTTCAACACATTCGTCGGTTACTATTTCAAAAGTAATCGGCATGATCTACTTTCTGCACATTCATCGGTTACTATTTCAAAAGTAAACGGCAAGATTTTTATTTTCAGCATGTTCGTCGGTTACTATTTCAAAAGTAATCGGCAAGATTTTTATTTTCAGCACATTCGTCGGTTACTATTTCAAAAGTAATCGGCAAGATTTTTATTTTCAGCATATTTGTCGGTTACTATTTCAAAAGTAATCGGCAAGATTTTTATTTTTAGCATATTTGTCTGTTACTATTTTAGAAGTAATCGGCAAGACTTTATTTTCAGCACATTCGTCGGTTACTATTTCAAAGCTAATCGGCAAGATTTATTTTCAGCACATTCGTCGGTTACTATTTCAAAAGTAATCGGCAAGATTTTTATTTTTAGCATATTTGTCTGTTACTATTTTAAAAGTAATCGGCAAGATTTTTATTTTCAGCATATTTGTCGGTTACGATTTTAAAAGTAATCGGCAAGACTTTATTTTCAGCACATTCGTCGGTTACTATTTCAAAAGTAATCAGCAAGATTTTTATTTTCAACATATTCATCGGTTACTATTTCAAAAGTAATCGGCAAGACTTTATTTTCAGCACATTCATTGGTTACTTTTTTAAAAGTAATTGGTAAGATTTTTATTTCCAACATATTCATCGCTTACTATTTCAAAAGTAATCAGCATGATTTATTTTCAGCACATTCGTCGGTTACTATTTCAAAAGTAATCGGCAAGATTTTTATTTTCAGCATATTTGTCGGTTACTATTTTAAAAGTAATCGACATGATTTTTATTTTCAACATATTCGTCGGTTCCTATTTCTATTTTCACCACATTTGTCGGTTACTATTTCAATAGTAATCGGCATGATTTATTTTCAGCACATTTGTCGGTTACTATTTCAAAAGTAATCGGCAAGATTTTTATTTTCAACATATTCGTCGGTTACTATTTCAAAAGTAATCGGCAAGACTTTATTTTCAGCACATTCATTGGTTACTTTTTTAAAAGTAATTGGTAAGATTTTTATTTCCAACATATTCATCGCTTACTATTTCAAAAGTAATCAGCATGATTTATTTTCAGCACATTCGTCGGTTACTATTTCAAAAGTAATCGGCAAGATTTTTATTTTCAGCATATTTGTCGGTTACTATTTTAAAAGTAATCGACAAGATTTTTATTTTCAACATATTCGTCGGTTCCTATTTCAAAAGTAATCGGCAAGATTTTTATTTTTAGCATATTTGTCGGTTACTATTTTAAAAGTAATCGACAAGATTTTTATTTTCAGCGCATTTGTCGGTTACTATTTCAATAGTAATCGGCATGATTTATTTTCAGCACATTCGTCGGTTACTATTTCAAAAGTAATCGGCATGATTCATTTTCAAGACATTCGTCGGTTACTATTTCAAAGGTAATCGACATGATTTATTTTCAACACATTCGTCGGTTACTATTTCAAAAGTAATCGGCATGATCTATTTTCTGCACATTCGTCGGTTACTATTTCAAAAGTAAACGGCAAGATTTTTATTTTCAGCATGTTCGTCGGTTACTATTTCAAAAGTAATCGGCAAGATTTTTATTTTCAGCACATTCGTCGGTTACTATTTCAAAAGTAATCGGCAAGATTTTTATTTTCAGCATATTTTTCGGTTACTATTTCAAAAGTAATCGGCAAGATTTTTATTTTTAGCATATTTGTCTGTTACTATTTTAGAAGTAATCGGCAAGACTTTATTTTCAGCACATTCGTCGGTTACTATTTCAAAGCTAATCAGCAAGATTTATTTTCAGCACATTCGTCGGTTACTATTTCAAAAGTAATCGGCAAGATTTTTATTTTCAGCATATTTGTCGGTTACTATTTTAAAAGTAATCGACAAGATTTTTATTTTCAACATATTCGTCGGTTCCTATTTGAAAAGTAATCGGCAAGATTTTTATTTTTAGCATATTTGTCGGTTACTATTTTAAAAGTAATCGACAAGATTTTTATTTTCAGCGCATTTGTCGGTTACTATTTCAATAGTAATCGGCATGATTTATTTTCAGCACATTCGTCGGTTACTATTTCAAAAGTAATCGGCATGATTCATTTTCAAGACATTCGTCGGTTACTATTTCAAAGGTAATCGACATGATTTATTTTCAACACATTCGTCGGTTACTATTTCAAAAGAAATCGGCATGATCTATTTTCTGCACATTCGTCGGTTACTATTTCAAAAGTAAACGGCAAGATTTTTATTTTCAGCATGTTCGTCGGTTACTATTTCAAAAGTAATCGGCAAGATTTTTATTTTCAGCACATTCGTCGGTTACTATTTCAAAAGTAATCGGCAAGATTTTTATTTTCAGCATATTTTTCGGTTACTATTTCAAAAGTAATCGGCAAGATTTTTATTTTTAGCATATTTGTCTGTTACTATTTTAGAAGTAATCGGCAAGACTTTATTTTCAGCACATTCGTCGGTTACTATTTCAAAGCTAATCAGCAAGATTTATTTTCAGCACATTCGTCGGTTACAATTTCAAAAGTAATCGGCAAGATTTTTATTTTTAGCATATTTGTCTGTTACTATTTTAAAAGTAATCGGCAAGACTTTATTTTCAGCACATTCGTCGGTTACTATTTCAAAAGTGATCGGCAAGACTTTATTTTCAGCACCTTCGTCGGTTACTATTTCAAAAGTAATCAGCAAGATTTTTATTTTCAGCATGTTCGTCGGTTACTATTTCAAAAGTAATCGGCAAGATTTTTATTTTCAGCATATTTGTCGGTTACTTCAAAAGTAATCGGCAAGATTTTTATTTTCAACATATTCGTCGGTTACTATTTCAAAAGTAATCGGCAAGACTTTATTTTCAGCACATTCATTGGTTACTTTTTTAAAAGTAATTGGTAAGATTTTTATTTCCAACATATTCATCGCTTACTATTTCAAAAGTAATCAGCATTATTTATTTTCAGCACATTCGTCGGTTACTATTTCAAAAGTAATCGGCAAGATTTTTATTTTCAGCATATTTGTCGGTTACTATTTTAAAAGTAATCGACAAGATTTTTATTTTCAACATATTCGTCGGTTCCTATTTCAAAAGTAATCGGCAAGATTTTTATTTTTAGCATATTTGTCGGTTACTATTTTAAAAGTACTCGACAAGATTTTTATTTTCAGCGCATTTGTCGGTTACTATTTCAATAGTAATCGGCATGATTTATTTTCAGCACATTCGTCGGTTACTATCTCAAAAGTAATCGGCATGATTCATTTTCAAGACATTCGTCGGTTACTATTTCAAAAGTAATCGGCATGATCTATTTTCTGCACATTCGTCGGTTACTATCTCAAAAGTAATCGGCATGATTCATTTTCAAGACATTCGTCGGTTACTATTTCAAAAGTAATCGGCATGATCTATTTTCTGCACATTCGTCGGTTACTATTTCAAAAGTAATCGGCAAGATTTTTATTTTCAGCATATTCGTCAATGACTATTTCAAAAGTAATCGGCATGATTTATTTTCAGCATATTCGTCAGTTACTATTTCAAAGGTAATCGACATGATTTATTTTCAACACATTCGTCGGTTACTATTTCAAAAGTAATCGGCATGATCTACTTTCTGCACATTCATCGGTTACTATTTCAAAAGTAAACAGCAAGATTTTTATTTTCAGCATGTTCGTCGGTTACTATTTCAAAAGTAATCGGCAAGATTTTTATTTTCAGCACATTCGTCGGTTACTATTTCAAAAGTAATCGGCAAGATTTTTATTTTCAGCATATTTGTCGGTTACTATTTTAAAAGTAATCGACAAGATTTTTATTTTCAACATATTCGTCGGTTCCTATTTCAAAAGTAATCGGCAAGATTTTTATTTTTAGCATATTTGTCGGTTACTATTTTAAAAGTAATCGACAAGATTTTTATTTTCAGCGCATTTGTCGGTTACTATTTCAATAGTAATCGGCATGATTTATTTTCAGCACATTCGTCGGTTACTATCTCAAAAGTAATCGGCATGCTTCATTTTCAAGACATTCGTCGGTTACTATTTCAAAAGTAATCGGCATGATCTATTTTCTGCACATTCGTCGGTTACTATCTCAAAAGTAATCGGCATGATTCATTTTCAAGACATAAGTCGGTTACTATTTCAAAAGTAATCGGCATGATCTATTTTCTGCACATTCGTCGGTTACTATTTCAAAAGTAATCGGCAAGATTTTTATTTTCAGCATATTCGTCAATGACTATTTCAAAAGTAATCGGCATGATTTATTTTCAGCATATTCGTCAGTTACTATTTCAAAGGTAATCGACATGATTTATTTTCAACACATTCGTCGGTTACTATTTCAAAAGTAATCGGCATGATCTACTTTCTGCACATTCATCGGTTACTATTTCAAAAGTAAACGGCAAGATTTTTATTTTCAGCATGTTCGTCGGTTACTATTTCAAAAGTAATCGGCAAGATTTTTATTTTCAGCACATTCGTCGGTTACTATTTCAAAAGTAATCGGCAAGATTTTTATTTTCAGCATATTTGTCGGTTACTATTTTAAAAGTAATCGACAAGATTTTTATTTTCAACATATTCGTCGGTTCCTATTTCAAAAGTAATCGGCAAGACTTTATTTTCAGCACATTCGTCGGTTACTATTTCAAAGCTAATCGGGAAGATTTATTTTCAGCACATTCGTCGGTTACTATTTCAAAAGTAATCGGCAAGATTTTTATTTTTAGCATATTTGTCTGTTACTATTTTAAAAGTAATCGGCAAGATTTTTATTTTCAGCATATTTGTCGGTTACGATTTTAAAAGTAATCGGCAAGACTTTATTTTCAGCACATTCATCGGTTACTATTTCAAAAGTAATCGGCAAGATTTTTATTTTCAACATATTCATCGGTTACTATTTCAAAAGTAATCGGCAAGACTTTATTTTCAGCACATTCATTGGTTACTTTTTTAAAAGTAATTGGTAAGATTTTTATTTCCAACATATTCATCGCTTACTATTTCAAAAGCAATCAGCATGATTTATTTTCAGCACATTCGTCGGTTACTATTTCAAAAGTAATCGGCAAGATTTTTATTTTCAGCATATTTGTCGGTTACTATTTTAAAAGTAATCGACATGATTTTTATTTTCAACATATTCGTCGGTTCCTATTTCTATTTTCACCACATTTGTCGGTTACTATTTCAATAGTAATCGGCATGATTTATTTTCAGCACATTTGTCGGTTACTATTTCAAAAGTAATCGGCAAGATTTTTATTTTCAACATATTCGTCGGTTACTATTTCAAAAGTAATCGGCAAGACTTTATTTTCAGCACATTCATTGGTTACTTTTTTAAAAGTAATTGGTAAGATTTTTATTTCCAACATATTCATCGCTTACTATTTCAAAAGTAATCAGCATTATTTATTTTCAGCACATTCGTCGGTTACTATTTCAAAAGTAATCGGCAAGATTTTTATTTTTAGCATATTTGTCGGTTACTATTTTAAAAGTAATCGACAAGATTTTTATTTTCAGCACATTCGTCGGTTACTATCTCAAAAGTAATCGGCATGATTTATTTTCAGCACATTCGTCGGTTACTATCTCAAAAGTAATCGGCATGATTCATTTTCAAGACATTCGTCGGTTACTATTTCAAAAGTAATCGGCATGATCTATTTTCTGCACATTCGTTGTAACACCCCGTTCCCAAAATAACGTAATAATAACAATAATCATAAAATAATAATCAGAGTTACTCAACAAACAACGGAGTATTACACTTCTTTTTCAAATTTCATTTAAATAGAATATAAAAACTATTTAAAACCATCAACAATTTCATCATATTAAAATTATGCAGCGGAAAGTCTTTAATTAGAAATCATATTCAACAACTACATCATAATCTTGGCACAAAGGCCATTAACTTCGTAAAATTATCCAACAAATTAATCACAACAACATCTTCTTCAAATAAATGATACATAAAGGAATACAAGAAAGATAACGCTTCCCATCCCTACTATATATCAGAGCCCTAGACGTAAGAGCCAACATCACTAATCTTCGCTACCTGCACTTGCCCACAAGGCGGCAATTCCAGCAGAAGGGGTGAGTTCACAAATCAAAAGTAATATACAATATATGAATTCATCAAAATACATTGAAAACAACAACAATATTAACAATCAGCAGCATCATCATCAACATCATCAACTAAACATTATCATATTGATTCATCTTTGATTAACATCAACAACAACCATTTGTGGCGACACCTCACCAACAACTCACAACTGTCAACCCACACCTATGACAACTAATGCAAGACTCCAACAACGAATGCATTATGCATGTGGTACCAACTACGCGCGTTGAATGCTAAGCATTCCAGGGCAATAAGCCCCCAACAGTTTGGATGGTTAAAGCATCCCAGGGCAATAAGCCCCCAACAGGTGAACGATAAAGCGTTCCAGGGCAATAAGCCCCCAACAGGTGAATGATAAACATTCCAGGGCAATAAGCCCCCAACAAATGCAAATGAGTATGAATGACTCTATGGTGTATATCAGCATACAACCCAACATCTTAATGGAGCATATCAGCATGCAACCAACAACAACAACAACTTAGGATACCCTCCCCAACTGGACAATACCACTTATCATCAACAAGGCAATTCAACTTTAGCAAAGTATAAATATTTGCACATAAGCATACATAATTCCATCTTAATCATCTTCATATATAAGTTTTATCATCTAAACAATTCTTAATAAATCCAATAAACATCTTAGAAAGCTTAGGTTTGGGTTTAGAACATCTTAGAAAAATCACATTTTGGGTCGCACAGGACCCTGCTCGCTTAAGCGAGCAGCATCTCGCTTGAGCGAGTCAAATGACGAAGGTTGGGTTTTAGTTCGCTTGAAGCTCGCTTCTGGTTCGCTTAAGCGAACAGGTTAAATACACAGTTCTGGACAAAATCTGGCGTCTCTCGCTTAAGCGACGGGAATCTCGCTTAAGCGACGCAAATGACGAAGGTTAGCAATTTGCTCGCTTGGGGTTCGCTCGTGGCTCGCTTAAGCGAGCGGCTAAAAATTCAGACTGGGCGTAGCAAAGAGTTGCTCGCTTGAGCGAAGGGCATCTCGCTTAAGCGAGTGTTCATCTGGGCAGAATATAACCTACGATTCCTAACTCCATTTTCATCCAAAAATCCCATTTTTAATCCCCCAATCACCCAAAATGGTTTAGGAACAATGTTTATGGGTTTAAGGCACAACAAAACATCAGAACATATCATAACAACATCATTAGCAACACAATTCATCAAGAATGAGCAATTCAACATATTCAAAACCTAGTTTCAAAACTACTAATTTTCAATACAAATTCATGAAATCATACACAAATATATTAACAATTGAATCATAAACCCACCCTTACCTGATTAGATGAATTAAACAAAAGCTACAGCAACCTTAGCAATCTCCCTTTGGTTCTTGGCTCTACTCTTCTCTCTTCCCAAAAGTCTGTTTCTTTGTTTTACTGATACGTGCTCTTTTCCTTATTTCCTTTTACTGACTCTTTCTATTTTCCTATTTTCCACAAAGTGTAACCTCTCCTATTACTCTTAACTCCTCACTAAATTTCTTTTAATTCACATTAACCCCATAATTCTAATAATTAATAATTATTCTACCTATTTTCATAATTCCCAAAATAATAATTAAAATGAAAATATATATCAATTAACAACACACCAATATTCATATAAATCAACATTTTCACATGAAGTACACCAATCATATTAAAAATCAACCAAAATTAGTAAAATCTAAAATAAGGCGTTACAACTCTCCCCAACTTAGAGAATTTCGTCCTCGAAATAATACCTCAAGCAACAAACAACTCAGGATAGGATTCTTGCATCTTGCTCTCCAATTCCCAAGTCAAACTCTCACCGGTCACACCGCCCCAAACAACTCTTACTAGAGGTATCTCCTTACCTCTCAGCTGCTTCACCTTACGATCATCAATCCTCAAAGGCAAAGTCTCCACGGTAAGATTATCTCTAACTTGCACATCGTCCCTAGGAATCACATGCGAAGGATCAGCTACATACTTCCTCAACTGCGACACATGAAACACATCATGCAAGTTTGATAGATGCGGTGGCAATCCAATCCGATATGCCACGGTTCCAACTCTCTCGGAAATCTGATAAGGACCAATGAACTTTGGAGTCAACTTCCTCGACTTCAATGCACGTCCTACACCCGTCATCGGAGTAACCCTCAAAAACACATGCTCACCCTCCTGAAACTCAAGGGCTTTTCTACGCTTATCATGATAACACTTCTGACGATCTTGAGATTCTTTCATCTTTTCTCTTATCATCTTGACCTTTTCCGTAGTCTGCTGCACTAACTCAGGTCCTAATACAACACTTTCACCCGACTCAAACCAACATAGAGGAGTTCTACACCTTCGACCATACAAAGCTTCGAACGGTGCCATACCAATACTCGCATGGTAACTATTGTTATAGGTGAACTCTATCAACGGTAAGTGGCTGTCCCAAGCTCCACCTTGCTCGAGTACACACACTCTCAACAAATCCTCCAAGGATTGGATAGTCCTCTCCGACTGACCATCTGTCTGCGGATGATAAGCCGAACTCAGCCTCAATCTCGAGCCCAATGCATCTTGCAAACTCTTCCAAAACCTTGAAGTAAACCTCGGATCTCTATCCGACACAATGCTAGATGGAACACCATGCAACTTCACAATATCACGGATATAAATTTCCGCCAACTGAGCTACCGGATAAGAAATGTTGATCGGAATAAAGTGCGCCGACTTAGTCAACCTGTCAACCACAACCCAAATGGCATCATACCCTCTTGGAGTATTCGGTAAACTCGTTACAAAGTCCATAGAAATGCTATCGCACTTCCACTCAGGCACATCTAATGGAGTCAACAGCCCTGCAGGCTTCTGGTGCTCAACCTTCGACTTCTGGCAAGTCAAACATGCATACACAAACTGAGCAACATCTCTTTTCAAACCGGACCACCAAAACAATTTCTTCAAATCATGATACATTTTAGTAGCTCCAGGATGAATACTCAAACTACTCTTGTGACTTTCTTCTAAGATCAACTTCTTCAAATCCTCATCATCCGGAATACAAATCCTTCCTCTAAACCTCAACACACCTTGGTCATCAACCTTGAAGTCACCATCTGCATTTTGGTCACTAACAGCCATCAAATCCACAAACTTAACATCTAGCTTCTGCGCTTCTTTGATACTGTTCAAGAAATCACTATTAATCTTTAACATTCCCAACCGTACACTTTGAGACGATCTCTCACAAACAAGACTCAAATCTCTAAACTGTTCAAGTAGCTCAAACTCTTTCACCATCAAAGCAGACATATGCAACGTCTTTCTACTCAATGCATCCGCAACCACATTGGCTTTACCAGGATGGTAATTCAAGCCAAAATCGTAGTCCTTAAGCAACTCAAGCCACCTCCTCTGCCTCATGTTCAACTCCTTCTGATCGAACAAATACTTTAAACTCTTATGGTCACTAAACACTTCAAACCTGGAACCATACAAATGGTGCCTCCAAATTTTCAACACAAATACCACGGCTGCCAATTCTAGATCATGCGTAGGATAATTCTTCTCATGCACTCTCAGCTGTCTAGAAGCATACGCGACCACCTTGCCATCTTGCATCAAAACACCACCTAATCCCAGCTTAGATGCATCACAATACACAACAAAAGGTTCTTCTGGCTTCGGCAAAATTAAGATAGGAGCAGTCGTCAATCTTTGTTTCAACTCATTGAAACTACTCTCACATTGAGCATCCCACACAAATGCTTTCCCTTTACAAGTCAACTGCGTCAAAGGAAGTGCCAACTTCGAAAATCCTTTAATAAATCTGCGATAATAACCAGCCAGACCAAGAAAACTTCTTACCTCAGTAACTGACTTTGGTGTCTCCCACTGCGACACAGCATCAACCTTCGAAGGATCTACAGCAATACCATTACCAGAAATAATGTGGCCAAGAAAACTTACTTCATTCAGCCAGAACTCGCACTTGGATAACTTGGCATACAATTTCTTCTCCCTCAGCACTTGCAATACAATCTTCAAATGCTCTGCATGCTCAGCTTCAGTCTTAGAATAGATCAAAATATCATCAATAAAAACCACAACAAATTGATCCAGATATTCATGAAAAATTCTGTTCATATATTCCATAAACACACCAGGTGCATTCGTTACACCGAAAGGCATCACCTTATATTCATAGTGACCATAACGCGTCCTAAACGCCGTCTTTTGCATATCCTCATCCTTCACCTTTATCTGATGGTAACCTGACCTCAAATCAATCTTGCTAAAAACGCGGGCACCCACTAGTTGATCCATCAAGTCATCAATCCTCGGTAGTGGATACCTATTCTTAATCGTCACTTTATTCAACTGACGGTAATCAATGCACAACCGCATGCTACCATCCTTCTTCTTTACTAACAACACCGGCGCTCCCCATGGTGAAACACTCGGTCTCACAAACTTCTTATCAAGCAAGTCTTCTAATTGTTTCTTCAACTCAGCCAACTCCGAAGCTGACATACGGTAAGGAGCCATCGACACAGGCTTCGTACCCGGCACCAGGTCTATCGAAAATTCAACCTCTCTCTCTGGTGGCACATCTGGAATCTCATCAGGAAAAACCTCAGGAAATTCCTTCACAACAGGCAGCCTATCAATCACAGCTTGGTTCTCCACCGACAAGAATGCCAACAAAGAAAACATCAACACGCCATCCTTTTCTAAACGCTTCATCTCTTTAGTGGATAAAAATTCTGTTCCACTCTCTTCTTCAGCAGAAGAAAACCGCACAGTCTTGGTAAAGCAATTGATCAGGACATGATTGTATTCCAACCAATTCATTCCCAATATTACATCCATTCCCACCAACGGCAAACATACAAGGTCCACCTCAAAATCTCTACCAAATACAGACAACGGACAACTTAAACAGACAAGGGAAGTAGTTACTGAACCCTTAGCTGGAGTTTCAACAACCATCTCCCCATGCATATCAGACATAATCAAACCCAATCTTTGTGCACAATCAATAGCAATGAAACAATGCGTTGCACCAGTATCTATAATAGCAATTAAAGGAGTACCACTAAAGAAACAAGTACCTCTGATAAGTCGATCCTCCTGATCAGTCTGAGTACCGGTCAAGGCAAAAACTCTACCACTGGTCTGCGCCTTCTTAGGCTTAGTGCACTGGGAACCAATGTGACCTTCTTCATTACAGTTGAAACAAACAATATCCCCACGCTTGCATTCGGTGACAGTGTGGCCCTTCTTTCCACAACGAAAACATTTCTTCTCATCACGGGTACAAGCATTACTCTTGTGGCCTTTCACACCACACTTGTAACAAACCACCTCAGCAGGAGCATCTCTACGTGCAGGCCTCCTCTCATCATGCATTCTTTGCTTACCTTTATCAGCTGGGGCACTATAAGGTATCGGGCGACTCTGCTGCCCCTTACCTCTACGGTCATTCATTATCTTATAGTGAGCTTTAGTGTCCTCTTCATAAATACGGCAGCTGCTCACCAACTCAAAGAAGTCTCTGATCTTCTGATAACCAATGGCCCGCTTAATATCAGCTCGTAGACCATTTTCAAACTTGATACATTTGGAGAACTCAGCAGTCTCCGCAGCATAGTGAGGATAGAACTTGGCAAGCTCCACGAACTTAGCAGCATATTCCGTAATGGACATGTCTCCTTGTTTCAGCTCAAGGAATTCTATCTCCTTCTTACCTCGGACATCCTCCGGAAAATACCTCCTCAAGAACTCTCTTCTGAACACAGCCCATGTAATCTCAGCTCCTTCAGCTTGGAGAATGGGTTGAGTGCTTACCCACCAGTCGTCAGCCTCTTCAGCCAACATATGAGTGCCAAACCGCACCATCTGAACATCCGTACACTGCATCACCCGGAAGATCCTCTCGACCTCCTTCAGCCAAGTCTGCGCTCCATCGGGGTCGTACCTTCCCTTGAAGGTTGGTGGATGATTCCTCAAGAAGGTTTCAAGCATCCTTACACCTCCACCAGCTCCACCAGCACCTTGCTGTTGTCCGACGACTTGAGCCATTGCTTGCAAAGCAGCAGCAAGAGCAGCATCATTCCTTCCGGCCATCTCGATAGTTCTACATAACAACAAGAATTAGAACAACAAAGACAGTTTAAACCTGTCACACTACTCTACATGGCTCGACACGACTCTTCTAATGGTCTGACGGACCGACTTGCTCTGATACCAATTGTAACACCCCGTTCCCAAAATAACGTAATAATAACAATAATCATAAAATAATAATCAGAGTTACTCAACAAACAACGGAGTATTACACTTCTTTTTCAAATTTCATTTAAATAGAATATAAAAACTATTTAAAACCATCAACAATTTCATCATATTAAAATTATGCAGCGGAAAGTCTTTAATTAGAAATCATATTCAACAACTACATCATAATCTTGGCACAAAGGCCATTAACTTCGTAAAATTATCCAACAAATTAATCACAACAACATCTTCTTCCAATAAATGATACATAAAGGAATACAAGAAAGATAACGCTTCCCATCCCTACTATATATCAGAGCCCTAGACGTAAGAGCCAACATCACTAATCTTCGCTACCTGCACTTGCCCACAAGGCGGCAATTCCAGCAGAAGGGGTGAGTTCACAAATCAAAAGTAATATACAATATATGGATTCATCAAAATACATTGAAAACAACAACAATATTAACAATCAGCAGCATCATCATCAACATCATCAACTAAACATTATCATATTGATTCATCTTTGATTAACATCAACAACAACCATTTGTGGCGACACCTCACCAACAACAACTCACAACTGTCAACCCACACCTATGACAACTAATGCAAGACTCCAACAACGAATGCATTATGCATGTGGTACCAACTACGCGCGTTGAATGCTAAGCATTCCAGGGCAATAAGCTCCCAACAGTTTGGATGGTTAAAGCATCCCAGGGCAATAAGCCCCCAACAGGTGAACGATAAAGCGTTCCAGGGCAATAAGCCCCCAACAGGTGAATGATAAACATTCCAGGGCAATAAGCCCCCAACAAATGCAAATGAGTATGAATGACTCTATGGTGTATATCAGCATACAACCCAACATCTTAATGGAGCATATCAGCATGCAACCAACAACAACAACAACTTAGGATACCCTCCCCAACTGGACAATACCACTTATCATCAACAAGGCAATTCAACTTTAGCAAAGTATAAATATTTGCACATAAGCATACATAATTCCATCTTAATCATCTTCATATATAAGTTTTATCATCTAAACAATTCTTAATAAATCCAATAAACATCTTAGAAAGCTTAGGTTTGGGTTTAGAACATCTTAGAAAAATCACATTTTGGGTCGCACAGGACCCTGCTCGCTTAAGCGAGCAGCATCTCGCTTGAGCGAGTCAAATGACGAAAGTTGGGTTTTAGTTCGCTTGAAGCTCGCTTCTGGTTCGCTTAAGCGAACAGGTCAAATACACAGTCCTGGGCGTATCTCGCTTAAGCGACGGGAATCTCGCTTAAGCGACGCAAATGACGAAGGT
Organism: Medicago lupulina; assembly: GCA_958299785.1. Lineage (NCBI taxonomy): Eukaryota > Viridiplantae > Streptophyta > Magnoliopsida > Fabales > Fabaceae > Medicago > Medicago lupulina. Next base: position 47,091,258 of record OY283139.1, on the reverse strand, counting down.
TAGCGTTTTGCTCGCTCGGGGTTCGCTCATGGCTCGCTTAAGCGAGCGGCTAAAAATTCAGACTGGGCGTAGCAAAGTGTTGCTCGCTTGAGCGAAGGGCATCTCGCTTAAGCGAGTGTTCATCTGGGCAGAGTATAACCTACGATTTCTAACTCCATTTTCATCAAAAAATCCCATTTTTAATCCCCCAATCACCCAAAATGGTTTAGGAACAATGTTTATGGGTTTAAGGCACAACAAAACATCAGAACATATCATAACAACATCATTAGCAACACAATTCATCAAGAATGAGCAATTCAACATATTCAAAACCTAGTTTCAAAACTACTAATTTTCAATACAAATTCATGAAATCATACACATATATATTAACAATTGAATCATAAACCCACCCTTACCTGATTAGATGAATTAAACAAAAGCTACAGCAACCTTAGCAATCTCCCTTTGGTTCTTGGCTCTACTCTTCTCTCTTCCCAAAAGTCTGTTTCTTTGTTTTACTGATACGTGCTCTTTTCCTTATTTCCTTTTACTGACTCTTTCTATTTTCCTATTTTCCACAAAGTGTAACCTCTCCTATTACTCTTAACTCCTCACTAAATTTCTTTTAATTCACATTAACCCCATAATTCTAATAATTAATAATTATTCTACCTATTTTCATAATTCCCAAAATAATAATTAAAATGAAAATATATATCAATTAACAACACACCAATATTCATATAAATCAACATTTTCACATGAAGTACACCAATCATATTAAAAATCAACCAAAATTAGTAAAATCTAAAATAAGGCGTTACAGGCAAGATTTTTATTTTCAGCATATTTGTCGGTTACTTTTTGAAAAGTAATCGGCAAGATTTTTATTTTCAACATATTTGTCGGTTACTATTTCAAAAGTAATCGGCAAGACTTTATTTTCAGCATATTCGTTGGTTACTATTTCAAAAGTAATCGGTAAGATTTTTATTTTCAACATATTCGTCGCTTACTATTTCAAAAGTAATCGGCATGATTTATTTTCAGCACATTCGTCGGTTACTATTTCAAAACTAATCGGCAAGATTTTTATTTTCAGCATATTCGTCGGTGACTATTTCAAAAGTAATCTGCATGATTTATTTTCAGCATATTCGTCGGTTACTATTTCAAAGGTAATCGACATGTTTTATTTTCAACACATTCGTCGGTTACTATTTCAAAAGTCATCGGCATGATCTATTTTCTGCATATTCGTCGGTTACTATTTCAAAAGTAATCGGCAAGATTTTCATTTTCAGCATGTTCATCGGTTACTATTTCAAAAGAAATCGGTAAGATTTTTATTTTCAACATATTCATCGGTTACTATTTCAAAGGTAATCGGCATGATTTATTTTCAACACAATCGTCGGTTACTATTTCAAAAGTAATCGGCATGATCTATTTTCTGCACATTCGTCGGTTACTATTTCAAAAGTAATCGGCAAGATTTTTATTTTCAACATATTTGTCGGTTACTATTTTAAAAGTAATCGACAAGATTTTTATTTTCAACATATTCGTCGGTTCCTATTTCAAAAGTAATCGGCAAGATTTTTATTTTTAGCATATTTGTCGGTTACTATTTTAAAAGTAATCGACAAGATTTTTATTTTCAACATATTCGTCGGTTACTATTTCAAAAGTAATCGGCAAGACTTTATTTTCAGCACATTCGTCGGTTACTATTTCAAAAGTAATCGGCAAGATTTTTATTTTCAGCATATTCGTCGTTTACTATTTCAAAAGTAATCGGCAAGATTTTTATTTTCAGCATATTTGTCGGTTACTGTTTTAAAAGTAATCGAAAAGATTTTTATTTTCAACATATTCGTCGGTTACTATTTCAAAAGTAATCGGCAAGACTTTATTTTCAGCATATTCGTTGGTTACTATTTCAAAAGTAATCGGTAAGACTTTTATTTTCAACATATTCGTCGCTTACTATTTCAAAAGTAATCGGCAAGACTTTATTTTCAGCACATTCCTCGGTTACTATTTCAAAAGTAATCGGCAAGATTTTTATTTTCAACATATTCGTCGGTTACTATTTCAAAAGTCATCGACATGATCTATTTTCTGCATATTCGTCGGTTACTATTTCAAAAGTAATCGGCAAGATTTTTATTTTCAGCATGTTCATCGGTTACTATTTCATAGGTAATCGGCAAGATTTTTATTTTCAGCACATTCGTCGGTTACTATTTCAAAAGTAAACGGCAAGATTTTTATTTTCAACATATTCGTCGGTTACTATTTCAAAAGTAATCGGCAAGACATTATTTTAAGCACATTCATTGGTTACTTTTTTAAAATTAATCGGTAAGATTTTTATTTCCAACATATTCGTCGCTTACTATTTCAAAAGTAATCAGCATGATTTATTTTCAGCACATTCGTCGGTTACTATTTCAAAAGTAATCGGCAAGATTTTTATTTTCAGCATGTTCATCGGTTACTATTTCATAGGTAATCGGCAAGATTTTTATTTTCAGCACATTCGTCGGTTACTATTTCAAAAGTAAACGGCAAGATTTTTATTTTCAACATATTCGTCGGTTACTATTTCAAAAGTAATCGGCAAGACATTATTTTAAGCACATTCATTGGTTACTTTTTTAAAATTAATCGGTAAGATTTTTATTTCCAACATATTCGTCGCTTACTATTTCAAAAGTAATCAGCATGATTTATTTTCAGCACATTCGTCGGTTACTATTTCAAAAGTAATCAGCAAGATTTTTATTTTCAGCATATTCGTCGATGACTATTTCAAAAGTAATCGGCAAGATTTTTATTTTCAGCATATTTGTCGGTTACTGTTTTAAAAGTAATCAACAAGATTTTTATTTTCAACATATTCGTCGGTTACTATTTCAAAAGTAATCGGCAATACTTTATTTTCAGCATATTCGTTGGTTACTATTTCAAAAGAAATCGGTAAGATTTTTATTTTCAACATATTCGTCGGTTACTATTTCAAAGGTAATCGGCATGATTTATTTTCAACACAATCGTCGGTTACTATTTCAAAAGTAATCGGCATGATCTATTTTCTGCACATTCGTCGGTTACTATTTCAAAAGTAATCGACAAGATTTTTATTTTCAACATATTTGTCGGTTACTATTTTAAAAGTAATCGACAAGATTTTTATTTTCAACATATTCGTCGGTTCCTATTTCAAAAGTAATCGGCAAGATTTTTATTTTTAGCATATTTGTCGGTTACTATTTTAAAAGTAATCGACAAGATTTTTATTTTCAACATATTCGTCGGTTACTATTTCAAAAGTAATCGGCAAGACTTTATTTTCAGCACATTCGTCGGTTACTATTTCAAAAGTAATCGGCAAGATTTTTATTTTCACCATATTCGTCGTTTACTATTTCAAAAGTAATCGGCAAGATTTTTATTTTCAGCATATTTGTCGGTTACTGTTTTAAAAGTAATCGACAAGATTTTTATTTTCAACATATTCGTCGGTTACTATTTCAAAAGTAATCGTCAAGACTTTATTTTCAGCATATTCGTTAGTTACTATTTCAAAAGTAATCGGTAAGATTTTTATTTTCAACATATTCGTCGCTTACTATTTCAAAAGTAATCGGCAAGACTTTATTTTCAGCACATTCGTCGGTTACTATTTCAAAAGTAATCGGCAAGATTTTTATTTTCAACATATTCGTCGGTTATTATTTCAAAAGTCATCGACATGATCTATTTTCTGCATATTCGTCGGTTACTATTTCAAAAGTAATCGGCAAGATTTTTATTTTCAGCATGTTCATCGGTTACTATTTCAAAGGTAATCGGCAAGATTTTTATTTTCAGCACATTCGTCGGTTACTATTTCAAAAGTAATCGGCAAGATTTTTATTTTCAGCATATTCGTCGTTTACTATTTCAAAAGTAATCGGCAAGATTTTTATTTTCAGCATATTTGTCGGTTACTGTTTTAAAAGTAATCAACAAGATTTTTATTTTCAACATATTCGTCGGTTACTATTTCAAAAGTAATCGGCAATACTTTATTTTCAGCATATTCGTTGGTTACTATTTCAAAAGAAATCGGTAAGATTTTTATTTTCAACATATTCGTCGGTTACTATTTCAAAGGTAATCGGCATGATTTATTTTCAACACAATCGTCGGTTACTATTTCAAAAGTAATCGGCATGATCTATTTTCTGCACATTCGTCGGTTACTATTTCAAAAGTAATCGACAAGATTTTTATTTTCAACATATTTGTCGGTTACTATTTTAAAAGTAATCGACAAGATTTTTATTTTCAACATATTCGTCGGTTCCTATTTCAAAAGTAATCGGCAAGATTTTTATTTTTAGCATATTTGTCGGTTACTATTTTAAAAGTAATCGACAAGATTTTTATTTTCAACATATTCGTCGGTTACTATTTCAAAAGTAATCGGCAAGACTTTATTTTCAGCACATTCGTCGGTTACTATTTCAAAAGTAATCGGCAAGATTTTTATTTTCACCATATTCGTCGTTTACTATTTCAAAAGTAATCGGCAAGATTTTTATTTTCAGCATATTTGTCGGTTACTGTTTTAAAAGTAATCGACAAGATTTTTATTTTCAACATATTCGTCGGTTACTATTTCAAAAGTAATCGTCAAGACTTTATTTTCAGCATATTCGTTAGTTACTATTTCAAAAGTAATCGGTAAGATTTTTATTTTCAACATATTCGTCGCTTACTATTTCAAAAGTAATCGGCAAGACTTTATTTTCAGCACATTCGTCGGTTACTATTTCAAAAGTAATCGGCAAGATTTTTATTTTCAACATATTCGTCGGTTATTATTTCAAAAGTCATCGACATGATCTATTTTCTGCATATTCGTCGGTTACTATTTCAAAAGTAATCGGCAAGATTTTTATTTTCAGCATGTTCATCGGTTACTATTTCAAAGGTAATCGGCAAGATTTTTATTTTCAGCACATTCGTCGGTTACTATTTCAAAAGTAATCGGCAAGATTTTTATTTTCAGCATATTCGTCGTTTACTATTTCAAAAGTAATCGGCAAGATTTTTATTTTCAGCATATTTGTCGGTTACTGTTTTAAAAGTAATCGACAAGATTTTTATTTTCAGCACATTCGTCGGTTACTATTTCAAAAGTAATCGGCAAGATTTTTATTTCCAACATATTCATCGTTTACTATTTCAAAAGTAATCGGCAAGATTTTTATTTTCAGCATATCTGTCGGTTAATGTTTTAAAAGTAATCGACAAGATTTTTATTTTCAACATATTCGTCGGTTACTATTTCAAAAGTAATCGGCAAGACTTTATTTTCAGCATATTTGTCGGTTACTTTTTCAAAAGTAATCGGTAAGATTTTTATTTTCAACATATTCGTCGCTTACTATTTCAAAAAGTAATCGGCAATACTTTATTTTCAGCATATTCGTTGGTTACTATTTCAAAAGAAATCGGTAAGATTTTTATTTTCAGCATATTTGTCGGTTACTATTTTAAAAGTAATCGGCAAGACTTTATTTTCAGCACATTCGTCGGTTACTATTTCAAAAGTAATCGGCAAGATTTTTATTTTCAACATATTCGTCGGTTACTATTTCAAAAGTAATCGGCAAGATTTTTATTTTCAACATATTCGTCGGTTACTATTTCAAAAGTAATTGGCAAGACTTTATTTTCAGCACATTCATTGGTTACTTTTTTAAAAGTAATTGGTAAGATTTTTATTTCCAGCATATTCATCGCTTACTATTTCAAAAGTAATCAGCATGATTTATTTTCAGCACATTCGTCGGTTACTATTTCAAAAGTAATCGGCAAGACTTTATTTTCAGCACCTTCGTCGGTTACTATTTCAAAAGTAATCGGGAAGATTTTTATTTTCAGCATGTTCGTTGGTTACTATTTCAAAAGTAATCGGCAAGATTTTTATTTTCAGCATATTTGTCGGTTACTATTTTAAAAGTAATCGGCAAGACTTTATTTTCAGCACATTCGTCGGTTACTATTTCAAAAGTAATCGGCAAGATTTTTATTTTCAACATATTCGTCGGTTACTATTTCAAAAGTAATCAGCAAGACTTTATTTTCAGCACATTCATTGGTTACTTTTTTAAAAGTAATTGGTAAGATTTTTATTTCCAACATATTCATCGCTTACTACTTCAAAAGTAATCAGCATTATTTATTTTCAGCACATTCGTCGGTTACTATTTCAAAAGTAATCGGCAAGATTTTTATTTTTAGCATATTTGTCTGTTACTATTTTAGAAGTAATCGGCAAGACTTTATTTTCAGCACATTCGTCGGTTACTATTTTAAAGCTAATCGGCAAGATTTATTTTCCTCACATTCGTCGGTTACTATTTCAAAAGTAATCGGCAAGATTTTTATTTTTAGCATATTTGTCTGTTACTATTTTAAAAGTAATCGGCAAGATTTTTATTTTCATCATATTTGTCGGTTACTATTTTAAAAGTAATCGGCAAGACTTTATTTTCAGCACATTCGTCGGTTACTATTTCAAAAGTAATCGGCAAGATTTTTATTTTCAACATATTCATCGGTTACTATTTCAAAAGTAATCGGCAAGACTTTATTTTCAGCACATTCATTGGTTACTTTTTTAAAAGTAATTGGTAAGATTTTTATTTCCAACATATTCATCGCTTACTATTTCAAAAGTAATCAGCATGATTTATTTTCAGCACATTCGTCGGTTACTATTTCAAAAGTAATCGGCAAGATTTTTATTTTCAGCATATTTGTCGGTTACTATTTTAAAAGTAATCGACATGATTTTTATTTTCAACATATTCGTCGGTTCCTATTTCTATTTTCACCACATTTGTCGGTTACTATTTCAATAGTAATCGGCATGATTTATTTTCAGCACATTTGTCGGTTACTATTTCAAAAGTAATCGGCATGATTCATTTTCAGCACATTCGTCGGTTACTATTTCAAAAGTAATCGGCAAGATTTTTATTTTTAGCATATTTGTCTGTTACTATTTTAAAAGTAATCGGCAAGATTTTTATTTTCATCATATTTGTCGGTTACTATTTTAAAAGTAATCGGCAAGACTTTATTTTCAGCACATTCGTCGGTTACTATTTCAAAAGTAATCGGCAAGATTTTTATTTTCAACATATTCATCGGTTACTATTTCAAAAGTAATCGGCAAGACTTTATTTTCAGCACATTCATTGGTTACTTTTTTAAAAGTAATTGGTAAGATTTTTATTTCCAACATATTCATCGCTTACTATTTCAAAAGTAATCAGCATGATTTATTTTCAGCACATTCGTCGGTTACTATTTCAAAAGTAATCGGCAAGATTTTTATTTTCAGCATATTTGTCGGTTACTATTTTAAAAGTAATCGACATGATTTTTATTTTCAACATATTCGTCGGTTCCTATTTCTATTTTCACCACATTTGTCGGTTACTATTTCAATAGTAATCGGCATGATTTATTTTCAGCACATTTGTCGGTTACTATTTCAAAAGTAATCGGCATGATTCATTTTCAGCACATTCGTCGGTTACTATTTCAAAAGTAATCGGCATGATCTATTTTCTGCACATTCGTCGGTTACTATTTCAAAAGTAATCAGCAAGATTTTTATTTTCAGCATGTTCGTCGGTTACTATTTCAAAAGTAATCGGCAATATTTTTATTTTCAGCATATTCGTCAATGACTATTTCAAAAGTAATCGGCATGATTTATTTTCAGCATATTCGTCGGTTACTATTTCAAAGGTAATCGACATGATTTATTTTCAACACATTCGTCGGTTACTATTTCAAAAGTAATCGGCATGATCTATTTTCTGCACATTCGTCGGTTACTATTTCAAAAGTAAACGGCAAGATTTTTATTTTCAGCATGTTCGTCGGTAACTATTTCAAAAGTAATCGGCAAGATTTTTATTTTCAGCACATTCGTCGGTTACTATTTCAAAGCTAATCGGCAAGATTTATTTTCAGCACATTCGTCGGTTACTATTTCAAAAGTAATCGGCAAGATTTTTATTTTTAGCATATTTGTCTGTTACTATTTTAAAAGTAATCGGCAAGACTTTATTTTCAGCACATTCGTCGGTTAGTGTTTTAAAAGTAATCGGGAAGATTTTTATTTTCAGCATGTTCGTCGGTTACTATTTCAAAAGTAATCGGCAAGATTTTTATTTTCAGCATATTTGTCGGTTACTATTTTAAAAGTAATCGGCAAGACTTTATTTTCAGCACATTCGTCGGTTACTATTTCAAAAGTAATCGGCAAGATTTTTATTTTCAACATATTTGTCGGTTACTATTTCAAAAGTAATTGGCAAGACTTTATTTTCAGCACATTCATTGGTTACTTTTTTAAAAGTAATTGGTAAGATTTTTATTTCCAGCATATTCATCGCTTACAATTTCAAAAGTAATCAGCATGATTTATTTTCAGCACATTCGTCGGTTACTATTTCAAAAGTAATTGGCAAGACTTTATTTTCAGCACCTTCGTCGGTTACTATTTCAAAAGTAATCGGGAAGATTTTTATTTTCAGCATGTTCGTTGGTTACTATTTCAAAAGTAATCGGCAAGATTTTTATTTTCAGCATATTTGTCGGTTACTATTTTAAAAGTAATCGGCAAGACTTTATTTTCAGCACATTCGTCGGTTACTATTTCAAAAGTAATCGGCAAGATTTTTATTTTCAACATATTCGTCGGTTACTATTTCAAAAGTAATCAGCAAGACTTTATTTTCAGCACATTCATTGGTTACTTTTTTAAAAGTAATTGGTAAGATTTTTATTTCCAACATATTCATCGCTTACTACTTCAAAAGTAATCAGCATTATTTATTTTCAGCACATTCGTCGGTTACTATTTCAAAAGTAATCGGCAAGATTTTTATTTTTAGCATATTTGTCTGTTACTATTTTAGAAGTAATCGGCAAGACTTTATTTTCAACACATTCGTCGGTTACTATTTTAAAGCTAATCGGCAAGATTTATTTTCAGCACATTCGTCGGTTACTATTTCAAAAGTAATCGGCAAGATTTTTATTTTTAGCATATTTGTCTGTTACTATTTTAAAAGTAATCGGCAAAATTTTTATTTTCATCATATTTGTCGGTTACTATTTTAAAAGTAATCGGCAAGACTTTATTTTCAGCACATTCGTCGGTTACTATTTCAAAAGTAATCGGCAAGATTTTTATTTTCAACATATTCATCGGTTACTATTTCAAAAGTAATCGGCAAGACTTTATTTTCAGCACATTCATTGGTTACTTTTTTAAAAGTAATTGGTAAGATTTTTATTTCCAACATATTCATCGCTTACTATTTCAAAAGTAATCAGCATGATTTATTTTCAGCACATTCGTCGGTTACTATTTCAAAAGTAATCGGCAAGATTTTTATTTTCAGCATATTTGTCGGTTACTATTTTAAAAGTAATCGACATGATTTTTATTTTCAACATATTCGTCGGTTCCTATTTCTATTTTCACCACATTTGTCGGTTACTATTTCAATAGTAATCGGCATGATTTATTTTCAGCACATTTGTCGGTTACTATTTCAAAAGTAATCGGCATGATTCATTTTCAGCACATTCGTCGGTTACTATTTCAAAAGTAATCGGCATGATCTATTTTCTGCACATTCGTCGGTTACTATTTCAAAAGTAATCAGCAAGATTTTTATTTTCAGCATGTTCGTCGGTTACTATTTCAAAAGTAATCGGCAAGATTTTTATTTTCAGCATATTCGTCAATGACTATTTCAAAAGTAATCGGCATGATTTATTTTCAGCATATTCGTCGGTTACTATTTCAAAGGTAATCGACATGATTTATTTTCAACACATTCGTCGGTTACTATTTCAAAAGTAATCGGCATGATCTATTTTCTGCACATTCGTCGGTTACTATTTCAAAAGTAAACGGCAAGATTTTTATTTTCAGCATGTTCGTCGGTAACTATTTCAAAAGTAATCGGCAAGATTTTTATTTTCAGCACATTCGTCGGTTACTATTTCAAAGCTAATCGGCAAGATTTATTTTCAGCACATTCGTCGGTTACTATTTCAAAAGTAATCGGCAAGATTTTTATTTTTAGCATATTTGTCTGTTACTATTTTAAAAGTAATCGGCAAGACTTTATTTTCAGCACATTCGTCGGTTAGTGTTTTAAAAGTAATCGGGAAGATTTTTATTTTCAGCATGTTCGTCGGTTACTATTTCAAAAGTAATCGGCAAGATTTTTATTTTCAGCATATTTGTCGGTTACTATTTTAAAAGTAATCGGCAAGACTTTATTTTCAGGACATTCGTCGGTTACTATTTCAAAAGTAATCGGCAAGATTTTTATTTTCAACATATTCGTCGGTTACTATTTCAAAAGTAATCGGCAAGACTTTATTTTCAGCACATTCGTCGGTTACTATTTCAAAAGTAATCGGCAAGATTTTTATTTTCAGCATATTCGTCGTTTACTATTTCAAAAGTAACGGCAAGATTTTTATTTTCAGCATATTTGTCGGTTACTGTTTTAAAAGTAATCGACAAGATTTTTATTTTCAACATATTCGTCGGTTACTATTTCAAAAGTAATCGGCAAGACTTTATTTTCAGCATATTCGTTGGTTACTATTTCAAAAGTAATCGGTAAGATTTTTATTTTCAACATATTCGTCGCTTACTATTTCAAAAGTAATCGGAAAGACTTTATTTTCAGCACATTCGTCGGTTACTATTTCAAAAGTAATCGGCAAGATTTTTATTTTCAGCATATTTGTCGGTTACTGTTTTAAAAGTAATCGAAAAGATTTTTATTTTCAACATATTCGTCGGTTACTATTTCAAAAGTAATCGGCAAGACTTTATTTTCAGCATATTCGTTGGTTACTATTTCAAAAGTAATCGGTAAGATTTTTATTTTCAACATATTCGTCGCTTACTATTTCAAAAGTAATCGGCAAGACTTTATTTTCAGCACATTCCTCGGTTACTATTTCAAAAGTAATCGGCAAGATTTTTATTTTCAACATATTCGTCGGTTACTATTTCAAAAGTCATCGACATGATCTATTTTCTGCATATTCGTCGGTTACTATTTCAAAAGTAATCGGCAAGATTTTTATTTTCAGCATGTTCATCGGTTACTATTTCATAGGTAATCGGCAAGATTTTTATTTTCAGCACATTCGTCGGTTACTATTTCAAAAGTAAACGGCAAGATTTTTATTTTCAACATATTCGTCGGTTACTATTTCAAAGGTAATCGGCAAGACATTATTTTAAGCACATTCATTGGTTACTTTTTTAAAATTAATCGGTAAGATTTTTATTACCAACATATTCGTCGCTTACTATTTCAAAAGTAATCAGCATTATTTATTTTCAGCACATTCGTCGGTTACTATTTCAAAAGTAATCAGCAAGATTTTTATTTTCAGCATATTCGTCGATGACTATTTCAAAAGTAATCGGCAAGATTTTTATTTTCAGCATATTTGTCGGTTACTGTTTTAAAAGTAATCAACAAGATTTTTATTTTCAACATATTCGTCGGTTACTATTTCAAAAGTAATCGGCAATACTTTATTTTCAGCATATTCGTTGGTTACTATTTCAAAAGAAATCGGTAAGATTTTTATTTTCAACATATTCGTCGGTTACTATTTCAAAGGTAATCGGCATGATTTATTTTCAACACAATCGTCGGTTACTATTTCAAAAGTAATCGGCATGATCTATTTTCTGCACATTCGTCGGTTACTATTTCAAAAGTAATCGACAAGATTTTTATTTTCAACATATTTGTCGGTTACTTTTTTAAAAGTAATCGACAAGATTTTTATTTTCAACATATTCGTCGGTTCCTATTTCAAAAGTAATCGGCAAGATTTTTATTTTTAGCATATTTGTCGGTTACTATTTTAAAAGTAATCGACAAGATTTTTATTTTCAACATATTCGTCGGTTACTATTTCAAAAGTAATCGGCAAGACTTTATTTTCAGCACATTCGTCGGTTACTATTTCAAAAGTAATTGGCAAGATTTTTATTTTCACCATATTCGTCGTTTACTATTTCAAAAGTAATCGGCAAGATTTTTATTTTCAGCATATTTGTCGGTTACTGTTTTAAAAGTAATCGACAAGATTTTTATTTTCAACATATTCGTCGGTTACTATTTCAAAAGTAATCGGCAAGACTTTATTTTCAGCATATTCGTTGGTTACTATTTCAAAAGTAATCGGTAAGATTTTTATTTTCAACATATTCGTCGCTTACTATTTCAAAAGTAATCGGCAAGACTTTATTTTCAGCACATTCGTCGGTTACTATTTCAAAAGTAATCGGCAAGATTTTTATTTTCAACATATTCGTCGGTTACTATTTCAAAAGTCATCGACATGATCTATTTTCTGCATATTCGTCGGTTACTATTTCAAAAGTAATCGGCAAGATTTTTATTTTCAGCATGTTCTTCGGTTACTATTTCAAAGGTAATCGGCAAGATTTTTATTTTCAGCACATTCGTCGGTTACTATTTCAAAAGTAATCGGCAAGATTTTTATTTTCAGCATATTCGTCGTTTACTATTTCAAAAGTAATCGGCAAGATTTTTATTTTCAGCATATTTGTCGGTTACTGTTTTAAAAGTAATCGACAAGATTTTTATTTTCAACATATTCGTCGCTTACTATTTCAAAAGTAATCGGCAAGACTTTATTTTCAGCACATTCCTCGGTTACTATTTCAAAAGTAATCGGCAAGATTTTTATTTTCAACATATTCGTCGGTTACTATTTCAAAAGTCATCGACATGATCTATTTTCAGCACATTCGTCGGTTACTATTTCAAAGCTAATAGGCAAGATTTATTTTCAGCACATTCGTCGGTTACTATTTCAAAAGTAATCGGCAAGATTTTTATTTTTAGCATATTTGTCTGTTACTATTTTAAAAGTAATCGGCAAGACTTTATTTTCAGCACATTCGTCGGTTAGTGTTTTAAAAGTAATCGGGAAGATTTTTATTTTCAGCATGTTCGTCGGTTACTATTTCAAAAGTAATCGGCAAGATTTTTATTTTCAGCATATTTGTCGGTTACTATTTTAAAAGTAATCGGCAAGACTTTATTTTCAGGACATTCGTCGGTTACTATTTCAAAAGTAATCGGCAAGATTTTTATTTTCAACATATTCGTCGGTTACTATTTCAAAAGTAATCGGCAAGACTTTATTTTCAGCACATTCGTCGGTTACTATTTCAAAAGTAATCGGCAAGATTTTTATTTTCAGCATATTCGTCGTTTACTATTTCAAAAGTAACGGCAAGATTTTTATTTTCAGCATATTTGTCGGTTACTGTTTTAAAAGTAATCGACAAGATTTTTATTTTCAACATATTCGTCGGTTACTATTTCAAAAGTAATCGGCAAGACTTTATTTTCAGCATATTCGTTGGTTACTATTTCAAAAGTAATCGGTAAGATTTTTATTTTCAACATATTCGTCGCTTACTATTTCAAAAGTAATCGGAAAGACTTTATTTTCAGCACATTCGTCGGTTACTATTTCAAAAGTAATCGGCAAGATTTTTATTTTCAGCATATTTGTCGGTTACTGTTTTAAAAGTAATCGAAAAGATTTTTATTTTCAACATATTCGTCGGTTACTATTTCAAAAGTAATCGGCAAGACTTTATTTTCAGCATATTCGTTGGTTACTATTTCAAAAGTAATCGGTAAGATTTTTATTTTCAACATATTCGTCGCTTACTATTTCAAAAGTAATCGGCAAGACTTTATTTTCAGCACATTCCTCGGTTACTATTTCAAAAGTAATCGGCAAGATTTTTATTTTCAACATATTCGTCGGTTACTATTTCAAAAGTCATCGACATGATCTATTTTCTGCATATTCGTCGGTTACTATTTCAAAAGTAATCGGCAAGATTTTTATTTTCAGCATGTTCATCGGTTACTATTTCATAGGTAATCGGCAAGATTTTTATTTTCAGCACATTCGTCGGTTACTATTTCAAAAGTAAACGGCAAGATTTTTATTTTCAACATATTCGTCGGTTACTATTTCAAAGGTAATCGGCAAGACATTATTTTAAGCACATTCATTGGTTACTTTTTTAAAATTAATCGGTAAGATTTTTATTACCAACATATTCGTCGCTTACTATTTCAAAAGTAATCAGCATTATTTATTTTCAGCACATTCGTCGGTTACTATTTCAAAAGTAATCAGCAAGATTTTTATTTTCAGCATATTCGTCGATGACTATTTCAAAAGTAATCGGCAAGATTTTTATTTTCAGCATATTTGTCGGTTACTGTTTTAAAAGTAATCAACAAGATTTTTATTTTCAACATATTCGTCGGTTACTATTTCAAAAGTAATCGGCAATACTTTATTTTCAGCATATTCGTTGGTTACTATTTCAAAAGAAATCGGTAAGATTTTTATTTTCAACATATTCGTCGGTTACTATTTCAAAGGTAATCGGCATGATTTATTTTCAACACAATCGTCGGTTACTATTTCAAAAGTAATCGGCATGATCTATTTTCTGCACATTCGTCGGTTACTATTTCAAAAGTAATCGACAAGATTTTTATTTTCAACATATTTGTCGGTTACTTTTTTAAAAGTAATCGACAAGATTTTTATTTTCAACATATTCGTCGGTTCCTATTTCAAAAGTAATCGGCAAGATTTTTATTTTTAGCATATTTGTCGGTTACTATTTTAAAAGTAATCGACAAGATTTTTATTTTCAACATATTCGTCGGTTACTATTTCAAAAGTAATCGGCAAGACTTTATTTTCAGCACATTCGTCGGTTACTATTTCAAAAGTAATTGGCAAGATTTTTATTTTCACCATATTCGTCGTTTACTATTTCAAAAGTAATCGGCAAGATTTTTATTTTCAGCATATTTGTCGGTTACTGTTTTAAAAGTAATCGACAAGATTTTTATTTTCAACATATTCGTCGGTTACTATTTCAAAAGTAATCGGCAAGACTTTATTTTCAGCATATTCGTTGGTTACTATTTCAAAAGTAATCGGTAAGATTTTTATTTTCAACATATTCGTCGCTTAATATTTCAAAAGTAATCGGCAAGACTTTATTTTCAGCACATTCGTCGGTTACTATTTCAAAAGTAATCGGCAAGATTTTTATTTTCAACATATTCGTCGGTTACTATTTCAAAAGTCATCGACATGATCTATTTTCTGCATATTCGTCGGTTACTATTTCAAAAGTAATCGGCAAGATTTTTATTTTCAGCATGTTCTTCGGTTACTATTTCAAAGGTAATCGGCAAGATTTTTATTTTCAGCACATTCGTCGGTTACTATTTCAAAAGTAATCGGCAAGATTTTTATTTTCAGCATATTCGTCGTTTACTATTTCAAAAGTAATCGGCAAGATTTTTATTTTCAGCATATTTGTCGGTTACTGTTTTAAAAGTAATCGACAAGATTTTTATTTTCAACATATTCGTCGCTTACTATTTCAAAAGTAATCGGCAAGACTTTATTTTCAGCACATTCCTCGGTTACTATTTCAAAAGTAATCGGCAAGATTTTTATTTTCAACATATTCGTCGGTTACTATTTCAAAAGTCATCGACATGATCTATTTTCTGCATATTCGTCGGTTACTATTTCAAAAGTAATCGGCAAGATTTTTATTTTCAGCATGTTCATCGGTTACTATTTCATAGGTAATCGGCAAGATTTTTATTTTCAGCACATTCGTCGGTTACTATTTCAAAAGTAAACGGCAAGATTTTTATTTTCAACATATTCGTCGGTTACTATTTCAAAGGTAATCGGCAAGACATTATTTTAAGCACATTCATTGGTTACTTTTTTAAAATTAATCGGTAAGATTTTTATTACCAACATATTCGTCGCTTACTATTTCAAAAGTAATCAGCATTATTTATTTTCAGCACATTCGTCGGTTACTATTTCAAAAGTAATCAGCAAGATTTTTATTTTCAGCATATTCGTCGATGACTATTTCAAAAGTAATCGGCAAGATTTTTATTTTCAGCATATTTGTCGGTTACTGTTTTAAAAGTAATCAACAAGATTTTTATTTTCAACATATTCGTCGGTTACTATTTCAAAAGTAATCGGCAATACTTTATTTTCAGCATATTCGTTGGTTACTATTTCAAAAGAAATCGGTAAGATTTTTATTTTCAACATATTCGTCGGTTACTATTTCAAAGGTAATCGGCATGATTTATTTTCAACACAATCGTCGGTTACTATTTCAAAAGTAATCGGCATGATCTATTTTCTGCACATTCGTCGGTTACTATTTCAAAAGTAATCGACAAGATTTTTATTTTCAACATATTTGTCGGTTACTTTTTTAAAAGTAATCGACAAGATTTTTATTTTCAACATATTCGTCGGTTCCTATTTCAAAAGTAATCGGCAAGATTTTTATTTTTAGCATATTTGTCGGTTACTATTTTAAAAGTAATCGACAAGATTTTTATTTTCAACATATTCGTCGGTTACTATTTCAAAAGTAATCGGCAAGACTTTATTTTCAGCACATTCGTCGGTTACTATTTCAAAAGTAATTGGCAAGATTTTTATTTTCACCATATTCGTCGTTTACTATTTCAAAAGTAATCGGCAAGATTTTTATTTTCAGCATATTTGTCGGTTACTGTTTTAAAAGTAATCGACAAGATTTTTATTTTCAACATATTCGTCGGTTACTATTTCAAAAGTAATCGGCAAGACTTTATTTTCAGCATATTCGTTGGTTACTATTTCAAAAGTAATCGGTAAGATTTTTATTTTCAACATATTCGTCGCTTACTATTTCAAAAGTAATCGGCAAGACTTTATTTTCAGCACATTCGTCGGTTACTATTTCAAAAGTAATCGGCAAGATTTTTATTTTCAACATATTCGTCGGTTACTATTTCAAAAGTCATCGACATGATCTATTTTCTGCATATTCGTCGGTTACTATTTCAAAAGTAATCGGCAAGATTTTTATTTTCAGCATGTTCTTCGGTTACTATTTCAAAGGTAATCGGCAAGATTTTTATTTTCAGCACATTCGTCGGTTACTATTTCAAAAGTAATCGGCAAGATTTTTATTTTCAGCATATTCGTCGTTTACTATTTCAAAAGTAATCGGCAAGATTTTTATTTTCAGCATATTTGTCGGTTACTGTTTTAAAAGTAATCGACAAGATTTTTATTTTCAACATATTCGTCGGTTACTATTTCAAAAGTAATCAGCAAGACTTTATTTTCAGCACATTCATTGGTTACTTTTTTAAAAGTAATTGGTAAGATTTTTATTTCCAACATATTCATCGCTTACTACTTCAAAAGTAATCAGCATTATTTATTTTCAGCACATTCGTCGGTTACTATTTCAAAAGTAATCGGCAAGATTTTTATTTTTAGCATATTTGTTTGTTACTATTTTAGAAGTAATCGGCAAGACTTTATTTTCAGCACATTCGTCGGTTACTATTTTAAAGCTAATCGGCAAGATTTATTTTCAGCACATTCGTCGGTTACTATTTCAAAAGTAATCGGCAAGATTTTTATTTTTAGCATATTTGTCTGTTACTATTTTAAAAGTAATCGGCAAGATTTTTATTTTCATCATATTTGTCGGTTACTATTTTAAAAGTAATCGGCAAGACTTTATTTTCAGCACATTCGTCGGTTACTATTTCAAAAGTAATCGGCAAGATTTTTATTTTCAACATATTCATCGGTTACTATTTCAAAAGTAATCGGCAAGACTTTATTTTCAGCACATTCATTGGTTACTTTTTTAAAAGTAATTGGTAAGATTTTTATTTCCAACATATTCATCGCTTACTATTTCAAAAGTAATCAGCATGATTTATTTTCAGCACATTCGTCGGTTACTAATTCAAAAGTAATCGGCAAGATTTTTATTTTCAGCATATTTGTCGGTTACTATTTTAAAAGTAATCGACATGATTTTTATTTTCAACATATTCGTCGGTTCCTATTTCTATTTTCACCACATTTGTCGGTTACTATTTCAATAGTAATCGGCATGATTTATTTTCAGCACATTTGTCGGTTACTATTTCAAAAGTAATCGGCATGATTCATTTTCAGCACATTCGTCGGTTACTATTTCAAAAGTAATCGGCATGATCTATTTTCTGCACATTCGTCGGTTACTATTTCAAAAGTAATCAGCAAGATTTTTATTTTCAGCATGTTCGTCGGTTACTATTTCAAAAGTAATCGGCAAGATTTTTATTTTCAGCATATTCGTCAATGACTATTTCAAAAGTAATCGGCATGATTTATTTTCAGCATATTCGTCGGTTACTATTTCAAAGGTAATCGACATGATTTATTTTCAACACATTCGTCGGTTACTATTTCAAAAGTAATCGGCATGATCTATTTTCTGCACATTCGTCGGTTACTATTTCAAAAGTAAACGGCAAGATTTTTATTTTCAGCATGTTCGTCGGTAACTATTTCAAAAGTAATCGGCAAGATTTTTATTTTCAGCACATTCGTCGGTTACTATTTCAAAGCTAATCGGCAAGATTTATTTTCAGCACATTCGTCGGTTACTATTTCAAAAGTAATCGGCAAGATTTTTATTTTTAGCATATTTGTCTGTTACTATTTTAAAAGTAATCGGCAAGACTTTATTTTCAGCACATTCGTCGGTTAGTGTTTTAAAAGTAATCGGAAAGATTTTTATTTTCAGCATGTTCGTCGGTTACTATTTCAAAAGTAATCGGCAAGATTTTTATTTTCAGCATATTTGTCGGTTACTATTTTAAAAGTAATCGGCAAGACTTTATTTTCAGCACATTCGTCGGTTACTATTTTAAAGCTAATCGGCAAGATTTATTTTCAGCACATTCGTCGGTTACTATTTCAAAAGTAATCGGCAAGATTTTTATTTTTAGCATATTTGTCTGTTACTATTTTAAAAGTAATCGGCAAGATTTTTATTTTCATCATATTTGTCGGTTACTATTTTAAAAGTAATCGGCAAGACTTTATTTTCAGCACATTCGTCGGTTACTATTTCAAAAGTAATCGGCAAGATTTTTATTTTCAACATATTCATCGGTTACTATTTCAAAAGTAATCGGCAAGACT
The DNA here is from genome assembly GCA_958299785.1 of Medicago lupulina. Classification (NCBI taxonomy): domain Eukaryota; kingdom Viridiplantae; phylum Streptophyta; class Magnoliopsida; order Fabales; family Fabaceae; genus Medicago; species Medicago lupulina. Next base: position 47,072,013 of record OY283139.1, on the reverse strand, counting down.
TTATTTTCAGCACATTCATTGGTTACTTTTTTAAAAGTAATTGGTAAGATTTTTATTTCCAACATATTCATCGCTTACTATTTCAAAAGTAATCAGCATGATTTATTTTCAGCACATTCGTCGGTTACTATTTCAAAAGTAATCGGCAAGATTTTTATTTTCAGCATATTTGTCGGTTACTATTTTAAAAGTAATCGACATGATTTTTATTTTCAACATATTCGTCGGTTCCTATTTCTATTTTCACCACATTTGTCGGTTACTATTTCAATAGTAATCGGCATGATTTATTTTCAGCACATTTGTCGGTTACTATTTCAAAAGTAATCGGCATGATTCATTTTCAGCACATTCGTCGGTTACTATTTCAAAAGTAATCGGCATGATCTATTTTCTGCACATTCGTCGGTTACTATTTCAAAAGTAATCGACATGATTTTTATTTTCAACATATTCGTCGGTTCCTATTTCTTTTTTCACCACATTTGTCGGTTACTATTTCAATAGTAATCGGCATGATTTATTTTCAGCACATTTGTCGGTTACTATTTCAAAAGTAATCGGCATGATTCATTTTCAGCACATTCGTCGGTTACTATTTCAAAAGTAATCGGCATGATCTATTTTCTGCACATTCGTCGGTTACTATTTCAAAAGTAATCAGCAAGATTTTTATTTTCAGCATGTTCGTCGGTTACTATTTCAAAAGTAATCGGCAAGATTTTTATTTTCAGCATATTCGTCAATGACTATTTCAAAAGTAATCGGCATGATTTATTTTCAGCATATTCGTCGGTTACTATTTCAAAGGTAATCGACATGATTTATTTTCAACACATTCGTCGGTTACTATTTCAAAAGTAATCGGCATGATCTATTTTCTGCACATTCGTCGGTTACTATTTCAAAAGTAAACGGCAAGATTTTTATTTTCAGCATGTTCGTCGGTAACTATTTCAAAAGTAATCGGCAAGATTTTTATTTTCAGCACATTCGTCGGTTACTATTTCAAAGCTAATCGGCAAGATTTATTTTCAGCACATTCGTCGGTTACTATTTCAAAAGTAATCGGCAAGATTTTTATTTTTAGCATATTTGTCTGTTACTATTTTAAAAGTAATCGGCAAGACTTTATTTTCAGCACATTCGTCGGTTAGTGTTTTAAAAGTAATCGGAAAGATTTTTATTTTCAGCATGTTCGTCGGTTACTATTTCAAAAGTAATCGGCAAGATTTTTATTTTCAGCATATTTGTCGGTTACTATTTTAAAAGTAATCGGCAAGACTTTATTTTCAGCACATTCGTCGGTTACTATTTTAAAGCTAATCGGCAAGATTTATTTTCAGCACATTCGTCGGTTACTATTTCAAAAGTAATCGGCAAGATTTTTATTTTTAGCATATTTGTCTGTTACTATTTTAAAAGTAATCGGCAAGATTTTTATTTTCATCATATTTGTCGGTTACTATTTTAAAAGTAATCGGCAAGACTTTATTTTCAGCACATTCGTCGGTTACTATTTCAAAAGTAATCGGCAAGATTTTTATTTTCAACATATTCATCGGTTACTATTTCAAAAGTAATCGGCAAGACTTTATTTTCAGCACATTCATTGGTTACTTTTTTAAAAGTAATTGGTAAGATTTTTATTTCCAACATATTCATCGCTTACTATTTCAAAAGTAATCAGCATGATTTATTTTCAGCACATTCGTCGGTTACTATTTCAAAAGTAATCGGCAAGATTTTTATTTTCAGCATATTTGTCGGTTACTATTTTAAAAGTAATCGACATGATTTTTATTTTCAACATATTCGTCGGTTCCTATTTCTATTTTCACCACATTTGTCGGTTACTATTTCAATAGTAATCGGCATGATTTATTTTCAGCACATTTGTCGGTTACTATTTCAAAAGTAATCGGCATGATTCATTTTCAGCACATTCGTCGGTTACTATTTCAAAAGTAATCGGCATGATCTATTTTCTGCACATTCGTCGGTTACTATTTCAAAAGTAATCAGCAAGATTTTTATTTTCAGCATGTTCGTCGGTTACTATTTCAAAAGTAATCGGCAAGATTTTTATTTTCAGCATATTCGTCAATGACTATTTCAAAAGTAATCGGCATGATTTATTTTCAGCATATTCGTCGGTTACTATTTCAAAGGTAATCGACATGATTTATTTTCAACACATTCGTCGGTTACTATTTCAAAAGTAATCGGCATGATCTATTTTCTGCACATTCGTCGGTTACTATTTCAAAAGTAAACGGCAAGATTTTTATTTTCAGCATGTTCGTCGGTAACTATTTCAAAAGTAATCGGCAAGATTTTTATTTTCAGCACATTCGTCGGTTACTATTTCAAAGCTAATCGGCAAGATTTATTTTCAGCACATTCGTCGGTTACTATTTCAAAAGTAATCGGCAAGATTTTTATTTTTAGCATATTTGTCTGTTACTATTTTAAAAGTAATCGGCAAGACTTTATTTTCAGCACATTCGTCGGTTAGTGTTTTAAAAGTAATCGGAAAGATTTTTATTTTCAGCATGTTCGTCGGTTACTATTTCAAAAGTAATCGGCAAGATTTTTATTTTCAGCATATTTGTCGGTTACTATTTTAAAAGTAATCGGCAAGACTTTATTTTCAGCACATTCGTCGGTTACTATTTCAAAAGTAATCGGCAAGATTTTTATTTTCAACATATTTGTCGGTTACTATTTCAAAAGTAATTGGCAAGACTTTATTTTCAGCACATTCATTGGTTACTTTTTTTAAAAGTAATTGGTAAGATTTTTATTTCCAGCATATTCATCGCTTACTATTTCAAAAGTAATCAGCATGATTTATTTTCAGCACATTCGTCGGTTACTATTTAAAAAGTAATCGGCAAGACTTTATTTTCAGCACCTTCGTCGGTTACTATTTCAAAAGTAATCGGGAAGATTTTTATTTTCAGCATGTTCGTTGGTTACTATTTCAAAAGTAATCGGCAAGATTTTTATTTTCAGCATATTTGTCGGTTACTATTTTAAAAGTAATCGGCAAGACTTTATTTTCAGCACATTCGTCGGTTACTATTTCAAAAGTAATCGGCAAGATTTTTATTTTCAACATATTCGTCGGTTACTATTTCAAAAGTAATCGGCAAGATTTTTATTTTCAACATATTCGTCGGTTACTATTTCAAAAGTAATTGGCAAGACTTTATTTTCAGCACATTCATTGGTTACTTTTTTAAAAGTAATTGGTAAGATTTTTATTTCCAGCATATTCATCGCTTACTATTTCAAAAGTAATCAGCATGATTTATTTTCAGCACATTCGTCGGTTACTATTTCAAAAGTAATCGGCAAGACTTTATTTTCAGCACCTTCGTCGGTTACTATTTCAAAAGTAATCGGGAAGATTTTTATTTTCAGCATGTTCGTTGGTTACTATTTCAAAAGTAATCGGCAAGATTTTTATTTTCAGCATATTTGTCGGTTACTATTTTAAAAGTAATCGGCAAGACTTTATTTTCAGCACATTCGTCGGTTACTATTTCAAAAGTAATCGGCAAGATTTTTATTTTCAACATATTCGTCGGTTACTATTTCAAAAGTAATCAGCAAGACTTTATTTTCAGCACATTCATTGGTTACTTTTTTAAAAGTAATTGGTAAGATTTTTATTTCCAACATATTCATCGCTTACTACTTCAAAAGTAATCAGCATTATTTATTTTCAGCACATTCGTCGGTTACTATTTCAAAAGTAATCGGCAAGATTTTTATTTTTAGCATATTTGTCTGTTACTATTTTAGAAGTAATCGGCAAGACTTTATTTTCAGCACATTCGTCGGTTACTATTTTAAAGCTAATCGGCAAGATTTATTTTCAGCACATTCGTCGGTTACTATTTCAAAAGTAATCGGCAAGATTTTTATTTTTAGCATATTTGTCTGTTACTATTTTAAAAGTAATCGACATGATTTTTATTTTCAACATATTCGTCGGTTCCTATTTCTATTTTCACCACATTTGTCGGTTACTATTTCAATAGTAATCGGCATGATTTATTTTCAGCACATTTGTCGGTTACTATTTCAAAAGTAATCGGCATGATTCATTTTCAGCACATTCGTCGGTTACTATTTCAAAAGTAATCGGCAAGATTTTTATTTTTAGCATATTTGTCTGTTACTATTTTAAAAGTAATCGGCAAGATTTTTATTTTCATCATATTTGTCGGTTACTATTTTAAAAGTAATCGGCAAGACTTTATTTTCAGCACATTCGTCGGTTACTATTTCAAAAGTAATCGGCAAGATTTTTATTTTCAACATATTCATCGGTTACTATTTCAAAAGTAATCGGCAAGACTTTATTTTCAGCACATTCATTGGTTACTTTTTTAAAAGTAATTGGTAAGATTTTTATTTCCAACATATTCATCGCTTACTATTTCAAAAGTAATCAGCATGATTTATTTTCAGCACATTCGTCGGTTACTATTTCAAAAGTAATCGGCAAGATTTTTATTTTCAGCATATTTGTCGGTTACTATTTTAAAAGTAATCGACATGATTTTTATTTTCAACATATTCGTCGGTTCCTATTTCTATTTTCACCACATTTGTCGGTTACTATTTCAATAGTAATCGGCATGATTTATTTTCAGCACATTTGTCGGTTACTATTTCAAAAGTAATCGGCATGATTCATTTTCAGCACATTCGTCGGTTACTATTTCAAAAGTAATCGGCATGATCTATTTTCTGCACATTCGTCGGTTACTATTTCAAAAGTAATCAGCAAGATTTTTATTTTCAGCATGTTCGTCGGTTACTATTTCAAAAGTAATCGGCAAGATTTTTATTTTCAGCATATTCGTCAATGACTATTTCAAAAGTAATCGGCATGATTTATTTTCAGCATATTCGTCGGTTACTATTTCAAAGGTAATCGACATGATTTATTTTCAACACATTCGTCGGTTACTATTTCAAAAGTAATCGGCATGATCTATTTTCTGCACATTCGTCGGTTACTATTTCAAAAGTAAACGGCAAGATTGTTATTTTCAGCATGTTCGTCGGTAACTATTTCAAAAGTAATCGGCAAGATTTTTATTTTCAGCACATTCGTCGGTTACTATTTCAAAGCTAATCGGCAAGATTTATTTTCAGCACATTCGTCGGTTACTATTTCAAAAGTAATCGGCAAGATTTTTATTTTTAGCATATTTGTCTGTTACTATTTTAAAAGTAATCGGCAAGACTTTATTTTCAGCACATTCGTCGGTTAGTGTTTTAAAAGTAATCGGGAAGATTTTTATTTTCAGCATGTTCGTCGGTTACTATTTCAAAAGTAATCGGCAAGATTTTTATTTTCAGCATATTTGTCGGTTACTATTTTAAAAGTAATCGGCAAGACTTTATTTTCAGCACATTCGTCGGTTACTATTTCAAAAGTAATCGGCAAGATTTTTATTTTCAACATATTTGTCGGTTACTATTTCAAAAGTAATTGGCAAGACTTTATTTTCAGCACATTCATTGGTTACTTTTTTAAAAGTAATTGGTAAGATTTTTATTTCCAGCATATTCATCGCTTACTATTTCAAAAGTAATCAGCATGATTTATTTTCAGCACATTCGTCGGTTACTATTTCAAAAGTAATTGGCAAGACTTTATTTTCAGCACCTTCGTCGGTTACTATTTCAAAAGTAATCGGGAAGATTTTTATTTTCAGCATGTTCGTTGGTTACTATTTCAAAAGTAATCGGCAAGATTTTTATTTTCAGCATATTTGTCGGTTACTATTTTAAAAGTAATCGGCAAGACTTTATTTTCAGCACATTCGTCGGTTACTATTTCAAAAGTAATCGGCAAGATTTTTATTTTCAACATATTCGTCGGTTACTATTTCAAAAGTAATCAGCAAGACTTTATTTTCAGCACATTCATTGGTTACTTTTTTAAAAGTAATTGGTAAGATTTTTATTTCCAACATATTCATCGCTTACTACTTCAAAAGTAATCAGCATTATTTATTTTCAGCACATTCGTCGGTTACTATTTCAAAAGTAATCGGCAAGATTTTTATTTTTAGCATATTTGTCTGTTACTATTTTAGAAGTAATCGGCAAGACTTTATTTTCAACACATTCGTCGGTTACTATTTTAAAGCTAATCGGCAAGATTTATTTTCAGCACATTCGTCGGTTACTATTTCAAAAGTAATCGGCAAGATTTTTATTTTTAGCATATTTGTCTGTTACTATTTTAAAAGTAATCGGCAAGATTTTTATTTTCATCATATTTGTCGGTTACTATTTTAAAAGTAATCGGCAGGACTTTATTTTCAGCACATTCGTCGGTTACTATTTCAAAAGTAATCGGCAAGATTTTTATTTTCAACATATTCATCGGTTACTATTTCAAAAGTAATCGGCAAGACTTTATTTTCAGCACATTCATTGGTTACTTTTTTAAAAGTAATTGGTAAGATTTTTATTTCCAACATATTCATCGCTTACTATTTCAAAAGTAATCAGCATGATTTATTTTCAGCACATTCGTCGGTTACTATTTCAAAAGTAATCGGCAAGATTTTTATTTTCAACATATTCGTCGGTTACTATTTCAAAAGTAATCGGCAAGATTTTTATTTTCAACATATTCGTCGGTTACTATTTCAAAAGTAATTGGCAAGACTTTATTTTCAGCACATTCATTGGTTACTTTTTTAAAAGTAATTGGTAAGATTTTTATTTCCAGCATATTCATCGCTTACTATTTCAAAAGTAATCAGCATGATTTATTTTCAGCACATTCGTCGGTTACTATTTCAAAAGTAATCGGCAAGACTTTATTTTCAGCACCTTCGTCGGTTACTATTTCAAAAGTAATCGGGAAGATTTTTATTTTCAGCATGTTCGTTGGTTACTATTTCAAAAGTAATCGGCAAGATTTTTATTTTCAGCATATTTGTCGGTTACTATTTTAAAAGTAATCGGCAAGACTTTATTTTCAGCACATTCGTCGGTTACTATTTCAAAAGTAATCGGCAAGATTTTTATTTTCAACATATTCGTCGGTTACTATTTCAAAAGTAATCAGCAAGACTTTATTTTCAGCACATTCATTGGTTACTTTTTTAAAAGTAATTGGTAAGATTTTTATTTCCAACATATTCATCGCTTACTACTTCAAAAGTAATCAGCATTATTTATTTTCAGCACATTCGTCGGTTACTATTTCAAAAGTAATCGGCAAGATTTTTATTTTTAGCATATTTGTCTGTTACTATTTTAGAAGTAATCGGCAAGACTTTATTTTCAGCACATTCGTCGGTTACTATTTTAAAGCTAATCGGCAAGATTTATTTTCAGCACATTCGTCGGTTACTATTTCAAAAGTAATCGGCAAGATTTTTATTTTTAGCATATTTGTCTGTTACTATTTTAAAAGTAATCGGCAAGATTTTTATTTTCATCATATTTGTCGGTTACTATTTTAAAAGTAATCGGCAAGACTTTATTTTCAGCACATTCGTCGGTTACTATTTCAAAAGTAATCGGCAAGATTTTTATTTTCAACATATTCATCGGTTACTATTTCAAAAGTAATCGGCAAGACTTTATTTTCAGCACATTCATTGGTTACTTTTTTAAAAGTAATTGGTAAGATTTTTATTTCCAACATATTCATCGCTTACTATTTCAAAAGTAATCAGCATGATTTATTTTCAGCACATTCGTCGGTTACTATTTCAAAAGTAATCGGCAAGATTTTTATTTTCAGCATATTTGTCGGTTACTATTTTAAAAGTAATCGACATGATTTTTATTTTCAACATATTCGTCGGTTCCTATTTCTATTTTCACCACATTTGTCGGTTACTATTTCAATAGTAATCGGCATGATTTATTTTCAGCACATTTGTCGGTTACTATTTCAAAAGTAATCGGCATGATTCATTTTCAGCACATTCGTCGGTTACTATTTCAAAAGTAATCGGCAAGATTTTTATTTTTAGCATATTTGTCTGTTACTATTTTAAAAGTAATCGGCAAGATTTTTATTTTCATCATATTTGTCGGTTACTATTTTAAAAGTAATCGGCAAGACTTTATTTTCAGCACATTCGTCGGTTACTATTTCAAAAGTAATCGGCAAGATTTTTATTTTCAACATATTCATCGGTTACTATTTCAAAAGTAATCGGCAAGACTTTATTTTCAGCACATTCATTGGTTACTTTTTTAAAAGTAATTGGTAAGATTTTTATTTCCAACATATTCATCGCTTACTATTTCAAAAGTAATCAGCATGATTTATTTTCAGCACATTCGTCGGTTACTATTTCAAAAGTAATCGGCAAGATTTTTATTTTCAGCATATTTGTCGGTTACTATTTTAAAAGTAATCGACATGATTTTTATTTTCAACATATTCGTCGGTTCCTATTTCTATTTTCACCACATTTGTCGGTTACTATTTCAATAGTAATCGGCATGATTTATTTTCAGCACATTTGTCGGTTACTATTTCAAAAGTAATCGGCATGATTCATTTTCAGCACATTCGTCGGTTACTATTTCAAAAGTAATCGGCATGATCTATTTTCTGCACATTCGTCGGTTACTATTTCAAAAGTAATCAGCAAGATTTTTATTTTCAGCATGTTCGTCGGTTACTATTTCAAAAGTAATCGGCAAGATTTTTATTTTCAGCATATTCGTCAATGACTATTTCAAAAGTAATCGGCATGATTTATTTTCAGCATATTCGTCGGTTACTATTTCAAAGGTAATCGACATGATTTATTTTCAACACATTCGTCGGTTACTATTTCAAAAGTAATCGGCATGATCTATTTTCTGCACATTCGTCGGTTACTATTTCAAAAGTAAACGGCAAGATTGTTATTTTCAGCATGTTCGTCGGTAACTATTTCAAAAGTAATCGGCAAGATTTTTATTTTCAGCACATTCGTCGGTTACTATTTCAAAGCTAATCGGCAAGATTTATTTTCAGCACATTCGTCGGTTACTATTTCAAAAGTAATCGGCAAGATTTTTATTTTTAGCATATTTGTCTGTTACTATTTTAAAAGTAATCGGCAAGACTTTATTTTCAGCACATTCGTCGGTTAGTGTTTTAAAAGTAATCGGGAAGATTTTTATTTTCAACATATTTGTCGGTTACTATTTCAAAAGTAATTGGCAAGACTTTATTTTCAGCACATTCATTGGTTACTTTTTTAAAAGTAATTGGTAAGATTTTTATTTCCAGCATATTCATCGCTTACTATTTCAAAAGTAATCAGCAAGATTTTTAGCATGTTCGTCGGTTACTATTTCAAAAGTAATCGGCAAGATTTTTATTTTCAGCATATTTGTCGGTTACTATTTTAAAAGTAATCGGCAAGACTTTATTTTCAGCACATTCGTCGGTTACTATTTCAAAAGTAATCGGCAAGATTTTTATTTTCAACATATTTGTCGGTTACTATTTCAAAAGTAATTGGCAAGACTTTATTTTCAGCACATTCATTGGTTACTTTTTTAAAAGTAATTGGTAAGATTTTTATTTCCAGCATATTCATCGCTTACTATTTCAAAAGTAATCAGCATGATTTATTTTCAGCACATTCGTCGGTTACTATTTCAAAAGTAATTGGCAAGACTTTATTTTCAGCACCTTCGTCGGTTACTATTTCAAAAGTAATCGGGAAGATTTTTATTTTCAGCATGTTCGTTGGTTACTATTTCAAAAGTAATCGGCAAGATTTTTATTTTCAGCATATTTGTCGGTTACTATTTTAAAAGTAATCGGCAAGACTTTATTTTCAGCACATTCGTCGGTTACTATTTCAAAAGTAATCGGCAAGATTTTTATTTTCAACATATTCGTCGGTTACTATTTCAAAAGTAATCAGCAAGACTTTATTTTCAGCACATTCATTGGTTACTTTTTTAAAAGTAATTGGTAAGATTTTTATTTCCAACATATTCATCGCTTACTACTTCAAAAGTAATCAGCATTATTTATTTTCAGCACATTCGTCGGTTACTATTTCAAAAGTAATCGGCAAGATTTTTATTTTTAGCATATTTGTCTGTTACTATTTTAGAAGTAATCGGCAAGACTTTATTTTCAACACATTCGTCGGTTACTATTTTAAAGCTAATCGGCAAGATTTATTTTCAGCACATTCGTCGGTTACTATTTCAAAAGTAATCGGCAAGATTTTTATTTTTAGCATATTTGTCTGTTACTATTTTAAAAGTAATCGGCAAGATTTTTATTTTCATCATATTTGTCGGTTACTATTTTAAAAGTAATCGGCAGGACTTTATTTTCAGCACATTCGTCGGTTACTATTTCAAAAGTAATCGGCAAGATTTTTATTTTCAACATATTCATCGGTTACTATTTCAAAAGTAATCGGCAAGACTTTATTTTCAGCACATTCATTGGTTACTTTTTTAAAAGTAATTGGTAAGATTTTTATTTCCAACATATTCATCGCTTACTATTTCAAAAGTAATCAGCATGATTTATTTTCAGCACATTCGTCGGTTACTATTTCAAAAGTAATCGGCAAGATTTTTATTTTCAGCATATTTGTCGGTTACTATTTTAAAAGTAATCGACATGATTTTTATTTTCAACATATTCGTCGGTTCCTATTTCTATTTTCACCACATTTGTCGGTTACTATTTCAATAGTAATCGGCATGATTTATTTTCAGCACATTTGTCGGTTACTATTTCAAAAGTAATCGGCATGATTCATTTTCAGCACATTCGTCGGTTACTATTTCAAAAGTAATCGGCATGATCTATTTTCTGCACATTCGTCGGTTACTATTTCAAAAGTAATCAGCAAGATTTTTATTTTCAGCATGTTCGTCGGTTACTATTTCAAAAGTAATCGGCAAGATTTTTATTTTCAGCATATTCGTCAATGACTATTTCAAAAGTAATCGGCATGATTTATTTTCAGCATATTCGTCGGTTACTATTTCAAAGGTAATCGACATGATTTATTTTCAACACATTCGTCGGTTACTATTTCAAAAGTAATCGGCATGATCTATTTTCTGCACATTCGTCGGTTACTATTTCAAAAGTAAACGGCAAGATTTTTATTTTCAGCATGTTCGTCGGTAACTATTTCAAAAGTAATCGGCAAGATTTTTATTTTCAGCACATTCGTCGGTTACTATTTCAAAGCTAATCGGCAAGATTTATTTTCAGCACATTCGTCGGTTACTATTTCAAAAGTAATCGGCAAGATTTTTATTTTTAGCATATTTGTCTGTTACTATTTTAAAAGTAATCGGCAAGACTTTATTTTCAGCACATTCGTCGGTTAGTGTTTTAAAAGTAATCGGGAAGATTTTTATTTTCAGCATGTTCGTCGGTTACTATTTCAAAAGTAATCGGCAAGATTTTTATTTTCAGCATATTTGTCGGTTACTATTTTAAAAGTAATCGGCAAGACTTTATTTTCAGGACATTCGTCGGTTACTATTTCAAAAGTAATCGGCAAGATTTTTATTTTCAACATATTTGTCGGTTACTATTTCAAAAGTAATTGGCAAGACTTTATTTTCAACACATTCATTGGTTACTTTTTTAAAAGTAATTGGTAAGATTTTTATTTCCAGCATATTCATCGCTTACTATTTCAAAAGTAATCAGCATGATTTATTTTCAGCACATTCGTCGGTTACTATTTCAAAAGTAATCGGCAAGACTTTATTTTCAGCACATTCGTCGGTTACTATTTTAAAAGTAATCGGCAAGACTTTATTTTCAGCACATTCGTCGGTTACTATTTCAAAAGTAATCGGCAAGATTTTTATTTTCAACATATTCGTCGGTTACTATTTCAAAAGTAATCAGCAAGACTTTATTTTCAGCACATTCATTGGTTACTTTTTTAAAAGTAATTGGTAAGATTTTTATTTCCAACATATTCATCGCTTACTACTTCAAAAGTAATCAGCATTATTTTTTTTCAGCACATTCGTCGGTTACTATTTCAAAAGTAATCGGCAAGATTTTTATTTTTAGCATATTTGTCTGTTACTATTTTAGAAGTAATCGGCAAGACTTTATTTTCAGCACATTCGTCGGTTACTATTTTAAAGCTAATCGGCAAGATTTATTTTCAGCACATTCGTCGGTTACTATTTCAAAAGTAATCGGCAAGATTTTTATTTTTAGCATATTTGTCTGTTACTATTTTAAAAGTAATCGGCAAGATTTTTATTTTCATCATATTTGTCGGTTACTATTTTAAAAGTAATCGGCAAGACTTTATTTTCAGCACATTCGTCGGTTACTATTTCAAAAGTAATCGGCAAGATTTTTATTTTCAACATATTCATCGGTTACTATTTCAAAAGTAATCGGCAAGACTTTATTTTCAGCACATTCATTGGTTACTTTTTTAAAAGTAATTGGTAAGATTTTTATTTCCAACATATTCATCGCTTACTATTTCAAAAGTAATCAGCATGATTTATTTTCAGCACATTCGTCGGTTACTATTTCAAAAGTAATCGGCAAGATTTTTATTTTCAGCATATTTGTCGGTTACTACTTTAAAAGTAATCGACATGATTTTTATTTTCAACATATTCGTCGGTTCCTATTTCTATTTTCACCACATTTGTCGGTTACTATTTCAATAGTAATCGGCATGATTTATTTTCAGCACATTTGTCGGTTACTATTTCAAAAGTAATCGGCATGATTCATTTTCAGCACATTCGTCGGTTACTATTTCAAAAGTAATCGGCATGATCTATTTTCGGCACATTCGTCGGTTACTATTTCAAAAGTAATCAGCAAGATTTTTATTTTCAGCATGTTCGTCGGTTACTATTTCAAAAGTAATCGGCAAGATTTTTATTTTCAGCATATTCGTCAATGACTATTTCAAAAGTAATCGGCATGATTTATTTTCAGCATATTCGTCGGTTACTATTTCAAAGGTAATCGACATGATTTATTTTCAACACATTCGTCGGTTACTATTTCAAAAGTAATCGGCATGATCTATTTTCTGCACATTCGTCGGTTACTATTTCAAAAGTAAACGGCAAGATTTTTATTTTCAGCATGTTCGTCGGTTACTATTTCAAAAGTAATCGGCAAGACTTTATTTTCAGCACATTCGTCGGTTACTATTTCAAAAGTAATCGGCAAGATTTTTATTTTCAACATATTCGTCGGTTACTATTTCAAAAGTAATTGGCAAGACTTTATTTTCAGCACATTCATTGGTTACTTTTTTAAAAGTAATTGGTAAGATTTTTATTTCCAACATATTCATCGCTTACTATTTCAAAAGTAATCAGCATGATTTATTTTCAGCACATTCGTCGGTTACTATTTCAAAAGTAATCGGCAAGACTTTATTTTCAGCACCTTCGTCGGTTACTATTTCAAAAGTAATCGGGAAGATTTTTATTTTCAGCATGTTCGTTGGTTACTATTTCAAAAGTAATCGGCAAGATTTTTATTTTCAGCATATTTGTCGGTTACTATTTTAAAAGTAATCGGCAAGACTTTATTTTCAGCACATTCGTCGGTTACTATTTCAAAAGTAATCGGCAAGATTTTTATTTTCAACATATTCGTCGGTTACTATTTCAAAAGTAATCAGCAAGACTTTATTTTCAGCACATTCATTGGTTACTTTTTTAAAAGTAATTGGTAAGATTTTTATTTCCAACATATTCATCGCTTACTACTTCAAAAGTAATCAGCATTATTTTCAGCACATTCGTCGGTTACTATTTCAAAAGTAATCGGCAAGATTTTTATTTTTAGCATATTTGTCTGTTACTATTTTAGAAGTAATCGGCAAGACTTTATTTTCAGCACATTCGTCGGTTACTATTTTAAAGCTAATCGGCAAGATTTATTTTCAGCACATTCGTCGGTTACTATTTCAAAAGTAATCGGCAAGATTTTTATTTTTAGCATATTTGTCTGTTACTATTTTAAAAGTAATCGGCAAGATTTTTATTTTCATCATATTTGTCGGTTACTATTTTAAAAGTAATCGGCAAGACTTTATTTTCAGCACATTCGTCGGTTACTATTTCAAAAGTAATCGGCAAGATTTTTATTTTCAACATATTCGTCGGTTACTATTTCAAAAGTAATCGGCAAGACTTTATTTTCAGCACATTCATTGGTCACTTTTTTAAAAGTAATTGGTAAGATTTTTATTTCCAACATATTCATCGCTTACTATTTCAAAAGTAATCAGCATGATTTATTTTCAGCACATTCGTCGGTTACTATTTCAAAAGTAATCGGCAAGACTTTATTTTCAGCACCTTCGTCGGTTACTATTTCAAAAGTAATCGGGAAGATTTTTATTTTCAGCATGTTCGTTGGTTACTATTTCAAAAGTCATCGGCAAGATTTTTATTTTCAGCATATTTGTCGGTTACTATTTTAAAAGTAATCGGCAAGACTTTATTTTCAGCACATTCGTCGGTTACTATTTCAAAAGTAATCGGCAAGATTTTTATTTTCAACATATTCGTCGGTTACTATTTCAAAAGTAATCAGCAAGACTTTATTTTCAGCACATTCATTGGTTACTTTTTTAAAAGTAATTGGTAAGATTTTTATTTCCAACATATTCATCGCTTACTACTTCAAAAGTAATCAGCATTATTTATTTTCAGCACATTCGTCGGTTACTATTTCAAAAGTAATCGGCAAGATTTTTATTTTTAGCATATTTGTCTGTTACTATTGTAGAAGTAATCGGCAAGACTTTATTTTCAGCACTTTCGTCGGTTACTATTTTAAAGCTAATCGGCAAGATTTATTTTCAGCACATTCGTCGGTTACTATTTCAAAAGTAATCGGCAAGATTTTTATTTTTAGCATATTTGTCTGTTACTATTTTAAAAGTAATCGGCAAGATTTTTATTTTCATCATATTTGTCGGTTACTATTTTAAAAGTAATCGGCAAGACTTTATTTTCAGCACATTCGTCGGTTACTATTTCAAAAGTAATCGGCAAGATTTTTATTTTCAACATATTCATCGGTTACTATTTCAAAAGTAATCGGCAAGACTTTATTTTCAGCACATTCATTGGTTACTTTTTTAAAAGTAATTGGTAAGATTTTTATTTCCAACATATTCATCGCTTACTATTTCAAAAGTAATCAGCATGATTTATTTTCAGCACATTCGTCGGTTACTATTTCAAAAGTAATCGGCAAGATTTTTATTTTCAGCATATTTGTCGGTTACTATTTTAAAAGTAATCGACATGATTTTTATTTTCAACATATTCGTCGGTTCCTATTTCTATTTTCAGCACATTTGTCGGTTACTATTTCAAAAGTAATCGGCATGATTCATTTTCAGCACATTCGTCGGTTACTATTTCAAAAGTAATCGGCATGATCTATTTTCGGCACATTCGTCGGTTACTATTTCAAAAGTAATCAGCAAGATTTTTATTTTCAGCATGTTCGTCGGTTACTATTTCAAAAGTAATCGGCAAGATTTTTATTTTCAGCATATTCGTCAATGACTATTTCAAAAGTAATCGGCATGATTTATTTTCAGCATATTCGTCGGTTACTATTTCAAAGGTAATCGACATGATTTATTTTCAACACATTCGTCGGTTACTATTTCAAAAGTAATCGGCATGATCTATTTTCTGCACATTCGTCGGTTACTATTTCAAAAGTAAACGGCAAGATTTTTATTTTCAGCATGTTCGTCGGTTACTATTTCAAAAGTAATCGGCAAGACTTTATTTTCAGCACATTCGTCGGTTACTATTTCAAAAGTAATCGGCAAGATTTTTATTTTCAACATATTCGTCGGTTACTATTTCAAAAGTAATTGGCAAGACTTTATTTTCAGCACATTCATTGGTTACTTTTTTAAAAGTAATTGGTAAGATTTTTATTTCCAACATATTCATCGCTTACTATTTCAAAAGTAATCAGCATGATTTATTTTCAGCACATTCGTCGGTTACTATTTCAAAAGTAATCGGCAAGACTTTATTTTCAGCACCTTCGTCGGTTACTATTTCAAAAGTAATCGGGAAGATTTTTATTTTCAGCATGTTCGTTGGTTACTATTTCAAAAGTAATCGGCAAGATTTTTATTTTCAGCATATTTGTCGGTTACTATTTTAAAAGTAATCGGCAAGACTTTATTTTCAGCACATTCGTCGGTTACTATTTCAAAAGTAATCGGCAAGATTTTTATTTTCAACATATTCGTCGGTTACTATTTCAAAAGTAATCAGCAAGACTTTATTTTCAGCACATTCATTGGTTACTTTTTTAAAAGTAATTGGTAAGATTTTTATTTCCAACATATTCATCGCTTACTACTTCAAAAGTAATCAGCATTATTTTCAGCACATTCGTCGGTTACTATTTCAAAAGTAATCGGCAAGATTTTTATTTTTAGCATATTTGTCTGTTACTATTTTAGAAGTAATCGGCAAGACTTTATTTTCAGCACATTCGTCGGTTACTATTTTAAAGCTAATCGGCAAGATTTATTTTCAGCACATTCGTCGGTTACTATTTCAAAAGTAATCGGCAAGATTTTTATTTTTAGCATATTTGTCTGTTACTATTTTAAAAGTAATCGGCAAGATTTTTATTTTCATCATATTTGTCGGTTACTATTTTAAAAGTAATCGGCAAGACTTTATTTTCAGCACATTCGTCGGTTACTATTTCAAAAGTAATCGGCAAGATTTTTATTTTCAACATATTCGTCGGTTACTATTTCAAAAGTAATCGGCAAGACTTTATTTTCAGCACATTCATTGGTCACTTTTTTAAAAGTAATTGGTAAGATTTTTATTTCCAACATATTCATCGCTTACTATTTCAAAAGTAATCAGCATGATTTATTTTCAGCACATTCGTCGGTTACTATTTCAAAAGTAATCGGCAAGACTTTATTTTCAGCACCTTCGTCGGTTACTATTTCAAAAGTAATCGGGAAGATTTTTATTTTCAGCATGTTCGTTGGTTACTATTTCAAAAGTCATCGGCAAGATTTTTATTTTCAGCATATTTGTCGGTTACTATTTTAAAAGTAATCGGCAAGACTTTATTTTCAGCACATTCGTCGGTTACTATTTCAAAAGTAATCGGCAAGATTTTTATTTTCAACATATTCGTCGGTTACTATTTCAAAAGTAATCAGCAAGACTTTATTTTCAGCACATTCATTGGTTACTTTTTTAAAAGTAATTGGTAAGATTTTTATTTCCAACATATTCATCGCTTACTACTTCAAAAGTAATCAGCATTATTTATTTTCAGCACATTCGTCGGTTACTATTTCAAAAGTAATCGGCAAGATTTTTATTTTTAGCATATTTGTCTGTTACTATTTTAGAAGTAATCGGCAAGACTTTATTTTCAGCACTTTCGTCGGTTACTATTTTAAAGCTAATCGGCAAGATTTATTTTCAGCACATTCGTCGGTTACTATTTCAAAAG
Organism: Medicago lupulina; assembly: GCA_958299785.1. Classification (NCBI taxonomy): domain Eukaryota; kingdom Viridiplantae; phylum Streptophyta; class Magnoliopsida; order Fabales; family Fabaceae; genus Medicago; species Medicago lupulina. The sequence goes on along the minus strand of OY283139.1, from coordinate 47,054,468 downwards.
TAATCGGCAAGATTTTTATTTTTAGCATATTTGTCTGTTACTATTTTAAAAGTAATCGGCAAGATTTTTATTTTCATCATATTTGTCGGTTACTATTTTAAAAGTAATCGGCAAGACTTTATTTTCAGCACATTCGTCGGTTACTATTTCAAAAGTAATCGGCAAGATTTTTATTTTCAACATATTCATCGGTTACTATTTCAAAAGTAATCGGCAAGACTTTATTTTCAGCACATTCATTGGTTACTTTTTTAAAAGTAATTGGTAAGATTTTTATTTCCAACATATTCATCGCTTACTATTTCAAAAGTAATCAGCATGATTTATTTTCAGCACATTCGTCGGTTACTATTTCAAAAGTAATCGGCAAGATTTTTATTTTCAGCATATTTGTCGGTTACTATTTTAAAAGTAATCGACATGATTTTTATTTTCAACATATTCGTCGGTTCCTATTTCTATTTTCACCACATTTGTCGGTTACTATTTCAATAGTAATCGGCATGATTTATTTTCAGCACATTTGTCGGTTACTATTTCAAAAGTAATCGGCATGATTCATTTTCAGCACATTCGTCGGTTACTATTTCAAAAGTAATCGGCATGATCTATTTTCTGCACATTCGTCGGTTACTATTTCAAAAGTAATCAGCAAGATTTTTATTTTCAGCATGTTCGTCGATTACTATTTCAAAAGTAATCGGCAAGATTTTTATTTTCAGCATATTCGTCAATGACTATTTCAAAAGTAATCGGCATGATTTATTTTCAGCATATTCGTCGGTTACTATTTCAAAGGTAATCGACATGATTTATTTTCAACACATTCGTCGGTTACTATTTCAAAAGTAATCGGCATGATCTATTTTCTGCACATTCGTCGGTTACTATTTCAAAAGTAAACGGCAAGATTTTTATTTTCAGCATGTTCGTCGGTTACTATTTCAAAAGTAATCGGCAAGATTTTTATTTTCAGCACATTCGTCGGTTACTATTTCAAAGCTAATCGGCAAGATTTATTTTCAGCACATTCGTCGGTTACTATTTCAAAAGTAATCGGCAAGATTTTTATTTTTAGCATATTTGTCTGTTACTATTTTAAAAGTAATCAGCAAGACTTTATTTTCAGCACATTCGTCGGTTACTATTTCAAAAGTAATCGGCAAGATTTTTATTTTCAACATATTCGTCGGTTACTATTTCAAAAGTAATCAGCAAGACTTTATTTTCAGCACATTCATTGGTTACTTTTTTAAAAGTAATTGGTAAGATTTTTATTTCCAACATATTCATCGCTTACTACTTCAAAAGTAATCAGCATTATTTATTTTCAGCACATTCGTCGGTTACTATTTCAAAAGTAATCGGCAAGATTTTTATTTTTAGCATATTTGTCTGTTACTATTTTAGAAGTAATCGGCAAGACTTTATTTTCAGCACATTCGTCGGTTACTATTTTAAAGCTAATCGGCAAGATTTATTTTCAGCACATTCGTCGGTTACTATTTCAAAAGTAATCGGCAAGATTTTTATTTTTAGCATATTTGTCTGTTACTATTTTAAAAGTAATCGGCAAGATTTTTATTTTCATCATATTTGTCGGTTACTATTTTAAAAGTAATCGGCAAGACTTTATTTTCAGCACATTCGTCGGTTACTATTTCAAAAGTAATCGGCAAGATTTTTATTTTCAACATATTCATCGGTTACTATTTCAAAAGTAATCGGCAAGACTTTATTTTCAGCACATTCATTGGTTACTTTTTTAAAAGTAATTGGTAAGATTTTTATTTCCAACATATTCATCGCTTACTATTTCAAAAGTAATCAGCATGATTTATTTTCAGCACATTCGTCGGTTACTATTTCAAAAGTAATCGGCAAGATTTTTATTTTCAGCATATTTGTCGGTTACTATTTTAAAAGTAATCGACATGATTTTTATTTTCAACATATTCGTCGGTTCCTATTTCTATTTTCACCACATTTGTCGGTTACTATTTCAATAGTAATCGGCATGATTTATTTTCAGCACATTTGTCGGTTACTATTTCAAAAGTAATCGGCATGATTCATTTTCAGCACATTCGTCGGTTACTATTTCAAAAGTAATCGGCATGATCTATTTTCTGCACATTCGTCGGTTACTATTTCAAAAGTAATCAGCAAGATTTTTATTTTCAGCATGTTCGTCGATTACTATTTCAAAAGTAATCGGCAAGATTTTTATTTTCAGCATATTCGTCAATGACTATTTCAAAAGTAATCGGCATGATTTATTTTCAGCATATTCGTCGGTTACTATTTCAAAGGTAATCGACATGATTTATTTTCAACACATTCGTCGGTTACTATTTCAAAAGTAATCGGCATGATCTATTTTCTGCACATTCGTCGGTTACTATTTCAAAAGTAAACGGCAAGATTTTTATTTTCAGCATGTTCGTCGGTTACTATTTCAAAAGTAATCGGCAAGATTTTTATTTTCAGCACATTCGTCGGTTACTATTTCAAAGCTAATCGGCAAGATTTATTTTCAGCACATTCGTCGGTTACTATTTCAAAAGTAATCGGCAAGATTTTTATTTTTAGCATATTTGTCTGTTACTATTTTAAAAGTAATCAGCAAGACTTTATTTTCAGCACATTCGTCGGTTACTATTTCAAAAGTAATCGGCAAGATTATTATTTTCAACATATTCGTCGGTTACTATTTCAAAAGTAATCAGCAAGACTTTATTTTCAGCACATTCATTGGTTACTTTTTTAAAAGTAATTGGTAAGATTTTTATTTCCAACATATTCATCGCTTACTACTTCAAAAGTAATCAGCATTATTTATTTTCAGCACATTCGTCGGTTACTATTTCAAAAGTAATCGGCAAGATTTTTATTTTTAGCATATTTGTCTGTTACTATTTTAGAAGTAATCGGCAAGACTTTATTTTCAGCACATTCGTCGGTTACTATTTTAAAGCTAATCGGCAAGATTTACTTTCAGCACATTCGTCGGTTACTATTTCAAAAGTAATCGGCAAGATTTTTATTTTTAGCATATTTGTCTGTTACTATTTTAAAAGTAATCGGCAAGATTTTTATTTTCATCATATTTGTCGGTTACTATTTTAAAAGTAATCGGCAAGACTTTATTTTCAGCACATTCGTCGGTTACTATTTCAAAAGTAATCGGCAAGATTTTTATTTTCAACATATTCATCGGTTACTATTTCAAAAGTAATCGGCAAGACTTTATTTTCAGCACATTCATTGGTTACTTTTTTAAAAGTAATTGGTAAGATTTTTATTTCCAACATATTCATCGCTTACTATTTCAAAAGTAATCAGCATGATTTATTTTCAGCACATTCGTCGGTTACTATTTCAAAAGTAATCGGCAAGATTTTTATTTTCAGCATATTTGTCGGTTACTATTTTAAAAGTAATCGACATGATTTTTATTTTCAACATATTCGTCGGTTCCTATTTCTATTTTCACCACATTTGTCGGTTACTATTTCAATAGTAATCGGCATGATTTATTTTCAGCACATTTGTCGGTTACTATTTCAAAAGTAATCGGCATGATTCATTTTCAGCACATTCGTCGGTTACTATTTCAAAAGTAATCGGCATGATCTATTTTCTGCACATTCGTCGGTTACTATTTCAAAAGTAATCAGCAAGATTTTTATTTTCAGCATGTTCGTCGATTACTATTTCAAAAGTAATCGGCAAGATTTTTATTTTCAGCATATTCGTCAATGACTATTTCAAAAGTAATCGGCATGATTTATTTTCAGCATATTCGTCGGTTACTATTTCAAAGGTAATCGACATGATTTATTTTCAACACATTCGTCGGTTACTATTTCAAAAGTAATTGGCATGATCTATTTTCTGCACATTCGTCGGTTACTATTTCAAAAGTAAACGGCAAGATTTTTATTTTCAGCATGTTCGTCGGTTACTATTTCAAAAGTAATCGGCAAGATTTTTATTTTCAGCACATTCGTCGGTTACTATTTCAAAGCTAATCGGCAAGATTTATTTTCAGCACATTCGTCGGTTACTATTTCAAAAGTAATCGGCAAGATTTTTATTTTTAGCATATTTGTCTGTTACTATTTTAAAAGTAATCAGCAAGACTTTATTTTCAGCACATTCGTCGGTTACTATTTCAAAAGTAATCGGCAAGATTATTATTTTCAACATATTCGTCGGTTACTATTTCAAAAGTAATCAGCAAGACTTTATTTTCAGCACATTCATTGGTTACTTTTTTAAAAGTAATTGGTAAGATTTTTATTTCCAACATATTCATCGCTTACTACTTCAAAAGTAATCAGCATTATTTATTTTCAGCACATTCGTCGGTTACTATTTCAAAAGTAATCGGCAAGATTTTTATTTTTAGCATATTTGTCTGTTACTATTTTAGAAGTAATCGGCAAGACTTTATTTTCAGCACATTCGTCGGTTACTATTTTAAAGCTAATCGGCAAGATTTACTTTCAGCACATTCGTCGGTTACTATTTCAAAAGTAATCGGCAAGATTTTTATTTTTAGCATATTTGTCTGTTACTATTTTAAAAGTAATCGGCAAGATTTTTATTTTCATCATATTTGTCGGTTACTATTTTAAAAGTAATCGGCAAGACTTTATTTTCAGCACATTCGTCGGTTACTATTTCAAAAGTAATCGGCAAGATTTTTATTTTCAACATATTCATCGGTTACTATTTCAAAAGTAATCGGCAAGACTTTATTTTCAGCACATTCATTGGTTACTTTTTTAAAAGTAATTGGTAAGATTTTTATTTCCAACATATTCATCGCTTACTATTTCAAAAGTAATCAGCATGATTTATTTTCAGCACATTCGTCGGTTACTATTTCAAAAGTAATCGGCAAGATTTTTATTTTCAGCATATTTGTCGGTTACTATTTTAAAAGTAATCGACATGATTTTTATTTTCAACATATTCGTCGGTTCCTATTTCTATTTTCACCACATTTGTCGGTTACTATTTCAATAGTAATCGGCATGATTTATTTTCAGCACATTTGTCGGTTACTATTTCAAAAGTAATCGGCATGATTCATTTTCAGCACATTCGTTGGTTACTATTTCAAAAGTAATCGGCATGATCTATTTTCTGCACATTCGTCGGTTACTATTTCAAAAGTAATCAGCAAGATTTTTATTTTCAGCATGTTCGTCGGTTACTATTTCAAAAGTAATCGGCAAGATTTTTATTTTCAGCATATTCGTCAATGACTATTTCAAAAGTAATCGGCATGATTTATTTTCAGCATATTCGTCGGTTACTATTTCAAAGGTAATCGACATGATTTATTTTCAACACATTCGTCGGTTACTATTTCAAAAGTAATCGGCATGATCTATTTTCTGCACATTCGTCGGTTACTATTTCAAAAGTAAACGGCAAGATTTTTATTTTCAGCATGTTCGTCGGTTACTATTTCAAAAGTAATCGGCAAGATTTTTATTTTCAGCACATTCGTCGGTTACTATTTCAAAGCTAATCGGCAAGATTTATTTTCTGCACATTCGTCGGTTACTATTTCAAAAGTAATCGGCAAGATTTTTATTTTTAGCATATTTGTCTGTTACTATTTTAAAAGTAATCGGCAAGACTTTATTTTCAGCACATTCGTCGGTTACTATTTCAAAAGTAATCGGCAAGATTTTTATTTTCAACATATTCGTCGGTTACTATTTCAAAAGTAATCAGCAAGACTTTATTTTCAGCACATTCATTGGTTACTTTTTTAAAAGTAATTGGTAAGATTTTTATTTCCAACATATTCATCGCTTACTACTTCAAAAGTAATCAGCATTATTTATTTTCAGCACATTCGTCGGTTACTATTTCAAAAGTAATCGGCAAGATTTTTATTTTTAGCATATTTGTCTGTTACTATTTTAGAAGTAATCGGCAAGACTTTATTTTCAGCACATTCGTCGGTTACTATTTTAAAGCTAATCGGCAAGACTTTATTTTCAGCACATTCGTCGGTTACTATTTCAAAAGTAATCGGCAAGATTATTATTTTCAACATATTCGTCGGTTACTATTTCAAAAGTAATCAGCAAGACTTTATTTTCAGCACATTCATTGGTTACTTTTTTAAAAGTAATTGGTAAGATTTTTATTTCCAACATATTCATCGCTTACTACTTCAAAAGTAATCAGCATTATTTATTTTCAGCACATTCGTCGGTTACTATTTCAAAAGTAATCGGCAAGATTTTTATTTTTAGCATATTTGTCTGTTACTATTTTAGAAGTAATCGGCAAGACTTTATTTTCAGCACATTCGTCGGTTACTATTTTAAAGCTAATCGGCAAGATTTACTTTCAGCACATTCGTCGGTTACTATTTCAAAAGTAATCGGCAAGATTTTTATTTTTAGCATATTTGTCTGTTACTATTTTAAAAGTAATCGGCAAGATTTTTATTTTCATCATATTTGTCGGTTACTATTTTAAAAGTAATCGGCAAGACTTTATTTTCAGCACATTCGTCGGTTACTATTTCAAAAGTAATCGGCAAGATTTTTATTTTCAACATATTCATCGGTTACTATTTCAAAAGTAATCGGCAAGACTTTATTTTCAGCACATTCATTGGTTACTTTTTTAAAAGTAATTGGTAAGATTTTTATTTCCAACATATTCATCGCTTACTATTTCAAAAGTAATCAGCATGATTTATTTTCAGCACATTCGTCGGTTACTATTTCAAAAGTAATCGGCAAGATTTTTATTTTCAGCATATTTGTCGGTTACTATTTTAAAAGTAATCGACATGATTTTTATTTTCAACATATTCGTCGGTTCCTATTTCTATTTTCACCACATTTGTCGGTTACTATTTCAATAGTAATCGGCATGATTTATTTTCAGCACATTTGTCGGTTACTATTTCAAAAGTAATCGGCATGATTCATTTTCAGCACATTCGTTGGTTACTATTTCAAAAGTAATCGGCATGATCTATTTTCTGCACATTCGTCGGTTACTATTTCAAAAGTAATCAGCAAGATTTTTATTTTCAGCATGTTCGTCGGTTACTATTTCAAAAGTAATCGGCAAGATTTTTATTTTCAGCATATTCGTCAATGACTATTTCAAAAGTAATCGGCATGATTTATTTTCAGCATATTCGTCGGTTACTATTTCAAAGGTAATCGACATGATTTATTTTCAACACATTCGTCGGTTACTATTTCAAAAGTAATCGGCATGATCTATTTTCTGCACATTCGTCGGTTACTATTTCAAAAGTAAACGGCAAGATTTTTATTTTCAGCATGTTCGTCGGTTACTATTTCAAAAGTAATCGGCAAGATTTTTATTTTCAGCACATTCGTCGGTTACTATTTCAAAGCTAATCGGCAAGATTTATTTTCTGCACATTCGTCGGTTACTATTTCAAAAGTAATCGGCAAGATTTTTATTTTTAGCATATTTGTCTGTTACTATTTTAAAAGTAATCGGCAAGACTTTATTTTCAGCACATTCGTCGGTTACTATTTCAAAAGTAATCGGCAAGATTTTTATTTTCAACATATTCGTCGGTTACTATTTCAAAAGTAATCAGCAAGACTTTATTTTCAGCACATTCATTGGTTACTTTTTTAAAAGTAATTGGTAAGATTTTTATTTCCAACATATTCATCGCTTACTACTTCAAAAGTAATCAGCATTATTTATTTTCAGCACATTCGTCGGTTACTATTTCAAAAGTAATCGGCAAGATTTTTATTTTTAGCATATTTGTCTGTTACTATTTTAGAAGTAATCGGCAAGACTTTATTTTCAGCACATTCGTCGGTTACTATTTTAAAGCTAATCGGCAAGATTTATTTTCAGCACATTCGTCGGTTACTATTTCAAAAGTAATCGGCAAGATTTTTATTTTTAGCATATTTGTCTGTTACTATTTTAAAAGTAATCGGCAAGATTTTTATTTTCATCATATTTGTCGGTTACTATTTTAAAAGTAATCGGCAAGACTTTATTTTCAGCACATTCGTCGGTTACTATTTCAAAAGTAATCGGCAAGATTTTTATTTTCAACATATTCATCGGTTACTATTTCAAAAGTAATCGGCAAGACTTTATTTTCAGCACATTCATTGGTTACTTTTTTAAAAGTAATTGGTAAGATTTTTATTTCCAACATATTCATCGCTTACTATTTCAAAAGTAATCAGCATGATTTATTTTCAGCACATTCGTCGGTTACTATTTCAAAAGTAATCGGCAAGATTTTTATTTTCAGCATATTTGTCGGTTACTACTTTAAAAGTAATCGACATGATTTTTATTTTCAACATATTCGTCGGTTCCTATTTCTATTTTCACCACATTTGTCGGTTACTATTTCAATAGTAATCGGCATGATTTATTTTCAGCACATTTGTCGGTTACTATTTCAAAAGTAATCGGCATGATTCATTTTCAGCACATTCGTCGGTTACTATTTCAAAAGTAATCGGCATGATCTATTTTCGGCACATTCGTCGGTTACTATTTCAAAAGTAATCAGCAAGATTTTTATTTTCAGCATGTTCGTCGGTTACTATTTCAAAAGTAATCGGCAAGATTTTTATTTTCAGCATATTCGTCAATGACTATTTCAAAAGTAATCGGCATGATTTATTTTCAGCATATTCGTCGGTTACTATTTCAAAGGTAATCGACATGATTTATTTTCAACACATTCGTCGGTTACTATTTCAAAAGTAATCGGCATGATCTATTTTCTGCACATTCGTCGGTTACTATTTCAAAAGTAAACGGCAAGATTTTTATTTTCAGCATGTTCGTCGGTTACTATTTCAAAAGTAATCGGCAAGACTTTATTTTCAGCACATTCGTCGGTTACTATTTCAAAAGTAATCGGCAAGATTTTTATTTTCAACATATTCGTTGGTTACTATTTCAAAAGTAATTGGCAAGACTTTATTTTCAGCACATTCATTGGTTACTTTTTTAAAAGTAATTGGTAAGATTTTTATTTCCAACATATTCATCGCTTACTATTTCAAAAGTAATCAGCATGATTTATTTTCAGCACATTCGTCGGTTACTATTTCAAAAGTAATCGGCAAGACTTTATTTTCAGCACCTTCGTCGGTTACTATTTCAAAAGTAATCGGGAAGATTTTTATTTTCAGCATGTTCGTTGGTTACTATTTCAAAAGTAATCGGCAAGATTTTTATTTTCAGCATATTTGTCGGTTACTATTTTAAAAGTAATCGGCAAGACTTTATTTTCAGCACATTCGTCGGTTACTATTTCAAAAGTAATCGGCAAGATTTTTATTTTCAACATATTCGTCGGTTACTATTTCAAAAGTAATCAGCAAGACTTTATTTTCAGCACATTCATTGGTTACTTTTTTAAAAGTAATTGGTAAGATTTTTATTTCCAACATATTCATCGCTTACTACTTCAAAAGTAATCAGCATTATTTTCAGCACATTCGTCGGTTACTATTTCAAAAGTAATCGGCAAGATTTTTATTTTTAGCATATTTGTCTGTTACTATTTTAGAAGTAATCGGCAAGACTTTATTTTCAGCACATTCGTCGGTTACTATTTTAAAGCTAATCGGCAAGATTTATTTTCAGCACATTCGTCGGTTACTATTTCAAAAGTAATCGGCAAGATTTTTATTTTTAGCATATTTGTCTGTTACTATTTTAAAAGTAATCGGCAAGATTTTTATTTTCATCATATTTGTCGGTTACTATTTTAAAAGTAATCGGCAAGACTTTATTTTCAGCACATTCGTCGGTTACTATTTCAAAAGTAATTGGAAAGATTTTTATTTTCAACATATTCGTCGGTTACTATTTCAAAAGTAATCAGCAAGACTTTATTTTCAGCACATTCATTGGTCACTTTTTTAAAAGTAATTGGTAAGATTTTTATTTCCAACATATTCATCGCTTACTATTTCAAAAGTAATCAGCATGATTTATTTTCAGCACATTCGTCGGTTACTATTTCAAAAGTAATCGGCAAGACTTTATTTTCAGCACCTTCGTCGGTTACTATTTCAAAAGTAATCGGGAAGATTTTTATTTTCAGCATGTTCGTTGGTTACTATTTCAAAAGTCATCGGCAAGATTTTTATTTTCAGCATATTTGTCGGTTACTATTTTAAAAGTAATCGGCAAGACTTTATTTTCAGCACATTCGTCGGTTACTATTTCAAAAGTAATCGGCAAGATTTTTATTTTCAACATATTCGTCGGTTACTATTTCAAAAGTAATCAGCAAGACTTTATTTTCAGCACATTCATTGGTTACTTTTTTAAAAGTAATTGGTAAGATTTTTATTTCCAACATATTCATCGCTTACTACTTCAAAAGTAATCAGCATTATTTATTTTCAGCACATTCGTCGGTTACTATTTCAAAAGTAATCGGCAAGATTTTTATTTTTAGCATATTTGTCTGTTACTATTTTAGAAGTAATCGGCAAGACTTTATTTTCAGCACATTCGTCGGTTACTATTTTAAAGCTAATCGGCAAGATTTATTTTCAGCACATTCGTCGGTTACTATTTCAAAAGTAATCGGCAAGATTTTTATTTTTAGCATATTTGTCTGTTACTATTTTAAAAGTAATCGGCAAGATTTTTATTTTCATCATATTTGTCGGTTACTATTTTAAAAGTAATCGGCAAGACTTTATTTTCAGCACATTCGTCGGTTACTATTTCAAAAGTAATCGGCAAGATTTTTATTTTCAACATATTCATCGGTTACTATTTCAAAAGTAATCGGCAAGACTTTATTTTCAGCACATTCATTGGTTACTTTTTTAAAAGTAATTGGTAAGATTTTTATTTCCAACATATTCATCGCTTACTATTTCAAAAGTAATCAGCATGATTTATTTTCAGCACATTCGTCGGTTACTATTTCAAAAGTAATCGGCAAGATTTTTATTTTCAGCATATTTGTCGGTTACTATTTTAAAAGTAATCGACATGATTTTTATTTTCAACATATTCGTCGGTTCCTATTTCTATTTTCACCACATTTGTCGGTTACTATTTCAATAGTAATCGGCATGATTTATTTTCAGCACATTTGTCGGTTACTATTTCAAAAGTAATCGGCATGATTCATTTTCAGCACATTCGTCGGTTACTATTTCAAAAGTAATCGGCATGATCTATTTTCTGCACATTCGTCGGTTACTATTTCAAAAGTAATCAGCAAGATTTTTATTTTCAGCATGTTCGTCGATTACTATTTCAAAAGTAATCGGCAAGATTTTTATTTTCAGCATATTCGTCAATGACTATTTCAAAAGTAATCGGCATGATTTATTTTCAGCATATTCGTCGGTTACTATTTCAAAGGTAATCGACATGATTTATTTTCAACACATTCGTCGGTTACTATTTCAAAAGTAATCGGCATGATCTATTTTCTGCACATTCGTCGGTTACTATTTCAAAAGTAAACGGCAAGATTTTTATTTTCAGCATGTTCGTCGGTTACTATTTCAAAAGTAATCGGCAAGATTTTTATTTTCAGCACATTCGTCGGTTACTATTTCAAAGCTAATCGGCAAGATTTATTTTCAGCACATTCGTCGGTTACTATTTCAAAAGTAATCGGCAAGATTTTTATTTTTAGCATATTTGTCTGTTACTATTTTAAAAGTAATCAGCAAGACTTTATTTTCAGCACATTCGTCGGTTACTATTTCAAAAGTAATCGGCAAGATTTTTATTTTCAACATATTCGTCGGTTACTATTTCAAAAGTAATCAGCAAGACTTTATTTTCAGCACATTCATTGGTTACTTTTTTAAAAGTAATTGGTAAGATTTTTATTTCCAACATATTCATCGCTTACTACTTCAAAAGTAATCAGCATTATTTATTTTCAGCACATTCGTCGGTTACTATTTCAAAAGTAATCGGCAAGATTTTTATTTTTAGCATATTTGTCTGTTACTATTTTAGAAGTAATCGGCAAGACTTTATTTTCAGCACATTCGTCGGTTACTATTTTAAAGCTAATCGGCAAGATTTATTTTCAGCACATTCGTTGGTTACTATTTCAAAAGTAATCGGCAAGATTTTTATTTTTAGCATATTTGTCTGTTACTATTTTAAAAGTAATCGGCAAGATTTTTATTTTCATCATATTTGTCGGTTACTATTTTAAAAGTAATCGGCAAGACTTTATTTTCAGCACATTCGTCGGTTACTATTTCAAAAGTAATCGGCAAGATTTTTATTTTCAACATATTCATCGGTTACTATTTCAAAAGTAATCGGCAAGACTTTATTTTCAGCACATTCATTGGTTACTTTTTTAAAAGTAATTGGTAAGATTTTTATTTCCAACATATTCATCGCTTACTATTTCAAAAGTAATCAGCATGATTTATTTTCAGCACATTCGTCGGTTACTATTTCAAAAGTAATCGGCAAGATTTTTATTTTCAGCATATTTGTCGGTTACTATTTTAAAAGTAATCGACATGATTTTTATTTTCAACATATTCGTCGGTTCCTATTTCTATTTTCACCACATTTGTCGGTTACTATTTCAATAGTAATCGGCATGATTTATTTTCAGCACATTTGTCGGTTACTATTTCAAAAGTAATCGGCATGATTCATTTTCAGCACATTCGTCGGTTACTATTTCAAAAGTAATCGGCATGATCTATTTTCTGCACATTCGTCGGTTACTATTTCAAAAGTAATCAGCAAGATTTTTATTTTCAGCATGTTCGTCGATTACTATTTCAAAAGTAATCGGCAAGATTTTTATTTTCAGCATATTCGTCAATGACTATTTCAAAAGTAATCGGCATGATTTATTTTCAGCATATTCGTCGGTTACTATTTCAAAGGTAATCGACATGATTTATTTTCAACACATTCGTCGGTTACTATTTCAAAAGTAATCGGCATGATCTATTTTCTGCACATTCGTCGGTTACTATTTCAAAAGTAAACGGCAAGATTTTTATTTTCAGCATGTTCGTCGGTTACTATTTCAAAAGTAATCGGCAAGATTTTTATTTTCAGCACATTCGTCGGTTACTATTTCAAAGCTAATCGGCAAGATTTATTTTCAGCACATTCGTCGGTTACTATTTCAAAAGTAATCGGCAAGATTTTTATTTTTAGCATATTTGTCTGTTACTATTTTAAAAGTAATCAGCAAGACTTTATTTTCAGCACATTCGTCGGTTACTATTTCAAAAGTAATCGGCAAGATTTTTATTTTCAACATATTCGTCGGTTACTATTTCAAAAGTAATCAGCAAGACTTTATTTTCAGCACATTCATTGGTTACTTTTTTAAAAGTAATTGGTAAGATTTTTATTTCCAACATATTCATCGCTTACTACTTCAAAAGTAATCAGCATTATTTATTTTCAGCACATTCGTCGGTTACTATTTCAAAAGTAATCGGCAAGATTTTTATTTTTAGCATATTTGTCTGTTACTATTTTAGAAGTAATCGGCAAGACTTTATTTTCAGCACATTCGTCGGTTACTATTTTAAAGCTAATCGGCAAGATTTATTTTCAGCACATTCGTCGGTTACTATTTCAAAAGTAATCGGCAAGATTTTTATTTTTAGCATATTTGTCTGTTACTATTTTAAAAGTAATCGGCAAGATTTTTATTTTCATCATATTTGTCGGTTACTATTTTAAAAGTAATCGGCAAGACTTTATTTTCAGCACATTCGTCGGTTACTATTTCAAAAGTAATCGGCAAGATTTTTATTTTCAACATATTCATCGGTTACTATTTCAAAAGTAATCGGCAAGACTTTATTTTCAGCACATTCATTGGTTACTTTTTTAAAAGTAATTGGTAAGATTTTTATTTCCAACATATTCATCGCTTACTATTTCAAAAGTAATCAGCATGATTTATTTTCAGCACATTCGTCGGTTACTATTTCAAAAGTAATCGGCAAGATTTTTATTTTCAGCATATTTGTCGGTTACTATTTTAAAAGTAATCGACATGATTTTTATTTTCAACATATTCGTCGGTTCCTATTTCTATTTTCACCACATTTGTCGGTTACTATTTCAATAGTAATCGGCATGATTTATTTTCAGCACATTTGTCGGTTACTATTTCAAAAGTAATCGGCATGATTCATTTTCAGCACATTCGTCGGTTACTATTTCAAAAGTAATCGGCATGATCTATTTTCTGCACATTCGTCGGTTACTATTTCAAAAGTAATCAGCAAGATTTTTATTTTCAGCATGTTCGTCGGTTACTATTTCAAAAGTAATCGGCAAGATTTTTATTTTCAGCATATTCGTCAATGACTATTTCAAAAGTAATCGGCATGATTTATTTTCAGCATATTCGTCGGTTACTATTTCAAAGGTAATCGACATGATTTATTTTCAACACATTCGTCGGTTACTATTTCAAAAGTAATCGGCATGATCTATTTTCTGCACATTCGTCGGTTACTATTTCAAAAGTAAACGGCAAGATTTTTATTTTCAGCATGTTCGTCGGTAACTATTTCAAAAGTAATCGGCAAGATTTTTATTTTCAGCACATTCGTCGGTTACTATTTCAAAGCTAATCGGCAAGATTTATTTTCAGCACATTCGTCGGTTACTATTTCAAAAGTAATCGGCAAGATTTTTATTTTTAGCATATTTGTCTGTTACTATTTTAAAAGTAATCGGCAAGACTTTATTTTCAGCACATTCGTCGGTTAGTGTTTTAAAAGTAATCGGGAAGATTTTTATTTTCAGCATGTTCGTCGGTTACTATTTCAAAAGTAATCGGCAAGATTTTTATTTTCAGCATATTTGTCGGTTACTATTTTAAAAGTAATCGGCAAGACTTTATTTTCAGGACATTCGTCGGTTACTATTTCAAAAGTAATCGGCAAGATTTTTATTTTCAACATATTCGTCGGTTACTATTTCAAAAGTAATCAGCAAGACTTTATTTTCAGCACATTCATTGGTTACTTTTTTAAAAGTAATTGGTAAGATTTTTATTTCCAACATATTCATCGCTTACTACTTCAAAAGTAATCAGCATTATTTATTTTCAGCACATTCGTCGGTTACTATTTCAAAAGTAATCGGCAAGATTTTTATTTTTAGCATATTTGTCTGTTACTATTTTAGAAGTAATCGGCAAGACTTTATTTTCAGCACATTCGTCGGTTACTATTTTAAAGCTAATCGGCAAGATTTATTTTCAGCACATTCGTCGGTTACTATTTCAAAAGTAATCGGCAAGATTTTTATTTTTAGCATATTTGTCTGTTACTATTTTAAAAGTAATCGGCAAGATTTTTATTTTCATCATATTTGTCGGTTACTATTTTAAAAGTAATCGGCAAGACTTTATTTTCAGCACATTCGTCGGTTACTATTTCAAAAGTAATCGGCAAGATTTTTATTTTCAACATATTCATCGGTTACTATTTCAAAAGTAATCGGCAAGACTTTATTTTCAGCACATTCATTGGTTACTTTTTTAAAAGTAATTGGTAAGATTTTTATTTCCAACATATTCATCGCTGACTATTTCAAAAGTAATCAGCATGATTTATTTTCAGCACATTCGTCGGTTACTATTTCAAAAGTAATCGGCAAGATTTTTATTTTCAGCATATTTGTCGGTTACTATTTTAAAAGTAATCGACATGATTTTTATTTTCAACATATTCGTCGGTTCCTATTTCTATTTTCACCACATTTGTCGGTTACTATTTCAATAGTAATCGGCATGATTTATTTTCAGCACATTTGTCGGTTACTATTTCAAAAGTAATCGGCATGATTCATTTTCAGCACATTCGTCGGTTACTATTTCAAAAGTAATCGGCATGATCTATTTTCTGCACATTCGTCGGTTACTATTTCAAAAGTAATCAGCAAGATTTTTATTTTCAGCATGTTCGTCGGTTACTATTTCAAAAGTAATCGGCAAGATTTTTATTTTCAGCATATTCGTCAATGACTATTTCAAAAGTAATCGGCATGATTTATTTTCAGCATATTCGTCGGTTACTATTTCAAAGGTAATCGACATGATTTATTTTCAACACATTCGTCGGTTACTATTTCAAAAGTAATCGGCATGATCTATTTTCTGCACATTCGTCGGTTACTATTTCAAAAGTAAACGGCAAGATTTTTATTTTCAGCATGTTCGTCGGTAACTATTTCAAAAGTAATCGGCAAGATTTTTATTTTCAGCACATTCGTCGGTTACTATTTCAAAGCTAATCGGCAAGATTTATTTTCAGCACATTCGTCGGTTACTATTTCAAAAGTAATCGGCAAGATTTTTATTTTTAGCATATTTGTCTGTTACTATTTTAAAAGTAATCGGCAAGACTTTATTTTCAGCACATTCGTCGGTTAGTGTTTTAAAAGTAATCGGGAAGATTTTTATTTTCAGCATGTTCGTCGGTTACTATTTCAAAAGTAATCGGCAAGATTTTTATTTTCAGCATATTTGTCGGTTACTATTTTAAAAGTAATCGGCAAGACTTTATTTTCAGGACATTCGTCGGTTACTATTTCAAAAGTAATCGGCAAGATTTTTATTTTCAACATATTCGTCGGTTACTATTTCAAAAGTAATCAGCAAGACTTTATTTTCAGCACATTCATTGGTTACTTTTTTAAAAGTAATTGGTAAGATTTTTATTTCCAACATATTCATCGCTTACTACTTCAAAAGTAATCAGCATTATTTATTTTCAGCACATTCGTCGGTTACTATTTCAAAAGTAATCGGCAAGATTTTTATTTTTAGCATATTTGTCTGTTACTATTTTAGAAGTAATCGGCAAGACTTTATTTTCAGCACATTCGTCGGTTACTATTTTAAAGCTAATCGGCAAGATTTATTTTCAGCACATTCGTCGGTTACTATTTCAAAAGTAATCGGCAAGATTTTTATTTTTAGCATATTTGTCTGTTACTATTTTAAAAGTAATCGGCAAGATTTTTATTTTCATCATATTTGTCGGTTACTATTTTAAAAGTAATCGGCAAGACTTTATTTTCAGCACATTCGTCGGTTACTATTTCAAAAGTAATCGGCAAGATTTTTATTTTCAACATATTCATCGGTTACTATTTCAAAAGTAATCGGCAAGACTTTATTTTCAGCACATTCATTGGTTACTTTTTTAAAAGTAATTGGTAAGATTTTTATTTCCAACATATTCATCGCTGACTATTTCAAAAGTAATCAGCATGATTTATTTTCAGCACATTCGTCGGTTACTATTTCAAAAGTAATCGGCAAGATTTTTATTTTCAGCATATTTGTCGGTTACTATTTTAAAAGTAATCGACATGATTTTTATTTTCAACATATTCGTCGGTTCCTATTTCTATTTTCACCACATTTGTCGGTTACTATTTCAATAGTAATCGGCATGATTTATTTTCAGCACATTTGTCGGTTACTATTTCAAAAGTAATCGGCATGATTCATTTTCAGCACATTCGTCGGTTACTATTTCAAAAGTAATCGGCATGATCTATTTTCTGCACATTCGTCGGTTACTATTTCAAAAGTAATCAGCAAGATTTTTATTTTCAGCATGTTCGTCGGTTACTATTTCAAAAGTAATCGGCAAGATTTTTATTTTCAGCATATTCGTCAATGACTATTTCAAAAGTAATCGGCATGATTTATTTTCAGCATATTCGTCGGTTACTATTTCAAAGGTAATCGACATGATTTATTTTCAACACATTAGTCGGTTACTATTTCAAAAGTAATCGGCATGATCTATTTTCTGCACATTCGTCGGTTACTATTTCAAAAGTAAACGGCAAGATTTTTATTTTCAGCATGTTCGTCGGTTACTATTTCAAAAGTAATCGGCAAGATTTTTATTTTCAGCACATTCGTCGGTTACTATTTCAAAGCTAATCGGCAAGATTTATTTTCAGCACATTCGTCGGTTACTATTTCAAAAGTAATCGGCAAGATTTTTATTTTTAGCATATTTGTCTGTTACTATTTTAAAAGTAATCAGCAAGACTTTATTTTCAGCACATTCGTCGGTTACTATTTCAAAAGTAATCGGCAAGATTTTTATTTTCAACATATTCGTCGGTTACTATTTCAAAAGTAATCAGCAAGACTTTATTTTCAGCACATTCATTGGTTACTTTTTTAAAAGTAATTGGTAAGATTTTTATTTCCAACATATTCATCGCTTACTACTTCAAAAGTAATCAGCATTATTTATTTTCAGCACATTCGTCGGTTACTATTTCAAAAGTAATCGGCAAGATTTTTATTTTTAGCATATTTGTCTGTTACTATTTTAGAAGTAATCGGCAAGACTTTATTTTCAGCACATTCGTCGGTTACTATTTTAAAGCTAATCGGCAAGATTTATTTTCAGCACATTCGTCGGTTACTATTTCAAAAGTAATCGGCAAGATTTTTATTTTTAGCATATTTGTCTGTTACTATTTTAAAAGTAATCGGCAAGATTTTTATTTTCATCATATTTGTCGGTTACTATTTTAAAAGTAATCGGCAAGACTTTATTTTCAGCACATTCGTCGGTTACTATTTCAAAAGTAATCGGCATGATCTATTTTCTGCACATTCGTCGGTTACTATTTCAAAAGTAATCAGCAAGATTTTTATTTTCAGCATGTTCGTCGGTTACTATTTCAAAAGTAATCGGCAAGATTTTTATTTTCAGCATATTCGTCAATGACTATTTCAAAAGTAATCGGCATGATTTATTTTCAGCATATTCGTCGGTTACTATTTCAAAGGTAATCGACATGATTTATTTTCAACACATTCGTCGGTTACTATTTCAAAAGTAATCGGCATGATCTATTTTCTGCACATTCGTCGGTTACTATTTCAAAAGTAAACGGCAAGATTTTTATTTTCAGCATGTTCGTCGGTTACTATTTCAAAAGTAATCGGCAAGATTTTTATTTTCAGCACATTCGTCGGTTACTATTTCAAAGCTAATCGGCAAGATTTATTTTCAGCACATTCGTCGGTTACTATTTCAAAAGTAATCGGCAAGATTTTTATTTTTAGCATATTTGTCTGTTACTATTTTAAAAGTAATCAGCAAGACTTTATTTTCAGCACATTCGTCGGTTACTATTTCAAAAGTAATCGGCAAGATTTTTATTTTCAACATATTCGTCGGTTACTATTTCAAAAGTAATCAGCAAGACTTTATTTTCAGCACATTCATTGGTTACTTTTTTAAAAGTAATTGGTAAGATTTTTATTTCCAACATATTCATCGCTTACTACTTCAAAAGTAATCAGCATTATTTATTTTCAGCACATTCGTCGGTTACTATTTCAAAAGTAATCGGCAAGATTTTTATTTTTAGCATATTTGTCTGTTACTATTTTAGAAGTAATCGGCAAGACTTTATTTTCAGCACATTCGTCGGTTACTATTTTAAAAGTAATCGGCAAGACTTTATTTTCAGCACATTCGTCGGTTACTATTTCAAAAGTAATCGGCAAGATTTTTATTTTCAACATATTCATCGGTTACTATTTCAAAAGTAATCGGCAAGACTTTATTTTCAGCACATTCATTGGTTACTTTTTTAAAAGTAATTGGTAAGATTTTTATTTCCAACATATTCATCGCTGACTATTTCAAAAGTAATCAGCATGATTTATTTTCAGCACATTCGTCGGTTACTATTTCAAAAGTAATCGGCAAGATTTTTATTTTCAGCATATTTGTCGGTTACTATTTTAAAAGTAATCGACATGATTTTTATTTTCAACATATTCGTCGGTTCCTATTTCTATTTTCACCACATTTGTCGGTTACTATTTCAATAGTAATCGGCATGATTTATTTTCAGCACATTTGTCGGTTACTATTTCAAAAGTAATCGGCATGATTCATTTTCAGCACATTCGTCGGTTACTATTTCAAAAGTAATCGGCATGATCTATTTTCTGCACATTCGTCGGTTACTATTTCAAAAGTAATCAGCAAGATTTTTATTTTCAGCATGTTCGTCGGTTACTATTTCAAAAGTAATCGGCAAGATTTTTATTTTCAGCATATTCGTCAATGACTATTTCAAAAGTAATCGGCATGATTTATTTTCAGCATATTCGTCGGTTACTATTTCAAAGGTAATCGACATGATTTATTTTCAACACATTCGTCGGTTACTATTTCAAAAGTAATCGGCATGATCTATTTTCTGCACATTCGTCGGTTACTATTTCAAAAGTAAACGGCAAGATTTTTATTTTCAGCATGTTCGTCGGTAACTATTTCAAAAGTAATCGGCAAGATTTTTATTTTCAGCACATTCGTCGGTTACTATTTCAAAGCTAATCGGCAAGATTTATTTTCAGCACATTCGTCGGTTACTATTTCAAAAGTAATCGGCAAGATTTTTATTTTTAGCATATTTGTCTGTTACTATTTTAAAAGTAATCGGCAAGACTTTATTTTCAGCACATTCGTCGGTTAGTGTTTTAAAAGTAATCGGGAAGATTTTTATTTTCAGCATGTTCGTCGGTTACTATTTCAAAAGTAATCGGCAAGATTTTTATTTTCAGCATATTTGTCGGTTACTATTTTAAAAGTAATCGGCAAGACTTTATTTTCAGGACATTCGTCGGTTACTATTTCAAAAGTAATCGGCAAGATTTTTATTTTCAACATATTCGTCGGTTACTATTTCAAAAGTAATCAGCAAGACTTTATTTTCAGCACATTCATTGGTTACTTTTTTAAAAGTAATTGGTAAGATTTTTATTTCCAACATATTCATCGCTTACTACTTCAAAAGTAATCAGCATTATTTATTTTCAGCACATTCGTCGGTTACTATTTCAAAAGTAATCGGCAAGATTTTTATTTTTAGCATATTTGTCTGTTACTATTTTAGAAGTAATCGGCAAGACTTTATTTTCAGCACATTCGTCGGTTACTATTTTAAAGCTAATCGGCAAGATTTATTTTCAGCACATTCGTCGGTTACTATTTCAAAAGTAATCGGCAAGATTTTTATTTTTAGCATATTTGTCTGTTACTATTTTAAAAGTAATCGGCAAGATTTTTATTTTCATCATATTTGTCGGTTACTATTTTAAAAGTAATCGGCAAGACTTTATTTTCAGCACATTCGTCGGTTACTATTTCAAAAGTAATCGGCAAGATTTTTATTTTCAACATATTCATCGGTTACTATTTCAAAAGTAATCGGCAAGACTTTATTTTCAGCACATTCATTGGTTACTTTTTTAAAAGTAATTGGTAAGATTTTTATTTCCAACATATTCATCGCTGACTATTTCAAAAGTAATCAGCATGATTTATTTTCAGCACATTCGTCGGTTACTATTTCAAAAGTAATCGGCAAGATTTTTATTTTCAGCATATTTGTCGGTTACTATTTTAAAAGTAATCGACATGATTTTTATTTTCAACATATTCGTCGGTTCCTATTTCTATTTTCACCACATTTGTCGGTTACTATTTCAATAGTAATCGGCATGATTTATTTTCAGCACATTTGTCGGTTACTATTTCAAAAGTAATCGGCATGATTCATTTTCAGCACATTCGTCGGTTACTATTTCAAAAGTAATCGGCATGATCTATTTTCTGCACATTCGTCGGTTACTATTTCAAAAGTAATCAGCAAGATTTTTATTTTCAGCATGTTCGTCGGTTACTATTTCAAAAGTAATCGGCAAGATTTTTATTTTCAGCATATTCGTCAATGACTATTTCAAAAGTAATCGGCATGATTTATTTTCAGCATATTCGTCGGTTACTATTTCAAAGGTAATCGACATGATTTATTTTCAACACATTAGTCGGTTACTATTTCAAAAGTAATCGGCATGATCTATTTTCTGCACATTCGTCGGTTACTATTTCAAAAGTAAACGGCAAGATTTTTATTTTCAGCATGTTCGTCGGTTACTATTTCAAAAGTAATCGGCAAGATTTTTATTTTCAGCACATTCGTCGGTTACTATTTCAAAGCTAATCGGCAAGATTTATTTTCAGCACATTCGTCGGTTACTATTTCAAAAGTAATCGGCAAGATTTTTATTTTTAGCATATTTGTCTGTTACTATTTTAAAAGTAATCAGCAAGACTTTATTTTCAGCACATTCGTCGGTTACTATTTCAAAAGTAATCGGCAAGATTTTTATTTTCAACATATTCGTCGGTTACTATTTCAAAAGTAATCAGCAAGACTTTATTTTCAGCACATTCATTGGTTACTTTTTTAAAAGTAATTGGTAAGATTTTTATTTCCAACATATTCATCGCTTACTACTTCAAAAGTAATCAGCATTATTTATTTTCAGCACATTCGTCGGTTACTATTTCAAAAGTAATCGGCAAGATTTTTATTTTTAGCATATTTGTCTGTTACTATTTTAGAAGTAATCGGCAAGACTTTATTTTCAGCACATTCGTCGGTTACTATTTTAAAGCTAATCGGCAAGATTTATTTTCAGCACATTCGTCGGTTACTATTTCAAAAGTAATCGGCAAGATTTTTATTTTTAGCATATTTGTCTGTTACTATTTTAAAAGTAATCGGCAAGATTTTTATTTTCATCATATTTGTCGGTTACTATTTTAAAAGTAATCGGCAAGACTTTATTTTCAGCACATTCGTCGGTTACTATTTCAAAAGTAATCGGCATGATCTATTTTCTGCACATTCGTCGGTTACTATTTCAAAAGTAATCAGCAAGATTTTTATTTTCAGCATGTTCGTCGGTTACTATTTCAAAAGTAATCGGCAAGATTTTTATTTTCAGCATATTCGTCAATGACTATTTCAAAAGTAATCGGCATGATTTATTTTCAGCATATTCGTCGGTTACTATTTCAAAGGTAATCGACATGATTTATTTTCAACACATTCGTCGGTTACTATTTCAAAAGTAATCGGCATGATCTATTTTCTGCACATTCGTCGGTTACTATTTCAAAAGTAAACGGCAAGATTTTTATTTTCAGCATGTTCGTCGGTTACTATTTCAAAAGTAATCGGCAAGATTTTTATTTTCAGCACATTCGTCGGTTACTATTTCAAAGCTAATCGGCAAGATTTATTTTCAGCACATTCGTCGGTTACTATTTCAAAAGTAATCGGCAAGATTTTTATTTTTAGCATATTTGTCTGTTACTATTTTAAAAGTAATCAGCAAGACTTTATTTTCAGCACATTCGTCGGTTACTATTTCAAAAGTAATCGGCAAGATTTTTATTTTCAACATATTCGTCGGTTACTATTTCAAAAGTAATCAGCAAGACTTTATTTTCAGCACATTCATTGGTTACTTTTTTAAAAGTAATTGGTAAGATTTTTATTTCCAACATATTCATCGCTTACTACTTCAAAAGTAATCAGCATTATTTATTTTCAGCACATTCGTCGGTTACTATTTCAAAAGTAATCGGCAAGATTTTTATTTTTAGCATATTTGTCTGTTACTATTTTAGAAGTAATCGGCAAGACTTTATTTTCAGCACATTCGTCGGTTACTATTTTAAAGCTAATCGGCAAGATTTATTTTCAGCACATTCGTCGGTTACTATTTCAAAAGTAATCGGCAAGATTTTTATTTTTAGCATATTTGTCTGTTACTATTTTAAAAGTAATCGGCAAGATTTTTATTTTCATCATATTTGTCGGTTACTATTTTAAAAGTAATCGGCAAGACTTTATTTTCAGCACATTCGTCGGTTACTATTTCAAAAGTAATCGGCAAGATTTTTATTTTCAACATATTCATCGGTTACTATTTCAAAAGTAATCGGCAAGACTTTATTTTCAGCACATTCATTGGTTACTTTTTTAAAAGTAATTGGTAAGATTTTTATTTCCAACATATTCATCGCTTACTATTTCAAAAGTAATCAGCATGATTTATTTTCAGCACATTCGTCGGTTACTATTTCAAAAGTAATCGGCAAGATTTTTATTTTCAGCATATTTGTCGGTTACTATTTTAAAAGTAATCGACATGATTTTTATTTTCAACATATTCGTCGGTTCCTATTTCTATTTTCACCACATTTGTCGGTTACTATTTCAATAGTAATCGGCATGATTTATTTTCAGCACATTTGTCGGTTACTATTTCAAAAGTAATCGGCATGATTCATTTTCAGCACATTCGTCGGTTACTATTTCAAAAGTAATCGGCATGATCTATTTTCTGCACATTCGTCGGTTACTATTTCAAAAGTAATCAGCAAGATTTTTATTTTCAGCATGTTCGTCGGTTACTATTTCAAAAGTAATCGGCAAGATTTTTATTTTCAGCATATTCGTCAATGACTATTTCAAAAGTAATCGGCATGATTTATTTTCAGCATATTCGTCGGTTACTATTTCAAAGGTAATCGACATGATTTATTTTCAACACATTCGTCGGTTACTATTTCAAAAGTAATCGGCATGATCTATTTTCTGCACATTCGTCGGTTACTATTTCAAAAGTAAACGGCAAGATTTTTATTTTCAGCATGTTCGTCGGTTACTATTTCAAAAGTAATCGGCAAGATTTTTATTTTCAGCACATTCGTCGGTTACTATTTCAAAGCTAATCGGCAAGATTTATTTTCAGCACATTCGTCGGTTACTATTTCAAAAGTAATCGGCAAGATTTTTATTTTTAGCATATTTGTCTGTTACTATTTTAAAAGTAATCAGCAAGACTTTATTTTCAGCACATTCGTCGGTTACTATTTCAAAAGTAATCGGCAAGATTTTTATTTTCAACATATTCGTCGGTTACTATTTCAAAAGTAATCAGCAAGACTTTATTTTCAGCACATTCATTGGTTACTTTTTTAAAAGTAATTGGTAAGATTTTTATTTCCAACATATTCATCGCTTACTACTTCAAAAGTAATCAGCATTATTTATTTTCAGCACATTCGTCGGTTACTATTTCAAAAGTAATCGGCAAGATTTTTATTTTTAGCATATTTGTCTGTTACTATTTTAGAAGTAATCGGCAAGACTTTATTTTCAGCACATTCGTCGGTTACTATTTTAAAGCTAATCGGCAAGATTTATTTTCAGCACATTCGTCGGTTACTATTTCAAAAGTAATCGGCAAGATTTTTATTTTTAGCATATTTGTCTGTTACTATTTTAAAAGTAATCGGCAAGATTTTTATTTTCATCATATTTGTCGGTTACTATTTTAAAAGTAATCGGCAAGACTTTATTTTCAGCACATTCGTCGGTTACTATTTCAAAAGTAATCGGCAAGATTTTTATTTTCAACATATTCATCGGTTACTATTTCAAAAGTAATCGGCAAGACTTTATTTTCAGCACATTCATTGGTTACTTTTTTAAAAGTAATTGGTAAGATTTTTATTTCCAACATATTCATCGCTTACTATTTCAAAAGTAATCAGCATGATTTATTTTCAGCACATTCGTCGGTTACTATTTCAAAAGTAATCGGCAAGATTTTTATTTTCAGCATATTTGTCGGTTACTATTTTAAAAGTAATCGACATGATTTTTATTTTCAACATATTCGTCGGTTCCTATTTCTATTTTCACCACATTTGTCGGTTACTATTTCAATAGTAATCGGCATGATTTATTTTCAGCACATTTGTCGGTTACTATTTCAAAAGTAATCGGCATGATTCATTTTCAGCACATTCGTCGGTTACTATTTCAAAAGTAATCGGCATGATCTATTTTCTGCACATTCGTCGGTTACTATTTCAAAAGTAATCAGCAAGATTTTTATTTTCAGCATGTTCGTCGGTTACTATTTCAAAAGTAATCGGCAAGATTTTTATTTTCAGCATATTCGTCAATGACTATTTCAAAAGTAATCGGCATGATTTATTTTCAGCATATTCGTCGGTTACTATTTCAAAGGTAATCGACATGATTTATTTTCAACACATTCGTCGGTTACTATTTCAAAAGTAATCGGCATGATCTATTTTCTGCACATTCGTCGGTTACTATTTCAAAAGTAAACGGCAAGATTTTTATTTTCAGCATGTTCGTCGGTTACTATTTCAAAAGTAATCGTCAAGATTTTTATTTTCAGCACATTCGTCGGTTACTATTTCAAAGCTAATCGGCAAGATTTATTTTCAGCACATTCGTCGGTTACTATTTCAAAAGTAATCGGCAAGATTTTTATTTTTAGCATATTTGTCTGTTACTATTTTAAAAGTAATCGGCAAGACTTTATTTTCAGCACATTCGTCGGTTACTATTTCAAAAGTAATCGGCAAGATTTTTATTTTCAACATATTCGTCGGTTACTATTTCAAAAGTAATCAGCAAGACTTTATTTTCAGCACATTCATTGGTTACTTTTTTAAAAGTAATTGGTAAGATTTTTATTTCCAACATATTCATCGCTTACTACTTCAAAAGTAATCAGCATTATTTATTTTCAGCACATTCGTCGGTTACTATTTCAAAAGTAATCGGCAAGATTTTTATTTTTAGCATATTTGTCTGTTACTATTTTAGAAGTAATCGGCAAGACTTTATTTTCAGCACATTCGTCGGTTACTATTTTAAAGCTAATCGGCAAGATTTATTTTCAGCACATTCGTCGGTTACTATTTCAAAAGTAATCGGCAAGATTTTTATTTTTAGCATATTTGTCTGTTACTATTTTAAAAGTAATCGGCAAGATTTTTATTTTCATCATATTTGTCGGTTACTATTTTAAAAGTAATCGGCAAGACTTTATTTTCAGCACATTCGTCGGTTACTATTTCAAAAGTAATCGGCAAGATTTTTATTTTCAACATATTCATCGGTTACTATTTCAAAAGTAATCGGCAAGACTTTATTTTCAGCACATTCATTGGTTACTTTTTTAAAAGTAATTGATAAGATTTTTATTTCCAACATATTCATCGCTTACTATTTCAAAAGTAATCAGCATGATTTATTTTCAGCACATTCGTCGGTTACTATTTCAAAAGTAATCGGCAAGATTTTTATTTTCAGCATATTTGTCGGTTACTATTTTAAAAGTAATCGACATGATTTTTATTTTCAACATATTCGTCGGTTCCTATTTCTATTTTCACCACATTTGTCGGTTACTATTTCAATAGTAATCGGCATGATTTATTTTCAGCACATTTGTCGGTTACTATTTCAAAAGTAATCGGCATGATTCATTTTCAGCACATTCGTCGGTTACTATTTCAAAAGTAATCGGCATGATCTATTTTCTGCACATTCGTCGGTTACTATTTCAAAAGTAATCAGCAAGATTTTTATTTTCAGCATGTTCGTCGGTTACTATTTCAAAAGTAATCGGCAAGATTTTTATTTTCAGCATATTCGTCAATGACTATTTCAAAAGTAATCGGCATGATTTATTTTCAGCATATTCGTCGGTTACTATTTCAAAGGTAATCGACATGATTTATTTTCAACACATTCGTCGGTTACTATTTCAAAAGTAATCGGCATGATCTATTTTCTGCACATTCGTCGGTTACTATTTCAAAAGTAAACGGCAAGATTTTTATTTTCAGCATGTTCGTCGGTTACTATTTCAAAAGTAATCGGCAAGATTTTTATTTTCAGCACATTCGTCGGTTACTATTTCAAAGCTAATCGGCAAGATTTATTTTCAGCACATTCATCGGTTACTATTTCAAAAGTAATCGGCAAGATTTTTATTTTTAGCATATTTGTCTGTTACTATTTTAAAAGTAATCGGCAAGACTTTATTTTCAGCACATTCGTCGGTTACTATTTCAAAAGTAATCGGCAAGATTTTTATTTTCAACATATTCGTCGGTTACTATTTCAAAAGTAATCAGCAAGACTTTATTTTCAGCACATTCATTGGTTACTTTTTTAAAAGTAATTGGTAAGATTTTTATTTCCAACATATTCATCGCTTACTACTTCAAAAGTAATCAGCATTATTTATTTTCAGCACATTCGTCGGTTACTATTTCAAAAGTAATCGGCAAGATTTTTATTTTTAGCATATTTGTCTGTTACTATTTTAGAAGTAATCGGCAAGACTTTATTTTCAGCACATTCGTCGGTTACTATTTTAAAGCTAATCGGCAAGATTTATTTTCAGCACATTCGTCGGTTACTATTTCAAAAGTAATCGGCAAGATTTTTATTTTCAGCATATTTGTCGGTTACTATTTTAAAAGTAATCGACATGATTTTTATTTTCAACATATTCGTCGGTTCCTATTTCTATTTTCACCACATTTGTCGGTTACTATTTCAATAGTAATCGGCATGATTTATTTTCAGCACATTTGTCGGTTACTATTTCAAAAGTAATCGGCATGATTCATTTTCAGCACATTCGTCGGTTACTATTTCAAAAGTAATCGGCATGATCTATTTTCTGCACATTCGTCGGTTACTATTTCAAAAGTAATCAGCAAGATTTTTATTTTCAGCACATTCGTCGGTTACTATTTCAAAGCTAATCGGCAAGATTTATTTTCAGCACATTCATCGGTTACTATTTCAAAAGTAATCGGCAAGATTTTTATTTTTAGCATATTTGTCTGTTACTATTTTAGAAGTAATCGGCAAGACTTTATTTTCAGCACATTCGTCGGTTACTATTTTAAAGCTAATCGGCAAGATTTATTTTCAGCACATTCGTCGGTTACTATTTCAAAAGTAATCGGCAAGATTTTTATTTTTAGCATATTTGTCTGTTACTATTTTAAAAGTAATCGGCAAGATTTTTATTTTCATCATATTTGTCGGTTACTATTTTAAAAGTAATCGGCAAGACTTTATTTTCAGCACATTCGTCGGTTACTATTTCAAAAGTAATCGGCAAGATTTTTATTTTCAACATATTCATCGGTTACTATTTCAAAAGTAATCGGCAAGACTTTATTTTCAGCACATTCATTGGTTACTTTTTTAAAAGTAATTGGTAAGATTTTTATTTCCAACATATTCATCGCTTACTATTTCAAAAGTAATCAGCATGATTTATTTTCAGCACATTCGTCGGTTACTATTTCAAAAGTAATCGGCAAGATTTTTATTTTCAGCATATTTGTCGGTTACTATTTTAAAAGTAATCGACATGATTTTTATTTTCAACATATTCGTCGGTTCCTATTTCTATTTTCACCACATTTGTCGGTTACTATTTCAATAGTAATCGGCATGATTTATTTTCAGCACATTTGTCGGTTACTATTTCAAAAGTAATCGGCATGATTCATTTTCAGCACATTCGTCGGTTACTATTTCAAAAGTAATCGGCATGATCTATTTTCTGCACATTCGTCGGTTACTATTTCAAAAGTAATCAGCAAGATTTTTATTTTCAGCATGTTCGTCGGTTACTATTTCAAAAGTAATCGGCAAGATTTTTATTTTCAGCATATTCGTCAATGACTATTTCAAAAGTAATCGGCATGATTTATTTTCAGCATATTCGTCGGTTACTATTTCAAAGGTAATCGACATGATTTATTTTCAACACATTCGTCGGTTACTATTTCAAAAGTAATCGGCATGATCTATTTTCTGCACATTCGTCGGTTACTATTTCAAAAGTAAACGGCAAGATTTTTATTTTCAGCATGTTCGTCGGTTACTATTTCAAAAGTAATCGGCAAGATTTTTATTTTCAGCACATTCGTCGGTTACTATTTCAAAGCTAATCGGCAAGATTTATTTTCAGCACATTCGTCGGTTACTATTTCAAAAGTAATCGGCAAGATTTTTATTTTTAGCATATTTGTCTGTTACTATTTTAAAAGTAATCGGCAAGACTTTATTTTCAGCACATTCGTCGGTTACTATTTCAAAAGTAATCGGCAAGATTTTTATTTTCAACATATTCGTCGGTTACTATTTCAAAAGTAATCAGCAAGACTTTATTTTCAGCACATTCATTGGTTACTTTTTTAAAAGTAATTGGTAAGATTTTTATTTCCAACATATTCATCGCTTACTACTTCAAAAGTAATCAGCATTATTTATTTTCAGCACATTCGTCGGTTACTATTTCAAAAGTAATCGGCAAGATTTTTATTTTTAGCATATTTGTCTGTTACTATTTTAGAAGTAATCGGCAAGACTTTATTTTCAGCACATTCGTCGGTTACTATTTTAAAGCTAATCGGCAAGATTTATTTTCAGCACATTCGTCGGTTACTATTTCAAAAGTAATCGGCAAGATTTTTATTTTTAGCATATTTGTCTGTTACTATTTTAAAAGTAATCGGCAAGATTTTTATTTTCATCATATTTGTCGGTTACTATTTTAAAAGTAATCGGCAAGACTTTATTTTCAGCACATTCGTCGGTTACTATTTCAAAAGTAATCGGCAAGATTTTTATTTTCAACATATTCATCGGTTACTATTTCAAAAGTAATCGGCAAGACTTTATTTTCAGCACATTCATTGGTTACTTTTTTAAAAGTAATTGGTAAGATTTTTATTTCCAACATATTCATCGCTTACTATTTCAAAAGTAATCAGCATGATTTATTTTCAGCACATTCGTCGGTTACTATTTCAAAAGTAATCGGCAAGATTTTTATTTTCAGCATATTTGTCGGTTACTATTTTAAAAGTAATCGACATGATTTTTATTTTCAACATATTCGTCGGTTCCTATTTCTATTTTCACCACATTTGTCGGTTACTATTTCAATAGTAATCGGCATGATTTATTTTCAGCACATTTGTCGGTTACTATTTCAAAAGTAATCGGCATGATTCATTTTCAGCACATTCGTCGGTTACTATTTCAAAAGTAATCGGCATGATCTATTTTCTGCACATTCGTCGGTTACTATTTCAAAAGTAATCAGCAAGATTTTTATTTTCAGCATGTTCGTCGGTTACTATTTCAAAAGTAATCGGCAAGATTTTTATTTTCAGCATATTCGTCAATGACTATTTCAAAAGTAATCGGCATGATTTATTTTCAGCATATTCGTCGGTTACTATTTCAAAGGTAATCGACATGATTTATTTTCAACACATTCGTCGGTTACTATTTCAAAAGTAATCGGCATGATCTATTTTCTGCACATTCGTCGGTTACTATTTCAAAAGTAAACGGCAAGATTTTTATTTTCAGCATGTTCGTCGGTTACTATTTCAAAAGTAATCGGCAAGATTTTTATTTTCAGCACATTCGTCGGTTACTATTTCAAAGCTAATCGGCAAGATTTATTTTCAGCACATTCATCGGTTACTATTTCAAAAGTAATCGGCAAGATTTTTATTTTTAGCATATTTGTCTGTTACTATTTTAAAAGTAATCGGCAAGACTTTATTTTCAGCACATTCGTCGGTTACTATTTCAAAAGTAATCGGCAAGATTTTTATTTTCAACATATTCGTCGGTTACTATTTCAAAAGTAATCAGCAAGACTTTATTTTCAGCACATTCATTGGTTACTTTTTTAAAAGTAATTGGTAAGATTTTTATTTCCAACATATTCATCGCTTACTACTTCAAAAGTAATCAGCATTATTTATTTTCAGCACATTCGTCGGTTACTATTTCAAAAGTAATCGGCAAGATTTTTATTTTTAGCATATTTGTCTGTTACTATTTTAGAAGTAATCGGCAAGACTTTATTTTCAGCACATTCGTCGGTTACTATTTTAAAGCTAATCGGCAAGATTTATTTTCAGCACATTCGTCGGTTACTATTTCAAAAGTAATCGGCAAGATTTTTATTTTCAGCATATTTGTCGGTTACTATTTTAAAAGTAATCGACATGATTTTTATTTTCAACATATTCGTCGGTTCCTATTTCTATTTTCACCACATTTGTCGGTTACTATTTCAATAGTAATCGGCATGATTTATTTTCAGCACATTTGTCGGTTACTATTTCAAAAGTAATCGGCATGATTCATTTTCAGCACATTCGTCGGTTACTATTTCAAAAGTAATCGGCATGATCTATTTTCTGCACATTCGTCGGTTACTATTTCAAAAGTAATCAGCAAGATTTTTATTTTCAGCATGTTCGTCGGTTACTATTTCAAAAGTAATCGGCAAGATTTTTATTTTCAGCATATTCGTCAATGACTAATTCAAAAGTAATCGGCATGATTTATTTTCAGCATATTCGTCGGTTACTATTTCAAAGGTAATCGACATGATTTATTTTCAACACATTCGTCGGTTACTATTTCAAAAGTAATCGGCATGATCTATTTTCTGCACATTCGTCGGTTACTATTTCAAAAGTAAACGGCAAGATTTTTATTTTCAGCATGTTCGTCGGTTACTATTTCAAAAGTAATCGGCAAGATTTTTATTTTCAGCACATTCGTCGGTTACTATTTCAAAGCTAATCGGCAAGATTTATT
The DNA here is from genome assembly GCA_958299785.1 of Medicago lupulina. NCBI lineage: Eukaryota > Viridiplantae > Streptophyta > Magnoliopsida > Fabales > Fabaceae > Medicago > Medicago lupulina. The sequence goes on along the minus strand of OY283139.1, from coordinate 47,022,020 downwards.
TTCAGCACATTCATCGGTTACTATTTCAAAAGTAATCGGCAAGATTTTTATTTTTAGCATATTTGTCTGTTACTATTTTAAAAGTAATCGGCAAGACTTTATTTTCAGCACATTCGTCGGTTACTATTTCAAAAGTAATCGGCAAGATTTTTATTTTCAACATATTCGTCGGTTACTATTTCAAAAGTAATCAGCAAGACTTTATTTTCAGCACATTCATTGGTTACTTTTTTAAAAGTAATTGGTAAGATTTTTATTTCCAACATATTCATCGCTTACTACTTCAAAAGTAATCAGCATTATTTATTTTCAGCACATTCGTCGGTTACTATTTCAAAAGTAATCGGCAAGATTTTTATTTTTAGCATATTTGTCTGTTACTATTTTAGAAGTAATCGGCAAGACTTTATTTTCAGCACATTCGTCGGTTACTATTTTAAAGCTAATCGGCAAGATTTATTTTCAGCACATTCGTCGGTTACTATTTCAAAAGTAATCGGCAAGATTTTTATTTTTAGCATATTTGTCTGTTACTATTTTAAAAGTAATCGGCAAGATTTTTATTTTCATCATATTTGTCGGTTACTATTTTAAAAGTAATCGGCAAGACTTTATTTTCAGCACATTCGTCGGTTACTTTTTTAAAAGTAATTGGTAAGATTTTTATTTCCAACATATTCATCGCTTACTATTTCAAAAGTAATCAGCATGATTTATTTTCAGCACATTCGTCGGTTACTATTTCAAAAGTAATCGGCAAGATTTTTATTTTCAGCATATTTGTCGGTTACTATTTTAAAAGTAATCGACATGATTTTTATTTTCAACATATTCGTCGGTTCCTATTTCTATTTTCACCACATTTGTCGGTTACTATTTCAATAGTAATCGGCATGATTTATTTTCAGCACATTTGTCGGTTACTATTTCAAAAGTAATCGGCATGATTCATTTTCAGCACATTCGTCGGTTACTATTTCAAAAGTAATCGGCATGATCTATTTTCTGCACATTCGTCGGTTACTATTTCAAAAGTAATCAGCAAGATTTTTATTTTCAGCATGTTCGTCGGTTACTATTTCAAAAGTAATCGGCAAGATTTTTATTTTCAGCATATTCGTCAATGACTATTTCAAAAGTAATCGGCATGATTTATTTTCAGCATATTCGTCGGTTACTATTTCAAAGGTAATCGACATGATTTATTTTCAACACATTCGTCGGTTACTATTTCAAAAGTAATCGGCATGATCTATTTTCTGCACATTCGTCGGTTACTATTTCAAAAGTAAACGGCAAGATTTTTATTTTCAGCATGTTCGTCGGTTACTATTTCAAAAGTAATCGGCAAGATTTTTATTTTCAGCACATTCGTCGGTTACTATTTCAAAGCTAATCGGCAAGATTTATTTTCAGCACATTCATCGGTTACTATTTCAAAAGTAATCGGCAAGATTTTTATTTTTAGCATATTTGTCTGTTACTATTTTAAAAGTAATCGGCAAGACTTTATTTTCAGCACATTCGTCGGTTACTATTTCAAAAGTAATCGGCAAGATTTTTATTTTCAACATATTCGTCGGTTACTATTTCAAAAGTAATCAGCAAGACTTTATTTTCAGCACATTCATTGGTTACTTTTTTAAAAGTAATTGGTAAGATTTTTATTTCCAACATATTCATCGCTTACTACTTCAAAAGTAATCAGCATTATTTATTTTCAGCACATTCGTCGGTTACTATTTCAAAAGTAATCGGCAAGATTTTTATTTTTAGCATATTTGTCTGTTACTATTTTAGAAGTAATCGGCAAGACTTTATTTTCAGCACATTCGTCGGTTACTATTTTAAAGCTAATCGGCAAGATTTATTTTCAGCACATTCGTCGGTTACTATTTCAAAAGTAATCGGCAAGATTTTTATTTTTAGCATATTTGTCTGTTACTATTTTAAAAGTAATCGGCAAGACTTTATTTTCAGCACATTCGTCGGTTACTATTTCAAAAGTAATCGGCAAGATTTTTATTTTCAACATATTCATCGGTTACTATTTCAAAAGTAATCGGCAAGACTTTATTTTCAGCACATTCATTGGTTACTTTTTTAAAAGTAATTGGTAAGATTTTTATTTCCAACATATTCATCGCTTACTATTTCAAAAGTAATCAGCATGATTTATTTTCAGCACATTCGTCGGTTACTATTTCAAAAGTAATCGGCAAGATTTTTATTTTCAGCATATTTGTCGGTTACTATTTTAAAAGTAATCGACATGATTTTTATTTTCAACATATTCGTCGGTTCCTATTTCTATTTTCACCACATTTGTCGGTTACTATTTCAATAGTAATCGGCATGATTTATTTTCAGCACATTTGTCGGTTACTATTTCAAAAGTAATCGGCATGATTCATTTTCAGCACATTCGTCGGTTACTATTTCAAAAGTAATCGGCATGATCTATTTTCTGCACATTCGTCGGTTACTATTTCAAAAGTAATCAGCAAGATTTTTATTTTCAGCATGTTCGTCGGTTACTATTTCAAAAGTAATCGGCAAGATTTTTATTTTCAGCATATTCGTCAATGACTATTTCAAAAGTAATCGGCATGATTTATTTTCAGCATATTCGTCGGTTACTATTTCAAAGGTAATCGACATGATTTATTTTCAACACATTCGTCGGTTACTATTTCAAAAGTAATCGGCATGATCTATTTTCTGCACATTCGTCGGTTACTATTTCAAAAGTAAACGGCAAGATTTTTATTTTCAGCATGTTCGTTGGTTACTATTTCAAAAGTAATCGGCAAGATTTTTATTTTCAGCACATTCGTCGGTTACTATTTCAAAGCTAATCGGCAAGATTTATTTTCAGCACATTCGTCGGTTACTATTTCAAAAGTAATCGGCAAGATTTTTATTTTTAGCATATTTGTCTGTTACTATTTTAAAAGTAATCGGCAAGACTTTATTTTCAGCACATTCGTCGGTTAGTGTTTGAAAAGTAATCGGGAAGATTTTTACTTTCCAACATATTCATCGCTTACTATTTCAAAAGTAATCAGCATGATTTATTTTCAGCACATTCGTCGGTTACTATTTCAAAAGTAATCGGCAAGACTTTATTTTCAGCACCTTCGTCGGTTACTATTTCAAAAGTAATCGGGAAGATTTTTATTTTCAGCATGTTCGTTGGTTACTATTTCAAAAGTAATCGGCAAGATTTTTATTTTCAGCATATTTGTCGGTTACTATTTTAAAAGTAATCGGCAAGACTTTATTTTCAGCACATTCGTCGGTTACTATTTCAAAAGTAATCGGCAAGATTTTTATTTTCAACATATTCGTCGGTTACTATTTCAAAAGTAATCAGCAAGACTTTATTTTCAGCACATTCATTGGTTACTTTTTTAAAAGTAATTGGTAAGATTTTTATTTCCAACATATTCATCGCTTACTACTTCAAAAGTAATCAGCATTATTTATTTTCAGCACATTCGTCGGTTACTATTTCAAAAGTAATCGGCAAGATTTTTATTTTTAGCATATTTGTCTGTTACTATTTTAGAAGTAATCGGCAAGACTTTATTTTCAGCACATTCGTCGGTTACTATTTTAAAGCTAATCGGCAAGATTTATTTTCAGCACATTCGTCGGTTACTATTTCAAAAGTAATCGGCAAGATTTTTATTTTTAGCATATTTGTCTGTTACTATTTTAAAAGTAATCGGCAAGATTTTTATTTTCATCATATTTGTCGGTTACTATTTTAAAAGTAATCGGCAAGACTTTATTTTCAGCACATTCGTCGGTTACTATTTCAAAAGTAATCGGCAAGATTTTTATTTTCAACATATTCATCGGTTACTATTTCAAAAGTAATCGGCAAGACTTTATTTTCAGCACATTCATTGGTTACTTTTTTAAAAGTAATTGGTAAGATTTTTATTTCCAACATATTCATCGCTTACTACTTCAAAAGTAATCAGCATTATTTATTTTCAGCACATTCGTCGGTTACTATTTCAAAAGTAATCGGCAAGATTTTTATTTTTAGCATATTTGTCTGTTACTATTTTAGAAGTAATCGGCAAGACTTTATTTTCAGCACATTCGTCGGTTACTATTTTAAAGCTAATCGGCAAGATTTATTTTCAGCACATTCGTCGGTTACTATTTCAAAAGTAATCGGCAAGATTTTTATTTTTAGCATATTTGTCTGTTACTATTTTAAAAGTAATCGGCAAGATTTTTATTTTCATCATATTTGTCGGTTACTATTTTAAAAGTAATCGGCAAGACTTTATTTTCAGCACATTCGTCGGTTACTATTTCAAAAGTAATCGGCAAGATTTTTATTTTCAACATATTCATCGGTTACTATTTCAAAAGTAATCGGCAAGACTTTATTTTCAGCACATTCATTGGTTACTTTTTTAAAAGTAATTGGTAAGATTTTTATTTCCAACATATTCATCGCTTACTATTTCAAAAGTAATCAGCATGATTTATTTTCAGCACATTCGTCGGTTACTATTTCAAAAGTAATTGGCAAGATTTTTATTTTCAGCATATTTGTCGGTTACTATTTTAAAAGTAATCGACATGATTTTTATTTTCAACATATTCGTCGGTTCCTATTTCTATTTTCACCACATTTGTCAGTTACTATTTCAATAGTAATCGGCATGATTTATTTTCAGCACATTTGTCGGTTACTATTTCAAAAGTAATCGGCATGATTCATTTTCAGCACATTCGTCAGTTACTATTTCAAAAGTAATCGGCATGATCTATTTTCAGCACATTCGTCGGTTACTATTTCAAAAGTAATCAGCAAGATTTTTATTTTCAGCATGTTCGTCGGTTACTATTTCAAAAGTAATCGGCAAGATTTTTATTTTCAGCATATTCGTCAATGACTATTTCAAAAGTAATCGGCATGATTTATTTTCAGCATATTCGTCGGTTACTATTTCAAAGGTAATCGACATGATTTATTTTCAACACATTCGTCGGTTACTATTTCAAAAGTAATCGGCATGATCTATTTTCTGCACATTCGTCGGTTACTATTTCAAAAGTAAACGGCAAGATTTTTATTTTCAGCATGTTCGTCGGTTACTATTTCAAAAGTAATCGGCAAGACTTTATTTTCAGCACATTCGTCGGTTACTATTTCAAAAGTAATCGGCAAGATTTTTATTTTCAACATATTCGTCGGTTACTATTTCAAAAGTAATTGGCAAGACTTTATTTTCAGCACATTCATTGGTTACTTTTTTAAAAGTAATTGGTAAGATTTTTATTTCCAACATATTCATCGCTTACTATTTCAAAAGTAATCAGCATGATTTATTTTCAGCACATTCGTCGGTTACTATTTCAAAAGTAATCGGCAAGACTTTATTTTCAGCACCTTCGTCGGTTACTATTTCAAAAGTAATCGGGAAGATTTTTATTTTCAGCATGTTCGTTGGTTACTATTTCAAAAGTAATCGGCAAGATTTTTATTTTCAGCATATTTGTCGGTTACTATTTTAAAAGTAATCGGCAAGACTTTATTTTCAGCACATTCGTCGGTTACTATTTCAAAAGTAATCGGCAAGATTTTTATTTTCAACATATTCGTCGGTTACTATTTCAAAAGTAATCAGCAAGACTTTATTTTCAGCACATTCATTGGTTACTTTTTTAAAAGTAATTGGTAAGATTTTTATTTCCAACATATTCATCGCTTACTACTTCAAAAGTAATCAGCATTATTTATTTTCAGCACATTCGTCGGTTACTATTTCAAAAGTAATCGGCAAGATTTTTATTTTTAGCATATTTGTCTGTTACTATTTTAGAAGTAATCGGCAAGACTTTATTTTCAGCACATTCGTCGGTTACTATTTTAAAGCTAATCGGCAAGATTTATTTTCAGCACATTCGTCGGTTACTATTTCAAAAGTAATCGGCAAGATTTTTATTTTTAGCATATTTGTCTGTTACTATTTTAAAAGTAATCGGCAAGATTTTTATTTTCATCATATTTGTCGGTTACTATTTTAAAAGTAATCGGCAAGACTTTATTTTCAGCACATTCGTCGGTTACTATTTCAAAAGTAATCGGCAAGATTTTTATTTTCAACATATTCATCGGTTACTATTTCAAAAGTAATCGGCAAGACTTTATTTTCAGCACATTCATTGGTTACTTTTTTAAAAGTAATTGGTAAGATTTTTATTTCCAACATATTCATCGCTTACTATTTCAAAAGTAATCAGCATGATTTATTTTCAGCACATTCGTCGGTTACTATTTCAAAAGTAATCGGCAAGATTTTTATTTTCAGCATATTTGTCGGTTACTATTTTAAAAGTAATCGACATGATTTTTATTTTCAACATATTCGTCGGTTCCTATTTCTATTTTCACCACATTTGTCGGTTACTATTTCAATAGTAATCGGCATGATTTATTTTCAGCACATTTGTCGGTTACTATTTCAAAAGTAATCGGCATGATTCATTTTCAGCACATTCGTCGGTTACTATTTCAAAAGTAATCGGCATGATCTATTTTCTGCACATTCGTCGGTTACTATTTCAAAAGTAATCAGCAAGATTTTTATTTTCAGCATGTTCGTCGGTTACTATTTCAAAAGTAATCGGCAAGATTTTTATTTTCAGCATATTCGTCAATGACTATTTCAAAAGTAATCGGCATGATTTATTTTCAGCATATTCGTCGGTTACTATTTCAAAGGTAATCGACATGATTTATTTTCAACACATTCGTCGGTTACTATTTCAAAAGTAATCGGCATGATCTATTTTCTGCACATTCGTCGGTTACTATTTCAAAAGTAAACGGCAAGATTTTTATTTTCAGCATGTTCGTTGGTTACTATTTCAAAAGTAATCGGCAAGATTTTTATTTTCAGCACATTCGTCGGTTACTATTTCAAAGCTAATCGGCAAGATTTATTTTCAGCACATTCGTCGGTTACTATTTCAAAAGTAATCGGCAAGATTTTTATTTTTAGCATATTTGTCTGTTACTATTTTAAAAGTAATCGGCAAGACTTTATTTTCAGCACATTCGTCGGTTAGTGTTTGAAAAGTAATCGGGAAGATTTTTACTTTCCAACATATTCATCGCTTACTATTTCAAAAGTAATCAGCATGATTTATTTTCAGCACATTCGTCGGTTACTATTTCAAAAGTAATCGGCAAGACTTTATTTTCAGCACCTTCGTCGGTTACTATTTCAAAAGTAATCGGGAAGATTTTTATTTTCAGCATGTTCGTTGGTTACTATTTCAAAAGTAATCGGCAAGATTTTTATTTTCAGCATATTTGTCGGTTACTATTTTAAAAGTAATCGGCAAGACTTTATTTTCAGCACATTCGTCGGTTACTATTTCAAAAGTAATCGGCAAGATTTTTATTTTCAACATATTCGTCGGTTACTATTTCAAAAGTAATCAGCAAGACTTTATTTTCAGCACATTCATTGGTTACTTTTTTAAAAGTAATTGGTAAGATTTTTATTTCCAACATATTCATCGCTTACTACTTCAAAAGTAATCAGCATTATTTATTTTCAGCACATTCGTCGGTTACTATTTCAAAAGTAATCGGCAAGATTTTTATTTTTAGCATATTTGTCTGTTACTATTTTAGAAGTAATCGGCAAGACTTTATTTTCAGCACATTCGTCGGTTACTATTTTAAAGCTAATCGGCAAGATTTATTTTCAGCACATTCGTCGGTTACTATTTCAAAAGTAATCGGCAAGATTTTTATTTTTAGCATATTTGTCTGTTACTATTTTAAAAGTAATCGGCAAGATTTTTATTTTCATCATATTTGTCGGTTACTATTTTAAAAGTAATCGGCAAGACTTTATTTTCAGCACATTCGTCGGTTACTATTTCAAAAGTAATCGGCAAGATTTTTATTTTCAACATATTCATCGGTTACTATTTCAAAAGTAATCGGCAAGACTTTATTTTCAGCACATTCATTGGTTACTTTTTTAAAAGTAATTGGTAAGATTTTTATTTCCAACATATTCATCGCTTACTATTTCAAAAGTAATCAGCATGATTTATTTTCAGCACATTCGTCGGTTACTATTTCAAAAGTAATCGGCAAGATTTTTATTTTCAGCATATTTGTCGGTTACTATTTTAAAAGTAATCGACATGATTTTTATTTTCATCATATTCGTCGGTTCCTATTTCTATTTTCACCACATTTGTCGGTTACTATTTCAATAGTAATCGGCATGATTTATTTTCAGCACATTTGTCGGTTACTATTTCAAAAGTAATCGGCATGATTCATTTTCAGCACATTCGTCAGTTACTATTTCAAAAGTAATCGGCATGATCTATTTTCTGCACATTCGTCGGTTACTATTTCAAAAGTAATCAGCAAGATTTTTATTTTCAGCATGTTCGTCGGTTACTATTTCAAAAGTAATCGGCAAGATTTTTATTTTCAGCATATTCGTCAATGACTATTTCAAAAGTAATCGGCATGATTTATTTTCAGCATATTCGTCGGTTACTATTTCAAAGGTAATCGACATGATTTATTTTCAACACATTCGTCGGTTACTATTTCAAAAGTAATCGGCATGATCTATTTTCTGCACATTCGTCGGTTACTATTTCAAAAGTAAACGGCAAGATTTTTATTTTCAGCATGTTCGTCGGTTACTATTTCAAAAGTAATCGGCAAGACTTTATTTTCAGCACATTCGTCGGTTACTATTTCAAAAGTAATCGGCAAGATTTTTATTTTCAACATATTCGTCGGTTACTATTTCAAAAGTAATTGGCAAGACTTTATTTTCAGCACATTCATTGGTTACTTTTTTAAAAGTAATTGGTAAGATTTTTATTTCCAACATATTCATCGCTTACTATTTCAAAAGTAATCAGCATGATTTATTTTCAGCACATTCGTCGGTTACTATTTCAAAAGTAATCGGCAAGACTTTATTTTCAGCACCTTCGTCGGTTACTATTTCAAAAGTAATCGGGAAGATTTTTATTTTCAGCATGTTCGTTGGTTACTATTTCAAAAGTAATCGGCAAGATTTTTATTTTCAGCATATTTGTCGGTTACTATTTTAAAAGTAATCGGCAAGACTTTATTTTCAGCACATTCGTCGGTTACTATTTCAAAAGTAATCGGCAAGATTTTTATTTTCAACATATTCGTCGGTTACTATTTCAAAAGTAATCAGCAAGACTTTATTTTCAGCACATTCATTGGTTACTTTTTTAAAAGTAATTGGTAAGATTTTTATTTCCAACATATTCATCGCTTACTACTTCAAAAGTAATCAGCATTATTTATTTTCAGCACATTCGTCGATGAGATTGTAGCCTATATGATTACATGTTTTGATAAATATGAAGGTTGAGCTTGTCCCTCGATGTCCCTTGATGCGAAACATGATATTTGAACCTATTTGTTTCTAAATTCGGTAAATATAAAGTATATATATGAAGGTTGAGCTTGTCTCTCGACGTTCCTTGGTGCGAAAGATGATATTTGCACCCATTGGGTTCTAAATTTGGTATATATAAAGTATTGGGATGACCCTTGTCGCGAAAATGAGATATTAGCCTATATGGTTGCAAATTTGATAAATGTGAAGGTTGAATTTCTCCCTTGATTTAATGCATGATTTGTGAACCTCTTTGGTTGTGTATTCGATAAAATAAAAGTATTGGAATAACCCTTGCGCAAAAATGAGATTTTGGCCTATGTGATTACAAGTTTGAGAAATAAGAAGGTTAACATTTCCCTTGATTTAAATCATGATATATGAATCTATTTGGTTTTGTATTCGATAAAATGAAAGTATTGGAACGACCCTTGCGTAAAAATGAGATTTTAGCCTATATGGTTATATGTTTGATATATGTATGAAGGTTGAGCTTGTCCCTCGACGTTCTTTGGTGCGAAAGATGTTATTTGAACCTTTTTGGTTCTAAATTTGGTAAATATAATGTATTGGGATGACCCTTGTCGCGAAAATGAGATATTAGCCTATATGGTTGCATATTTGATAAATGGGAAGGTTGAATATGTTCCTTGATTTAAAGCATGATTTGTGATCCTATTTGGTTATGTATTCGGCAAAATAAAAGTATTAGAATGACCCTGGTGGAAAAATGAGATTGTAGCCTATATGATTACATGTTTTGATAAATGTGAAGGTTGAGCTTGTCCCTCGATGTCCCTTGATGCGAAACATGATATTTGAACCTATTTGTTTCTAAATTCGGTAAATATAAAGTATTGTGGATGACCCTTGTCGCGAAAAAGAGATATTAGCCTATATGGTTGCAAATTTGATAAATGTGAAGGTTGAATTTGTCCCTTGATTTAAATCATGATTTGTGAACCTATTTGGTTATGTATTCGGTAAAATGAAAGCATTAGAATGACCCTTGTGCAAAAATGAGATTGTAGCCTATATGGTTACATGTTTGATAAATATGAAGGTTGAGCTTGTCCCTCGATGTCTCTTGGGGCGAAACATGATATTTGAACCTATTTGGTTATAAATTCGGTAAATATAAAGTATAGGGATGACCCTTGTTGCGAAAAAAGAGATATTACCCTATATGGTTGCAAATTTGATAAATGGGAAGGTTGAATTTGTCCCTTGATTTAAAGCATGATTTGTGAACCTATTTGGTTGTGTATTCGGTAAAATGAAAGTATTAGAATGACCCTTGTGCAAAAATGAGATTGTAGCCTATATGGTTACATGTTTGATAAATATGAAGGTTGAACTTGTCCCTCGATGTCCATTGATGCGAAACATGATATTTGTACCTATTTGGTTCTAAATTCGGTAAATATAAAGTATTGGGATGACCCTTGTCGCGAAAATGAGATATTAGCCTATATGGTTGCAAATTTGATAAATGGGAAGGTTGAATTTGTCCCTTGATTTAAAGCATGATTTGTGAACCTATTTGGTTATGTATTCGGTAATTGGAAAGTAATAGAATGACCCTTGTGCAAAAATGAGATTGTAGCCTATATGGTTACATGTTTGATAAATATGAAGGTTGAGCTTGTCCCTCGATGTCCCTTGATGCGAAACATGATATTTGAACCTATTTGGTTCTAAATTCGGTAAATATAAAGTATTGGGATGACCCTTGTCGCGAAAATGAGATATTAGCCTATATGGTTGCAAATTTAATAAATGTGAAGGTTGAATTTCTCCCTTGATTTAATGCATGATTTAAGAACCGCTTTGGTTGTGTATTTGATAAAATAAAAGTATTGGAATGACCCTTGCACAAAAATGACATTTTGGCCTATGTGATTACAAGTTTGAGAAATAAGAAGGTTAACATTTCCCTTGATTTAAATCATGATATATGAATCTATTTGGTTTTGTATTCGATAAAATGAAAGTATTGGAACGACCCTTGCGTAAAAATGAGATTTTAGCCTATATGGTTATATGTTTGATATATGTATGAAGGTTGAGCTTGTCCCTCGACGTTCTTTGGTGCGAAAGATGTTATTTGAACCTTTTTGGTTCTAAATTTGGTAAATATAATGTATTTGGATGACCCTTGTCGCGAAAATGAGATATTAGCCTATATGGTTGCATATTTGATAAATGGGAAGGTTGAATATGTTCCTTGATTTAAAGCATGATTTGTGATCCTATTTGGTTATGTATTCGGCAAAATAAAAGTATTAGAGTGACCCTTGTGGAAAAATGAGATTGTAGCCTATATGGTTATATGTTTGATATATATATATATATATATATATATATATATATATATATATATATATATATATATATATATATATATATATATATATATGAAGGTTGAGCTTGTCTCTCGACGTTCCTTGGTGCGAAAGATGATATTTGAACCCATTGGGTTCTAAATTTGGTATATATAAAGTATTGGGATGACCCTTGTCGCGAAAATGAGATATTAGCCTATATGGTTGCAAATTTGATAAATGTGAAGGTTGAATTTCTCCCTTGATTTAATGCATGATTTGTGAACCTCTTTTGTTGTGTATTCGATAAAATAAAAGTATTGAAATGACCCTTGCGCAAAAATGAGATTTTGGCCTATGTGATTACAAGTTTGAGAAATAAGAAGGTTAACATTTCCCTTGATTTAAATCATGATATATGAATCTATTTGGTTTTGTATTCGATAAAATGAAAGTATTGGAACGACCCTTGCGTAAAAATGAGATTTTAGCCTATATGGTTATATGTTTGATATATATATATATATATATATATATATATATATATGAAGGTTGAGATTGTCTCTCGACGTTCCTTGGTGCGAAAGATGATATTTGAACCCATTGGGTTCTAAATTTGGTATATATAAAGTATTGGGATGACCCTTGTCGCGAAAATGAGATATTAGCCTATATGGTTGCAAATTTGATAAATGTGAAGGTTGAATTTCTCCCTTGATTTAATGCATGATTTGTGAACCTCTTTGGTTGTGTATTCGATAAAATAAAAGTATTGGAATGACCCTTGCGCAAAAATGAGATTTTGGCCTATGTGATTACAAGTTTGAGAAATAAGAAGGTTAACATTTCCCTTGATTTAAATCATGATATATGAATCTATTTGGTTTTGTATTCGATAAAATGAAAGTATTGGAACGACCCTTGCGTAAAAATGAGATTTTAGCCTATATGGTTATATGTTTGATATATATATATATATATGAAGGTTGAGCTTGTCTCTCGACGTTCCTTGGTGCGAAAGATGATATTTGAACCCATTGGGTTCTAAATTTGGTATATATAAAGTATTGGGATGACCCTTGTCGCGAAAATGAGATATTAGCCTATATGGTTGCAAATTTGATAAATGTGAAGGTTGAATTTCTCCCTTGATTTAATGCATGATTTGTGAACCTCTTTGGTTGTGTATTCGATAAAATAAAAGTATTGGAATGACCCTTGCGCAAAAATGAGATTTTGGCCTATGTGATTACAAGTTTGAGAAATAAGAAGGTTAACATTTCCCTTGATTTAAATCATGATATATGAATCTATTTGGTTTTGTATTCGATAAAATGAAAGTATTGGAACGACCCTTGCGTAAAAATGAGATTTTAGCCTATATGGTTATATGTTTGATATATATATATATATATGAAGGTTGAGCTTGTCTCTCGACGTTCCTTGGTGCGAAAGATGATATTTGAACCCATTGGGTTCTAAATTTGGTATATATAAAGTATTGGGATGACCCTTGTCGCGAAAATGAGATATTAGCCTATATGGTTGCAAATTTGATAAATGTGAAGGTTGAATTTCTCCCTTGATTTAATGCATGATTTGTGAACCTCTTTGGTTGTGTATTCGATAAAATAAAAGTATTGGAATGACCCTTGCGCAAAAATGAGATTTTGGCCTATGTGATTACAAGTTTGAGAAATAAGAAGGTTAACATTTCCCTTGATTTAAATCATGATATATGAATCTATTTGGTTTTGTATTCGATAAAATGAAAGTATTGGAACGACCCTTGCGTAAAAATGAGATTTTAGCCTATATGGTTATATGTTTGATATATGTATGAAGGTTGAGCTTGTCCCTCGACGTTCTTTGGTGCGAAAGATGTTATTTGAACCTTTTTGGTTCTAAATTTGGTAAATATAATGTATTGGGATGACCCTTGTCGCGAAAATGAGATATTAGCCTATATGGTTGCATATTTGATAAATGGGAAGGTTGAATTTGTCCCTTGATTTAAAGCATGATTTGTGAACCTATTTGGTTATGTATTCGGTAATTGGAAAGTAATAGAATGACCCTTGTGCAAAAATGAGATTGTAGCCTATATGGTTACATGTTTGATAAATATGAAGGTTGAGCTTGTCCCTCGATGTCCCTTGATGCGAAACATGATATTTGAACCTATTTGGTTATATATTCGGTAAATATAAAGTATAGGGATGACCCTTGTTGCGAAAAAAGAGATATTACCCTATATGGTTGCAAATTTGATAAATGGGAAGGTTGAATTTGTCCCTTGATTTAAAGCATGATTTGTGAACCTATTTGGTTGTGTATTCGGTAAAATGAAAGTATTAGAATGACCCTTGTGCAAAAATGAGATTGTAGCCTATATGGTTACATGTTTGATAAATATGAAGGTTGAACTTGTCCCTCGATGTCCATTGATGCGAAACATGATATTTGTACCTATTTGGTTCTAAATTCGGTAAATATAAAGTATTGGGATGACCCTTGTCGCGAAAATGAGATATTAGCCTATATGGTTGCAAATTTGATAAATGGGAAGGTTGAATTTGTCCCTTGATTTAAAGCATGATTTGTGAACCTATTTGGTTATGTATTCGGTAATTGGAAAGTAATAGAATGACCCTTGTGCAAAAATGAGATTGTAGCCTATATGGTTACATGTTTGATAAATATGAAGGTTGAGCTTGTCCCTCGATGTCCCTTGATGCGAAACATGATATTTGAACCTATTTGGTTCTAAATTCGGTAAATATAAAGTATTGGGATGACCCTTGTCGCGAAAATGAGATATTAGCCTATATGGTTGCAAATTTAATAAATGTGAAGGTTGAATTTCTCCCTTGATTTAATGCATGATTTAAGAACCGCTTTGGTTGTGTATTTGATAAAATAAAAGTATTGGAATGACCCTTGCACAAAAATGACATTTTGGCCTATGTGATTACAAGTTTGAGAAATAAGAAGGTTAACATTTCCCTTGATTTAAATCATGATATATGAATCTATTTGGTTTTGTATTCGATAAAATGAAAGTATTGGAACGACCCTTGCGTAAAAATGAGATTTTAGCCTATATGGTTATATGTTTGATATATGTATGAAGGTTGAGCTTGTCCCTCGACGTTCTTTGGTGCGAAAGATGTTATTTGAACCTTTTTGGTTCTAAATTTGGTAAATATAATGTATTGGGATGACCCTTGTCGCGAAAATGAGATATTAGCCTATATGGTTGCATATTTGATAAATGGGAAGGTTGAATATGTTCCTTGATTTAAAGCATGATTTGTGATCCTATTTGGTTATGTATTCGGCAAAATAAAAGTATTAGAATGACCCTGGTGGAAAAATGAGATTGTAGCCTATATGATTACATGTTTTGATAAATGTGAAGGTTGAGCTTGTCCCTCGATGTCCCTTGATGCGAAACATGATATTTGAACCTATTTGTTTCTAAATTCGGTAAATATAAAGTATTGTGGATGACCCTTGTCGCGAAAAAGAGATATTAGCCTATATGGTTGCAAATTTGATAAATGTGAAGGTTGAATTTGTCCCTTGATTTAAATCATGATTTGTGAACCTATTTGGTTATGTATTCGGTAAAATGAAAGCATTAGAATGACCCTTGTGCAAAAATGAGATTGTAGCCTATATGGTTACATGTTTGATAAATATGAAGGTTGAGCTTGTCCCTCGATGTCTCTTGGGGCGAAACATGATATTTGAACCTATTTGGTTATAAATTCGGTAAATATAAAGTATAGGGATGACCCTTGTTGCGAAAAAAGAGATATTACCCTATATGGTTGCAAATTTGATAAATGGGAAGGTTGAATTTGTCCCTTGATTTAAAGCATGATTTGTGAACCTATTTGGTTGTGTATTCGGTAAAATGAAAGTATTAGAATGACCCTTGTGCAAAAATGAGATTGTAGCCTATATGGTTACATGTTTGATAAATATGAAGGTTGAACTTGTCCCTCGATGTCCATTGATGCGAAACATGATATTTGTACCTATTTGGTTCTAAATTCGGTAAATATAAAGTATTGGGATGACCCTTGTCGCGAAAATGAGATATTAGCCTATATGGTTGCAAATTTGATAAATGGGAAGGTTGAATTTGTCCCTTGATTTAAAGCATGATTTGTGAACCTATTTGGTTATGTATTCGGTAATTGGAAAGTAATAGAATGACCCTTGTGCAAAAATGAGATTGTAGCCTATATGGTTACATGTTTGATAAATATGAAGGTTGAGCTTGTCCCTCGATGTCCCTTGATGCGAAACATGATATTTGAACCTATTTGGTTCTAAATTCGGTAAATATAAAGTATTGGGATGACCCTTGTCGCGAAAATGAGATATTAGCCTATATGGTTGCAAATTTAATAAATGTGAAGGTTGAATTTCTCCCTTGATTTAATGCATGATTTAAGAACCGCTTTGGTTGTGTATTTGATAAAATAAAAGTATTGGAATGACCCTTGCACAAAAATGACATTTTGGCCTATGTGATTACAAGTTTGAGAAATAAGAAGGTTAACATTTCCCTTGATTTAAATCATGATATATGAATCTATTTGGTTTTGTATTCGATAAAATGAAAGTATTGGAACGACCCTTGCGTAAAAATGAGATTTTAGCCTATATGGTTATATGTTTGATATATGTATGAAGGTTGAGCTTGTCCCTCGACGTTCTTTGGTGCGAAAGATGTTATTTGAACCTTTTTGGTTCTAAATTTGGTAAATATAATGTATTTGGATGACCCTTGTCGCGAAAATGAGATATTAGCCTATATGGTTGCATATTTGATAAATGGGAAGGTTGAATATGTTCCTTGATTTAAAGCATGATTTGTGATCCTATTTGGTTATGTATTCGGCAAAATAAAAGTATTAGAGTGACCCTTGTGGAAAAATGAGATTGTAGCCTATATGGTTATATGTTTGATATATATATATATATATATATATATATATATATATATATATATATATATATATATATATATATATATATATATATATATATATATATATGAAGGTTGAGCTTGTCTCTCGACGTTCCTTGGTGCGAAAGATGATATTTGAACCCATTGGGTTCTAAATTTGGTATATATAAAGTATTGGGATGACCCTTGTCGCGAAAATGAGATATTAGCCTATATGGTTGCAAATTTGATAAATGTGAAGGTTGAATTTCTCCCTTGATTTAATGCATGATTTGTGAACCTCTTTTGTTGTGTATTCGATAAAATAAAAGTATTGAAATGACCCTTGCGCAAAAATGAGATTTTGGCCTATGTGATTACAAGTTTGAGAAATAAGAAGGTTAACATTTCCCTTGATTTAAATCATGATATATGAATCTATTTGGTTTTGTATTCGATAAAATGAAAGTATTGGAACGACCCTTGCGTAAAAATGAGATTTTAGCCTATATGGTTATATGTTTGATATATATATATATATATATATATATATATATGAAGGTTGAGATTGTCTCTCGACGTTCCTTGGTGCGAAAGATGATATTTGAACCCATTGGGTTCTAAATTTGGTATATATAAAGTATTGGGATGACCCTTGTCGCGAAAATGAGATATTAGCCTATATGGTTGCAAATTTGATAAATGTGAAGGTTGAATTTCTCCCTTGATTTAATGCATGATTTGTGAACCTCTTTGGTTGTGTATTCGATAAAATAAAAGTATTGGAATGACCCTTGCGCAAAAATGAGATTTTGGCCTATGTGATTACAAGTTTGAGAAATAAGAAGGTTAACATTTCCCTTGATTTAAATCATGATATATGAATCTATTTGGTTTTGTATTCGATAAAATGAAAGTATTGGAACGACCCTTGCGTAAAAATGAGATTTTAGCCTATATGGTTATATGTTTGATATATATATATATATATGAAGGTTGAGCTTGTCTCTCGACGTTCCTTGGTGCGAAAGATGATATTTGAACCCATTGGGTTCTAAATTTGGTATATATAAAGTATTGGGATGACCCTTGTCGCGAAAATGAGATATTAGCCTATATGGTTGCAAATTTGATAAATGTGAAGGTTGAATTTCTCCCTTGATTTAATGCATGATTTGTGAACCGCTTTGGTTGTGTATTCGATAAAATAAAAGTATTGGAATGACCCTTGCGCAAAAATGACATTTTGGCCTATGTGATTACAAGTTTGAGAAATAAGAAGGTTAACATTTCCCTTGATTTAAATCATGATATATGAATCTATTTGGTTTTGTATTCGATAAAATGAAAGTATTGGAACGACCCTTGCGTAAAAATGAGATTTTAGCCTATATGGTTATATGTTTGATATATGTATGAAGGTTGAGCTTGTCCCTCGACGTTCTTTGGTGCGAAAGATGTTATTTGAACCTTTTTGGTTCTAAATTTGGTAAATATAATGTATTGGGATGACCCTTGTCGCGAAAATGAGATATTAGCCTATATGGTTGCATATTTGATAAATGGGAAGGTTGAATATGTTCCTTGATTTAAAGCATGATTTGTGATCCTATTTGGTTATGTATTCGGCAAAATAAAAGTATTAGAATGACCCTGGTGGAAAAATGAGATTGTAGCCTATATGATTACATGTTTTGATAAATGTGAAGGTTGAGCTTGTCCCTCGATGTCCCTTGATGCGAAACATGATATTTGAACCTATTTGTTTCTAAATTCGGTAAATATAAAGTATTGTGGATGACCCTTGTTGCGAAAAAGAGATATTAGCCTATATGGTTGCAAATTTGATAAATGTGAAGGTTGAATTTGTCCCTTGATTTAAATCATGATTTGTGAACCTATTTGGTTATGTATTCGGTAAAATGAAAGCATTAGAATGACCCTTGTGCAAAAATGAGATTGTAGCCTATATGGTTACATGTTTGATAAATATGAAGGTTGAGCTTGTCCCTCGATGTCTCTTGGGGCGAAACATGATATTTGAACCTATTTGGTTATAAATTCGGTAAATATAAAGTATAGGGATGACCCTTGTTGCGAAAAAAGAGATATTACCCTATATGGTTGCAAATTTGATAAATGGGAAGGTTGAATTTGTCCCTTGATTTAAAGCATGATTTGTGAACCTATTTGGTTGTGTATTCGGTAAAATGAAAGTATTAGAATGACCCTTGTGCAAAAATGAGATTGTAGCCTATATGGTTACATGTTTGATAAATATGAAGGTTGAACTTGTCCCTCGATGTCCATTGATGCGAAACATGATATTTGTACCTATTTGGTTCTAAATTCGGTAAATATAAAGTATTGGGATGACCCTTGTCGCGAAAATGAGATATTAGCCTATATGGTTGCAAATTTGATAAATGGGAAGGTTGAATTTGTCCCTTGATTTAAAGCATGATTTGTGAACCTATTTGGTTATGTATTCGGTAATTGGAAAGTATTAGAATGACCCTTGTGCAAAAATGAGATTGTAGCCTATATGGTTACATGTTTGATAAATATGAAGGTTGAGCTTGTCCCTCGATGTCCCTTGATGCGAAACATGATATTTGAACCTATTTGGTTCTAAATTCGGTAAATATAAAGTATTGGGATGACCCTTGTCGCGAAAATGAGATATTAGCCTATATGGTTGCAAATTTAATAAATGTGAAGGTTGAATTTCTCCCTTGATTTAATACATGATTTGTGAACCGCTTTGGTTGTGTATTTGATAAAATAAAAGTATTGGAATGACCCTTGCACAAAAATGACATTTTGGCCTATGTGATTACAAGTTTGAGAAATAAGAAGGTTAACATTTCCCTTGATTTAAATCATGATATATGAATCTATTTGGTTTTGTATTCGATAAAATGAAAGTATTGGAACGACCCTTGCGTAAAAATGAGATTTTAGCCTATATGGTTATATGTTTGATATATGTATGAAGGTTGAGCTTGTCCCTCGACGTTCTTTGGTGCGAAAGATGTTATTTGAACCTTTTTGGTTCTAAATTTGGTAAATATAATGTATTGGGATGACCCTTGTCGCGAAAATGAGATATTAGCCTATATGGTTGCATATTTGATAAATGGGAAGGTTGAATATGTTCCTTGATTTAAAGCATGATTTGTGATCCTATTTGGTTATGTATTCGGAAAAGTAAAAGTATTAGAATGACCCTGGTGGAAAAATGAGATTGTAGCCTATATGATTACATGTTTTGATAAATGTGAAGGTTGAGCTTGTCCCTCGATGTCCCTTGATGCGAAACATGATATTTGAACCTATTTGTTTCTAAATTCGGTAAATATAAAGTATTGTGGATGACCCTTGTTGCGAAAAAGAGATATTAGCCTATATGGTTGCAAATTTGATAAATGTGAAGGTTGAATTTGTCCCTTGATTTAAATCATGATTTGTGAACCTATTTGGTTATGTATTCGGTAAAATGAAAGCATTAGAATGACCCTTGTGCAAAAATGAGATTGTAGCCTATATGGTTACATGTTTGATAAATATGAAGGTTGAGCTTGTCCCTCGATGTCTCTTGGGGCGAAACATGATATTTGAACCTATTTGGTTATATATTCGGTAAATATAAAGTATAGGGATGACCCTTGTTGCGAAAAAAGAGATATTACCCTATATGGTTGCAAATTTGATAAATGGGAAGGTTGAATTTGTCCCTTGATTTAAAGCATGATTTGTGAACCTATTTGGTTGTGTATTCGGTAAAATGAAAGTATTAGAATGACCCTTGTGCAAAAATGAGATTGTAGCCTATATGGTTACATGTTTGATAAATATGAAGGTTGAACTTGTCCCTCGATGTCCATTGATGCGAAACATGATATTTGTACCTATTTGGTTCTAAATTCGGTAAATATAAAGTATTGGGATGACCCTTGTCGCGAAAATGAGATATTAGCCTATATGGTTGCAAATTTGATAAATGGGAAGGTTGAATTTGTCCCTTGATTTAAAGCATGATTTGTGAACCTATTTGGTTATGTATTCGGTAATTGGAAAGTATTAGAATGACCCTTGTGCAAAAATGAGATTGTAGCCTATATGGTTACATGTTTGATAAATATGAAGGTTGAGCTTGTCCCTCGATGTCCCTTGATGCGAAACATGATATTTGAACCTATTTGGTTCTAAATTCGGTAAATATAAAGTATTGGGATGACCCTTGTCGCGAAAATGAGATATTAGCCTATATGGTTGCAAATTTAATAAATGTGAAGGTTGAATTTCTCCCTTGATTTAATACATGATTTGTGAACCGCTTTGGTTGTGTATTTGATAAAATAAAAGTATTGGAATGACCCTTGCACAAAAATGACATTTTGGCCTATGTGATTACAAGTTTGAGAAATAAGAAGGTTAACATTTCCCTTGATTTAAATCATGATATATGAATCTATTTGGTTTTGTATTCGATAAAATGAAAGTATTGGAACGACCCTTGCGTAAAAATGAGATTTTAGCCTATATGGTTATATGTTTGATATATGTATGAAGGTTGAGCTTGTCCCTCGACGTTCTTTGGTGCGAAAGATGTTATTTGAACCTTTTTGGTTCTAAATTTGGTAAATATAATGTATTGGGATGACCCTTGTCGCGAAAATGAGATATTAGCCTATATGGTTGCATATTTGATAAATGGGAAGGTTGAATATGTTCCTTGATTTAAAGCATGATTTGTGATCCTATTTGGTTATGTATTCGGAAAAGTAAAAGTATTAGAATGACCCTGGTGGAAAAATGAGATTGTAGCCTATATGATTACATGTTTTGATAAATGTGAAGGTTGAGCTTGTCCCTCGATGTCCCTTGATGCGAAACATGATATTTGAACCTATTTGTTTCTAAATTCGGTAAATATAAAGTATTGTGGATGACCCTTGTTGCGAAAAAGAGATATTAGCCTATATGGTTGCAAATTTGATAAATGTGAAGGTTGAATTTGTCCCTTGATTTAAATCATGATTTGTGAACCTATTTGGTTATGTATTCGGTAAAATGAAAGCATTAGAATGACCCTTGTGCAAAAATGAGATTGTAGCCTATATGGTTACATGTTTGATAAATATGAAGGTTGAGCTTGTCCCTCGATGTCTCTTGGGGCGAAACATGATATTTGAACCTATTTGGTTATATATTCGGTAAATATAAAGTATAGGGATGACCCTTGTTGCGAAAAAAGAGATATTACCCTATATGGTTGCAAATTTGATAAATGGGAAGGTTGAATTTGTCCCTTGATTTAAAGCATGATTTGTGAACCTATTTGGTTGTGTATTCGGTAAAATGAAAGTATTAGAATGACCCTTGTGCAAAAATGAGATTGTAGCCTATATGGTTACATGTTTGATAAATATGAAGGTTGAACTTGTCCCTCGATGTCCATTGATGCGAAACATGATATTTGTACCTATTTGGTTCTAAATTCGGTAAATATAAAGTATTGGGATGACCCTTGTCGCGAAAATGAGATATTAGCCTATATGGTTGCAAATTTGATAAATGGGAAGGTTGAATTTGTCCCTTGATTTAAAGCATGATTTGTGAACCTATTTGGTTATGTATTCGGTAATTGGAAAGTATTAGAATGACCCTTGTGCAAAAATGAGATTGTAGCCTATATGGTTACATGTTTGATAAATATGAAGGTTGAGCTTGTCCCTCGATGTCCCTTGATGCGAAACATGATATTTGAACCTATTTGGTTCTAAATTCGGTAAATATAAAGTATTGGGATGACCCTTGTCGCGAAAATGAGATATTAGCCTATATGGTTGCAAATTTAATAAATGTGAAGGTTGAATTTCTCCCTTGATTTAATACATGATTTGTGAACCGCTTTGGTTGTGTATTTGATAAAATAAAAGTATTGGAATGACCCTTGCACAAAAATGACATTTTGGCCTATGTGATTACAAGTTTGAGAAATAAGAAGGTTAACATTTCCCTTGATTTAAATCATGATATATGAATCTATTTGGTTTTGTATTCGATAAAATGAAAGTATTGGAACGACCCTTGCGTAAAAATGAGATTTTAGCCTATATGGTTATATGTTTGATATATGTATGAAGGTTGAGCTTGTCCCTCGACGTTCTTTGGTGCGAAAGATGTTATTTGAACCTTTTTGGTTCTAAATTTGGTAAATATAATGTATTGGGATGACCCTTGTCGCGAAAATGAGATATTAGCCTATATGGTTGCATATTTGATAAATGGGAAGGTTGAATATGTTCCTTGATTTAAAGCATGATTTGTGATCCTATTTGGTTATGTATTCGGAAAAGTAAAAGTATTAGAATGACCCTGGTGGAAAAATGAGATTGTAGCCTATATGATTACATGTTTTGATAAATGTGAAGGTTGAGCTTGTCCCTCGATGTCCCTTGATGCGAAACATGATATTTGAACCTATTTGTTTCTAAATTCGGTAAATATAAAGTATTGTGGATGACCCTTGTTGCGAAAAAGAGATATTAGCCTATATGGTTGCAAATTTGATAAATGTGAAGGTTGAATTTGTCCCTTGATTTAAATCATGATTTGTGAACCTATTTGGTTATGTATTCGGTAAAATGAAAGCATTAGAATGACCCTTGTGCAAAAATGAGATTGTAGCCTATATGGTTACATGTTTGATAAATATGAAGGTTGAGCTTGTCCCTCGATGTCTCTTGGGGCGAAACATGATATTTGAACCTATTTGGTTATATATTCGGTAAATATAAAGTATAGGGATGACCCTTGTTGCGAAAAAAGAGATATTACCCTATATGGTTGCAAATTTGATAAATGGGAAGGTTGAATTTGTCCCTTGATTTAAAGCATGATTTGTGAACCTATTTGGTTGTGTATTCGGTAAAATGAAAGTATTAGAATGACCCTTGTGCAAAAATGAGATTGTAGCCTATATGGTTACATGTTTGATAAATATGAAGGTTGAACTTGTCCCTCGATGTCCATTGATGCGAAACATGATATTTGTACCTATTTGGTTCTAAATTCGGTAAATATAAAGTATTGGGATGACCCTTGTCGCGAAAATGAGATATTAGCCTATATGGTTGCAAATTTGATAAATGGGAAGGTTGAATTTGTCCCTTGATTTAAAGCATGATTTGTGAACCTATTTGGTTATGTATTCGGTAATTGGAAAGTATTAGAATGACCCTTGTGCAAAAATGAGATTGTAGCCTATATGGTTACATGTTTGATAAATATGAAGGTTGAGCTTGTCCCTCGATGTCCCTTGATGCGAAACATGATATTTGAACCTATTTGGTTCTAAATTCGGTAAATATAAAGTATTGGGATGACCCTTGTCGCGAAAATGAGATATTAGCCTATATGGTTGCAAATTTAATAAATGTGAAGGTTGAATTTCTCCCTTGATTTAATACATGATTTGTGAACCGCTTTGGTTGTGTATTTGATAAAATAAAAGTATTGGAATGACCCTTGCACAAAAATGACATTTTGGCCTATGTGATTACAAGTTTGAGAAATAAGAAGGTTAACATTTCCCTTGATTTAAATCATGATATATGAATCTATTTGGTTTTGTATTCGATAAAATGAAAGTATTGGAACGACCCTTGCGTAAAAATGAGATTTTAGCCTATATGGTTATATGTTTGATATATGTATGAAGGTTGAGCTTGTGCCTCGACGTTCTTTGGTGCGAAAGATGTTATTTGAACCTTTTTGGTTCTAAATTTGGTAAATATAATGTATTGGGATGACCCTTGTCGCGAAAATGAGATATTAGCCTATATGGTTGCATATTTGATAAATGGGAAGGTTGAATATGTTCCTTGATTTAAAGCATGATTTGTGATCCTATTTGGTTATGTATTCGGCAAAATAAAAGTATTAGAATGACCCTGGTGGAAAAATGAGATTGTAGCCTATATGATTACATGTTTTGATAAATGTGAAGGTTGAGCTTGTCCCTCGATGTCCCTTGATGCGAAACATGATATTTGAACCTATTTGTTTCTAAATTCGGTAAATATAAAGTATTGTGGATGACCCTTGTTGCGAAAAAGAGATATTAGCCTATATGGTTGCAAATTTGATAAATGTGAAGGTTGAATTTGTCCCTTGATTTAAATCATGATTTGTGAACCTATTTGGTTATGTATTCGGTAAAATGAAAGCATTAGAATGACCCTTGTGCAAAAATGAGATTGTAGCCTATATGGTTACATGTTTGATAAATATGAAGGTTGAGCTTGTCCCTCGATGTCTCTTGGGGCGAAACATGATATTTGAACCTATTTGGTTATATATTCGGTAAATATAAAGTATAGGGATGACCCTTGTTGCGAAAAAAGAGATATTACCCTATATGGTTGCAAATTTGATAAATGGGAAGGTTGAATTTGTCCCTTGATTTAAAGCATGATTTGTGAACCTATTTGGTTGTGTATTCGGTAAAATGAAAGTATTAGAATGACCCTTGTGCAAAAATGAGATTGTAGCCTATATGGTTACATGTTTGATAAATATGAAGGTTGAACTTGTCCCTCGATGTCCATTGATGCGAAACATGATATTTGTACCTATTTGGTTCTAAATTCGGTAAATATAAAGTATTGGGATGACCCTTGTCGCGAAAATGAGATATTAGCCTATATGGTTGCAAATTTGATAAATGGGAAGGTTGAATTTGTCCCTTGATTTAAAGCATGATTTGTGAACCTATTTGGTTATGTATTCGGTAAAATGAAAGCATTAGAATGACCCTTGTGCAAAAATGAGATTGTAGCCTATATGGTTACATGTTTGATAAATATGAAGGTTGAGCTTGTCCCTCGATGTCTCTTGGGGCGAAACATGATATTTGAACCTATTTGGTTATATATTCGGTAAATATAAAGTATAGGGATGACCCTTGTTGCGAAAAAAGAGATATTACCCTATATGGTTGCAAATTTGATAAATGGGAAGGTTGAATTTGTCCCTTGATTTAAAGCATGATTTGTGAACCTATTTGGTTGTGTATTCGGTAAAATGAAAGTATTAGAATGACCCTTGTGCAAAAATGAGATTGTAGCCTATATGGATACATGTTTGATAAATATGAAGGTTGAACTTGTCCCTCGATGTCCATTGATGCGAAACATGATATTTGTACCTATTTGGTTCTAAATTCGGTAAATATAAAGTATTGGGATGACCCTTGTCGCGAAAATGAGATATTAGCCTATATGGTTGCAAATTTGATAAATGGGAAGGTTGAATTTGTCCCTTGATTTAAAGCATGATTTGTGAACCTATTTGGTTATGTATTCGGTAATTGGAAAGTATTAGAATGACCCTTGTGCAAAAATGAGATTGTAGCCTATATGGTTACATGTTTGATAAATATGAAGGTTGAGCTTGTCCCTCGATGTCCCTTGATGCGAAACATGATATTTGAACCTATTTGGTTCTAAATTCGGTAAATATAAAGTATTGGGATGACCCTTGTCGCGAAAATGAGATATTAGCCTATATGGTTGCAAATTTAAAAAATGTGAAGGTTGAATTTCTCCCTTGATTTAATGCATGATTTAAGAACCGCTTTGGTTGTGTATTTGATAAAATAAAAGTATTGGAATGACCCTTGCACAAAAATGACATTTTGGCCTATGTGATTACAAGTTTGAGAAATAAGAAGGTTAACATTTCCCTTGATTTAAATCATGATATATGAATCTATTTGGTTTTGTATTCGATAAAATGAAAGTATTGGAACGACCCTTGCGTAAAAATGAGATTTTAGCCTATATGGTTATATGTTTGATATATGTATGAAGGTTGAGCTTGTCCCTCGACGTTCTTTGGTGCGGAAGATGTTATTTGAACCTTTTTGGTTCTAAATTTGGTAAATATAATGTATTGGGATGACCCTTGTCGCGAAAATGAGATATTAGCCTATATGGTTGCATATTTGATAAATGGGAAGGTTGAATATGTTCCTTGATTTAAAGCATGATTTGTGATCCTATTTGGTTATGTATTCGGCAAAATAAAAGTATTAGAGTGACCCTTGTGGAAAAATGAGATTGTAGCCTATATGGTTATATGTTTGATATATATATATATATATATATATATATATATATATATATATATATGAAGGTTGAGCTTGTCTCTCGACGTTCCTTGGTGCGAAAGATGATATTTGAACCCATTGGGTTCTAAATTTGGTATATATAAAGTATTGGGATGACCCTTGTCGCGAAAATGAGATATTAGCCTATATGGTTGCAAATTTGATAAATGTGAAGGTTGAATTTCTCCCTTGATTTAATGCATGATTTGTGAACCTCTTTTGTTGTGTATTCGATAAAATAAAAGTATTGAAATGACCCTTGCGCAAAAATGAGATTTTGGCCTATGTGATTACAAGTTTGAGAAATAAGAAGGTTAACATTTCCCTTGATTTAAATCATGATATATGAATCTATTTGGTTTTGTATTCGATAAAATGAAAGTATTGGAACGACCCTTGCGTAAAAATGAGATTTAAGTAATCGGCAAGATTTTTATTTTCAACATATTCGTCGGTTACTATTTCAAAAGTAATCGGCAAGATTTTTATTTTTAGCATATTTGTCGGTTACTATTTTAAAAGTAATCGACAAGATTTTTATTTTCAGCGCATTTGTCGGTTACTATTTCAATAGTAATCGGCATGATTTATTTTCAGCACATTCGTCGGTTACTATTTCAAAAGTAATCGGCATGATTCATTTTCAAGACATTCGTCGGTTACTATTTCAAAAGTAATCGGCATGATCTATTTTCTGCACATTCGTCGGTTACTATTTCAAAAGTAATCGGCAAGATTTTTATTTTCAACATATTCGTCAATGACTATTTCAAAAGTAATCGGCATGATTTATTTTCAGCACATTCGTCGATTACTATTTCAAAAGTAATCGGGAAGATTTTTATTTTCAGCAAGTTCGTCGGTTACTATTTCAAAAGTAATCGGCAAGATTTTTATTTTCAGCATATTTGTCGGTTACTATTTCAAAAGTAATCGGCAAGATTTTTATTTTCAGCACATTCGTCGGTTACTATTTCAAAAGTAATCGGCAAGATTTTTATTTTCAGCATATTTGTCGGTTACTATTTCAAAAGTAATCGGCAAGATTTTTATTTTTAGCATATTTGTCTGTTACTATTTTAGAAGTAATCGGCAAGACTTTATTTTCAGCACATTCGTCGGTTACTATTTCAAAGCTAATCGGCAAGATTTATTTTCAGCACATTCGTCGGTTACTATTTCAAAAGTAATCGGCAAGATTTTTATTTTTAGCATATTTGTCTGTTACTATTTTAAAAGTAATCGGCAAGATTTTTATTTTCAGCATATTCGTCAATGACTATTTCAAAAGTAATCGGCAAGACATTATTTTCAGCACATTCGTCGGTTACTATTTCAAAAGTAATCGGGAAGATTTTTATTTTCAGCAATTTCGTCGGTTACTATTTCAAAAGTAATCGGCAAGACTTTATTTTCAGCACATTCGTCGGTTACTATTTCAAAAGTAATCGGCAAGATTTTTATTTTCAACATATTCGTCGGTTACTATTTCAAAAGTAATCGGCAAGATTTTTATTTTTAGCATATTTGTCGGTTACTATTTTAAAAGTAATCGACAAGATTTTTATTTTCAGCGCATTTGTCGGTTACTATTTCAATAGTAATCGGCATGATTTATTTTCAGCACATTCGTCGGTTACTATTTCAAAAGTAATCGGCATGATTCATTTTCAAGACATTCGTCGGTTACTATTTCAAAAGTAATCGGCATGATCTATTTTCTGCACATTCGTCGGTTACTATTTCAAAAGTAATCGGCAAGATTTTTATTTTCAGCATATTCGTCAATGACTATTTCAAAAGTAATCGGCATGATTTATTTTCAGCACATTCGTCGGTTACTATTTCAAAAGTAATCGGGAAGATTTTTATTTTCAGCAAGTTCGTCGGTTACTATTTCAAAAGTAATCGGCAAGATTTTTATTTTCAGCATATTTGTCGGTTACTATTTCAAAAGTAATCGGCAAGATTTTTATTTTCAGCACATTCGTCGGTTACTATTTCAAAAGTAATCGGCAAGATTTTTATTTTCAGCATATTTGTCGGTTAATATTTCAAAAGTAATCGGCAAGATTTTTATTTTTAGCATATTTGTCTGTTACTATTTTAGAAGTAATCGGCAAGACTTTATTTTCAGCACATTCGTCGGTTACTATTTCAAAGCTAATCGGCAAGATTTATTTTCAGCACATTCGTCGGTTACTATTTCAAAAGTAATCGGCAAGATTTTTATTTTTAGCATATTTGTCTGTTACTATTTTAAGTAATCGGCAAGACTTTATTTTCAGCACATTCGTCGGTTACTATTTCAAAAGTAATCGGCAAGACTTTATTTTCAGCACATTCGTCGGTTACTATTTCAAAAGTAATCGGGAAGATTTTTATTTTCAGCAATTTCGTCGGTTACTATTTCAAAAGTAATCGGCAAGATTTTTATTTTCAGCATATTTGTCGGTTACTATTTTAAAAGTAATCGGCAAGACTTTATTTTCAGCACATTCGTCGGTTACTATTTCAAAAGTAATCGGCAAGATTTTTATTTTCAACATATTCGTCGGTTACTATTTCAAAAGTAATCGGCAAGATTTTTATTTTTAGCATATTTGTCGGTTACTATTTTAAAAGTAATCGACAAGATTTTTATTTTCAGCGCATTTGTCGGTTACTATTTCAATAGTAATCGGCATGATTTATTTTCAGCACATTCGTCGGTTACTATTTCAAAAGTAATCGGCATGATTCATTTTCAAGACATTCGTCGGTTACTATTTCAAAAGTAATCGGCATGATCTATTTTCTGCACATTCGTCGGTTACTATTTCAAAAGTAATCGGCAAGATTTTTATTTTCAGCATATTCGTCAATGACTATTTCAAAAGTAATCGGCATGATTTATTTTCAGCACATTCGTCGGTTACTATTTCAAAAGTAATCGGGAAGATTTTTATTTTCAGCAAGTTCGTTGGTTACTATTTCAAAAGTAATCGGCAAGATTTTTATTTTCAGCATATTTGTCGGTTACTATTTCAAAAGTAATCGGCAAGATTTTTATTTTCAGCACATTCGTCGGTTACTATTTCAAAAGTAATCGGCAAGATTTTTATTTTCAGCATATTTGTCGGTTACTATTTCAAAAGTAATCGGCAAGATTTTTATTTTTAGCATATTTGTCTGTTACTATTTTAGAAGTAATCGGCAAGACTTTATTTTCAGCACATTCGTCGGTTACTATTTCAAAGCTAATCGGCAAGATTTATTTTCAGCACATTCGTCGGTTACTATTTCAAAAGTAATCGGCAAGATTTTTATTTTTAGCATATTTGTCTGTTACTATTTTAAAAGTAATCGGCAAGACTTTATTTTCAGCACATTCGTCGGTTACTATTTCAAAAGTGATCGGCAAGACTTTATTTTCAGCACCTTCGTCGGTTACTATTTCAAAAGTAATCGGGAAGATTTTTATTTTCAGCATGTTCGTCGGTTACTATTTCAAAAGTAATCGGCAAGATTTTTATTTTCAACATATTCGTCGATTACTATTTCAAAAGTAATCGGCAAGACTTTATTTTCAGCACATTCATTGGTTACTTTTTTAAAAGTAATTGGTAAGATTTTTATTTCCAACATATTCATCGCTTACTATTTCAATAGTAATCAGCATGATTTATTTTCAGCACATTCGTCGGTTACTATTTCAAAAGTAATCGGCAAGATTTTTATTTTCAGCATATTTGTCGGTTACTATTTTAAAAGTAATCTACAAGATTTTTATTTTCAAAATATTCGTCGGTTCCTATTTCAAAAGTAATCGGCAAGATTTTTATTTTTAGCATATTTGTCGGTTACTATTTTAAAAGTAATCGACAAGATTTTTATTTTCAGCGCATTTGTCGGTTACTATTTCAATGGTAATCGGCATGATTTATTTTCAGCACATTCGTCGGTTACTATTTCAATGGTAATCGGCATGATTTATTTTCAGCACATTCGTCGGTTACTATTTCAAAAGTAATCGGCATGATTCATTTTCAAGACAGTCGTCGGTTACTATTTCAAAAGTAATCGGCATGATCTATTTTCTGCACATTCGTCGGTTACTATTTCAAAAGTAATCGGCAAGATTTTTATTTTCAGCATATTCGTCAATGACTATTTCAAAAGTAATCGGCATGATTTATTTTCAGCATATTCGTCGGTTACTATTTCAAAGGTAATCGACATGATTTATTTTCAACACATTCGTCGGTTACTATTTCAAAAGTAATCGGCATGATCTATTTTCTGCACATTCGTCGGTTACTATTTCAAAAGTAATCGGCAAGATTTTTATTTTCAGCACATTCGTCGGTTACTATTTCAAAAGTAATCGGCAAGATTTTTATTTTCAGCATATTTGTCGGTTACTATTTCAAAAGTAATCGGCAAGATTTTTATTTTCAGCATATTTGTCGGTTACTATTTTAAAAGTAATCGACATGATTTTTATTTTCAAATATTCGTCGGTTCCTATTTCTATTTTCACCACATTTGTCGGTTACTATTTCAATAGTAATCGGCATGATTTATTTTCAGCACATTTGTCGGTTACTATTTCAAAAGTAATCGGCAAGATTTTTATTTTCAACATATTCGTCGGTTAGTATTTCAAAAGTAATCGGTAAGATTTTTATTTTCAACATATTCGTCGGTTACTATTTCAAAAGTAATCGGCAAGACTTTATTTTCAGCACATTCATTGGTTACTTTTTTAAAAGTAATTGGTAAGATTTTTATTTCCAACATATTCATCGCTTACTATTTCAAAAGTAATTAACATGATTTATTTTAGGAACATTCGTCGGTTACTATTTCAAAAGTAATCGGCAAGATTTTTATTTTCAGCATATTTGTCGGTTACTATTTTAAACGTAATCGACATGATTTTTATTTTCAAATATTCGTCGGTTCCTATTTCTATTTTCACCACATTTGTCGGTTACTATTTCAATAGTAATCGGCATGATTTATTTTCAGCACATTTGTCGGTTACTATTTCAAAAGTAATCGGCAAGATTTTTATTTTCAACATATTCGTCGGTTACTATTTCAAAAGTAATCGGCAAGACTTTATTTTCAGCACATTCATTGGTTACTTTTTTAAAAGTACTTGGTAAGATTTTTATTTCCATCATATTCATCGCTTACTATTTCAAAAGTAATCAGCATTATTTATTTTCAGCACATTCGTCGGTTACTATTTCAAAAGTAATCGGCAAGATTTTTATTTTTAGCATATTTGTCGGTTACTATTTTAAAAGTAATCGACAAGATTTTTATTTTCAGCGCATTTGTCGGTTACTATTTCAATAGTAATCGGCATGATTTATTTTCAGCACATTCGTCGGTTACTATCTCAAAAGTAATCGGCATGATTCATTTTCAAGACATTCGTCGGTTACTATTTCAAAAGTAATCGGCATGATCTATTTTCTGCACATTCGTCGGTTACTATTTCAAAAGTAATCGGCAAGATTTTTATTTTCAGCATATTTGTCGGTTACTATTTCAAAAGTAATCGGCAAGATTTTTATTTTCAGCATATTCGTCAATGACTATTTCAAAAGTAATCGGCATGATTTATTTTCAGCATATTCGTCAGTTACTATTTCAAAGGTAATCGACATGATTTGTTTTCAACACATTCGTCGGTTACTATTTCAAAAGTAATCGGCATGATCTATTTTCTGCACATTCATCGGTTACTATTTCAAAAGTAAACGGCAAGATTTTTATTTTCAGCATGTTCGTCGGTTACTATTTCAAAAGTAATCGGCAAGATTTTTATTTTCAGCACATTCGTCGGTTACTATTTCAAAAGTAATCGGCAAGATTTTTATTTTCAGCATATTTGTCGGTTACTATTTCAAAAGTAATCGGCAAGATTTTTATTTTTAGCATATTTGTCTGTTACTATTTTAGAAGTAATCGGCAAGACTTTATTTTCAGCACATTCGTCGGTTACTATTTCAAAGCTAATCGGCAAGATTTATTTTCAGCACATTCGTCGGTTACTATTTCAAAAGTAATCGGCAAGATTTTTATTTTTAGCATATTTGTCTGTTACTATTTTAAAAGTAATCGGCAAGATTTTTATTTTCAGCATATTTGTCGGTTACTATTTTAAAAGTAATCGGCAAGACTTTATTTTCAGCACATTCGTCGGTTACTATTTCAAAAGTAATCGGCAAGATTTTTATTTTCAACATATTCGTCGGTTACTATTTCAAAAGTAATCGGCAAGACTTTATTTTCAGCACATTCATTGGTTACTTTTTTAAAAGTAATTGGTAAGATTTTTATTTCCAACATATTCATCGCTTACTATTTCAAAAGTAATCAGCATGATTTATTTTCAGCACATTCGTCGGTTACTATTTCAAAAGTAATCGGCAAGATTTTTATTTTCAGCATATTTGTCGGTTACTATTTTAAAAGTAATCGACATGATTTTTATTTTCAACATATTCGTCGGTTCCTATTTCTATTTTCACCAGATTTGTCGGTTACTATTTCAATAGTAATCGGCATGATTTATTTTCAGCACATTTGTCGGTTACTATTTCAAAAGTAATCGGCATGATTCATTTTCAGCACATTCGTCGGTTACTATTTCAAAAGTAATCGGCTTGATCTATTTTCTGCACATTCGTCGGTTACTTTTTCAAAAGTAATCAGCAAGATTTTTATTTTCAGCATATTCGTCGGTTACTATTTCAAAAGTAATCGGCAAGATTTTTATTTTCAGCATATTCGTCAATGACTATTTCAAAAGTAATCGGCATGATTTATTTTCAGCATATTCGTCGGTTACTATTTCAAAGGTAATCGGCAAGATTTTTATTTTCAGCATATTCGTCAATGACTATTTCAAAAGTAATCGGCATGATTTATTTTCAGCATATTCGTCGGTTACTATTTCAAAAGTAATCGGCAAGATTTTTATTTTCAGCATATTTGTCGGTTAATATTTCAAAAGTAATCGGCAAGATTTTTATTTTTAGCATATTTGTCTGTTACTATTTTAGAAGTAATCGGCAAGACTTTATTTTCAGCACATTCGTCGGTTACTATTTCAAAGCTAATCGGCAAGATTTATTTTCAGCACATTCGTCGGTTACTATTTCAAAAGTAATCGGCAAGATTTTTATTTTTAGCATATTTGTCTGTTACTATTTTAAAAGTAATCGGCAAGACTTTATTTTCAGCACATTCGTCGGTTACTATTTCAAAAGTAATCGGCAAGACTTTATTTTCAGCACATTCGTCGGTTACTATTTCAAAAGTAATCGGGAAGATTTTTATTTTCAGCAATTTCGTCGGTTACTATTTCAAAAGTAATCGGCAAGATTTTTATTTTCAGCATATTTGTCGGTTACTATTTTAAAAGTAATCGGCAAGACTTTATTTTCAGCACATTCGTCGGTTACTATTTCAAAAGTAATCGGCAAGATTTTTATTTTCAACATATTCGTCGGTTACTATTTCAAAAGTAATCGGCAAGATTTTTATTTTTAGCATATTTGTCGGTTACTATTTTAAAAGTAATCGACAAGATTTTTATTTTCAGCGCATTTGTCGGTTACTATTTCAATAGTAATCGGCATGATTTATTTTCAGCACATTCGTCGGTTACTATTTCAAAAGTAATCGGCATGATTCATTTTCAAGACATTCGTCGGTTACTATTTCAAAAGTAATCGGCATGATCTATTTTCTGCACATTCGTCGGTTACTATTTCAAAAGTAATCGGCAAGATTTTTATTTTCAGCATATTCGTCAATGACTATTTCAAAAGTAATCGGCATGATTTATTTTCAGCACATTCGTCGGTTACTATTTCAAAAGTAATCGGGAAGATTTTTATTTTCAGCAAGTTCGTCGGTTACTATTTCAAAAGTAATCGGCAAGATTTTTATTTTCAGCATATTTGTCGGTTACTATTTCAAAAGTAATCGGCAAGATTTTTATTTTCAGCACATTCGTCGGTTACTATTTCAAAAGTAATCGGCAAGATTTTTATTTTCAGCATATTTGTCGGTTACTATTTCAAAAGTAATCGGCAAGATTTTTATTTTTAGCATATTTGTCTGTTACTATTTTAGAAGTAATCGGCAAGACTTTATTTTCAGCACATTCGTCGGTTACTATTTCAAAGCTAATCGGCAAGATTTATTTTCAGCACATTCGTCGGTTACTATTTCAAAAGTAATCGGCAAGATTTTTATTTTTAGCATATTTGTCTGTTACTATTTTAAAAGTAATCGGCAAGACTTTATTTTCAGCACATTCGTCGGTTACTATTTCAAAAGTGATCGGCAAGACTTTATTTTCAGCACCTTCGTCGGTTACTATTTCAAAAGTAATCGGGAAGATTTTTATTTTCAGCATGTTCGTCGGTTACTATTTCAAAAGTAATCGGCAAGATTTTTATTTTCAACATATTCGTCGATTACTATTTCAAAAGTAATCGGCAAGACTTTATTTTCAGCACATTCATTGGTTACTTTTTTAAAAGTAATTGGTAAGATTTTTATTTCCAACATATTCATCGCTTACTATTTCAATAGTAATCAGCATGATTTATTTTCAGGACATTCGTCGGTTACTATTTCAAAAGTAATCGGCAAGATTTTTATTTTCAGCATATTTGTCGGTTACTATTTTAAAAGTAATCTACAAGATTTTTATTTTCAACATATTCGTCGGTTCCTATTTCAAAAGTAATCGGCAAGATTTTTATTTTTAGCATATTTGTCGGTTACTATTTTAAAAGTAATCGACAAGATTTTTATTTTCAGCGCATTTGTCGGTTACTATTTCAATGGTAATCGGCATGATTTATTTTCAGCACATTCGTCGGTTACTATTTCAAAAGTAATCGGCATGATTCATTTTCAAGACAGTCGTCGGTTACTATTTCAAAAGTAATCGGCATGATCTATTTTCTGCACATTCGTCGGTTACTATTTCAAAAGTAATCGGCAAGA
This sequence comes from Medicago lupulina, assembly GCA_958299785.1. Taxonomy (NCBI): domain Eukaryota; kingdom Viridiplantae; phylum Streptophyta; class Magnoliopsida; order Fabales; family Fabaceae; genus Medicago; species Medicago lupulina. The sequence goes on along the minus strand of OY283139.1, from coordinate 46,986,062 downwards.
TTTTTATTTTCAGCATATTCGTCAATGACTATTTCAAAAGTAATCGGCATGATTTATTTTCAGCATATTCGTCGGTTACTATTTCAAAGGTAATCGACATGATTTATTTTCAACACATTCGTCGGTTACTATTTCAAAAGTAATCGGCATGATCTATTTTCTGCACATTCGTCGGTTACTATTTCAAAAGTAATCGGCAAGATTTTTATTTTCAGCACATTCGTCGGTTACTATTTCAAAAGTAATCGGCAAGATTTTTATTTTCAGCATATTTGTCGGTTACTATTTCAAAAGTAATCGGCAAGATTTTTATTTTCAGCATATTTGTCGGTTACTATTTTAAAAGTAATCGACATGATTTTTATTTTCAAATATTCGTCGGTTCCTATTTCTATTTTCACCACATTTGTCGGTTACTATTTCAATAGTAATCGGCATGATTTATTTTCAGCACATTTGTCGGTTACTATTTCAAAAGTAATCGGCAAGATTTTTATTTTCAACATATTCGTCGGTTAGTATTTCAAAAGTAATCGGTAAGATTTTTATTTTCAACATATTCGTCGGTTACTATTTCAAAAGTAATCGGCAAGACTTTATTTTCAGCACATTCATTGGTTACTTTTTTAAAAGTAATTGGTAAGATTTTTATTTCCAACATATTCATCGCTTACTATTTCAAAAGTAATCAACATGATTTATTTTAGGAACATTCGTCGGTTACTATTTCAAAAGTAATCGGCAAGATTTTTATTTTCAGCATATTTGTCGGTTACTATTTTAAACGTAATCGACATGATTTTTATTTTCAAATATTCGTCGGTTCCTATTTCTATTTTCACCACATTTGTCGGTTACTATTTCAATAGTAATCGGCATGATTTATTTTCAGCACATTTGTCGGTTACTATTTCAAAAGTAATCGGCAAGATTTTTATTTTCAACATATTCGTCGGTTACTATTTCAAAAGTAATCGGCAAGACTTTATTTTCAGCACATTCATTGGTTACTTTTTTAAAAGTACTTGGTAAGATTTTTATTTCCAACATATTCATCGCTTACTATTTCAAAAGTAATCAGCATTATTTATTTTCAGCACATTCGTCGGTTACTATTTCAAAAGTAATCGGCAAGATTTTTATTTTTAGCATATTTGTCGGTTACTATTTTAAAAGTAATCGACAAGATTTTTATTTTCAGCGCATTTGTCGGTTACTATTTCAATAGTAATCGGCATGATTTATTTTCAGCACATTCGTCGGTTACTATCTCAAAAGTAATCGGCATGATTCATTTTCAAGACATTCGTCGGTTACTATTTCAAAAGTAATCGGCATGATCTATTTTCTGCACATTCGTCGGTTACTATTTCAAAAGTAATCGGCAAGATTTTTATTTTCAGCATATTTGTCGGTTACTATTTCAAAAGTAATCGGCAAGATTTTTATTTTCAGCATATTCGTCAATGACTATTTCAAAAGTAATCGGCATGATTTATTTTCAGCATATTCGTCAGTTACTATTTCAAAGGTAATCGACATGATTTGTTTTCAACACATTCGTCGGTTACTATTTCAAAAGTAATCGGCATGATCTATTTTCTGCACATTCATCGGTTACTATTTCAAAAGTAAACGGCAAGATTTTTATTTTCAGCATGTTCGTCGGTTACTATTTCAAAAGTAATCGGCAAGATTTTTATTTTCAGCACATTCGTCGGTTACTATTTCAAAAGTAATCGGCAAGATTTTTATTTTCAGCATATTTGTCGGTTACTATTTCAAAAGTAATCGGCAAGATTTTTATTTTTAGCATATTTGTCTGTTACTATTTTAAAAGTAATCGGCAAGACTTTATTTTCAGCACATTCGTCGGTTACTATTTCAAAAGTAATCGGCAAGACTTTATTTTCAGCACATTCGTCGGTTACTATTTCAAAAGTAATCGGGAAGATTTTTATTTTCAGCAATTTCGTCGGTTACTATTTCAAAAGTAATCGGCAAGATTTTTATTTTCAGCATATTTGTCGGTTACTATTTTAAAAGTAATCGGCAAGACTTTATTTTCAGCACATTCGTCGGTTACTATTTCAAAAGTAATCGGCAAGATTTTTATTTTCAACATATTCGTCGGTTACTATTTCAAAAGTAATCGGCAAGATTTTTATTTTTAGCATATTTGTCGGTTACTATTTTAAAAGTAATCGACAAGATTTTTATTTTCAGCGCATTTGTCGGTTACTATTTCAATAGTAATCGGCATGATTTATTTTCAGCACATTCGTCGGTTACTATTTCAAAAGTAATCGGCATGATTCATTTTCAAGACATTCGTCGGTTACTATTTCAAAAGTAATCGGCATGATCTATTTTCTGCACATTCGTCGGTTACTATTTCAAAAGTAATCGGCAAGATTTTTATTTTCAGCATATTCGTCAATGACTATTTCAAAAGTAATCGGCATGATTTATTTTCAGCACATTCGTCGGTTACTATTTCAAAAGTAATCGGGAAGATTTTTATTTTCAGCAAGTTCGTCGGTTACTATTTCAAAAGTAATCGGCAAGATTTTTATTTTCAGCATATTTGTCGGTTACTATTTCAAAAGTAATCGGCAAGATTTTTATTTTCAGCACATTCGTCGGTTACTATTTCAAAAGTAATCGGCAAGATTTTTATTTTCAGCATATTTGTCGGTTACTATTTCAAAAGTAATCGGCAAGATTTTTATTTTTAGCATATTTGTCTGTTACTATTTTAGAAGTAATCGGCAAGACTTTATTTTCAGCACATTCGTCGGTTACTATTTCAAAGCTAATCGGCAAGATTTATTTTCAGCACATTCGTCGGTTACTATTTCAAAAGTAATCGGCAAGATTTTTATTTTTAGCATATTTGTCTGTTACTATTTTAAAAGTAATCGGCAAGACTTTATTTTCAGCACATTCGTCGGTTACTATTTCAAAAGTGATCGGCAAGACTTTATTTTCAGCACCTTCGTCGGTTACTATTTCAAAAGTAATCGGGAAGATTTTTATTTTCAGCATGTTCGTCGGTTACTATTTCAAAAGTAATCGGCAAGATTTTTATTTTCAACATATTCGTCGATTACTATTTCAAAAGTAATCGGCAAGACTTTATTTTCAGCACATTCATTGGTTACTTTTTTAAAAGTAATTGGTAAGATTTTTATTTCCAACATATTCATCGCTTACTATTTCAATAGTAATCAGCATGATTTATTTTCAGGACATTCGTCGGTTACTATTTCAAAAGTAATCGGCAAGATTTTTATTTTCAGCATATTTGTCGGTTACTATTTTAAAAGTAATCTACAAGATTTTTATTTTCAACATATTCGTCGGTTCCTATTTCAAAAGTAATCGGCAAGATTTTTATTTTTAGCATATTTGTCGGTTACTATTTTAAAAGTAATCGACAAGATTTTTATTTTCAGCGCATTTGTCGGTTACTATTTCAATGGTAATCGGCATGATTTATTTTCAGCACATTCGTCGGTTACTATTTCAAAAGTAATCGGCATGATTCATTTTCAAGACAGTCGTCGGTTACTATTTCAAAAGTAATCGGCATGATCTATTTTCTGCACATTCGTCGGTTACTATTTCAAAAGTAATCGGCAAGATTTTTATTTTCAGCATATTCGTCAATGACTATTTCAAAAGTAATCGGCATGATTTATTTTCAGCATATTCGTCGGTTACTATTTCAAAGGTAATCGACATGATTTATTTTCAACACATTCGTCGGTTACTATTTCAAAAGTAATCGGCATGATCTATTTTCTGCACATTCGTCGGTTACTATTTCAAAAGTAATCGGCAAGATTTTTATTTTCAGCACATTCGTCGGTTACTATTTCAAAAGTAATCGGCAAGATTTTTATTTTCAGCATATTTGTCGGTTACTATTTCAAAAGTAATCGGCAAGATTTTTATTTTCAGCATATTTGTCGGTTACTATTTTAAAAGTAATCGACATGATTTTTATTTTCAAATATTCGTCGGTTCCTATTTCTATTTTCACCACATTTGTCGGTTACTATTTCAATAGTAATCGGCATGATTTATTTTCAGCACATTTGTCGGTTACTATTTCAAAAGTAATCGGCAAGATTTTTATTTTCAACATATTCGTCGGTTAGTATTTCAAAAGTAATCGGTAAGATTTTTATTTTCAACATATTCGTCGGTTACTATTTCAAAAGTAATCGGCAAGACTTTATTTTCAGCACATTCATTGGTTACTTTTTTAAAAGTAATTGGTAAGATTTTTATTTCCAACATATTCATCGCTTACTATTTCAAAAGTAATCAACATGATTTATTTTAGGAACATTCGTCGGTTACTATTTCAAAAGTAATCGGCAAGATTTTTATTTTCAGCATATTTGTCGGTTACTATTTTAAACGTAATCGACATGATTTTTATTTTCAAATATTCGTCGGTTCCTATTTCTATTTTCACCACATTTGTCGGTTACTATTTCAATAGTAATCGGCATGATTTATTTTCAGCACATTTGTCGGTTACTATTTCAAAAGTAATCGGCAAGATTTTTATTTTCAACATATTCGTCGGTTACTATTTCAAAAGTAATCGGCAAGACTTTATTTTCAGCACATTCATTGGTTACTTTTTTAAAAGTACTTGGTAAGATTTTTATTTCCAACATATTCATCGCTTACTATTTCAAAAGTAATCAGCATTATTTATTTTCAGCACATTCGTCGGTTACTATTTCAAAAGTAATCGGCAAGATTTTTATTTTTAGCATATTTGTCGGTTACTATTTTAAAAGTAATCGACAAGATTTTTATTTTCAGCGCATTTGTCGGTTACTATTTCAATAGTAATCGGCATGATTTATTTTCAGCACATTCGTCGGTTACTATCTCAAAAGTAATCGGCATGATTCATTTTCAAGACATTCGTCGGTTACTATTTCAAAAGTAATCGGCATGATCTATTTTCTGCACATTCGTCGGTTACTATTTCAAAAGTAATCGGCAAGATTTTTATTTTCAGCATATTTGTCGGTTACTATTTCAAAAGTAATCGGCAAGATTTTTATTTTCAGCATATTCGTCAATGACTATTTCAAAAGTAATCGGCATGATTTATTTTCAGCATATTCGTCAGTTACTATTTCAAAGGTAATCGACATGATTTGTTTTCAACACATTCGTCGGTTACTATTTCAAAAGTAATCGGCATGATCTATTTTCTGCACATTCATCGGTTACTATTTCAAAAGTAAACGGCAAGATTTTTATTTTCAGCATGTTCGTCGGTTACTATTTCAAAAGTAATCGGCAAGATTTTTATTTTCAGCACATTCGTCGGTTACTATTTCAAAAGTAATCGGCAAGATTTTTATTTTCAGCATATTTGTCGGTTACTATTTCAAAAGTAATCGGCAAGATTTTTATTTTTAGCATATTTGTCTGTTACTATTTTAGAAGTAATCGGCAAGACTTTATTTTCAGCACATTCGTCGGTTACTATTTCAAAGCTAATCGGCAAGATTTATTTTCAGCACATTCGTCGGTTACTATTTCAAAAGTAATCGGCAAGATTTTTATTTTTAGCATATTTGTCTGTTACTATTTTAAAAGTAATCGGCAAGATTTTTATTTTCAGCATATTTGTCGGTTACTATTTTAAAAGTAATCGGCAAGACTTTATTTTCAGCACATTCGTCGGTTACTATTTCAAAAGTAATCGGCAAGATTTTTATTTTCAACATATTCGTCGGTTACTATTTCAAAAGTAATCGGCAAGACTTTATTTTCAGCACATTCATTGGTTACTTTTTTAAAAGTAATTGGTAAGATTTTTATTTCCAACATATTCATCGCTTACTATTTCAAAAGTAATCAACATGATTTATTTTAGGAACATTCGTCGGTTACTATTTCAAAAGTAATCGGCAAGATTTTTATTTTCAGCATATTTGTCGGTTACTATTTTAAACGTAATCGACATGATTTTTATTTTCAAATATTCGTCGGTTCCTATTTCTATTTTCACCACATTTGTCGGTTACTATTTCAATAGTAATCGGCATGATTTATTTTCAGCACATTTGTCGGTTACTATTTCAAAAGTAATCGGCAAGATTTTTATTTTCAACATATTCGTCGGTTACTATTTCAAAAGTAATCGGCAAGACTTTATTTTCAGCACATTCATTGGTTACTTTTTTAAAAGTACTTGGTAAGATTTTTATTTCCAACATATTCATCGCTTACTATTTCAAAAGTAATCAGCATTATTTATTTTCAGCACATTCGTCGGTTACTATTTCAAAAGTAATCGGCAAGATTTTTATTTTTAGCATATTTGTCGGTTACTATTTTAAAAGTAATCGACAAGATTTTTATTTTCAGCGCATTTGTCGGTTACTATTTCAATAGTAATCGGCATGATTTATTTTCAGCACATTCGTCGGTTACTATCTCAAAAGTAATCGGCATGATTCATTTTCAAGACATTCGTCGGTTACTATTTCAAAAGTAATCGGCATGATCTATTTTCTGCACATTCGTCGGTTACTATTTCAAAAGTAATCGGCAAGATTTTTATTTTCAGCATATTTGTCGGTTACTATTTCAAAAGTAATCGGCAAGATTTTTATTTTCAGCATATTCGTCAATGACTATTTCAAAAGTAATCGGCATGATTTATTTTCAGCATATTCGTCAGTTACTATTTCAAAGGTAATCGACATGATTTGTTTTCAACACATTCGTCGGTTACTATTTCAAAAGTAATCGGCATGATCTATTTTCTGCACATTCATCGGTTACTATTTCAAAAGTAAACGGCAAGATTTTTATTTTCAGCATGTTCGTCGGTTACTATTTCAAAAGTAATCGGCAAGATTTTTATTTTCAGCACATTCGTCGGTTACTATTTCAAAAGTAATCGGCAAGATTTTTATTTTCAGCATATTTGTCGGTTACTATTTCAAAAGTAATCGGCAAGATTTTTATTTTTAGCATATTTGTCTGTTACTATTTTAGAAGTAATCGGCAAGACTTTATTTTCAGCACATTCGTCGGTTACTATTTCAAAGCTAATCGGCAAGATTTATTTTCAGCACATTCGTCGGTTACTATTTCAAAAGTAATCGGCAAGATTTTTATTTTTAGCATATTTGTCTGTTACTATTTTAAAAGTAATCGGCAAGATTTTTATTTTCAGCATATTTGTCGGTTACTATTTTAAAAGTAATCGGCAAGACTTTATTTTCAGCACATTCGTCGGTTACTATTTCAAAAGTAATCGGCAAGATTTTTATTTTCAACATATTCGTCGGTTACTATTTCAAAAGTAATCGGCAAGACTTTATTTTCAGCACATTCATTGGTTACTTTTTTAAAAGTAATTGGTAAGATTTTTATTTCCAACATATTCATCGCTTACTATTTCAAAAGTAATCAGCATGATTTATTTTCAGCACATTCGTCGGTTACTATTTCAAAAGTAATCGGCAAGATTTTTATTTTCAGCATATTTGTCGGTTACTATTTTAAAAGTAATCGACATGATTTTTATTTTCAACATATTCGTCGGTTCCTATTTCTATTTTCACCAGATTTGTCGGTTACTATTTCAATAGTAATCGGCATGATTTATTTTCAGCACATTTGTCGGTTACTATTTCAAAAGTAATCGGCATGATTCATTTTCAGCACATTCGTCGGTTACTATTTCAAAAGTAATCGGCTTGATCTATTTTCTGCACATTCGTCGGTTACTTTTTCAAAAGTAATCAGCAAGATTTTTATTTTCAGCATATTCGTCGGTTACTATTTCAAAAGTAATCGGCAAGATTTTTATTTTCAGCATATTCGTCAATGACTATTTCAAAAGTAATCGGCATGATTTATTTTCAGCATATTCGTCGGTTACTATTTCAAAGGTAATCGACATGATTTATTTTCAACACATTCGTCGGTTACTATTTCAAAAGTAATCGGCATGATCTATTTTCTGCACATTCGTCGGTTACTATTTCAAAAGTAAACGGCAAGATTTTTATTTTCAGCATGTTCGTCGGTTACTATTTCAAAAGTAATCGGCAAGATTTTTATTTTCAGCACATTCGTCGGTTACTATTTCAAAAGTAATCGGCAAGATTTTTATTTTCAGCATATTTGTCGGTTACTATTTTAAAAGTAATCGGCAAGACTTTATTTTCAGCACATTCGTCGGTTACTATTTCAAAAGTAATCGGCAAGATTTTTATTTTCAACATATTCGTCGGTTACTATTTCAAAAGTAATCGGCAAGACTTTATTTTCAGCACATTCATTGGTTACTTTTTTAAAAGTAATTGGTAAGATTTTTATTTCCAACATATTCATCGCTTACTATTTCAAAAGTAATCAACATGATTTATTTTAGGAACATTCGTCGGTTACTATTTCAAAAGTAATCGGCAAGATTTTTATTTTCAGCATATTTGTCGGTTACTATTTTAAACGTAATCGACATGATTTTTATTTTCAAATATTCGTCGGTTCCTATTTCTATTTTCACCACATTTGTCGGTTACTATTTCAATAGTAATCGGCATGATTTATTTTCAGCACATTTGTCGGTTACTATTTCAAAAGTAATCGGCAAGATTTTTATTTTCAACATATTCGTCGGTTACTATTTCAAAAGTAATCGGCAAGACTTTATTTTCAGCACATTCATTGGTTACTTTTTTAAAAGTACTTGGTAAGATTTTTATTTCCAACATATTCATCGCTTACTATTTCAAAAGTAATCAGCATTATTTATTTTCAGCACATTCGTCGGTTACTATTTCAAAAGTAATCGGCAAGATTTTTATTTTTAGCATATTTGTCGGTTACTATTTTAAAAGTAATCGACAAGATTTTTATTTTCAGCGCATTTGTCGGTTACTATTTCAATAGTAATCGGCATGATTTATTTTCAGCACATTCGTCGGTTACTATCTCAAAAGTAATCGGCATGATTCATTTTCAAGACATTCGTCGGTTACTATTTCAAAAGTAATCGGCATGATCTATTTTCTGCACATTCGTCGGTTACTATTTCAAAAGTAATCGGCAAGATTTTTATTTTCAGCATATTTGTCGGTTACTATTTCAAAAGTAATCGGCAAGATTTTTATTTTCAGCATATTCGTCAATGACTATTTCAAAAGTAATCGGCATGATTTATTTTCAGCATATTCGTCAGTTACTATTTCAAAGGTAATCGACATGATTTGTTTTCAACACATTCGTCGGTTACTATTTCAAAAGTAATCGGCATGATCTATTTTCTGCACATTCATCGGTTACTATTTCAAAAGTAAACGGCAAGATTTTTATTTTCAGCATGTTCGTCGGTTACTATTTCAAAAGTAATCGGCAAGATTTTTATTTTCAGCACATTCGTCGGTTACTATTTCAAAAGTAATCGGCAAGATTTTTATTTTCAGCATATTTGTCGGTTACTATTTCAAAAGTAATCGGCAAGATTTTTATTTTCAGCATATTCGTCAATGACTATTTCAAAAGTAATCGGCATGATTTATTTTCAGCATATTCGTCAGTTACTATTTCAAAGGTAATCGACATGATTTGTTTTCAACACATTCGTCGGTTACTATTTCAAAAGTAATCGGCATGATCTATTTTCTGCACATTCATCGGTTACTATTTCAAAAGTAAACGGCAAGATTTTTATTTTCAGCATGTTCGTCGGTTACTATTTCAAAAGTAATCGGCAAGATTTTTATTTTCAGCACATTCGTCGGTTACTATTTCAAAAGTAATCGGCAAGATTTTTATTTTCAGCATATTTGTCGGTTACTATTTCAAAAGTAATCGGCAAGATTTTTATTTTTAGCATATTTGTCTGTTACTATTTTAGAAGTAATCGGCAAGACTTTATTTTCAGCACATTCGTCGGTTACTATTTCAAAGCTAATCGGCAAGATTTATTTTCAGCACATTCGTCGGTTACTATTTCAAAAGTAATCGGCAAGATTTTTATTTTTAGCATATTTGTCTGTTACTATTTTAAAAGTAATCGGCAAGATTTTTATTTTCAGCATATTTGTCGGTTACTATTTTAAAAGTAATCGGCAAGACTTTATTTTCAGCACATTCGTCGGTTACTATTTCAAAAGTAATCGGCAAGATTTTTATTTTCAACATATTCGTCGGTTACTATTTCAAAAGTAATCGGCAAGACTTTATTTTCAGCACATTCATTGGTTACTTTTTTAAAAGTAATTGGTAAGATTTTTATTTCCAACATATTCATCGCTTACTATTTCAAAAGTAATCAGCATGATTTATTTTCAGCACATTCGTCGGTTACTATTTCAAAAGTAATCGGCAAGATTTTTATTTTCAGCATATTTGTCGGTTACTATTTTAAAAGTAATCGACATGATTTTTATTTTCAACATATTCGTCGGTTCCTATTTCTATTTTCACCAGATTTGTCGGTTACTATTTCAATAGTAATCGGCATGATTTATTTTCAGCACATTTGTCGGTTACTATTTCAAAAGTAATCGGCATGATTCATTTTCAGCACATTCGTCGGTTACTATTTCAAAAGTAATCGGCTTGATCTATTTTCTGCACATTCGTCGGTTACTTTTTCAAAAGTAATCAGCAAGATTTTTATTTTCAGCATATTCGTCGGTTACTATTTCAAAAGTAATCGGCAAGATTTTTATTTTCAGCATATTCGTCAATGACTATTTCAAAAGTAATCGGCATGATTTATTTTCAGCATATTCGTCGGTTACTATTTCAAAGGTAATCGACATGATTTATTTTCAACACATTCGTCGGTTACTATTTCAAAAGTAATCGGCATGATCTATTTTCTGCACATTCGTCGGTTACTATTTCAAAAGTAAACGGCAAGATTTTTATTTTCAGCATGTTCGTCGGTTACTATTTCAAAAGTAATCGGCAAGATTTTTATTTTCAGCACATTCGTCGGTTACTATTTCAAAAGTAATCGGCAAGATTTTTATTTTCAGCATATTTGTCGGTTACTATTTCAAAAGTAATCGGCAAGATTTTTATTTTTAGCATATTTGTCTGTTACTATTTTAGATGTAATCGGCAAGACTTTATTTTCAGCACATTCGTCGGTTACTATTTCAAAGCAAAGCGGCAAGATTTATTTTCAGCACATTCGTCGGTTACTATTTCAAAAGTAATCGGCAAGATTTTTATTTTTAGCATATTTGTCTGTTACTATTTTAAAAGTAATCGGCAAGATTTTTATTTTCAGCATATTTGTCGGTTACTATTTTAAAAGTAATCGACATGATTTTTATTTTCAACATATTCGTCGGTTCCTATTTCTATTTTCACCAGATTTGTCGGTTACTATTTCAATAGTAATCGGCATGATTTATTTTCAGCACATTTGTCGGTTACTATTTCAAAAGTAATCGGCATGATTCATTTTCAGCACATTCGTCGGTTACTATTTCAAAAGTAATCGGCTTGATCTATTTTCTGCACATTCGTCGGTTACTTTTTCAAAAGTAATCAGCAAGATTTTTATTTTCAGCATATTCGTCGGTTACTATTTCAAAAGTAATCGGCAAGATTTTTATTTTCAGCATATTCGTCAATGACTATTTCAAAAGTAATCGGCATGATTTATTTTCAGCATATTCGTCGGTTACTATTTCAAAGGTAATCGACATGATTTATTTTCAACACATTCGTCGGTTACTATTTCAAAAGTAATCGGCATGATCTATTTTCTGCACATTCGTCGGTTACTATTTCAAAAGTAATCGGCAAGATTTTTATTTTCAGCATATTTGTCGGTTACTATTTCAAAAGTAATCGGCAAGATTTTTATTTTCAGCATATTCGTCAATGACTATTTCAAAAGTAATCGGCATGATTTATTTTCAGCATATTCGTCAGTTACTATTTCAAAGGTAATCGACATGATTTGTTTTCAACACATTCGTCGGTTACTATTTCAAAAGTAATCGGCATGATCTATTTTCTGCACATTCATCGGTTACTATTTCAAAAGTAAACGGCAAGATTTTTATTTTCAGCATGTTCGTCGGTTACTATTTCAAAAGTAATCGGCAAGATTTTTATTTTCAGCACATTCGTCGGTTACTATTTCAAAAGTAATCGGCAAGATTTTTATTTTCAGCATATTTGTCGGTTACTATTTCAAAAGTAATCGGCAAGATTTTTATTTTTAGCATATTTGTCTGTTACTATTTTAGAAGTAATCGGCAAGACTTTATTTTCAGCACATTCGTCGGTTACTATTTCAAAGCTAATCGGCAAGATTTATTTTCAGCACATTCGTCGGTTACTATTTCAAAAGTAATCGGCAAGATTTTTATTTTTAGCATATTTGTCTGTTACTATTTTAAAAGTAATCGGCAAGATTTTTATTTTCAGCATATTTGTCGGTTACTATTTTAAAAGTAATCGGCAAGACTTTATTTTCAGCACATTCGTCGGTTACTATTTCAAAAGTAATCGGCAAGATTTTTATTTTCAACATATTCGTCGGTTACTATTTCAAAAGTAATCGGCAAGACTTTATTTTCAGCACATTCATTGGTTACTTTTTTAAAAGTAATTGGTAAGATTTTTATTTCCAACATATTCATCGCTTACTATTTCAAAAGTAATCAGCATGATTTATTTTCAGCACATTCGTCGGTTACTATTTCAAAAGTAATCGGCAAGATTTTTATTTTCAGCATATTTGTCGGTTACTATTTTAAAAGTAATCGACATGATTTTTATTTTCAACATATTCGTCGGTTCCTATTTCTATTTTCACCAGATTTGTCGGTTACTATTTCAATAGTAATCGGCATGATTTATTTTCAGCACATTTGTCGGTTACTATTTCAAAAGTAATCGGCATGATTCATTTTCAGCACATTCGTCGGTTACTATTTCAAAAGTAATCGGCTTGATCTATTTTCTGCACATTCGTCGGTTACTTTTTCAAAAGTAATCAGCAAGATTTTTATTTTCAGCATATTCGTCGGTTACTATTTCAAAAGTAATCGGCAAGATTTTTATTTTCAGCATATTCGTCAATGACTATTTCAAAAGTAATCGGCATGATTTATTTTCAGCATATTCGTCGGTTACTATTTCAAAGGTAATCGACATGATTTATTTTCAACACATTCGTCGGTTACTATTTCAAAAGTAATCGGCATGATCTATTTTCTGCACATTCGTCGGTTACTATTTCAAAAGTAAACGGCAAGATTTTTATTTTCAGCATGTTCGTCGGTTACTATTTCAAAAGTAATCGGCAAGATTTTTATTTTCAGCACATTCGTCGGTTACTATTTCAAAAGTAATCGGCAAGATTTTTATTTTCAGCATATTTGTCGGTTACTATTTCAAAAGTAATCGGCAAGATTTTTATTTTTAGCATATTTGTCTGTTACTATTTTAGATGTAATCGGCAAGACTTTATTTTCAGCACATTCGTCGGTTACTATTTCAAAGCAAAGCGGCAAGATTTATTTTCAGCACATTCGTCGGTTACTATTTCAAAAGTAATCGGCAAGATTTTTATTTTTAGCATATTTGTCTGTTACTATTTTAAAAGTAATCGGCAAGACTTTATTTTCAGCACATTCGTCGGTTACTATTTCAAAAGTAATCGGCAAGACTTTATTTTCAGCACATTCGTCGGTTACTATTTCAAAAGTAATCGGGAAGATTTTTATTTTCAGCATGTTCGTCGGTTACTATTTCAAAAGTAATCGGCAAGATTTTTATTTTCAGCATATTTGTCGGTTACTATTTTAAAAGTAATCGACAAGATTTTTATTTTCAGCACATTTGTCGGTTACTATTTCAATAGTAATCGGCATGATTTATTTTCAGCACATTTGTCGGTTACTATTTCAATAGTAATCGGCATGATTTATTTTCAGCACATTTGTCGGTTACTATTTCAAAAGTAATCGGCATGATTCATTTTCTGCACATTCGTCGGTTACTATTTCAAAAGTAATCGGCAAGATTTTTATTTTCAGCATATTCATCAATGACTATTTCAAAAGTAATCGGCATGATTTATTTTCAGCATATTCGTCGGTTACTATTTCAAAGGTAATCGACTTGATTTATTTTCAACACATTCGTCGGTTACTATTTCAAAAGTAATCGGCATGATCTATTTTCTGCACATTCGTCGGTTACTATTTCAAAAGTAATCGGCAAGATTTTTATTTTCAGCACATTCGTCGGTTACTATTTCAAAAGTAATCGGCAAGATTTTTATTTTCAGCATATTTGTCGGTTACTATTTCAAAAGTAATCGGCAAGATTTTTATTTTTAGCATATTTGTCTGTTACTATTTTAGAAGTAATCGGCAAGACTTTATTTTCAGCACATTCGTCGGTTACTATTTCAAAGCTAATCGGCAAGATTTATTTTCAGCACATTCGTCGGTTACTATTTCAAAAGTAATCGGCAAGATTTTTATTTTTAGCATATTTGTCTGTTACTATTTTAAAAGTAATCGGCAAGATTTTTATTTTCAGCATATTTGTCGGTTACTATTTTAAAAGTAATCGGCAAGACTTTATTTTCAGCACATTCGTCTGTTACTATTTCAAAAGTAATCGGCAAGATTTTTATTTTCAACATATTCGTCGGTTACTATTTCAAAAGTAATCGGCAAGACTTTATTTTCAGCACATTCATTGGTTACTTTTTTAAAAGTAATTGGTAAGATTTTTATTTCCAACATATTCATCGCTTACTATTTCAAAAGTAATCAGCATGATTTATTTTAGGAACATTCGTCGGTTACTATTTCAAAAGTAATCGGCAAGATTTTTATTTTCAGCATATTTGTCGGTTGCTATTTTAAAAGTAATCGACATGATTTTTATTTTCAAATATTCGTCGGTTCCTATTTCTATTTTCACCACATTTGTCGGTTACTATTTCAATAGTAATCGGCATGATTTATTTTCAGCACATTTGTCGGTTACTATTTCAAAAGTAATCGGCAAGATTTTTATTTTCAACATATTCGTCGGTTACTATTTCAAAAGTAATCGGTAAGATTTTTATTTTCAACATATTCGTCGGTTACTATTTCAAAAGTAATCGGCAAGACTTTATTTTCAGCACATTCATTGGTTACTTTTTTAAAAGTAATTGGTAAGATTTTTATTTCCAACATATTCATCGCTTACTATTTCAAAAGTAATCAACATGATTTATTTTAGGAACATTCGTCGGTTACTATTTCAAAAGTAATCGGCAAGATTTTTATTTTCAGCATATTTGTCGGTTACTATTTTAAACGTAATCGACATGATTTTTATTTTCAAATATTCGTCGGTTCCTATTTCTATTTTCACCACATTTGTCGGTTACTATTTCAATAGTAATCGGCATGATTTATTTTCAGCACATTTGTCGGTTACTATTTCAAAAGTAATCGGCAAGATTTTTATTTTCAACATATTCGTCGGTTACTATTTCAAAAGTAATCGGCAAGACTTTATTTTCAGCACATTCATTGGTTACTTTTTTAAAAGTACTTGGTAAGATTTTTATTTCCAACATATTCATCGCTTACTATTTCAAAAGTAATCAGCATTATTTATTTTCAGCACATTCGTCGGTTACTATTTCAAGAGTAATCGGCAAGATTTTTATTTTTAGCATATTTGTCGGTTACTATTTTAAAAGTAATCGACAAGATTTTTATTTTCAGCGCATTTGTCGGTTACTATTTCAATAGTAATCGGCATGATTTATTTTCAGCACATTCGTCGGTTACTATCTCAAAAGTAATCGGCATGATTCATTTTCAAGACATTCGTCGGTTAATATTTCAAAAGTAATCGGCATGATCTATTTTCTGCACATTCGTCGGTTACTATTTCAAAAGTAATCGGCAAGATTTTTATTTTCAGCATATTTGTCGGTTACTATTTCAAAAGTAATCGGCAAGATTTTTATTTTCAGCATATTCGTCAATGACTATTTCAAAAGTAATCGGCATGATTTATTTTCAGCATATTCGTCAGTTACTATTTCAAAGGTAATCGACATGATTTGTTTTCAACACATTCGTCGGTTACTATTTCAAAAGTAATCGGCATGATCTATTTTCTGCACATTCATCGGTTACTATTTCAAAAGTAAACGGCAAGATTTTTATTTTCAGCATGTTCGTCGGTTACTATTTCAAAAGTAATCGGCAAGATTTTTATTTTCAGCACATTCGTCGGTTACTATTTCAAAAGTAATCGGCAAGATTTTTATTTTCAGCATATTTGTCGGTTACTATTTCAAAAGTAATCGGCAAGATTTTTATTTTTAGCATATTTGTCTGTTACTATTTTAGAAGTAATCGGCAAGACTTTATTTTCAGCACATTCGTCGGTTACTATTTCAAAGCTAATCGGCAAGATTTATTTTCAGCACATTCGTCGGTTACTATTTCAAAAGTAATCGGCAAGATTTTTATTTTTAGCATATTTGTCTGTTACTATTTTAAAAGTAATCGGCAAGATTTTTATTTTCAGGATATTTGTCGGTTACTATTTTAAAAGTAATCGGCAAGACTTTATTTTCAGCACATTCGTCTGTTACTATTTCAAAAGTAATCGGCAAGATTTTTATTTTCAACATATTCGTCGGTTACTATTTCAAAAGTAATCGGCAAGACTTTATTTTCAGCACATTCATTGGTTACTTTTTTAAAAGTAATTGGTAAGATTTTTATTTCCAACATATTCATCGCTTACTATTTCAAAAGTAATCAGCATGATTTATTTTAGGAACATTCGTCGGTTACTATTTCAAAAGTAATCGGCAAGATTTTTATTTTCAGCATATTTGTCGGTTACTATTTTAAAAGTAATCGACATGATTTTTATTTTCAAATATTCGTCGGTTCCTATTTCTATTTTCACCACATTTGTCGGTTACTATTTCAATAGTAATCGGCATGATTTATTTTCAGCACATTTGTCGGTTACTATTTCAAAAGTAATCGGCAAGATTTTTATTTTCAACATATTCGTCGGTTACTATTTCAAAAGTAATCGGTAAGATTTTTATTTTCAACATATTCGTCGGTTACTATTTCAAAAGTAATCGGCAAGACTTTATTTTCAGCACATTCATTGGTTACTTTTTTAAAAGTAATTGGTAAGATTTTTATTTCCAACATATTCATCGCTTACTATTTCAAAAGTAATCAACATGATTTATTTTAGGAACATTCGTCGGTTACTATTTCAAAAGTAATCGGCAAGATTTTTATTTTCAGCATATTTGTCGGTTACTATTTTAAACGTAATCGACATGATTTTTATTTTCAAATATTCGTCGGTTCCTATTTCTATTTTCACCACATTTGTCGGTTACTATTTCAATAGTAATCGGCATGATTTATTTTCAGCACATTTGTCGGTTACTATTTCAAAAGTAATCGGCAAGATTTTTATTTTCAACATATTCGTCGGTTACTATTTCAAAAGTAATCGGTAAGATTTTTATTTTCAACATATTCGTCGGTTACTATTTCAAAAGTAATCGGCAAGACTTTATTTTCAGCACATTCATTGGTTACTTTTTTAAAAGTAATTGGTAAGATTTTTATTTCCAACATATTCATCGCTTACTATTTCAAAAGTAATCAACATGATTTATTTTAGGAACATTCGTCGGTTACTATTTCAAAAGTAATCGGCAAGATTTTTATTTTCAGCATATTTGTCGGTTACTATTTTAAACGTAATCGACATGATTTTTATTTTCAAATATTCGTCGGTTCCTATTTCTATTTTCACCACATTTGTCGGTTACTATTTCAATAGTAATCGGCATGATTTATTTTCAGCACATTTGTCGGTTACTATTTCAAAAGTAATCGGCAAGATTTTTATTTTCAACATATTCGTCGGTTACTATTTCAAAAGTAATCGGCAAGACTTTATTTTCAGCACATTCATTGGTTACTTTTTTAAAAGTACTTGGTAAGATTTTTATTTCCAACATATTCATCGCTTACTATTTCAAAAGTAATCAGCATTATTTATTTTCAGCACATTCGTCGGTTACTATTTCAAGAGTAATCGGCAAGATTTTTATTTTTAGCATATTTGTCGGTTACTATTTTAAAAGTAATCGACAAGATTTTTATTTTCAGCGCATTTGTCGGTTACTATTTCAATAGTAATCGGCATGATTTATTTTCAGCACATTCGTCGGTTACTATCTCAAAAGTAATCGGCATGATTCATTTTCAAGACATTCGTCGGTTAATATTTCAAAAGTAATCGGCATGATCTATTTTCTGCACATTCGTCGGTTACTATTTCAAAAGTAATCGGCAAGATTTTTATTTTCAGCATATTTGTCGGTTACTATTTCAAAAGTAATCGGCAAGATTTTTATTTTCAGCATATTCGTCAATGACTATTTCAAAAGTAATCGGCATGATTTATTTTCAGCATATTCGTCAGTTACTATTTCAAAGGTAATCGACATGATTTGTTTTCAACACATTCGTCGGTTACTATTTCAAAAGTAATCGGCATGATCTATTTTCTGCACATTCATCGGTTACTATTTCAAAAGTAAACGGCAAGATTTTTATTTTCAGCATGTTCGTCGGTTACTATTTCAAAAGTAATCGGCAAGATTTTTATTTTCAGCACATTCGTCGGTTACTATTTCAAAAGTAATCGGCAAGATTTTTATTTTCAGCATATTTGTCGGTTACTATTTCAAAAGTAATCGGCAAGATTTTTATTTTTAGCATATTTGTCTGTTACTATTTTAGAAGTAATCGGCAAGACTTTATTTTCAGCACATTCGTCGGTTACTATTTCAAAGCTAATCGGCAAGATTTATTTTCAGCACATTCGTCGGTTACTATTTCAAAAGTAATCGGCAAGATTTTTATTTTTAGCATATTTGTCTGTTACTATTTTAAAAGTAATCGGCAAGATTTTTATTTTCAGGATATTTGTCGGTTACTATTTTAAAAGTAATCGGCAAGACTTTATTTTCAGCACATTCGTCTGTTACTATTTCAAAAGTAATCGGCAAGATTTTTATTTTCAACATATTCGTCGGTTACTATTTCAAAAGTAATCGGCAAGACTTTATTTTCAGCACATTCATTGGTTACTTTTTTAAAAGTAATTGGTAAGATTTTTATTTCCAACATATTCATCGCTTACTATTTCAAAAGTAATCAGCATGATTTATTTTAGGAACATTCGTCGGTTACTATTTCAAAAGTAATCGGCAAGATTTTTATTTTCAGCATATTTGTCGGTTACTATTTTAAAAGTAATCGACATGATTTTTATTTTCAAATATTCGTCGGTTCCTATTTCTATTTTCACCACATTTGTCGGTTACTATTTCAATAGTAATCGGCATGATTTATTTTCAGCACATTTGTCGGTTACTATTTCAAAAGTAATCGGCAAGATTTTTATTTTCAACATATTCGTCGGTTACTATTTCAAAAGTAATCGGTAAGATTTTTATTTTCAACATATTCGTCGGTTACTATTTCAAAAGTAATCGGCAAGACTTTATTTTCAGCACATTCATTGGTTACTTTTTTAAAAGTAATTGGTAAGATTTTTATTTCCAACATATTCATCGCTTACTATTTCAAAAGTAATCAACATGATTTATTTTAGGAACATTCGTCGGTTACTATTTCAAAAGTAATCGGCAAGATTTTTATTTTCAGCATATTTGTCGGTTACTATTTTAAACGTAATCGACATGATTTTTATTTTCAAATATTCGTCGGTTCCTATTTCTATTTTCACCACATTTGTCGGTTACTATTTCAATAGTAATCGGCATGATTTATTTTCAGCACATTTGTCGGTTACTATTTCAAAAGTAATCGGCAAGATTTTTATTTTCAACATATTCGTCGGTTACTATTTCAAAAGTAATCGGCAAGACTTTATTTTCAGCACATTCATTGGTTACTTTTTTAAAAGTACTTGGTAAGATTTTTATTTCCAACATATTCATCGCTTACTATTTCAAAAGTAATCAGCATTATTTATTTTCAGCACATTCGTCGGTTACTATTTCAAAAGTAATCGGCAAGATTTTTATTTTTAGCATATTTGTCGGTTACTATTTTAAAAGTAATCGACAAGATTTTTATTTTCAGCGCATTTGTCGGTTACTATTTCAATAGTAATCGGCATGATTTATTTTCAGCACATTCGTCGGTTACTATCTCAAAAGTAATCGGCATGATTCATTTTCAAGACATTCGTCGGTTACTATTTCAAAAGTAATCGGCATGATCTATTTTCTGCACATTCGTCGGTTACTATTTCAAAAGTAATCGGCAAGATTTTTATTTTCAGCATATTTGTCGGTTACTATTTCAAAAGTAATCGGCAAGATTTTTATTTTCAGCATATTCGTCAATGACTATTTCAAAAGTAATCGGCATGATTTATTTTCAGCATATTCGTCAGTTACTATTTCAAAGGTAATCGACATGATTTGTTTTCAACACATTCGTCGGTTACTATTTCAAAAGTAATCGGCATGATCTATTTTCTGCACATTCATCGGTTACTATTTCAAAAGTAAACGGCAAGATTTTTATTTTCAGCATGTTCGTCGGTTACTATTTCAAAAGTAATCGGCAAGATTTTTATTTTCAGCACATTCGTCGGTTACTATTTCAAAAGTAATCGGCAAGATTTTTATTTTCAGCATATTTGTCGGTTACTATTTCAAAAGTAATCGGCAAGATTTTTATTTTTAGCATATTTGTCTGTTACTGTTTTAGAAGTAATCGGCAAGACTTTATTTTCAGCACATTCGTCGGTTACTATTTCAAAGCTAGTCGGCAAGATTTATTTTCAGCACATTCGTCGGTTACTATTTCAAAAGTAATCGGCAAGATTTTTATTTTTAGCATATTTCTCTGTTACTATTTTAAAAGTAATCGGCAAGATTTTTATTTTCAGCATATTTGTCGGTTACTATTTTAAAAGTAATCGGCAAGACTTTATTTTCAGCACATTCGTCGGTTACTATTTCAAAAGTAATCGGCAAGATTTTTATTTTCAACATATTCGTCGGTTACTATTTCAAAAGTAATCGGCAAGACTTTATTTTCAGCACATTCATTGGTTACTTTTTTAAAAGTAATTGGTAAGATTTTTATTTCCAACATATTCATCGCTTACTATTTCAAAAGTAATCAGCATGATTTATTTTCAGCACATTCGTCGGTTACTATTTCAAAAGTAATCGGCAAGATTTTTATTTTCAGCATATTTGTCGGTTACTATTTTAAAAGTAATCGACATGATTTTTATTTTCAACATATTCGTCGGTTCCTATTTCTATTTTCACCACATTTGTCGGTTACTATTTCAATAGTAATCGGCATGATTTATTTTCAGCACATTTGTCGGTTACTATTTCAAAAGTAATCGGCATGATTCATTTTCAGCACATTCGTCGGTTACTATTTCAAAAGTAATCGGCATGATCTATTTTCTGCACATTCGTCGGTTACTATTTCAAAAGTAATCAGCAAGATTTTTATTTTCAGCATATTCGTCGGTTACTATTTCAAAAGTAATCGGCAAGATTTTTATTTTCAGCATATTCGTCAATGACTATTTCAAAAGTAATCGGCATGATTTATTTTCAGCATATTCGTCGGTTACTATTTCAAAGGTAATCGACATGATTTATTTTCAACACATTCGTCGGTTACTATTTCAAAAGTAATCGGCATGATCTATTTTCTGCACATTCGTCGGTTACTATTTCAAAAGTAAACGGCAAGATTTTTATTTTCAGCATGTTCGTCGGTTACTATTTCAAAAGTAATCGGCAAGATTTTTATTTTCAGCACATTCGTCGGTTACTATTTCAAAAGTAATCGGCAAGATTTTTATTTTCAGCATATTTGTCGGTTACTATTTCAAAAGTAATCGGCAAGATTTTTATTTTTAGCATATTTGTCTGTTACTATTTTAGATGTAATCGGCAAGACTTTATTTTCAGCACATTCGTCGGTTACTATTTCAAAGCAAAGCGGCAAGATTTATTTTCAGCACATTCGTCGGTTACTATTTCAAAAGTAATCGGCAAGATTTTTATTTTTAGCATATTTGTCTGTTACTATTTTAAAAGTAATCGGCAAGACTTTATTTTCAGCACATTCGTCGGTTACTATTTCAAAAGTAATCGGCAAGACTTTATTTTCAGCACATTCGTCGGTTACTATTTCAAAAGTAATCGGGAAGATTTTTATTTTCAGCATGTTCGTCGGTTACTATTTCAAAAGTAATCGGCAAGATTTTTATTTTCAGCATATTTGTCGGTTACTATTTTAAAAGTAATCGACAAGATTTTTATTTTCAGCACATTTGTCGGTTACTATTTCAATAGTAATCGGCATGATTTATTTTCAGCACATTTGTCGGTTACTATTTCAAAAGTAATCGGCATGATTCATTTTCAGCACATTTGTCGGTTACTATTTCAAAAGTAATCGGCATGATCTATTTTCTGCACATTCGTCGGTTACTATTTCAAAAGTAATCGGCAAGATTTTTATTTTCAGCATGTTCGTCGGTTACTATTTCAAACGTAATCGGCAAGATTTTTATTTTCAGCATATTCGTCAATGACTATTTCAAAAGTAATCGGCATGATTTATTTTCAGCATATTCGTCGGTTACTATTTCAAAGGTAATCGACATGATTTATTTTCAACACATTCGTCGGTTACTATTTCAAAAGTAATCGGCATGATCTATTTTCTGCACATTCGTCGGTTACTATTTCAAAAGTAAACGGCAAGATTTTTATTTTCAGCATGTTCGTCGGTTACTATTTCAAAAGCAATCGGCATGATTTTTATTTTCAGCACATTCGTCGGTTACTATTTCAAAAGTAATCGGCAAGATTTTTATTTTCAGCATATTTGTCGGTTACTATTTCAAAAGTAATCGGCAAGATTTTTATTTTTAGCATATTTGTCTGTTACTATTTTAGATGTAATCGGCAAGACTTTATTTTCAGCACATTCGTCGGTTACTATTTCAAAGCAAATCGGCAAGATTTATTTTCAGCACATTCGTCGGTTACTATTTCAAAAGTAATCGGGAAGACTTTATTTTCAGCACATTCATTGGTTACTTTTTTAAAAGTAATTGGTAAGATTTTTATTTCCAACATATTCATCGCTTACTATTTCAAAAGTAATCAGCATGATTTATTTTCAGCACATTCGTCGGTTACTATTTCAAAAGTAATCGGCAAGATTTTTATTTTTAGCATATTTGTCGGTTACTATTTTAAAAGTAATCGACAAGATTTTTATTTTCAGCGCATTTGTCGGTTACTATTTCAATAGTAATCGGCATGATTTATTTTCAGCACATTCGTCGGTTACTATCTCAAAAGTAATCGGCATGATTCATTTTCAAGACATTCGTCGGTTACTATTTCAAAAGTAATCGGCAAGATTTTTATTTTTAGCATATTTGTCTGTTACTATTTTAAAAGTAATCGGCAAGACTTTATTTTCAGCACATTCGTCGGTTACTATTTCAAAAGTAATCGGCAAGACTTTATTTTCAGCACATTCGTCGGTTACTATTTCAAAAGTAATCGGCAAGATTTTTATTTTTAGCATATTTGTCTGTTACTATTTTAGAAGTAATCGGCAAGACTTTATTTTCAGCACATTCGTCGGTTACTATTTCAAAGCTAATCGGCAAGATTTATTTTCAGCACATTCGTCGGTTACTATTTCAAAAGTAATCGGCAAGATTTTTATTTTTAGCATATTTGTCTGTTACTATTTTAAAAGTAATCGGCAAGATTTTTATTTTCAGCATATTTGTCGGTTACTATTTTAAAAGTAATCGGCAAGACTTTATTTTCAGCACATTCGTCTGTTACTATTTCAAAAGTAATCGGCAAGATTTTTATTTTCAACATATTCGTCGGTTACTATTTCAAAAGTAATCGGCAAGACTTTATTTTCAGCACATTCATTGGTTACTTTTTTAAAAGTAATTGGTAAGATTTTTATTTCCATCATATTCATCGCTTACTATTTCAAAAGTAATCAGCATGATTTATTTTAGGAACATTCGTCGGTTACTATTTCAAAAGTAATCGGCAAGATTTTTATTTTCAGCATATTTGTCGGTTACTATTTTAAAAGTAATCGACATGATTTTTATTTTCAAATATTCGTCGGTTCCTATTTCTATTTTCACCACATTTGTCGGTTACTATTTCAATAGTAATCGGCATGATTTATTTTCAGCACATTTGTCGGTTACTATTTCAAAAGTAATCGGCAAGATTTTTATTTTCAACATATTCGTCGGTTACTATTTCAAAAGTAATCGGTAAGATTTTTATTTTCAACATATTCGTCGGTTACTATTTCAAAAGTAATCGGCAAGACTTTATTTTCAGCACATTCATTGGTTACTTTTTTAAAAGTAATTGGTAAGATTTTTATTTCCAACATATTCATCGCTTACTATTTCAAAAGTAATCAACATGATTTATTTTAGGAACATTCGTCGGTTACTATTTCAAAAGTAATCGGCAAGATTTTTATTTTCAGCATATTTGTCGGTTACTATTTTAAACGTAATCGACATGATTTTTATTTTCAAATATTCGTCGGTTCCTATTTCTATTTTCACCACATTTGTCGGTTACTATTTCAATAGTAATCGGCATGATTTATTTTCAGCACATTTGTCGGTTACTATTTCAAAAGTAATCGGCAAGATTTTTATTTTCAACATATTCGTCGGTTACTATTTCAAAAGTAATCGGCAAGACTTTATTTTCAGCACATTCATTGGTTACTTTTTTAAAAGTACTTGGTAAGATTTTTATTTCCAACATATTCATCGCTTACTATTTCAAAAGTAATCAGCATTATTTATTTTCAGCACATTCGTCGGTTACTATTTCAAGAGTAATCGGCAAGATTTTTATTTTTAGCATATTTGTCGGTTACTATTTTAAAAGTAATCGACAAGATTTTTATTTTCAGCGCATTTGTCGGTTACTATTTCAATAGTAATCGGCATGATTTATTTTCAGCACATTCGTCGGTTACTATCTCAAAAGTAATCGGCATGATTCATTTTCAAGACATTCGTCGGTTAATATTTCAAAAGTAATCGGCATGATCTATTTTCTGCACATTCGTCGGTTACTATTTCAAAAGTAATCGGCAAGATTTTTATTTTCAGCATATTTGTCGGTTACTATTTCAAAAGTAATCGGCAAGATTTTTATTTTCAGCATATTCGTCAATGACTATTTCAAAAGTAATCGGCATGATTTATTTTCAGCATATTCGTCAGTTACTATTTCAAAGGTAATCGACATGATTTGTTTTCAACACATTCGTCGGTTACTATTTCAAAAGTAATCGGCATGATCTATTTTCTGCACATTCATCGGTTACTATTTCAAAAGTAAACGGCAAGATTTTTATTTTCAGCATGTTCGTCGGTTACTATTTCAAAAGTAATCGGCAAGATTTTTATTTTCAGCACATTCGTCGGTTACTATTTCAAAAGTAATCGGCAAGATTTTTATTTTCAGCATATTTGTCGGTTACTATTTCAAAAGTAATCGGCAAGATTTTTATTTTTAGCATATTTGTCTGTTACTATTTTAGAAGTAATCGGCAAGACTTTATTTTCAGCACATTCGTCGGTTACTATTTCAAAGCTAATCGGCAAGATTTATTTTCAGCACATTCGTCGGTTACTATTTCAAAAGTAATCGGCAAGACTTTATTTTCAGCACATTCATTGGTTACTTTTTTAAAAGTAATTGGTAAGATTTTTATTTCCATCATATTCATCGCTTACTATTTCAAAAGTAATCAGCATGATTTATTTTAGGAACATTCGTCGGTTACTATTTCAAAAGTAATCGGCAAGATTTTTATTTTCAGCATATTTGTCGGTTACTATTTTAAAAGTAATCGACATGATTTTTATTTTCAAATATTCGTCGGTTCCTATTTCTATTTTCACCACATTTGTCGGTTACTATTTCAATAGTAATCGGCATGATTTATTTTCAGCACATTTGTCGGTTACTATTTCAAAAGTAATCGGCAAGATTTTTATTTTCAACATATTCGTCGGTTACTATTTCAAAAGTAATCGGTAAGATTTTTATTTTCAACATATTCGTCGGTTACTATTTCAAAAGTAATCGGCAAGACTTTATTTTCAGCACATTCATTGGTTACTTTTTTAAAAGTAATTGGTAAGATTTTTATTTCCAACATATTCATCGCTTACTATTTCAAAAGTAATCAACATGATTTATTTTAGGAACATTCGTCGGTTACTATTTCAAAAGTAATCGGCAAGATTTTTATTTTCAGCATATTTGTCGGTTACTATTTTAAACGTAATCGACATGATTTTTATTTTCAAATATTCGTCGGTTCCTATTTCTATTTTCACCACATTTGTCGGTTACTATTTCAATAGTAATCGGCATGATTTATTTTCAGCACATTTGTCGGTTACTATTTCAAAAGTAATCGACAAGATTTTTATTTTCAACATATTCGTCGGTTACTATTTCAAAAGTAATCGGCAAGACTTTATTTTCAGCACATTCATTGGTTACTTTTTTAAAAGTACTTGGTAAGATTTTTATTTCCAACATATTCATCGCTTACTATTTCAAAAGTAATCAGCATTATTTATTTTCAGCACATTCGTCGGTTACTATTTCAAGAGTAATCGGCAAGATTTTTATTTTTAGCATATTTGTCGGTTACTATTTTAAAAGTAATCGACAAGATTTTTATTTTCAGCGCATTTGTCGGTTACTATTTCAATAGTAATCGGCATGATTTATTTTCAGCACATTCGTCGGTTACTATCTCAAAAGTAATCGGCATGATTCATTTTCAAGACATTCGTCGGTTAATATTTCAAAAGTAATCGGCATGATCTATTTTCTGCACATTCGTCGGTTACTATTTCAAAAGTAATCGGCAAGATTTTTATTTTCAGCATATTTGTCGGTTACTATTTCAAAAGTAATCGGCAAGATTTTTATTTTCAGCATATTCGTCAATGACTATTTCAAAAGTAATCGGCATGATTTATTTTCAGCATATTCGTCAGTTACTATTTCAAAGGTAATCGACATGATTTGTTTTCAACACATTCGTCGGTTACTATTTCAAAAGTAATCGGCATGATCTATTTTCTGCACATTCATCGGTTACTATTTCAAAAGTAAACGGCAAGATTTTTATTTTCAGCATGTTCGTCGGTTACTATTTCAAAAGTAATCGGCAAGATTTTTATTTTCAGCACATTCGTCGGTTACTATTTCAAAAGTAATCGGCAAGATTTTTATTTTCAGCATATTTGTCGGTTACTATTTCAAAAGTAATCGGCAAGATTTTTATTTTTAGCATATTTGTCTGTTACTATTTTAGAAGTAATCGGCAAGACTTTATTTTCAGCACATTCGTCGGTTACTATTTCAAAGCTAATCGGCAAGATTTATTTTCAGCACATTCGTCGGTTACTATTTCAAAAGTAATCGGCAAGATTTTTATTTTTAGCATATTTGTCTGTTACTATTTTAAAAGTAATCGGCAAGATTTTTATTTTCAGGATATTTGTCGGTTACTATTTTAAAAGTAATCGGCAAGACTTTATTTTCAGCACATTCGTCTGTTACTATTTCAAAAGTAATCGGCAAGATTTTTATTTTCAACATATTCGTCGGTTACTATTTCAAAAGTAATCGGCAAGACTTTATTTTCAGCACATTCATTGGTTACTTTTTTAAAAGTAATTGGTAAGATTTTTATTTCCAACATATTCATCGCTTACTATTTCAAAAGTAATCAGCATGATTTATTTTAGGAACATTCGTCGGTTACTATTTCAAAAGTAATCGGCAAGATTTTTATTTTCAGCATATTTGTCGGTTACTATTTTAAAAGTAATCGACATGATTTTTATTTTCAAATATTCGTCGGTTCCTATTTCTATTTTCACCACATTTGTCGGTTACTATTTCAATAGTAATCGGCATGATTTATTTTCAGCACATTTGTCGGTTACTATTTCAAAAGTAATCGGCAAGATTTTTATTTTCAACATATTCGTCGGTTACTATTTCAAAAGTAATCGGTAAGATTTTTATTTTCAACATATTCGTCGGTTACTATTTCAAAAGTAATCGGCAAGACTTTATTTTCAGCACATTCATTGGTTACTTTTTTAAAAGTAATTGGTAAGATTTTTATTTCCAACATATTCATCGCTTACTATTTCAAAAGTAATCAACATGATTTATTTTAGGAACATTCGTCGGTTACTATTTCAAAAGTAATCGGCAAGATTTTTATTTTCAGCATATTTGTCGGTTACTATTTTAAACGTAATCGACATGATTTTTATTTTCAAATATTCGTCGGTTCCTATTTCTATTTTCACCACATTTGTCGGTTACTATTTCAATAGTAATCGGCATGATTTATTTTCAGCACATTTGTCGGTTACTATTTCAAAAGTAATCGGCAAGATTTTTATTTTCAACATATTCGTCGGTTACTATTTCAAAAGTAATCGGCAAGACTTTATTTTCAGCACATTCATTGGTTACTTTTTTAAAAGTACTTGGTAAGATTTTTATTTCCAACATATTCATCGCTTACTATTTCAAAAGTAATCAGCATTATTTATTTTCAGCACATTCGTCGGTTACTATTTCAAGAGTAATCGGCAAGATTTTTATTTTTAGCATATTTGTCGGTTACTATTTTAAAAGTAATCGACAAGATTTTTATTTTCAGCGCATTTGTCGGTTACTATTTCAATAGTAATCGGCATGATTTATTTTCAGCACATTCGTCGGTTACTATCTCAAAAGTAATCGGCATGATTCATTTTCAAGACATTCGTCGGTTAATATTTCAAAAGTAATCGGCATGATCTATTTTCTGCACATTCGTCGGTTACTATTTCAAAAGTAATCGGCAAGATTTTTATTTTCAGCATATTTGTCGGTTACTATTTCAAAAGTAATCGGCAAGATTTTTATTTTCAGCATATTCGTCAATGACTATTTCAAAAGTAATCGGCATGATTTATTTTCAGCATATTCGTCAGTTACTATTTCAAAGGTAATCGACATGATTTGTTTTCAACACATTCGTCGGTTACTATTTCAAAAGTAATCGGCATGATCTATTTTCTGCACATTCATCGGTTACTATTTCAAAAGTAAACGGCAAGATTTTTATTTTCAGCATGTTCGTCGGTTACTATTTCAAAAGTAATCGGCAAGATTTTTATTTTCAGCACATTCGTCGGTTACTATTTCAAAAGTAATCGGCAAGATTTTTATTTTCAGCATATTTGTCGGTTACTATTTCAAAAGTAATCGGCAAGATTTTTATTTTTAGCATATTTGTCTGTTACTATTTTAGAAGTAATCGGCAAGACTTTATTTTCAGCACATTCGTCGGTTACTATTTCAAAGCTAATCGGCAAGATTTATTTTCAGCACATTCGTCGGTTACTATTTCAAAAGTAATCGGCAAGATTTTTATTTTTAGCATATTTGTCTGTTACTATTTTAAAAGTAATCGGCAAGATTTTTATTTTCAGGATATTTGTCGGTTACTATTTTAAAAGTAATCGGCAAGACTTTATTTTCAGCACATTCGTCTGTTACTATTTCAAAAGTAATCGGCAAGATTTTTATTTTCAACATATTCGTCGGTTACTATTTCAAAAGTAATCGGCAAGACTTTATTTTCAGCACATTCATTGGTTACTTTTTTAAAAGTAATTGGTAAGATTTTTATTTCCAACATATTCATCGCTTACTATTTCAAAAGTAATCAGCATGATTTATTTTAGGAACATTCGTCGGTTACTATTTCAAAAGTAATCGGCAAGATTTTTATTTTCAGCATATTTGTCGGTTACTATTTTAAAAGTAATCGACATGATTTTTATTTTCAAATATTCGTCGGTTCCTATTTCTATTTTCACCACATTTGTCGGTTACTATTTCAATAGTAATCGGCATGATTTATTTTCAGCACATTTGTCGGTTACTATTTCAAAAGTAATCGGCAAGATTTTTATTTTCAACATATTCGTCGGTTACTATTTCAAAAGTAATCGGTAAGATTTTTATTTTCAACATATTCGTCGGTTACTATTTCAAAAGTAATCGGCAAGACTTTATTTTCAGCACATTCATTGGTTACTTTTTTAAAAGTAATTGGTAAGATTTTTATTTCCAACATATTCATCGCTTACTATTTCAAAAGTAATCAACATGATTTATTTTAGGAACATTCGTCGGTTACTATTTCAAAAGTAATCGGCAAGATTTTTATTTTCAGCATATTTGTCGGTTACTATTTTAAACGTAATCGACATGATTTTTATTTTCAAATATTCGTCGGTTCCTATTTCTATTTTCACCACATTTGTCGGTTACTATTTCAATAGTAATCGGCATGATTTATTTTCAGCACATTTGTCGGTTACTATTTCAAAAGTAATCGGCAAGATTTTTATTTTCAACATATTCGTCGGTTACTATTTCAAAAGTAATCGGCAAGACTTTATTTTCAGCACATTCATTGGTTACTTTTTTAAAAGTACTTGGTAAGATTTTTATTTCCAACATATTCATCGCTTACTATTTCAAAAGTAATCAGCATTATTTATTTTCAGCACATTCGTCGGTTACTATTTCAAGAGTAATCGGCAAGATTTTTATTTTTAGCATATTTGTCGGTTACTATTTTAAAAGTAATCGACAAGATTTTTATTTTCAGCGCATTTGTCGGTTACTATTTCAATAGTAATCGGCATGATTTATTTTCAGCACATTCGTCGGTTACTATCTCAAAAGTAATCGGCATGATTCATTTTCAAGACATTCGTCGGTTAATATTTCAAAAGTAATCGGCATGATCTATTTTCTGCACATTCGTCGGTTACTATTTCAAAAGTAATCGGCAAGATTTTTATTTTCAGCATATTTGTCGGTTACTATTTCAAAAGTAATCGGCAAGATTTTTATTTTCAGCATATTCGTCAATGACTATTTCAAAAGTAATCGGCATGATTTATTTTCAGCATATTCGTCAGTTACTATTTCAAAGGTAATCGACATGATTTGTTTTCAACACATTCGTCGGTTACTATTTCAAAAGTAATCGGCATGATCTATTTTCTGCACATTCATCGGTTACTATTTCAAAAGTAAACGGCAAGATTTTTATTTTCAGCATGTTCGTCGGTTACTATTTCAAAAGTAATCGGCAAGATTTTTATTTTCAGCACATTCGTCGGTTACTATTTCAAAAGTAATCGGCAAGATTTTTATTTTCAGCATATTTGTCGGTTACTATTTCAAAAGTAATCGGCAAGATTTTTATTTTTAGCATATTTGTCTGTTACTATTTTAGAAGTAATCGGCAAGACTTTATTTTCAGCACATTCGTCGGTTACTATTTCAAAGCTAATCGGCAAGATTTATTTTCAGCACATTCGTCGGTTACTATTTCAAAAGTAATCGGCAAGATTTTTATTTTTAGCATATTTGTCTGTTACTATTTTAAAAGTAATCGGCAAGATTTTTATTTTTAGCATATTTGTCGGTTACTATTTTAAAAGTAATCGGCAAGACTTTATTTTCAGCACATTCGTCTGTTACTATTTCAAAAGTAATCGGCAAGATTTTTATTTTCAACATATTCGTCGGTTACTATTTCAAAAGTAATCGGCAAGACTTTATTTTCAGCACATTCATTGGTTACTTTTTTAAAAGTAATTGGTAAGATTTTTATTTCCAACATATTCATCGCTTACTATTTCAAAAGTAATCAGCATGATTTATTTTAGGAACATTCGTCGGTTACTATTTCAAAAGTAATCGGCAAGATTTTTATTTTCAGCATATTTGTCGGTTACTATTTTAAAAGTAATCGACATGATTTTTATTTTCAAATATTCGTCGGTTCCTATTTCTATTTTCACCACATTTGTCGGTTACTATTTCAATAGTAATCGGCATGATTTATTTTCAGCACATTTGTCGGTTACTATTTCAAAAGTAATCGGCAAGATTTTTATTTTCAACATATTCGTCGGTTACTATTTCAAAAGTAATCGGTAAGATTTTTATTTTCAACATATTCGTCGGTTACTATTTCAAAAGTAATCGGCAAGACTTTATTTTCAGCACATTCATTGGTTACTTTTTTAAAAGTAATTGGTAAGATTTTTATTTCCAACATATTCATCGCTTACTATTTCAAAAGTAATCAACATGATTTATTTTAGGAACATTCGTCGGTTACTATTTCAAAAGTAATCGGCAAGATTTTTATTTTCAGCATATTTGTCGGTTACTATTTTAAACGTAATCGACATGATTTTTATTTTCAAATATTCGTCGGTTCCTATTTCTATTTTCACCACATTTGTCGGTTACTATTTCAATAGTAATCGGCATGATTTATTTTCAGCACATTTGTCGGTTACTATTTCAAAAGTAATCGGCAAGATTTTTATTTTCAACATATTCGTCGGTTACTATTTCAAAAGTAATCGGCAAGACTTTAATTTCAGCACATTCATTGGTTACTTTTTTAAAAGTACTTGGTAAGATTTTTATTTCCAACATATTCATCGCTTACTATTTCAAAAGTAATCAGCATTATTTATTTTCAGCACATTCGTCGGTTACTATTTCAAAAGTAATCGGCAAGATTTTTATTTTTAGCATATTTGTCGGTTACTATTTTAAAAGTAATCGACAAGATTTTTATTTTCAGCGCATTTGTCGGTTACTATTTCAATAGTAATCGGCATGATTTATTTTCAGCACATTCGTCGGTTACTATCTCAAAAGTAATCGGCATGATTCATTTTCAAGACATTCGTCGGTTACTATTTCAAAAGTAATCGGCATGATCTATTTTCTGCACATTCGTCGGTTACTATTTCAAAAGTAATCGGCAAGATTTTTATTTTCAGCATATTTGTCGGTTACTATTTCAAAAGTAATCGGCAAGATTTTTATTTTCAGCATATTCGTCAATGACTATTTCAAAAGTAATCGGCATGATTTATTTTCAGCATATTCGTCAGTTACTATTTCAAAGGTAATCGACATGATTTGTTTTCAACACATTCGTCGGTTACTATTTCAAAAGTAATCGGCATGATCTATTTTCTGCACATTCATCGGTTACTATTTCAAAAGTAAACGGCAAGATTTTTATTTTCAGCATGTTCGTCGGTTACCATTTCAAAAGTAATCGGCAAGATTTTTATTTTCAGCACATTCGTCGGTTACTATTTCAAAAGTAATCGGCAAGATTTTTATTTTCAGCATATTTGTCGGTTACTATTTCAAAAGTAATCGGCAAGATTTTTATTTTTAGCATATTTGTCTGTTACTATTTTAGAAGTAATCGGCAAGACTTTATTTTCAGCACATTCGTCGGTTACTATTTCAAAGCTAATCGGCAAGATTTATTTTCAGCACATTCGTCGGTTACTATTTCAAAAGTAATCGGCAAGATTTTTATTTTTAGCATATTTGTCTGTTACTATTTTAAAAGTAATCGGCAAGATTTTTATTTTCAGCATATTTGTCGGTTACTATTTTAAAAGTAATCGGCAAGACTTTATTTTCAGCACATTCGTCGGTTACTATTTCAAAAGTAATCGGCAAGATTTTTATTTTCAACATATTCGTCGGTTACTATTTCAAAAGTAATCGGCAAGACTTTATTTTCAGCACATTCATTGGTTACTTTTTTAAAAGTAATTGGTAAGATTTTTATTTCCAACATATTCATCGCTTACTATTTCAAAAGTAATCAGCATGATTTATTTTCAGCACATTCGTCGGTTACTATTTCAAAAGTAATCGGCAAGATTTTTATTTTCAGCATATTTGTCGGTTACTATTTTAAAAGTAATCGACATGATTTTTATTTTCAACATATTCGTCGGTTCCTATTTCTATTTTCACCACATTTGTCGGTTACTATTTCAATAGTAATCGGCATGATTTATTTTCAGCACATTTGTCGGTTACTATTTCAAAAGTAATCGGCATGATTCATTTTCAGCACATTCGTCGGTTACTATTTCAAAAGTAATCGGCATGATCTATTTTCTGCACATTCGTCGGTTACTATTTCAAAAGTAATCAGCAAGATTTTTATTTTCAGCATATTCGTCGGTTACTATTTCAAAAGTAATCGGCAAGATTTTTATTTTCAGCATATTCGTCAATGACTATTTCAAAAGTAATCGGCATGATTTATTTTCAGCATATTCGTCGGTTACTATTTCAAAGGTAATCGACATGATTTATTTTCAACACATTCGTCGGTTACTATTTCAAAAGTAATCGGCATGATCTATTTTCTGCACATTCGTCGGTTACTATTTCAAAAGTAAACGGCAAGATTTTTATTTTCAGCATGTTCGTCGGTTACTATTTCAAAAGTAATCGGCAAGATTTTTATTTTCAGCACATTCGTCGGTTACTATTTCAAAAGTAATCGGCAAGATTTTTATTTTCAGCATATTTGTCGGTTACTATTTCAAAAGTAATCGGCAAGATTTTTATTTTTAGCATATTTGTCTGTTACTATTTTAGATGTAATCGGCAAGACTTTATTTTCAGCACATTCGTCGGTTACTATTTCAAAGCAAAGCGGCAAGATTTATTTTCAGCACATTCGTCGGTTACTATTTCAAAAGTAATCGGCAAGATTTTTATTTTTAGCATATTTGTCTGTTACTATTTTAAAAGTAATCGGCAAGACTTTATTTTCAGCACATTCGTCGGTTACTATTTCAAAAGTAATCGGCAAGACTTTATTTTCAGCACATTCGTCGGTTACTATTTCAAAAGTAATCGGGAAGATTTTTATTTTCAGCATGTTCGTCGGTTACTATTTCAAAAGTAATCGGCAAGATTTTTATTTTCAGCATATTTGTCGGTTACTATTTTAAAAGTAATCGACAAGATTTTTATTTTCAGCACATTTGTCGGTTACTATTTCAATAGTAATCGGCATGATTTATTTTCAGCACATTTGTCGGTTACTATTTCAAAAGTAATCGGCATGATTCATTTTCAGCACATTTGTCGGTTACTATTTCAAAAGTAATCGGCATGATCTATTTTCTGCACATTCGTCGGTTACTATTTCAAAAGTAATCGGCAAGATTTTTATTTTCAGCATGTTCGTCGGTTACTATTTCAAACGTAATCGGCAAGATTTTTATTTTCAGCATATTCGTCAATGACTATTTCAAAAGTAATCGGCATGATTTATTTTCAGCATATTCGTCGGTTACTATTTCAAAGGTAATCGACATGATTTATTTTCAACACATTCGTCGGTTACTATTTCAAAAGTAATCGGCATGATCTATTTTCTGCACATTCGTCGGTTACTATTTCAAAAGTAAACGGCAAGATTTTTATTTTCAGCATGTTCGTCGGTTACTATTTCAAAAGCAATCGGCATGATTTTTATTTTCAGCACATTCGTCGGTTACTATTTCAAAAGTAATCGGCAAGATTTTTATTTTCAGCATATTTGTCGGTTACTATTTCAAAAGTAATCGGCAAGATTTTTATTTTTAGCATATTTGTCTGTTACTATTTTAGATGTAATCGGCAAGACTTTATTTTCAGCACATTCGTCGGTTACTATTTCAAAGCAAATCGGCAAGATTTATTTTCAGCACATTCGTCGGTTACTATTTCAAAAGTAATCGGGAAGACTTTATTTTCAGCACATTCATTGGTTACTTTTTTAAAAGTAATTGGTAAGATTTTTATTTCCAACATATTCATCGCTTACTATTTCAAAAGTAATCAGCATGATTTATTTTCAGCACATTCGTCGGTTACTATTTCAAAAGTAATCGGCAAGATTTTTATTTTTAGCATATTTGTCGGTTACTATTTTAAAAGTAATCGACAAGATTTTTATTTTCAGCGCATTTGTCGGTTACTATTTCAATAGTAATCGGCATGATTTATTTTCAGCACATTCGTCGGTTACTATCTCAAAAGTAATCGGCATGATTCATTTTCAAGACATTCGTCGGTTACTATTTCAAAAGTAATCGGCAAGATTTTTATTTTTAGCATATTTGTCTGTTACTATTTTAAAAGTAATCGGCAAGACTTTATTTTCAGCACATTCGTCGGTTACTATTTCAAAAGTAATCGGCAAGACTTTATTTTCAGCACATTCGTCGGTTACTATTTCAAAAGTAATCGGGAAGATTTTTATTTTCAGCATGTTCGTCGCTTACTATTTCAAAAGTAATCGGAAAGATTTTTATTTTTAGCATATTTGTCGGTTACTATTTTAAAAGTAATCGGCAAGACTTTATTTTCAGCACATTCGTCGGTTACTATTTCAAAAGTAATCGGCAAGATTTTTATTTTCAACATATTCGTCGGTTACTATTTCAAAAGTAATCGGCAAGACTTTATTTTCAGCACATTCATTGGTTACTTTTTTAAAAGTAATTGGTAAGATTTTTATTTCCAACATATTCATCGCTTACTATTTCAAAAGTAATCAGCTTGATTTATTTTCAGCACATTCGTCGGTTACTATTTCAAAAGTAATCGGGAAGATTTTTATTTTCAGCATGTTCGTCGCTTACTATTTCAAAAGTAATCGGAAAGATTTTTATTTTTAGCATATTTGTCGGTTACTATTTTAAAAGTAATCGACAAGATTTTTATTTTCAGCGCATTTGTCGGTTACTATTTCTATAGTAATCGGCATGATTTATTTTCAGCACATTCGTCGGTTACTATCTCAAAAGTAATCGGCATGATTCATTTTGAAGACATTCGTCGGTTACTATTTCAAAAGTAATCGGCATGATCTATTTTCTGCACATTCGTCGGTTACTATTTCAAAAGTAATCGGCAAGATTTTTATTTTCAGCATATTCGTCAATGACTATTTCAAAAGTAATCGGCATGATTTATTTTCAGCATAATCGTCAGTTACTATTTCAAAGGTAATCGACATGATTTGTTTTCAACACATTCGTCGGTTACTATTTCAAAAGTAATCGGCATGATCTATTTTCTGCACATTCATCGGTTACTATTTCAAAAGTAAACGGCAAGATTTTTATTTTCAGCATGTTCGTCGGTTACAATTTCAAAAGTAATCGGCAAGATTTTTATTTTCAGCACATTCGTCGGTTACTATTTCAAAAGTAATCGGCAAGATTTTTATTTTCAGCATATTTGTCGGTTACTATTTCAAAAGTAATCGGCAAGATTTTTATTTTTAGCATATTTGTCTGTTACTATTTTAGAAGTAATCGGCAAGACTTTATTTTCAGCACATTCGTCGGTTACTATTTCAAAGCTAATCGACAAGATTTATTTTCAGCACATTCGTCGGTTACTATTTCAAAAGTAATCGGCAAGATTTTTATTTTTAGCATATTTGTCTGTTACTATTTTAAAAGTAATCGGCAAGATTTTTATTTTCAGCATATTTGTCGGTTACTATTTTAAAAGTAATCGGCAAGACTTTATTTTCAGCACATTCGTCGGTTACTATTTCAAAAGTAATCGGCAAGATTTTTATTTTCAACATATTCGTCGGTTACTATTTCAAAAGTAATCGGCAAGACTTTATTTTCAGCACATTCATTGGTTACTTTTTTAAAAGTAATTGGTAAGATTTTTATTTCCAACATATTCATCGCTTACTATTACAAAAGTAATCAGCATGATTTATTTTCAGCACATTCGTCGGTTACTATTTCAAAAGTAATCGGCAAGATTTTTATTTTCAGCATATTTGTCGGTTACTATTTTAAAAGTAATCGACATGATTTTTATTTTCAACATATTCGTCGGTTCCTATTTCTATTTTCACCACATTTGTCGGTTACTATTTCAATAGTAATCGGCATGATTTATTTTCAGCACATTTGTCGGTTACTATTTCAAAAGTAATCGGCATGATTCATTTTCAGCACATTCGTCGGTTACTATTTCAAAAGTAATCGGCATGATCTATTTTCTGCACATTCCTCGGTTACTATTTCAAAAGTAATCAGCAAGATTTTTATTTTCAGCATGTTCGTCGGTTACTATTTCAAAAGTAATCGGCAAGATTTTTATTTTCAGCATATTCGTCAATGACTATTTCAAAAGTAATCGGCATGATTTATTTTCAGCATATTCGTCGGTTACTATTTCAAAGGTAATCGACATGATTTATTTTCAACACATTCGTCGGTTACTATTTCAAAAGTAATCGGCATGATTCATTTTCAGCACATTCGTCGGTTACTATTTCAAAAGTAATCGGCATGATCTATTTTCAGCACATTCGTCGGTTACTATTTCAAAAGTAATCGGCAAGACTTTATTTTCAGCACATTCGTCGGTTACTATTTCAAAAGTAATCGGGAAGATTTTTATTTTCAGCATGTTCGTCGCTTACTATTTCAAAAGTAATCGGAAAGATTTTTATTTTTAGCATATTTGTCGGTTACTATTTTAAAAGTAATCGGCAAGACTTTATTTTCAATACATTCGTCGGTTACTATTTCAAAAGTAATCGGCAAGATTTTTATTTTCAACATATTCGTCGGTTACTATTTCAAAAGTAATCGGCACGACTTTATTTTCAGCACATTCATTGGTTACTTTTTTAAAAGTAATTGGTAAGATTTTTATTTCCAACATATTCATCGCTTACTATTTCAAAAGTAATCAGCATGATTTATTTTCAGCACATTCGTCGGTTACTATTTCAAAAGTAATCGGCAAGATTTTTATTTTTAGCATATTTGTCGGTTACTATTTCAATAGTAATCGGCATGATTTATTTTCAGCACATTCGTCGGTTACTATCTCAAAAGTAATCGGCATGATTCATTTTCAAGACATTCGTCGGTTACTATTTCAAAAGTAATCGGCATGATCTATTTTCTGCACATTCGTCGGTTACTATTTCAAAAGTAATCGGCAAGATTTTTATTTTCAGCATATTCGTCAATGACTATTTCAAAAGTAATCGGCATGATTTATTTTCAGCATATTCGTCAGTTACTATTTCAAAGGTAATCGACATGATTTGTTTTCAACACATTCGTCGGTTACTATTTCAAAAGTAATCGGCATGATCTATTTTCTGCACATTCATCGGTTACTATTTCAAAAGTAAACGGCAAGATTTTTATTTTCAGCATGTTCGTCGGTTACTATTTCAAAAGTAATCGGCAAGATTTTTATTTTCAGCACATTCGTCGGTTACTATTTCAAAAGTAATCGGCAAGATTTTTATTTTCAGCATATTTGTCGGTTACTATTTCAAAAGTAATCGGCAAGATTTTTATTTTTAGCATATTTGTCTGTTACTATTTTAGAAGTAATCGGCAAGACTTTATTTTCAGCACATTCGTCGGTTACTATTTCAAAGCTAATCGGCAAGATTTATTTTCAGCACATTCGTCGGTTACTATTTCAAAAGTAATCGGCAAGATTTTTATTTTTAGCATATATGTCTGTTACTATTTTAAAAGTAATCGGCAAGATTTTTATTTTCAGCATATTTGTCGGTTACTATTTTAAAAGTAATCGGCAAGACTTTATTTTCAGCACATTCGTCGGTTACTATTTCAAAAGTAATCGGCAAGATTTTTATTTTCAACATATTCGTCGGTTACTATTTCAAAAGTAATCGGCAAGACTTTATTTTCAGCACATTCATTGGCTACTTTTTTAAAAGTAATTGGTAAGATTTTTATTTCCAACATATTCATCGCTTACTATTTCAAAAGTAATCAGCATGATTTATTTTCAGCACATTCGTCGGTTACTATTTCAAAAGTAATCGGCATGATCTATTTTCAGCACATTCGTCGGTTACTATTTCAAAAGTAATCGGCAAGACTTTATTTTCAGCACATTCGTCGGTTACTATTTCAAAAGTAATCGACATGATTTTTATTTTCAACATATTCGTCGGTTCCTATTTCAAAAGTAATCGGGAAGATTTTTATTTTTAGCATATTTGTCGGTTACTATTTTAAAAGTAATCGGCAAGACTTTATTTTCAATACATTCGTCGGTTACTATTTCAATAGTAATCGGCATGATTTATTTTCAGCACATTTGTCGGTTACTATTTCAAAAGTAATCGGCATGATTCATTTTCAGCACATTCGTCGGTTACTATTTCAAAAGTAATCGGCATGATCTATTTTCAGCACATTCGTCGGTTACTATTTCAAAAGTAATCGGCAAGACTTTATTTTCAGCACATTCGTCGGTTACTATTTCAAAAGTAATCGGGAAGATTTTTATTTTCAGCATGTTCGTCGCTTACTATTTCAAAAGTAATCGGAAAGATTTTTATTTTTAGCATATTTGTCGGTTACTATTTTAAAAGTAATCGGCAAGACTTTATTTTCAATACATTCGTCGGTTACTATTTCAAAAGTAATCGGCAAGATTTTTATTTTCAACATATTCGTCGGTTACTATTTCAAAAGTAATCGGCAAGACTTTATTTTCAGCACATTCATTGGTTACTTTTTTAAAAGTAATTGGTTAGATTTTTATTTCCAACATATTCATCGCTTACTATTTCAAAAGTAATCAGCATGATTTATTTTCAGCACATTCGTCGGTTACTATTTCAAAAGTAATCGGCAAGATTTTTATTTTCAGCATATTTGTCGGTTACTATTTTAAAAGTAATCGACATGATTTTTATTTTCAACATATTCGTCGGTTCCTATTTCTATTTTCACCACATTTGTCGGTTACTATTTCAATAGTAATCGGCATGATTTATTTTCAGCACATTTGTCGGTTACTATTTCAAAAGTAATCGGCATGATTCATTTTCAGCACATTCGTCGGTTACTATTTCAAAAGTAATCGGCATGATCTATTTTCTGCACATTCGTCGGTTACTATTTCAAAAGTAATCAGCAAGATTTTTATTTTCAGCATGTTCGTCGGTTACTATTTCAAAAGTAATCGGCAAGATTTTTATTTTCAGCATATTCGTCAATGACTATTTCAAAAGTAATCGGCATGATTTATTTTCAGCATATTCGTCGGTTACTATTTCAAAGGTAATCGACATGATTTATTTTCAACACATTCGTCGGTTACTATTTCAAAAGTAATCGGCATGATTCATTTTCAGCACATTCGTCGGTTACTATTTCAAAAGTAATCGGCATGATCTATTTTCAGCACATTCGTCGGTTACTATTTCAAAAGTAATCGGCAAGACTTTATTTTCAGCACATTCGTCGGTTACTATTTCAAAAGTAATCGGGAAGATTTTTATTTTCAGCATGTTCGTCGCTTACTATTTCAAAAGTAATCGGAAAGATTTTTATTTTTAGCATATTTGTCGGTTACTATTTTAAAAGTAATCGGCAAGACTTTATATTCAATACATTCGTCGGTTACTATTTCAAAAGTAATCGGCAAGATTTTTATTTTCAACATATTCGTCGGTTACTATTTCAAAAGTAATAGGCACGACTTTATTTTCAGCACATTCATTGGTTACTTTTTTAAAAGTAATTGGTAAGATTTTTATTTCCAACATATTCATCGCTTACTATTTCAAAAGTAATCAGCATGATTTATTTTCAGCACATTCGTCGGTTACTATTTCAAAAGTAATCGGCAAGATTTTTATTTTTAGCATATTTGTCGGTTACTATTTCAATAGTAATCGGCATGATTTATTTTCAGCACATTCGTCGGTTACTATCTCAAAAGTAATCGGCATGATTCATTTTCAAGACATTCGTCGGTTACTATTTCAAAAGTAATCGGCATGATCTATTTTCTGCACATTCGTCGGATACTATTTCAAAAGTAATCGGCAAGATTTTTATTTTCAGCATATTCGTCAATGACTATTTCAAAAGTAATCGGCATGATTTATTTTCAGCATATTCGTCAGTTACTATTTCAAAGGTAATCGACATGATTTGTTTTCAACACATTCGTCGGTTACTATTTCAAAAGTAATCGGCATGATCTATTTTCTGCACATTCATCGGTTACTATTTCAAAAGTAAACGGCAAGATTTTTATTTTCAGCATGTTCGTCGGTTACTATTTCAAAAGTAATCGGCAAGATTTTTATTTTCAGCACATTCGTCGGTTACTATTTCAAAAGTAATCGGCAAGATTTTTATTTTCAGCATATTTGTCGGTTACTATTTCAAAAGTAATCGGCAAGATTTTTATTTTTAGCATATTTGTCTGTTACTATTTTAGAAGTAATCGGCAAGACTTTATTTTCAGTACATTCGTCGGTTACTATTTCAAAGCTAATCGGCAAGATTTATTTTCAGCACATTCGTCGGTTACTATTTCAAAAGTAATCGGCAAGATTTTTATTTTTAGCATATTTGTCTGTTACTATTTTAAAAGTAATCGGCAAGATTTTTATTTTCAGCATATTTGTCGGTTACTATTTTAAAAGTAATCGGCAAGACTTTATTTTCAGCACATTCGTCGGTTACTATTTCAAAAGTAATCGGCAAGATTTTTATTTTCAACATATTCGTCGGTTACTATTTTAAAAGTAATCGACATGATTTTTATTTTCAACATATTCGTCGGTTCCTATTTCTATTTTCACCACATTTGTCGGTTACTATTTCAATAGTAATCGGCATGATTTATTTTCAGCACATTTGTCGGTTACTATTTCAAAAGTAATCGGCATGATTCATTTTCAGCACATTCGTCGGTTACTATTTCAAAAGTAATCGGCATGATCTATTTTCTGCACATTCGTCGGTTACTATTTCAAAAGTAATCAGCAAGATTTTTATTTTCAGCATGTTCGTCGGTTACTATTTCAAAAGTAATCGGCAAGATTTTTATTTTCAGCATATTCGTCAATGACTATTTCAAAAGTAATCGGCATGATTTATTTTCAGCATATTCGTCGGTTACTATTTCAAAGGTAATCGACATGATTTATTTTCAACACATTCGTCGGTTACTATTTCAAAAGTAATCGGCATGATTCATTTTCAGCACATTCGTCGGTTACTATTTCAAAAGTAATCGGCATGATCTATTTTCAGCACATTCGTCGGTTACTATTTCAAAAGTAATCGGCAAGACTTTATTTTCAGCACATTCGTCGGTTACTATTTCAAAAGTAATCGGGAAGATTTTTATTTTCAGCATGTTCGTCGCTTACTATTTCAAAAGTAATCGGAA
The DNA here is from genome assembly GCA_958299785.1 of Medicago lupulina. Taxonomy (NCBI): domain Eukaryota; kingdom Viridiplantae; phylum Streptophyta; class Magnoliopsida; order Fabales; family Fabaceae; genus Medicago; species Medicago lupulina. The sequence continues at coordinate 46,942,621 of OY283139.1, read as the reverse complement.
AGATTTTTATTTTTAGCATATTTGTCGGTTACTATTTTAAAAGTAATCGGCAAGACTTTATATTCAATACATTCGTCGGTTACTATTTCAAAAGTAATCGGCAAGATTTTTATTTTCAACATATTCGTCGGTTACTATTTCAAAAGTAATAGGCACGACTTTATTTTCAGCACATTCATTGGTTACTTTTTTAAAAGTAATTGGTAAGATTTTTATTTCCAACATATTCATCGCTTACTATTTCAAAAGTAATCAGCATGATTTATTTTCAGCACATTCGTCGGTTACTATTTCAAAAGTAATCGGCAAGATTTTTATTTTTAGCATATTTGTCGGTTACTATTTCAATAGTAATCGGCATGATTTATTTTCAGCACATTCGTCGGTTACTATCTCAAAAGTAATCGGCATGATTCATTTTCAAGACATTCGTCGGTTAATATTTCAAAAGTAATCAGCATGATCTATTTTCTGCACATTCGTCGGTTACTATTTCAAAAGTAATCGGCAAGATTTTTATTTTCAGCATATTCGTCAATGACTATTTCAAAAGTAATCGGCATGATTTATTTTCAGCATATTCGTCAGTTACTATTTCAAAGGTAATCGACATGATTTGTTTTCAACACATTCGTCGGTTACTATTTCAAAAGTAATCGGCATGATCTATTTTCTGCACATTCATCGGTTACTATTTCAAAAGTAAACGGCAAGATTTTTATTTTCAGCATGTTCGTCGGTTACTATTTCAAAAGTAATCGGCAAGATTTTTATTTTCAGCACATTCGTCGGTTACTATTTCAAAAGTAATCGGCAAGATTTTTATTTTCAGCATATTTGTCGGTTACTATTTCAAAAGTAATCGGCAAGATTTTTATTTTTAGCATATTTGTCTGTTACTATTTTAGAAGTAATCGGCAAGACTTTATTTTCAGTACATTCGTCGGTTACTATTTCAAAGCTAATCGGCAAGATTTATTTTCAGCACATTCGTCGGTTACTATTTCAAAAGTAATCGGCAAGATTTTTATTTTTAGCATATTTGTCTGTTACTATTTTAAAAGTAATCGGCAAGATTTTTATTTTCAGCATATTTGTCGGTTACTATTTTAAAAGTAATCGGCAAGACTTTATTTTCAGCACATTCGTCGGTTACTATTTCAAAAGTAATCGGCAAGATTTTTATTTTCAACATATTCGTCGGTTACTATTTCAAAAGTAATCGGCAAGACTTTATTTTCAGCACATTCATTGGTTACTTTTTTAAAAGTAATTGGTAAGATTTTTATTTCCAACATATTCATCGCTTACTATTTCAAAAGTAATCAGCATGATTTATTTTCAGCACATTCGTCGGTTACTATTTCAAAAGTAATCGGCAAGACTTTATTTTCAGCACATTCGTCGGTTACTATTTCAAAAGTAATCGACATGATTTTTATTTTCAACATATTCGTCGGTTCCTATTTCTATTTTCACCACATTTGTCGGTTACTATTTCAATAGTAATCGGCATGATTTATTTTCAGCACATTTGTCGGTTACTATTTCAAAAGTAATCGGCATGATTCATTTTCAGCACATTCGTCGGTTACTATTTCAAAAGCAATCGGCATGATCTATTTTCAGCACATTCGTCGGTTACTATTTCAAAAGTAATCGGCAAGACTTTATTTTCAGCACATTCGTCGGTTACTATTTCAAAAGTAATCGGGAAGATTTTTATTTTCAGCATGTTCGTCGCTTACTATTTCAAAAGTAATCGGAAAGATTTTTATTTTTAGCATATTTGTCGGTTACTATTTTAAAAGTAATCGGCAAGACTTTATTTTCAATACATTCGTCGGTTACTATTTCAAAAGTAATCGGCAAGATTTTTATTTTCAACATATTCGTCGGTTACTATTTCAAAAGTAATCGGCAAGACTTTATTTTCAGCACATTCATTGGTTACTTTTTTAAAAGTAATTGGTAAGATTTTTATTTCCAACATATTCATCGCTTACTATTTCAAAAGTAATCAGCATGATTTATTTTCAGCACATTCGTCGGTTACTATTTCAAAAGTAATCGGCAAGATTTTTATTTTCAGCATATTTGTCGGTTACTATTTTAAAAGTAATCGACATGATTTTTATTTTCAACATATTCATCGGTTCCTATTTCTATTTTCACCACATTTGTCGGTTACTATTTCAATAGTAATCGGCATGATTTATTTTCAGCACATTTGTCGGTTACTATTTCAAAAGTAATCGGCATGATTCATTTTCAGCACATTCGTCGGTTACTATTTCAAAAGTAATCGGCATGATCTATTTTCTGCACATTCGTCGGTTACTATTTCAAAAGTAATCAGCAAGATTTTTATTTTCAGCATGTTCGTCGGTTACTATTTCAAAAGTAATCGGCAAGATTTTTATTTTCAGCATATTCGTCAATGACTATTTCAAAAGTAATCGGCATGATTTATTTTCAGCATATTCGTCGGTTACTATTTCAAAGGTAATCGACATGATTTATTTTCAACACATTCGTCGGTTACTATTTCAAAAGTAATCGGCATGATTCATTTTCAGCACATTCGTCGGTTACTATTTCAAAAGTAATCGGCATGATCTATTTTCAGCACATTCGTCGGTTACTATTTCAAAAGTAATCGGCAAGACTTTATTTTCAGCACATTCGTCGGTTACTATTTCAAAAGTAATCGGGAAGATTTTTATTTTCAGCATGTTCGTCGCTTACTATTTCAAAAGTAATCGGAAAGATTTTTATTTTTAGCATATTTGTCGGTTACTATTTTAAAAGTAATCGGCAAGACTTTATATTCAATACATTCGTCGGTTACTATTTCAAAAGTAATCGGCAAGATTTTTATTTTCAACATATTCGTCGGTTACTATTTCAAAAGTAATAGGCACGACTTTATTTTCAGCACATTCATTGGTTACTTTTTTAAAAGTAATTGGTAAGATTTTTATTTCCAACATATTCATCGCTTACTATTTCAAAAGTAATCAGCATGATTTATTTTCAGCACATTCGTCGGTTACTATTTCAAAAGTAATCGGCAAGATTTTTATTTTTAGCATATTTGTCGGTTACTATTTCAATAGTAATCGGCATGATTTATTTTCAGCACATTCGCCGGTTACTATCTCAAAAGTAATCGGCATGATTCATTTTCAAGACATTCGTCGGTTACTATTTCAAAAGTAATCGGCATGATCTATTTTCTGCACATTCGTCGGTTACTATTTCAAAAGTAATCGGCAAGATTTTTATTTTCAGCATATTCGTCAATGACTATTTCAAAAGTAATCGGCATGATTTATTTTCAGCATATTCGTCAGTTACTATTTCAAAGGTAATCGACATGATTTGTTTTCAACACATTCGTCGGTTACTATTTCAAAAGTAATCGGCATGATCTATTTTCTGCACATTCATCGGTTACTATTTCAAAAGTAAACGGCAAGATTTTTATTTTCAGCATGTTCGTCGGTTACTATTTCAAAAGTAATCGGCAAGATTTTTATTTTCAGCACATTCGTCGGTTACTATTTCAAAAGTAATCGGCAAGATTTTTATTTTCAGCATATTTGTCGGTTACTATTTCAAAAGTAATCGGCAAGATTTTTATTTTTAGCATATTTGTCTGTTACTATTTTAGAAGTAATCGGCAAGACTTTATTTTCAGTACATTCGTCGGTTACTATTTCAAAGCTAATCGGCAAGATTTATTTTCAGCACATTCGTCGGTTACTATTTCAAAAGTAATCGGCAAGATTTTTATTTTTAGCATATTTGTCTGTTACTATTTTAAAAGTAATCGGCAAGATTTTTATTTTCAGCATATTTGTCGGTTACTATTTTAAAAGTAATCGGCAAGACTTTATTTTCAGCACATTCGTCGGTTACTATTTCAAAAGTAATCGGCAAGATTTTTATTTTCAACATATTCGTCGGTTACTATTTCAAAAGTAATCGGCAAGACTTTATTTTCAGCACATTCATTGGTTACTTTTTTAAAAGTAATTGGTAAGATTTTTATTTCCAACATATTCATCGCTTACTATTTCAAAAGTAATCAGCATGATTTATTTTCAGCACATTCGTCGGTTACTATTTCAAAAGTAATCGGCAAGACTTTATTTTCAGCACATTCGTCGGTTACTATTTCAAAAGTAATCGACATGATTTTTATTTTCAACATATTCGTCGGTTCCTATTTCTATTTTCACCACATTTGTCGGTTACTATTTCAATAGTAATCGGCATGATTTATTTTCAGCACATTTGTCGGTTACTATTTCAAAAGTAATCGGCATGATTCATTTTCAGCACATTCGTCGGTTACTATTTCAAAAGTAATCGGCATGATCTATTTTCAGCACATTCGTCGGTTACTATTTCAAAAGTAATCGGCAAGACTTTATTTTCAGCACATTCGTCGGTTACTATTTCAAAAGTAATCGGGAAGATTTTTATTTTCAGCATGTTCGTCGCTTACTATTTCAAAAGTAATCGGAAAGATTTTTATTTTTAGCATATTTGTCGGTTACTATTTTAAAAGTAATCGACAAGATTTTTATTTTCAACATATTCGTCGGTTACTATTTCAAAAGTAATAGGCACGACTTTATTTTCAGCACATTCATTGGTTACTTTTTTAAAAGTAATTGGTAAGATTTTTATTTCCAACATATTCATCGCTTACTATTTCAAAAGTAATCAGCATGATTTATTTTCAGCATATTCGTCGGTTACTATTTCAAAAGTAATCGGCAAGATTTTTATTTTCAGCATATTTGTCGGTTACTATTTCAAAAGTAATCGGCAAGATTTTTATTTTTAGCATATTTGTCTGTTACTATTTTAGAAGTAATCGGCAAGACTTTATTTTCAGTACATTCGTCGGTTACTATTTCAAAGCTAATCGGCAAGATTTATTTTCAGCACATTCGTCGGTTACTATTTCAAAAGTAATCGGCAAGATTTTTATTTTTAGCATATTTGTCTGTTACTATTTTAAAAGTAATCGGCAAGATTTTTATTTTCAGCATATTTGTCGGTTACTGTTTTAAAAGTAATCGGCAAGACTTTATTTTCAGCACATTCGTCGGTTACTATTTCAAAAGTAATCGGCAAGATTTTTATTTTCAACATATTCGTCGGTTACTATTTCAAAAGTAATCGGCAAGACTTTATTTTCAGCACATTCATTGGTTACTTTTTTAAAAGTAATTGGTAAGATTTTTATTTCCAACATATTCATCGCTTACTATTTCAAAAGTAATCAGCATGATTTATTTTCAGCACATTCGTCGGTTATTATTTCAAAAGTAATCGGCATGATCTATTTTCAGCACATTCGTCGGTTACTATTTCAAAAGTAATCGGCAAGACTTTATTTTCAGCACATTCGTCGGTTACTATTTCAAAAGTAATCGACATGATTTTTATTTTCAACATATTCGTCGGTTCCTATTTCTTTTTTCACCACATTTGTCGGTTACTATTTCAATAGTAATCGGCATGATTTATTTTCAGCACATTTGTCGGTTACTATTTCAAAAGTAATCGGCATGATTCATTTTCAGCACATTCGTCGGTTACTATTTCAAAAGTAATCGGCATGATCTATTTTCAGCACATTCGTCGGTTACTATTTCAAAAGTAATCGGCAAGACTTTATTTTCAGCACATTCGTCGGTTACTATTTCAAAAGTAATCGGGAAGATTTTTATTTTCAGCATGTTCGTCGCTTACTATTTCAAAAGTAATCGGAAAGATTTTTATTTTTAGCATATTTGTCGGTTACTATTTTAAAAGTAATCGGCAAGACTTTATTTTCAATACATTCGTCGGTTACTATTTCAAAAGTAATCGGCAAGATTTTTATTTTCAACATATTCGTCGGTTACTATTTCAAAAGTAATCGGCAAGACTTTATTTTCAGCACATTCATTGGTTACTTTTTTAAAAGTAATTGGTAAGATTTTTATTTCCAACATATTCATCGCTTACTACTTCAAAAGTAATCAGCATGATTTATTTTCAGCACATTCGTCGGTTACTATTTCAAAAGTAATCGGCAAGATTTTTATTTTCAGCATATTTGTCGGTTACTATTTTAAAAGTAATCGACATGATTTTTATTTTCAACATATTCGTCGGTTCCTATTTCTATTTTCACCACATTTGTCGGTTACTATTTCAATAGTAATCGGCATGATTTATTTTCAGCACATTTGTCGGTTACTATTTCAAAAGTAATCGGCATGATTCATTTTCAGCACATTCGTCGGTTACTATTTCAAAAGTAATCGGCATGATCTATTTTCTGCACATTCGTCGGTTACTATTTCAAAAGTAATCAGCAAGATTTTTATTTTCAGCATGTTCGTCGGTTACTATTTCAAAAGTAATCGGCAAGATTTTTATTTTCAGCATATTCGTCAATGACTATTTCAAAAGTAATCGGCATGATTTATTTTCAGCATATTCGTCGGTTACTATTTCAAAGGTAATCGACATGATTTATTTTCAACACATTCGTCGGTTACTATTTCAAAAGTAATCGGCATGATTCATTTTCAGCACATTCGTCGGTTACTATTTCAAAAGTAATCGGCATGATCTATTTTCAGCACATTCGTCGGTTACTATTTCAAAAGTAATCGGCAAGACTTTATTTTCAGCACATTCGTCGGTTACTATTTCAAAAGTAATCGGGAAGATTTTTATTTTCAGCATGTTCGTCGCTTACTATTTCAAAAGTAATCGGAAAGATTTTTATTTTTAGCATATTTGTCGGTTACTATTTTAAAAGTAATCGGCAAGACTTTATATTCAATACATTCGTCGGTTACTATTTCAAAAGTAATCGGCAAGATTTTTATTTTCAACATATTCGTCGGTTACTATTTCAAAAGTAATAGGCACGACTTTATTTTCAGCACATTCATTGGTTACTTTTTTAAAAGTAATTGGTAAGATTTTTTTTTCCAACATATTCATCGCTTACTATTTCAAAAGTAATCAGCATGATTTATTTTCAGCACATTCGTCGGTTACTATTTCAAAAGTAATCGGCAAGATTTTTATTTTTAGCATATTTGTCGGTTACTATTTCAATAGTAATCGGCATGATTTATTTTCAGCACATTCGTCGGTTACTATCTCAAAAGTAATCGGCATGATTCATTTTCAAGACATTCGTCGGTTACTATTTCAAAAGTAATCGGCATGATCTATTTTCTGCACATTCGTCGGTTACTATTTCAAAAGTAATCGGCAAGATTTTTATTTTCAGCATATTCGTCAATGACTATTTCAAAAGTAATCGGCATGATTTATTTTCAGCATATTCGTCAGTTACTATTTCAAAGGTAATCGACATGATTTGTTTTCAACACATTCGTCGGTTACTATTTCAAAAGTAATCGGCATGATCTATTTTCTGCACATTCATCGGTTACTATTTCAAAAGTAAACGGCAAGATTTTTATTTTCAGCATGTTCGTCGGTTACTATTTCAAAAGTAATCGGCAAGATTTTTATTTTCAGCACATTCGTCGGTTACTATTTCAAAAGTAATCGGCAAGATTTTTATTTTCAGCATATTTGTCGGTTACTATTTCAAAAGTAATCGGCAAGATTTTTATTTTTAGCATATTTGTCTGTTACTATTTTAGAAGTAATCGGCAAGACTTTATTTTCAGTACATTCGTCGGTTACTATTTCAAAGCTAATCGGCAAGATTTATTTTCAGCACATTCGTCGGTTACTATTTCAAAAGTAATCGGCAAGATTTTTATTTTTAGCATATTTGTCTGTTACTATTTTAAAAGTAATCGGCAAGATTTTTATTTTCAGCATATTTGTCGGTTACTATTTTAAAAGTAATCGGCAAGACTTTATTTTCAGCACATTCGTCGGTTACTATTTCAAAAGTAATCGGCAAGATTTTTATTTTCAACATATTCGTCGGTTACTATTTCAAAAGTAATCGGCAAGACTTTATTTTCAGCACATTCATTGGTTACTTTTTTAAAAGTAATTGGTAAGATTTTTATTTCCAACATATTCATCGCTTACTATTTCAAAAGTAATCAGCATGATTTATTTTCAGCACATTCGTCGGTTACTATTTCAAAAGTAATCGGCATGATCTATTTTCAGCACATTCGTCGGTTACTATTTCAAAAGTAATCGGCAAGACTTTATTTTCAGCACATTCGTCGGTTACTATTTCAAAAGTAATCGACATGATTTTTATTTTCAACATATTCGTCGGTTCCTATTTCTATTTTCACCACATTTGTCGGTTACTATTTCAATAGTAATCGGCATGATTTATTTTCAGCACATTTGTCGGTTACTATTTCAAAAGTAATCGGCATGATTCATTTTCAGCACATTCGTCGGTTACTATTTCAAAAGTAATCGGCATGATCTATTTTCAGCACATTCGTCGGTTACTATTTCAAAAGTAATCGGCAAGACTTTATTTTCAGCACATTCGTCGGTTACTATTTCAAAAGTAATCGGGAAGATTTTTATTTTCAGCATGTTCGTCGCTTACTATTTCAAAAGTAATCGGAAAGATTTTTATTTTTAGCATATTTGTCGGTTACTATTTTAAAAGTAATCGGCAAGACTTTATTTTCAATACATTCGTCGGTTACTATTTCAAAAGTAATCGGCAAGATTTTTATTTTCAACATATTCGTCGGTTACTATTTCAAAAGTAATCGGCAAGACTTTATTTTCAGCACATTCATTGGTTACTTTTTTAAAAGTAATTGGTAAGATTTTTATTTCCAACATATTCATCGCCTACTACTTCAAAAGTAATCAGCATGATTTATTTTCAGCACATTCGTCGGTTACTATTTCAAAAGTAATCGGCAAGATTTTTATTTTCAGCATATTTGTCGGTTACTATTTTAAAAGTAATCGACATGATTTTTATTTTCAACATATTCGTCGGTTCCTATTTCTATTTTCACCACATTTGTCGGTTACTATTTCAATAGTAATCGGCATGATTTATTTTCAGCACATTTGTCGGTTACTATTTCAAAAGTAATCGGCATGATTCATTTTCAGCACATTCGTCGGTTACTATTTCAAAAGTAATCGGCATGATCTATTTTCTGCACATTCGTCGGTTACTATTTCAAAAGTAATCAGCAAGATTTTTATTTTCAGCATGTTCGTCGGTTACTATTTCAAAAGTAATCGGCAAGATTTTTATTTTCAGCATATTCGTCAATGACTATTTCAAAAGTAATCGGCATGATTTATTTTCAGCATATTCGTCGGTTACTATTTCAAAGGTAATCGACATGATTTATTTTCAACACATTCGTCGGTTACTATTTCAAAAGTAATCGGCATGATTCATTTTCAGCACATTCGTCGGTTACTATTTCAAAAGTAATCGGCATGATCTATTTTCAGCACATTCGTCGGTTACTATTTCAAAAGTAATCGGCAAGACTTTATTTTCAGCACATTCGTCGGTTACTATTTCAAAAGTAATCGGGAAGATTTTTATTTTCAGCATGTTCGTCGCTTACTATTTCAAAAGTAATCGGAAAGATTTTTATTTTTAGCATATTTGTCGGTTACTATTTTAAAAGTAATCGGCAAGACTTTATATTCAATACATTCGTCGGTTACTATTTCAAAAGTAATCGGCAAGATTTTTATTTTCAACATATTCGTCGGTTACTATTTCAAAAGTAATAGGCACGACTTTATTTTCAGCACATTCATTGGTTACTTTTTTAAAAGTAATTGGTAAGATTTTTATTTCCAACATATTCATCGCTTACTATTTCAAAAGTAATCAGCATGATTTATTTTCAGCACATTCGTCGGTTACTATTTCAAAAGTAATCGGCAAGATTTTTATTTTTAGCATATTTGTCGGTTACTATTTCAATAGTAATCGGCATGATTTATTTTCAGCACATTCGTCGGTTACTATCTCAAAAGTAATCGGCATGATTCATTTTCAAGACATTCGTCGGTTACTATTTCAAAAGTAATCGGCATGATCTATTTTCTGCACATTCGTCGGTTACTATTTCAAAAGTAATCGGCAAGATTTTTATTTTCAGCATATTCGTCAATGACTATTTCAAAAGTAATCGGCATGATTTATTTTCAGCATATTCGTCAGTTACTATTTCAAAGGTAATCGACATGATTTGTTTTCAACACATTCGTCGGTTACTATTTCAAAAGTAATCGGCATGATCTATTTTCTGCACATTCATCGGTTACTATTTCAAAAGTAAACGGCAAGATTTTTATTTTCAGCATGTTCGTCGGTTACTATTTCAAAAGTAATCGGCAAGATTTTTATTTTCAGCACATTCGTCGGTTACTATTTCAAAAGTAATCGGCAAGATTTTTATTTTCAGCATATTTGTCGGTTACTATTTCAAAAGTAATCGGCAAGATTTTTATTTTTAGCATATTTGTCTGTTACTATTTTAGAAGTAATCGGCAAGACTTTATTTTCAGTACATTCGTCGGTTACTATTTCAAAGCTAATCGGCAAGATTTATTTTCAGCACATTCGTCGGTTACTATTTCAAAAGTAATCGGCAAGATTTTTATTTTTAGCATATTTGTCTGTTACTATTTTAAAAGTAATCGGCAAGATTTTTATTTTCAGCATATTTGTCGGTTACTATTTTAAAAGTAATCGGCAAGACTTTATTTTCAGCACATTCGTCGGTTACTATTTCAAAAGTAATCGGCAAGATTTTTATTTTCAACATATTCGTCGGTTACTATTTCAAAAGTAATCGGCAAGACATTATTTTCAGCACATTCATTGGTTACTTTTTTAAAAGTAATTGGTAAGATTTTTATTTCCAACATATTCATCGCTTACTATTTCAAAAGTAATCAGCATGATTTATTTTCAGCACATTCGTCGGTTACTATTTCAAAAGTAATCGGCATGATCTATTTTCAGCACATTCGTCGGTTACTATTTCAAAAGTAATCGGCAAGACTTTATTTTCAGCACATTCGTCGGTTACTATTTCAAAAGTAATCGACATGATTTTTATTTTCAACATATTCGTCGGTTCCTATTTCTATTTTCACCACATTTGTCGGTTACTATTTCAATAGTAATCGGCATGATTTATTTTCAGCACATTTGTCGGTTACTATTTCAAAAGTAATCGGCATGATTCATTTTCAGCACATTCGTCGGTTACTATTTCAAAAGTAATCGGCATGATCTATTTTCAGCACATTCGTCGGTTACTATTTCAAAAGTAATCGGCAAGACTTTATTTTCAGCACATTCGTCGGTTACTATTTCAAAAGTAATCGGGAAGATTTTTATTTTCAGCATGTTCGTCGCTTACTATTTCAAAAGTAATCGGAAAGATTTTTATTTTTAGCATATTTGTCGGTTACTATTTTAAAAGTAATCGGCAAGACTTTATATTCAATACATTCGTCGGTTACTATTTCAAAAGTAATCGGCAAGATTTTTATTTTCAACATATTCGTCGGTTACTATTTCAAAAGTAATAGGCACGACTTTATTTTCAGCACATTCATTGGTTACTTTTTTAAAAGTAATTGGTAAGATTTTTATTTCCAACATATTCATCGCTTACTATTTCAAAAGTAATCAGCATGATTTATTTTCAGCACATTCGTCGGTTACTATTTCAAAAGTAATCGGCATGATCTATTTTCAGCACATTCGTCGGTTACTATTTCAAAAGTAATCGGCAAGACTTTATTTTCAGCACATTCGTCGGTTACTATTTCAAAAGTAATCGACATGATTTTTATTTTCAACATATTCGTCGGTTCCTATTTCTATTTTCACCACATTTGTCGGTTACTATTTCAATAGTAATCGGCATGATTTATTTTCAGCACATTTGTCGGTTACTATTTCAAAAGTAATCGGCATGATTCATTTTCAGCACATTCGTCGGTTACTATTTCAAAAGTAATCGGCATGATCTATTTTCAGCACATTCGTCGGTTACTATTTCAAAAGTAATCGGCAAGACTTTATTTTCAGCACATTCGTCGGTTACTATTTCAAAAGTAATCGGGAAGATTTTTATTTTCAGCATGTTCGTCGCTTACTATTTCAAAAGTAATCGGAAAGATTTTTATTTTTAGCATATTTGTCGGTTACTATTTTAAAAGTAATCGGCAAGACTTTATATTCAATACATTCGTCGGTTACTATTTCAAAAGTAATCGGCAAGATTTTTATTTTCAACATATTCGTCGGTTACTATTTCAAAAGTAATAGGCACGACTTTATTTTCAGCACATTCATTGGTTACTTTTTTAAAAGTAATTGGTAAGATTTTTATTTCCAACATATTCATCGCTTACTATTTCAAAAGTAATCAGCATGATTTATTTTCAGCACATTCGTCGGTTACTATTTCAAAAGTAATCGGCAAGATTTTTATTTTTAGCATATTTGTCGGTTACTATTTCAATAGTAATCGGCATGATTTATTTTCAGCACATTCGTCGGTTACTATCTCAAAAGTAATCGGCATGATTCATTTTCAAGACATTCGTCGGTTACTATTTCAAAAGTAATCGGCATGATCTATTTTCTGCACATTCGTCGGTTACTATTTCAAAAGTAATCGGCAAGATTTTTATTTTCAGCATATTCGTCAATGACTATTTCAAAAGTAATCGGCATGATTTATTTTCAGCATATTCGTCAGTTACTATTTCAAAGGTAATCGACATGATTTGTTTTCAACACATTCGTCGGTTACTATTTCAAAAGTAATCGGCATGATCTATTTTCTGCACATTCATCGGTTACTATTTCAAAAGTAAACGGCAAGATTTTTATTTTCAGCATGTTCGTCGGTTACTATTTCAAAAGTAATCGGCAAGATTTTTATTTTCAGCACATTCGTCGGTTACTATTTCAAAAGTAATCGGCAAGATTTTTATTTTCAGCATATTTGTCGGTTACTATTTCAAAAGTAATCGGCAAGATTTTTATTTTTAGCATATTTGTCTGTTACTATTTTAGAAGTAATCGGCAAGACTTTATTTTCAGTACATTCGTCGGTTACTATTTCAAAGCTAATCGGCAAGATTTATTTTCAGCACATTCGTCGGTTACTATTTCAAAAGTAATCGGCAAGATTTTTATTTTTAGCATATTTGTCTGTTACTATTTTAAAAGTAATCGGCAAGATTTTTATTTTCAGCATATTTGTCGGTTACTATTTTAAAAGTAATCGGCAAGACTTTATTTTCAGCACATTCGTCGGTTACTATTTCAAAAGTAATCGGCAAGATTTTTATTTTCAACATATTCGTCGGTTACTATTTCAAAAGTAATCGGCAAGACATTATTTTCAGCACATTCATTGGTTACTTTTTTAAAAGTAATTGGTAAGATTTTTATTTCCAACATATTCATCGCTTACTATTTCAAAAGTAATCAGCATGATTTATTTTCAGCACATTCGTCGGTTACTATTTCAAAAGTAATCGGCATGATCTATTTTCAGCACATTCGTCGGTTACTATTTCAAAAGTAATCGGCAAGACTTTATTTTCAGCACATTCGTCGGTTACTATTTCAAAAGTAATCGACATGATTTTTATTTTCAACATATTCGTCGGTTCCTATTTCTATTTTCACCACATTTGTCGGTTACTATTTCAATAGTAATCGGCATGATTTATTTTCAGCACATTTGTCGGTTACTATTTCAAAAGTAATCGGCATGATTCATTTTCAGCACATTCGTCGGTTACTATTTCAAAAGTAATCGGCATGATCTATTTTCAGCACATTCGTCGGTTACTATTTCAAAAGTAATCGGCAAGACTTTATTTTCAGCACATTCGTCGGTTACTATTTCAAAAGTAATCGGGAAGATTTTTATTTTCAGCATGTTCGTCGCTTACTATTTCAAAAGTAATCGGAAAGATTTTTATTTTTAGCATATTTGTCGGTTACTATTTTAAAAGTAATCGGCAAGACTTTATATTCAATACATTCGTCGGTTACTATTTCAAAAGTAATCGGCAAGATTTTTATTTTCAACATATTCGTCGGTTACTATTTCAAAAGTAATAGGCACGACTTTATTTTCAGCACATTCATTGGTTACTTTTTTAAAAGTAATTGGTAAGATTTTTATTTCCAACATATTCATCGCTTACTATTTCAAAAGTAATCAGCATGATTTATTTTCAGCACATTCGTCGGTTACTATTTCAAAAGTAATCGGCAAGATTTTTATTTTTAGCATATTTGTCGGTTACTATTTCAATAGTAATCGGCATGATTTATTTTCAGCACATTCGTCGGTTACTATCTCAAAAGTAATCGGCATGATTCATTTTCAAGACATTCGTCGGTTACTATTTCAAAAGTAATCGGCATGATCTATTTTCTGCACATTCGTCGGTTACTATTTCAAAAGTAATCGGCAAGATTTTTATTTTCAGCATATTCGTCAATGACTATTTCAAAAGTAATCGGCATGATTTATTTTCAGCATATTCGTCAGTTACTATTTCAAAGGTAATCGACATGATTTGTTTTCAACACATTCGTCGGTTACTATTTCAAAAGTAATCGGCATGATCTATTTTCTGCACATTCATCGGTTACTATTTCAAAAGTAAACGGCAAGATTTTTATTTTCAGCATGTTCGTCGGTTACTATTTCAAAAGTAATCGGCAAGATTTTTATTTTCAGCACATTCGTCGGTTACTATTTCAAAAGTAATCGGCAAGATTTTTATTTTCAGCATATTTGTCGGTTACTATTTCAAAAGTAATCGGCAAGATTTTTATTTTTAGCATATTTGTCTGTTACTATTTTAGAAGTAATCGGCAAGACTTTATTTTCAGCACATTCGTCGGTTACTATTTCAAAGCTAATCGGCAAGATTTATTTTCAACACATTCGTCGGTTACTATTTCAAAAGTAATCGGCAAGATTTTTATTTTTAGCATATTTGTCTGTTACTATTTTAAAAGTAATCGGCAAGATTTTTATTTTCAGCATATTTGTCGGTTACTATTTTAAAAGTAATCGGCAAGACTTTATTTTCAGCACATTCGTCGGTTACTATTTCAAAAGTAATCGGCAAGATTTTTATTTTCAACATATTCGTCGGTTACTATTTCAAAAGTAATCGGCAAGACTTTATTTTCAGCACATTCATTGGTTACTTTTTTAAAAGTAATTGGTAAGATTTTTATTTCCAACATATTCATCGCTTACTATTTCAAAAGTAATCAGCATGATTTATTTTCAGCACATTCGTCGGTTACTATTTTAAAAGTAATCGGCAAGATTTTTATTTTCAGCATATTTGTCGGTTACTATTTTAAAAGTAATCGACATGATTTTTATTTTCAACATATTCGTCGGTTCCTATTTCTATTTTCACCACATTTGTCGGTTACTATTTCAATAGTAATCGGCATGATTTATTTTCAGCACATTTGTCGGTTACTATTTCAAAAGTAATCGGCATGATTCATTTTCAGCACATTCGTCGGTTACTATTTCAAAAGTAATCGGCAAGACTTTATTTTCAGCACATTCGTCGGTTACTATTTCAAAAGTAATCGGGAAGATTTTTATTTTCAGCATGTTCGTCGCTTACTATTTCAAAAGTAATCGGAAAGATTTTTATTTTTAGCATATTTGTCGGTTACTATTTTAAAAGTAATCGGCAAGACTTTATATTCAATACATTCGTCGGTTACTATTTCAAAAGTAATCGGCAAGATTTTTATTTTCAACATATTCGTCGGTTACTATTTCAAAAGTAATAGGCACGACTTTATTTTCAGCACATTCATTGGTTACTTTTTTAAAAGTAATTGGTAAGATTTTTATTTCCAACATATTCATCGCTTACTATTTCAAAAGTAATCAGCATGATTTATTTTCAGCACATTCGTCGGTTACTATTTCAAAAGTAATCGGCATGATCTATTTTCAGCACATTCGTCGGTTACTATTTCAAAAGTAATCGGCAAGACTTTATTTTCAGCACATTCGTCGGTTACTATTTCAAAAGTAATCGACATGATTTTTATTTTCAACATATTCGTCGGTTCCTATTTCTATTTTCACCACATTTGTCGGTTACTATTTCAATAGTAATCGGCATGATTTATTTTCAGCACATTTGTCGGTTACTATTTCAAAAGTAATCGGCATGATTCATTTTCAGCACATTCGTCGGTTACTATTTCAAAAGTAATCGGCATGATCTATTTTCAGCACATTCGTCGGTTACTATTTCAAAAGTAATCGGCAAGACTTTATTTTCAGCACATTCGTCGGTTACTATTTCAAAAGTAATCGGGAAGATTTTTATTTTCAGCATGTTCGTCGCTTACTATTTCAAAAGTAATCGGAAAGATTTTTATTTTTAGCATATTTGTCGGTTACTATTTTAAAAGTAATCGGCAAGACTTTATATTCAATACATTCGTCGGTTACTATTTCAAAAGTAATCGGCAAGATTTTTATTTTCAACATATTCGTCGGTTACTATTTCAAAAGTAATAGGCACGACTTTATTTTCAGCACATTCATTGGTTACTTTTTTAAAAGTAATTGGTAAGATTTTTATTTCCAACATATTCATCGCTTACTATTTCAAAAGTAATCAGCATGATTTATTTTCAGCACATTCGTCGGTTACTATTTCAAAAGTAATCGGCATGATCTATTTTCAGCACATTCGTCGGTTACTATTTCAAAAGTAATCGGCAAGACTTTATTTTCAGCACATTCGTCGGTTACTATTTCAAAAGTAATCGACATGATTTTTATTTTCAACATATTCGTCGGTTCCTATTTCTATTTTCACCACATTTGTCGGTTACTATTTCAATAGTAATCGGCATGATTTATTTTCAGCACATTTGTCGGTTACTATTTCAAAAGTAATCGGCATGATTCATTTTCAGCACATTCGTCGGTTACTATTTCAAAAGTAATCGGCATGATCTATTTTCAGCACATTCGTCGGTTACTATTTCAAAAGTAATCGGCAAGACTTTATTTTCAGCACATTCGTCGGTTACTATTTCAAAAGTAATCGGGAAGATTTTTATTTTCAGCATGTTCGTCGCTTACTATTTCAAAAGTAATCGGAAAGATTTTTATTTTTAGCATATTTGTCGGTTACTATTTTAAAAGTAATCGGCAAGACTTTATATTCAATACATTCGTCGGTTACTATTTCAAAAGTAATCGGCAAGATTTTTATTTTCAACATATTCGTCGGTTACTATTTCAAAAGTAATAGGCACGACTTTATTTTCAGCACATTCATTGGTTACTTTTTTAAAAGTAATTGGTAAGATTTTTATTTCCAACATATTCATCGCTTACTATTTCAAAAGTAATCAGCATGATTTATTTTCAGCACATTCGTCGGTTACTATTTCAAAAGTAATCGGCAAGATTTTTATTTTTAGCATATTTGTCGGTTACTATTTCAATAGTAATCGGCATGATTTATTTTCAGCACATTCGTCGGTTACTATCTCAAAAGTAATCGGCATGATTCATTTTCAAGACATTCGTCGGTTACTATTTCAAAAGTAATCGGCATGATCTATTTTCTGCACATTCGTCGGTTACTATTTCAAAAGTAATCGGCAAGATTTTTATTTTCAGCATATTCGTCAATGACTATTTCAAAAGTAATCGGCATGATTTATTTTCAGCATATTCGTCAGTTACTATTTCAAAGGTAATCGACATGATTTGTTTTCAACACATTCGTCGGTTACTATTTCAAAAGTAATCGGCATGATCTATTTTCTGCACATTCATCGGTTACTATTTCAAAAGTAAACGGCAAGATTTTTATTTTCAGCATGTTCGTCGGTTACTATTTCAAAAGTAATCGGCAAGATTTTTATTTTCAGCACATTCGTCGGTTACTATTTCAAAAGTAATCGGCAAGATTTTTATTTTCAGCATATTTGTCGGTTACTATTTCAAAAGTAATCGGCAAGATTTTTATTTTTAGCATATTTGTCTGTTACTATTTTAGAAGTAATCGGCAAGACTTTATTTTCAGCACATTCGTCGGTTACTATTTCAAAGCTAATCGGCAAGATTTATTTTCAGCACATTCGTCGGTTACTATTTCAAAAGTAATCGGCAAGATTTTTATTTTTAGCATATTTGTCTGTTACTATTTTAAAAGTAATCGGCAAGATTTTTATTTTCAGCATATTTGTCGGTTACTATTTTAAAAGTAATCGGCAAGACTTTATTTTCAGCACATTCGTCGGTTACTATTTCAAAAGTAATCGGCAAGATTTTTATTTTCAACATATTCGTCGGTTACTATTTCAAAAGTAATCGGCAAGACTTTATTTTCAGCACATTCATTGGTTACTTTTTTAAAAGTAATTGGTAAGATTTTTATTTCCAACATATTCATCGCTTACTATTTCAAAAGTAATCAGCATGATTTATTTTCAGCACATTCGTCGGTTACTATTTTAAAAGTAATCGGCAAGATTTTTATTTTCAGCATATTTGTCGGTTACTATTTTAAAAGTAATCGACATGATTTTTATTTTCAACATATTCGTCGGTTCCTATTTCTATTTTCACCACATTTGTCGGTTACTATTTCAATAGTAATCGGCATGATTTATTTTCAGCACATTTGTCGGTTACTATTTCAAAAGTAATCGGCATGATTCATTTTCAGCACATTCGTCGGTTACTATTTCAAAAGTAATCGGCATGATCTATTTTCTGCACATTCGTCGGTTACTATTTCAAAAGTAATAGGCAAGATTTTTATTTTCAGCATGTTCGTCGGTTACTATTTCAAAAGTAATCGGCAAGATTTTTATTTTCAGCATATTCGTCAATGACTATTTCAAAAGTAATCGGCATGATTTATTTTCAGCATATTCGTCGGTTACTATTTCAAAGGTAATCGACATGATTTATTTTCAACACATTCGTCGGTTACTATTTCAAAAGTAATCGGCATGATCTATTTTCTGCACATTCGTCGGTTACTATTTCAAAAGTAAACGGCAAGATTTTTATTTTCAGCATGTTCGTCGGTTACTATTTCAAAAGTAATCGGCAAGATTTTTATTTTCAGCACATTCGTCGGTTACTATTTCAAAAGTAATCGGCAAGATTTTTATTTTCAGCATATTTGTCGGTTACTATTTCAAAAGTAATCGGCAAGATTTTTATTTTTAGCATATTTGTCTGTTACTATTTTAGATGTAATCGGCAAGACTTTATTTTCAGCACATTCGTCGGTTACTATTTCAAAGCAAAGCGGCAAGATTTATTTTCAGCACATTCGTCGGTTACTATTTCAAAAGTAATCGGCAAGATTTTTATTTTTAGCATATTTGTCTGTTACTATTTTAAAAGTAATCGACAAGACTTTATTTTCAGCACATTCGTCGGTTACTATTTCAAAAGTAATCGGCAAGACTTTATTTTCAGCACATTCGTCGGTTACTATTTCAAAAGTAATCGGCAAGATTTTTATTTTCAGCAAGTTCGTCGGTTACTATTTCAAAAGTAATCGGCAAGATTTTTATTTTCAGCATATTTGTCGGTTACTATTTTAAAAGTAATCGACAAGATTTTTATTTTCAGCACATTTGTCGGTTACTATTTCAATAGTAATCGGCATGATTTATTTTCAGCACATTTGTCGGTTACTATTTCAAAAGTAATCGGCATGATTCATTTTCAGCACATTTGTCGGTTACTATTTCAAAAGTAATCGGCATGATCTATTTTCTGCACATTCGTCGGTTACTATTTCAAAAGTAATCGGCAAGATTTTTATTTTCAGCATGTTCGTCGGTTACTATTTCAAACGTAATCGGCAAGATTTTTATTTTCAGCATATTCGTCAATGACTATTTCAAAAGTAATCGGCATGATTTATTTTCAGCATATTCGTCGGTTACTATTTCAAAGGTAATCGACATGATTTATTTTCAACACATTCGTCGGTTACTATTTCAAAAGTAATCGGCATGATCTATTTTCTGCACATTCGTCGGTTACTATTTCAAAAGTAAACGGCAAGATTTTTATTTTCAGCATGTTCGTCGGTTACTATTTCAAAAGCAATCGGCAAGATTTTTATTTTCAGCACATTCGTCGGTTACTATTTCAAAAGTAATCGGCAAGATTTTTATTTTCAGCATATTTGTCGGTTACTATTTCAAAAGTAATCGGCAAGATTTTTATTTTTAGCATATTTGTCTGTTACTATTTTAGATGTAATCGGCAAGACTTTATTTTCAGCACATTCGTCGGTTACTATTTCAAAGCAAATCGGCAAGATTTATTTTCAGCACATTCGTCGGTTACTATTTCAAAAGTAATCGGCAAGATTTTTATTTTCAGCATATTTGTCGGTTACTATTTCAAAAGTAATCGGCAAGATTTTTATTTTTAGCATATTTGTCTGTTACTATTTTAGATGTAATCGGCAAGACTTTATTTTCAGCACATTCGTCGGTTACTATTTCAAAGCAAAGCGGCAAGATTTATTTTCAGCACATTCGTCGGTTACTATTTCAAAAGTAATCGGCAAGATTTTTATTTTTAGCATATTTGTCTGTTACTATTTTAAAAGTAATCGACAAGGCTTTATTTTCAGCACATTCGTCGGTTACTATTTCAAAAGTAATCGGCAAGACTTTATTTTCAGCACATTCGTCGGTTACTATTTCAAAAGTAATCGGCAAGATTTTTATTTTCAGCAAGTTCGTCGGTTACTATTTCAAAAGTAATCGGCAAGATTTTTATTTTCAGCATATTTGTCGGTTACTATTTTAAAAGTAATCGACAAGATTTTTATTTTCAGCACATTTGTCGGTTACTATTTCAATAGTAATCGGCATGATTTATTTTCAGCACATTTGTCGGTTACTATTTCAAAAGTAATCGGCATGATTCATTTTCAGCACATTTGTCGGTTACTATTTCAAAAGTAATCGGCATGATCTATTTTCTGCACATTCGTCGGTTACTATTTCAAAAGTAATCGGCAAGATTTTTATTTTCAGCATGTTCGTCGGTTACTATTTCAAACGTAATCGGCAAGATTTTTATTTTCAGCATATTCGTCAATGACTATTTCAAAAGTAATCGGCATGATTTATTTTCAGCATATTCGTCGGTTACTATTTCAAAGGTAATCGACATGATTTATTTTCAACACATTCGTCGGTTACTATTTCAAAAGTAATCGGCATGATCTATTTTCTGCACATTCGTCGGTTACTATTTCAAAAGTAAACGGCAAGATTTTTATTTTCAGCATGTTCGTC
The DNA here is from genome assembly GCA_958299785.1 of Medicago lupulina. Classification (NCBI taxonomy): domain Eukaryota; kingdom Viridiplantae; phylum Streptophyta; class Magnoliopsida; order Fabales; family Fabaceae; genus Medicago; species Medicago lupulina. The sequence continues at coordinate 46,921,221 of OY283139.1, read as the reverse complement.
GGTTACTATTTCAAAAGCAATCGGCAAGATTTTTATTTTCAGCACATTCGTCGGTTACTATTTCAAAAGTAATCGGCAAGATTTTTATTTTCAGCATATTTGTCGGTTACTATTTCAAAAGTAATCGGCAAGATTTTTATTTTTAGCATATTTGTCTGTTACTATTTTAGATGTAATCGGCAAGACTTTATTTTCAGCACATTCGTCGGTTACTATTTCAAAGCAAATCGGCAAGATTTATTTTCAGCACATTCGTCGGTTACTATTTCAAAAGTAATCGGCAAGATTTTTATTTTTAGCATATTTGTCTGTTACTATTTTAAAAGTAATCGGCAAGACTTTATTTTCAGCACATTCGTCGGTTACTATTTCAAAAGTAATCGGCAAGACTTTATTTTCAGCACATTCGTCGGTTACTATTTCAAAAGTAATCGGGAAGATTTTTATTTTCAGCATGTTCGTCGCTTACTATTTCAAAAGTAATCGGCAAGATTTTTATTTTTAGCATATTTGTCGGTTACTATTTTAAAAGTAATCGGCAAGACTTTATTTTCAGCACATTCGTCGGTTACTATTTCAAAAGTAATCGGCAAGATTTTTATTTTCAACATATTCGTCGGTTACTATTTCAAAAGTAATCGGCAAGACTTTATTTTCAGCACATTCATTGGTTACTTTTTTAAAAGTAATTGGTAAGATTTTTATTTCCAACATATTCATCGCTTACTATTTCAAAAGTAATCAGCATGATTTATTTTCAGCACATTCGTCGGTTACTATTTTAAAAGTAATCGGCAAGATTTTTTATTTTTAGCATATTTGTCGGTTACTATTTTAAAAGTAATCGACAAGATTTTTATTTTCAGCGCATTTGTCGGTTACTATTTCAATAGTAATCGGCATGATTCATTTTCAGCACATTCGTCGGTTACTATTTCAAAAGTAATCGGCATGATCTATTTTCTGCACATTCGTCGGTTACTATTTCAAAAGTAATCGGCAAGATTTTTATTTTCAGCATATTTGTCGGTTACTATTTTAAAAGTAATCGACATGATTTTTATTTTCAACATATTCGTCGGTTCCTATTTCTATTTTCACCACATTTGTCGGTTACTATTTCAATAGTAATCGGCATGATTTATTTTCAGCACATTTGTCGGTTACTATTTCAAAAGTAATCGGCATGATTCATTTTCAGCACATTCGTCGGTTACTATTTCAAAAGTAATCGGCATGATCTATTTTCTGCACATTCGTCGGTTACTATTTCAAAAGTAATAGGCAAGATTTTTATTTTCAGCATGTTCGTCGGTTACTATTTCAAAAGTAATCGGCAAGATTTTTATTTTCAGCATATTCGTCAATGACTATTTCAAAAGTAATCGGCATGATTTATTTTCAGCATATTCGTCGGTTACTATTTCAAAGGTAATCGACATGATTTATTTTCAACACATTCGTCGGTTACTATTTCAAAAGTAATCGGCATGATCTATTTTCTGCACATTCGTCGGTTACTATTTCAAAAGTAAACGGCAAGATTTTTATTTTCAGCATGTTCGTCGGTTACTATTTCAAAAGTAATCGGCAAGATTTTTATTTTCAGCACATTCGTCGGTTACTATTTCAAAAGTAATCGGCAAGATTTTTATTTTCAGCATATTTGTCGGTTACTATTTCAAAAGTAATCGGCAAGATTTTTATTTTTAGCATATTTGTCTGTTACTATTTTAGATGTAATCGGCAAGACTTTATTTTCAGCACATTCGTCGGTTACTATTTCAAAGCAAAGCGGCAAGATTTATTTTCAGCACATTCGTCGGTTACTATTTCAAAAGTAATCGGCAAGATTTTTATTTTTAGCATATTTGTCTGTTACTATTTTAAAAGTAATCGGCAAGACTTTATTTTCAGCACATTCGTCGGTTACTATTTCAAAAGTAATCGGCAAGACTTTATTTTCAGCACATTCGTCGGTTACTATTTCAAAAGTAATCGGCAAGATTTTTATTTTCAGCATGTTCGTCGGTTACTATTTCAAAAGTAATCGGCAAGATTTTTATTTTCAGCATATTTGTCGGTTACTATTTTAAAAGTAATCGACAAGATTTTTATTTTCAGCACATTTGTCGGTTACTATTTCAATAGTAATCGGCATGATTTATTTTCAGCACATTTGTCGGTTACTATTTCAAAAGTAATCGGCATGATTCATTTTCAGCACATTTGCCGGTTACTATTTCAAAAGTAATCGGCATGATCTATTTTCTGCACATTCGTCGGTTACTATTTCAAAAGTAATCGGCAAGATTTTTATTTTCAGCATGTTCGTCGGTTACTATTTCAAACGTAATCGGCAAGATTTTTATTTTCAGCATATTCGTCAATGACTATTTCAAAAGTAATCGGCATGATTTATTTTCAGCATATTCGTCGGTTACTATTTCAAAGGTAATCGACATGATTTATTTTCAACACATTCGTCGGTTACTATTTCAAAAGTAATCGGCATGATCTATTTTCTGCACATTCGTCGGTTACTATTTCAAAAGTAAACGGCAAGATTTTTATTTTCAGCATGTTCGTCGGTTACTATTTCAAAAGCAATCGGCAAGATTTTTATTTTCAGCACATTCGTCGGTTACTATTTCAAAAGTAATCGGCAAGATTTTTATTTTCAGCATATTTGTCGGTTACTATTTCAAAAGTAATCGGCAAGATTTTTATTTTTAGCATATTTGTCTGTTACTATTTTAGATGTAATCGGCAAGACTTTATTTTCAGCACATTCGTCGGTTACTATTTCAAAGCAAATCGGCAAGATTTATTTTCAGCACATTCGTCGGTTACTATTTCAAAAGTAATCGGCAAGATTTTTATTTTTAGCATATTTGTCTGTTACTATTTTAAAAGTAATCGGCAAGACTTTATTTTCAGCACATTCGTCGGTTACTATTTCAAAAGTAATCGGCAAGACTTTATTTTCAGCACATTCGTCGGTTACTATTTCAAAAGTAATCGGGAAGATTTTTATTTTCAGCATGTTCGTCGCTTACTATTTCAAAAGTAATCGGCAAGATTTTTATTTTTAGCATATTTGTCGGTTACTATTTTAAAAGTAATCGGCAAGACTTTATTTTCAGCACATTCGTCGGTTACTATTTCAAAAGTAATCGGCAAGATTTTTATTTTCAACATATTCGTCGGTTACTATTTCAAAAGTAATCGGCAAGACTTTATTTTCAGCACATTCATTGGTTACTTTTTTAAAAGTAATTGGTAAGATTTTTATTTCCAACATATTCATCGCTTACTATTTCAAAAGTAATCAGCATGATTTATTTTCAGCACATTCGTCGGTTACTATTTTAAAAGTAATCGGCAAGATTTTTTATTTTTAGCATATTTGTCGGTTACTATTTTAAAAGTAATCGACAAGATTTTTATTTTCAGCGCATTTGTCGGTTACTATTTCAATAGTAATCGGCATGATTCATTTTCAGCACATTCGTCGGTTACTATTTCAAAAGTAATCGGCATGATCTATTTTCTGCACATTCGTCGGTTACTATTTCAAAAGTAATCGGCAAGATTTTTATTTTCAGCATATTTGTCGGTTACTATTTTAAAAGTAATCGACATGATTTTTATTTTCAACATATTCGTCGGTTCCTATTTCTATTTTCACCACATTTGTCGGTTACTATTTCAATAGTAATCGGCATGATTTATTTTCAGCACATTTGTCGGTTACTATTTCAAAAGTAATCGGCATGATTCATTTTCAGCACATTCGTCGGTTACTATTTCAAAAGTAATCGGCATGATCTATTTTCTGCACATTCGTCGGTTACTATTTCAAAAGTAATAGGCAAGATTTTTATTTTCAGCATGTTCGTCGGTTACTATTTCAAAAGTAATCGGCAAGATTTTTATTTTCAGCATATTCGTCAATGACTATTTCAAAAGTAATCGGCATGATTTATTTTCAGCATATTCGTCGGTTACTATTTCAAAGGTAATCGACATGATTTATTTTCAACACATTCGTCGGTTACTATTTCAAAAGTAATCGGCATGATCTATTTTCTGCACATTCGTCGGTTACTATTTCAAAAGTAAACGGCAAGATTTTTATTTTCAGCATGTTCGTCGGTTACTATTTCAAAAGTAATCGGCAAGATTTTTATTTTCAGCACATTCGTCGGTTACTATTTCAAAAGTAATCGGCAAGATTTTTATTTTCAGCATATTTGTCGGTTACTATTTCAAAAGTAATCGGCAAGATTTTTATTTTTAGCATATTTGTCTGTTACTATTTTAGATGTAATCGGCAAGACTTTATTTTCAGCACATTCGTCGGTTACTATTTCAAAGCAAAGCGGCAAGATTTATTTTCAGCACATTCGTCGGTTACTATTTCAAAAGTAATCGGCAAGATTTTTATTTTTAGCATATTTGTCTGTTACTATTTTAAAAGTAATCGGCAAGACTTTATTTTCAGCACATTCGTCGGTTACTATTTCAAAAGTAATCGGCAAGACTTTATTTTCAGCACATTCGTCGGTTACTATTTCAAAAGTAATCGGCAAGATTTTTATTTTCAGCATGTTCGTCGGTTACTATTTCAAAAGTAATCGGCAAGATTTTTATTTTCAGCATATTTGTCGGTTACTATTTTAAAAGTAATCGACAAGATTTTTATTTTCAGCACATTTGTCGGTTACTATTTCAATAGTAATCGGCATGATTTATTTTCAGCACATTTGTCGGTTACTATTTCAAAAGTAATCGGCATGATTCATTTTCAGCACATTTGTCGGTTACTATTTCAAAAGTAATCGGCATGATCTATTTTCTGCACATTCGTCGGTTACTATTTCAAAAGTAATCGGCAAGATTTTTATTTTCAGCATGTTCGTCGGTTACTATTTCAAACGTAATCGGCAAGATTTTTATTTTCAGCATATTCGTCAATGACTATTTCAAAAGTAATCGGCATGATTTATTTTCAGCATATTCGTCGGTTACTATTTCAAAGGTAATCGACATGATTTATTTTCAACACATTCGTCGGTTACTATTTCAAAAGTAATCGGCATGATCTATTTTCTGCACATTCGTCGGTTACTATTTCAAAAGTAAACGGCAAGATTTTTATTTTCAGCATGTTCGTCGGTTACTATTTCAAAAGCAATCGGCAAGATTTTTATTTTCAGCACATTCGTCGGTTACTATTTCAAAAGTAATCGGCAAGATTTTTATTTTCAGCATATTTGTCGGTTACTATTTCAAAAGTAATCGGCAAGATTTTTATTTTTAGCATATTTGTCTGTTACTATTTTAGATGTAATCGGCAAGACTTTATTTTCAGCACATTCGTCGGTTACTATTTCAAAGCAAATCGGCAAGATTTATTTTCAGCACATTCGTCGGTTACTATTTCAAAAGTAATCGGCAAGATTTTTATTTTTAGCATATTTGTCTGTTACTATTTTAAAAGTAATCGACAAGATTTTTATTTTCAGCGCATTTGTCGGTTACTATTTCAATAGTAATCGGCATGATTCATTTTCAGCACATTCGTCGGTTACTATTTCAAAAGTAATCGGCATGATCTATTTTCTGCACATTCGTCGGTTACTATTTCAAAAGTAATCGGCAAGATTTTTATTTTCAGCATATTTGTCGGTTACTATTTTAAAAGTAATCGACATGATTTTTATTTTCAACATATTCGTCGGTTCCTATTTCTATTTTCACCACATTTGTCGGTTACTATTTCAATAGTAATCGGCATGATTTATTTTCAGCACATTTGTCGGTTACTATTTCAAAAGTAATCGGCATGATTCATTTTCAGCACATTCGTCGGTTACTATTTCAAAAGTAATCGGCATGATCTATTTTCTGCACATTCGTCGGTTACTATTTCAAAAGTAATAGGCAAGATTTTTATTTTCAGCATGTTCGTCGGTTACTATTTCAAAAGTAATCGGCAAGATTTTTATTTTCAGCATATTCGTCAATGACTATTTCAAAAGTAATCGGCATGATTTATTTTCAGCATATTCGTCGGTTACTATTTCAAAGGTAATCGACATGATTTATTTTCAACACATTCGTCGGTTACTATTTCAAAAGTAATCGGCATGATCTATTTTCTGCACATTCGTCGGTTACTATTTCAAAAGTAAACGGCAAGATTTTTATTTTCAGCATGTTCGTCGGTTACTATTTCAAAAGTAATCGGCAAGATTTTTATTTTCAGCACATTCGTCGGTTACTATTTCAAAAGTAATCGGCAAGATTTTTATTTTCAGCATATTTGTCGGTTACTATTTCAAAAGTAATCGGCAAGATTTTTATTTTTAGCATATTTGTCTGTTACTATTTTAGATGTAATCGGCAAGACTTTATTTTCAGCACATTCGTCGGTTACTATTTCAAAGCAAAGCGGCAAGATTTATTTTCAGCACATTCGTCGGTTACTATTTCAAAAGTAATCGGCAAGATTTTTATTTTTAGCATATTTGTCTGTTACTATTTTAAAAGTAATCGGCAAGACTTTATTTTCAGCACATTCGTCGGTTACTATTTCAAAAGTAATCGGCAAGACTTTATTTTCAGCACATTCGTCGGTTACTATTTCAAAAGTAATCGGCAAGATTTTTATTTTCAGCATGTTCGTCGGTTACTATTTCAAAAGTAATCGGCAAGATTTTTATTTTCAGCATATTTGTCGGTTACTATTTTAAAAGTAATCGACAAGATTTTTATTTTCAGCACATTTGTCGGTTACTATTTCAATAGTAATCGGCATGATTTATTTTCAGCACATTTGTCGGTTACTATTTCAAAAGTAATCGGCATGATTCATTTTCAGCACATTTGTCGGTTACTATTTCAAAAGTAATCGGCATGATCTATTTTCTGCACATTCGTCGGTTACTATTTCAAAAGTAATCGGCAAGATTTTTATTTTCAGCATGTTCGTCGGTTACTATTTCAAACGTAATCGGCAAGATTTTTATTTTCAGCATATTCGTCAATGACTATTTCAAAAGTAATCGGCATGATTTATTTTCAGCATATTCGTCGGTTACTATTTCAAAGGTAATCGACATGATTTATTTTCAACACATTCGTCGGTTACTATTTCAAAAGTAATCGGCATGATCTATTTTCTGCACATTCGTCGGTTACTATTTCAAAAGTAAACGGCAAGATTTTTATTTTCAGCATGTTCGTCGGTTACTATTTCAAAAGCAATCGGCAAGATTTTTATTTTCAGCACATTCGTCGGTTACTATTTCAAAAGTAATCGGCAAGATTTTTATTTTCAGCATATTTGTCGGTTACTATTTCAAAAGTAATCGGCAAGATTTTTATTTTTAGCATATTTGTCTGTTACTATTTTAGATGTAATCGGCAAGACTTTATTTTCAGCACATCCGTCGGTTACTATTTCAAAGCAAATCGGCAAGATTTATTTTCAGCACATTCGTCGGTTACTATTTCAAAAGTAATCGGCAAGATTTTTATTTTTAGCATATTTGTCTGTTACTATTTTAAAAGTAATCGGCAAGACTTTATTTTCAGCACATTCGTCGGTTACTATTTCAAAAGTAATCGGCAAGACTTTATTTTCAGCACATTCGTCGGTTACTATTTCAAAAGTAATCGGGAAGATTTTTATTTTCAGCATGTTCGTCGCTTACTATTTCAAAAGTAATCGGCAAGATTTTTATTTTTAGCATATTTGTCGGTTACTATTTTAAAAGTAATCGGCAAGACTTTATTTTCAGCACATTCGTCGGTTACTATTTCAAAAGTAATCGGCAAGATTTTTATTTTCAACATATTCGTCGGTTACTATTTCAAAAGTAATCGGCAAGACTTTATTTTCAGCACATTCATTGGTTACTTTTTTAAAAGTAATTGGTAAGATTTTTATTTCCAACATATTCATCGCTTACTATTTCAAAAGTAATCAGCATGATTTATTTTCAGCACATTCGTCGGTTACTATTTTAAAAGTAATCGGCAAGATTTTTTATTTTTAGCATATTTGTCGGTTACTATTTTAAAAGTAATCGACAAGATTTTTATTTTCAGCGCATTTGTCGGTTACTATTTCAATAGTAATCGGCATGATTCATTTTCAGCACATTCGTCGGTTACTATTTCAAAAGTAATCGGCATGATCTATTTTCTGCACATTCGTCGGTTACTATTTCAAAAGTAATAGGCAAGATTTTTATTTTCAGCATGTTCGTCGGTTACTATTTCAAACGTAATCGGCAAGATTTTTATTTTCAGCATATTCGTCAATGACTATTTCAAAAGTAATCGGCATGATTTATTTTCAGCATATTCGTCGGTTACTATTTCAAAGGTAATCGACATGATTTATTTTCAACATATTCGTCGGTTACTATTTCAAAAGTAATCGGCATGATCTATTTTCTGCACATTCGTCGGTTACTATTTCAAAAGTAAACGGCAAGATTTTTATTTTCAGCATGTTCGTCGGTTACTATTTCAAAAGCAATCGGCAAGATTTTTATTTTCAGCACATTCGTCGGTTACTATTTCAAAAGTAATCGGCAAGATTTTTATTTTCAGCATATTTGTCGGTTACTATTTCAAAAGTAATCGGCAAGATTTTTATTTTTAGCATATTTGTCTGTTACTATTTTAGATGTAATCGGCAAGACTTTATTTTCAGCACATTCGTCGGTTACTATTTCAAAGCAAAGCGGCAAGATTTATTTTCAGCACATTCGTCGGTTACTATTTCAAAAGTAATCGGCAAGATTTTTATTTTTAGCATATTTGTCTGTTACTATTTTAAAAGTAATCGGCAAGACTTTATTTTCAGCACATTCGTCGGTTACTATTTCAAAAGTAATCGGCAAGACTTTATTTTCAGCACATTCGTCGGTTACTATTTCAAAAGTAATCGGCAAGATTTTTATTTTCAGCATGTTCGTCGGTTACTATTTCAAAAGTAATCGGCAAGATTTTTATTTTCAGCATATTTGTCGGTTACTATTTTAAAAGTAATCGACAAGATTTTTATTTTCAGCACATTTGTCGGTTACTATTTCAATAGTAATCGGCATGATTTATTTTCAGCACATTTGTCGGTTACTATTTCAAAAGTAATCGGCATGATTCATTTTCAGCACATTTGTCGGTTACTATTTCAAAAGTAATCGGCATGATCTATTTTCTGCACATTCGTCGGTTACTATTTCAAAAGTAATCGGCAAGATTTTTATTTTCAGCATGTTCGTCGGTTACTATTTCAAACGTAATCGGCAAGATTTTTATTTTCAGCATATTCGTCAATGACTATTTCAAAAGTAATCGGCATGATTTATTTTCAGCATATTCGTCGGTTACTATTTCAAAGGTAATCGACATGATTTATTTTCAACACATTCGTCGGTTACTATTTCAAAAGTAATCGGCATGATCTATTTTCTGCACATTCGTCGGTTACTATTTCAAAAGTAAACGGCAAGATTTTTATTTTCAGCATGTTCGTCGGTTACTATTTCAAAAGCAATCGGCAAGATTTTTATTTTCAGCACATTCGTCGGTTACTATTTCAAAAGTAATCGGCAAGATTTTTATTTTCAGCATATTTGTCGGTTACTATTTCAAAAGTAATCGGCAAGATTTTTATTTTTAGCATATTTGTCTGTTACTATTTTAGATGTAATCGGCAAGACTTTATTTTCAGCACATTCGTCGGTTACTATTTCAAAGCAAATCGGCAAGATTTATTTTCAGCACATTCGTCGGTTACTATTTCAAAAGTAAACGGCAAGATTTTTATTTTCAGCATGTTCGTCGGTTACTATTTCAAAAGCAATCGGCAAGATTTTTATTTTCAGCACATTCGTCGGTTACTATTTCAAAAGTAATCGGCAAGATTTTTATTTTCAGCATATTTGTCGGTTACTATTTCAAAAGTAATCGGCAAGATTTTTATTTTTAGCATATTTGTCTGTTACTATTTTAGATGTAATCGGCAAGACTTTATTTTCAGCACATTCGTCGGTTACTATTTCAAAGCAAAGCGGCAAGATTTATTTTCAGCACATTCGTCGGTTACTATTTCAAAAGTAATCGGCAAGATTTTTATTTTTAGCATATTTGTCTGTTACTATTTTAAAAGTAATCGGCAAGACTTTATTTTCAGCACATTCGTCGGTTACTATTTCAAAAGTAATCGGCAAGACTTTATTTTCAGCACATTCGTCGGTTACTATTTCAAAAGTAATCGGCAAGATTTTTATTTTCAGCATGTTCGTCGGTTACTATTTCAAAAGTAATCGGCAAGATTTTTATTTTCAGCATATTTGTCGGTTACTATTTTAAAAGTAATCGACAAGATTTTTATTTTCAGCACATTTGTCGGTTACTATTTCAATAGTAATCGGCATGATTTATTTTCAGCACATTTGTCGGTTACTATTTCAAAAGTAATCGGCATGATTCATTTTCAGCACATTTGTCGGTTACTATTTCAAAAGTAATCGGCATGATCTATTTTCTGCACATTCGTCGGTTACTATTTCAAAAGTAATCGGCAAGATTTTTATTTTCAGCATGTTCGTCGGTTACTATTTCAAACGTAATCGGCAAGATTTTTATTTTCAGCATATTCGTCAATGACTATTTCAAAAGTAATCGGCATGATTTATTTTCAGCATATTCGTCGGTTACTATTTCAAAGGTAATCGACATGATTTATTTTCAACACATTCGTCGGTTACTATTTCAAAAGTAATCGGCATGATCTATTTTCTGCACATTCGTCGGTTACTATTTCAAAAGTAAACGGCAAGATTTTTATTTTCAGCATGTTCGTCGGTTACTATTTCAAAAGCAATCGGCAAGATTTTTATTTTCAGCACATTCGTCGGTTACTATTTCAAAAGTAATCGGCAAGATTTTTATTTTCAGCATATTTGTCGGTTACTATTTCAAAAGTAATCGGCAAGATTTTTATTTTTAGCATATTTGTCTGTTACTATTTTAGATGTAATCGGCAAGACTTTATTTTCAGCACATTCGTCGGTTACTATTTCAAAGCAAATCGGCAAGATTTATTTTCAGCACATTCGTCGGTTACTATTTCAAAAGTAATCGGCAAGATTTTTATTTTTAGCATATTTGTCTGTTACTATTTTAAAAGTAATCGGCAAGACTTTATTTTCAGCACATTCGTCGGTTACTATTTCAAAAGTAATCGGCAAGACTTTATTTTCAGCACATTCGTCGGTTACTATTTCAAAAGTAATCGGGAAGATTTTTATTTTCAGCATGTTCGTCGCTTACTATTTCAAAAGTAATCGGCAAGATTTTTATTTTTAGCATATTTGTCGGTTACTATTTTAAAAGTAATCGGCAAGACTTTATTTTCAGCACATTCGTCGGTTACTATTTCAAAAGTAATCGGCAAGATTTTTATTTTCAACATATTCGTCGGTTACTATTTCAAAAGTAATCGGCAAGACTTTATTTTCAGCACATTCATTGGTTACTTTTTTAAAAGTAATTGGTAAGATTTTTATTTCCAACATATTCATCGCTTACTATTTCAAAAGTAATCAGCATGATTTATTTTCAGCACATTCGTCGGTTACTATTTTAAAAGTAATCGGCAAGATTTTTTATTTTTAGCATATTTGTCGGTTACTATTTTAAAAGTAATCGACAAGATTTTTATTTTCAGCGCATTTGTCGGTTACTATTTCAATAGTAATCGGCATGATTCATTTTCAGCACATTCGTCGGTTACTATTTCAAAAGTAATCGGCATGATCTATTTTCTGCACATTCGTCGGTTACTATTTCAAAAGTAATAGGCAAGATTTTTATTTTCAGCATGTTCGTCGGTTACTATTTCAAACGTAATCGGCAAGATTTTTATTTTCAGCATATTCGTCAATGACTATTTCAAAAGTAATCGGCATGATTTATTTTCAGCATATTCGTCGGTTACTATTTCAAAGGTAATCGAGATGATTTATTTTCAACATATTCGTCGGTTACTATTTCAAAAGTAATCGGCATGATCTATTTTCTGCACATTCGTCGGTTACTATTTCAAAAGTAAACGGCAAGATTTTTATTTTCAGCATGTTCGTCGGTTACTATTTCAAAAGCAATCGGCAAGATTTTTATTTTCAGCACATTCGTCGGTTACTATTTCAAAAGTAATCGGCAAGATTTTTATTTTCAGCATATTTGTCGGTTACTATTTCAAAAGTAATCGGCAAGATTTTTATTTTTAGCATATTTGTCTGTTACTATTTTAGATGTAATCGGCAAGACTTTATTTTCAGCACATTCGTCGGTTACTATTTCAAAGCAAAGCGGCAAGATTTATTTTCAGCACATTCGTCGGTTACTATTTCAAAAGTAATCGGCAAGATTTTTATTTTTAGCATATTTGTCTGTTACTATTTTAAAAGTAATCGGCAAGACTTTATTTTCAGCACATTCGTCGGTTACTATTTCAAAAGTAATCGGCAAGACTTTATTTTCAGCACATTCGTCGGTTACTATTTCAAAAGTAATCGGCAAGATTTTTATTTTCAGCATGTTCGTCGGTTACTATTTCAAAAGTAATCGGCAAGATTTTTATTTTCAGCATATTTGTCGGTTACTATTTTAAAAGTAATCGACAAGATTTTTATTTTCAGCACATTTGTCGGTTACTATTTCAATAGTAATCGGCATGATTTATTTTCAGCACATTTGTCGGTTACTATTTCAAAAGTAATCGGCATGATCTATTTTCTGCACATTCGTCGGTTACTATTTCAAAAGTAATCGGCAAGATTTTTATTTTCAGCATGTTCGTCGGTTACTATTTCAAACGTAATCGGCAAGATTTTTATTTTCAGCATATTCGTCAATGACTATTTCAAAAGTAATCGGCATGATTTATTTTCAGCATATTCGTCGGTTACTATTTCAAAGGTAATCGACATGATTTATTTTCAACACATTCGTCGGTTACTATTTCAAAAGTAATCGGCATGATCTATTTTCTGCACATTCGTCGGTTACTATTTCAAAAGTAAACGGCAAGATTTTTATTTTCAGCATGTTCGTCGGTTACTATTTCAAAAGCAATCGGCAAGATTTTTATTTTCAGCACATTCGTCGGTTACTATTTCAAAAGTAATCGGCAAGATTTTTATTTTCAGCATATTTGTCGGTTACTATTTCAAAAGTAATCGGCAAGATTTTTATTTTTAGCATATTTGTCTGTTACTATTTTAGATGTAATCGGCAAGACTTTATTTTCAGCACATTCGTCGGTTACTATTTCAAAGCAAATCGGCAAGATTTATTTTCAGCACATTCGTCGGTTACTATTTCAAAAGTAATCGGCAAGATTTTTATTTTTAGCATATTTGTCTGTTACTATTTTAAAAGTAATCGGCAAGACTTTATTTTCAGCACATTCGTCGGTTACTATTTCAAAAGTAATCGGCAAGACTTTATTTTCAGCACATTCGTCGGTTACTATTTCAAAAGTAATCGGGAAGATTTTTATTTTCAGCATGTTCGTCGCTTACTATTTCAAAAGTAATCGGCAAGATTTTTATTTTTAGCATATTTGTCGGTTACTATTTTAAAAGTAATCGGCAAGACTTTATTTTCAGCACATTCGTCGGTTACTATTTCAAAAGTAATCGGCAAGATTTTTATTTTCAACATATTCGTCGGTTACTATTTCAAAAGTAATCGGCAAGACTTTATTTTCAGCACATTCATTGGTTACTTTTTTAAAAGTAATTGGTAAGATTTTTATTTCCAACATATTCATCGCTTACTATTTCAAAATTAATCAGCATGATTTATTTTCAGCACATTCGTCGGTTACTATTTTAAAAGTAATCGGCAAGATTTTTTATTTTTAGCATATTTGTCGGTTACTATTTTAAAAGTAATCGACAAGATTTTTATTTTCAGCGCATTTGTCGGTTACTATTTCAATAGTAATCGGCATGATTCATTTTCAGCACATTCGTTGATTACTATTTCAAAAGTAATCGGCATGATCTATTTTCTGCACATTCGTCGGTTACTATTTCAAAAGTAATAGGCAAGATTTTTATTTTCAGCATGTTCGTCGGTTACTATTTCAAACGTAATCGGCAAGATTTTTATTTTCAGCATATTCGTCAATGACTATTTCAAAAGTAATCGGCATGATTTATTTTCAGCATATTCGTCGGTTACTATTTCAAAGGTAATCGACATGATTTATTTTCAACATATTCGTCGGTTACTATTTCAAAAGTAATCGGCATGATCTATTTTCTGCACATTCGTCGGTTACTATTTCAAAAGTAAACGGCAAGATTTTTATTTTCAGCATGTTCGTCGGTTACTATTTCAAAAGCAATCGGCAAGATTTTTATTTTCAGCACATTCGTCGGTTACTATTTCAAAAGTAATCGGCAAGATTTTTATTTTCAGCATATTTGTCGGTTACTATTTCAAAAGTAATCGGCAAGATTTTTATTTTTAGCATATTTGTCTGTTACTATTTTAGATGTAATCGGCAAGACTTTATTTTCAGCACATTCGTCGGTTACTATTTCAAAGCAAATCGGCAAGATTTATTTTCAGCACATTCGTCGGTTACTATTTCAAAAGTAATCGGCAAGATTTTTATTTTTAGCATATTTGTCTGTTACTATTTTAAAAGTAATCGGCAAGACTTTATTTTCAGCACATTCGTCGGTTACTATTTCAAAAGTAATCGGCAAGACTTTATTTTCAGCACATTCGTCGGTTACTATTTCAAAAGTAATCGGGAAGATTTTTATTTTCAGCATGTTCGTCGCTTACTATTTCAAAAGTAATCGGCAAGATTTTTATTTTTAGCATATTTGTCGGTTACTATTTTAAAAGTAATCGGCAAGACTTTATTTTCAGCACATTCGTCGGTTACTATTTCAAAAGTAATCGGCAAGATTTTTATTTTCAACATATTCGTCGGTTACTATTTCAAAAGTAATCGGCAAGACTTTATTTTCAGCACATTCATTGGTTACTTTTTTAAAAGTAATTGGTAAGATTTTTATTTCCAACATATTCATCGCTTACTATTTCAAAAGTAATCAGCATGATTTATTTTCAGCACATTCGTCGGTTACTATTTTAAAAGTAATCGGCAAGATTTTTTATTTTTAGCATATTTGTCGGTTACTATTTTAAAAGTAATCGACAAGATTTTTATTTTCAGCGCATTTGTCGGTTACTATTTCAATAGTAATCGGCATGATTCATTTTCAGCACATTCGTCGGTTACTATTTCAAAAGTAATCGGCATGATCTATTTTCTGCACATTCGTCGGTTACTATTTCAAAAGTAATAGGCAAGATTTTTATTTTCAGCATGTTCGTCGGTTACTATTTCAAACGTAATCGGCAAGATTTTTATTTTCAGCATATTCGTCAATGACTATTTCAAAAGTAATCGGCATGATTTATTTTCAGCATATTCGTCGGTTACTATTTCAAAGGTAATCGACATGATTTATTTTCAACATATTCGTCGGTTACTATTTCAAAAGTAATCGGCATGATCTATTTTCTGCACATTCGTCGGTTACTATTTCAAAAGTAAACGGCAAGATTTTTATTTTCAGCATGTTCGTCGGTTACTATTTCAAAAGCAATCGGCAAGATTTTTATTTTCAGCACATTCGTCGGTTACTATTTCAAAAGTAATCGGCAAGATTTTTATTTTCAGCATATTTGTCGGTTACTATTTCAAAAGTAATCGGCAAGATTTTTATTTTTAGCATATTTGTCTGTTACTATTTTAGATGTAATCGGCAAGACTTTATTTTCAGCACATTCGTCGGTTACTATTTCAAAGCAAAGCGGCAAGATTTATTTTCAGCACATTCGTCGGTTACTATTTCAAAAGTAATCGGCAAGATTTTTATTTTTAGCATATTTGTCTGTTACTATTTTAAAAGTAATCGGCAAGACTTTATTTTCAGCACATTCGTCGGTTACTATTTCAAAAGTAATCGGCAAGACTTTATTTTCAGCACATTCGTCGGTTACTATTTCAAAAGTAATCGGCAAGATTTTTATTTTCAGCATATTTGTCGGTTACTATTTCAAAAGTAATCGGCAAGATTTTTATTTTTAGCATATTTGTCTGTTACTATTTTAGATGTAATCGGCAAGACTTTATTTTCAGCACATTCGTCGGTTACTATTTCAAAGCAAATCGGCAAGATTTATTTTCAGCACATTCGTCGGTTACTATTTCAAAAGTAATCGGCAAGATTTTTATTTTTAGCATATTTGTCTGTTACTATTTTAAAAGTAATCGGCAAGACTTTATTTTTAGCACATTCGTCGGTTACTATTTCAAAAGTAATCGGCAAGACTTTATTTTCAGCACATTCGTCGGTTACTATTTCAAAAGTAATCGGGAAGATTTTTATTTTCAGCATGTTCGTCGCTTACTATTTCAAAAGTAATCGGCAAGATTTTTATTTTTAGCATATTTGTCGGTTACTATTTTAAAAGTAATCGGCAAGACTTTATTTTCAGCACATTCGTCGGTTACTATTTCAAAAGTAATCGGCAAGATTTTTATTTTCAACATATTCGTCGGTTACTATTTCAAAAGTAATCGGCAAGACTTTATTTTCAGCACATTCATTGGTTACTTTTTTAAAAGTAATTGGTAAGATTTTTATTTCCAACATATTCATCGCTTACTATTTCAAAAGTAATCGGCAAGACTTTATTTTCAGCACATTCGTCGGTTACTATTTCAAAGCAAATCGGCAAGATTTATTTTCAGCACATTCGTCGGTTACTATTTCAAAAGTAATCGGCAAGATTTTTATTTTTAGCATATTTGTCTGTTACTATTTTAAAAGTAATCGGCAAGACTTTATTTTCAGCACATTCGTCGGTTACTATTTCAAAAGTAATCGGCAAGACTTTATTTTCAGCACATTCGTCGGTTACTATTTCAAAAGTAATCGGGAAGATTTTTATTTTCAGCATGTTCGTCGCTTACTATTTCAAAAGTAATCGGCAAGATTTTTATTTTTAGCATATTTGTCGGTTACTATTTTAAAAGTAATCGGCAAGACTTTATTTTCAGCACATTCGTCGGTTACTATTTCAAAAGTAATCGGCAAGATTTTTATTTTCAACATATTCGTCGGTTACTATTTCAAAAGTAATCGGCAAGACTTTCTTTTCAGCACATTCATTGGTTACTTTTTTAAAAGTAATTGGTAAGATTTTTATTTCCAACATATTCATCGCTTACTATTTCAAAAGTAATCAGCATGATTTATTTTCAGCACATTCGTCGGTTACTATTTTAAAAGTAATCGGCAAGATTTTTTATTTTTAGCATATTTGTCGGTTACTATTTTAAAAGTAATCGACAAGATTTTTATTTTCAGCGCATTTGTCGGTTACTTTTTCAATAGTAATCGGCATGATTCATTTTCAGCACATTCGTCGGTTACTATTTCAAAAGTAATCGGCATGATCTATTTTCTGCACATTCGTCGGTTACTATTTCAAAAGTAATAGGCAAGATTTTTATTTTCAGCATGTTCGTCGGTTACTATTTCAAAAGTAATCGGCAAGATTTTTATTTTCAGCATATTCGTCAATGACTATTTCAAAAGTAATCGGCATGATTTATTTTCAGCATATTCGTCGGTTCCTATTTCTATTTTCACCACATTTGTCGGTTACTATTTCAATAGTAATCGGCATGATTTATTTTCAGCACATTTGTCGGTTACTATTTCAAAAGTAATCGGCATGATTCATTTTCAGCACATTCGTCGGTTACTATTTCAAAAGTAATCGGCATGATCTATTTTCTGCACATTCGTCGGTTACTATTTCAAAAGTAATAGGCAAGATTTTTATTTTCAGCATGTTCGTCGGTTACTATTTCAAAAGTAATCGGCAAGATTTTTATTTTCAGCATATTCGTCAATGACTATTTCAAAAGTAATCGGCATGATTTATTTTCAGCATATTCGTCGGTTACTATTTCAAAGGTAATCGACATGATTTATTTTCAACACATTCGTCGGTTACTATTTCAAAAGTAATCGGCATGATCTATTTTCTGCACATTCGTCGGTTACTATTTCAAAAGTAATAGGCAAGATTTTTATTTTCAGCATGTTCGTCGGTTACTATTTCAAAAGTAATCGGCAAGATTTTTATTTTCAGCATATTCGTCAATGACTATTTCAAAAGTAATCGGCATGATTTATTTTCAGCATATTCGTCGGTTACTATTTCAAAAGTAATCGACATGATTTATTTTCAACACATTCGTCGGTTACTATTTCAAAAGTAATCGGCATGATCTATTTTCTGCACATTCGTCGGTTACTATTTCAAAAGTAAACGGCAAGATTTTTATTTTCAGCATGTTCGTCGGTTACTATTTCAAAAGTAATCGGCAAGATTTTTATTTTCAGCACATTCGTCGGTTACTATTTCAAAAGTAATCGGCAAGATTTTTATTTTCAGCATATTTGTCGGTTACTATTTCAAAAGTAATCGGCAAGATTTTTATTTTTAGCATATTTGTCTGTTACTATTTTAGATGTAATCGGCAAGACTTTATTTTCAGCACATTCGTTGGTTACTATTTCAAAGCAAAGCGGCAAGATTTATTTTCAGCACATTCGTCGGTTACTATTTCAAAAGTAATCGGCAAGATTTTTATTTTTAGCATATTTGTCTGTTACTATTTTAAAAGTAATCGGCAAGACTTTATTTTCAGCACATTCGTCGGTTACTATTTCAAAAGTAATCGGCAAGACTTTATTTTCAGCACATTCGTCGGTTACTATTTCAAAAGTAATCGGCAAGATTTTTATTTTCAGCATGTTCGTCGGTTACTATTTCAAAAGTAATCGGCAAGATTTTTATTTTCAGCATATTTGTCGGTTACTATTTTAAAAGTAATCGACAAGATTTTTATTTTCAGCACATTTGTCGGTTACTATTTCAATAGTAATCGGCATGATTTATTTTCAGCACATTTGTCGGTTACTATTTCAAAAGTAATCGGCATGATTCATTTTCAGCACATTTGTCGGTTACTATTTCAAAAGTAATCGGCATGATCTATTTTCTGCACATTCGTCGGTTACTATTTCAAAAGTAATCGGCAAGATTTTTATTTTCAGCATGTTCGTCGGTTACTATTTCAAACGTAATCGGCAAGATTTTTATTTTCAGCATATTCGTCAATGACTATTTCAAAAGTAATCGGCATGATTTATTTTCAGCATATTCGTCGGTTACTATTTCAAAGGTAATCGACATGATTTATTTTCAACACATTCGTCGGTTACTATTTCAAAAGTAATCGGCATGATCTATTTTCTGCACATTCGTCGGTTACTATTTCAAAAGTAAACGGCAAGATTTTTATTTTCAGCATGTTCGTCGGTTACTATTTCAAAAGCAATCGGCAAGATTTTTATTTTCAGCACATTCGTCGGTTACTATTTCAAAAGTAATCGGCAAGATTTTTATTTTCAGCATATTTGTCGGTTACTATTTCAAAAGTAATCGGCAAGATTTTTATTTTTAGCATATTTGTCTGTTACTATTTTAGATGTAATCGGCAAGACTTTATTTTCAGCACATTCGTCGGTTACTATTTCAAAGCAAATCGGCAAGATTTATTTTCAGCACATTCGTCGGTTACTATTTCAAAAGTAATCGGCAAGATTTTTATTTTTAGCATATTTGTCTGTTACTATTTTAAAAGTAATCGGCAAGACTTTATTTTCAGCACATTCGTCGGTTACTATTTCAAAAGTAATCGGCAAGACTTTATTTTCAGCACATTCGTCGGTTACTATTTCAAAAGTAATCGGGAAGATTTTTATTTTCAGCATGTTCGTCGCTTACTATTTCAAAAGTAATCGGCAAGATTTTTATTTTTAGCATATTTGTCGGTTACTATTTTAAAAGTAATCGGCAAGACTTTATTTTCAGCACATTCGTCGGTTACTATTTCAAAAGTAATCGGCAAGATTTTTATTTTCAACATATTCGTCGGTTACTATTTCAAAAGTAATCGGCAAGACTTTATTTTCAGCACATTCATTGGTTACTTTTTTAAAAGTAATTGGTAAGATTTTTATTTCCAACATATTCATCGCTTACTATTTCAAAAGTAATCAGCATGATTTATTTTCAGCACATTCGTCGGTTACTATTTTAAAAGTAATCGGCAAGATTTTTTATTTTTAGCATATTTGTCGGTTACTATTTTAAAAGTAATCGACAAGATTTTTATTTTCAGCGCATTTGTCGGTTACTATTTCAATAGTAATCGGCATGATTCATTTTCAGCACATTCGTCGGTTACTATTTCAAAAGTAATCGGCATGATCTATTTTCTGCACATTCGTCGGTTACTATTTCAAAAGTAATAGGCAAGATTTTTATTTTCAGCATGTTCGTCGGTTACTATTTCAAAAGTAATCGGCAAGATTTTTATTTTCAGCATATTCGTCAATGACTATTTCAAAAGTAATCGGCATGATTTATTTTCAGCATATTCGTCGGTTCCTATTTCTATTTTCACCACATTTGTCGGTTACTATTTCAATAGTAATCGGCATGATTTATTTTCAGCACATTTGTCGGTTACTATTTCAAAAGTAATCGGCATGATTCATTTTCAGCACATTCGTCCGTTACTATTTCAAAAGTAATCGGCATGATCTATTTTCTGCACATTCGTCGGTTACTATTTCAAAAGTAATAGGCAAGATTTTTATTTTCAGCATGTTCGTCGGTTACTATTTCAAAAGTAATCGGCAAGATTTTTATTTTCAGCATATTCGTCAATGACTATTTCAAAAGTAATCGGCATGATTTATTTTCAGCATATTCGTCGGTTACTATTTCAAAGGTAATCGACATGATTTATTTTCAACACATTCGTCGGTTACTATTTCAAAAGTAATCGGCATGATCTATTTTCTGCACATTCGTCGGTTACTATTTCAAAAGTAAACGGCAAGATTTTTATTTTCAGCATGTTCGTCGGTTACTATTTCAAAAGTAATCGGCAAGATTTTTATTTTCAGCACATTCGTCGGTTACTATTTCAAAAGTAATCGGCAAGATTTTTATTTTCAGCATATTTGTCGGTTACTATTTCAAAAGTAATCGGCAAGATTTTTATTTTTAGCATATTTGTCTGTTACTATTTTAGATGTAATCGGCAAGACTTTATTTTCAGCACATTCGTTGGTTACTATTTCAAAGCAAAGCGGCAAGATTTATTTTCAGCACATTCGTCGGTTACTATTTCAAAAGTAATCGGCAAGATTTTTATTTTTAGCATATTTGTCTGTTACTATTTTAAAAGTAATCGGCAAGACTTTATTTTCAGCACATTCGTCGGTTACTATTTCAAAAGTAATCGGCAAGACTTTATTTTCAGCACATTCGTCGGTTACTATTTCAAAAGTAATCGGCAAGATTTTTATTTTCAGCATGTTCGTCGGTTACTATTTCAAAAGTAATCGGCAAGATTTTTATTTTCAGCATATTTGTCGGTTACTATTTTAAAAGTAATCGACAAGATTTTTATTTTCAGCACATTTGTCGGTTAGTATTTCAATAGTAATCGGCATGATTTATTTTCAGCACATTTGTCGGTTACTATTTCAAAAGTAATCGGCATGATTCATTTTCAGCACATTTGTCGGTTACTATTTCAAAAGTAATCGGCATGATCTATTTTCTGCACATTCGTCGGTTACTATTTCAAAAGTAATCGGCAAGATTTTTATTTTCAGCATGTTCGTCGGTTACTATTTCAAACGTAATCGGCAAGATTTTTATTTTCAGCATATTCGTCAATGACTATTTCAAAAGTAATCGGCATGATTTATTTTCAGCATATTCGTCGGTTACTATTTCAAAGGTAATCGACATGATTTATTTTCAACACATTCGTCGGTTACTATTTCAAAAGTAATCGGCATGATCTATTTTCTGCACATTCGTCGGTTACTATTTCAAAAGTAAACGGCAAGATTTTTATTTTCAGCATGTTCGTCGGTTACTATTTCAAAAGTAATCGGCAAGATTTTTATTTTCAGCACATTCGTCGGTTACTATTTCAAAAGTAATCGGCAAGATTTTTATTTTCAGCATATTTGTCGGTTACTATTTCAAAAGTAATCGGCAAGATTTTTATTTTTAGCATATTTGTCTGTTACTATTTTAGATGTAATCGGCAAGACTTTATTTTCAGCACATTCGTTGGTTACTATTTCAAAGCAAAGCGGCAAGATTTATTTTCAGCACATTCGTCGGTTACTATTTCAAAAGTAATCGGCAAGATTTTTATTTTTAGCATATTTGTCTGTTACTATTTTAAAAGTAATCGGCAAGACTTTATTTTCAGCACATTCGTCGGTTACTATTTCAAAAGTAATCGGCAAGACTTTATTTTCAGCACATTCGTCGGTTACTATTTCAAAAGTAATCGGCAAGATTTTTATTTTCAGCATGTTCGTCGGTTACTATTTCAAAAGTAATCGGCAAGATTTTTATTTTCAGCATATTTGTCGGTTACTATTTTAAAAGTAATCGACAAGATTTTTATTTTCAGCACATTTGTCGGTTACTATTTCAATAGTAATCGGCATGATTTATTTTCAGCACATTTGTCGGTTACTATTTCAAAAGTAATCGGCATGATTCATTTTCAGCACATTTGTCGGTTACTATTTCAAAAGTAATCGGCATGATCTATTTTCTGCACATTCGTCGGTTACTATTTCAAAAGTAATCGGCAAGATTTTTATTTTCAGCATGTTCGTCGGTTACTATTTCAAACGTAATCGGCAAGATTTTTATTTTCAGCATATTCGTCAATGACTATTTCAAAAGTAATCGGCATGATTTATTTTCAGCATATTCGTCAATGACTATTTCAAAAGTAATCGGCATGATTTATTTTCAGCATATTCGTCGGTTCCTATTTCTATTTTCACCACATTTGTCGGTTACTATTTCAATAGTAATCGGCATGATTTATTTTCAGCACATTTGTCGGTTACTATTTCAAAAGTAATCGGCATGATTCATTTTCAGCACATTCGTCCGTTACTATTTCAAAAGTAATCGGCATGATCTATTTTCTGCACATTCGTCGGTTACTATTTCAAAAGTAATAGGCAAGATTTTTATTTTCAGCATGTTCGTCGGTTACTATTTCAAAAGTAATCGGCAAGATTTTTATTTTCAGCATATTCGTCAATGACTATTTCAAAAGTAATCGGCATGATTTATTTTCAGCATATTCGTCGGTTACTATTTCAAAGGTAATCGACATGATTTATTTTCAACACATTCGTCGGTTACTATTTCAAAAGTAATCGGCATGATCTATTTTCTGCACATTCGTCGGTTACTATTTCAAAAGTAAACGGCAAGATTTTTATTTTCAGCATGTTCGTCGGTTACTATTTCAAAAGTAATCGGCAAGATTTTTATTTTCAGCACATTCGTCGGTTACTATTTCAAAAGTAATCGGCAAGATTTTTATTTTCAGCATATTTGTCGGTTACTATTTCAAAAGTAATCGGCAAGATTTTTATTTTTAGCATATTTGTCTGTTACTATTTTAGATGTAATCGGCAAGACTTTATTTTCAGCACATTCGTTGGTTACTATTTCAAAGCAAAGCGGCAAGATTTATTTTCAGCACATTCGTCGGTTACTATTTCAAAAGTAATCGGCAAGATTTTTATTTTTAGCATATTTGTCTGTTACTATTTTAAAAGTAATCGGCAAGACTTTATTTTCAGCACATTCGTCGGTTACTATTTCAAAAGTAATCGGCAAGACTTTATTTTCAGCACATTCGTCGGTTACTATTTCAAAAGTAATCGGCAAGATTTTTATTTTCAGCATGTTCGTCGGTTACTATTTCAAAAGTAATCGGCAAGATTTTTATTTTCAGCATATTTGTCGGTTACTATTTTAAAAGTAATCGACAAGATTTTTATTTTCAGCACATTTGTCGGTTACTATTTCAATAGTAATCGGCATGATTTATTTTCAGCACATTTGTCGGTTACTATTTCAAAAGTAATCGGCATGATTCATTTTCAGCACATTTGTCGGTTACTATTTCAAAAGTAATCGGCATGATCTATTTTCTGCACATTCGTCGGTTACTATTTCAAAAGTAATCGGCAAGATTTTTATTTTCAGCATGTTCGTCGGTTACTATTTCAAATGTAATCGGCAAGATTTTTATTTTCAGCATATTCGTCAATGACTATTTCAAAAGTAATCGGCATGATTTATTTTCAGCATATTCGTCGGTTACTATTTCAAAGGTAATCGACATGATTTATTTTCAACACATTCGTCGGTTACTATTTCAAAAGTAATCGGCATGATCTATTTTCTGCACATTCGTCGGTTACTATTTCAAAAGTAAACGGCAAGATTTTTATTTTCAGCATGTTCGTCGGTTACTATTTCAAAAGCAATCGGCAAGATTTTTATTTTCAGCACATTCGTCGGTTACTATTTCAAAAGTAATCGGCAAGATTTTTATTTTCAGCATATTTGTCGGTTACTATTTCAAAAGTAATCGGCAAGATTTTTATTTTTAGCATATTTGTCTGTTACTATTTTAGATGTAATCGGCAAGACTTTATTTTCAGCACATTCGTCGGTTACTATTTCAAAGCAAATCGGCAAGATTTATTTTCAGCACATTCGTCGGTTACTATTTCAAAAGTAATCGGCAAGATTTTTATTTTTAGCATATTTGTCTGTTACTATTTTAAAAGTAATCGGCAAGACTTTATTTTCAGCACATTCGTCGGTTACTATTTCAAAAGTAATCGGCAAGACTTTATTTTCAGCACATTCGTCGGTTACTATTTCAAAAGTAATCGGGAAGATTTTTATTTTCAGCATGTTCGTCGCTTACTATTTCAAAAGTAATCGGCAAGATTTTTATTTTTAGCATATTTGTCGGTTACTATTTTAAAAGTAATCGGCAAGACTTTATTTTCAGCACATTCGTCGGTTACTATTTCAAAAGTAATCGGCAAGATTTTTATTTTCAACATATTCGTCGGTTACTATTTCAAAAGTAATCGGCAAGACTTTATTTTCAGCACATTCATTGGTTACTTTTTTAAAAGTAATTGGTAAGATTTTTATTTCCAACATATTCATCGCTTACTATTTCAAAAGTAATCAGCATGATTTATTTTCAGCACATTCGTCGGTTACTATTTTAAAAGTAATCGGCAAGATTTTTTATTTTTAGCATATTTGTCGGTTACTATTTTAAAAGTAATCGACAAGATTTTTATTTTCAGCGCATTTGTCGGTTACTATTTCAATAGTAATCGGCATGATTCATTTTCAGCACATTCGTCGGTTACTATTTCAAAAGTAATCGGCATGATCTATTTTCTGCACATTCGTCGGTTACTATTTCAAAAGTAATAGGCAAGATTTTTATTTTCAGCATGTTCGTCGGTTACTATTTCAAACGTAATCGGCAAGATTTTTATTTTCAGCATATTCGTCAATGACTATTTCAAAAGTAATCGGCATGATTTATTTTCAGCATATTCGTCGGTTACTATTTCAAAGGTAATCGACATGATTTATTTTCAACATATTCGTCGGTTACTATTTCAAAAGTAATCGACATGATCTATTTTCTGCACATTCGTCGGTTACTATTTCAAAAGTAAACGGCAAGATTTTTATTTTCAGCATGTTCGTCGGTTACTATTTCAAAAGCAATCGGCAAGATTTTTATTTTCAGCACATTCGTCGGTTACTATTTCAAAAGTAATCGGCAAGATTTTTATTTTCAGCATATTTGTCGGTTACTATTTCAAAAGTAATCGGCAAGATTTTTATTTTTAGCATATTTGTCTGTTACTATTTTAGATGTAATCGGCAAGACTTTATTTTCAGCACATTCGTCGGTTACTATTTCAAAGCAAATCGGCAAGATTTATTTTCAGCACATTCGTCGGTTACTATTTCAAAAGTAATCGGCAAGATTTTTATTTTTAGCATATTTGTCTGTTACTATTTTAAAAGTAATCGGCAAGACTTTATTTTCAGCACATTCGTCGGTTACTATTTCAAAAGTAATCGGCAAGACTTTATTTTCAGCACATTCGTCGGTTACTATTTCAAAAGTAATCGGGAAGATTTTTATTTTCAGCATGTTCGTCGCTTACTATTTCAAAAGTAATCGGCAAGATTTTTATTTTTAGCATATTTGTCGGTTACTATTTTAAAAGTAATCGGCAAGACTTTATTTTCAGCACATTCGTCGGTTACTATTTCAAAAGTAATCGGCAAGATTTTTATTTTCAACATATTCGTCGGTTACTATTTCAAAAGTAATCGGCAAGACTTTATTTTCAGCACATTCATTGGTTACTTTTTTAAAAGTAATTGGTAAGATTTTTATTTCCAACATATTCATCGCTTACTATTTCAAAAGTAATCAGCATGATTTATTTTCAGCACATTCGTCGGTTACTATTTTAAAAGTAATCGGCAAGATTTTTTATTTTTAGCATATTTGTCGGTTACTATTTTAAAAGTAATCGACAAGATTTTTATTTTCAGCGCATTTGTCGGTTACTATTTCAATAGTAATCGGCATGATTCATTTTCAGCACATTCGTCGGTTACTATTTCAAAAGTAATCGGCATGATCTATTTTCTGCACATTCGTCGGTTACTATTTCAAAAGTAATAGGCAAGATTTTTATTTTCAGCATGTTCGTCGGTTACTATTTCAAAAGTAATCGGCAAGATTTTTATTTTCAGCATATTCGTCAATGACTATTTCAAAAGTAATCGGCATGATTTATTTTCAGCATATTCGTCGGTTCCTATTTCTATTTTCACCACATTTGTCGGTTACTATTTCAATAGTAATCGGCATGATTTATTTTCAGCACATTTGTCGGTTACTATTTCAAAAGTAATCGGCATGATTCATTTTCAGCACATTCGTCCGTTACTATTTCAAAAGTAATCGGCATGATCTATTTTCTGCACATTCGTCGGTTACTATTTCAAAAGTAATAGGCAAGATTTTTATTTTCAGCATGTTCGTCGGTTACTATTTCAAAAGTAATCGGCAAGATTTTTATTTTCAGCATATTCGTCAATGACTATTTCAAAAGTAATCGGCATGATTTATTTTCAGCATATTCGTCGGTTACTATTTCAAAGGTAATCGACATGATTTATTTTCAACACATTCGTCGGTTACTATTTCAAAAGTAATCGGCATGATCTATTTTCTGCACATTCGTCGGTTACTATTTCAAAAGTAAACGGCAAGATTTTTATTTTCAGCATGTTCGTCGGTTACTATTTCAAAAGTAATCGGCAAGATTTTTATTTTCAGCACATTCGTCGGTTACTATTTCAAAAGTAATCGGCAAGATTTTTATTTTCAGCATATTTGTCGGTTACTATTTCAAAAGTAATCGGCAAGATTTTTATTTTTAGCATATTTGTCTGTTACTATTTTAGATGTAATCGGCAAGACTTTATTTTCAGCACATTCGTTGGTTACTATTTCAAAGCAAAGCGGCAAGATTTATTTTCAGCACATTCGTCGGTTACTATTTCAAAAGTAATCGGCAAGATTTTTATTTTTAGCATATTTGTCTGTTACTATTTTAAAAGTAATCGGCAAGACTTTATTTTCAGCACATTCGTCGGTTACTATTTCAAAAGTAATCGGCAAGACTTTATTTTCAGCACATTCGTCGGTTACTATTTCAAAAGTAATCGGCAAGATTTTTATTTTCAGCATGTTCGTCGGTTACTATTTCAAAAGTAATCGGCAAGATTTTTATTTTCAGCATATTTGTCGGTTACTATTTTAAAAGTAATCGACAAGATTTTTATTTTCAGCACATTTGTCGGTTACTATTTCAATAGTAATCGGCATGATTTATTTTCAGCACATTTGTCGGTTACTATTTCAAAAGTAATCGGCATGATTCATTTTCAGCACATTTGTCGGTTACTATTTCAAAAGTAATCGGCATGATCTATTTTCTGCACATTCGTCGGTTACTATTTCAAAAGTAATCGGCAAGATTTTTATTTTCAGCATGTTCGTCGGTTACTATTTCAAACGTAATCGGCAAGATTTTTATTTTCAGCATATTCGTCAATGACTATTTCAAAAGTAATCGGCATGATTTATTTTCAGCATATTCGTCGGTTACTATTTCAAAGGTAATCGACATGATTTATTTTCAACACATTCGTCGGTTACTATTTCAAAAGTAATCGGCATGATCTATTTTCTGCACATTCGTCGGTTACTATTTCAAAAGTAAACGGCAAGATTTTTATTTTCAGCATGTTCGTCGGTTACTATTTCAAAAGCAATCGGCAAGATTTTTATTTTCAGCACATTCGTCGGTTACTATTTCAAAAGTAATCGGCAAGATTTTTATTTTCAGCATATTTGTCGGTTACTATTTCAAAAGTAATCGGCAAGATTTTTATTTTTAGCATATTTGTCTGTTACTATTTTAGATGTAATCGGCAAGACTTTATTTTCAGCACATTCGTCGGTTACTATTTCAAAGCAAATCGGCAAGATTTATTTTCAGCACATTCGTCGGTTACTATTTCAAAAGTAATCGGCAAGATTTTTATTTTTAGCATATTTGTCTGTTACTATTTTAAAAGTAATCGGCAAGACTTTATTTTCAGCACATTCGTCGGTTACTATTTCAAAAGTAATCGGCAAGACTTTATTTTCAGCACATTCGTCGGTTACTATTTCAAAAGTAATCGGGAAGATTTTTATTTTCAGCATGTTCGTCGCTTACTATTTCAAAAGTAATCGGCAAGATTTTTATTTTTAGCATATTTGTCGGTTACTATTTTAAAAGTAATCGGCAAGACTTTATTTTCAGCACATTCGTCGGTTACTATTTCAAAAGTAATCGGCAAGATTTTTATTTTCAACATATTCGTCGGTTACTATTTCAAAAGTAATCGGCAAGACTTTATTTTCAGCACATTCATTGGTTACTTTTTTAAAAGTAATTGGTAAGATTTTTATTTCCAACATATTCATCGCTTACTATTTCAAAAGTAATCAGCATGATTTATTTTCAGCACATTCGTCGGTTACTATTTTAAAAGTAATCGGCAAGATTTTTTATTTTTAGCATATTTGTCGGTTACTATTTTAAAAGTAATCGACAAGATTTTTATTTTCAGCGCATTTGTCGGTTACTATTTCAATAGTAATCGGCATGATTTATTTTCAGCACATTCGTCGGTTACTATCTCAAAAGTAATCGGCATGATTCATTTTCAAGACATTCGTCGGTTACTATTTCGAAAGTAATCGGCATGATCTATTTTCTGCACATTCGTCGGTTACTATTTCAAAAGTAATCGGCAAGATTTTTATTTTCAGCATATTCGTCAATGACTATTTCAAAAGTAATCGGCATGATTTATTTTCAGCATATTCCTCAGTTACTATTTCAAAGGTAATCGACATGATTTGTTTTCAACACATTCGTCGGTTACTATTTCAAAAGTAATCGGCATGATCTATTTTCTGCACATTCATCGGTTACTATTTCAAAAGTAAACGGCAAGATTTTTATTTTCAGCATGTTCGTCGGTTACTATTTCAAAAGTAATCGGCAAGATTTTTATTTTCAGCACATTCGTCGGTTACTATTTCAAAAGTAATCGGCAAGATTTTTATTTTCAGCATATTTGTCGGTTACTATTTCAAAAGTAATCGGCAAGATTTTTATTTTTAGCATATTTGTCTGTTACTATTTTAGAAGTAATCGGCAAGACTTTATTTTCAGCACATTCGTCGGTTACTATTTCAAAGCTAATCGGCAAGATTTATTTTCAGCACATTCGTCGGTTACTATTTCAAAAGTAATCGGCAAGATTTTTATTTTTAGCATATTTGTCTGTTACTATTTTAAAAGTAATCGGCAAGATTTTTATTTTCAGCATATTTGTCGGTTACTATTTTAAAAGTAATCGGCAAGACTTTATTTTCAGCACATTCGTCGGTTACTATTTCAAAAGTAATCGGCAAGATTTTTATTTTCAACATATTCGTCGGTTACTATTTCAAAAGTAATCGGCAAGACTTTATTTTCAGCACATTCATTGGTTACTTTTTTAAAAGTAATTGGTAAGATTTTTATTTCCAACATATTCATCGCTTACTATTTCAAAAGTAATCAGCATGATTTATTTTCAGCACATTCGTCGGTTACTATTTCAAAAGTAATCGGCAAGATTTTTATTTTCAGCTTATTTGTCGGTTACTATTTTAAAAGTAATCGACATGATTTTTATTTTCAACATATTCGTCGGTTCCTATTTCTATTTTCACCACATTTGTCGGTTACTATTTCAATAGTAATCGGCATGATTTATTTTCAGCACATTTGTCGGTTACTATTTCAAAAGTAATCGGCATGATTCATTTTCAGCACATTCGTCGGTAACTATTTCAAAAGTAATCGGCATGATCTATTTTCAGCACATTCGTCGGTTACTATCTCAAAAGTAATCGGCATGATTCATTTTCAGCACATTCGTCCGTTACTATTTCAAAAGTAATCGGCATGATCTATTTTCTGCACATTCGTCGGTTACTATTTCAAAAGTAATAGGCAAGATTTTTATTTTCAGCATGTTCGTCGGTTACTATTTCAAAAGTAATCGGCAAGATTTTTATTTTCAGCATATTCGTCAATGACTATTTCAAAAGTAATCGGCATGATTTATTTTCAGCATATTCGTCGGTTACTATTTCAAAGGTAATCGACATGATTTATTTTCAACACATTCGTCGGTTACTATTTCAAAAGTAATCGGCATGATCTATTTTCTGCACATTCGTCGGTTACTATTTCAAAAGTAAACGGCAAGATTTTTATTTTCAGCATGTTCGTCGGTTACTATTTCAAAAGTAATCGGCAAGATTTTTATTTTCAGCACATTCGTCGGTTACTATTTCAAAAGTAATCGGCAAGATTTTTATTTTCAGCATATTTGTCGGTTACTATTTCAAAAGTAATCGGCAAGATTTTTATTTTTAGCATATTTGTCTGTTACTATTTTAGATGTAATCGGCAAGACTTTATTTTCAGCACATTCGTTGGTTACTATTTCAAAGCAAAGCGGCAAGATTTATTTTCAGCACATTCGTCGGTTACTATTTCAAAAGTAATCGGCAAGATTTTTATTTTTAGCATATTTGTCTGTTACTATTTTAAAAGTAATCGGCAAGACTTTATTTTCAGCACATTCGTCGGTTACTATTTCAAAAGTAATCGGCAAGACTTTATTTTCAGCACATTCGTCGGTTACTATTTCAAAAGTAATCGGGAAGATTTTTATTTTCAGCATGTTCGTCGGTTACTATTTCAAAAGTAATCGGCAAGATTTTTATTTTCAGCATATTTGTCGGTTACTATTTTAAAAGTAATCGACAAGATTTTTATTTTCAGCACATTTGTCGGTTACTATTTCAATAGTAATCGGCATGATTTATTTTCAGCACATTTGTCGGTTACTATTTCAAAAGTAATCGGCATGATTCATTTTCAGCACATTTGTCGGTTACTATTTCAAAAGTAATCGGCATGATCTATTTTCTGCACATTCGTCGGTTACTATTTCAAAAGTAATCGGCAAGATTTTTATTTTCAGCATGTTCGTCGGTTACTATTTCAAACGTAATCGGCAAGATTTTTATTTTCAGCATATTCGTCAATGACTATTTCAAAAGTAATCGGCATGATTTATTTTCAGCATATTCGTCGGTTACTATTTCAAAGCTAATCGACATGATTTATTTTCAACACATTCGTCGGTTACTATTTCAAAAGTAATCGGCATGATCTATTTTCTGCACATTCGTCGGTTACTATTTCAAAAGTAAACGGCAAGATTTTTATTTTCAGCATGTTCGTCGGTTACTATTTCAAAAGTAATCGGCAAGATTTTTATTTTCAGCATATTTGTCGGTTACTATTTCAAAAGTAATCGGCAAGATTTTTATTTTTAGCATATTTGTCTGTTACTATTTTAAAAGTAATCGGCAAGACTTTATTTTCAGCACATTCGTCGGTTACTATTTCAAAAGTAATCGGCAAGACTTTATTTTCAGCACATTCGTCGGTTACTATTTCAAAAGTAATCGGGAAGATTTTTATTTTCAGCATGTTCGTCGCTTACTATTTCAAAAGTAATCGGCAAGATTTTTATTTTTAGCATATTTGTCGGTTACTATTTTAAAAGTAATCGGCAAGACTTTATTTTCAGCACATTCGTCGGTTACTATTTCAAAAGTAATCGGCAAGATTTTTATTTTCAACATATTCGTCGGTTACTATTTCAAAAGTAATCGGCAAGACTTTATTTTCAGCACATTCATTGGTTACTTTTTTAAAAGTAATTGGTAAGATTTTTATTTCCAACATATTCATCGCTTACTATTTCAAAAGTAATCAGCATGATTTATTTTCAGCACATTCGTCGGTTACTATTTTAAAAGTAATCGGCAAGATTTTTTATTTTTAGCATATTTGTCGGTTACTATTTTAAAAGTAATCGACAAGATTTTTATTTTCAGCGCATTTGTCGGTTACTATTTCAATAGTAATCGGCATGATTTATTTTCAGCACATTCGTCGGTTACTATCTCAAAAGTAATCGGCATGATTCATTTTCAAGACATTCGTCGGTTACTATTTCGAAAGTAATCGGCATGATCTATTTTCTGCACATTCGTCGGTTACTATTTCAAAAGTAATCGGCAAGATTTTTATTTTCAGCATATTCGTCAATGACTATTTCAAAAGTAATCGGCATGATTTATTTTCAGCATATTCCTCAGTTACTATTTCAAAGGTAATCGACATGATTTGTTTTCAACACATTCGTCGGTTACTATTTCAAAAGTAATCGGCATGATCTATTTTCTGCACATTCATCGGTTACTATTTCAAAAGTAAACGGCAAGATTTTTATTTTCAGCATGTTCGTCGGTTACTATTTCAAAAGTAATCGGCAAGATTTTTATTTTCAGCACATTCGTCGGTTACTATTTCAAAAGTAATCGGCAAGATTTTTATTTTCAGCATATTTGTCGGTTACTATTTCAAAAGTAATCGGCAAGATTTTTATTTTTAGCATATTTGTCTGTTACTATTTTAGAAGTAATCGGCAAGACTTTATTTTCAGCACATTCGTCGGTTACTATTTCAAAGCTAATCGGCAAGATTTATTTTCAGCACATTCGTCGGTTACTATTTCAAAAGTAATCGGCAAGATTTTTATTTTTAGCATATTTGTCTGTTACTATTTTAAAAGTAATCGGCAAGATTTTTATTTTCAGCATATTTGTCGGTTACTATTTTAAAAGTAATCGGCAAGACTTTATTTTCAGCACATTCGTCGGTTACTATTTCAAAAGTAATCGGCAAGATTTTTATTTTCAACATATTCGTCGGTTACTATTTCAAAAGTAATCGGCAAGACTTTATTTTCAGCACATTCATTGGTTACTTTTTTAAAAGTAATTGGTAAGATTTTTATTTCCAACATATTCATCGCTTACTATTTCAAAAGTAATCAGCATGATTTATTTTCAGCACATTCGTCGGTTACTATTTCAAAAGTAATCGGCAAGATTTTTATTTTCAGCATATTTGTCGGTTACTATTTTAAAAGTAATCGACATGATTTTTATTTTCAACATATTCGTCGGTTCCTATTTCTATTTTCACCACATTTGTCGGTTACTATTTCAATAGTAATCGGCATGATTTATTTTCAGCACATTTGTCGGTTACTATTTCAAAAGTAATCGGCATGATTCATTTTCAGCACATTCGTCGGTAACTATTTCAAAAGTAATCGGCATGATCTATTTTCTGCACATTCGTCGGTTACTATTTCAAAAGTAATCAGCAAGATTTTTATTTTCAGCATGTTCGTCGGTTACTATTTCAAAAGTAATCGGCAAGATTTTTATTTTCAGCATATTCGTCAATGACTATTTCAAAAGTAATCGGCATGATTTATTTTCAGCATATTCGTCGGTTACTATTTCAAAGGTAATCGACATGATTTATTTTCAACACATTCGTCGGTTACTATTTCAAAAGTAATCGGCATGATCTATTTTCTGCACATTCGTCGGTTACTATTTCAAAAGTAAACGGCAAGATTTTTATTTTCAGCATGTTCGTCGGTTACTATTTCAAAAGTAATCGGCAAGATTTTTATTTTCAGCACATTCGTCGGTTACTATTTCAAAAGTAATCGGCAAGATTTTTATTTTCAGCATATTTGTCGGTTACTATTTCAAACGTAATCGGCAAGATTTTTATTTTCAGCATATTCGTCAATGACTATTTCAAAAGTAATCGGCATGATTTATTTTCAGCATATTTGTCGGTTACTATTTTAAAAGTAATCGACATGATTTTTATTTTCAACATATTCGTCGGTTCCTATTTCTATTTTCACCACATTTGTCGGTTACTATTTCAATAGTAATCGGCATGATTTATTTTCAGCACATTTGTCAGTTACTATTTCAAAAGTAATCGGCATGATTCATTTTCAGCACATTCGTCGGTTACTATTTCAAAAGTAATCGGCATGATCTATTTTCTGCACATTCGTCGGTTACTATTTCAAAAGTAATCAGCAAGATTTTTATTTTCAGCATGTTCGTCGGTTACTATTTCAAAAGTAATCGGCAAGATTTTTATTTTCAGCATATTCGTCAATGACTATTTCAAAAGTAATCGGCATGATTTATTTTCAGCATATTCGTCGGTTACTATTTCAAAGGTAATCGACATGATTTATTTTCAACACATTCGTCGGTTACTATTTCAAAAGTAATCGGCATGATCTATTTTCTGCACATTCGTCGGTTACTATTTCAAAAGTAAACGGCAAGATTTTTATTTTCAGCATGTTCGTCGGTTACTATTTCAAAAGCAATCGGCAAGATTTTTATTTTCAGCACATTCGTCGGTTACTATTTCAAAAGTAATCGGCAAGATTTTTATTTTCAGCATATTTGTCGGTTACTATTTCAAAAGTAATCGGCAAGATTTTTATTTTTAGCATATTTGTCTGTTACTATTTTAGATGTAATCGGCAAGACTTTATTTTCAGCACATTCGTCGGTTACTATTTCAAAGCAAATCGGCAAGATTTATTTTCATCACATTCGTCGGTTACTATTTCAAAAGTAATCGGCAAGACTTTATTTTCAGCACATTCGTCGGTTACTATTTCAAAAGTAATCGGCAAGACTTTATTTTCAGCACATTCGTCGGTTACTATTTCAAAAGTAATCGGGAAGATTTTTATTTTCAGCATGTTCGTCGCTTACTATTTCAAAAGTAATCGGCAAGATTTTTATTTTTAGCATATTTGTCGGTTACTATTTTAAAAGTAATCGGCAAGACTTTATTTTCAGCACATTCGTCGGTTACTATTTCAAAAGTAATCGGCAAGATTTTTATTTTCAACATATTCGTCGGTTACTATTTCAAAAGTAATCGGCAAGACTTTATTTTCAGCACATTCATTGGTTACTTTTTTAAAAGTAATTGGTAAGATTTTTATTTCCAACATATTCATCGCTTACTATTTCAAAAGTAATCAGCATGATTTATTTTCAGCACATTCGTCGGTTACTATTTCAAAAGTAATCGGCAAGATTTTTATTTTCAGCATATTTGTCGGTTACTATTTTAAAAGTAATCGACATGATTTTTATTTTCAACATATTCGTCGGTTCCTATTTCTATTTTCACCACATTTGTCGGTTACTATTTCAATAGTAATCGGCATGATTTATTTTCAGCACATTTGTCGGTTACTATTTCAAAAGTAATCGGCATGATTCATTTTCAGCACATTCGTCGGTAACTATTTCAAAAGTAATCGGCATGATCTATTTTCTGCACATTCGTCGGTTACTATTTCAAAAGTAATCAGCAAGATTTTTATTTTCAGCATGTTCGTCGGTTACTATTTCAAAAGTAATCGGCAAGATTTTTATTTTCAGCATATTCGTCAATGACTATTTCAAAAGTAATCGGCATGATTTATTTTCAGCATATTCGTCGGTTACTATTTCAAAGGTAATCGACATGATTTATTTTCAACACATTCGTCGGTTACTATTTCAAAAGTAATCGGCATGATCTATTTTCTGCACATTCGTCGGTTACTATTTCAAAAGTAAACGGCAAGATTTTTATTTTCAGCATGTTCGTCGGTTACTATTTCAAAAGTAATCGGCAAGATTTTTATTTTCAGCACATTCGTCGGTTACTATTTCAAAAGTAATCGGCAAGATTTTTATTTTCAGCATATTTGTCGGTTACTATTTCAAACGTAATCGGCAAGATTTTTATTTTCAGCATATTCGTCAATGACTATTTCAAAAGTAATCGGCATGATTTATTTTCAGCATATTTGTCGGTTACTATTTTAAAAGTAATCGACATGATTTTTATTTTCAACATATTCGTCGGTTCCTATTTCTATTTTCACCACATTTGTCGGTTACTATTTCAATAGTAATCGGCATGATTTATTTTCAGCACATTTGTCAGTTACTATTTCAAAAGTAATCGGCATGATTCATTTTCAGCACATTCGTCGGTTACTATTTCAAAAGTAATCGGCATGATCTATTTTCTGCACATTCGTCGGTTACTATTTCAAAAGTAATCAGCAAGATTTTTATTTTCAGCATGTTCGTCGGTTACTATTTCAAAAGTAATCGGCAAGATTTTTATTTTCAGCATATTCGTCAATGACTATTTCAAAAGTAATCGGCATGATTTATTTTCAGCATATTCGTCGGTTACTATTTCAAAGGTAATCGACATGATTTATTTTCAACACATTCGTCGGTTACTATTTCAAAAGTAATCAGCATGATCTATTTTCTGCACATTCGTCGGTTACTATTTCAAAAGTAAACGGCAAGATTTTTATTTTCAGCATGTTCGTCGGTTACTATTTCAAAAGCAATCGGCAAGATTTTTATTTTCAGCACATTCGTCGGTTACTATTTCAAAAGTAATCGGCAAGATTTTTATTTTCAGCATATTTGTCGGTTACTATTTCAAAAGTAATCGGCAAGATTTTTATTTTTAGCATATTTGTCTGTTACTATTTTAGATGTAATCGGCAAGACTTTATTTTCAGCACATTCGTCGGTTACTATTTCAAAGCAAATCGGCAAGATTTATTTTCAGCACATTCGTCGGTTACTATTTCAAAAGTAATCGGCAAGACTTTATTTTCAGCACATTCGTCGGTTACTATTTCAAAAGTAATCGGCAAGACTTTATTTTCAGCACATTCGTCGGTTACTATTTCAAAAGTAATCGGGAAGATTTTTATTTTCAGCATGTTCGTCGCTTACTATTTCAAAAGTAATCGGCAAGATTTTTATTTTTAGCATATTTGTCGGTTACTATTTTAAAAGTAATCGGCAAGACTTTATTTTCAGCACATTCGTCGGTTACTATTTCAAAAGTAATCGGCAAGATTTTTATTTTCAACATATTCGTCGGTTACTATTTCAAAAGTAATCGGCAAGACTTTATTTTCAGCACATTCATTGGTTACTTTTTTAAAAGTAATTGGTAAGATTTTTATTTCCAACATATTCATCGCTTACTATTTCAAAAGTAATCAGCATGATTTATTTTCAGCACATTCGTCGGTTACTATTTCAAAAGTAATCGGCAAGATTTTTATTTTTAGCATATTTGTCGGTTACTATTTTAAAAGTAATCGACAAGATTTTTATTTTCAGCGCATTTGTCGGTTACTAATTCAATAGTAATCGGCATGATTTATTTTCAGCACATTCGTCGGTTACTATCTCAAAAGTAATCGGCATGATTCATTTTCAAGACATTCGTCGGTTACTATTTCAAAAGTAATCGGCATGATCTATTTTCTGCTCATTCGTCGGTTACTATTTCAAAAGTAATCGGCAAGATTTTTATTTTCAGCATATTCGTCAATGACTATTTCAAAAGTAATCGGCATGATTTATTTTCAGCATATTCGTCAGTTACTATTTCAAAGGTAATCGACATGATTTGTTTTCAACACATTCGTCGGTTACTATTTCAAAAGTAATCGGCATGATCTATTTTCTGCACATTCATCTGTTACTATTTCAAAAGTAAACGGCAAGATTTTTATTTTCAGCATGTTCGTCGGTTACTATTTCAAAAGTAATCGGCAAGATTTTTATTTTCAGCACATTCGTCGGTTACTATTTCAAAAGTAATCGGCAAGATTTTTATTTTCAGCATATTTGTCGGTTACTATTTCAAAAGTAATCGGCAAGATTTTTATTTTTAGCATATTTGTCTGTTACTATTTTAGAAGTAATCGGCAAGACTTTATTTTCAGCACATTCGTCGGTTACTATTTCAAAGCTAATCGGCAAGATTTATTTTCAGCACATTCGTCGGTTACTATTTCAAAAGTAATCGGCAAGATTTTTATTTTTAGCATATTTGTCTGTTACTATTTTAAAAGTAATCGGCAAGATTTTTATTTTCAGCATATTTGTCGGTTACTATTTTAAAAGTAATCGGCAAGACTTTATTTTCAGCACATTCGTCGGTTACTATTTCAAAAGTAATCGGCAAGATTTTTATTTTCAACATATTCGTCGGTTACTATTTCAAAAGTAATCGGCAAGACTTTATTTTCAACACATTCATTGGTTACTTTTTTAAAAGTAATTGGTAAGATTTTTATTTCCAACATATTCATCGCTTACTATTTCAAAAGTAATCAGCATGATTTATTTTCAGCACATTCGTCGGTTACTATTTCAAAAGTAATCGGCAAGATTTTTATTTTCAGCATATTTGTCGGTTACTATTTTAAAAGTAATCGACATGATTTTTATTTTCAACATATTCGTCGGTTCCTATTTCTATTTTCACCACATTTGTCGGTTACTATTTCAATAGTAATCGGCATGATTTATTTTCAGCACATTTGTCGGTTACTATTTCAAAAGTAATCGGCATGATTCATTTTCAGCACATTCGTCGGTTACTATTTCAAAAGTAATCGGCAATATTTTTATTTTCAGCATGTTCGTCGGTTACTATTTCAAAAGTAATCGGCAAGATTTTTATTTTCAGCATATTCGTCAATGACTATTTCAAAAGTAATCGGCATGATTTATTTTCAGCACATTTGTCGGTTACTATTTCAAAGCTAATCGGCAAGATTTATTTTCAGCACATTCGTCGGTTACTATTTCAAAAGTAATCGGCAAGATTTTTATTTTTAGCATATTTGTCTGTTACTATTTTAAAAGTAATCGGCAAGATTTTTATTTTCAGCATATTTGTCGGTTACTATTTTAAAAGTAATCGGCAAGACTTTATTTTCAGCACATTCGTCGGTTACTATTTCAAAAGTAATCGGCAAGATTTTTATTTTCAACATATTCGTCGGTTACTATTTCAAAAGTAATCGGCAAGACTTTATTTTCAACACATTCATTGGTTACTTTTTTAAAAGTAATTGGTAAGATTTTTATTTCCAACATATTCATCGCTTACTATTTCAAAAGTAATCAGCATGATTTATTTTCAGCACATTCGTCGGTTACTATTTCAAAAGTAATCGGCAAGATTTTTATTTTCAGCATATTTGTCGGTTACTATTTTAAAAGTAATCGACATGATTTTTATTTTCAACATATTCGTCGGTTCCTATTTCTATTTTCACCACATTTGTCGGTTACTATTTCAATAGTAATCGGCATGATTTATTTTCAGCACATTTGTCGGTTACTATTTCAAAAGTAATCGGCATGATTCATTTTCAGCACATTCGTCGGTTACTATTTCAAAAGTAATCAGCAAGATTTTTATTTTCAGCATGTTCGTCGGTTACTATTTCAAAAGTAATCGGCAAGATTTTTATTTTCAGCATATTCGTCAATGACTATTTCAAAAGTAATCGGCATGATTTATTTTCAGCATATTCGTCGGTTACTATTTCAAAGGTAATCGACATGATTTATTTTCAACACATTCGTCGGTTACTATTTCAAAAGTAATCGGCATGATCTATTTTCTGCACATTCGTCGGTTACTATTTCAAAAGTAAACGGCAAGATTTTTATTTTCAGCATGTTCGTCGGTTACTATTTCAAAAGTAATCGGCAAGATTTTTATTTTCAGCACATTCGTCGGTTACTATTTCAAAAGTAATCGGCAAGATTTTTATTTTCAGCATATTTGTCGGTTACTATTTCAAAAGTAATCGGCAAGATTTTTATTTTCAGCATATTTGTCGGTTACTATTTCAAAAGTAATCGGCAAGATTTTTATTTTTAGCATATTTGTCTGTTACTATTTTAGATGTAATCGGCAAGACTTTATTTTCAGCACATTCGTCGGTTACTATTTCAAAGCTAATCAGCAAGATTTATTTTCAGCACATTCGTCGGTTACAATTTCAAAAGTAATCGGCAAGATTTTTATTTTTAGCATATTTGTCTGTTACTATTTTAAAAGTAATCGGCAAGACTTTATTTTCAGCACATTCGTCGGTTACTATTTCAAAAGTGATCGGCAAGACTTTATTTTCAGCACCTTCGTCGGTTACTATTTCAAAAGTAATCAGCAAGATTTTTATTTTCAGCATGTTCGTCGGTTACTATTTCAAAAGTAATCGGCAAGATTTTTATTTTCAGCATATTTGTCGGTTACTTCAAAAGTAATCGGCAAGATTTTTATTTTCAACATATTCGTCGGTTACTATTTCAAAAGTAATCGGCAAGACTTTATTTTCAGCACATTCATTGGTTACTTTTTTAAAAGTAATTGGTAAGATTTTTATTTCCAACATATTCATCGCTTACTATTTCAAAAGTAATCAGCATTATTTATTTTCAGCACATTCGTCGGTTACTATTTCAAAAGTAATCGGCAAGATTTTTATTTTCAGCATATTTGTCGGTTACTATTTTAAAAGTAATCGACAAGATTTTTATTTTCAACATATTCGTCGGTTCCTATTTCAAAAGTAATCGGCAAGATTTTTATTTTTAGCATATTTGTCGGTTACTATTTTAAAAGTAATCGACAAGATTTTTATTTTCAGCGCATTTGTCGGTTACTATTTCAAAAGTAATCAGCATTATTTATTTTCAGCACATTCGTCGGTTACTATTTCAAAAGTAATCGGCAAGATTTTTATTTTCAGCATATTTGTCGGTTACTATTTTAAAAGTAATCGACAAGATTTTTATTTTCAACATATTCGTCGGTTCCTATTTCAAAAGTAATCGGCAAGATTTTTATTTTTAGCATATTTGTCTGTTACTATTTTAAAAGTAATCGGCAAGACTTTATTTTCAGCACATTCGTCGGTTACTATTTCAAAAGTAATCGGCAAGACTTTATTTTCAGCACATTCGTCGGTTACTATTTCAAAAGTAATCGGGAAGATTTTTATTTTCAGCATGTTCGTCGGTTACTATTTCAAAAGTAATCGGCAAGATTTCTATTTTCAGCATATTTGTCGGTTACTATTTTAAAAGTAATCGACAAGATTTTTATTTTCAGCACATTTGTCGGTTACTATTTCAATAGTAATCGGCATGATTTATTTTCAGCACATTTGTCGGTTACTATTTCAAAAGTAATCGGCATGATTCATTTTCAGCACATTTGTCGGTTACTATTTCAAAAGTAATCGGCATGATCTATTTTCTGCACATTCGTCGGTTACTATTTCAAAAGTAATCGGCAAGATTTTTATTTTCAGCATGTTCGTCGGTTACTATTTCAAACGTAATCGGCAAGATTTTTATTTTCAGCATATTCGTCAATGACTATTTCAAAAGTAATCGGCATGATTTATTTTCAGCATATTCGTCGGTTACTATTTCAAAGCTAATCGACATGATTTATTTTCAACACATTCGTCGGTTACTATTTCAAAAGTAATCGGCATGATCTATTTTCTGCACATTCGTCGGTTACTATTTCAAAAGTAAACGGCAAGATTTTTATTTTCAGCATGTTCGTCGGTTACTATTTCAAAAGCAATCGGCAAGATTTTTATTTTTAGCATATTTGTCTGTTACTATTTTAAAAGTAATCGGCAAGACTTTATTTTCAGCACATTCGTCGGTTACTATTTCAAAAGTGATCGGCAAGACTTTATTTTCAGCACCTTCGTCGGTTACTATTTCAAAAGTAATCAGCAAGATTTTTATTTTCAGCATGTTCGTCGGTTACTATTTCAAAAGTAATCGGCAAGATTTTTATTTTCAGCATATTTGTCGGTTACTTCAAAAGTAATCGGCAAGATTTTTATTTTCAACATATTCGTCGGTTACTATTTCAAAAGTAATCGGCAAGACTTTATTTTCAGCACATTCATTGGTTACTTTTTTAAAAGTAATTGGTAAGATTTTTATTTCCAACATATTCATCGCTTACTATTTCAAAAGTAATCAGCATTATTTATTTTCAGCACATTCGTCGGTTACTATTTCAAAAGTAATCGGCAAGATTTTTATTTTCAGCATATTTGTCGGTTACTATTTTAAAAGTAATCGACAAGATTTTTGTTTTCAACATATTCGTCGGTTCCTATTTCAAAAGTAATCGGCAAGATTTTTATTTTTAGCATATTTGTCGGTTACTATTTTAAAAGTAATCGACAAGATTTTTATTTTCAGCGCATTTGTCGGTTACTATTTCAAAAGTAATCAGCATTATTTATTTTCAGCACATTCGTCGGTTACTATTTCAAAAGTAATCGGCAAGATTTTTATTTTCAGCATATTTGTCGGTTACTATTTTAAAAGTAATCGACAAGATTTTTATTTTCAACATATTCGTCGGTTCCTATTTCAAAAGTAATCGGCAAGATTTTTATTTTTAGCATATTTGTCTGTTACTATTTTAAAAGTAATCGGCAAGACTTTATTTTCAGCACATTCGTCGGTTACTATTTCAAAAGTAATCGGCAAGACTTTATTTTCAGCACATTCGTCGGTTACTATTTCAAAAGTAATCGGGAAGATTTTTATTTTCAGCATGTTCGTCGGTTACTATTTCAAAAGTAATCGGCAAGATTTTTATTTTCAGCATATTTGTCGGTTACTATTTTAAAAGTAATCGACAAGATTTTTATTTTCAGCACATTTGTCGGTTACTATTTCAATAGTAATCGGCATGATTTATTTTCAGCACATTTGTCGGTTACTATTTCAAAAGTAATCGGCATGATTCATTTTCAGCACATTTGTCGGTTACTATTTCAAAAGTAATCGGCATGATCTATTTTCTGCACATTCGTCGGTTACTATTTCAAAAGTAATCGGCAAGATTTTTATTTTCAGCATGTTCGTCGGTTACTATTTCAAACGTAATCGGCAAGATTTTTATTTTCAGCATATTCGTCAATGACTATTTCAAAAGTAATCGGCATGATTTATTTTCAGCATATTCGTCGGTTACTATTTCAAAGCTAATCGACATGATTTATTTTCAACACATTCGTCGGTTACTATTTCAAAAGTAATCGGCATGATCTATTTTCTGCACATTCGTCGGTTACTATTTCAAAAGTAAACGGCAAGATTTTTATTTTCAGCATGTTCGTCGGTTACTATTTCAAAAGCAATCGGCAAGATTTTTATTTTCAGCACATTCGTCGGTTACTATTTCAAAAGTAATCGGCAAGATTTTTATTTTCAGCATATTTGTCGGTTACTATTTCAAAAGTAATCGGCAAGATTTTTATTTTTAGCATATTTGTCTGTTACTATTTTAGATGTAATCGGCAAGACTTTATTTTCAGCACATTCGTCGGTTACTATTTCAAAGCAAATCGGCAAGATTTATTTTCAGCACATTCGTCGGTTACTATTTCAAAAGTAATCGGCAAGATTTTTATTTTTAGCATATTTGTCTGTTACTATTTTAAAAGTAATCGGCAAGACTTTATTTTCAGCACATTCGTCGGTTACTATTTCAAAAGTAATCGGCAAGACTTTATTTTCAGCACATTCGTCGGTTACTATTTCAAAAGTAATCGGGAAGATTTTTATTTTCAGCACATTCGTCGGTTACTATTTCAAAAGTAATCGGCAAGACTTTATTTTCAGCACATTCGTCGGTTACTATTTCAAAAGTAATCGGGAAGATTTTTATTTTCAGCATGTTCGTCGGTTACTATTTCAAAAGTAATCGGCAAGATTTTTATTTTCAGCATATTTGTCGGTTACTATTTTAAAAGTAATCGACAAGATTTTTATTTTCAGCACATTTGTCGGTTACTATTTCAATAGTAATCGGCATGATTTATTTTCAGCACATTTGTCGGTTACTATTTCAAAAGTAATCGGCATGATTCATTTTCAGCACATTTGTCGGTTACTATTTCAAAAGTAATCGGCATGATCTATTTTCTGCACATTCGTCGGTTACTATTTCAAAAGTAATCGGCAAGATTTTTATTTTCAGCATGTTCGTCGGTTACTATTTCAAACGTAATCGGCAAGATTTTTATTTTCAGCATATTCGTCAATGACTATT
This sequence comes from Medicago lupulina, assembly GCA_958299785.1. NCBI lineage: Eukaryota > Viridiplantae > Streptophyta > Magnoliopsida > Fabales > Fabaceae > Medicago > Medicago lupulina. The sequence goes on along the minus strand of OY283139.1, from coordinate 46,876,402 downwards.
TCAAAAGTAATCGGCATGATTTATTTTCAGCATATTCGTCGGTTACTATTTCAAAGCTAATCGACATGATTTATTTTCAACACATTCGTCGGTTACTATTTCAAAAGTAATCGGCATGATCTATTTTCTGCACATTCGTCGGTTACTATTTCAAAAGTAAACGGCAAGATTTTTATTTTCAGCATGTTCGTCGGTTACTATTTCAAAAGCAATCGGCAAGATTTTTATTTTCAGCACATTCGTCGGTTACTATTTCAAAAGTAATCGGCAAGATTTTTATTTTCAGCATATTTGTCGGTTACTATTTCAAAAGTAATCGGCAAGATCTTTATTTTTAGCATATTTGTCTGTTACTATTTTAGATGTAATCGGCAAGACTTTATTTTCAGCACATTCGTCGGTTACTATTTCAAAGCAAATCGACAAGATTTATTTTCAGCACATTCGTCGGTTACTATTTCAAAAGTAATCGGCAAGATTTTTATTTTTAGCATATTTGTCTGTTACTATTTTAAAAGTAATCGGCAAGACTTTATTTTCAGCACATTCGTCGGTTACTATTTCAAAAGTAATCGGCAAGACTTTATTTTCAGCACATTCGTCGGTTACTATTTCAAAAGTAATCGGGAAGATTTTTATTTTCAGCATGTTCGTCGGTTACTATTTCAAAAGTAATCGGCAAGATTTTTATTTTCAGCATATTTGTCGGTTACTATTTTAAAAGTAATCGACAAGATTTTTATTTTCAGCACATTTGTCGGTTACTATTTTAATAGTAATCGGCATGATTTATTTTCAGCACATTTGTCGGTTACTATTTCAAAAGTAATCGGCATGATTCATTTTCAGCACATTTGTCGGTTACTATTTCAAAAGTAATCGGCATGATCTATTTTCTGCACATTCGTCGGTTACTATTTCAAAAGTAATCGGCAAGATTTTTATTTTCAGCATGTTCGTCGGTTACTATTTCAAACGTAATCGGCAAGATTTTTATTTTCAACATATTCGTCAATGACTATTTCAAAAGTAATCGGCATGATTTATTTTCAGCATATTCGTCGGTTACTATTTCAAAGCTAATCGACATGATTTATTTTCAACACATTCGTCGGTTACTATTTCAAAAGTAATCGGCATGATCTATTTTCTGCACATTCGTCGGTTACTATTTCAAAAGTAAACGGCAAGATTTTTATTTTCAGCATGTTCGTCGGTTACTATTTCAAAAGCAATCGGCAAGATTTTTATTTTCAGCGCATTCGTCGGTTACTATTTCAATAGTAATCGGCATGATTTATTTTCAGCACATTTGTCGGTTACTATTTCAAAAGTAATCGGCATGATTCATTTTCAGCACATTTGTCGGTTACTATTTCAAAAGTAATCGGCAAGATTTTTATTTTTAGCATATTTGTCTGTTACTATTTTAGATGTAATCGGCAAGACTTTATTTTCAGCACATTCGTCGGTTACTATTTCAAAGCAAATCGGCAAGATTTATTTTCAGCACATTCGTCGGTTACTATTTCAAAAGTAATCGGCAAGATTTTTATTTTCAGCATATTTGTCGGTTACTATTTCAAAAGTAATCGGCAAGATCTTTATTTTTAGCATATTTGTCTGTTACTATTTTAGATGTAATCGGCAAGACTTTATTTTCAGCACATTCGTCGGTTACTATTTCAAAGCAAATCGGCAAGATTTATTTTCAGCACATTCGTCGGTTACTATTTCAAAAGTAATCGGCAAGATTTTTATTTTTAGCATATTTGTCTGTTACTATTTTAAAAGTAATCGGCAAGACTTTATTTTCAGCACATTCGTCGGTTACTATTTCAAAAGTAATCGGCAAGACTTTATTTTCAGCACATTCGTCGGTTACTATTTCAAAAGTAATCGGGAAGATTTTTATTTTCAGCATGTTCGTCGGTTACTATTTCAAAAGTAATCGGCAAGATTTTTATTTTCAGCATATTTGTCGGTTACTATTTTAAAAGTAATCGACAAGATTTTTATTTTCAGCACATTTGTCGGTTACTATTTTAATAGTAATCGGCATGATTTATTTTCAGCACATTTGTCGGTTACTATTTCAAAAGTAATCGGCATGATTCATTTTCAGCACATTTGTCGGTTACTATTTCAAAAGTAATCGGCATGATCTATTTTCTGCACATTCGTCGGTTACTATTTCAAAAGTAATCGGCAAGATTTTTATTTTCAGCATGTTCGTCGGTTACTATTTCAAAAGCAATCGGCAAGATTTTTATTTTCAGCGCATTCGTCGGTTACTATTTCAATAGTAATCGGCATGATTTATTTTCAGCACATTTGTCGGTTACTATTTCAAAAGTAATCGGCATGATTCATTTTCAGCACATTTGTCGGTTACTATTTCAAAAGTAATCGGCAAGATTTTTATTTTTAGCATATTTGTCTGTTACTATTTTAGATGTAATCGGCAAGACTTTATTTTCAGCACATTCGTCGGTTACTATTTCAAAGCAAATCGGCAAGATTTATTTTCAGCACATTCGTCGGTTACTATTTCAAAAGTAATCGGCAAGACTTTATTTTCAGCACATTCGTCGGTTACTATTTCAAAAGTAATCGGGAAGATTTTTATTTTCAGCACATTCGTCGGTTACTATTTCAAAAGTAATCGGCAAGATTTTTATTTTTAGCATATTTGTCTGTTACTATTTTAAAAGTAATCGGCAAGACTTTATTTTCAGCACATTCGTCGGTTACTATTTCAAAAGTAATCGGCAAGACTTTATTTTCAGCACATTCGTCGGTTACTATTTCAAAAGTAATCGGGAAGATTTTTATTTTCAGCACATTCGTCGGTTACTATTTCAAAAGTAATCGGCAAGACTTTATTTTCAGCACATTCGTCGGTTACTATTTCAAAAGTAATCGGGAAGATTTTTATTTTCAGCATGTTCGTCGGTTACTATTTCAAAAGTAATCGGCAAGATTTTTATTTTCAGCATATTTGTCGGTTACTATTTTAAAAGTAATCGACAAGATTTTTATTTTCAGCACATTTGTCGGTTACTATTTCAATAGTAATCGGCATGATTTATTTTCAGCACATTTGTCGGTTACTATTTCAAAAGTAATCGGCATGATTCATTTTCAGCACATTTGTCGGTTACTATTTCAAAAGTAATCGGCATGATCTATTTTCTGCACATTCGTCGGTTACTATTTCAAAAGTAATCGGCAAGATTTTTATTTTCAGCATATTCGTCGGTTACTATTTCAAACGTAATCGGCAAGATTTTTATTTTCAGCATATTCGTCAATGACTATTTCAAAAGTAATCGGCATGATTTATTTTCAGCATATTCGTCGGTTACTATTTCAAAGCTAATCGACATGATTTATTTTCAACACATTCGTCGGTTACTATTTCAAAAGTAATCGGCATGATCTATTTTCTGCACATTCGTCGGTTACTATTTCAAAAGTAAACGGCAAGATTTTTATTTTCAGCATGTTCGTCGGTTACTATTTCAAAAGCAATCGGCAAGATTTTTATTTTCAGCACATTCGTCGGTTACTATTTCAAAAGTAATCGGCAAGATTTTTATTTTCAGCATATTTGTCGGTTACTATTTCAAAAGTAATCGGCAAGATCTTTATTTTTAGCATATTTGTCTGTTACTATTTTAGATGTAATCGGCAAGACTTTATTTTCAGCACATTCGTCGGTTACTATTTCAAAGCAAATCGGCAAGATTTATTTTCAGCACATTCGTCGGTTACTATTTCAAAAGTAATCGGCAAGATTTTTATTTTTAGCATATTTGTCTGTTACTATTTTAAAAGTAATCGGCAAGACTTTATTTTCAGCACATTCGTCGGTTACTATTTCAAAAGTAATCGGCAAGACTTTATTTTCAGCACATTCGTCGGTTACTATTTCAAAAGTAATCGGGAAGATTTTTATTTTCAGCATGTTCGTCGGTTACTATTTCAAAAGTAATCGGCAAGATTTTTATTTTCAGCATATTTGTCGGTTACTATTTTAAAAGTAATCGACAAGATTTTTATTTTCAGCACATTTGTCGGTTACTATTTTAATAGTAATCGGCATGATTTATTTTCAGCACATTTGTCGGTTACTATTTCAAAAGTAATCGGCATGATTCATTTTCAGCACATTTGTCGGTTACTATTTCAAAAGTAATCGGCATGATCTATTTTCTGCACATTCGTCGGTTACTATTTCAAAAGTAATCGGCAAGATTTTTATTTTCAGCATGTTCGTCGGTTACTATTTCAAACGTAATCGGCAAGATTTTTATTTTCAACATATTCGTCAATGACTATTTCAAAAGTAATCGGCATGATTTATTTTCAGCATATTCGTCGGTTACTATTTCAAAGCTAATCGACATGATTTATTTTCAACACATTCGTCGGTTACTATTTCAAAAGTAATCGGCATGATCTATTTTCTGCACATTCGTCGGTTACTATTTCAAAAGTAAACGGCAAGATTTTTATTTTCAGCATGTTCGTCGGTTACTATTTCAAAAGCAATCGGCAAGATTTTTATTTTCAGCGCATTCGTCGGTTACTATTTCAATAGTAATCGGCATGATTTATTTTCAGCACATTTGTCGGTTACTATTTCAAAAGTAATCGGCATGATCTATTTTCTGCACATTCGTCGGTTACTATTTCAAAAGTAATCGGCAAGATTTTTATTTTCAGCATGTTCGTCGGTTACTATTTCAAACGTAATCGGCAAGATTTTTATTTTCAGCATATTCGTCAATGACTATTTCAAAAGTAATCGGCATGATTTATTTTCAGCATATTCGTCGGTTACTATTTCAAAGCTAATCGACATGATTTATTTTCAACACATTCGTCGGTTACTATTTCAAAAGTAATCGGCATGATCTATTTTCTGCACATTCGTCGGTTACTATTTCAAAAGTAAACGGCAAGATTTTTATTTTCAGCATGTTCGTCGGTTACTATTTCAAAAGCAATCGGCAAGATTTTTATTTTCAGCACATTCGTCGGTTACTATTTCAAAAGTAATCGGCAAGATTTTTATTTTCAGCATATTTGTCGGTTACTATTTCAAAAGTAATCGGCAAGATCTTTATTTTTAGCATATTTGTCTGTTACTATTTTAGATGTAATCGGCAAGACTTTATTTTCAGCACATTCGTCGGTTACTATTTCAAAGCAAATCGGCAAGATTTATTTTCAGCACATTCGTCGGTTACTATTTCAAAAGTAATCGGCAAGATTTTTATTTTTAGCATATTTGTCTGTTACTATTTTAAAAGTAATCGGCAAGACTTTATTTTCAGCACATTCGTCGGTTACTATTTCAAAAGTAATCGGCAAGACTTTATTTTCAGCACATTCGTCGGTTACTATTTCAAAAGTAATCGGGAAGATTTTTATTTTCAGCATGTTCGTCGGTTACTATTTCAAAAGTAATCGGCAAGATTTTTATTTTCAGCATATTTGTCGGTTACTATTTTAAAAGTAATCGACAAGATTTTTATTTTCAGCACATTTGTCGGTTACTATTTCAATAGTAATCGGCATGATTTATTTTCAGCACATTTGTCGGTTACTATTTCAAAAGTAATCGGCATGATTCATTTTCAGCACATTTGTCGGTTACTATTTCAAAAGTAATCGGCATGATCTATTTTCTGCACATTCGTCGGTTACTATTTCAAAAGTAATCGGCAAGATTTTTATTTTCAGCATGTTCGTCGGTTACTATTTCAAACGTAATCGGCAAGATTTTTATTTTCAGCATATTCGTCAATGACTATTTCAAAAGTAATCGGCATGATTTATTTTCAGCATATTCGTCGGTTACTATTTCAAAGCTAATCGACATGATTTATTTTCAACACATTCGTCGGTTACTATTTCAAAAGTAATCGGCATGATCTATTTTCTGCACATTCGTCGGTTACTATTTCAAAAGTAAACGGCAAGATTTTTATTTTCAGCATGTTCGTCGGTTACTATTTCAAAAGCAATCGGCAAGATTTTTATTTTCAGCACATTCGTCGGTTACTATTTCAAAAGTAATCGGCAAGATTTTTATTTTCAGCATATTTGTCGGTTACTATTTCAAAAGTAATCGGCAAGATCTTTATTTTTAGCATATTTGTCTGTTACTATTTTAGATGTAATCGGCAAGACTTTATTTTCAGCACATTCGTCGGTTACTATTTCAAAGCAAATCGGCAAGATTTATTTTCAGCACATTCGTCGGTTACTATTTCAAAAGTAATCGGCAAGATTTTTATTTTTAGCATATTTGTCTGTTACTATTTTAAAAGTAATCGGCAAGACTTTATTTTCAGCACATTCGTCGGTTACTATTTCAAAAGTAATCGGCAAGACTTTATTTTCAGCACATTCGTCGGTTTCTATTTCAAAAGTAATCGGGAAGATTTTTATTTTCAGCATGTTCGTCGGTTACTATTTCAAAAGTAATCGGCAAGATTTTTATTTTCAGCATATTTGTCGGTTACTATTTTAAAAGTAATCGACAAGATTTTTATTTTCAGCACATTTGTCGGTTACTATTTTAATAGTAATCGGCATGATTTATTTTCAGCACATTTGTCGGTTACTATTTCAAAAGTAATCGGCATGATTTATTTTCAGCACATTTGTCGGTTACTATTTCAAAAGTAATCGGCATGATCTATTTTCTGCACATTCGTCGGTTACTATTTCAAAAGTAATCGGCAAGATTTTTATTTTCAGCATGTTCGTCGGTTACTATTTCAAACGTAATCGGCAAGATTTTTATTTTCAACATATTCGTCAATGACTATTTCAAAAGTAATCGGCATGATTTATTTTCAGCATATTCGTCGGTTACTATTTCAAAGCTAATCGACATGATTTATTTTCAACACATTCGTCGGTTACTATTTCAAAAGTAATCGGCATGATCTATTTTCTGCACATTCGTCGGTTACTATTTCAAAAGTAAACGGCAAGATTTTTATTTTCAGCATGTTCGTCGGTTACTATTTCAAAAGCAATCGGCAAGATTTTTATTTTCAGCGCATTCGTCGGTTACTATTTCAATAGTAATCGGCATGATTTATTTTCAGCACATTTGTCGGTTACTATTTCAAAAGTAATCGGCATGATTCATTTTCAGCACATTTGTCGGTTACTATTTCAAAAGTAATCGGCATGATCTATTTTCTGCACATTCGTCGGTTACTATTTCAAAAGTAATCGGCAATATTTTTATTTTCAGCATGTTCGTCGGTTACTATTTCAAACGTAATCGGCAAGATTTTTATTTTCAGCATATTCGTCAATGACTATTTCAAAAGTAATCGGCATGATTTATTTTCAGCATATTCGTCGGTTACTATTTCAAAGCTAATCGACATGATTTATTTTCAACACATTCGTCGGTTACTATTTCAAAAGTAATCGGCATGATCTATTTTCTGCACATTCGTCGGTTACTATTTCAAAAGTAAACGGCAAGATTTTTATTTTCAGCATGTTCGTCGGTTACTATTTCAAAAGCAATCGGCAAGATTTTTATTTTCAGCACATTCGTCGGTTACTATTTCAAAAGTAATCGGGAAGATTTTTATTTTCAGCATGTTCGTCGGTTACTATTTCAAAAGTAATCGGCAAGATTTTTATTTTCAGCATATTTGTCGGTTACTATTTTAAAAGTAATCGACAAGATTTTTATTTTCAGCACATTTGTCGGTTACTATTTTAATAGTAATCGGCATGATTTATTTTCAGCACATTTGTCGGTTACTATTTCAAAAGTAATCGGCATGATTCATTTTCAGCACATTTGTCGGTTACTATTTCAAAAGTAATCGGCATGATCTATTTTCTGCACATTCGTCGGTTACTATTTCAAAAGTAATCGGCAAGATTTTTATTTTCAGCATGTTCGTCGGTTACTATTTCAAACGTAATCGGCAAGATTTTTATTTTCAACATATTCGTCAATGACTATTTCAAAAGTAATCGGCATGATTTATTTTCAGCATATTCGTCGGTTACTATTTCAAAGCTAATCGACATGATTTATTTTCAACACATTCGTCGGTTACTATTTCAAAAGTAATCGGCATGATCTATTTTCTGCACATTCGTCGGTTACTATTTCAAAAGTAAACGGCAAGATTTTTATTTTCAGCATGTTCGTCGGTTACTATTTCAAAAGCAATCGGCAAGATTTTTATTTTCAGCGCATTCGTCGGTTACTATTTCAATAGTAATCGGCATGATTTATTTTCAGCACATTTGTCGGTTACTATTTCAAAAGTAATCGGCATGATTCATTTTCAGCACATTTGTCGGTTACTATTTCAAAAGTAATCGGCATGATCTATTTTCTGCACATTCGTCGGTTACTATTTCAAAAGTAATCGGCAATATTTTTATTTTCAGCATGTTCGTCGGTTACTATTTCAAACGTAATCGGCAAGATTTTTATTTTCAGCATATTCGTCAATGACTATTTCAAAAGTAATCGGCATGATTTATTTTCAGCATATTCGTCGGTTACTATTTCAAAGCTAATCGACATGATTTATTTTCAACACATTCGTCGGTTACTATTTCAAAAGTAATCGGCATGATCTATTTTCTGCACATTCGTCGGTTACTATTTCAAAAGTAAACGGCAAGATTTTTATTTTCAGCATGTTCGTCGGTTACTATTTCAAAAGCAATCGGCAAGATTTTTATTTTCAGCACATTCGTCGGTTACTATTTCAAAAGTAATCGGCAAGATTTTTATTTTCAGCATATTTGTCGGTTACTATTTCAAAAGTAATCGGCAAGATCTTTATTTTTAGCATATTTGTCTGTTACTATTTTAGATGTAATCGGCAAGACTTTATTTTCAGCACATTCGTCGGTTACTATTTCAAAGCAAATCGGCAAGATTTATTTTCAGCACATTCGTCGGTTACTATTTCAAAAGTAATCGGCAAGATTTTTATTTTTAGCATATTTGTCTGTTACTATTTTAAAAGTAATCGGCAAGACTTTATTTTCAGCACATTCGTCGGTTACTATTTCAAAAGTAATCGGCAAGACTTTATTTTCAGCACATTCGTCGGTTACTATTTCAAAAGTAATCGGGAAGATTTTTATTTTCAGCATGTTCGTCGGTTACTATTTCAAAAGTAATCGGCAAGATTTTTATTTTCAGCATATTTGTCGGTTACTATTTTAAAAGTAATCGACAAGATTTTTATTTTCAGCACATTTGTCGGTTACTATTTTAATAGTAATCGGCATGATTTATTTTCAGCACATTTGTCGGTTACTATTTCAAAAGTAATCGGCATGATTCATTTTCAGCACATTTGTCGGTTACTATTTCAAAAGTAATCGGCATGATCTATTTTCTGCACATTCGTCGGTTACTATTTCAAAAGTAATCGGCAAGATTTTTATTTTCAGCATGTTCGTCGGTTACTATTTCAAACGTAATCGGCAAGATTTTTATTTTCAACATATTCGTCAATGACTATTTCAAAAGTAATCGGCATGATTTATTTTCAGCATATTCGTCGGTTACTATTTCAAAGCTAATCGACATGATTTATTTTCAACACATTCGTCGGTTACTATTTCAAAAGTAATCGGCATGATCTATTTTCTGCACATTCGTCGGTTACTATTTCAAAAGTAAACGGCAAGATTTTTATTTTCAGCATGTTCGTCGGTTACTATTTCAAAAGCAATCGGCAAGATTTTTATTTTCAGCGCATTCGTCGGTTACTATTTCAAAAGTAATCGGCAAGATTTTTATTTTCAGCATATTTGTCGGTTACTATTTCAAAAGTAATCGGCAAGATTTTTATTTTTAGCATATTTGTCTGTTACTATTTTAGATGTAATCGGCAAGACTTTATTTTCAGCACATTCGTCGGTTACTATTTCAAAGCAAATCAGCAAGATTTATTTTCAGCACATTCGTCGGTTACTATTTCAAAAGTAATCGGCAAGATTTTTATTTTTAGCATATTTGTCTGTTACTATTTTAAAAGTAATCGGCAAGACTTTATTTTCAGCACATTCGTCGGTTACTATTTCAAAAGTAATCGGCAAGACTTTATTTTCAGCACATTCGTCGGTTACTATTTCAAAAGTAATCGGGAAGATTTTTATTTTCAGCATGTTCGTCGCTTACTATTTCAAAAGTAATCGGCAAGATTTTTATTTTCAGCATATTTGTCGATTACTATTTTAAAAGTAATCGGCAAGACTTTATTTTCAGCACATTCGTCGGTTACTATTTCAAAAGTAATCGACAATATTTTTATTTTCAACATATTCGTCGGTTACTATTTCAAAAGTAATCGGCAAGACTTTATTTTCAGCACATTCATTGGTTACTTTTTTAAAAGTAATTGGTAAGATTTTTATTTCCAACATATTCATCGCTTACTATTTCAAAAGTAATCAGCATGATTTATTTTCAGCACATTCGTCGGTTACTATTTCAAAAGTAATCGGCAAGACTTTATTTTCAGCACATTCGTCGGTTACTATTTCAAAAGTAATCGGGAAGATTTTTATTTTCAGCATGTTCGTCGGTTACTATTTCAAAAGTAATCGGCAAGATTTTTATTTTCAGCATATTTGTCGGTTACTATTTTAAAAGTAATCGACAAGATTTTTATTTTCAGCACATTTGTCGGTTACTATTTCAATAGTAATCGGCATGATTTATTTTCAGCACATTTGTCGGTTACTATTTCAAAAGTAATCGGCATGATTCATTTTCAGCACATTTGTCGGTTACTATTTCAAAAGTAATCGGCATGATTCATTTTCAGCATATTCGTCAATGACTATTTCAAAAGTAATCGGCATGATTTATTTTCAGCATATTCGTCGGTTACTATTTCAAAGCTAATCGACATGATTTATTTTCAACACATTCGTCGGTTACTATTTCAAAAGTAATCGGCATGATCTATTTTCTGCACATTCGTCGGTTACTATTTCAAAAGTAAACGGCAAGATTTTTATTTTCAGCATGTTCGTCGGTTACTATTTCAAAAGCAATCGGCAAGATTTTTATTTTCAGCGCATTCGTCGGTTACTATTTCAAAAGTAATCGGCAAGATTTTTATTTTCAGCATATTTGTCGGTTACTATTTCAAAAGTAATCGGCAAGATGTTTATTTTTAGCATATTTGTCTGTTACTATTTTAGATGTAATCGGCAAGACTTTATTTTCAGCACATTCGTCGGTTACTATTTCAAAGCAAATCGGCAAGATTTATTTTCAGCACATTCGTCGGTTACTATTTCAAAAGTAATCGGCAAGATTTTTATTTTTAGCATATTTGTCTGTTACTATTTTAAAAGTAATCGGCAAGACTTTATTTTCAGCACATTCGTCGGTTACTATTTCAAAAGTAATCGGCAAGACTTTATTTTCAGCACATTCGTCGGTTACTATTTCAAAAGTAATCGGGAAGATTTTTATTTTCAGCATGTTCGTCGCTTACTATTTCAAAAGTAATCGGCAAGATTTTTATTTTCAGCATATTTGTCGATTACTATTTTAAAAGTAATCGGCAAGACTTTATTTTCAGCACATTCGTCGGTTACTATTTCAAAAGTAATCGACAATATTTTTATTTTCAACATATTCGTCGGTTACTATTTCAAAAGTAATCGGCAAGACTTTATTTTCAGCACATTCATTGGTTACTTTTTTAAAAGTAATTGGTAAGATTTTTATTTCCAACATATTCATCGCTTACTATTTCAAAAGTAATCAGCATGATTTATTTTCAGCACATTCGTCGGTTACTATTTCAAAAGTAATCGGCAAGACTTTATTTTCAGCACATTCGTCGGTTACTATTTCAAAAGTAATCGGGAAGATTTTTATTTTCAGCATGTTCGTCGGTTACTATTTCAAAAGTAATCGGCAAGATTTTTATTTTCAGCATATTTGTCGGTTACTATTTTAAAAGTAATCGACAAGATTTTTATTTTCAGCACATTTGTCGGTTACTATTTCAATAGTAATCGGCATGATTTATTTTCAGCACATTTGTCGGTTACTATTTCAAAAGTAATCGGCATGATTCATTTTCAGCACATTTGTCGGTTACTATTTCAAAAGTAATCGGCATGATTCATTTTCAGCATATTCGTCAATGACTATTTCAAAAGTAATCGGCATGATTTATTTTCAGCATATTCGTCGGTTACTATTTCAAAGCTAATCGACATGATTTATTTTCAACACATTCGTCGGTTACTATTTCAAAAGTAATCGGCATGATCTATTTTCTGCACATTCGTCGGTTACTATTTCAAAAGTAAACGGCAAGATTTTTATTTTCAGCATGTTCGTCGGTTACTATTTCAAAAGCAATCGGCAAGATTTTTATTTTCAGCGCATTCGTCGGTTACTATTTCAAAAGTAATCGGCAAGATTTTTATTTTCAGCATATTTGTCGGTTACTATTTCAAAAGTAATCGGCAAGATGTTTATTTTTAGCATATTTGTCTGTTACTATTTTAGATGTAATCGGCAAGACTTTATTTTCAGCACATTCGTCGGTTACTATTTCAAAGCAAATCGGCAAGATTTATTTTCAGCACATTCGTCGGTTACTATTTCAAAAGTAATCGGCAAGATTTTTATTTTTAGCATATTTGTCTGTTACTATTTTAAAAGTAATCGGCAAGACTTTATTTTCAGCACATTCGTCGGTTACTATTTCAAAAGTAATCGGCAAGACTTTATTTTCAGCACATTCGTCGGTTACTATTTCAAAAGTAATCGGGAAGATTTTTATTTTCAGCATGTTCGTCGCTTACTATTTCAAAAGTAATCGGCAAGATTTTTATTTTCAGCATATTTGTCGGTTACTATTTTAAAAGTAATCGGCAAGACTTTATTTTCAGCACATTCGTCGGTTACTATTTCAAAAGTAATCGGCATGATTCATTTTCAGCACATTTGTCGGTTACTATTTCAAAAGTAATCGGCATGATCTATTTTCTGCACATTCGTCGGTTACTATTTCAAAAGTAATCGGCAAGATTTTTATTTTCAGCATGTTCGTCGGTTACTATTTCAAACGTAATCGGCAAGATTTTTATTTTCAGCATATTCGTCAATGACTATTTCAAAAGTAATCGGCATGATTTATTTTCAGCATATTCGTCGGTTACTATTTCAAAGCTAATCGACATGATTTATTTTCAACACATTCGTTGGTTACTATTTCAAAAGTAATCGGCATGATCTATTTTCTGCACATTCGTCGGTTACTATTTCAAAAGTAAACGGCAAGATTTTTATTTTCAGCATGTTCGTCGGTTACTATTTCAAAAGCAATCGGCAAGATTTTTATTTTCAGCGCATTCGTCGGTTACTATTTCAAAAGTAATCGGCAAGATTTTTATTTTCAGCATATTTGTCGGTTACTATTTCAAAAGTAATCGGCAAGATTTTTATTTTTAGCATATTTGTCTGTTACTATTTTAGATGTAATCGGCAAGACTTTATTTTCAGCACATTCGTCGGTTACTATTTCAAAGCAAATCGGCAAGATTTATTTTCAGCACATTCGTCGGTTACTATTTCAAAAGTAATCGGCAAGATTTTTTATTTTTAGCATATTTGTCTGTTACTATTTTAAAAGTAATCGGCAAGACTTTATTTTCAGCACATTCGTCGGTTACTATTTCAAAAGTAATCGGCAAGACTTTATTTTCAGCACATTCGTCGGTTACTATTTCAAAAGTAATCGGGAAGATTTTTATTTTCAGCATGTTCGTCGGTTACTATTTCAAAAGTAATCGGCAAGATTTTTATTTTCAGCATATTTGTCGGTTACTATTTTAAAAGTAATCGACAAGATTTTTATTTTCAGCACATTTGTCGGTTACTATTTTAATAGTAATCGGCATGATTTATTTTCAGCACATTTGTCGGTTACTATTTCAAAAGTAATCGGCATGATTCATTTTCAGCACATTTGTCGGTTACTATTTCAAAAGTAATCGGCATGATCTATTTTCTGCACATTCGTCGGTTACTATTTCAAAAGTAATCGGCAAGATTTTTATTTTCAGCATGTTCGTCGGTTACTATTTCAAACGTAATCGGCAAGATTTTTATTTTCAGCATGTTCGTCGGTTACTATTTCAAAAGTAATCGGCAAGATTTTTATTTTCAGCATATTTGTCGGTTACTATTTTAAAAGTAATCGACAAGATTTTATTTTCAGCACATTCGTCGGTTACTATTTCAAAAGTAATCGGGAAGATTTTTATTTTCAGCATGTTCGTCGGTTACTATTTCAAAAGTAATCGGCAAGATTTTTATTTTCAGCATATTTGTCGGTTACTATTTTAAAAGTAATCGACAAGATTTTTATTTTCAGCACATTTGTCGGTTACTATTTTAATAGTAATCGGCATGATTTATTTTCAGCACATTTGTCGGTTACTATTTCAAAAGTAATCGGCATGATTCATTTTCAGCACATTTGTCGGTTACTATTTCAAAAGTAATCGGCATGATCTATTTTCTGCACATTCGTCGGTTACTATTTCAAAAGTAATCGGCAAGATTTTTATTTTCAGCATGTTCGTCGGTTACTATTTCAAACGTAATCGGCAAGATTTTTATTTTCAGCATATTCGTCAATGACTATTTCAAAAGTAATCGGCATGATTTATTTTCAGCATATTCGTGGGTTACTATTTCAAAGGTAATCGACATGATTTATTTTCAACACATTCGTCGGTTACTATTTCAAAAGTAATCGGCATGATCTATTTTCTGCACATTCGTCGGTTACTATTTCATAAGTAAACGGCAAGATTTTTATTTTCAGCATGTTTGTCGGTTACTATTTCAAAAGCAATCGGCAAGATTTTTATTTTCAGCACATTCGTCGGTTACTATTTCAAAAGTAATTGGCAAGATTTTTATTTTCAGCATATTTGTCGGTTACTATTTCAAAAGTAATCGGCAAGATTTTTATTTTTAGCATATTTGTCTGTTACTATTTTAGATGTAATCGGCAAGACTTTATTTTCAGCACATTCGTCGGTTACTATTTCAAAGCAAATCAGCAAGATTTATTTTCAGCACATTCGTCGGTTACTATTTCAAAAGTAATCGGCAAGATTTTTATTTTTAGCATATTTGTCTGTTACTATTTTAAAAGTAATCGGCAAGACTTTATTTTCAGCACATTCGTCGGTTACTATTTCAAAAGTAATCGGCAAGACTTTATTTTCAGCACATTCGTCGGTTACTATTTCAAAAGTAATCGGGAAGATTTTTATTTTCAGCATGTTCGTCGCTTACTATTTCAAAAGTAATCGGCAAGATTTTTATTTTCAGCATATTTGTCGGTTACTATTTTAAAAGTAATCGGCAAGACTTTATTTTCAGCACATTCGTCGGTTACTATTTCAAAAGTAATCGGCAAGATTTTTATTTTCAACATATTCGTCGGTTACTATTTCAAAAGTAATCGGCAAGACTTTATTTTCAGCACATTCATTGGTTACTTTTTTAAAAGTAATTGGTAAGATTTTTATTTCCAACATATTCATCGCTTACTATTTCAAAAGTAATCAGCATGATTTATTTTCAGCACATTCGTCGGTTACAATTTCAAAAGTAATCGGCAAGATTTTTATTTTCAGCATATTTGTCGGTTACTATTTTAAAAGTAATCGACAAGATTTTTATTTTCAACATATTCGTCGGTTCCTATTTCAAAAGTAATCGGCAAGATTTTTATTTTTAGCATATTTGTCGGTTACTATTTTAAAAGTAATCGACAAGATTTTTATTTTCAGCGCATTTGTCGGTTACTATTTCAATAGTAATCGGCATGATTTATTTTCAGCACATTCGTCGGTTACTATTTCAAAAGTAATCGGCATGATTCATTTTCAAGACATTCGTCGGTTACTATTTCAAAACTAATCGGCATGATCTATTTTCTGCACATTCGTCGGTTACTATTTCAAAAGTAATCGGGAAGATTTTTATTTTCAGCATGTTCGTCGGTTACTATTTCAAAAGTAATCGGCAAGATTTTTATTTTCAGCATATTTGTCGGTTACTATTTTAAAAGTAATCGACAAGATTTTTATTTTCAGCACATTTGTCGGTTACTATTTCAATAGTAATCGGCATGATTTATTTTCAGCACATTTGTCGGTTACTATTTCAAAAGTAATCGGCATGATCTATTTTCTGCACATTCGTCGGTTACTATTTCAAAAGTAATCGGCAAGATTTTTATTTTCAGCATGTTCGTCGGTTACTATTTCAAACGTAATCGGCAAGATTTTTATTTTCAGCATATTCGTCAATGACTATTTCAAAAGTAATCGGCATGATTTATTTTCAGCATATTCGTCGGTTACTATTTCAAAGGTAATCGACATGATTTATTTTCAACACATTCGTCGGTTACTATTTCAAAAGTAATCGGCATGATCTATTTTCTGCACATTCGTGGGTTACTATTTCAAAAGTAAACGGCAAGATTTTTATTTTCAGCATGTTCGTCAGTTACTATTTCAAAAGCAATCGGCAAGATTTTTATTTTCAGCATATTTGTCGGTTACTATTTCAAAAGTAATCGGCAAGATTTTTATTTTTAGCATATTTGTCTGTTACTATTTTAGATGTAATCGGCAAGACTTTATTTTCAGCACATTCGTCGGTTACTATTTCAAAGCAAATCGGCAAGATTTATTTTCAGCACATTCGTCGGTTACTATTTCAAAAGTAATCGGCAAGATTTTTATTTTTAGCATATTTGTCTGTTACTATTTTAAAAGTAATCGGCAAGACTTTATTTTCAGCACATTCGTCGGTTACTATTTCAAAAGTAATCGGCAAGACTTTATTTTCAGCACATTCGTCGGTTACTATTTCAAAAGTAATCGGGAAGATTTTTATTTTCAGCATGTTCGTCGCTTACTATTTCAAAAGTAATCGGCAAGATTTTTATTTTCAGCATATTTGTCGGTTACTATTTTAAAAGTAATCGGCAAGACTTTATTTTCAGCACATTCGTCGGTTACTATTTCAAAAGTAATCGGCAAGATTTTTATTTTCAACATATTCGTCGGTTACTATTTCAAAAGTAATCGGCAAGACTTTATTTTCAGCACATTCATTGGTTACTTTTTTAAAAGTAATTGGTAAGATTTTTATTTCCAACATATTCATCGCTTACTATTTCAAAAGTAATCAGCATGATTTATTTTCAGCACATTCGTCGGTTACAATTTCAAAAGTAATCGGCAAGATTTTTATTTTCAGCATATTTGTCGGTTACTATTTTAAAAGTAATCGACAAGATTTTTATTTTCAACATATTCGTCGGTTCCTATTTCAAAAGTAATCGGCAAGATTTTTATTTTTAGCATATTTGTCGGTTACTATTTTAAAAGTAATCGACAAGATTTTTATTTTCAGCGCATTTGTCGGTTACTATTTCAATAGTAATCGGCATGATTTATTTTCAGCACATTCGTCGGTTACTATTTCAAAAGTAATCGGCATGATTCATTTTCAAGACATTCGTCGGTTACTATTTCAAAACTAATCGGCATGATCTATTTTCTGCACATTCGTCGGTTACTATTTCAAAAGTAATCGGGAAGATTTTTATTTTCAGCATGTTCGTCGGTTACTATTTCAAAAGTAATCGGCAAGATTTTTATTTTCAGCATATTTGTCGGTTACTATTTTAAAAGTAATCGACAAGATTTTTATTTTCAGCACATTTGTCGGTTACTATTTCAATAGTAATCGGCATGATTTATTTTCAGCACATTTGTCGGTTACTATTTCAAAAGTAATCGGCATGATCTATTTTCTGCACATTCGTCGGTTACTATTTCAAAAGTAATCGGCAAGATTTTTATTTTCAGCATGTTCGTCGGTTACTATTTCAAACGTAATCGGCAAGATTTTTATTTTCAGCATATTCGTCAATGACTATTTCAAAAGTAATCGGCATGATTTATTTTCAGCATATTCGTCGGTTACTATTTCAAAGGTAATCGACATGATTTATTTTCAACACATTCGTCGGTTACTATTTCAAAAGTAATCGGCATGATCTATTTTCTGCACATTCGTGGGTTACTATTTCAAAAGTAAACGGCAAGATTTTTATTTTCAGCATGTTCGTCAGTTACTATTTCAAAAGCAATCGGCAAGATTTTTATTTTCAGCATATTTGTCGGTTACTATTTCAAAAGTAATCGGCAAGATTTTTATTTTTAGCATATTTGTCTGTTACTATTTTAGATGTAATCGGCAAGACTTTATTTTCAGCACATTCGTCGGTTACTATTTCAAAGCAAATCGGCAAGATTTATTTTCAGCACATTCGTCGGTTACTATTTCAAAAGTAATCGGCAAGATTTTTATTTTTAGCATATTTGTCTGTTACTATTTTAAAAGTAATCGGCAAGACTTTATTTTCAGCACATTCGTCGGTTACTATTTCAAAAGTAATCGGCAAGACTTTATTTTCAGCACATTCGTCGGTTACTATTTCAAAAGTAATCGGGAAGATTTTTATTTTCAGCATGTTCGTCGCTTACTATTTCAAAAGTAATCGGCAAGATTTTTATTTTCAGCATATTTGTCGGTTACTATTTTAAAAGTAATCGGCAAGACTTTATTTTCAGCACATTCGTCGGTTACTATTTCAAAAGTAATCGGCAAGATTTTTATTTTCAACATATTCGTCGGTTACTATTTCAAAAGTAATCGGCAAGACTTTATTTTCAGCACATTCATTGGTTACTTTTTTAAAAGTAATTGGTAAGATTTTTATTTCCAACATATTCATCGCTTACTATTTCAAAAGTAATCAGCATGATTTATTTTCAGCACATTCGTCGGTTACAATTTCAAAAGTAATCGGCAAGATTTTTATTTTCAGCATATTTGTCGGTTACTATTTTAAAAGTAATCGACAAGATTTTTATTTTCAACATATTCGTCGGTTCCTATTTCAAAAGTAATCGGCAAGATTTTTATTTTTAGCATATTTGTCGGTTACTATTTTAAAAGTAATCGACAAGATTTTTATTTTCAGCGCATTTGTCGGTTACTATTTCAATAGTAATCGGCATGATTTATTTTCAGCACATTCGTCGGTTACTATTTCAAAAGTAATCGGCATGATTCATTTTCAAGACATTCGTCGGTTACTATTTCAAAAGTAATCGGCATGATCTATTTTCTGCACATTCGTCGGTTACTATTTCAAAAGTAAACGGCAAGATTTTTATTTTCAGCATGTTCGTCGGTTACTATTTCAAAAGCAATCGGCAAGATTTTTATTTTCAGCGCATTCGTCGGTTACTATTTCAAAAGTAATCGGCAAGATTTTTATTTTCAGCATATTTGTCGGTTACTATTTCAAAAGTAATCGGCAAGATTTTTATTTTTAGCATATTTGTCTGTTACTATTTTAGATGTAATCGGCAAGACTTTATTTTCAGCACATTCGTCGGTTACTATTTCAAAGCAAATCGGCAAGATTTATTTTCAGCACATTCGTCGGTTACTATTTCAAAAGTAATCGGCAAGATTTTTATTTTTAGCATATTTGTCTGTTACTATTTTAAAAGTAATCGGCAAGACTTTATTTTCAGCACATTCGTCGGTTACTATTTCAAAAGTAATCGGCAAGACTTTATTTTCAGCACATTCGTCGGTTACTATTTCAAAAGTAATCGGGAAGATTTTTATTTTCAGCATGTTCGTCGGTTACTATTTCAAAAGTAATCGGCAAGATTTTTATTTTCAGCATATTTGTCGGTTACTATTTTAAAAGTAATCGACAAGATTTTTATTTTCAGCACATTTGTCGGTTACTATTTTAATAGTAATCGGCATGATTTATTTTCAGCACATTTGTCGGTTACTATTTCAAAAGTAATCGGCATGATTCATTTTCAGCACATTTGTCGGTTACTATTTCAAAAGTAATCGGCATGATCTATTTTCTGCACATTCGTCGGTTACTATTTCAAAAGTAATCGGCAAGATTTTTATTTTCAGCATGTTCGTCGGTTACTATTTCAAACGTAATCGGCAAGATTTTTATTTTCAGCATATTCGTCAATGACTATTTCAAAAGTAATCGGCATGATTTATTTTCAGCATATTCGTGGGTTACTATTTCAAAGGTAATCGACATGATTTATTTTCAACACATTCGTCGGTTACTATTTCAAAAGTAATCGGCATGATCTATTTTCTGCACATTCGTCGGTTACTATTTCAAAAGTAAACGGCAAGATTTTTATTTTCAGCATGTTTGTCGGTTACTATTTCAAAAGCAATCGGCAAGATTTTTATTTTCAGCACATTCGTCGGTTACTATTTCAAAAGTAATTGGCAAGATTTTTATTTTCAGCATATTTGTCGGTTACTATTTCAAAAGTAATCGGCAAGATTTTTATTTTTAGCATATTTGTCTGTTACTATTTTAGATGTAATCGGCAAGACTTTATTTTCAGCACATTCGTTGGTTACTATTTCAAAAGTAATCGGTAAGATTTTTATTTTCAACATATTCGTCACTTACTATTTCCAAAGTAATCGGCATGATTTATTTTCAGCACATTCGTCGGTTACTATTTCAAAAGTAATTGGCAAGATTTTTATTTTCAGCATATTCGCCGGTGACTATTTCAAAAGTAATCGGCATGATTTATTTTCAGCAGATTCGTCGGTTACTATTTCAAAGGTAATCGACATGATTTATTTTCAACACATTCGTCGGTTACTATTTCAAAAGTAATCGGCATGATCTATTTTCTGCACATTCGTCGGTTACTATTTCAAAAGTAATCGGCAAGATTTTTATTTTCAGCATGTTCATCGGTTACTATTGTAACACTCTAAATTTTTGTTTTATGATTTGTGGTGATTTTTAATTGATTTTGGTGTGCTTGGTGTGTTTTACTTGAATTTATAAATGATATATGAGATATTTGGTGTGTTATTATTTATTATAATTATTTGTAGTGTTTTATGAAAATAGGAGAAATAATATTTTTATAGTTGAATTAAGGGATTTAATAGAAATAATTAGAATTAAGGAGAGTTTAATATAATTTAGTGGGAGAGTAAAGAGTAAAAGGAGGTTATGCTTTGGGTGGAAAGAGTAGGAAAGGAATAGTCAGTAAAGGAAATAGGAGAAACAGAATACGTATCAGTAAGAAAGAAAAACAGACTTTTTGGGAGAAAGTGAGAAGAGCCAAGAGCCAAGGGGAATTGCTAGGAATTGCTGTAGATTTTGCTGAATTAAGGTAAGGGTGGGCTAGCAATTCATTGGTTAATATATACATGTATGTTTTCATGATATTGGATTGAAAATGGTGATTTGTTGATTTAGGGTTAAGAACATGAAAAATACCATTGTTGATGAATTATGCATGATTGATGATGTTTCTATGAGATGTTTCTGTTGTGTTGTTGTGTATTGAACCCATAAACATTGTTCTAAATCATTTTGGGTAATTGAGGGATCAAAGTTGGGATTTTTGGGTAGAACAATGCTGAAATCGCACTTTTTGTGAAGCTGAGTCCAGATTTGATACCGCAAAAACGTGCCACGTTTTGGCAAGCGCGTCACGTTTTGGTCGACAGAATGCATAGTAATTCTGGGCATAAAAACGTGACACGTTTTCTAAAAACGTGACACGCTTTCTCAAAAATCAGATCATCCGTATTTCACTATTTTCACCCATTTCTGCTTTGAACTAGCTTTTGGTGTAAACATGAAAGTTTTAGATAGTTAAGTTAGCTTTCTAATGGCATTGGTTGGGCTTGAAAATGATATTTAGATTTTGAGTTATGATGAAAATAGTCCAGGTGGGTCTCTAGGAAACTTTAAGAAAACTTAGCATAACTAATCCCAAGTTAGTCCAAAACCTATGATTAGTTCCCAAACTTCAAACTTAAGTATTAGAGGTTTAATTGAGGTGTTATATGAGTATTTGGCTTATGTCTTATTGATCAAACTTGATTTGCTTTGAAGGATGTTTTAGACTTTGATATGAACGTAATTGATTAATGTATATGTTGCTATTGTTGTTGATATGTTGGAATATATATGTGTATATATGTACAATTATATACGGTGTATCGTTGTCCCCGTTGTTGATGTTGTTGAGTCGTGTTGTCCAAGTTGGGGAGTGTGTCATAAGTATTAGGCACAAATGTTGGTGTCCTAGTTGTTGTTGTTGGTTGCATGGTGAAAATGCACCACTATTTTATCGTATAGTTGTATGTAGATATACACCCTTGAGTCTCATACTCATTTGCATCGGTGGGGGCTCATGCCCCGGAATGTTTATACATTCAACTGGTGAGGGCTCATGCCCTGGAATGCTAGTCATTCACTTTGGTGAGGGCTTATGCCCTGGGATGCTTTAACCATCCAAAATTGGTGGGGGCTTATGCCCCGGAATGCTTAGCATTCAACGCGCGTAGATGGTACCACATTTGCATAATACATTGTCAGGTGATGGAGTCTTGCATTAGAAGTTTAAGGTGTGAGTTGTTGTTGGTGAGGTGTCACCACAAGTGGTGTTGTCGTTGGTGTCGTTGTTGTTGCTAATCTTTTAAAAGATAAACTTGAATATAATGTTGATATACTATGGTTGATAATTGTTGCTTATGTTAAAGGTGGTGCATTTGTTGATGTTATTTCAATTTATATGATTGACTATATATGTTTATATATAATCTTTGCTTTGTGAACTCACCCCTTCTGCTGGAATTGCCGCCTTGTGGGCAAGTGCAGGTAGCGATGGATAGATAGGAATGGCTCTCGTGTCGTAGGCTCTGATACGTAACGGGATGGGATATTATGTTTTACAATTTCATTCCTTTATGTATCATTTTATGTTGGAGATTTGTTGAATAAATATTTGATATATGTTGGAGAACATTTTTATTATGGTGAGGCCTTTGTGCCAGAAATGTTGGAAATATTACTTTTATTGGAGATAATTTATAAATGGATATTCCGCTGCATAATATTTTAATATGATGAGATATGTTGATGTTTATTTAAATAGTTTATATTTTCTATTTTAAATAAATTTTTGAAAAGAGGCATGTAATGCTCCGTTGTTGTTGAATGACTCTGATTGTTGATATTATTATGTTGTTTGGGAAACGGGGTGTTACAACTATTTCAAAGGTAATCGGCAAGATTTTTATTTTCAGCACATTCGTCGGTTACTATTTCAAAAGTATTCGGCAAGATTTTTATTTTCAACATATTCGTTGGTTACTGTTTCAAAAGTAATCGGCAAGACTTTATTTTCAGCACATTCATTGGTTACTTTTTTAAAATTAATCGGTAAGATTTTTATTTCCAACATATTCCTCGCTTACTATTTCAAAAGTAATCAGCATGATTTATTTTCAGCACATTCGTCGGTTACTATTTCAAAAGTAATCGGCAAGATTTTTATTTTCAGCATATTCGTCGGTGACTATTTCAAAAGTAATCGGCATGATTTATTTTCAGCACATTCGTCGGTTACTATTTCAAAAGTAATCAGCAAGATTTATTTTCAGCACATATTCGTCGGTTACTATTTCAAATGTAATGGGCAAGACTTTTATTTTCAGCACATTTGTCGGTTACTATTTCAATAGTAATCGGCATGATTTTTTTTCAGCACATTCGTCGGTTACTATTTCAAAAGTAATCGGCAAGATTTTTATTTTCAGCATATTGGTCGGTGACTATTTCAAAAGTAATCGGCAAGATTTTTATTTTCAGCGTATTTGTCGGTTACTTTTTCAAAAGTAATTGGCAAGATTTTTATTTTCAGCATATTTGTCGGTTACTTTTTCAAAAGTAATCGGCAATATTTTTATTTTCAGCATATTTGTCAGTTACTATTTTAAAAGTAATCTACAAGATTTTTATTTTCAACATATTCGTCGGTTACTATTTCAAAAGTAATCGGCAAGACTTTATTTTCAGCATATTCGTTGATTACTATTTCAAAAGTAATCGGTAAGATTTTTATTTTCAACATATTCGTCGCTTATTATTTCAAAAGTAATCGGCATGATTTATTTTCAGCACATTTGTAACACCCATACTAAACGTATCTAGAAAGTTTAGCATGTGCATTAACTTAGTACTGGATACATTAAAATTTACAACTTAAATTACTTCGAATGAATATTGTATACAACAAATTCACGTTCGTACATGAGAGATACCATACAACAATCCAAATATTATAAAAGTACATTCTTGAAATCCTTGCGAACATCCTGCAGCGGGTACGAACGAGTCCTTGCTGAATATCCATCCGGCGATAACTTGCTCAACTGCTCTGCTAATCTGAAACAAATAAGGATTGGGATGAGACATAATGTCTCAGTGAGTTCTCCTAATCCTAGGCTATAGGTGACTTCAGGGGAAAACTATGGTCACCACGTGTCTAAGACGCTACCTGACTGCTGGGCGTCGTGCGTGAGGCTTACATAGACGGTCGTGCAAAGCTAAAGCCGTCCTAGGGTCATCTTATTTGCTTCCTTCGTGTCATGGCGGTCAAGGGATCCTAGGACCGCTAACTCAAGACGCACTAAACGCATCGAGACATAGCCTAACATATTCGTGACACGGAACTAGACCGGACGATTAGGGAAACTAAGATCGTCGTCGGTACACATACTTAACTAGTTCTACTATCTAGGCTATCGGTATCTAACCTCGTAGCGTATACATAATCGTAACATAAACTTCATAATCAAAAGCATTTCATTAGTAAGGTCTGAAAGATTAACTAAGTTGATTTTACGGAAATATAGTCGAGTGGAGTAACCCCGAGTATATTCCAAAACATAACCGATGAACCTAGCTAGGGAACATCGGACTCCACCATGTCGTGCGGCTTCCTTACGGCTAAATCATCCACCTGGTGTGAACCTCCGGTATCCCATTCTAGCATGGATAGTCAGAGACACGACATGGCCTAGCTTAAAACATAGTTTTGTTCATAGTCCAACATATCATAAACATAGGCATAGCATAACATAAACATATGGATCATAAACTAGCTCGCCGCTCGGCGTCGTATCATAAGATACCTAGGGACTTCATTCTTTAAGATTGCATACTAATTCTCGACTACCTAAGTCGAGGCTCTAGAGTTCACTCATTCTAGACTTGTATTTCCACCCATAGCTCATTGTGAACTTAACATAACATAGCATAATCCTAAGGTTTGCTTACTTAATCATATCATATACTTGACCATTATGACTTATCATACTTAGGGTCATGCCAATATCTAGTTCTCGACGATCTATGTCGAGGTTCTATGCTTACCCATTCTTAGGCTAATTTCCTACCCGAGTATAATTATGAATATTATCGTATCATTACATCTCAAGTGCCATTCATCGTTGAAGTTGTCCATGTTTTTCACGCATTTGATTATTAATATTTTAAGGTGTAGTGTGCAATAACTACTTGACTTTGAGGGGTTTTTAAGGTTATAAAAGACTGCAAGGAAAAACTTCGTCGGAACCACCACACCACATGAAATTCTTTAAGGAAAAGTGCTGTGCTGTGGAATCTCGCTTCAAGCGAGATTTCTTGCTTCAAGCGAGATTCACCCAGTTGACTACTGTCAAAATCTCGCTTGAGCGAGATTTTCTCGCTTAAGCGAGCATTCATCGTCCCAGACCTGCAGAATTCGTGTTTTTGACTTCTAAACCTCAAAATCAAGTTTCTAATGCACCCAAAACACCCAGAACACATAGAAAAACAGTTTAGAACAAGTGCATGGCAACAAACAACACAATTTCAACCATTAATGGCAAAGGGGCAACTAAAACCTAAACTAACAATTCATAATTCCATATCTAAGTTTACACAAAACCATAGGTAGGAAATCTATCTATAGAACTCACCTAAGATTCCCAGCAAGCTAGCACAACATTAAACAACTACAGCAACATCACAGCTCCAAGACTTCAATCCAATCCAAACCCTAGCTCTTACTTCTTGATTCTCAAGCTTCAAAGTTCATACCATACATCCTCGTTGTTTTGCTTGCTTGCTAGAACATCTTGCTTCACCAATTCTCATACATCTTGGAAGTTGATGGAAGGATAGAGAGGGAAAGGGGGCGGCCCTTAGAGAGAAGGAAGAGAGAACTTCCTTTTTTGTGAAGCTAGAGAGAGAAATAACATTACACAATGAGACATTCTTAGCCAAACTCACTTATATACTCCTTGTGCGAAAATACTGAAATGCCCCTGGTCTCGGTCGTTCTATCTCTGACATTGCATAATGACATCCTTTAACGTACTTGAATTCCATAAACATTGTTCTCTGGCGCACCTTCGACTGATGTAATTCCAAATTAACGAGCGGGATATTACAACATTCGTCGGTTACTATTTCAAAAGTAATCGGCAAGATTTATTTTCAGCACATATTCGTCGGTTACTATTTCAAAAGTTATCGGCAAGACTTTATTTTCAGCACATTCGTTGGTTACCATTTCAAAAGTAATCGGTAAGATTTTTATTTTCAACATATTCGTCACTTACTATTTCCAAAGTAATCGGCATGATTTATTTTCAGCACATTCGTTGGTTACTATTTCAAAAGTAATCGGCAAGATTTTTATTTTCAGCATATTCGACGATGACTATTTCAAAAGTAATCGGCATGATTTATTTTCAGCATATTCGTCGGTTACTATTTCAAAGGTAATCGACATGATTTATTTTCAACACATTCGTCGGTTACTATTTCAAAAGTAATGGGCATGATCTATTTTCTGCACATTCGTCGGTTACTATTTCAAAAGTAATAGGCAAGATTTTTATTTTCAGCATGTTCATCGGTTACTATTTCAAAGGTAATCGGCAAGATTTTTATTTTCAGCACATTCGTCGGTTACTATTTCAAAAGTATTCGGCAAGATTTTTATTTTCAACATATTCGTCGGTTACTATTTCAAAAGTAATCGGCAAGACTTTATTTTCAGCACATTCATTGGTTACTTTTTTAAAAGTAATCGGTAAGATTTTTATTTCCAACATATTCCTCGCTTACTATTTCAATAGTAATCGGCATGATTTATTTTCAGCACATTCGTCGGTTACTATTTCAAAAGTAATCGGCAAGATTTTTATTTTCAGCATATTGGTCGGTGACTATTTCAAAAGTAATCGGCAAGATTTTTATTTTCAGCATATTTGTCGGTTACTTTTTCAAAAGTAATCGGCAAGATTTTTATTTTCAGCATATTTGTCGGTTACTATTTTAAAAGTAATCGACAAGATTTTTATTTTCAACATATTCGTCGATTACTATTTCAAAAGTAATCGGCAAGACTTTATTTTCAGCATATTCGTTGGTTACTATTTCAAAAGTAATCGGTATGATTTTTATTTTCAACATATTCGTCACTTACTATTTCCAAAGTAATCGGCATGATTTATTTTCAGCACATTCGTTGGTTACTATTTCAAAAGTAATCGGGAAGATTTTTATTTTCAGCATATTCGACGATGACTATTTCAAAAGTAATCGGCATGATTTATTTTCAGCATATTGGTCGGTGACTATTTCAAAAGTAATCGGCAAGATTTTTATTTTCAGCATATTTGTCGGTTACTTTTTCAAAAGTAATCGGCAAGATTTTTATTTTCAGCATATTTGTCGGTTACTATTTCAAAAGTAATCGGCAAGACTTTATTTTCAGCATATTCGTTGGTTACTATTTCAAAAGTAATCGGTAAGATTTTTATTTTCAACATATTCGTCACTTACTATTTCCAAAGTAATCGGCATGATTTATTTTCAGCACATTCGTTGGTTACTATTTCAAAAGTAATCGGGAAGATTTTTATTTTCAGCATATTCGACGATGACTATTTCAAAAGTAATCGGCATGATTTATTTTCAGCATATTCGTCGGTTACTATTTCAAAGGTAATCGACATGATTTATTTTCAACACATTCGTCGGTTACTATTTCAAAAGTAATGGGCATGATCTATTTTCTGCACATTCGTCGGTTACTATTTCAAAAGTAATAGGCAAGATTTTTATTTTCAGCATGTTCATCGGTTACTATTTCAAAGGTAATCGGCAAGATTTTTATTTTCAGCACATTCGTCGGTTACTATTTCAAAAGTATTCGGCAAGATTTTTATTTTCAACATATTCGTCGGTTACTATTTCAAAAGTAATCGGCAAGACTTTATTTTCAGCACATTCATTGGTTACTTTATTAAAAGTAATCGGTAAGATTTTTATTTCCAACATATTCCTCGCTTACTATTTCAATAGTAATCGGCATGATTTATTTTCAGCACATTCGTCGGTTACTATTTCAAAAGTAATCGGCAAGATTTTTATTTTCAGCATATTGGTCGGTGACTATTTCAAATGTAATCGGCAAGATTTTTATTTTCAGCATATTTGTCGGTTGTAACACCCCGTTCCCGAAATAACGTAATAATAATAATAATAATAAAATAGTAATCAGAGTTATTCAACAAAACTACGGAGTATCACACTTCTTTTTCAAAATTATTTAAATAGAATATAAAAACTATTTAAAACCAACATACAATATCATCATATTAAATTCTGCAGCGGAAAGTCTTTATATAAAAATCATATCCGACAACTACATCATAATCTTGGCACAAAGGCCGTTAACATAATAAAATTTATTCGACAATTAAATCTCATCAACATCTTCTTCAAAGAAATGATACATAAAGGAATACAAGAAAGATAACGTTCCCCATCCCTACTATGTATCAGAGCCCTAGACGCAAGAGCCAACATCACTAGTCTTCGCTACCTGCACTTGCCCACAAGGCGGCAATTCCAGCAGAAGGGGTGAGTTCACAAATCAAAGGTAAATATACAGATATATGAATCATCAAAGTAAATTGAAACAACAACAGCAAACAGCAACATTATCAACATCATCTCAACTTAATAATTTAAATTCACCTTTGATTAATATCAGCAACAATAACAACAACACTTGTGGCGGCATCTCACCAACAACAATCCCAAAGGACAACTCACTCCTACTACTAATGCAAGACTCCATAAACATCTAATGCATTATGCATGTGGTACCAACTACGCGCGTTGAATGCTAAGCATTCCAGGGCAATAAGCCCCCAACAGTTTGGATGGTTAAAGCATCCCAGGGCAATAAGCCCCCAACAGGTGAACGATAAAGCGTTCCAGGGCAATAAGCCCCCAACAGGTGAATGATAAACATTCCAGGGCAATAAGCCCCCAACAAATGCAAATGAGTATGAAATGACTCTATGGTGTATATCAGCATACAACCCAACATCTTAATGGAGCATATCAGCATGCAACCAACAACAACAACAACTTAGGATACCCTCCCCAACTGGACAAGACCACTCAACATCAACAAGGCAACTCAATTAACCAAGTATCATTATTTGCACATCACAAACATAATTTCATCTTAATCATCATCATAATATAGTTTTTATCATCTAAACAATTCTTAATAAATCCAATAAACATCCTAGAAAGCTTAGGTTTGAGTTTAGGACACTTTTGGAAAATCACATTTTGGGTCGCACAGGACCCAGCTCGCTTAAGCGAGCAGCATCTCGCTTGAGCGAGTCAAATGACGAAAGTTTGGTTTTAGCTCGCTTGAAGCTCGCTTCTGGTTCGCTTAAGCGAACAGGTTAAATACACTATCCTGGGCGTCTCTCGCTTAAGCGACGGGTATCTCGCTTAAGCGACGCAAATGACGAAGGTTAGCATTTTGCTCGCTTAGGGTTCGCTCGTGGCTCGCTTAAGCGAGCGGCTAAAAGTTCAGACTGGGCGTAGCAAAGTGTTGCTCGCTTGAGCGAAGGGCATCTCGCTTAAGCGAGTATTCGTCTGGGCAGAATTACAACCTACGATTCTAACTCCATTTTCATCCAAAAATCCCATTTTTAATCCCCCAATCTCCCAAATAGGTTTAGAAACAATGTCTATGGGTTCAAGGCACAACAAAACATCAGAACATATCATAAAAACAACATTACAACACAATTCATCAAGAAAATGAGCAATTCAACATATTCTTAAACCTAGTTCCCAAAACTACAAATTTTCAATCCAAATTCATGAAATCATAAACATATATATTGACAATTGAAGAGTAAACCCACCCTTACCTTAATTTAGCAAATTTCTACAGCAAATGATCAGGTTCTCTCTTCCTAGCTCTTCCCTCTTGGTTCTTCTCTTTTCTCCCAAAACTCTTGTCTGTTCTTTACTGTACGTACAATTTGTTTCTTTCCTTTACTGACTTTCCTATTTCCTTTACAAAGTGTAACTCCTTTTTCTTTCTTTACTCCCTCACTTAATTTTCTTTTAATTTCCATTAACCCCCTTAAACTCTACTAATTCTAAATAATTAATAATTCCTCCTAAATTACTTAAATAATAAAAATCACACAAATAATTATATGATAAATAACAACACTTCAAATTATTCACATAAATTATATAAAATACATAAAACATATTAAATCAACCAAAAATAGCAAAATAACAACTAGGGCGTTACAACTCTCCCCAACTTAGAGAATTTCGTCCTCGAAATAATACCTTAAGCAACAAACAACTCAGGATAGGACTCTTGCATCTTGCTCTCCAATTCCCAAGTCAAACTCTCACCGGTTACACCGCCCCAAACAACTCTAACCAAAGGTATCTCCTTGCCTCTCAACTGCTTCACCTTGCGATCATCAATCCTCAACGGCAAAGTCTCAACAGTGAGGTTGTCCCTGACTTGCACATCATCTCTAGGAATAACATGCGAAGGATCTGCTACATACTTTCTCAACTGCGAGACATGAAACACATCATGCAAGTTCGATAGATGTGGTGGCAATCCGATCCGATACGCCACGGTTCCAACTCTCTCGGAAATCTGATAAGGACCAATGAACTTTGGAGTCAACTTCTTCGACTTCAATGCACGTCCTACACCCGTCATCGGAGTAACCCTCAAGAACACATGCTCACCCTCTTGAAACTCAAGGGCTTTTCTCCTTTTGTCATGATAACTCTTCTGACGATCTTGAGATGCCTTCATCTTTTCTCTTATCATCTTGACCTTTTCCGTAGTCTGCTGCACTAACTCAGGTCCTAACACAACACTTTCACCCGACTCAAACCAACATAGAGGAGTTCTACACCTTCGACCATACAAAGCTTCGAACGGTGCCATACCAATACTCGAATGGTAACTATTATTATAGGTAAACTCTATCAACGGCAAGTGGCTGTCCCAAGCTCCACCTTGCTCAAGTACACACACCCTCAACAAATCCTCCAAGGATTGGATAGTCCTCTCCGACTGACCATCTGTCTGCGGATGATAAGCCGAACTCAATCTTAACTTCGAACCCAATGCATCTTGCAAGCTCTTCCAAAACCTCAAAGTAAACCTCGGATCTCTATCCGACACAATACTAGATGGAACACCATGCAACTTCACAATATCACGGATATAAATCTCCGCCAACTGAGCCACTGGATAAGTAATGTTGATCGGAATAAAGTGCGCCGACTTGGTCAACCTGTCGACCACGACCCAAATGGCATCATGCCCTCTTGAAGTATTCGGTAAACTCGTCACAAAATCCATAGAAATGCTATCCCACTTCCAAAAGTAATCGGCAAGATTTTTATTTTCAACATATTCGTTGGTTACTATTTCAAAAGTAATCGGCAAGACTTTATTTTCAGCACATTCATTGGTTACTTTTTTAAAATTAATCGGTAAGATTTTTATTTCCAACATATTCCTCGCTTACTATTTCAAAAGTAATCAGCATGATTTATTTTCAGCACATTCGTCGATTACTATTTCAAAAGTAATCGGCAAGATTTTTATTTTCAGCATATTTGTCGGTTACTATTTTAAAAGTAATCGACAAGATTTTTATTTTCAACATATTCGTCGGTTACTATTTCAAAAGTAATCGGCAAGACTTTATATTCAGCATATTCGTTGGTTACTATTTCAAAAGTAATCGGTAAGATTATTATTTTCAACATATTCGTCGCTTACTATTTCAAAAGTAATCGGCATGATTTATTTTCAACACATTCGTCGGTTACTATTTCAAAAGTAATCGGCAAGATTTATTTTCAGCACATATTCGTCGCTTACTATTTCAAAAGTAATCGGCATGATTTATTTTCAGCACATTCGTCGGTTACTATTTCAAAAGTAATCGGCAAGATTTATTTTCAGCACATATTCGTCGGTTACTATTTCAAAAGTAATGGGCAAGACTTTTATTTTCAGCACATTTGTCGGTTACTATTTCAATAGTAATCGGCATTATTTATTTTCAGCACATTCGTCGGTTACTATTTCAAAAGTAATCGGCAAGATTTTTATTTTCAGCATATTGGTCGGTGACTATTTCAAAAGTGATCGGCAAGATTTTTATTTTCAGCATATTTGTCGGTTACTTTTTCAAAAGTAATCGGCAAGATTTTTATTTTCAGCATATTTGTCGGTTACTATTTTAAAAGTAATCGACAAGATTTTTATTTTCAACATATTCGTCGGTTACTATTTCAAAAGTAATCGGCAAGACTTTATATTCAGCATATTCGTTGGTTACTATTTCAAAAGTAATCGGTAAGATTTTTATTTTCAACATATTCGTCGCTTACTATTTCAAAAGTAATCGGCATGATTTATTTTCAGCACATTCGTCAGTTACTATTTCAAAAGTAATCGGCAAGATTTATTTTCAGCACATATTCGTCGGTTACTATTTCAAAAGTTATCGGCAAGACTTTATTTTCAGCACATCCGTTGGTTACTATTTCAAAAGTAATCGGTAAGATTTTTATTTTCAACATATTCGTCACTTACTATTTCCAAAGTAATCGGCATGATTTATTTTCAGCACATTCGTCGGTTACTATTTCAAAAGTAATTCGCAAGATTTTTATTTTCAGCATATTCGCCGGTGACTATTTCAAAAGTAATCGGCATGATTTATTTTCAGCAGATTCGTCGGTTACTATTTCAAAGGTAATCGACATGATTTATTTTCAACACATTCGTCGGTTACTATTTCAAAAGTAATCGGCATGATCTATTTTCTGCACATTCGTCGGTTACTATTTCAATAGTAATCGGCAAGATTTTTATTTTCAGCATATTGGTCGGTGACTATTTCAAAAGTAATTGGCAAGATTTTTATTTTCAGCATATTTGTCGGTTACTTTTGCAAAAGTAATCGGCAAGATTTTTATTTTCAGCATATTTGTCGGTTACTATTTTAAAAGTAATCGACAAGATTTTTATTTTCAACATATTCGTCGGTTACTATTTCAAAAGTAATCGGCAAGACTTTATATTCAGCATATTCGTTGGTTACTATTTCAAAAGTAATCGGTAAGATTATTATTTTCAACATATTCGTCGCTTACTATTTCAAAAGTAATCGGCATGATTTATTTTCAACACATTCGTCGGTTACTATTTCAAAAGTAATCTGCAAGATTTATTTTCAGCACATATTCGTCGCTTACTATTTCAAAAGTAATCGGCATGATTTATTTTCAGCACATTCGTTGGTTACTATTTCAAAAGTAATCGGCAAGATTTATTTTCAGCACATATTCGTCGGTTACTATTTCAAAAGTAATGGGCAAGACTTTTATTTTCAGCACATTTGTCGGTTACTATTTCAATAGTAATCGGCATTATTTATTTTCAGCACATTCGTCGGTTACTATTTCAAAAGTAATCGGCAAGATTTTTATTTTCAGCATATTGGTCGGTGACTATTTCAAAAGTAATCGGCAAGATTTTTATTTTCAGCATATTTGTCGGTTACTTTTTCAAAAGTAATCGGCAAGATTTTTATTTTCAGCATATTTGTCGGTTAGTATTTTAAAAGTAATCGACAAGATTTTTATTTTCAACATATTCGTCGGTTACTATTTCAAAAGTAATCGGCAAGAATTTATATTCAGCATATTCGTTGGTTACTATTTCAAAAGTAATCGGTCAGATTTTTATTTTCAACATATTAGTCGATTACTATTTCAAAAGTAATCGGCAAGACTTTATTTTCAGCATATTCGTTGGTTACAATTTCAAAAGTAATCGGTAAGATTTTTATTTTCAACATATTCGTCGCTTACTATTTCAAAAGTAATTGGCATGATTTATTTTCAGCACATTCGTCGGTTACTATTTCAAAAGTAATCGGCCAGATTTATTTTCAGCACATATTCGTCGCTTACTATTTCAAAAGTAATCGGCAAGACTTTATATTCAGCATATTCGTTGGTTACTATTTCAAAAGTAATCGGTAAGATTATTATTTTCAACATATTCGTCGCTTACTATTTCAAAAGTAATCGGCATGATTTATTTTCAACACATTCGTCGGTTACTATTTCAAAAGTAATCGGCAAGATTTATTTTCAGCACATATTCGTCGCTTACTATTTCAAAAGTAATCGGCATGATTTATTTTCAGCACATTCGTTGGTTACTATTTCAAAAGTAATCGGCAAGATTTATTTTCAGCACATATTCGTCGGTTACTATTTCAAAAGTAATGGGCAAGACTTTTATTTTCAGCACATTTGTCGGTTACTATTTCAATAGTAATCGGCATTATTTATTTTCAGCACATTCGTCGGTTACTATTTCAAAAGTAATCGGCAAGATTTTTATTTTCAGCATATTGGTCGGTGACTATTTCAAAAGTAATCGGCAAGATTTTTATTTTCAGCATATTTGTCGGTTACTTTTTCAAAAGTAATCGGCAAGATTTTTATTTTCAGCATATTTGTCGGTTAGTATTTTAAAAGTAATCGACAAGATTTTTATTTTCAACATATTCGTCGGTTACTATTTCAAAAGTAATCGGCAAGAATTTATATTCAGCATATTCGTTGGTTACTATTTCAAAAGTAATCGGTCAGATTTTTATTTTCAACATATTAGTCGATTACTATTTCAAAAGTAATCGGCAAGACTTTATTTTCAGCATATTCGTTGGTTACAATTTCAAAAGTAATCGGTAAGATTTTTATTTTCAACATATTCGTCGCTTACTATTTCAAAAGTAATTGGCATGATTTATTTTCAGCACATTCGTCGGTTACTATTTCAAAAGTAATCGGCCAGATTTATTTTCAGCACATATTCGTCGGTTACTATTTCAAAAGTAATGGGCAAGACTTTTATTTTCAACACATTTGTCGGTTACTATTTCAATAGTAATCGGCATTATTTATTTTCAGCACATTCGTCGGTTACTATTTCAAAAGTAATCGGCAAGATTTTTATTTTCAGCATATTGGTCGGTGACTATTTCAAAAGTGATCGGCAAGATTTTTATTTTCAGCATATTTGTCGGTTACTTTTTCAAAAGTAATCGGCAAGATTTTTATTTTCAGCATATTTGTCGGTTACTATTTTAAAAGTAATCGACAAGATTTTTATTTTCAACATATTCGTCGGTTACTATTTCAAAAGTAATCGGCAAGACTTTATATTCAGCACATTCGTCGGTTACTATTTCAAAAGTAATCGGGAAGATTTTTATTTTCAGCATGTTCGTCGCTTACTATTTCAAAAGTAATCGGCAAGATTTTTATTTTTAGCATATTTGTCTGTTACTATTTTAAAAGTAATCGGCAAGACTTTATTTTCAGCACATTCGTCGGTTACTATTTCAAAAGTAATCGGCAAGACTTTATTTTCAGCACATTCGTCGGTTACTATTTCAAAAGTAATCGGGAAGATTTTTATTTTCAGCATGTTCGTCGCTTACTATTTCAAAAGTAATCGGCAAGATTTTTATTTTCATCATATTTCTCGGTTACTATTTTAAAAGTAATCGGCAAGACTTTATTTTCAGCACATTCGTCGGTTACTATTTCAAAAGTAATCGGCAAGATTTTTATTTTCAACATATTCGTCGGTTACTATTTCAAAAGTAATCGGCAAGACTTTATTTTCAGCACATTCATTGGTTACTTTTTTAAAAGTAATTGGTAAGATTTTTATTTCCAACATATTCATCGCTTACTATTTCAAAAGTAATCAGCATGATTTATTTTCAGCACATTCGTCGGTTACAATTTCAAAAGTAATCGGGAAGATTTTTATTTTCAACATATTCGTCGGTTCCTATTTCAAAAGTAATCGGCAAGATTTTTATTTTTAGCATATTTGTCGGTTACTATTTTAAAAGTAATCGACAAGATTTTTATTTTCAGCGCATTTGTCGGTTACTATTTCAATAGTAATCGGCATGATTTATTTTCAGCACATTCGTCGGTTACTATTTCAAAAGTAATCGGCATGATTCATTTTCAAGACATTCGTCGGTTACTATTTCAAAAGTAATCGGCATGATCTATTTTCTGCACATTCGTCGGTTACTATTTCAAAAGTAATCGGGAAGATTTTTATTTTCAGCATGTTCGTCGGTTACTATTTCAAAAGTAATCGGCAAGATTTTTATTTTCAGCATATTTGTCGGTTACTATTTTAAAAGTAATCGACAAGATTTTTATTTTCAGCACATTTGTCGGTTACTATTTCAATAGTAATCGGCATGATTTATTTTCAGCACATTTGTCGGTTACTATTTCAAAAGTAATCGGCATGATCTATTTTCTGCACATTCGTCGGTTACTATTTCAAAAGTAATCGGCAAGATTTTTATTTTCAGCATGTTCGTCGGTTACTATTTCAAACGTAATCGGCAAGATTTTTATTTTCAGCATATTCGTCAATGACTATTTCAAAAGTAATCGGCATGATTTATTTTCAGCATATTCGTCGGTTACTATTTCAAAGGTAATCGACATGATTTATTTTCAACACATTCGTCGGTTACTATTTCAAAAGTAATCGGCATGATCTATTTTCTGCACATTCGTGGGTTACTATTTCAAAAGTAAACGGCAAGATTTTTATTTTCAGCATGTTCGTCAGTTACTATTTCAAAAGCAATCGGCAAGATTTTTATTTTCAGCATATTTGTCGGTTACTATTTCAAAAGTAATCGGCAAGATTTTTATTTTTAGCATATTTGTCTGTTACTATTTTAGATGTAATCGGCAAGACTTTATTTTCAGCACATTCGTCGGTTACTATTTCAAAGCAAATCGGCAAGATTTATTTTCAGCACATTCGTCGGTTACTATTTCAAAAGTAATCGGCAAGATTTTTATTTTTAGCATATTTGTCTGTTACTATTTTAAAAGTAATCGGCAAGACTTTATTTTCAGCACATTCGTCGGTTACTATTTCAAAAGTAATCGGCAAGACTTTATTTTCAGCACATTCGTCGGTTACTATTTCAAAAGTAATCGGGAAGATTTTTATTTTCAGCATGTTCGTCGCTTACTATTTCAAAAGTAATCGGCAAGATTTTTATTTTCAGCATATTTGTCGGTTACTATTTTAAAAGTAATCGGCAAGACTTTATTTTCAGCACATTCGTCGGTTACTATTTCAAAAGTAATCGGCAAGATTTTTATTTTCAACATATTCGTCGGTTACTATTTCAAAAGTAATCGGCAAGACTTTATTTTCAGCACATTCATTGGTTACTTTTTTAAAAGTAATTGGTAAGATTTTTATTTCCAACATATTCATCGCTTACTATTTCAAAAGTAATCAGCATGATTTATTTTCAGCACATTCGTCGGTTACAATTTCAAAAGTAATCGGCAAGATTTTTATTTTCAGCATATTTGTCGGTTACTATTTTAAAAGTAATCGACAAGATTTTTATTTTCAACATATTCGTCGGTTCCTATTTCAAAAGTAATCGGCAAGATTTTTATTTTTAGCATATTTGTCGGTTACTATTTTAAAAGTAATCGACAAGATTTTTATTTTCAGCGCATTTGCGGTTACTATTTCAATAGTAATCGGCATGATTTATTTTCAGCACATTCGTCGGTTACTATTTCAAAAGTAATCGGCATGATTCATTTTCAAGACATTCGTCGGTTACTATTTCAAAAGTAATCGGCATGATCTATTTTCTGCACATTCGTCGGTTACTATTTCAAAAGTAATCGGCAAGATTTTTATTTTTAGCATATTCGTCAATGACTATTTCAAAAGTAATCGGCATGATTTATTTTCAGCATATTCGTCGGTTACTATTTCAAAGGTAATCGACATGATTTATTTTCAACACATTCGTCGGTTACTATTTCAAAAGTAATCGGCATGATCTATTTTCTGCACATTCGTGGGTTACTATTTCAAAAGTAAACGGCAAGATTTTTATTTTCAGCATGTTCGTCAGTTACTATTTCAAAAGCAATCGGCAAGATTTTTATTTTCAGCATATTTGTCGGTTACTATTTCAAAAGTAATCGGCAAGATTTTTATTTTTAGCATATTTGTCTGTTACTATTTTAGATGTAATCGGCAAGACTTTATTTTCAGCACATTCGTCGGTTACTATTTCAAAGCAAATCGGCAAGATTTATTTTCAGCACATTCGTCGGTTACTATTTCAAAAGTAATCGGCAAGATTTTTATTTTTAGCATATTTGTCTGTTACTATTTTAAAAGTAATCGGCAAGACTTTATTTTCAGCACATTCGTCGGTTACTATTTCAAAAGTAATCGGCAAGACTTTATTTTCAGCACATTCGTCGGTTACTATTTCAAAAGTAATCGGGAAGATTTTTATTTTCAGCATGTTCGTCGCTTACTATTTCAAAAGTAATCGGCAAGATTTTTATTTTCAGCATATTTGTCGGTTACTATTTTAAAAGTAATCGGCAAGACTTTATTTTCAGCACATTCGTCGGTTACTATTTCAAAAGTAATCGGCAAGATTTTTATTTTCAACATATTCGTCGGTTACTATTTCAAAAGTAATCGGCAAGACTTTATTTTCAGCACATTCATTGGTTACTTTTTTAAAAGTAATTGGTAAGATTTTTATTTCCAACATATTCATCGCTTACTATTTCAAAAGTAATCAGCATGATTTATTTTCAGCACATTCGTCGGTTACAATTTCAAAAGTAATCGGCAAGATTTTTATTTTCAGCATATTTGTCGGTTACTATTTTAAAAGTAATCGACAAGATTTTTATTTTCAACATATTCGTCGGTTCCTATTTCAAAAGTAATCGGCAAGATTTTTATTTTTAGCATATTTGTCGGTTACTATTTTAAAAGTAATCGACAAGATTTTTATTTTCAGCGCATTTGTCGGTTACTATTTCAATAGTAATCGGCATGATTTATTTTCAGCACATTCGTCGGTTACTATTTCAAAAGTAATCGGCATGATTCATTTTCAAGACATTCGTCGGTTACTATTTCAAAAGTAATCGGCATGATCTATTTTCTGCACATTCGTCGGTTACTATTTCAAAAGTAATCGGCAAGATTTTTATTTTTAGCATATTCGTCAATGACTATTTCAAAAGTAATCGGCATGATTTATTTTCAGCATATTCGTCGGTTACTATTTCAAAGGTAATCGACATGATTTATTTTCAACACATTCGTCGGTTACTATTTCAAAAGTAATCGGCATGATCTATTTTCTGCACATTCGTCGGTTACTATTTCAAAAGTAAACGGCAAGATTTTTATTTTCAGCATGTTCGTCGGTTACTATTTCAAAAGTAATCGGCAAGATTTTTATTTTCAGCACATTCGTCGGTTACTATTTCAAAAGTAATCGGCAAGATTTTTATTTTCAGCATATTTGTCGGTTACTATTTCAAAAGTAATCGGCAAGATTTTTATTTTTAGCATATTTGTCTGTTACTATTTTAGAAGTAATCGGCAAGACTTTATTTTCAGCACATTCGTCGGTAACTATTTCAAAGCTAATCGGCAAGATTTATTTTCAGCACATTCGTCGGTTACTATTTCAAAAGTAATCGGCAAGATTTTTATTTTTAGCATATTTGTCTGTTACTATTTTAAAAGTAATCGGCAAGACTTTATTTTCAGCACATTCGTCGGTTACTATTTCAAAAGTAATCGGCAAGACTTTATTTTCAGCACATTCGTCGGTTACTATTTCAAAAGTAATCGGGAAGATTTTTATTTTCAGCATGTTCGTCGCTTACTATTTCAAAAGTAATCGGCAAGATTTTTATTTTCAGCATATTTGTCGGTTACTATTTTAAAAGTAATCGGCAAGACTTTATTTTCAGCACATTCGTCGGTTACTATTTCAAAAGTAATCGGCAAGATTTTTATTTTCAACATATTCGTCGGTTACTATTTCAAAAGTAATCGGCAAGACTTTATTTTCAGCACATTCATTGGTTACTTTTTTAAAAGTAATTGGTAAGATTTTTATTTCCAACATATTCATCGCTTACTATTTCAAAAGTAATCAGCATGATTTATTTTCAGCACATTCGTCGGTTACAATTTCAAAAGTAATCGGCAAGATTTTTATTTTCAGCATATTTGTCGGTTACTATTTTAAAAGTAATCGACAAGATTTTTATTTTCAACATATTCGTCGGTTCCTATTTCAAAAGTAATCGGCAAGATTTTTATTTTTAGCATATTTGTCGGTTACTATTTTAAAAGTAATCGACAAGATTTTTATTTTCAGCGCATTTGTCGGTTACTATTTCAATAGTAATCGGCATGATTTATTTTCAGCACATTCGTCGGTTACTATTTCAAAAGTAATCGGCATGATTCATTTTCAAGACATTCGTCGGTTACTATTTCAAAAGTAATCGGCATGATCTATTTTCTGCACATTCGTCGGTTACTATTTCAAAAGTAATCGGCAAGATTTTTATTTTTAGCATATTCGTCAATGACTATTTCAAAAGTAATCGGCATGATTTATTTTCAGCATATTCGTCGGTTACTATTTCAAAGGTAATCGACATGATTTATTTTCAACACATTCGTCGGTTACTATTTCAAAAGTAATCGGCATGATCTATTTTCTGCACATTCGTCGGTTACTATTTCAAAAGTAAACGGCAAGATTTTTATTTTCAGCATGTTCGTCGGTTACTATTTCAAAAGTAATCGGCAAGATTTTTATTTTCAGCACATTCGTCGGTTACTATTTCAAAAGTAATCGGCAAGATTTTTATTTTCAGCATATTTGTCGGTTACTATTTCAAAAGTAATCGGCAAGATTTTTATTTTTAGCATATTTGTCTGTTACTATTTTAGAAGTAATCGGCAAGACTTTATTTTCAGCACATTCGTCGGTAACTATTTCAAAGCTAATCGGCAAGATTTATTTTCAGCACATTCGTCGGTTACTATTTCAAAAGTAATCGGCAAGATTTTTATTTTTAGCATATTTGTCTGTTACTATTTTAAAAGTAATCGGCAAGATTTTTTTTTCAGCATATTTGTCGGTTACTATTTTAAAAGTAATCGGCAAGACTTTATTTTCAGCACATTCGTCGGTTACTATTTCAAAAGTAATCGGCAAGATTTTTATTTTCAGCACATTCGTCGGTTACTATTTCAAAAGTAATCGGCAAGACTTTATTTTCAGCACATTCATTGGTTACTTTTTTAAAAGTAATTGGTAAGATTTTTATTTCCAACATATTCATCGCTTACTATTTCAAAAGTAATCAGCATGATTTATTTTCAGCACATTCGTCGGTTACAATTTCAAAAGTAATCGGCAAGATTTTTATTTTCAGCATATTTGTCGGTTACTATTTTAAAAGTAATCGACAAGATTTTTATTTTCAACATATTCGTCGGTTCCTATTTCAAAAGTAATCGGCAAGATTTTTATTTTTAGCATATTTGTCGGTTACTATTTTAAAAGTAATCGACAAGATTTTTATTTTCAGCGCATTTGTCGGTTACTATTTCAATAGTAATCGGCATGATTTATTTTCAGCACATTCGTCGGTTACTATTTCAAAAGTAATCGGCATGATTCATTTTCAAAACATTCGTCGGTTACTATTTCAAAAGTAATCGGCATGATCTATTTTCTGCACATTCGTCGGTTACTATTTCAAAAGTAATCGGCAAGATTTTTATTTTCAGCATATTCGTCAATGACTATTTCAAAAGTAATCGGCATGATTTATTTTCAGCATATTCGTCGGTTACTATTTCAAAGGTAATCGACATGATTTATTTTCAACACATTCGTCGGTTACTATTTCAAAAGTAATCGGCATGATCTATTTTCTGCACATTCGTCGGTTACTATTTCAAAAGTAAACGGCAAGATTTTTATTTTCAGCATGTTCGTCGGTTACTATTTCAAAAGTAATCGGCAAGATTTTTATTTTCAGCACATTCGTCGGTTACTATTTCAAAAGTAATCGGCAAGATTTTTATTTTCAGCATATTTGTCGGTTACTATTTCAAAAGTAATCGGCAAGATTTTTATTTTTAGCATATTTGTCTGTTACTATTTTAGAAGTAATCGGCAAGACTTTATTTTCAGCACATTCGTCGGTTACTATTTCAAAGCTAATCAGCAAGATTTATTTTCAGCACATTCGTCGGTTACAATTTCAAAAGTAATCGGCAAGATTTTTATTTTTAGCATATTTGTCTGTTACTATTTTAAAAGTAATCGGCAAGACTTTATTTTCAGCACATTCGTCGGTTACTATTTCAAAAGTGATCGGCAAGACTTTATTTTCAGCACCTTCGTCGGTTACTATTTCAAAAGTAATCTGGAAGATTTTTATTTTCAGCATGTTCGTTGGTTACTATTTCAAAAGTAATCGGCAAGATTTTTATTTTCAGCATATTTGTCGGTTACTATTTTAAAAGTAATCGGCAAGACTTTATTTTCAGCACATTCGTCGATTACTATTTCAAAAGTAATCGGCAAGATTTTTATTTTTAGCATATTCGTCAATGACTATTTCAAAAGTAATCGGCATGATTTATTTTCAGCATATTCGTCGGTTACTATTTCAAAGGTAATCGACATGATTTATTTTCAACACATTCGTCGGTTACTATTTCAAAAGTAATCGGCATGATCTATTTTCTGCACATTCGTCGGTTACTATTTCAAAAGTAAACGGCAAGATTTTTATTTTCAGCATGTTCGTCGGTTACTATTTCAAAAGTAATCGGCAAGATTTTTATTTTCAGCACATTCGTCGGTTACTATTTCAAAAGTAATCGGCAAGATTTTTATTTTCAGCATATTTGTCGGTTACTATTTCAAAAGTAATCGGCAAGATTTTTATTTTTAGCATATTTGTCTGTTACTATTTTAGAAGTAATCGGCAAGACTTTATTTTCAGCACATTCGTCGGTAACTATTTCAAAGCTAATCGGCAAGATTTATTTTCAGCACATTCGTCGGTTACTATTTCAAAAGTAATCGGCAAGATTTTTATTTTTAGCATATTTGTCTGTTACTATTTTAAAAGTAATCGGCAAGATTTTTTTTTCAGCATATTTGTCGGTTACTATTTTAAAAGTAATCGGCAAGACTTTATTTTCAGCACATTCGTCGGTTACTATTTCAAAAGTAATCGGCAAGATTTTTATTTTCAGCACATTCGTCGGTTACTATTTCAAAAGTAATCGGCAAGACTTTATTTTCAGCACATTCATTGGTTACTTTTTTAAAAGTAATTGGTAAGATTTTTATTTCCAACATATTCATCGCTTACTATTTCAAAAGTAATCAGCATGATTTATTTTCAGCACATTCGTCGGTTACAATTTCAAAAGTAATCGGCAAGATTTTTATTTTCAGCATATTTGTCGGTTACTATTTTAAAAGTAATCGACAAGATTTTTATTTTCAACATATTCGTCGGTTCCTATTTCAAAAGTAATCGGCAAGATTTTTATTTTTAGCATATTTGTCGGTTACTATTTTAAAAGTAATCGACAAGATTTTTATTTTCAGCGCATTTGTCGGTTACTATTTCAATAGTAA
The DNA here is from genome assembly GCA_958299785.1 of Medicago lupulina. Taxonomy (NCBI): domain Eukaryota; kingdom Viridiplantae; phylum Streptophyta; class Magnoliopsida; order Fabales; family Fabaceae; genus Medicago; species Medicago lupulina. The sequence goes on along the minus strand of OY283139.1, from coordinate 46,832,325 downwards.
TCGGCATGATTTATTTTCAGCACATTCGTCGGTTACTATTTCAAAAGTAATCGGCATGATTCATTTTCAAAACATTCGTCGGTTACTATTTCAAAAGTAATCGGCATGATCTATTTTCTGCACATTCGTCGGTTACTATTTCAAAAGTAATCGGCAAGATTTTTATTTTCAGCATATTCGTCAATGACTATTTCAAAAGTAATCGGCATGATTTATTTTCAGCATATTCGTCGGTTACTATTTCAAAGGTAATCGACATGATTTATTTTCAACACATTCGTCGGTTACTATTTCAAAAGTAATCGGCATGATCTATTTTCTGCACATTCGTCGGTTACTATTTCAAAAGTAAACGGCAAGATTTTTATTTTCAGCATGTTCGTCGGTTACTATTTCAAAAGTAATCGGCAAGATTTTTATTTTCAGCACATTCGTCGGTTACTATTTCAAAAGTAATCGGCAAGATTTTTATTTTCAGCATATTTGTCGGTTACTATTTCAAAAGTAATCGGCAAGATTTTTATTTTTAGCATATTTGTCTGTTACTATTTTAGAAGTAATCGGCAAGACTTTATTTTCAGCACATTCGTCGGTAACTATTTCAAAGCTAATCGGCAAGATTTATTTTCAGCACATTCGTCGGTTACTATTTCAAAAGTAATCGGCAAGATTTTTATTTTTAGCATATTTGTCTGTTACTATTTTAAAAGTAATCGGCAAGATTTTTTTTTCAGCATATTTGTCGGTTACTATTTTAAAAGTAATCGGCAAGACTTTATTTTCAGCACATTCGTCGGTTACTATTTCAAAAGTAATCGGCAAGATTTTTATTTTCAGCACATTCGTCGGTTACTATTTCAAAAGTAATCGGCAAGACTTTATTTTCAGCACATTCATTGGTTACTTTTTTAAAAGTAATTGGTAAGATTTTTATTTCCAACATATTCATCGCTTACTATTTCAAAAGTAATCAGCATGATTTATTTTCAGCACATTCGTCGGTTACAATTTCAAAAGTAATCGGCAAGATTTTTATTTTCAGCATATTTGTCGGTTACTATTTTAAAAGTAATCGACAAGATTTTTATTTTCAACATATTCGTCGGTTCCTATTTCAAAAGTAATCGGCAAGATTTTTATTTTTAGCATATTTGTCGGTTACTATTTTAAAAGTAATCGACAAGATTTTTATTTTCAGCGCATTTGTCGGTTACTATTTCAATAGTAATCGGCATGATTTATTTTCAGCACATTCGTCGGTTACTATTTCAAAAGTAATCGGCATGATTCATTTTCAAAACATTCGTCGGTTACTATTTCAAAAGTAATCGGCATGATCTATTTTCTGCACATTCGTCGGTTACTATTTCAAAAGTAATCGGCAAGATTTTTATTTTCAGCATATTCGTCAATGACTATTTCAAAAGTAATCGGCATGATTTATTTTCAGCATATTCGTCGGTTACTATTTCAAAGGTAATCGACATGATTTATTTTCAACACATTCGTCGGTTACTATTTCAAAAGTAATCGGCATGATCTATTTTCTGCACATTCGTCGGTTACTATTTCAAAAGTAAACGGCAAGATTTTTATTTTCAGCATGTTCGTCGGTTACTATTTCAAAAGTAATCGGCAAGATTTTTATTTTCAGCACATTCGTCGGTTACTATTTCAAAAGTAATCGGCAAGATTTTTATTTTCAGCATATTTGTCGGTTACTATTTCAAAAGTAATCGGCAAGATTTTTATTTTTAGCATATTTGTCTGTTACTATTTTAGAAGTAATCGGCAAGACTTTATTTTCAGCACATTCGTCGGTAACTATTTCAAAGCTAATCGGCAAGATTTATTTTCAGCACATTCGTCGGTTACTATTTCAAAAGTAATCGGCAAGATTTTTATTTTTAGCATATTTGTCTGTTACTATTTTAAAAGTAATCGGCAAGATTTTTTTTTCAGCATATTTGTCGGTTACTATTTTAAAAGTAATCGGCAAGACTTTATTTTCAGCACATTCGTCGGTTACTATTTCAAAAGTAATCGGCAAGATTTTTATTTTCAGCACATTCGTCGGTTACTATTTCAAAAGTAATCGGCAAGACTTTATTTTCAGCACATTCATTGGTTACTTTTTTAAAAGTAATTGGTAAGATTTTTATTTCCAACATATTCATCGCTTACTATTTCAAAAGTAATCAGCATGATTTATTTTCAGCACATTCGTCGGTTACAATTTCAAAAGTAATCGGCAAGATTTTTATTTTCAGCATATTTGTCGGTTACTATTTTAAAAGTAATCGACAAGATTTTTATTTTCAACATATTCGTCGGTTCCTATTTCAAAAGTAATCGGCAAGATTTTTATTTTTAGCATATTTGTCGGTTACTATTTTAAAAGTAATCGACAAGATTTTTATTTTCAGCGCATTTGTCGGTTACTATTTCAATAGTAATCGGCATGATTTATTTTCAGCACATTCGTCGGTTACTATTTCAAAAGTAATCGGCATGATTCATTTTCAAAACATTCGTCGGTTACTATTTCAAAAGTAATCGGCATGATCTATTTTCTGCACATTCGTCGGTTACTATTTCAAAAGTAATCGGCAAGATTTTTATTTTCAGCATATTCGTCAATGACTATTTCAAAAGTAATCGGCATGATTTATTTTCAGCATATTCGTCGGTTACTATTTCAAAGGTAATCGACATGATTTATTTTCAACACATTCGTCGGTTACTATTTCAAAAGTAATCGGCATGATCTATTTTCTGCACATTCGTCGGTTACTATTTCAAAAGTAAACGGCAAGATTTTTATTTTCAGCATGTTCGTCGGTTACTATTTCAAAAGTAATCGGCAAGATTTTTATTTTCAGCACATTCGTCGGTTACTATTTCAAAAGTAATCGGCAAGATTTTTATTTTCAGCATATTTGTCGGTTACTATTTCAAAAGTAATCGGCAAGATTTTTATTTTTAGCATATTTGTCTGTTACTATTTTAGAAGTAATCGGCAAGACTTTATTTTCAGCACATTCGTCGGTTACTATTTCAAAGCTAATCAGCAAGATTTATTTTCAGCACATTCGTCGGTTACAATTTCAAAAGTAATCGGCAAGATTTTTATTTTTAGCATATTTGTCTGTTACTATTTTAAAAGTAATCGGCAAGACTTTATTTTCAGCACATTCGTCGGTTACTATTTCAAAAGTGATCGGCAAGACTTTATTTTCAGCACCTTCGTCGGTTACTATTTCAAAAGTAATCTGGAAGATTTTTATTTTCAGCATGTTCGTTGGTTACTATTTCAAAAGTAATCGGCAAGATTTTTATTTTCAGCATATTTGTCGGTTACTATTTTAAAAGTAATCGGCAAGACTTTATTTTCAGCACATTCGTCGATTACTATTTCAAAAGTAATCGGCAAGATTTTTATTTTCAACATATTCGTCGGTTACTATTTCAAAAGTAATCGGCAAGACTTTATTTTCAGCACATTCATTGGTTACTTTTTTAAAAGTAATTGGTAAGATTTTTATTTCCAACATATTCATCGCTTACTATTTCAAAAGTAATCAGCATGATTTTTATTTTTAGCATATTTGTCGGTTACTATTTTAAAAGTAATCGACAAGATTTTTATTTTCAGCGCATTTGTCGGTTACTATTTCAATAGTAATCGGCATGATTTATTTTCAGCACATTCGTCGGTTACTATCTCAAAAGTAATCGGCATGATTCATTTTCAAGACATTCGTCGGTTACTATTTCAAAAGTAATCGGCATGATCTATTTTCTGCACATTCGTCGGTTACTATCTCAAAAGTAATCGGCATGATTCATTTTCAAGACATTCGTCGGTTACTATTTCAAAAGTAATTGGCATGATCTATTTTCTGCACATTCGTCGGTTACTATTTCAAAAGTAATCGGCAAGATTTTTATTTTCAGCATATTCGTCAATGACTATTTCAAAAGTAATCGGCATGATTTATTTTCAGCATATTCGTCAGTTACTATTTCAAAGGTAATCGACATGATTTATTTTCAACACATTCGTCGGTTACTATTTCAAAAGTAATCGGCATGATCTACTTTCTGCACATTCATCGGTTACTATTTCAAAAGTAAACGGCAAGATTTTTATTTTCAGCATGTTCGTCGGTTACTATTTCAAAAGTAATCGGCAAGATTTTTATTTTCAGCACATTCGTCGGTTACTATTTCAAAAGTAATCGGCAAGATTTTTATTTTCAGCATATTTGTCGGTTACTATTTCAAAAGTAATCGGCAAGATTTTTATTTTTAGCATATTTGTCTGTTACTATTTTAGAAGTAATCGGCAAGACTTTATTTTCAGCACATTCGTCGGTTACTATTTCAAAGCTAATCGGCAAGATTTATTTTCAGCACATTCGTCGGTTACTATTTCAAAAGTAATCGGCAAGATTTTATTTTTAGCATATTTGTCTGTTACTATTTTAAAAGTAATCGGCAAGATTTTTATTTTCAGCATATTTGTCGGTTACGATTTTAAAAGTAATCGGCAAGACTTTATTTTCAGCACATTCGTCGGTTACTATTTCAAAAGTAATCGGCAAGATTTTTATTTTCAACATATTCATCGGTTACTATTTCAAAAGTAATCGGCAAGACTTTATTTTCAGCACATTCATTGGTTACTTTTTTAAAAGTAATTGGTAAGATTTTTATTTCCAACATATTCATCGCTTACTATTTCAAAAGTAATCAGCATGATTTTTATTTTTAGCATATTTGTCGGTTACTATTTTAAAAGTAATCGACAAGATTTTTATTTTCAGCGCATTTGTCGGTTACTATTTCAATAGTAATCGGCATGATTTATTTTCAGCACATTCGTCGGTTACTATTTCAAAAGTAATCGGCATGATTCATTTTCAAAACATTCGTCGGTTACTATTTCAAAAGTAATCGGCATGATCTATTTTCTGCACATTCGTCGGTTACTATTTCAAAAGTAATCGGCAAGATTTTTATTTTCAGCATATTCGTCAATGACTATTTCAAAAGTAATCGGCATGATTTATTTTCAGCATATTCGTCGGTTACTATTTCAAAGGTAATCGACATGATTTATTTTCAACACATTCGTCGGTTACTATTTCAAAAGTAATCGGCATGATCTATTTTCTGCACATTCGTCGGTTACTATTTCAAAAGTAAACGGCAAGATTTTTATTTTCAGCATGTTCGTCGGTTACTATTTCAAAAGTAATCGGCAAGATTTTTATTTTCAGCACATTCGTCGGTTACTATTTCAAAAGTAATCGGCAAGATTTTTATTTTCAGCATATTTGTCGGTTACTATTTCAAAAGTAATCGGCAAGATTTTTATTTTTAGCATATTTGTCTGTTACTATTTTAGAAGTAATCGGCAAGACTTTATTTTCAGCACATTCGTCGGTTACTATTTCAAAGCTAATCAGCAAGATTTATTTTCAGCACATTCGTCGGTTACAATTTCAAAAGTAATCGGCAAGATTTTTATTTTTAGCATATTTGTCTGTTACTATTTTAAAAGTAATCGGCAAGACTTTATTTTCAGCACATTCGTCGGTTACTATTTCAAAAGTGATCGGCAAGACTTTATTTTCAGCACCTTCGTCGGTTACTATTTCAAAAGTAATCTGGAAGATTTTTATTTTCAGCATGTTCGTTGGTTACTATTTCAAAAGTAATCGGCAAGATTTTTATTTTCAGCATATTTGTCGGTTACTATTTTAAAAGTAATCGGCAAGACTTTATTTTCAGCACATTCGTCGATTACTATTTCAAAAGTAATCGGCAAGATTTTTATTTTCAACATATTCGTCGGTTACTATTTCAAAAGTAATCGGCAAGACTTTATTTTCAGCACATTCATTGGTTACTTTTTTAAAAGTAATTGGTAAGATTTTTATTTCCAACATATTCATCGCTTACTATTTCAAAAGTAATCAGCATGATTTTTATTTTTAGCATATTTGTCGGTTACTATTTTAAAAGTAATCGACAAGATTTTTATTTTCAGCGCATTTGTCGGTTACTATTTCAATAGTAATCGGCATGATTTATTTTCAGCACATTCGTCGGTTACTATCTCAAAAGTAATCGGCATGATTCATTTTCAAGACATTCGTCGGTTACTATTTCAAAAGTAATCGGCATGATCTATTTTCTGCACATTCGTCGGTTACTATCTCAAAAGTAATCGGCATGATTCATTTTCAAGACATTCGTCGGTTACTATTTCAAAAGTAATTGGCATGATCTATTTTCTGCACATTCGTCGGTTACTATTTCAAAAGTAATCGGCAAGATTTTTATTTTCAGCATATTCGTCAATGACTATTTCAAAAGTAATCGGCATGATTTATTTTCAGCATATTCGTCAGTTACTATTTCAAAGGTAATCGACATGATTTATTTTCAACACATTCGTCGGTTACTATTTCAAAAGTAATCGGCATGATCTACTTTCTGCACATTCATCGGTTACTATTTCAAAAGTAAACGGCAAGATTTTTATTTTCAGCATGTTCGTCGGTTACTATTTCAAAAGTAATCGGCAAGATTTTTATTTTCAGCACATTCGTCGGTTACTATTTCAAAAGTAATCGGCAAGATTTTTATTTTCAGCATATTTGTCGGTTACTATTTCAAAAGTAATCGGCAAGATTTTTATTTTTAGCATATTTGTCTGTTACTATTTTAGAAGTAATCGGCAAGACTTTATTTTCAGCACATTCGTCGGTTACTATTTCAAAGCTAATCGGCAAGATTTATTTTCAGCACATTCGTCGGTTACTATTTCAAAAGTAATCGGCAAGATTTTATTTTTAGCATATTTGTCTGTTACTATTTTAAAAGTAATCGGCAAGATTTTTATTTTCAGCATATTTGTCGGTTACGATTTTAAAAGTAATCGGCAAGACTTTATTTTCAGCACATTCGTCGGTTACTATTTCAAAAGTAATCGGCAAGATTTTTATTTTCAACATATTCATCGGTTACTATTTCAAAAGTAATCGGCAAGACTTTATTTTCAGCACATTCATTGGTTACTTTTTTAAAAGTAATTGGTAAGATTTTTATTTCCAACATATTCATCGCTTACTATTTCAAAAGTAATCAGCATGATTTATTTTCAGCACATTCGTCGGTTACAATTTCAAAAGTAATCGGCAAGATTTTTATTTTCAGCATATTTGTCGGTTACTATTTTAAAAGTAATCGACAAGATTTTTATTTTCAACATATTCGTCGGTTCCTATTTCAAAAGTAATCGGCAAGATTTTTATTTTTAGCATATTTGTCGGTTACTATTTTAAAAGTAATCGACAAGATTTTTATTTTCAGCGCATTTGTCGGTTACTATTTCAATAGTAATCGGCATGATTTATTTTCAGCACATTCGTCGGTTACTATTTCAAAAGTAATCGGCATGATTCATTTTCAAAACATTCGTCGGTTACTATTTCAAAAGTAATCGGCATGATCTATTTTCTGCACATTCGTCGGTTACTATTTCAAAAGTAATCGGCAAGATTTTTATTTTCAGCATATTCGTCAATGACTATTTCAAAAGTAATCGGCATGATTTATTTTCAGCATATTCGTCGGTTACTATTTCAAAGGTAATCGACATGATTTATTTTCAACACATTCGTCGGTTACTATTTCAAAAGTAATCGGCATGATCTATTTTCTGCACATTCGTCGGTTACTATTTCAAAAGTAAACGGCAAGATTTTTATTTTCAGCATGTTCGTCGGTTACTATTTCAAAAGTAATCGGCAAGATTTTTATTTTCAGCACATTCGTCGGTTACTATTTCAAAAGTAATCGGCAAGATTTTTATTTTCAGCATATTTGTCGGTTACTATTTCAAAAGTAATCGGCAAGATTTTTATTTTTAGCATATTTGTCTGTTACTATTTTAGAAGTAATCGGCAAGACTTTATTTTCAGCACATTCGTCGGTTACTATTTCAAAGCTAATCAGCAAGATTTATTTTCAGCACATTCGCCGGTTACAATTTCAAAAGTAATCGGCAAGATTTTTATTTTTAGCATATTTGTCTGTTACTATTTTAAAAGTAATCGGCAAGACTTTATTTTCAGCACATTCGTCGGTTACTATTTCAAAAGTGATCGGCAAGACTTTATTTTCAGCACCTTCGTCGGTTACTATTTCAAAAGTAATCTGGAAGATTTTTATTTTCAGCATGTTCGTTGGTTACTATTTCAAAAGTAATCGGCAAGATTTTTATTTTTAGCATATTTGCCGGTTACTATTTTAAAAGTAATCGGCAAGACTTTATTTTCAGCACATTCGTCGATTACTATTTCAAAAGTAATCGGCAAGATTTTTATTTTCAACATATTCGTCGGTTACTATTTCAAAAGTAATCGGCAAGACTTTATTTTCAGCACATTCATTGGTTACTTTTTTAAAAGTAATTGGTAAGATTTTTATTTCCAACATATTCATCGCTTACTATTTCAAAAGTAATCAGCATGATTTTTATTTTTAGCATATTTGTCGGTTACTATTTTAAAAGTAATCGACAAGATTTTTATTTTCAGCGCATTTGTCGGTTACTATTTCAATAGTAATCGGCATGATTTATTTTCAGCACATTCGTCGGTTACTATCTCAAAAGTAATCGGCATGATTCATTTTCAAGACATTCGTCGGTTACTATTTCAAAAGTAATCGGCATGATCTATTTTCTGCACATTCGTCGGTTACTATCTCAAAAGTAATCGGCATGATTCATTTTCAAGACATTCGTCGGTTACTATTTCAAAAGTAATTGGCATGATCTATTTTCTGCACATTCGTCGGTTACTATTTCAAAAGTAATCGGCAAGATTTTTATTTTCAGCATATTCGTCAATGACTATTTCAAAAGTAATCGGCATGATTTATTTTCAGCATATTCGTCAGTTACTATTTCAAAGGTAATCGACATGATTTATTTTCAACACATTCGTCGGTTACTATTTCAAAAGTAATCGGCATGATCTACTTTCTGCACATTCATCGGTTACTATTTCAAAAGTAAACGGCAAGATTTTTATTTTCAGCATGTTCGTCGGTTACTATTTCAAAAGTAATCGGCAAGATTTTTATTTTCAGCACATTCGTCGGTTACTATTTCAAAAGTAATCGGCAAGATTTTTATTTTCAGCATATTTGTCGGTTACTATTTCAAAAGTAATCGGCAAGATTTTTATTTTTAGCATATTTGTCTGTTACTATTTTAGAAGTAATCGGCAAGACTTTATTTTCAGCACATTCGTCGGTTACTATTTCAAAGCTAATCGGCAAGATTTATTTTCAGCACATTCGTCGGTTACTATTTCAAAAGTAATCGGCAAGATTTTATTTTTAGCATATTTGTCTGTTACTATTTTAAAAGTAATCGGCAAGATTTTTATTTTCAGCATATTTGTCGGTTACGATTTTAAAAGTAATCGGCAAGACTTTATTTTCAGCACATTCGTCGGTTACTATTTCAAAAATAATCGGCAAGATTTTTATTTTCAACATATTCATCGGTTACTATTTCAAAAGTAATCGGCAAGACTTTATTTTCAGCACATTCATTGGTTACTTTTTTAAAAGTAATTGGTAAGATTTTTATTTCCAACATATTCATCGCTTACTATTTCAAAAGTAATCAGCATGATTTATTTTCAGCACATTCGTCGGTTACAATTTCAAAAGTAATCGGCAAGATTTTTATTTTCAGCATATTTGTCGGTTACTATTTTAAAAGTAATCGACAAGATTTTTATTTTCAACATATTCGTCGGTTCCTATTTCAAAAGTAATCGGCAAGATTTTTATTTTTAGCATATTTGTCGGTTACTATTTTAAAAGTAATCGACAAGATTTTTATTTTCAGCGCATTTGTCGGTTACTATTTCAATAGTAATCGGCATGATTTATTTTCAGCACATTCGTCGGTTACTATTTCAAAAGTAATCGGCATGATTCATTTTCAAAACATTCGTCGGTTACTATTTCAAAAGTAATCGGCATGATCTATTTTCTGCACATTCGTCGGTTACTATTTCAAAAGTAATCGGCAAGATTTTTATTTTCAGCATATTCGTCAATGACTATTTCAAAAGTAATCGGCATGATTTATTTTCAGCATATTCGTCGGTTACTATTTCAAAGGTAATCGACATGATTTATTTTCAACACATTCGTCGGTTACTATTTCAAAAGTAATCGGCATGATCTATTTTCTGCACATTCGTCGGTTACTATTTCAAAAGTAAACGGCAAGATTTTTATTTTCAGCATGTTCGTCGGTTACTATTTCAAAAGTAATCGGCAAGATTTTTATTTTCAGCACATTCGTCGGTTACTATTTCAAAAGTAATCGGCAAGATTTTTATTTTCAGCATATTTGTCGGTTACTATTTCAAAAGTAATCGGCAAGATTTTTATTTTTAGCATATTTGTCTGTTACTATTTTAGAAGTAATCGGCAAGACTTTATTTTCAGCACATTCGTCGGTTACTATTTCAAAGCTAATCAGCAAGATTTATTTTCAGCACATTCGTCGGTTACAATTTCAAAAGTAATCGGCAAGATTTTTATTTTTAGCATATTTGTCTGTTACTATTTTAAAAGTAATCGGCAAGACTTTATTTTCAGCACATTCGTCGGTTACTATTTCAAAAGTGATCGGCAAGACTTTATTTTCAGCACCTTCGTCGGTTACTATTTCAAAAGTAATCTGGAAGATTTTTATTTTCAGCATGTTCGTTGGTTACTATTTCAAAAGTAATCGGCAAGATTTTTATTTTTAGCATATTTGCCGGTTACTATTTTAAAAGTAATCGGCAAGACTTTATTTTCAGCACATTCGTCGATTACTATTTCAAAAGTAATCGGCAAGATTTTTATTTTCAACATATTCGTCGGTTACTATTTCAAAAGTAATCGGCAAGACTTTATTTTCAGCACATTCATTGGTTACTTTTTTAAAAGTAATTGGTAAGATTTTTATTTCCAACATATTCATCGCTTACTATTTCAAAAGTAATCAGCATGATTTTTATTTTTAGCATATTTGTCGGTTACTATTTTAAAAGTAATCGACAAGATTTTTATTTTCAGCGCATTTGTCGGTTACTATTTCAATAGTAATCGGCATGATTTATTTTCAGCACATTCGTCGGTTACTATCTCAAAAGTAATCGGCATGATTCATTTTCAAGACATTCGTCGGTTACTATTTCAAAAGTAATCGGCATGATCTATTTTCTGCACATTCGTCGGTTACTATCTCAAAAGTAATCGGCATGATTCATTTTCAAGACATTCGTCGGTTACTATTTCAAAAGTAATTGGCATGATCTATTTTCTGCACATTCGTCGGTTACTATTTCAAAAGTAATCGGCAAGATTTTTATTTTCAGCATATTCGTCAATGACTATTTCAAAAGTAATCGGCATGATTTATTTTCAGCATATTCGTCAGTTACTATTTCAAAGGTAATCGACATGATTTATTTTCAACACATTCGTCGGTTACTATTTCAAAAGTAATCGGCATGATCTACTTTCTGCACATTCATCGGTTACTATTTCAAAAGTAAACGGCAAGATTTTTATTTTCAGCATGTTCGTCGGTTACTATTTCAAAAGTAATCGGCAAGATTTTTATTTTCAGCACATTCGTCGGTTACTATTTCAAAAGTAATCGGCAAGATTTTTATTTTCAGCATATTTGTCGGTTACTATTTCAAAAGTAATCGGCAAGATTTTTATTTTTAGCATATTTGTCTGTTACTATTTTAGAAGTAATCGGCAAGACTTTATTTTCAGCACATTCGTCGGTTACTATTTCAAAGCTAATCGGCAAGATTTATTTTCAGCACATTCGTCGGTTACTATTTCAAAAGTAATCGGCAAGATTTTATTTTTAGCATATTTGTCTGTTACTATTTTAAAAGTAATCGGCAAGATTTTTATTTTCAGCATATTTGTCGGTTACGATTTTAAAAGTAATCGGCAAGACTTTATTTTCAGCACATTCGTCGGTTACTATTTCAAAAGTAATCGGCAAGATTTTTATTTTCAACATATTCATCGGTTACTATTTCAAAAGTAATCGGCAAGACTTTATTTTCAGCACATTCATTGGTTACTTTTTTAAAAGTAATTGGTAAGATTTTTATTTCCAACATATTCATCGCTTACTATTTCAAAAGTAATCAGCATGATTTATTTTCAGCACATTCGTCGGTTACAATTTCAAAAGTAATCGGCAAGATTTTTATTTTCAGCATATTTGTCGGTTACTATTTTAAAAGTAATCGACAAGATTTTTATTTTCAACATATTCGTCGGTTCCTATTTCAAAAGTAATCGGCAAGATTTTTATTTTTAGCATATTTGTCGGTTACTATTTTAAAAGTAATCGACAAGATTTTTATTTTCAGCGCATTTGTCGGTTACTATTTCAATAGTAATCGGCATGATTTATTTTCAGCACATTCGTCGGTTACTATTTCAAAAGTAATCGGCATGATTCATTTTCAAAACATTCGTCGGTTACTATTTCAAAAGTAATCGGCATGATCTATTTTCTGCACATTCGTCGGTTACTATTTCAAAAGTAATCGGCAAGATTTTTATTTTCAGCATATTCGTCAATGACTATTTCAAAAGTAATCGGCATGATTTATTTTCAGCATATTCGTCGGTTACTATTTCAAAGGTAATCGACATGATTTATTTTCAACACATTCGTCGGTTACTATTTCAAAAGTAATCGGCATGATCTATTTTCTGCACATTCGTCGGTTACTATTTCAAAAGTAAACGGCAAGATTTTTATTTTCAGCATGTTCGTCGGTTACTATTTCAAAAGTAATCGGCAAGATTTTTATTTTCAGCACATTCGTCGGTTACTATTTCAAAAGTAATCGGCAAGATTTTTATTTTCAGCATATTTGTCGGTTACTATTTCAAAAGTAATCGGCAAGATTTTTATTTTTAGCATATTTGTCTGTTACTATTTTAGAAGTAATCGGCAAGACTTTATTTTCAGCACATTCGTCGGTTACTATTTCAAAGCTAATCAGCAAGATTTATTTTCAGCACATTCGTCGGTTACAATTTCAAAAGTAATCGGCAAGATTTTTATTTTTAGCATATTTGTCTGTTACTATTTTAAAAGTAATCGGCAAGACTTTATTTTCAGCACATTCGTCGGTTACTATTTCAAAAGTGATCGGCAAGACTTTATTTTCAGCACCTTCGTCGGTTACTATTTCAAAAGTAATCTGGAAGATTTTTATTTTCAGCATGTTCGTTGGTTACTATTTCAAAAGTAATCGGCAAGATTTTTATTTTCAGCATATTTGTCGGTTACTATTTTAAAAGTAATCGGCAAGACTTTATTTTCAGCACATTCGTCGATTACTATTTCAAAAGTAATCGGCAAGATTTTTATTTTCAACATATTCGTCGGTTACTATTTCAAAAGTAATCGGCAAGACTTTATTTTCAGCACATTCATTGGTTACTTTTTTAAAAGTAATTGGTAAGATTTTTATTTCCAACATATTCATCGCTTACTATTTCAAAAGTAATCAGCATGATTTTTATTTTTAGCATATTTGTCGGTTACTATTTTAAAAGTAATCGACAAGATTTTTATTTTCAGCGCATTTGTCGGTTACTATTTCAATAGTAATCGGCATGATTTATTTTCAGCACATTCGTCGGTTACTATCTCAAAAGTAATCGGCATGATTCATTTTCAAGACATTCGTCGGTTACTATTTCAAAAGTAATCGGCATGATCTATTTTCTGCACATTCGTCGGTTACTATCTCAAAAGTAATCGGCATGATTCATTTTCAAGACATTCGTCGGTTACTATTTCAAAAGTAATTGGCATGATCTATTTTCTGCACATTCGTCGGTTACTATTTCAAAAGTAATCGGCAAGATTTTTATTTTCAGCATATTCGTCAATGACTATTTCAAAAGTAATCGGCATGATTTATTTTCAGCATATTCGTCAGTTACTATTTCAAAGGTAATCGACATGATTTATTTTCAACACATTCGTCGGTTACTATTTCAAAAGTAATCGGCATGATCTACTTTCTGCACATTCATCGGTTACTATTTCAAAAGTAAACGGCAAGATTTTTATTTTCAGCATGTTCGTCGGTTACTATTTCAAAAGTAATCGGCAAGATTTTTATTTTCAGCACATTCGTCGGTTACTATTTCAAAAGTAATCGGCAAGATTTTTATTTTCAGCATATTTGTCGGTTACTATTTCAAAAGTAATCGGCAAGATTTTTATTTTTAGCATATTTGTCTGTTACTATTTTAGAAGTAATCGGCAAGACTTTATTTTCAGCACATTCGTCGGTTACTATTTCAAAGCTAATCGGCAAGATTTATTTTCAGCACATTCGTCGGTTACTATTTCAAAAGTAATCGGCAAGATTTTATTTTTAGCATATTTGTCTGTTACTATTTTAAAAGTAATCGGCAAGATTTTTATTTTCAGCATATTTGTCGGTTACGATTTTAAAAGTAATCGGCAAGACTTTATTTTCAGCACATTCGTCGGTTACTATTTCAAAAGTAATCGGCAAGATTTTTATTTTCAACATATTCATCGGTTACTATTTCAAAAGTAATCGGCAAGACTTTATTTTCAGCACATTCATTGGTTACTTTTTTAAAAGTAATTGGTAAGATTTTTATTTCCAACATATTCATCGCTTACTATTTCAAAAGTAATCAGCATGATTTATTTTCAGCACATTCGTCGGTTACAATTTCAAAAGTAATCGGCAAGATTTTTATTTTCAGCATATTTGTCGGTTACTATTTTAAAAGTAATCGACAAGATTTTTATTTTCAACATATTCGTCGGTTCCTATTTCAAAAGTAATCGGCAAGATTTTTATTTTTAGCATATTTGTCGGTTACTATTTTAAAAGTAATCGACAAGATTTTTATTTTCAGCGCATTTGTCGGTTACTATTTCAATAGTAATCGGCATGATTTATTTTCAGCACATTCGTCGGTTACTATTTCAAAAGTAATCGGCATGATTCATTTTCAAAACATTCGTCGGTTACTATTTCAAAAGTAATCGGCATGATCTATTTTCTGCACATTCGTCGGTTACTATTTCAAAAGTAATCGGCAAGATTTTTATTTTCAGCATATTCGTCAATGACTATTTCAAAAGTAATCGGCATGATTTATTTTCAGCATATTCGTCGGTTACTATTTCAAAGGTAATCGACATGATTTATTTTCAACACATTCGTCGGTTACTATTTCAAAAGTAATCGGCATGATCTATTTTCTGCACATTCGTCGGTTACTATTTCAAAAGTAAACGGCAAGATTTTTATTTTCAGCATGTTCGTCGGTTACTATTTCAAAAGTAATCGGCAAGATTTTTATTTTCAGCACATTCGTCGGTTACTATTTCAAAAGTAATCGGCAAGATTTTTATTTTCAGCATATTTGTCGGTTACTATTTCAAAAGTAATCGGCAAGATTTTTATTTTTAGCATATTTGTCTGTTACTATTTTAGAAGTAATCGGCAAGACTTTATTTTCAGCACATTCGTCGGTTACTATTTCAAAGCTAATCGGCAAGATTTATTTTCAGCACATTCGTCGGTTACTATTTCAAAAGTAATCGGCAAGATTTTATTTTTAGCATATTTGTCTGTTACTATTTTAAAAGTAATCGGCAAGATTTTTATTTTCAGCATATTTGTCGGTTACGATTTTAAAAGTAATCGGCAAGACTTTATTTTCAGCACATTCGTCGGTTACTATTTCAAAAGTAATCGGCAAGATTTTTATTTTCAACATATTCATCGGTTACTATTTCAAAAGTAATCGGCAAGACTTTATTTTCAGCACATTCATTGGTTACTTTTTTAAAAGTAATTGGTAAGATTTTTATTTCCAACATATTCATCGCTTACTATTTCAAAAGTAATCAGCATGATTTATTTTCAGCACATTCGTCGGTTACAATTTCAAAAGTAATCGGCAAGATTTTTATTTTCAGCATATTTGTCGGTTACTATTTTAAAAGTAATCGACAAGATTTTTATTTTCAACATATTCGTCGGTTCCTATTTCAAAAGTAATCGGCAAGATTTTTATTTTTAGCATATTTGTCGGTTACTATTTTAAAAGTAATCGACAAGATTTTTATTTTCAGCGCATTTGTCGGTTACTATTTCAATAGTAATCGGCATGATTTATTTTCAGCACATTCGTCGGTTACTATTTCAAAAGTAATCGGCATGATTCATTTTCAAAACATTCGTCGGTTACTATTTCAAAAGTAATCGGCATGATCTATTTTCTGCACATTCGTCGGTTACTATTTCAAAAGTAATCGGCAAGATTTTTATTTTCAGCATATTCGTCAATGACTATTTCAAAAGTAATCGGCATGATTTATTTTCAGCATATTCGTCGGTTACTATTTCAAAGGTAATCGACATGATTTATTTTCAACACATTCGTCGGTTACTATTTCAAAAGTAATCGGCATGATCTATTTTCTGCACATTCGTCGGTTACTATTTCAAAAGTAAACGGCAAGATTTTTATTTTCAGCATGTTCGTCGGTTACTATTTCAAAAGTAATCGGCAAGATTTTTATTTTCAGCACATTCGTCGGTTACTATTTCAAAAGTAATCGGCAAGATTTTTATTTTCAGCATATTTGTCGGTTACTATTTCAAAAGTAATCGGCAAGATTTTTATTTTTAGCATATTTGTCTGTTACTATTTTAGAAGTAATCGGCAAGACTTTATTTTCAGCACATTCGTCGGTTACTATTTCAAAGCTAATCAGCAAGATTTATTTTCAGCACATTCGTCGGTTACAATTTCAAAAGTAATCGGCAAGATTTTTATTTTTAGCATATTTGTCTGTTACTATTTTAAAAGTAATCGGCAAGACTTTATTTTCAGCACATTCGTCGGTTACTATTTCAAAAGTGATCGGCAAGACTTTATTTTCAGCACCTTCGTCGGTTACTATTTCAAAAGTAATCAGCAAGATTTTTATTTTCAGCATGTTCGTCGGTTACTATTTCAAAAGTAATCGGCAAGATTTTTATTTTCAGCATATTTGTCGGTTACTTCAAAAGTAATCGGCAAGATTTTTATTTTCAACATATTCGTCGGTTACTATTTCAAAAGTAATCGGCAAGACTTTATTTTCAGCACATTCATTGGTTACTTTTTTAAAAGTAATTGGTAAGATTTTTATTTCCAACATATTCATCGCTTACTATTTCAAAAGTAATCAGCATTATTTATTTTCAGCACATTCGTCGGTTACTATTTCAAAAGTAATCGGCAAGATTTTTATTTTCAGCATATTTGTCGGTTACTATTTTAAAAGTAATCGACAAGATTTTTATTTTCAACATATTCGTCGGTTCCTATTTCAAAAGTAATCGGCAAGATTTTTATTTTTAGCATATTTGTCGGTTACTATTTTAAAAGTAATCGACAAGATTTTTATTTTCAGCGCATTTGTCGGTTACTATTTCAATAGTAATCGGCATGATTTATTTTCAGCACATTCGTCGGTTACTATTTCAAAAGTGATCGGCAAGACTTTATTTTCAGCACCTTCGTCGGTTACTATTTCAAAAGTAATCTGGAAGATTTTTATTTTCAGCATGTTCGTTGGTTACTATTTCAAAAGTAATCGGCAAGATTTTTATTTTCAGCATATTTGTCGGTTACTATTTTAAAAGTAATCGGCAAGACTTTATTTTCAGCACATTCGTCGATTACTATTTCAAAAGTAATCGGCAAGATTTTTATTTTCAACATATTCGTCGGTTACTATTTCAAAAGTAATCGGCAAGACTTTATTTTCAGCACATTCATTGGTTACTTTTTTAAAAGTAATTGGTAAGATTTTTATTTCCAACATATTCATCGCTTACTATTTCAAAAGTAATCAGCATGATTTTTATTTTTAGCATATTTGTCGGTTACTATTTTAAAAGTAATCGACAAGATTTTTATTTTCAGCGCATTTGTCGGTTACTATTTCAATAGTAATCGGCATGATTTATTTTCAGCACATTCGTCGGTTACTATCTCAAAAGTAATCGGCATGATTCATTTTCAAGACATTCGTCGGTTACTATTTCAAAAGTAATCGGCATGATCTATTTTCTGCACATTCGTCGGTTACTATCTCAAAAGTAATCGGCATGATTCATTTTCAAGACATTCGTCGGTTACTATTTCAAAAGTAATTGGCATGATCTATTTTCTGCACATTCGTCGGTTACTATTTCAAAAGTAATCGGCAAGATTTTTATTTTCAGCATATTCGTCAATGACTATTTCAAAAGTAATCGGCATGATTTATTTTCAGCATATTCGTCAGTTACTATTTCAAAGGTAATCGACATGATTTATTTTCAACACATTCGTCGGTTACTATTTCAAAAGTAATCGGCATGATCTACTTTCTGCACATTCATGGGTTACTATTTCAAAAGTAAACTTGCAAGATTTTTATTTTCAGCATGTTCGTCGGTTACTATTTCAAAAGTAATCGGCAAGATTTTTATTTTCAGCACATTCGTCGGTTACTATTTCAAAAGTAATCGGCAAGATTTTTATTTTCAGCATATTTGTCGGTTACTATTTCAAAAGTAATCGGCAAGATTTTTATTTTTAGCATATTTGTCTGTTACTATTTTAGAAATAATCGGCAAGACTTTATTTTCAGCACATTCGTCGGTTACTATTTCAAAGCTAATCGGCAAGATTTATTTTCAGCACATTCGTCGGTTACTATTTCAAAAGTAATCGGCAAGATTTTTATTTTTAGCATATTTGTCTGTTACTATTTTAAAAGTAATCGGCAAGATTTTTATTTTCAGCATATTTGTCGGTTACGATTTTAAAAGTAATCGGCAAGACTTTATTTTCAGCACATTCGTCGGTTACTATTTCAAAAGTAATCGGCAAGATTTTTATTTTCAACATATTCATCGGTTACTATTTCAAAAGTAATCGGCAAGACTTTATTTTCAGCACATTCATTGGTTACTTTTTTAAAAGTAATTGGTAAGATTTTTATTTCCAACATATTCATCGCTTACTATTTCAAAAGTAATCAGCATGATTTATTTTCAGCACATTCGTCGGTTACTATTTCAAAAGTAATCGGCAAGATTTTTATTTTCAGCATATTTGTCGGTTACTATTTTAAAAGTAATCGACATGATTTTTATTTTCAACATATTCGTCGGTTCCTATTTCTATTTTCACCACATTTGTCGGTTACTATTTCAATAGTAATCGGCATGATTTATTTTCAGCACATTTGTCGGTTACTATTTCAAAAGTAATCGGCAAGATTTTTATTTTCAACATATTCGTCGGTTACTATTTCAAAAGTAATCGGCAAGACTTTATTTTCAGCACATTCATTGGTTACTTTTTTAAAAGTAATTGGTAAGATTTTTATTTCCAACATATTCATCGCTTACTATTTCAAAAGTAATCAGCATGATTTATTTTCAGCACATTCGTCGGTTACTATTTCAAGAGTAATCGGCAAGATTTTTATTTTCAGCATATTTGTCGGTTACTATTTTAAAAGTAATCGACAAGATTTTTATTTTCAGCGCATTTGTCGGTTACTATTTCAATAGTAATCGGCACGATTTATTTTCAGCACATTCGTCGGTTACTATTTCAAAAGTAATCGGCATGATTCATTTTCAAGACATTCGTCGGTTACTATTTCAAAAGTAATCGGCATGATCTATTTTCTGCACATTCGTCGGTTACTATTTCAAAAGTAATCGGCAAGATTTTTATTTTCAGCATATTCGTCAATGACTATTTCAAAAGTAATCAGCATGATTTATTTTCAGCATATTCGTCGGTTACTATTTCAAAGGTAATCGACATGATTTATTTTCAACACATTCGTCGGTTACTATTTCAAAAGTAATCGGCATGATCTATTTTCTGCACATTCGTCGGTTACTATTTCAAAAGTAAACGGCAAGATTTTTATTTTCAGCATGTTCGTCGGTTACTATTTCAAAAGTAATCGGCAAGATTTTTATTTTCAGCACATTCGTCGGTTACTATTTCAAAAGTAATCGGCAAGATTTTTATTTTCAGCATATTTGTCGGTTACTATTTCAAAAGTAATCGGCAAGATTTTTATTTTTAGCATATTTGTCTGTTACTATTTTAGAAGTAATCGGCAAGACTTTATTTTCAGCACATTTGTCGGTTACTATTTCAAAGCTAATCAGCAAGATTTATTTTCAGCACATTCGTCGGTTACAATTTCAAAAGTAATCGGCAAGATTTTTATTTTTAGCATATTTGTCTGTTACTATTTTAAAAGTAATCGGCAAGACTTTATTTTCAGCACATTCGTCGGTTACTATTTCAAAAGTGATCGGCAAGACTTTATTTTCAGCACCTTCGTCGGTTACTATTTCAAAAGTAATCAGCAAGATTTTTATTTTCAGCATGTTCGTCGGTTACTATTTCAAAAGTAATCGGCAAGATTTTTATTTTCAGCATATTTGTCGGTTACTTCAAAAGTAATCGGCAAGATTTTTATTTTCAACATATTCGTCGGTTACTATTTCAAAAGTAATCGGCAAGACTTTATTTTCAGCACATTCATTGGTTACTTTTTTAAAAGTAATTGGTAAGATTTTTATTTCCAACATATTCATCGCTTACTATTTCAAAAGTAATCAGCATTATTTATTTTCAGCACATTCGTCGGTTACTATTTCAAAAGTAATCGGCAAGATTTTTATTTTCAGCATATTTGTCGGTTACTATTTTAAAAGTAATCGACAAGATTTTTATTTTCAACATATTCGTCGGTTCCTATTTCAAAAGTAATCGGCAAGATTTTTATTTTTAGCATATTTGTCGGTTACTATTTTAAAAGTAATCGACAAGATTTTTATTTTCAGCGCATTTGTCGGTTACTATTTCAATAGTAATCGGCATGATTTATTTTCAGCACATTCGTCGGTTACTATCTCAAAAGTAATCGGCATGATTCATTTTCAAGACATTCGTCGGTTAATATTTCAAAAGTAATCGGCATGATCTATTTTCTGCACATTCGTCGGTTACTATCTCAAAAGTAATCGGCATGATTCATTTTCAAGACATTCGTCGGTTACTATTTCAAAAGTAATCGGCATGATCTATTTTCTGCACATTCGTCGGTTACTATTTCAAAAGTAATCGGCAAGATTTTTATTTTCAGCATATTCGTCAATGACTATTTCAAAAGTAATCGGCATGATTTATTTTCAGCATATTCGTCAGTTACTATTTCAAAGGTAATCGACATGATTTATTTTCAACACATTCGTCGGTTAATATTTCAAAAGTAATCGGCAAGACTTTATTTTCAGCACATTCATTGGTTACTTTTTTAAAAGTAATTGGTAAGATTTTTATTTCCAACATATTCATCGCTTACTATTTCAAAAGTAATCAGCATGATTTATTTTCAGCACATTCGTCGGTTACTATTTCAAAAGTAATCGGCAAGATTTTTATTTTCAGCATATTTGTCGGTTACTATTTTAAAAGTAATCGACAAGATTTTTATTTTCAACATATTCGTCGGTTCCTATTTCAAAAGTAATCGGCAAGATTATTATTTTTAGCATATTTGTCGGTTACTATTTTAAAAGTAATCGACAAGATTTTTATTTTCAGCGCATTTGTCGGTTACTATTTCAATAGTAATCGGCATGATTTATTTTCAGCACATTTGTCGGTTACTATTTCAAAAGTAATCGGCAAGATTTTTATTTTCAACATATTCGTCGGTTACTATTTCAAAAGTAATCGGCAAGACTTTATTTTCAGCACATTCATTGGTTACTTTTTTAAAAGTAATTGGTAAGATTTTTATTTCCAACATATTCATCGCTTACTATTTCAAAAGTAATCAGCATGATTTATTTTCAGCACATTCGTCGGTTACTATTTCAAGAGTAATCGGCAAGATTTTTATTTTCAGCATATTTGTCGGTTACTATTTTAAAAGTAATCGACAAGATTTTTATTTTCAGCGCATTTGTCGGTTACTATTTCAATAGTAATCGGCATGATTTATTTTCAGCACATTCGTCGGTTACTATTTCAAAAGTAATCGGCATGATTCATTTTCAAGACATTCGTCGGTTACTATTTCAAAAGTAATCGGCATGATCTATTTTCTGCACATTCGTCGGTTACTATTTCAAAAGTAATCGGCAAGATTTTTATTTTCAGCATATTCGTCAATGACTATTTCAAAAGTAATCAGCATGATTTATTTTCAGCATATTCGTCGGTTACTATTTCAAAGGTAATCGACATGATTTATTTTCAACACATTCGTTGGTTACTATTTCAAAAGTAATCGGCATGATCTATTTTCTGCACATTCGTCGGTTACTATTTCAAAAGTAAACGGCAAGATTTTTATTTTCAGCATGTTCGTCGGTTACTATTTCAAAAGTAATCGGCAAGATTTTTATTTTCAGCACATTCGTCGGTTACTATTTCAAAAGTAATCGGCAAGATTTTTATTTTCAGCATATTTGTCGGTTACTATTTCAAAAGTAATCGGCAAGATTTTTATTTTTAGCATATTTGTCTGTTACTATTTTAGAAGTAATCAGCAAGACTTTATTTTCAGCACATTCGTCGGTTACTATTTCAAAGCTAATCAGCAAGATTTATTTTCAGCACATTCGTCGGTTACAATTTCAAAAGTAATCGGCATGATTTTTATTTTTAGCATATTTGTCTGTTACTATTTTAAAAGTAATCGGCAAGACTTTATTTTCAGCACATTCGTCGGTTACTATTTCAAAAGTGATCGGCAAGACTTTATTTTCAGCACCTTCGTCGGTTACTATTTCAAAAGTAATCAGCAAGATTTTTATTTTCAGCATGTTCGTCGGTTACTATTTCAAAAGTAATCGGCAAGATTTTTATTTTCAGCATATTTGTCGGTTACTTCAAAAGTAATCGGCAAGATTTTTATTTTCAACATATTCGTCGGTTACTATTTCAAAAGTAATCGGCAAGACTTTATTTTCAGCACATTCATTGGTTACTTTTTTAAAAGTAATTGGTAAGATTTTTATTTCCAACATATTCATCGCTTACTATTTCAAAAGTAATCAGCATTATTTATTTTCAGCACATTCGTCGGTTACTATTTCAAAAGTAATCGGCAAGATTTTTATTTTCAGCATATTTGTCGGTTACTATTTTAAAAGTAATCGACAAGATTTTTATTTTCAACATATTCGTCGGTTCCTATTTCAAAAGTAATCGGCAAGATTTTTATTTTTAGCATATTTGTCGGTTACTATTTTAAAAGTAATCGACAAGATTTTTATTTTCAGCGCATTTGTCGGTTACTATTTCAATAGTAATCGGCATGATTTATTTTCAGCACATTCGTCGGTTACTATCTCAAAAGTAATCGGCATGATTCATTTTCAAGACATTCGTCGGTTACTATTTCAAAAGTAATCGGCATGATCTATTTTCTGCACATTCGTCGGTTACTATCTCAAAAGTAATCGGCATGATTCATTTTCAAGACATTCGTCGGTTACTATTTCAAAAGTAATCGGCATGATCTATTTTCTGCACATTCGTCGGTTACTATTTCAAAAGTAATCGGCAAGATTTTTATTTTCAGCATATTCGTCAATGACTATTTCAAAAGTAATCGGCATGATTTATTTTCAGCATATTCGTCAGTTACTATTTCAAAGGTAATCGACATGATTTATTTTCAACACATTCGTCGGTTACTATTTCAAAAGTAATCGGCATGATCTACTTTCTGCACATTCATCGGTTACTATTTCAAAAGTAAACGGCAAGATTTTTATTTTCAGCATGTTCGTCGGTTACTATTTCAAAAGTAATCGGCAAGATTTTTATTTTCAGCACATTCGTCGGTTACTATTTCAAAAGTAATCGGCAAGATTTTTATTTTCAGCATATTTGTCGGTTACTATTTTAAAAGTAATCGACAAGATTTTTATTTTCAACATATTCGTCGGTTCCTATTTCAAAAGTAATCGGCAAGATTTTTATTTTTAGCATATTTGTCGGTTACTATTTTAAAAGTAATCGACAAGATTTTTATTTTCAGCGCATTTGTCGGTTACTATTTCAATAGTAATCGGCATGATTTATTTTCAGCACATTCGTCGGTTACTATCTCAAAAGTAATCGGCATGATTCATTTTCAAGACATTCGTCGGTTACTATTTCAAAAGTAATCGGCATGATCTATTTTCTGCACATTCGTCGGTTACTATCTCAAAAGTAATCGGCATGATTCATTTTCAAGACATTCGTCGGTTACTATTTCAAAAGTAATCGGCATGATCTATTTTCTGCACATTCGTCGGTTACTATTTCAAAAGTAATCGGCAAGATTTTTATTTTCAGCATATTCGTCAATGACTATTTCAAAAGTAATCGGCATGATTTATTTTCAGCATATTCGTCAGTTACTATTTCAAAGGTAATCGACATGATTTATTTTCAACACATTCGTCGGTTACTATTTCAAAAGTAATCGGCATGATCTACTTTCTGCACATTTATCGGTTACTATTTCAAAAGTAAACGGCAAGATTTTTATTTTCAGCATGTTCGTCGGTTACTATTTCAAAAGTAATCGGCAAGATTTTTATTTTCAGCACATTCGTCGGTTACTATTTCAAAAGTAATCGGCAAGATTTTTATTTTCAGCATATTTGTCGGTTACTATTTCAAAAGTAATCGGCAAGATTTTTATTTTTAGCATATTTGTCTGTTACTATTTTAGAAGTAATCGGCAAGACTTTATTTTCAGCACATTCGTCGGTTACTATTTCAAAGCTAATCGGGAAGATTTATTTTCAGCACATTCGTCGGTTACTATTTCAAAAGTAATCGGCAAGATTTTTATTTTTAGCATATTTGTCTGTTACTATTTTAAAAGTAATCGGCAAGATTTTTATTTTCAGCATATTTGTCGGTTACGATTTTAAAAGTAATCGGCAAGACTTTATTTTCAGCACATTCATCGGTTACTATTTCAAAAGTAATCGGCAAGATTTTTATTTTCAACATATTCATCGGTTACTATTTCAAAAGTAATCGGCAAGACTTTATTTTCAGCACATTCATTGGTTACTTTTTTAAAAGTAATTGGTAAGATTTTTATTTCCAACATATTCATCGCTTACTATTTCAAAAGTAATCAGCATGATTTATTTTCAGCACATTCGTCGGTTACTATTTCAAAAGTAATCGGCAAGATTTTTATTTTCAGCATATTTGTCGATTACTATTTTAAAAGTAATCGACATGATTTTTATTTTCAACATATTCGTCGGTTCCTATTTCTATTTTCACCACATTTGTCGGTTACTATTTCAATAGTAATCGGCATGATTTATTTTCAGCACATTTGTCGGTTACTATTTCAAAAGTAATCGGCAAGATTTTTATTTTCAACATATTCGTCGGTTACTATTTCAAAAGTAATCGGCAAGACTTTATTTTCAGCACATTCATTGGTTACTTTTTTAAAAGTAATTGGTAAGATTTTTATTTCCAACATATTCATCGCTTACTATTTCAAAAGTAATCAGCATTATTTATTTTCATCACATTCGTCGGTTACTATTTCAAAAGTAATCGGCAAGATTTTTATTTTTAGCATATTTGTCGGTTACTATTTTAAAAGTAATCGACAAGATTTTTATTTTCAGCACATTCGTCGGTTACTATCTCAAAAGTAATCGGCATGATTTATTTTCAGCACATTCGTCGGTTACTATCTCAAAAGTAATCGGCATGATTCATTTTCAAGACATTCGTCGGTTACTATTTCAAAAGTAATCGGCATGATCTATTTTCTGCACATTCGTCGGTTACTATTTCAAAAGTAATCGGCAAGATTTTTATTTTTAGCATATTCGTCAATGACTATTTCAAAAGTAATCGGCATGATTTATTTTCAGCATATTCGTCAGTTACTATTTCAAAGGTAATCGACATGATTTATTTTCAACACATTCGTCGGTTACTATTTCAAAAGTAATCGGCATGATCTATTTTCTGCACATTCATCGGTTACTATTTCAAAAGTAAACGGCAAGATTTTTATTTTCAGCATGTTCGTCGGTTATTATTTCAAAAGTAATCGGCAAGATTTTTATTTTCAGCACATTCGTCGGTTACTATTTCAAAAGTAATCGGCAAGATTTTTATTTTCAGCATATTTGTCGGTTACTATTTCAAAAGTAATCGGCAAGATTTTTATTTTTAGCATATTTGTCTGTTACTATTTTAGAAGTAATCGGCAAGACTTTATTTTCAGCACATTCGTCGGTTACTATTTCAAAGCTAATCGGCAAGATTTATTTTCAGCACATTCGTCGGTTACTATTTCAAAAGTAATCGGCAAGATTTTTATTTTTAGCATATTTGTCTGTTACTATTTTAAATAAATCATGCCGATTACTTTTGAAATTGTAACCAACGAATATGCTGAAAATAAAGTCTTGCCGATTACTTTTGAAATAGTAACCGACGAATATGTTGAAAATAAAAATCTTGCCGATTACTTTTGAAATAGTAACCGACGAATGTGCTGAAAATAAAGTCTTGCCGATTACTTTTGAAATAGTAAGCGACGAATATGTTGAAAATAAAAATCTTACCGATTACTTTTGAAATAGTAACCAACGAATATGCTGAAAATAAAGTCTTGCCGATTACTTTTGAAATAGTAACCGACGAATATGTTGAAAATAAAAATCTTGTCGATTACTTTTAAAACAGTAACCGACAAATATGCTGAAAATAAAAATCTTGCCGATTACTTTTGAAATAGTAAACGACGAATATGCTGAAAATAAAAATCTTGCCGATTACTTTTGAAATAGTAACCGACGAATGTGCTGAAAATAAAGTCTTGCCGATTACTTTTGAAATAGTAACCGACGAATATGTTAAAAATAAAAATCTTGTCGATTACTTTTAAAATAGTAACCGACAAATATGCTAAAAATAAAAATCTTGCCGATTACTTTTGAAATAGGAACCGACGAATATGTTGAAAATAAAAATCTTGTCGATTACTTTTAAAATAGTAACCGACAAATATGCTGAAAATAAAAATCTTGCCGATTACTTTTGAAATAGTAACCGACGAATGTGCAGAAAATAGATCATGCCGATTACTTTTGAAATAGTAACCGACGATTGTGTTGAAAATAAATCATGCCGATTACCTTTGAAATAGTAACCGACGAATATGTTGAAAATAAAAATCTTACCGATTTCTTTTGAAATAGTAACCAACGAATATGCTGAAAATAAAGTATTGCCGATTACTTTTGAAATAGTAACCGACGAATATGTTGAAAATAAAAATCTTGTTGATTACTTTTAAAACAGTAACCGACAAATATGCTGAAAATAAAAATCTTGCCGATTACTTTTGAAATAGTCGTCGACGAATATGCTGAAAATAAAAATCTTGCTGATTACTTTTGAAATAGTAACCGACGAATGTGCTGAAAATAAATCATGCTGATTACTTTTGAAATAGTAAGCGACGAATATGTTGGAAATAAAAATCTTACCGATTAATTTTAAAAAAGTAACCAATGAATGTGCTGAAAATAATGTCTTGCCGATTACTTTTGAAATAGTAACCGACGAATATGTTGAAAATAAAAATCTTGCCGTTTACTTTTGAAATAGTAACCGACGAATGTGCTGAAAATAAAAATCTTGCCGATTACCTTTGAAATAGTAACCGATGAACATGCTGAAAATAAAAATCTTGCCGATTACTTTTGAAATAGTAACCGACGAATATGCAGAAAATAGATCATGCCGATGACTTTTGAAATAGTAACCGACGAATGTGTTGAAAATAAAACATGTCGATTACCTTTGAAATAGTTACCGACGAATATGCTGAAAATAAATCATGCCGATTACTTTTGAAATAGTCACCGACGAATATGCTGAAAATAAAAATCTTGCCGATTACTTTTGAAATAGTAACCGACGAATGTGCTGAAAATAAATCATGCCGATTACTTTTGAAATAGTAAGCGACGAATATGTTAAAAATAAAAATCTTACCGATTACTTTTGAAATAGTAACCAACGAATATGCTGAAAATAAAGTCTTGGCGATTACTTTTGAAATAGTAACCGACGAATATGTTGAAAATAAAAATCTTGCCGATTACTTTTGAAATAGTAACCGACGAATGTGCTCAAAATAAAGTCTTGC
Source organism: Medicago lupulina (assembly GCA_958299785.1). Lineage (NCBI taxonomy): Eukaryota > Viridiplantae > Streptophyta > Magnoliopsida > Fabales > Fabaceae > Medicago > Medicago lupulina. The sequence continues at coordinate 46,803,875 of OY283139.1, read as the reverse complement.
CGATTACTTTTGAAATAGTAAGCGACGAATATGTTGAAAATAAAAATCTTACCGATTACTTTTGAAATAGTAACCAACGAATATGCTGAAAATAAAGTCTTGCCGATTACTTTTGTAAGGTTGTAGAACTTGTTACAGAACCTAGATTATCCCCTAGGATGACATTGTAGATGATTTAGGGGTTTGATTTGAGAGAATTGGCATGTTTTGGTGAGATTAGGTCTGAACCCGTGTGGGTTCTGAGATCGCTCGCCTGTGGCGAGTGATCACTCGCCGTGGCGAGTAGCCCTTAGTTGCTCGCGAGGCGAGCAGTATAGCTCGCCGTGGCGAGCTTGTCCCTTAAATTTTAGGACTTTGGCCCAAGTGATGATGGTTTTGAGTGCCCTTATATTTATAGAGATGACCTATGAAGTTGGTTTAGCCAAATTGGATTTAGAGAGCTTAAAAATGAAGATTTTTGGTGAAAAATGTCAAAAGGCCGAAGCACCCAGGATTTCTCGCCTCCAGCTCGCCACCAACTCGCCTTTGGCGAGTGAGCTGATGTGAGTACTCGCCTGTGGCGAGTAGGTACTCGCTGTGGCGAGTAGGTACTCGCTGTGGCGAGTTAGTTAGTTGTTTGGACTGTTTGTTGTTTTTGCGATCTGATTTCGCATGGGACTTGAGAGGGACCCTTGGGGTAGTGTTAGAGATGTTTTATACCCTTAGATGAGTTACGTAAAGATGATTGCTGATGGTTCTTTTATGTTGTGAATAATTGATGTATTGTTGATAGTAAGTGATGTTTAAATATGATGTTATGTGATTGTGATGATGTTACGTGTTGCGATGTATATGATTAATGAGATGATGTTCTGCCATGTAACTATTATACCTGCATGTGTCAGTTTTGCATTATGAATGATGTTTTGAGACGGTGTATTAAGTTGTTAAACGACGAGTCCATGCATTTGCATATTTATGAGACGGTGGAGCTTTATGCTCAAAGCGACGGTGGAGCTTTATGCTCAAAGCGACGGTGGAGCATTTGCTCAAAGCGACGGTGAAGCATATTAATGCTATAAATATATGGTACCACATGCATGATGTTGAGACGTTAGGTGTTGCATTTAGTCGAGTCAATTGTGACATATATGAGATGATGTTTTGAGACGTTGATGCTTGATATGATGTTGTTATAATGATGCTTATGATGTGGTTATGATGATGCTTATGATGTTGTTATGATGATGCTTATGATGTTGTTATGATGATGCTTATGATGTTGTTATGATGATGCTTATGATGTTGTTTATGATGATGCTTATGATGATGTTGTGATGTGCTATATTGTATACGTGATGATTTGGATTTTTGACTGCTAATCTTGACGTATGATTTATATATTAATATTATTGTTGTGAATCTCACCCCTTCTGCTGGAATTGCCGCCTCGTGGGCAAGTGCAGGTAGCGAAGGATAGATAGGAGTTGGCTCTCGTGTCGTAGGCTCTGATACGTAACGGGATGGGGATTTTTGATGTTTAATTCTTTCATTCCTTTATGTATCATTTTATTTGAAGGACATGTTGTTGGAGATTTTATTATTATGAGATAAATTGTAGTATGACGAGGCCTTTGTGCCAAGGATGATGACATAGTTGTTAAATTGATTATTAAATGAATATTCCGCTGCAGATTTTTATAAAATGATGTGTTGAATTAAATAGTTTTTATAATCTATTTAAACTGAATTTTGAAAAGTAGATGTAATACTCCGTTGTATGTTGAACTCTGATCTTTTATATAATATTACGTTGTTTTGGGAAAACGGGGTGTTACAACGAATATGTTGGAAATAAAAATCTTACCGATTAATTTTAAAAAAGTAACCAATGAATGTGCTGAAAATAATGTCTTGCCGATTACTTTTGAAATAGTAACCGACGAATATGTTGAAAATAAAAATCTTGCCATTTACTTTTGAAATAGTAACCGACGAATGTGCTGAAAATAAAAATCTTGCCGATTACCTTTGAAATAGTAACCGATGAACATGCTGAAAATAAAAATCTTGCCGATTACTTTTGAAATAGTAACCGACGAATATGTTGAAAATAAAAATCTTGCCGATTACTTTTGAAATAGTAACCGACGAATGTGCTGAAAATAAAGTCTTGCCGATTACTTTTGAAATAGTAAGCGACGAATATGTTGAAAATAAAAATCTTACCGATTACTTTTGAAATAGTAACCAACGAATATGCTGAAAATAAAGTCTTGCCGATTACTTTTGAAATAGTAACCGATGAACATGCTGAAAAATAAAAATCTTGCCGATTACTTTTGAAATAGTAACCGACGAATATGCAGAAAATAGATCATGCCGATGACTTTTGAAATAGTAACCGACGAATGTGTTGAAAATAAAACATGTCGATTACCTTTGAAATAGTTACCGACGAATATGCTGAAAATAAATCATGCCGATTACTTTTGAAATAGGCACCGACGAATATGCTGAAAATAAAAATCTTGCCGATTACTTTTGAAATAGTAACCGACGAATGTGCTGAAAATAAATCATGCCGATTACTTTTGAAATAGTAAGCGAGGAATATGTTGAAAATAAAAATCTTACCGATTACTTTTGAAATAGTAACCAACGAATATGCTGAAAATAAAGTCTTGCCGATTACTTTTGAAATAGTAACCGACGAATATGTTGAAAATAAAAATCTTGCCGATTACTTTTGAAATAGTAACCGACGAATGTGCTGAAAATAAAGTCTTGCCGATTACTTTTGAAATAATAAGCGACGAATATGTTGAAAATAAAAATCTTACCGATTACTTTTGAAATAGTAACCAACGAATATGCTGAAAATAAAGTCTTGCCGATTACTTTTGAAATAGTAACCGACGAATATGTTGAAAATAAAAATCTTGTCGATTACTTTTAAAACAGTAACCGACAAATATGTTGAAAATAAAAATCTTGCCGATTACTTTTGAAATAGTAAACGACGAATATGCTGAAAATAAAAATCTTGCCGATTACTTTTGAAATAGTAACCGACGAATGTGCTGAAAATAAAGTCTTGCCGATTACTTTTGAAATAGTAACCGACGAATATGTTAAAATAAAAATCTTGCCGATTACTTTTGAAATAGTAACCGACAAATATGCTGAAAATAAAAATCTTGCCGATTACTTTTGAAATAGTAACCGACGAACATGCTGAAAATAAAAATCGTCCCGATTACTTTTGAAATAGTAACCGACGAATGTGCTGAAAATAAAGTCTTGCCGATTACTTTTGAAATAGTAACCGACGAATGTGCTGAAAATAAAGTCTTGCCGATTACTTTTAAAATAGTAACAGACAAATATGCTAAAAATAAAAATCTTGCCGATTACTTTTGAAATAGTAACCGACGAATGTGTTGAAAATAAATCTTGTCGATTTGCTTTGAAATAGTAACCGACGAATGTGCTGAAAATAAAGTCTTGCCGATTACTTCTAAAATAGTAACAGACAAATATGCTAAAAATAAAAATCTTGCCGATTACTTTTGAAATAGTAACCGACAAATATGCTGAAAATAAAAATCTTGCCGATTACTTTTGAAATAGTAACCGACGAATGTGCTGAAAATAAAAATCTTGCCGATTACTTTTGAAATAGTAACCGACGAATGTGTTGAAAATGAATCATGCCGATTACTTTTGAAATAGTAACCGACAAATGTGCTAAAAATAAATCATGCCGATTACTATTGAAATAGTAACCGACAAATGTGGTGAAAATAAAAATCTTGTCGATTACTTTTAAAATAGTAACCGACAAATATGCTAAAAATAAAAATCTTGCCGATTACTTTTGAAATAGGAACCGACGAATATGTTGAAAACAAAAATCATGTCGATTACTTTTAAAATAGTAACCGACAAATATGCTGAAAATAAAAATCTTGCCGATTACTTTTGAAATAGTAACCGACGAATGTGCTGAAAATAAATCATGCTGATTACTTTTGAAATAGTAAGCGATGAATATGTTGGAAATAAAAATCTTACCAATTACTTTTAAAAAAGTAACCAATGAATGTGCTGAAAATAAAGTCTTGCCAATTACTTTTGAAATAGTAACCGATGAATATGTTGAAAATAAAAATCTTGCCGATTACTTTTGAAATAGTAACCGACGAATGTGCTGAAAATAAAGTCTTGCCGATTACTTTTAAAATAGTAACCGACAAATATGCTGAAAATAAAAATCTTGCCGATTACTTTTGAAATAGTAACCGACGAACATGCTGAAAATAAAAATCTTCCCGATTACTTTTGAAATAGTAACCGACGAATGTGCTGAAAATAAAGTCTTGCCGATTACTTTTGAAATAGTAACCGACGAATGTGCTGAAAATAAAGTCTTACCGATTACTTTTAAAATAGTAACAGACAAATATGCTAAAAATAAAAATCTTGCCGATTACTTTTGAAATAGTAACCGACGAATGTGCTGAAAATAAATCTTGCCGATTTGCTATGAAATAGTAACCGACGAATGTGCTGAAAATAAAGTCTTGCCGATTACTTCTAAAATAGTAACAGACAAATATGCTAAAAATAAAAATCTTGCCGATTACTTTTGAAATAGTAACCGACAAATATGCTGAAAATAAAAATCTTGCCGATTACTTTTGAAATAGTAACCGACGAATGTGCTGAAAATAAAAATCTTGCCGATTACTTTTGAAATAGTAACCGACGAACATGCTGAAAATAAAAATCTTGCCGTTTACTTTTGAAATAGTAACCGACGAATGTGCAGAAAATAGATCATGCCGATTACTTTTGAAATAGTAACCGACGAATGTGTTGAAAATAAATCATGTCGATTACCTTTGAAATAGTAACCGACGAATATGCTGAAAATAAATCATGCCGATTACTTTTGAAATAGTCATTGACGAATATGCTGAAAATAAAAATCTTGCCGATTACTTTTGAAATAGTAACCGACGAACATGCTGAAAATAAAAATCTTGCCGATTACTTTTGAAATAGTAACCGACGAATGTGCAGAAAATAGATCATGCCGATTACTTTTGAAATAGTAACCGATGAATGTGTTGAAAATGAATCATGCCGATTACTTTTGAAATAGTAACCGACTAATGTGCTGAAAATAAATCATGCCGATTACTATTGAAATAGTAACCGACAAATGTGGTGAAAATAAAAATCTTGTCGATTACTTTTAAAATAGTAACCGACAAATATGCTAAAAAAAAAAATCTTGCCGATTACTTTTGAAATAGGAACCGACGAATATGTTGAAAATAAAAATCATGTCGATTACTTTTAAAATAGTAACCGACAAATATGCTGAAAATAAAAATCTTGCCGATTAATTTTGAAATAGTAACCGACGAATGTGCTGAAAATAAATCATGCTGATTACTTTTGAAATAGTAACCAATGAATATGTTGGAAATAAAAATCTTACCAATTACTTTTAAAAAAGTAACCAATGAATGTGCTGAAAATAAAGTCTTGCCGATTACTTTTGAAATAGTAACCGACGAATATGTTGAAAATAAAAATCTTGCCGATTACTTTTGAAATAGTAACCGACGAATGTGCTGAAAATAAAGTCTTGCCGATTACTTTTAAAATAGTAACCGACAAATATGCTGAAAATAAAAATCTTGCCGATTACTTTTGAAATAGTAACCGACAAATATGCTGAAAATAAAAATCTTGCGGATTACTTTTGAAATAGTAACCGACGAATGTGCTGAAAATAAAAATCTTGCCGATTACTTTTGAAATAGTAACCGACGAATGTGCAGAAAATAGATCATGCCGATTACTTTTGAAATAGTAACCGACGAATGTGTTGAAAATGAATCATGCCGATTACTTTTGAAATAGTAACCGACAAATGTGCTGAAAATAAATCTTGCCGATTAGCTTTGAAATAGTAACCGACGAATGTGCTGAAAATAAAGTCTTGCCGATTACTTCTAAAATAGTAACAGACAAATATGCTAAAAATATAAAAATCTTGCCGATTACTTTTGAAATAGTAACCGACAAATATGCTGAAAATAAAAATCTTGCCGATTACTTTTGAAATAGTAACCGACGAATGTGCTGAAAATAAAAATCTTGCCGATTACTTTTGAAATAGTAACCGACGAACATGCTGAAAATAAAAATCTTGCCGTTTACTTTTGAAATAGTAACCGACGAATGTGCAGAAAATAGATCATGCCGATTACTTTTAAAATAGTAACCGACGAATGTGTTGAAAATAAATCATGTCGATTACCTTTGAAATAGTAACCGACGAATATGCTGAAAATAAATCATGCCGATTACTTTTGAAATAGTCATTGACGAATATGCTGAAAATAAAAATCTTGCCGATTACTTTTGAAATAGTAACCGACGAATGTGCAGAAAATAGATCATGCCGATTACTTTTGAAATAGTAACCGACGAATGTCTTGAAAATGAATCATGCCGATTACTTTCGCAATAGTAACCGACGAATGTGCTGAAAATAAATCATGCCGATTACTATTGAAATAGTAACCGACAAATGCGCTGAAAATAAAAATCTTGTCGATTACTTTTAAAATAGTAACCGACAAATATGCTAAAAATAAAAATCTTGCCGATTACTTTTGAAATAGGAACCGACGAATATGTTGAAAATAAAAATCTTGTCGATTACTTTTAAAATAGTAACCGACAAATATGCTGAAAATAAAAATCTTGCCGATTACTTTTGAAATAGTAACCGACGAATGTGCTGAAAATAAATCATGCTGATTACTTTTGAAATAGTAACCGATGAATATGTTGGAAATAAAAATCTTACCAATTACTTTTAAAAAAGTAACCAATGAATGTGCTGAAAATAAAGTCTTGCCGATTACTTTTGAAATAGTAACCGACGAATATGTTGAAAATAAAAATCTTGCCGATTACTTTTGAAATAGTAACCGACGAATGTGCTGAAAATAAAGTCTTGCCGATTACTTTTAAAATAGTAACCGACAAATATGCTGAAAATAAAAATCTTGCCGATTACTTTTGAAATAGTAACCGACAAATATGCTGAAAATAAAAATCTTGCGGATTACTTTTGAAATAGTAACCGACGAATGTGCTGAAAATAAAAATCTTGCCGATTACTTTTGAAATAGTAACCGACGAACATGCTGAAAATAAAAATCTTGCCGATTACTTTTGAAATAGTAACCGACGAATGTGCAGAAAATAGATCATGCCGATTACTTTTGAAATAGTAACCGACGAATGTGTTGAAAATGAATCATGCCGATTGCTTTTGAAATAGTAACCGACAAATGTGCTGAAAATAAATCATGCCGATTACTATTGAAATAGTAACCGACAAATGTGGTGAAAATAAAAATCTTGTCGATTACTTTTAAAATAGTAACCGACAAATATGCTAAAAATAAAAATCTTGCCGATAACTTTTGAAATAGGAACCGACGAATATGTTGAAAAAAAAATCTTGCCGATTACTTTTGAAATAGTAATCGACGAATGTGCTGAAAATAAAGTCTTGCCGATTACTTTTAAAATAGTAACCGACAAATATGCTGAAAATAAAAATCTTGCCGATTACTTTTGAAATAGTAACCGACGAACATGCTGAAAATAAAAATCTTCCCGATTACTTTTGAAATAGTAACCGACGAAGGTGCTGAAAATAAAGTCTTGCCGATTACTTTTGAAATAGTAACCGACGAATGTGCTGAAAATAAAGTCTTGCCGATTACTTTTAAAATAGTAACAGACAAATATGCTAAAAATAAAAATCTTGCCGATTACTTTTAAAATAGTAACCGACGAATGTGCTGAAAATAAATCTTGCCGATTAGCTTTGAAATAGTAACCGACGAATGTGCTGAAAATAAAGTCTTGCCGATTACTTCTAAAATAGTAACAGACAAATATGCTAAAAATATAAAAATCTTGCCGATTACTTTTGAAATAGTAACCGACAAATATGCTGAAAATAAAAATCTTGCCGATTACTTTTGAAATAGTAACCGACGAATGTGCTGAAAATAAAAATCTTGCCGATTACTTTTGAAATAGTAACCGACGAACATGCTGAAAATAAAAATCTTGCCGTTTATTTTTGAAATAGTAACCGACGAACGTGCAGAAAATAGATCATGCCGATTACTTTTGAAATAGTAACCGACGAATGTGTTGAAAATAAATCATGTCGATTACCTTTGAAATAGTAACCGACGAATATGCTGAAAATAAATCATGCCGATTACTTTTGAAATAGTCATTGACGAATATGCTGAAAATAAAAATCTTGCCGATTACTTTTGAAATAGTAACCGACGAATGTGCAGAAAATAGATCATGCCGATTACTTTTGAAATAGTAACCGACGAATGTCTTGAAAATGAATCATGCCGATTACTTTCGCAATAGTAACCGACGAATGTGCTGAAAATAAATCATACCGATTACTATTGAAATAGTAACCGACAAATGCGCTGAAAATAAAAATCTTGTCGATTACTTTTAAAATAGTAACCGACAAATATGCTAAAAATAAAAATCTTGCCTATTACTTTTGAAATAGGAACCGACGAATATGTTGAAAATAAAAATCTTGTCGATTACTTTTAAAATAGTAACCGACAAATATGCTGAAAATAAAAATCTTGCCGATTACTTTTGAAATAGTAACCGACGAATGTGCTGAAAATAAATCATGCTGATTACTTTTGAAATAGTAAGCGATGAATATGTTGGAAATAAAAATCTTACCAATTACTTATAAAAAAGTAACCAATGAATGTGCTGAAAATAAAGTCTTGCCGATTACTTTTGAAATAGTAACCGATGAATATGTTGAAAATAAAAATCTTGCCGATTACTTTTGAAATAGTAACCGACGAATGTGCTGAAAATAAAGTCTTGCCGATTACTTTTAAAATAGTAACCGACAAATATGCTGAAAATAAAAATCTTGCCGATTACTTTTGAAATAGTAACCGACGAACATGCTGAAAATAAAAATCTTCCCGATTACTTTTGAAATAGTAACCGACGAATGTGCTGAAAATAAAGTCTTGCCGATTACTTTTGAAATAGTAACCGACGAATGTGCTGAAAATAAAGTCTTGCCGATTACTTTTAAAATAGTAACAGACAAATATGCTAAAAATAAAAATCTTGCCGATTACTTTTGAAATAGTAACCGACGAATGTGTTGAAAATAAATCTTGTCGATTTGCTTTGAAATAGTAACCGACGAATGTGCTGAAAATAAAGTCTTGCCGATTACTTCTAAAATAGTAACAGACAAATATGCTAAAAATAAAAATCTTGCCGATTACTTTTGAAATAGTAACCGACAAATATGCTGAAAATAAAAATCTTGCCGATTACTTTTGAAATAGTAACCGACGAATGTGCTGAAAATAAAAATCTTGCCGATTACTTTTGAAATAGTAACCGACGAATGTGTTGAAAATGAATCATGCCGATTACTTTTGAAATAGTAACCGACAAATGTGCTAAAAATAAATCATGCCGATTACTATTGAAATAGTAACCGACAAATGTGGTGAAAATAAAAATCTTGTCGATTACTTTTGAAATAGTCATTGACGAATATGCTGAAAATAAAAATCTTGCCGATTACTTTTGAAATAGTAACCGACGAATGTGCAGAAAATAGATCATGCCGATTACTTTTGAAATAGTAACCGACGAATGTCTTGAAAATGAATCATGCCGATTACTTTCGCAATAGTAACCGACGAATGTGCTGAAAATAAATCATACCGATTACTATTGAAATAGTAACCGACAAATGCGCTGAAAATAAAAATCTTGTCGATTACTTTTAAAATAGTAACCGACAAATATGCTAAAAATAAAAATCTTGCCTATTACTTTTGAAATAGGAACCGACGAATATGTTGAAAATAAAAATCTTGTCGATTACTTTTAAAATAGTAACCGACAAATATGCTGAAAATAAAAATCTTGCCGATTACTTTTGAAATAGTAACCGACGAATGTGCTGAAAATAAATCATGCTGATTACTTTTGAAATAGTAAGCGATGAATATGTTGGAAATAAAAATCTTACCAATTACTTATAAAAAAGTAACCAATGAATGTGCTGAAAATAAAGTCTTGCCGATTACTTTTGAAATAGTAACCGATGAATATGTTGAAAATAAAAATCTTGCCGATTACTTTTGAAATAGTAACCGACGAATGTGCTGAAAATAAAGTCTTGCCGATTACTTTTAAAATAGTAACCGACAAATATGCTGAAAATAAAAATCTTGCCGATTACTTTTGAAATAGTAACCGACGAACATGCTGAAAATAAAAATCTTCCCGATTACTTTTGAAATAGTAACCGACGAATGTGCTGAAAATAAAGTCTTGCCGATTACTTTTAAAATAGTAACAGACAAATATGCTAAAAATAAAAATCTTGCCGATTACTTTTGAAATAGTAACCGACGAATGTGTTGAAAATAAATCTTGTCGATTTGCTTTGAAATAGTAACCGACGAATGTGCTGAAAATAAAGTCTTGCCGATTACTTCTAAAATAGTAACAGACAAATATGCTAAAAATAAAAATCTTGCCGATTACTTTTGAAATAGTAACCGACAAATATGCTGAAAATAAAAATCTTGCCGATTACTTTTGAAATAGTAACCGACGAATGTGCTGAAAATAAAAATCTTGCCGATTACTTTTGAAATAGTAACCGACGAATGTGTTGAAAATGAATCATGCCGATTACTTTTGAAATAGTAACCGACAAATGTGCTAAAAATAAATCATGCCGATTACTATTGAAATAGTAACCGACAAATGTGGTGAAAATAAAAATCTTGTCGATTACTTTTAAAATAGTAACCGACAAATATGCTAAAAATAAAAATCTTGCCGATTACTTTTGAAATAGGAACCGACGAATATGTTGAAAACAAAAATCATGTCGATTACTTTTAAAATAGTAACCGACAAATATGCTGAAAATAAAAATCTTGCCGATTACTTTTGAAATAGTAACCGACGAATGTGCTGAAAATAAATCATGCTGATTACTTTTGAAATAGTAAGCGATGAATATGTTGGAAATAAAAATCTTACCAATTACTTTTAAAAAAGTAACCAATGAATGTGCTGAAAATAAAGTCTTGCCAATTACTTTTGAAATAGTAACCGATGAATATGTTGAAAATAAAAATCTTGCCGATTACTTTTGAAATAGTAACCGACGAATGTGCTGAAAATAAAGTCTTGCCGATTACTTTTAAAATAGTAACCGACAAATATGCTGAAAATAAAAATCTTGCCGATTACTTTTGAAATAGTAACCGACGAACATGCTGAAAATGTAATCGGTAAGATTTTTATTTTCAACATATTCGTCACTTACTATTTCCAAAGTAATCGGCATGATTTATTTTCAGCACATTCGTCGGTTACTATTTCAAAAGTAATCTGCAAGATTTTTATTTTCAGCATATTCGCCGGTGACTATTTCTAAAGTAATCGGCATGATTTATTTTCAGCATATTCGTCGGTTACTATTTCAAAGGTAATCGACATGATTTATTTTCAACACATTTGTCGGTTACTATTTCAAAAGTAATCGGCATGATCTATTTTCTGCACAATCGTCGGTTACTATTTCAAAAGTAATCGGCAAGATTTTTATTTTCAGCATGTTCATCGGTTACTATTTCAAAGGCAATCGGCAAAATTTTTATTTTCAGCACATTCGTCAGTTACTATTTCAAAAGTATTCGGCAAGATTTTTATTTTCAACATATTCGTTGGTTACTATTTCAAAAGTAATGGGCAAGACTTTTATTTTCAGCACATTTGTCGATTACTATTTCAATAGTAATCGGCATGATTTATTTTCAGCACATTCGTCTGTTACTATTTCAAAAGTAATCGGCAAGATTTTTATTTTCAGCATATTCGTCGGTGACTATTTCAAAAGTAATCGGCATGATTTATTTTCAGCACATTCGTCGGTGACTATTTCAAAAGTAATCGGCAAGATTTTTATTTTTAGCATATTTGTCGGTTACTATTTTAAAAGTAATCAACAAGATTTTTATTTTCAACATATTCGTCGGTTCCTATTTTAAAAGTAATTGGCAAGATTTTTATTTTTAGCATATTTGTCGGTTACTATTTTAAAAGTAATAGACAAGATTTTTATTTTCAACATATTCGTCGCTTACTATTTCAAAAGTATTCGGCATGATTTATTTTCAGCACATTCGTCGGTTACTATTTCAAAAGTAATCGGCAAGATTTATTTTCAGCACATATTCGTCGGTTACTATTTCAAAAGTAATGGGTAAGACTTTTATTTTCAGCACATTTGTCGGTTAGAATTTCAATAGTAATCGGCATTATTTATTTTCAGCACATTCGTCGGTTACTATTTCAAAAGTAATCGGCAAGATTTTTATTTTCAGCATATTGGTCGGTGACTATTTCAAAAGTAATCGGCAAGATTTTTATTTTCAGCATATTTGTCGGTTACTTTTTCAAAAGTAATCGGCAAGGTTTTTATTTTCAGCATATTTGTCGGTTACTATTTTAAAAGTAATCGACAAGATTTTTATTTTCAACATATTTGTCGGTTACTATTTCAAAAGTAATCGGCAAGACTTTATATTCAGCATATTCGTTGGTTACTATTTCAAGAGTAATCGGTAAGATTTTTATTTTCACCATATTCGTCGCTTACTATTTCAAAAGTAATGGGCATGATTTATTTTCAACACATTCGTCGGTTACTATTTCAAAAGTAATCGGCAAGATTTATTTTCAGCACATATTCGTCGCTTACTATTTCAAAAGTAATCGGCATGATTTATTTTCAGCACATTCGTCGGTTACTATTTCAAAAGTAATCGGCAAGATTTATTTTCAGCACATATTCGTCGGTTACTATTTCAAAAGTAATGGGTAAGACTTTTATTTTCAGCACATTTGTCGGTTAGAATTTCAATAGTAATCGGCATTATTTATTTTCAGCACATTCGTCGGTTACTATTTCAAAAGTAATCGGCAAGATTTTTATTTTCAGCATATTGGTCGGTGACTATTTCAAAAGTAATCGGCAAGATTTTTATTTTCAGCATATTTGTCGGTTACTTTTTCAAAAGTAATCGGCAAGATTTTTATTTTCAGCATATTTGTCGGTTACTATTTTAAAAGTAATCGACAAGATTTTTATTTTCAACATATTTGTCGGTTACTATTTCAAAAGTAATCGGCAAGACTTTATATTCAGCATATTCGTTGGTTACTATTTCAAGAGTAATCGGTAAGATTTTTATTTTCACCATATTCGTCGCTTACTATTTCAAAAGTAATGGGCATGATTTATTTTCAACACATTCGTCGGTTACTATTTCAAAAGTAATCGGCAAGATTTATTTTCAGCACATATTCGTCGCTTACTATTTCAAAAGTAATCGGCATGATTTATTTTCAGCACATTCGTCGGTTACTATTTCAAAAGTAATCGGCAAGATTTATTTTCAGCACATATTCGTCGGTTACTATTTCAATAGTAATGGGCAAGACTTTTATTTTCAGCACATTTGTCGGTTACTATTTCAATAGTAATCGACATTATTTATTTTCAGCACATTCGTCGGTTACTATTTCAAAAGTAATCGGCAAGATTTTTATTTTCAGCATATTGGTCGGTGACTATTTCAAAAGTAATCGGCAAGATTTTTATTTTCAGCATATTTGTCGGTTACTTTTTCAAAAGTAATCGGCAAGATTTTTATTTTCAGCATATTTGTCGGTTACTATTTTAAAAGTAATCGACAAGATTTTTATTTTCAACATATTCGTCGGTTACTATTTCAAAAGTAATCGGCAAGACATTATATTCAGCATATTCGTTGGTTACTATTTCAAAAGTAATCGGTAAGATTTTTATTTTCAACATATTCGTCGCTTACTATTTCAAAAGTAATCGGCATGATTTATTTTCAGCACATTCGTCAGTTACTATTTCAAAAGTAATCGGCAAGATTTATTTTCAGCACATATTCGTCGGTTACTATTTCAAAAGTTATCGGCAAGACTTTATTTTCAGCACATTCGTTGGTTACTATTTCAAAAGTAATCGGTAAGATTTTTATTTTCAACATATTCGTCACTTACTATTTCCAAAGTAATCGGCATGATTTATTTTCAGCACATTCGTCGGTTACTATTTCAAAAGTAATCTGCAAGATTTTTATTTTCAGCATATTCGCCGGTGACTATTTCTAAAGTAATCGGCATGATTTATTTTCAGCATATTCGTCGGTTACTATTTCAAAGGTAATCGACATGATTTATTTTCAACACATTCGTCGGTTACTATTTCAAAAGTAATCGGCATGATCTATTTTCTGCACAATCGTCGGTTACTATTTCAAAAGTAATCGGCAAGATTTTTATTTTCAGCATGTTCATCGGTTACTATTTCAAAGGCAATCGGCAAAATTTTTATTTTCAGCACATTCGTCAGTTACTATTTCAAAAGTATTCGGCAAGATTTTTATTTTCAACATATTCGTTGGTTACTATTTCAAAAGTAATGGGCAAGACTTTTATTTTCAGCACATTTGTCGATTACTATTTCAATAGTAATCGGCATGATTTATTTTCAGCACATTCGTCTGTTACTATTTCAAAAGTAATCGGCAAGATTTTTATTTTCAGCATATTCGTCGGTGACTATTTCAAAAGTAATCGGCATGATTTATTTTCAGCACATTCGTCGGTGACTATTTCAAAAGTAATCGGCAAGATTTTTATTTTTAGCATATTTGTCGGTTACTATTTTAAAAGTAATCAACAAGATTTTTATTTTCAACATATTCGTCGGTTCCTATTTTAAAAGTAATTGGCAAGATTTTTATTTTTAGCATATTTGTCGGTTACTATTTTAAAAGTAATAGACAAGATTTTTATTTTCAACATATTCGTCGCTTACTATTTCAAAAGTATTCGGCATGATTTATTTTCAGCACATTCGTCGGTTACTATTTCAAAAGTAATCGGCAAGATTTATTTTCAGCACATATTCGTCGGTTACTATTTCAAAAGTAATGGGTAAGACTTTTATTTTCAGCACATTTGTCGGTTAGAATTTCAATAGTAATCGGCATTATTTATTTTCAGCACATTCGTCGGTTACTATTTCAAAAGTAATCGGCAAGATTTTTATTTTCAGCATATTGGTCGGTGACTATTTCAAAAGTAATCGGCAAGATTTTTATTTTCAGCATATTTGTCGGTTACTTTTTCAAAAGCAATCGGCAAGATTTTTATTTTCAGCATATTTGTCGGTTACTATTTTAAAAGTAATCGACAAGATTTTTATTTTCAACATATTCGTCGGTTACTATTTCAAAAGTAATCGGCAAGACTTTATATTCAGCATATTCGTTGGTTACTATTTCAAGAGTAATTGGTAAGATTTTTATTTTCACCATATTCGTCGCTTACTATTTCAAAAGTAATGGGCATGATTTATTTTCAACACATTCGTCGGTTACTATTTCAAAAGTAATCGGTAAGATTTTTATTTTCAACATATTCGTCGCTTACTATTTCAAAAGTAATCGGCATGATTTATTTTCAGCACATTCATCGGTTACTATTTCAAAAGTAATCGGCAAGATTAATTTTCACCACATATTCGTCGGTTACTATTTCAAAAGTTATCGGCAAGACTTTATTTTCAGCACATTCGTTGGTTACTATTTCAAAAGTAATCGGTAAGATTTTTATTTTCAACATATTCGTCACTTACTATTTCCAAAGTAATCGGCATGATTTATTTTCAGCACATTCGTCGGTTACTATTTCAAAAGTAATCTGCAAGATTTTTATTTTCAGCATATTCGCCGGTGACTATTTCTAAAGTAATCGGCATGATTTATTTTCAGCATATTCGTCGGTTACTATTTCAAAGGTAATCGACATGATTTATTTTCAACACATTCGTCGGTTACTATTTCAAAAGTAATCGGCATGATCTATTTTCTGCACAATCGTCGGTTACTATTTCAAAAGTAATCGGCAAGATTTTTATTTTCAGCATGTTCATCGGTTACTATTTCAAAGGCAATCGGCAAAATTTTTATTTTCAGCACATTCGTCAGTTACTATTTCAAAAGTATTCGGCAAGATTTTTATTTTCAACATATTCGTTGGTTACTATTTCAAAAGTAATGGGCAAGACTTTTATTTTCAGCACATTTGTCGATTACTATTTCAATAGTAATCGGCATGATTTATTTTCAGCACATTCGTCTGTTACTATTTCAAAAGTAATCGGCAAGATTTTTATTTTCAGCATATTCGTCGGTGACTATTTCAAAAGTAATCGGCATGATTTATTTTCAGCACATTCGTCGGTGACTATTTCAAAAGTAATCGGCAAGATTTTTATTTTTAGCATATTTGTCGGTTACTATTTTAAAAGTAATCAACAAGATTTTTATTTTCAACATATTCGTCGCTTCCTATTTTAAAAGTAATTGGCAAGATTTTTATTTTTAGCATATTTGTCGGTTACTATTTTAAAAGTAATAGACAAGATTTTTATTTTCAACATATTCGTCGCTTACTATTTCAAAAGTATTCGGCATGATTTATTTTCAGCACATTCGTCGGTTACTATTTCAAAAGTAATCGGCAAGATTTATTTTCAGCACATATTCGTCGGTTACTATTTCAATAGTAATGGGCAAGACTTTTATTTTCAGCACATTTGTCGGTTACTATTTCAATAGTAATCGACATTATTTATTTTCAGCACATTCGTCGGTTACTATTTCAAAAGTAATCGGCAAGATTTTTATTTTCAGCATATTGGTCGGTGACTATTTCAAAAGTAATCGGCAAGATTTTTATTTTCAGCATATTTGTCGGTTACTTTTTCAAAAGTAATCGGCAAGATTTTTATTTTCAGCATATTTGTCGGTTACTATTTTAAAAGTAATCGACAAGATTTTTATTTTCAACATATTCGTCGGTTACTATTTCAAAAGTAATCGGCAAGACATTATATTCAGCATATTCGTTGGTTACTATTTCAAAAGTAATCGGTAAGATTTTTATTTTCAACATATTCGTCGCTTACTATTTCAAAAGTAATCGGCATGATTTATTTTCAGCACATTCGTCAGTTACTATTTCAAAAGTAATCGGCAAGATTTATTTTCAGCACATATTCGTCGGTTACTATTTCAAAAGTTATCGGCAAGACTTTATTTTCAGCACATTCGTTGGTTACTATTTCAAAAGTAATCGGTAAGATTTTTATTTTCAACATATTCGTCACTTACTATTTCCAAAGTAATCGGCATGATTTATTTTCAGCACATTCGTCGGTTACTATTTCAAAAGTAATCTGCAAGATTTTTATTTTCAGCATATTCGCCGGTGACTATTTCTAAAGTAATCGGCATGATTTATTTTCAGCATATTCGTCGGTTACTATTTCAAAGGTAATCGACATGATTTATTTTCAACACATTCGTCGGTTACTATTTCAAAAGTAATCGGCATGATCTATTTTCTGCACAATCGTCGGTTAGTATTTCAAAAGTAATCGGCAAGATTTTTATTTTCAGCATGTTCATCGGTTACTATTTCAAAGGCAATCGGCAAAATTTTTATTTGCAGCACATTCGTCAGTTACTATTTCAAAAGTATTCGGCAAGATTTTTATTTTCAACATATTCGTTGGTTACTATTTCAAAAGTAATGGGCAAGACTTTTATTTTCAGCACATTTGTCGATTACTATTTCAATAGTAATCGGCATGATTTATTTTCAGCACATTCGTCTGTTACTATTTCAAAAGTAATCGGCAAGATTTTTATTTTCAGCATATTCGTCGGTGACTATTTCAAAAGTAATCGGCATGATTTATTTTCAGCACATTCGTCGGTGACTATTTCAAAAGTAATCGGCAAGATTTTTATTTTTAGCATATTTGTCGGTTACTATTTTAAAAGTAATCAACAAGATTTTTATTTTCAACATATTCGTCGGTTCCTATTTTAAAAGTAATTGGCAAGATTTTTATTTTTAGCATATTTGTCGGTTACTATTTTAAAAGTAATAGACAAGATTTTTATTTTCAACATATTCGTCGCTTACTATTTCAAAAGTATTCGGCATGATTTATTTTCAGCACATTCGTCGGTTACTATTTCAAAAGTAATCGGCAAGATTTATTTTCAGCACATATTCGTCGGTTACTATTTCAAAAGTAATGGGTAAGACTTTTATTTTCAGCACATTTGTCGGTTAGAATTTCAATAGTAATCGGCATTATTTATTTTCAGCACATTCGTCGGTTACTATTTCAAAAGTAATCGGCAAGATTTTTATTTTCAGCATATTGGTCGGTGACTATTTCAAAAGTAATCGGCAAGATTTTTATTTTCAGCATATTTGTCGGTTACTTTTTCAAAAGTAATCGGCAAGATTTTTATTTTCAGCATATTTGTCGGTTACTATTTTAAAAGTAATCGACAAGATTTTTATTTTCAACATATTCGTCGGTTACTATTTCAAAAGTAATCGGCAAGACTTTATATTCAGCATATTCGTTGGTTACTATTTCAAGAGTAATTGGTAAGATTTTTATTTTCACCATATTCGTCGCTTACTATTTCAAAAGTAATGGGCATGATTTATTTTCAACACATTCGTCGGTTACTATTTCAAAAGTAATCGGCAAGATTTATTTTCAGCACATATTCGTCGCTTACTATTTCAAAAGTAATCGGCATGATTTATTTTCAGCACATTCGTCGGTTACTATTTCAAAAGTAATCGGCAAGATTTATTTTCAGCACATATTCGTCGGTTACTATTTCAAAAGTAATGGGCAAGACTTTTATTTTCAGCACATTTGTCGGTTACTATTTCAATAGTAATCGGCATTATTTATTTTCAGCA